>CM029460.1:26030885-28430885 GCA_017140185.1 Eucalyptus polyanthemos subsp. polyanthemos | reverse complement strand
TAGAAATAGAACTTTTATTATGTTATCAAACGAATCTTTATTTCAGAAATAGAAATTTTGAATCGTTATGAAATGTGTTTCTTTGCTCAAAAACTCGTCCATGAAATAGAAATTGATTTATGTTCTAGAAATTGTAATGCTCGTCCTAAAAAGACATATGTCACTATGGATGTGACAATTGCTGAGTCCAAATTCTTCTACCCTAATGCCAATTATCATTTTCAGGGAGAGATACATCGAGAAAGGGAAAATTGGTGGGAGGGGCTAGGATTGGGTTTGACTCATGGCAGGCCCCAGCAGTGGTGTCATTGATAAAAAATATAACAAATTATGTCGTGACAAGGCTGATGACAAGAGTTGCGTAGGAGGATATTCACGTCCCAATAGGATATGATCAGCAATTTGTATTGGTACAGGGTGCACACAAACAACTTTAAGAATATCCTTTTCTTGAAATTATCCCATCTTCAGTACCCGACCAATCTCCTCAGGATACTCTTGAGATAAGATCTCCTACCAGACCTGACTCTTATGATAATTTTGATGTGGTTGTTGGATATAAATTACTTAATGGACACAATTATGGTAAGCCCCCTAGTCGGTACTCATCAGATGTGCATAAATGGAAATCAAAGTACCTTATTGCAAATTATGTTTCGATAGGAAGATTGTTAGAACCATGGAAGGCATTTGTATCAAATGTTTCTGCAACCTGAATTCCTAGTGTGGCGCAAGAGGCTTTGAGGGATCCCAAATGGGTTCAAGCAATGAAAGAGGAGATGGAAATATTACAAAAAAATAAGACTTGGAGACTTGTAAAATTACCAAAGGGAAACAGAGCAGTGGGGTGTAAGTGGGTTTTTACCATTAAATACAAAGTAGATGGCTCCATTGAGAGATATAAGGCACGAGATGGTAGCAAAGGGGTATACACAAACTTATGGTATAGATTGTCAAGAAATGTTTTCTCCCTTGGCGAAGCTTAATATTATGAGAGTTTTATTGTCTCTTACAATGAATTAGGACAAGCCGTTGCATCAATTTGATATGAAGAATGCATTTCTTCTCGGGGATTTGAAGCAAGAAAGCTACATAGAAGTTTTACCTAGGTATTGTTGTGTCTCTTGACCCAACATAGTGTGCAAGCTAGAACGTTCATTTCTGGGTCAAAGCAGTCACCCTGTGCTTGGTTTGGTCACTTAAGCTCAACAATGAGAGGATATGGGTATTTTCAAAGCAACTCAAATCATACATTGTTCCTAAGGCGACGTGTAGGAAAGGTAACGGCCTTAACCATATATGTGGATGACATGACAAGAAATGATTGAGAAGAGATTTTGAAACTCTAATAGAAGCTACCAAAAGAGTTTGAGATGAAGAATCTAGGAAGGTCGAAGTATTTCTTGGGCATTGAAGTGGCCAAATCGAAAGGAGTCATTTTTTTTCAAAGTAAACATGCGCTAGACTTGTTAGTCGAAGTTGCAATGTTGGAGTGTAAGTCTACTGACACCCCTATAGTTCAAAATCATAAACTTGAGGAGTATTCATATAAGGTGCCGACCAATAAAGGTAGATATTAAAGGTTAATAGGGAAATTGATCTATTAGTCACATATTCTCCCTGACATCGTATATGTTGTAAGTATCGTGAGTTAGTTTATGCATGCCCCAAGTGAAGATCATACGAATGCAATAAGTTGAATTTTGTGCTACTTGAAGTCGGCTCCAAGAAAAGGTATGTTCTTTGTGAAGAACGGTCATCTTGAGGTGGAGAGATTTACAAATGCGTATTGGGCAAGTAGCATCTTGGATAGGAGGTCCACGTCGAGTTATACAGAGGAGCGAGAAACATAAGGTAGTTGCATTGTCCAATGCTGAGGCGAGGTTTCGACGGGTAGCTAAAGGATTGTGTGAGATATTGTAACTTAAGAGGTTGATGACAGAACTTGGTTTCCCATCGAAGTATGAGAAGAGATTGTTCTGTTATAATAAAGTAACAATTAATATTTCCCAAAATCCAGTTCAACATGATTGGACCAAGCATATTAAGGTTGATAGACATTTTGTCAAGCAAAATTTAGAGGCTAAGGTGGTTTGGTTTCCTTTTGTCAGGTTTGAACATTAGTTGGTGAACATACTAAGGCTATGTTAAGTAGGGCCTTTCACAGTTCAATTGTTAAGTTGGGTATCGAAGATGTCTTTTCATCCACTTAAGGGGAAGTGTTGGCATGAGTTATGAATTAGAGATAATATAGGAATTTAAGTCAATCTTTGGTATGAGTTGTTAATTAGAGATAAGATAGGAATCCAAGTCAATCTACTTCTTATTTTGTCTCCTGATTAAGAGGACTATCAGGATTGATTCTTTTTTTTTTTTTGTATATATTTATATATTCAAAAGCATTATAAAACAAATGATGTATAAAATATAGAGAATATGATTACTTTCCCCAAAAAGCTATATACGTTCCTTCATTGACAAGGCTCCGAAGTTAAAAAGGAATTTGAAGCAAGTTGCTCTCACGCGATTAAGTGATTCGTCTTGTTTAGTATTAATCGTTCATTGGGAGAATTACTAAAAAAAGTCATAAACATATTGTAATTGTGTCAATTCAATCATAAACTTTTTTTTTTGCTAATTTAGTTCTTAACCTTTTATAATCGTGCCAATTTAGTCCATTCGGCCAAAATTGACCGACCAACGCCGACGTGGATCTTTGGTCGGGGACGGTTGGCTAGCGATGTGGCAATTTTTTAAATAATTTTTTTTTTTTTTTTCGAAATTTTTAAATATATATTTTTTTGAATTCTTTTTTTCTTTTTTTCTTTTTTCAACCTCACCGACCATTGGCGAGGCTCAGCCTCGCTAGTCACTTGTGAAGGCAAGCCTCACTCGGCGATGACGAGGTCGCCGTCACCACATCTAGTGAGGCTTGGCCTCGCCCATCCATGGCGAGGTTAAGCCTCGCCATCCCTGGGCGAGGAGCCTCACCGAGCTGGAAACGATAGCCTTGCTATGGCTAGGCGAGGCCGAGCCTTGCCAGATGTGGCGACGGCAGCCTTGCCTTCCTAGGCAAGGCTCACCTTCACTAGTGGCCGACGGGGGCAATCCTCGCTAGTGGCCAACAAGGCTGACCTCACCGGTCGGCCAGAGGAAGGAGAAGGTGGGGAAAAAAAAAAAAATAAATAATTCAAAAAATTCGAAAAAAATATTAAAAAATATTAAAAAATTGTCACATCAGTGTTCGCCTACTAGCTGTCCCCGGTTGGTGTCCACGTCAGCGCCGGCCAGCCAATTTTGGTTGGATGGACTGAATTGACACAATTGTAAAATGTTTAGGACTAAATTGGCCAAAAAAAAAAAAAAAGTTTAAGACTAAATTGGCATAAATACAATAGGTTTAGGACTTTTTTGATAATTCTCCCTTATATACTGAGTTAATGTTCATGGACCACATTGAGCAAATTAAAAGTTCATGGATCATATTGTATATTAGGTCAAAATTCAGGAACCATTTGTATTATTATCCCTCGTTTATATTTAACCTATGCATAAGCAATTACATAAACATATTTATATTTGAAACTTGTATTACCATGCAACACAAATTTCTAAACCTTATTTTATATTTAATGAACTTCTTGAAACTTATCAATCGTCTTTTATTTCTCGTACATTGATTGGAAATTTATTATTAAACTATACATATGAGGTAGAGATTTGCTAGGATTATAGATTTTCTAAAGTGACCAGGGAATTAAATTGCTAGGATTTTATTAACGAAATAAACATTGAGATTAGTAAAAAATGGACAAAAATTAGAGCTTTGCTATGATTTTAATTATTATGAAAACATGCACACCTCTATTATTTCTTGTACATCGATTAGAGATTTAATATTAAAACATGCACGTTGAAATGTGTCTGTTGATTGTGTGGAGATTCAGTTGAAGTGACCGCTGATTCCTTCTGAAACATTTACATTTGATTACTAGTGAGTTCGTCGATGACACTATAGAGATTACAACTTTGCCAATCCTAACGTAGAAAGGGTGGTAAGGAACTAGGACTGTTGGGTTTGTTTAAAAAACAAAGTTGATAGTTTCTCTTTTTCTTTTGTGGAGAAAATGAAAGTTAATTCTGAAAAATGTTCGCTAGTCAATTGCAGATTCTTCAGGAAAAGAATTCCCAAAATTTGAAGAACGTTCGCCTGTTTGAAACAAACAAAAAGTCATGCAAACAGAAAAATTTATGAAGAATTTGGAACTTTAGATAGCCAAACGCGGTATGCTTCACGGTTCCATTGATGAAAAGAGCAGTTTCTTGGGAAATTCTCAGCATAAAACGAAAAATTAGAAAGTTTGTCCAGAGGAACAAAGCGTTGGCTTCAATACTTGGAACGTTATAATCTAGCTACTGCATATGGATAATATATGACCCGCAATAGATTTCCTTGAGAAATGCAACATAAACATATCGGACCATAGGGTTTTATTAATATTGGATGAACCTTGGACGTGAATGCCTAAAAAGAGCAATTTAACTCTCACGAAACAACAAAACTGACAGATCAAGGCAAGTTATAGATATTCAGACATGATACAAGACAAATCAGCTTTTATTTAAACTGTCGATGGAGTTTAATATATAGGGTCGGCAGGCTTTGATCCGATACTGGTTGCCTAATTTCAGTTGTTTCCAGGTCCTGGCTGATAACCTCCAGGTGAATAATCGCGCGCTCGAGCTGCATTCTCCAAGTATAACACATAAATGGCAAAGTTTATGCCGAAACAACTTAGATTAAACCAAGTGCAATGTTTTAATTCTCTTAGTACCTGGTGACCTCAGAATTATTAAAACTATCTGAGTTCAAGTTGTGGAATAATCCATTATACTCTGGAGCAAAACAAAATAGATTGAGGAATCGAAAAGAGCAGGAACAATGACAAGATTTTTGGGACTTCAGCAGCAAAGTATCATCACCACTTGCTGGAGAGTACGTTTCTGTTGATCACAAAGCGCCGCACGCTAAAACCTCCATCACTTTCGATATTTCCATGTCTATAGGCAAGTCCATTGCAGGGTTTAGATGCTTCATATTCTTAGTGTCTACAATGGTTTCAATTCAGTCGTGTTGGACTCAACAAGAGTAATTACTTAAAATTCATACACGGTTACCGTGGTTGATATTTCCCAGCATACACAAGGTGGACAATCCATAAATTCATTTCACCCCTATTGTTTCCCTAAAAAATTTCGTGTTACGTTACCTCACTGATGGTGCCCATGTGCAGACGCAGAACATGGTACACATGTCAGATGGGACGCAATGCCATGTAACACCTGCTTAATGAGCATCTAGGGAAGTCAATGAACTTTATCGTTAAGATATTGAACATAAGTCAGCATGCCAATATTTCCCTCGTCGGTCGCTAAGAGAGACACTTCCAAGGGAAACGTCACTCGACGAAGGCATTTCCTCTTTCTCGCCCATTAACGTAAAAGAAGCAGCTGTCGGATATCAAAACAGTTCGAAGATGTCGATGGAATCAGGTTGTCCTTCGCATGTAGAAAGTATCCACTTACCCTTCCCTAGAGGGACTGTCAAAGGCATCCGGCAAATCGTCAACGGCAAGCCCCAGTGCACAAGCACCAATTCTAGAACACTCGTTCAAAAAAAGTTAGCAGACCTAAGATATTGATGTAGTTGCTATGATTGGGTATCGCTCTGATATAATCGAGCAGGGTAGTACGAGAAGATTAACCAATACGACATGACATTAATCAGATGGTTTGGACAACTCGAGCGGAAAAAACACAATTAGCATTACTAAACTAGTGAGGGGGGTATTACAGCAGACTAAGCACTTCCTTTGATCTGTTGATCATGACATGTGAGATACTGACCTTATTGCGGACAACCAATGTCCAGATTTTAACTTTTGAGGTGAGAGTTGAGGTCATTAAAGCATAGAATCGTACGGCGATGACTTTATGACAAACAACATATGATCTTTTTAATTCTAATGAGAAAATAGCGCAATATTCTTCATCTACCATGAACTCTAGCAGTTCCATTGGGTATGTTTTAAGTAAAAAATGTCGAGTTGGATGTGCGAACAAAGAACCTTCTAATATCACAAAAGTTCATATATGATACCAAAAGGGAAATCAGTCGCCCGAAATTGGTAGTTTCCAATTTTCTCACGGATAGGCCACGTAATGCCTAACAGAAACGACTGTCAAGACTCGAAAAGGTAATGTAATATGTGTTCTAATTTGAGAACCAAATAAATATAAGATCTGCAAATCTGATCTGAACGTTCAGTAGAATAACCCTCTCCGGACATCTTAAAAAGGGAAACAATTGGCGAACAAAATTATAAGGAAGACCAAATAAGTAATCAGGCACCAATTTTTCACTGAGGCACCACGTGTACCTTATAAAGTTACCGCGGCAAAAGACTTTACGTTTAAAGCCGTCAATCATTCATATTCTCTGCTATAGACCTGATACAAGTAATGAAGCTCCATTTGTTTTTCAAGAAACACCACAATTAGGTTACATCCATTACAGACGCAAAGGATCTTACGTTTAAAAGCCACTGAAAGCCTATTTATTCTGCCATAATAAGTAAAGGAGGTAACCATTGTAAGATTGATGCATGGCCACCGGAACACTGTCTTACCTTCTTGTTCTTTCTTTGATCCTTAGATAGCGCTTGAACATATAGTCATAGTCAACAGCCGGGAGTTCCCTATTATAAATCAACAGATAAAACAAGATTGAGTCTTAAATAAGCACAAGAGAACAAGTGAGATAGAAGTACATCACCAAGAGGAATGTAGCATAGATATGCAATGCAAGAACCAGCTCTCTTAGCGCTACTTCAATGTTGTTGCAGAACAGCGGGACCAAGTCCGGGAAAAACATGGAGCCATGCGCTTTCATTTGATAAACACTCGCAAAATTGCTGTTCAACAGGCCCTAGAAAAGATAAAAGCAAGATTGATATATTAGAATTCAGTGAAGCTGATATTTAACAAAGTCATATGAATTATAATAAGTCCAGGAAATACATGGAGCCATGCGGTTTTGTTTGATAAGCACTAGCAAAATTGCTGTTCAACAGGCCCTAGAAAAGATAAAAGCAAGACTGATTTATTAGAATTCAGTGAAGCTGGTATTTAACAAAGTCATATGGATTATGATAAATCCGGGAAATACATGGAGCCATGTGGCTTAATTTGACAAGCACTCGCAAAATTGCTGTTCAACAGGCCTCAGAAAAGATAAAAGCAAGGTTGATATATCAGAATTCAGTATAGCTGGTATTTAACAAAGTCATATGGAGTATGATAACATTTTACTACACTACTAATAATGAAAATTAGGGCCCTCCCCCAAAAAAGTCCATCTGTCCATGTTTCACTAAAAACCAAAAGCTTCTAAATAAGGCCACCTCTGTCTTAAACTGGAGGTAGTAAATGTAAAACCATATCAAACCTCACCAGACTAAAAGTGTTTTGCCTTTTTTCCCTGCGTATTAAAAACTTCAAAGTAAGGTGGATAAGTGGATACTTGTTCCTCCAGGTTGCTGATGAGTGTATAAAGGCCGTGCACAAGAGCATCCCTCTCAGAAGCCATTGCTCAGACAGAGAACCTGAGAAGTCTCACACATGGATAGAAGAGATATGTTATAGAGAGAGCATCTGTACGAGAGGTGCATGGATTGCGTGAGTGACCTCAAGAGGTAACGGCTGTCACGCCCTGAACCCTGAGCACGCGAACATCCCTTGACGGTCAATTAAAAATGTGACATCTGAGGACACGTTGCTGACCCATTTTTTTATCTTTCGATTAAACGCATGTGGAAGCGAATTAAATAAACACCCAATCAATCAACAAAACAGGGATAAAAACACACCAAACGATTTCCAAAAGCCGCACCTTTATTTATCCACTTGTTAACCCAAGGAGTTTAACATTTACATGCCTATGACAAAATGCAACTCCTACACAACCTATGAGCAAAAAGGGTTAGAGAGGTTAGGGTTAACTCTAACTTCACTAATGGCAAGGCAAGCCAAAAAGTGTCACATCTCGCACCCACCACAACCGCACTCAGCAATTTCCCCACGCTACGACCTTGAAAATAGTTAACAACAATGGGGTGAGATAAAATGTCGGTGAGTCAACTTTCTAAACCTCGATTAGGAAGCTAATTCGCCTAGGAGATAGCCTAAACATGCAACGGCATACAATCTGACCTCGCCTTGGCATACCTCTGCCTATTAGTATACGCCACATGCCAATAATAGTGTAACATGTATAAATAATAATTAGAACACAATCTATGATAGCCAAGTGCACTGTCAAAATATGTGTTCCAATTATTACGTCCCCATAGGCCACGGCCAACACAAGAGTCGGCAATTTTCCAACATGGCATCGTCCCGGCCCATCTGGCACAGCATTGTCTAAAACCCCCCACCTAGATAGCATTTCATAAATGAGCATCAGTCCAATCTCAATCACGACTCAACATCCGAACCCCCGCTGGGCATCCGATAAAAATCGGGCATCACTCCCAAACTCCCATTGGGTGACAGGTTCAATTAAATGACCACTCAAGCACATCAACAATCAAGCCAATTCATATTACCATTAATTAGCCAAGAACAAAAGAGGTCATTTTTAAATAATTAACTTGGGCAATTTTTCATATTTAAAATTCCCACTAAAATATATATACGTGGTCATGTATTTGATATCAACCCGTTAAACTTTGCACACATTTATTTTAAAACCCCATGGTTTTATTTAGCACATAAAATTTGATATCCAAACTCGACACCTCATATTTTTCTATTTTCTTGTCCAAAATCCATTTTGAAAATATTAGATAAAATTTACAATTGTGCAATCAATAGCACGACATCATACATGCAAACAACCGAAATTACACACAATCTCATCCAAGAAAACGAGCATAAAATTCTACTTAACAACTAATCTATCATTAATTACACTAATTACGATTAATTAAATAATTCTCGATTAATACAACTAAGATCAATTAATTAATCTAACCATGATTAATTAACCTAATCGAAATTATTTAAACTAATCGTAATTAAATTTATTCTAAACCATCCTTAATTGCAATTAATAATAAACTAAGATTAACTAATACTAACCGCCGATAATACTAAACTAACCATCCCAAAATGTAATTAACACCCTAATCCATGATTAGGAAATTAACTTAGGGATTTTCAGCGATAGCGAGCTTGCGGCAATGGTGATGGCAACGGTGACGCGACGGCGTTGAGAACATGACCCTCACAGCTCAAACGGAGGCTCGACGGTGGTGGTGGCGGCTCCTCAAGCTCATGGCCACCTAGGGTGGTTTGGCTTGGTGGTGCCTCGGTGGTGACTTAGGCGAACGATGGTGGTGATGGCAAAGCAACGGCGGCAAGGGGTAGTGATGGTGGTGCGGCCAAAGGTGGTGGTGGGGATGGTGGCGTGGGTAGCAAAATGAAAAGAAAAAAGAAGAAGAGAAGATGGGGTTGGCGTGGTGGTGGAGATGTGGTTAAAGATGATGATAATGGTGGACGTGGGGGAAGAATGGGAGGAAGGAAATGAAGGTGTGCAGGGGAAATGGGCGTGGGCAAAGAAAAGAGAAGAAGGGGGGAAGGAAAGGAAAATAGGAGGAGAGAAAGAAGAGTGGTGAGGGTGGCGTTTGCAGAGGGAGGAGACGTGAAGGAAGGGAGGAGAAAGAGAGAGAAGAAAAATAAAGAAAAACAAATGGGATTTCTAAAATATTATCCCCAAAACTCATCATAACATTCATCCCACTTGCCCTAAAATCCTCTTAACCTAGTATTATGTCCTCAATTATCATCTTAATTCTAATTTCTCAAAAATGATCATTTTTGCTAGCAAAATTCCAATTTTGCTTCTTCATTCGAATTTCTTTTCCCTTTTTTTTTTATCCGATAATTCCTTTTTCCAAAAAAAAAAAAAATCGGACTCGTTGATAATTTGATGAATGATGAGACAATGTCCAATAATTAAATTTTGAAATCCTTGAAAGTTCAGTACTCGAAATCGAATTAAATTTTATGATTAAAAATCGATCGAATGCGACTTTAATATGACCTAATTTTTTGGGTAACTTTTAGAGGTTTTCGTGCGTTTGACCCGTGATCGATAATTTTCGACTCATGTTTCTACATCTTCGAATCATGGATGACCCTCAGTTGTCATGTAATCACAAGAGTTCAATTACATATCTTGAATATAATATTAATAGAAAATCGGTTTATTGTTGTTCAATGCGAATATCGTAATCATGCGGAATCACTCGCGAATCAACTACGTACTTCCAGAATCGGCTATATCCGTTCAATAATTGATTTATAACAATGTAGTATTGACCTTTGTTGATCCTTATGTCGAGCGGTCGATTTTGATTGAATTCTCTAGTCTTTTGCGTTTATAACCCTTTACGGCCTCACCTAATAGATTAAATGACTCTTAAGTAATCAACTCAGAATAAAATAACCATAAGCGCATCGATGAAAAAACCATTTCATAAATTTCAAAATGGGGGCCAAATTTCGGGACATCACAATGGCTCTCTCATCTCTGTTTTTGAGCTAGTTACATGAGGAAATGTACAATTGCTTTGAAGAAATCAAGGATTAATTTTTTGACAGAAATATGTTTCTTACATGATTGATAGTTACGATTAAATTTTGACAGAGGACTTCTCATTAAAAGTTTGCATAGATTGATTTGATCTTGATAGCTTTTGAGCTTGTAACCCTGAAACGATACTAGAAATTTGATGGCCTACTACAGTATAGAAATGATCAAAAATCAACTTGTTGAAGTGCAATGCCTTCTATGACATTAAGGCCTCATTCTCACATCTTCTTGACAAAATAGATTATTCAACTACCTACTAAGAAAGAATTCCCCCATTTGTATGCACTAACTAATTACTTGGCCATGCTTTACAAGTAGGAGTTGCTTTGCGATAAGCAACATCCTTAATATAACAAAGGTAAAAAGTGGCAAAAAAGAAAAACAAACAAAAACAAAAACAAAGAAAATTGAGCTAAACAGACAACGGAATAGGAGCATTTGTTAGGTCCGCACAGGTGAAGAAAACAACCTCCACTTGTCATTTCGTGATGTGGACATAAGTGCAGCAACATATGACAAATATATACATCCAAATTTTCAAACAGATGAAAACTAGCAACTTCCATACATAAAATTTTCCGGTTTAAAACCCCACTTATGAGCATGAGACCCAATGTAATGAAGAACATAGAAATTCAGATAGCGAAACAATGCAAAGCACAAAATCTCATTGGTGCGAAAATACCAAAATCCTAGAAAGCTTGTTGAGATCAGCAACCCAACTTTTAGACTCAGCATATTCTTAACACCAAAATCCAGTTAATGCATGTGTAGAACATTATAAGACACGCAGCAATAAAGTAACTTCAATAAATTGGACCATAGCAATATATTTATAGGATAGCAACACTAATAAAGAGAAGTTCAGCCAGTCAAGGCGCAACGGACATTAGTTATATTGTTGGGAATAACGGATCCCCGAAAACCGGATTCGACACTAAATCGTACCCCTAAATCAATGCGGAAGATGAAGCCTGGGAAAATCACGTATCGCCGATCGTAAAGCACACCACGGATTCGAGCGTACCTTGTTAGCCACAGATTAAACACCGATGCCAATGGAGGAAGAGAAATTAGGCCCTGTTCAATCTGAGGAAGCAAAATCCTTCGAGCGCTTCACTGTTTTTGCTTTGAAGAAAACGAGAGAGAGAGAGAGTGCGTAGAGAGAAAACGTACGTCTTTTTCTTTAAACAAAATGGTGCCTTTTTCTCTCTCTCTCCTCCCTTTTATACCTCTCTCCTTCCACAGGCCCTATTCCTGTGGACCGGGCTTTCTGGGCCCAACTTGGGCAAACGGGCCTTAAGCCCATCGCTAATAAAGCCTTCATATACAAAAGAGCAAGTCAAGATGCTCTGACACAAAACAACATAACAACAAAAATAGAGCAAGTTCCGATACTTAGACCCAATACAACTAAAGTAGAGCAAGTTCGTATGCTTAGACCCGATAAGAAGACAATATAGTATTTATTGGACTCTTATACTTCTTCACAACCAAATTTACTACATGACCTAGGTTGAGGGCCTTAATGAGACAACAATCATTCAGTTTTACTCGTCGTCATTGAAATCTCCCATGAGGGTACGCTCAAGGTAGATAATCATGTGCTCAAGCTGCATGTTAGAATTCTCCAAGTAAGAATAAAGAACAAATGGTAATGCTTTTTTTTTTCCTGGTTGAAAGGAAAGATTGCAATGCATTAACAAGTTCACGCATTCACCAAATTAAAAACAGACTCATGTTACCCTGGTGATGGCCCTCAAGTGTGGACACAGATTTTGGAACCCCTAATGCAACATATGATGTGCCGAGATGCACCTGCATGATGAGAATCTTTAGTAATTAATCCGGTGGATCCAATAAACTTCACTTTATGTTGTTGTCACCTGAAGCATTCCATGGGGATCAATTAATTGCATAATATGACGGTTTATTTCCTATTAACTTGTTTATTAGTCATACTATAATCTTTCATGTGCTCGTAAAACACAAGTAACCACTTACTCTCTTTTGGAGGTTTCTAAAATACCGCAGAAGAGTGCTTCAAGCCCTCACCAAATAGCCGAAACACCAACACTGGAATAACCAGCTAGAATAATTAGCTTATCATAATGATATGATTGAGTAGGATACTATGAGAAGATTAAATAATATATTATGATAGTATGACGTTTATCCAATAGGGTCAAGCTGAAAATTTGAAGAAATAAACAAGAGATGGTGTAATTACAGCAGCACATGTGCTTCCTTTGATCTATTGATGACACTTTGAGACTTTGACATATTTACAGACAAATGAGATTCTAGCATGAAAATTAAAAAACACTTAATCATTACAAGTTCTTGCATGAAATCCAATAAATAGGTGATCTAGTTTAGCTCCAACCTGGAAATAATTTTTCATATATAAGGTAAGTAACTGCAATATACTTTATCTGTATCTTACTCTTTAGAGATTCAATCAGTGTCTTTTGAAGAAAATATGCTGCATGTTCCACCTTCCAATATTGTAAAAAAGAATATATGATTTACAATGGTAAAGTAGCTGTGAAAATCACTACTAACCAATTTTCTCATAGATAGGTTGTGTAACGCCTAAGGCAATGACTTGAAACATAAAAAAAATTGTAACTTATTGTGATCCCTAAATCGAGACATGACTAAATTCGGGATGTGTTGGCCTTACAAAAAAAAAACTTATGAAAGTCCAAAAACGGAAAAATAATGGTTTTCCATCAATCAACATCATAAAATGGTAATCATATGGTGCTAAAAGTATAAAGACAACAATCTAAGTAGTTAGTATGCTAACAAAAACATCACACATCACGTTAGAACTGCAAAAAGTCTTACTTTAAAATGCCATTCACCATGCATATTCTCTACTATAAACCTAATCAAGATGTAACAATTTTGGCTAAAAATTTGCTAGAAGTTTGAAAAGGCAAAAATACCGACAATCAACATCATAAAATTGTACCCATACCATGACAAAAAGTATAGAGACAGCAATCTAAGTAATCAGCCTCTTGAACACCATGTTACTTATCTTTGTTACAACCTCATAACGTCTTGTCTTAAAATGCCATTGATCATGCATATAGACCTAATAAAATGTATCAATCTAGGCTAAAAGTTTGAAAATGCAATTATAACACCTATCAACATCATAAAAAGGGAAAACCGAGCATCAACAAAATTATAAAGAGAACAATCTAAGTAATCAGCCTCCAATTTTGTCAAGGAAACACCATCTATGACTAATATGCGCCATAGTTGCAAAAGATCTTAAATTAAAAGCCATTGATCGCACATAGTCTCAATGGCAATCCTACATTAGCGAAAGATCAATCATGAAATTGAAGTGAGGCCATGTAACCAGGATTACTGTTATCTTACCATTCTATAATCCGTTTGAGCTTTATATAGTGGAGATACATCTCATCATAGCACAAAAAATGGTCCTCCTTGTTAAAAGAATCAGGAAAAAAAAAAAGGAATTAAAAGAGAAGCATGAGAGTGAGTGAGATAGGAGTCAAGTTATTAGGAAGGTAACAGAGAATTACAAAGCAAAACCTAGAGCTCTCATTGCATCTTGAACTTCTTCGCAAAAATTTTCAACCAACTCCAGGAAAAATGTGGAGTCATGAACCAATTTCAAAGTATAATTATCATGAAACGGTGTTGGAAGGTCCTAAGAATATATTAACACAAGACAAATTAACACAAGACAAATCTATTAGAATTCCACAAACTTAGACACAACAAGGATTAGATGGACTTTGTAGTGAAAAATTTTAGCAGTCCATTTACAATGAAAATTATAAAAATTTTTACCGAATAGGTTAAATCCGTCCACTTGCAATGAAAACCAAATGCTAGGTTTCAATAAAGGGCCACCATTTTCTCAAATTGGAACTAGTAAAACACTATCAAACCTTTGAAGAACGGAAAAAATTTACTATTTTCCCTACAAATTAATTAAAACCATGAAAAGGTGGTCCTTTCAATCTCGAATTAATCAATAAACAACTTCATTGAATTTTCAGATGTGGAATTTCAAAAGGAAAATGGGTAATGGGATACTTCATCCTCCAAGGAAACGGTGAGTTCAAAAAGCTTATAAAAAAGCTCATCCCTCTATGTAGCTATTGCTCTAACAAAAAAAAATCTCAAAAACTCCACACACAACCAAGAGCAAAGAGAGTGTATAGAGAGACAATATTTATGAAATGTGTGTAGATACAGTGAGTGAACCTAAAATGGGTTTATATAGTGGTTGCACCGATAAAGGTTGGTCATAAATGAGTTTGCGTGAATAAAAAATTGAGAAAAAAAAATGATAAAATGAGAGTAATGATGAAGTGAAGGCCATGCCATATTTTGATGGAGTATATTGAATTGGAATTTGTTGTCTTTCCATAGCTAGGTTATGTGCCAAGGCTGGTTTCGTGTCACCTCTCTTATTTGTTTTGCTAGTTTGTAATACCGTCGTATATTATATAAGAATGAATCTATCGAAATAAGATCAAGGAAATCATAACGAATTACAAAGGGATGGCAACTAATTTATCAAAATTTATGAATTTGTTAACACACCAAAATGGGAAAAATGTCATTTTATGGCTTGCATTTTATTGTTTGGAATTGTTGTGCATAACAGCACATTCAAAAATTCTACTTACAATATCAAATCATTTATATAGAGAAATTATCAAAAAATCTAAAATAAAACTCATTTATGTGCTAGCCTTTTTTATTGACCCAATTCCCAACTCACCCATTCTCACATTCTCAAAAAATCTCAATTTCCATTTTAAATTTATCTCATTTCAACTTACCAAATTATATATCAAATAAGGAAATAAGGCTTCCATTCCTATTCTCAATAGCTAAACATATCAACCCATAAATGTTGATTGTGTCACTAATGTGATGTATCGAGTCAATAGTAATGTGTACATTATTTGAACTTTAGATAATTGTATTAAGACAAATTTCATTTTCAGTTGACTAACTTTTCATATGTCATTGTCACGTGATTTATAAACTATTTATTCATAGCTTTCTTAATGATTAATAGTTCTGATTAAATTTTGACAGAAAACTTCTCATTAAAATTTTGCATAGATTGATTTGATCTTAATAACTTTTGAGCTCGTAACCCTGAAACGATACTAGAAATTTGATGGCCTACTACAGTATAGAAATGATCAAAAATCAACTTGTTGCAGTGCAATGCCTTCTATGACATTAATGCCTCATTCTCACGTCTTCTTAACAAAATATATTATTCAACTACCTACTAAGAAAGAATTCCCCCTTTGTCTGCACGAACTAATTACTTGGCCATGCTATACAAGTAGGAGTTGCTTTGCGATAAGCGACATCCTTAATATAACAAAGGTAAAAAGTGGCAAAAAAGAAAAACAAACAAAAACAAAAACAAAACAAAACAAAACAAAGAAAATTGGGCTAAACGGACAACGGAATAGGAGCATTTGTTAGGTCCACACAGGTGAAGAAAACAATCTCCACTTGTAATTTTGTGATGTGCACATAAGTGCAGCAACATATGACAAATATACACATCCAAATTTTCAAACAGATGAAAACTAGCATCTTCCATACATAAAATTTTCCGATTTAAAACCCCACCTACGAGCATGAGATCCAACATAATGAAGAACATAGACATTCATATAGTGAAACAATGCACAACACAAAATCTCATTGGTGCGAAAAAACCAAAATCCTAGAAAACTTGTCAAGATCAGCAACCCAACTTTTAGACTCAGCATATTCTTAACATCAAAATCTAGTTAATGCGTGTGTAGAACATTATAAGAAACGCAGCAATAAAGTAACTTCAATAAATTGGACCATAGCGTTTTATTTATAGGATAGCAACACCAACAAAGAGAAGTTCAGCCAGTCAAGGCACGTCAAACATTAGTTATACAAAAGAACAAGTCTGGATGCTCCGACACAAAACAACATAACAACAAAAATAGAGCAAGTTCCGATGCTCAGACCCAATACAACTAAAGTAGAGCAAGTTCATATGCTCAGACCTGATACGAAGACAATATAGTATTTATTGGACTCTTATACTTCTTCACAACCAAGTTTACTTCATGACTTAGGTTGAGGACCTTAATGAGATAACAATCATTCAGTTTTACTCATCGTCATTAAAATCTCCTATGAGGGTATACTCAAGGTAGATAATCCTACGCTCGAGTCGCATGTCAGAATTCTCCAAGTAAGAATAAATGGCAAATGGCAAATGGCAATGCTTTTCTTTTTTATTTGGTTGGATGGAAAGATTGCAATGCATTAACAAGTTCATGTATCCACCAAATTAAAAACAGACTCATGTTACCCTGGTGATGGCCCTCAAGTGTGGACGAAGATTCTGGAACCCTTGATGCAACATATGATGTGCCAAGATGCACCTGTGTGATGAGAATCATTAGTAACTAATCGGTGAATCCAATAAACTTCACTTTATGTTGTCACCTGGAGTAGCGTTTCCACGGGAATCAATTCATCGCATAATATGATGGTTTATTCGCCTTTTAACTTATTTATTAGTCATACTATAATGTTTCCTGTGCTCGTAAAATACAAGTCATACTATAATTTTCATGTATCTCAATTCCCAACTCACTTATTCTCATATTCTCAAGCAATTTCAATTTCCATTTTAAATTCGCCTCATTTCTACTTGCCAAATTATATATCAAATAAGGAAATAAGTTTTCCATATCCATTCTCAATATCCAAATATTGCAACCATAAATGTTGGTTGCGTTATTAATATGGTGTGACGGGTTAATAGTAATGTGCACATCATTCAAACCTTAGGTAATTTTATTAAAACAAATCTGATTTTCAATTGATTAACTTTTAATATATCATTACTATGTGATTTATAAACTATTCATTAAATGTTTTTTTAATGATATATATTTTCCTACTCCTAAATCACAGTGAATAAATTATTAGAGCTTTCATAAATAGTGGGTCTCACATATAACTCAAATTTTTCTATTGTTTTTCTTTTTCATAATCTAATGACACCAATGCATAAGCCCAAGTATCTAAAGGCTTGTAGAACACTATCAAATTAGGCATTTGGCCTAATTGTTGTGCATAACAACACATTCGAAAATTTTACTTACCATATCAAATCATTTTTTATAGAGAAGTTATCAAAAAATCTAAGATAAAACTCATTTGTGTACTAGTCTTTTTTATTGACTCAATTCACAATTTACTCATTCTCACATTCCCAAACAATCCTAATTTTATTTTTAAATCTGTCTCATTTCAACTTGCCAAATTATATATCAATTAAGGGAATACGGCTTTCATTCTCATTCTCAATATCCAAACATTTCAACCCATAAATGTTGATTGCGTCATTAATGTGGTACAAGTCAATAGTAATGTGCACATCATTCGAATATTAGATAATTGTATTAAGACAAATATCATTTTCAGTTAACTAACTTTTCATATGTCATTGCCACATGATTTATAAACTATTTATTAAATACTTTCTCAATAATATACATTTTCCTACACCCAAATCACGGTGAATAGATTTTTAAAACCTTCATAAATAGTGGTTCTTACATTCAGCTCAATTTTTTTTCTTTTTCATAATCTAGGGACACCAATCCATATGCCCAGCTATCTAAAGGTTCTTATGAAACACTCTCAAATTAGGCATTTGACCTAATCGTTATACATAACAGTACATTCGGAAATTCTACTTACAGTATCAAATAATTTCTCTAGAAACGTTATCAAAAAACTTAAGATAAAACTTATTTGTGTGCTAGTTTTTTTAATTGACTCAATTCTCAACTCACTCATTTTCACATTCTCAAGCAATCCCAATTTCCATTTTAAATTTACCTCATTTCAACTTGCCAAATTATATATTAAATAAAGGAATGAGGCTTCCATTCTCATTCTCAATATCCAAACATTTCAATTAATAAATATTGATTACGTCACTAATGTGGTACAAGAGTCAATAGTAATGTGCATATCATTAAAACTTTAGGTAATTGTATTAAGACAAATCTCATTTTCTGTTGACTAACTTTTCATATGTTATTGCCACATGATTTATAAAATATTTATTAAATACTTTCTCAATGATATACATTTTCCTACTCTCAAATAACGGTGAACAGATAATTAGAGCCTTCATAAATAGCGGGTCTCACGTACAACTTAACTTTTCCTTTTTTTTCCCATAATTTTGGGTCACCAATCCATAAGCCCAACTATCTAAAAGCTCATGGAACGCTCTCAAATTAGGCATTTGGCCTAATTGTTGTGCATAACAACATATTCAAAAATTCTACTTACCATATCAAATCATTTATAAATAGAAATTATGAAAAAAAAAACCTAAGATTAAACTCATTTATTGGCAGAAGTCCAGCACAAGTGCCATAACTTGGCACGGGGGGACACTTAAGTGACATAACTTCAAAACGGTACACTTAAGTGCAACTTTTTTTTTCTAGTGGGACACTTAAGTGCCACCTTTGGCAACCCTTGCCGAAAATCCTACGTGGCAATATTTTATTATCATTTTTTGCCTACGTGGCTCACCGGAGAGCTGAGTCAGCTCAGCTCAAAGAAGCATAAAAATTTTAAAAATTTTAGAAAAAAAGAAAATTTTAAAAATTTTAAAAAATTTTAAAATTTTAAAAAAAATTAAAAAAAAATTAAAAAAATTAAAATTTAAAAAAGGGGGTGGTCGAACGGGCGGCTGAGAGCGAGCCCTTGCCGCCGCCGCCTCCCCGCCTCCCCGCCGTCGCCGGCCTTTCCCGACGGTGGCAGGGAGGCGGCGAGGGCCCGTGAGCCCTCGCCGGATCTGGGCGAGGGCTGCGACCCTCGCCCTAGATCTGGGTGCGGGCCGCGACCCTCGCCCAGATCCTGCGAGGGGTCGCGGGCCCTCGCCGCCTCCCCGCCGCTGTTAGGAAGGGCCGGCGGGGAGGCGCGGCGGCGACAGCTCAGCCCTCAAGCGCCCGTTCGAACTCTCCCCCCCCACCCCTTTTTCTAATTTTTAATTTTTAATATTTAATTTTTCTTAATTTTTAAAATTTTCTTAATTTTTTAAATTTTTCTTAATTTTTAAATTTTTTGAATATTTTAAATCTACTTTAATTAATTTATATATTATTATTTACACGTAGACACAAAACGGCATCGTTTTTGCATTTTCTTCGCCACGTCAGCGTGCAAAACGACGCTGTTTTGGACCAAACTCGCCGGAAAATTGCCACGTCAGCCAATTGGCCGGATTTTCGCCAGAGTGACACTTAAGTGTCCCATTTTACTCCGATATTGGCACTTAAGTGTATCATTTTAAAGTTATGGCATTTAAGTGTCCCTCCGTGCCAAGTTATAGCACTCCAGGTGTCCTCACCTCCTCATTTATATACTAGCCTTCTTTATTGACCCAATTTCTAACTCATTCATTCTCACATTCCCAAGCAATCCCAATTTCCATTTTAAATCTGCCTCATTTTAACTTGCCAAATTATATATCAAATAAGAGAATAAGACTTCAATTCCCATCTTCAATATCCAAACATTTCAACCCATAAATGTTGATTGTGTTACTAATGTAGTGCAATGAGTCAATAGTAATGTGCACATTATTTGAATCTTAGGTAATTGTATTAAGACAAATTTTATTTTCAGTTGACTAACATTTTATATGTCATTGCCACATGATTTATAAACTATTCATCAAATGCTTTTTCAATTATATACATTTTCCTACTCTCAAATTACAGTAAATAGATTATTAGAGCTTTCATAAATAGTGGGTCTCACATACAACTCAAATTTTCCTTTTTTTTTTTCTTTTTCATAATTCAGGGACATCAATCTATAAGCCAAGCTATTTAAAAGCTTATGGAATACTCTCAAATTAGGTATTTGGCCTGTGCAAGTGACTGAAACCTTGAGAAATTTATATGCAGTTGGTGGGATTCAAACAAGTGACTTCTAGTTCTCATTAGGTGTTTTATATTTAGAAAAAATATTATATAAACCTATTATTTATTGTACATCGATTAAAGATTTTTACTAAAATATGCATAAGAATTAGAGATTCACTAGGATTAAAAAAAAATTCTTAAAGTGACCATAGAAATAATTGCCTGGTAGAGCTTGCATGAGAACGTGTCACATGGCTCAACCTCACTTGAGTTTTACCAACTTTGAAAAATGTACGATAATTGTGTGTGGAGATTTAGTTAAATTTATAATTGATTCTTTCTTAAGCCTTTGCATTTGATTGTTAATGAGTTGATCAATGAGACTATAGAGATCATACCTTTGCTAAACCTAATGAAGAGAGGGTGGTGAGCGACTCTAGGACTAAGGTTAGTTTTTTTTTTTTTTTTTAACAAATTGAATTTCTGCTTCTCATTTGGAGTGAAAACAAAAGCTACTTCTACAAAATGCTCGTAGTCAACTACGAATGCTTTTGGAAAATGATTTCCCAAATTAGAAAAATGTTTGCCTATTTGAAACAAACTAAAAATCATTGAGACAGTAATTTTATGAAGAATTAGGGACTCCACATATGAAACTCAGTATGCCACACGATTCCAGAAGAGTAGTTCTTTTTTGGGAAATTCTCAACAGAAAATGAAGATAGAAAGCTTGTCCAGAACAAACAAAGCATTTGAACATTATAATCTAGCTACCACATATGGATAATATTTTATGGGCAATAGAAAGCTTAAAGAAATGCAATATCAACATGGGGAACCAAAAGGTTTTATCATTGGATGAAGGGTTGTCTTAAATGTAAGTTGTAACGTCAACGCAGAGCAATTTATACTCTCAAGACCCAAAACAACAACATACCAAGATAGGGAGAATTACCAAAAAAGTCCTAAACCTATTGCAATTATGCAAATTCAGTCCTAAATTTTTTTTGGGTCAATTTAATCCTAAATATTTTATAATTGTGCTAATTCAATTCATTCGGCCAAAATTGGCCGACCGATGCTGACGTGGCGGGGACAGTTGGCCAACGAACGCTGATATGACAATTTTTTTAATATATATTCGAATTTTCAAATATTTTTTTGAATTTTTTATTCTTTTTTTCCCCACCTTCTCCTTCCTTTGGCCAATCGACACTGGCCAGAGGTGAGGGCCGATGAGGTTAGCCTCACCAGCAACTAGTGAGGCTAGCCCCCGCTGGCCACTAGCGAGGCTCACCCCCACCGGCCACTAGCAAAGGCAAGCCTCACCTGGCGACGGTGAGGCCGCCATCGCCACATCTGGCGAGGCTTGGCCTCGCCCAGCCATGGCCAGGCTGAGCCTCGCCATCCCTAGGTGAGAAGCCTCACCGGCCACATTGCGAGGTTGACCCTCGCCTTGGCTGGGCAAGGCCCCGCCCGCCTAAGGATGGCGAAGCTCGACCTCGCCATGGATGGGCAAAGCCGAGCCTCACCAAATCTAGCAACGGCAACCTCGTCAGCCACTGGCGAGGCTCGTCGGCCAAAGGAAAGAGAAGGTGGGGGGGGGGGAATAAAAAAAATCAAACAATAATAAAAAAATTATTAAAAAATTGCCATATTAACGTTCGTCGGCCAGCTATCCCCAACCGGCTTCTATGTCAACGTTGGCCGGCCAATTTTGGCCAGAAGGACTAAACTAAATTGGCCAAAAAAAAAGTTTATAATTGAATTGGCACAATTTTAGTATGTTTAGAATTTTTTTGATAATTCTCCCATCGTTCATTATATACTACTAGGTAATGCTTTCACACATACGATGTACTTCTCATATGATTGTTTTCGGGCTCCAGAATGTCCCTAACTACTGTATGTTGGGACTCGTGTTTAAGCTCAAGTGTCAAGTCTCTAATTATTGTAAAAAGGACCAACGCTGTGGGGTCGAAAACAGAAGATGTTGGAGAAATCTTTCCAGAATATTTTGAAGCTGACAAAACGTTTCTTTCAGTCTAAGTCTGGATGTTCGGAGACCGTCAGTTTAAAGTCTGAAGACTTTGTACTCTCGAGACTCAAGACTCAAGACCCAAGACTCAAGACTCAAGACTTAAGACTCAAGACTCAAGACTTAAGTCTATTCTCACTGACAGTCTTTCTAATCCAGTGACGAAGGAAATCCAAAGCCAAGGTATATGGTTGAGGATTCGATCCTATCCTCTGCAATAGATTCTTTGGTTGGATAATCATTTCGGATTCTTTAATTCTTATCTAAGATCGATTGAAGATCCGATGGTCGACGAAATAATCTTGGAATGTTCTATCCTTAGAAACCAAGATCCTGTTTGTATGGGCGAACAGGATTGATGGGCTATCATCAGATTCCTTAAATAGCTCGGATGATCTTCTTGATTGATTCCGTCCAATGGGTAGATTGGAGGAATTCCTTTGGTAAGTGCCAACGGTTATGATGGCATAAAGGAGTATAAAAGGAAGACGTTCTAGTTGTTTTAAGTGTGTGATCGATAGAGAAATTCCGAGTCTCGAAGAACCTTGATTGTTAGTTGAGACTTTTCGAGCGAAATTGTATACACGAGAGAGTGTTTGTATTTGGTGACACCTTGAGCGAGTGTGGTAGATCATCTACACCTAGAATTCAAGGAAGATCAACACGTAACAGCTTTTTGATTATAGTGGAATCCAGCCAATCGGCTGTCGGTGCGTAAGAGTGGACGTAGGCTTGGATCAAGCCGAACCACTATAAACCGCGTGTTTAATTCTCTCTTTCCTTGCTCGGTCTTACATTGATTATTATTCTTTGCAAATCCTTCAACTGTCTAAGTATTGCGCAAGTATACAGAAATTATCAAGAAAAATCTTTGTATACCTATTCACCCCCTCTAGGTACTCATACTAGCAATATCAATTGGTATCAGAGTCCGTGTTCTTACTTTGTTTGAAGTGTTTTACTTCAGAGTAAAAGATCCATGGCTAGTATGCTAGCACCAGGGCTGATGGAAGGGCAAAGCAATACCAGACCACCCTACTTTGACGGAAAGGATTACAACATCTGGAAGAACAAGATGAAAGCTTTCCTACGATCCAAGGATCCTCTGGAATGGGATGTTGTGGAAAGAGGAATCACTCCTGCTGTTGCATCAGTCTCTGAAAGAGGGAAAGAAACTGTTGAAGCCAGCGGAATGCCTCAGGAAGAAATAAACAAGAGACAAGCACTCGATGCAAAAGCAATTTACTCTTTATATTGTGCTTTATCTCCAACTGAATATAACAGAATATCTTCTTGTGTTACAGCAAAAGAAGTATGGGATAGATTCAATATCACCTATGAAGGAACAGATCGAGTGAAGGAGACTAGAATCAATATTCTCCTCGGTCAATATGAAGCCTTCAAAATGAAACCAGGAGAATCAGAATCGACATGTTTAGTCGTTTTACAGATATTGTCAATGGTCTTGAGAACCAAGGACAAAAAATTTCTAATCCCATGAAGGTGAACAAGCTTCGCGTGGACTCTCCAAGGATTGGAATCATATAAAGACTTCAATAAGAGAGACGCAAAGAATCATGCCATTATCTCAGAGACGAGCTAATTGGAACTCTTGATCTTACGAAGTGGAACGAATTAATGAAGACGAAGATCCAAGAGGTAAGAAATCTATTGCACTAAAATCAAATGATGATTCCGATGATGCAGATTCTGAAGATGATATGGATGATGAGGAGCTCGCCCTCATGATAAGAAGATTCAAGAAACTGAATAGAAAAGGCAGAATGTTCAACCCAAAGAAACAAATTTTTCAGAGACAACGGACCAAGTCTGTTGATGATGAGGAACCAAACAGAGATGTAGTTTGCTTCGAATGTAAGAAGAAGGGACACATCAGACCCAACTGTCCTCTTCTGAAAAAGAAAAGAGGAAAAGCTGAGAAGTTTCGAAAGGCTCTCAAAGCCGAAACTTGGAGTGATACAGAATGTGAAGAAAGTGATAATGAATATGCCAACATATGTTTGATGGCACATTCAGTCTCAGACTCAGATTCTGGATCGACTCGAACATGTGAATTTGAGGTAAGTGATTTTAAAATTCCTGTCAAAGTCTCTAAATATATTGATGAAGCTGTGTTTGAGTCTTAAGACTTCTCTCAAAAGGATTTCCGAACTTAAAAAGGAAAACTCAATTTGAAACAAAAGGAAGTTACTTTAGAAGAGAAAGTTAAAAGTCTAGACCTAAATGTTTCTGCTCTTAAAGAAAAAGAAGATGATCTTTTGAAAGAAAATGTTTTCTTAAAAACGGACTTATCAAATATTTCAAAGAAATTTTCGATAGGGTCGGAAAAACTTGAAAAAGTTCTTTCAGTCCAAAGACCTTACTTTAATAAGTCTGGTCTAGGTATGACATCGGAAACAATCCCCTTGATTGATTTTCCAAAAGTAAAAGAAAGAATTAAGAAAAGACCGTCAAAAGAGGCTTACAAAAATCATTTCAAGAAAGTCTTTGTAAAGTCTGTAGGTCGAAATGCTCTAAGATGTTCAAAATGTAACAGTCAAGATCACTTTGAAAAAGACTGTCCTATGGTTTGGAAACCTGTTAAGAAAGTATGGCCTAATAATGCTTATCCTACTAACATCAAAGGACCCAAGAAAATTTGGGTACCAAAGAAAGCTTGAGACTCTCTTTTGAATGCGAGGTCTCCGTCAAGAAAAAGATAAAATGGTATCTTGACAGCGGATGCTCAAGACACATGATTGGGAGACTCAAAATGCTTCGTAAAGCTTGTTCAAGTAAACGGCGGAAATGTTTCATTTGGAGGAAACGGCAAAGGAAGCATCGTGGGATTTGGAACTGCGTGAAAATTGGAAATCTCACAATAAGCAATGTTTCTCTAGTAGAAGGACTCAACTATAACCTTCTCGCATTAGCCAACCGTGTGATACTTGGTTTCAAGATCTCCTTTCAAGAAGGAATTTGCTATGGAATTAGTAAAGACTCTCGAGTCTTTCATGGGTCGAAGACATGGAAACATCTATCTCTTAGACATGAAGTTGAATGAATCACAATGTCTAATTTCAATCCAAGATGAAGCAAGCTTATGGCACAGAAAGCTTGGCCATGTCAATATGAAGCAATTAGCCAAAATCTCATCAAAGCAGCTTGTTCGAGGTCTACCCAAATTACCATATCAAAAGTCCGATCCATGCACTCCCTGTGTTCTGGGAAAACAGGTAAGAAATTCATTTAAACCAATGAATCATGTCTCTACTAATCATGTACTACAGTTGCTGCATATGGATCTCTTCGGACCAACCGAACTCGAGTATTGGAGGTAAGAAATATTGCCTAGTAATTGTGGATGATTTCTCTCGCTTTACTTGGGTATATTTTCTTGCAAATAAGTCAGAAACCTTTTCATATTTTGAGAAGTTTGCTAAAAAGGTTCAAAATGAAAAAGGATGTGCTATTTCAAGTATAAGAACAGATCATGGAGGAGAATTTGAAAATCAAGATTTCACAAAATTGTGTGATGAATCTGGTTTTAAACATGTATTCTCTTCTCCATACACTCCTCAAGCAAAATGGAGTTGTGGAAAGAAAGAATAGATCTCTTCAAGAAATGGCTAGAACTCTTTTAATTGAAAGCAAAATTTCTTCACGGTTTTGGGCTGAAGCTGTTTCAACAGCATGCTATATTATAAATAGAGTCTTTCTAAGACCTATTCTTGAGAAAACCCCGTATGAATTATTCAAAGGTAAGAAGCCTATTGTTTCATACTTTCATGTATTTGGTTGCAAATGCTTTATTTTGAAAAATGCAAGTGATCGAGTTGGTAAGTTTGAAGAAAGATCAGATGAAGGCATCTTCCTTGGATATTCTACATCAAGCAAAGCCTACGAGTCTATAACAAGAAAAGCCGGTCGTGGAAGAATCAATGAATGTCAAATTCCAAGACTCAGCGCAAGATGAATCCAGCCGGACTCAATATGAAGAGTCGAACTCACTCTAGACCTTCCAAAGTCTTCAACTCAAGAAGCATCTCGACTGGAAGTCCAACATCAAGAAGCTCATGAAGATTCAAATAAAGAAAGAGATCATCAACCAAGCAAATCAACCAGCAATCGGAAACACAAGTCCAAGTCATCCTAAAGATCTCATTATCGGCGAAATTAATGAAGGAATTCGCACCAGATCCAAAAGACGTGAAGAGTCTAGTGCTGTTGCTCATCATCTCGAAATTGAACCCAAAAGCATAGAAGAAGCTTTATCGATGAAAGCTGGATCGAAGCTATGCAAGAAGAGCTCGACGGTTCAACATTAACGATGTCTCGGGATTTGACATCTAAACCAAAAGGTAAAACTGTTATTGGAGCCAAATGGGTATTCGGGAACAAGATGAACGAAGAAGGAAAAGTCGTACGAAATAAAGCAAGACTCGTGGCCAAAGGATATACGCAAGAAGAAGGAATAGACTATGACGAGACTTACGCACCAAATAGCAAGGTTAGAAGCTATTCGTCTATTACTTGCGTTTGCTTGTTACAAAAATTTCAGGTTATTCCAAATGGACGTCAAAAGTGCTTTCCTAAATGGATTTATCCAAGAGGAAGTTTATGTGGAACAACCGCCTGGATTTGAAGACCCAAAGAAGCGACTCGGTCTTCGACTGAAAAAGGCTCAGTATGGTCTAAAGCAAGCACCTCGAGCTTGGTACGACAGACTAAGTAAGTTCTTATTACGTAACGGATTTGTCAAAGGTAAAGTAGACACTACTCTATTTATCAAAAAGGAAAACAAAAGCTTTTTACTCGTTCAAATATATGTGGATGACATTATTTTTGGATCCTCTAATGAAAGTCTATGCAAGAAATTTTCTAAGTCTATGCGGGATGAGTTTGAAATGAGTATGATGGGAGAATTAACATTCTTTCTTGGCCTTCAAATAAAGCAATTGAAGGAAGGAACTTTTATCTTCCAAGAAAAATATGCTAATGATCTTGTCAAAAGATTTGGATTGGAAAATTGCAAGAAGACCGACATACCAATGTCAAGTTCCTTGAAGATAGACAAAGATGAAGAAGGGAAGAAAGTTGATCAAAAGCTGTATAGAAGCATGATCGGTTCACTTCTTTATCTCACCGCTTCTAGACCCGATATTTTGTTGAGTGTTTGCATCTGTGCTAGGTTTCAATCGGATCCTAGAGAATCACATCTCATTGCCGTGAAACGTATTATCAAATACGTTGCTTCATCTTCAAGCATCGGTCTTTGGTATCCAAAGAGGGGAGACTTTAATCTTCTAGGATACTCGGATGCAGATCTAGCCGGTTGCGTAGTCGATAGAAAGAGCACTTTGGAACTTGTCAACTCGCTTGGAAACGGGATGGTGTCTTGGTTTTCAAGGAAGCAAAGCACTCGTAGCTCTCTCAACGATGTAGCGAGTATGTAGCTCTTGGAAGCTGCTGTTCGCAAATTCTATGGATAAAACAACAGCTACAAGACTTTGGCATTGAAGACTCATGCACAGAAATCAGATGTGACAACACCAGCGCGATCAATCTCACCAAAAATCGAATCCTTCATTCAAGAGCAAAGCATATTGAGATTCGACATCACTTTATTAGAGATCATATTCAAAATGGAGAAATCTCGATTCAATTTGTTGATTCAAAGAGTCAACTAGCGGATATATTCACAAAGCCTTTGGAGAAAAATCAATTCGACGTTATCCGTACAAGACTCAACATTTTGAAGCTTGAAGAAGTTAAAGTCTAGAGACTCACCAACTCTAAGACTCTGATCTCTCAGACTTTAAATCATGAGACTCAAACATTCATGGCTAAAGACTGTAAGTTGTTATTTCATCTAAAAGGTACGAATTCTTGTTTAGTTATTTTATCTAAATTTGAAAAGGTACGATCTTTCGTTCGATTATAATCCGTGAGAAATTCGAAATCTTGTCTTTTAAAAGGGATTAATTTTAGGAGTTATTGATTTTGAAAAGAAGTGTTCGTACACTTTCCTTGTACCGATTGAACTTCCTTTTCAAAAGCTGAGTTATATATATATATATAGTTTCTCTTCGCCCAATCTTCAAAACCCTAAAAGGCACTCTCCTCCCAATACTGTTTTTCTACTTCTTGTTCGTCGTCGAGAAAGAAGTCATTTTTTCTTGGGAAAAGCAAGTGAAGGAATCTTCAAATAGACAAAGAAAGATGTCGTCTTCGAGGAAATCATCAAGAATCGCAAGCGGGGGACCACAAAGAATGGAGAAGGGACCAACTCACTTCGATCTTGCGAGGAAGAAGACTTATCAAGTCAGCGACAAAGTCCGATTCGCTCTCCTCCACGTCATTCAACACCTCCCGCCCCACAAGGTGGAAGTCAATATCTGGAAGAAGAGTTAATCGAGGAAGCGGACCAAAGAAGAGTCCAAAGACCCTCCTTTATCTATAAGCTTTATCGTGCGTTGAAAACGGGTTCTTCATTAAAATATATAGATGACTTCCTTAAGGACAAAAATTATGGGAATGAGTATCTTTTTCTGCGGAAAATGGAAGAATTGGGAGTTGCTCCTAAAGGAAGGGCAGAGGAGGCTCTTGCAAACATTCCCAAAGTGACCCTCGTTTGCCGGGACAAAATCTGATTGACGGGAACGATGATGACAAAATGTTCCTTGAATTTAAACCTAGAATGGGTGTGCGCAGAAAAGGTGAAAGGAAATCGGATAGATTTGTTTAAATCCAAGGATCAAGAAAAAGTGTATTTCGGGCTGTTGAAAAGAGGGGTGATAAACCCTAGAAGTGTTGATTTTGACTTCCGGACACCATCAACATGAACGTAAGAGAGAAGTTGAATTTGCTTCAACTTGAGACTTTTTGCTCGACTCTACGGACGGGTATGCTCAACTGACCGCTTATTTCTATTCAAATCTGAGCTTTTTGGATGCGAATAGAATTTCATTCAGTGTTCGAGATCAAGTCTACGTGGTAGATGTGAATATGTTGGCGGACATAGTTGGAGTTGAACGGGGACGCTATCTCCCAATCAAAGTCTCACCTGCTCGTACTACTCTGGATCTTGTCAAAGATATGGATGCATAGAAGAAAATTACCTACTCGAGGATGAAGGCCATCAACATCATGCTTCATAAGATTGTGATCAACTGTCTCAGACCGAAGTATACATCAAAGACTTCTGTGTCTCTTTCTGAAGCAAAGTTGATGTACGCGATCAACTCAGGACGGAAGTTTTCTCTCCCGCACACTATTCTCTTCCATATGTACTGTGAGCAATGTCAAAAGACAAAGGACAATTGCCTTATCCCGGTCCGGGTGACCAAGATCTTCGACACATGAACATTGAACCGCCACATACATTTTGTATTCAACCGTGTGATAAGATGGTGGTAGGGTTGAAAATGTTAATGAAGATGCGTCGCAAGAACTCTCCAAGGCAATGGAGAAATTCAAAGTGAAAACTCCAGTTCAGTCTGTCTCAAAGAGAAAAGGAAAGGAGGCCATTGGTGCTCCATCGAAAAAGAAGAAAAGAACTCTCATCCTGGAGGATGAAGATGAAGATGAAAATGATGAAGATCCCTCTATCCATCCACTGACAAGAACCAGACGTTCTGTGTCTCAATCGACAGAACTTCAGCAGAGCAGAGAAGAAGAAGAGCAGAACAGAAAAGAAGAAGAACAGAGAGAGAAGGAGAGAGAAGTTGAAGAAGAAGGAGAAGGAGAAAAAGAAAAGTCTGCGGATGAATCTGGAGAGAAGGGAAATCAAGAGAATGATCATCACTCTTCCTCTTTCGATGTCCTAGAGACAGGGGGAGTTAGCGAGCAAGAGAGGTCTACACCTCATGCTGCTGTCAGTGAAGATCTAAGACAATCTCCAGAAGACCCAGAAGAAGTTCAGGTCTCTCAATTGCCTGAAGAAGGTCACGATACGTCAGAACCAAATCTGCAAGACTTAACAGAAGCGCCATCTCCTGCATACACAACTTCTGAGAAAGCCAATGCTAGTACACAGACGGAAGATTCTGCAGATTTTCGTCGTATCATGGATATTCTTCTGGAAATGTGTGGCCAGATATATGCTCTGGACTATGAAATCCAAGCCTTGAAGAATGCTGGACAAGCATCTTCAGTCTCTCTGGAGGATAAATTCAAAGACCTCGCTCTGCAACTTCAAGCCAATGCTAAGGGAGAAGAGGTAGCTCAACTGAGGGAAGACCTGAAGAAGCTCGAAGGAGTAGTCCAGTCCATTGGGGATTTCCAGATCGTGCGCATTCCCAAGCAGACATGACTCCTTTCTCACTCTTTTTAATGCTGACAAAAAGGGGGAGAACCAATTTGAACCAACAACTTTATCTTTTAAAACTTTTTAGTGGTTATGTTTATGACTTGAGAACTTGAACTTGATTGTGAATTTGACTGAATTAGCTGTGGATTATGATGCTTGACTAGTTGCATTTACATCAAGAGTTGTTATTTGGTATTACTCATGAAAGACTAACCAATTTTCTGTGGATGCAGAGTCTGGTTGTTTTATTAATCTTTATGAGTTAGCCATATTGCTTGAGAAATGTTTTTGCAGGTCAAAGTTGTTCAAATCTACAAGAAAGTTTTGTCACCATCAAAAATGGGGAGATTGTTGGAGAAATCTTTCCGAGAATATTTTGAAGCCGACAAAACGTTTCTTTCGCCTAAGTCCGGATGTTCGGAGACCGTCGGTTTAAAGTCTGAAGACTTTGTACTCTCGAGACTCAAGACTCAAGACCCAAGACTCAAGACTCAAGACTTAAGACTCAAGACTCAAGACTTAAGTCTATTCTCACTGACAGTCTTTCTAATCCAGTGACGAAGGAAATCCAAAGCCAAGGTATATGGTTGAGGATTCGATCCTATCCTCTGCAATAGATTCTTTGGTTGGATAATCATTTCGGATTCTTTAATTCTTATCTAAGATCGATTGAAGATCCGATGGTCGACGAAATAATCTTGGAATGTTCTATCCTTGGAAACCAAGATCCTGTTTGTATGGGCGAACAGGATTGATGGGCTATCATCAGATTCCTTAAATAGCTCGGATGATCTTCTTGATTGATTCCGTCCAACGGGTAGATTGGAGGAATTCCTTTGGTAAGTGCCAACGGTTATGATGGCATAAAGGAGTATAAAAGGAAGACGTTCTAGTTGTTTTAAGTGTGTGATCGATAGAGAAATTCGAGTCGAAGAACCTTGATTGTTAGTTGAGACTGTTCGAGCGAAATTGTATACACAGAGTGTTTGTATTTGGTGACACCTTGAGCGAGTGTGGTAGATCATCTACACCTAGAATTCAAGGAAGATCAACAACGTAACAGCTCTTTGATTATAGTGGAATCCAGCCAATCGGCTGTCAGTGCAGAAGAGTGGACGTAGGCTTGGATCAAGCCGAACCACTATAAACCGCGTGTTTAATTCTCTCTTTCCTTGCTCAGTCTTACATTGATTATTATTCTTTGCAAATCCTTCAACTGTCTAAGTATTGCGCAAGTATACAGAAATTATCAAGAAAAATCTTTGTATACCTATTCACCCCCCTCTAGGTACTCATACTAGCAATATCAGAAGAAAACCGCTTTAATCAACCTTTGTCCACCGGTCATGACACGACTGAGAAAGAGACGACGTACGATAATTCTGTAAGGATGGTCCATAAAACCATGGCCATGGATGCAGTTTATGCGTATCCTATTCTTTCAACATCGGTGTTCTGCAGCCTTCTACGAGAACTTCTCATAAAAATAAATAAATGAATGAATAAATAAACAAAAGGAGAGAAAAGGAAAGTCAGGGCTATGAATTAGTGAGGGTAAGAATTTGAAGAAGCTTCAAATTCAAATTTATAATAACAGTTGATGGGGATAACTACGTGAAAATTATTAAAAAATTTCTAACCTTATTGCATTTATATTAATTTAGTCATAGAACTTTCGATTATTTTCATTTAGTCCTAAATATTTTTTCACACTTTAACAAAGTTTCGATCAATTTAAAATAAATTGATATAATTAAAATATTTAGAACTGAATTCATACAAATGCAATAAAATTATAACATTTTTGATAATTTTCCTAGATAATCACTTGCACTACTCTGCTTGCCAAACTTAAGGGTTTTCGCTACTTCTTGTATACATTCATCCAATGTTTGTTACAAGTATTTAGTCCACGTACCAGTGCTAATCTATATTAAAAGATTAAGGAGAAATCTTACTGCATTTTAGCTGTTTACCTTTAATTTTATGTGGCATTTTATTTGACCTTTTGGATGGGTAATATATTTGTTGGGATTTGATTGTCTTTGGCCGGTTGAAGAGGGGGACAGACGTCGGAGTACCAGCTTTTGAAGAGCTTTAGAAGTTTAGTCTCGTTTATGAAATTTTTTGTATCTTAGTTTCTTCTTATGTTGTAGTAGTTTTGACATCGTAATAGTACTCCTCTTCCTTTTGATAACCAAAAATTGTTGTAAATGTCTATCTTCGTTGGTTTTACATACTAATGATCTGGCTATAATATAAATTCATTTTGAAATTTGGTTCTGGTTACATGACTCGATCCAAATTACATTAATAGGTATATCTTTTTGTTCAAGGTATAGTGAGAAAATATGTCGTACTTGGAGAAGCAAGTAATTTCATGTGAAGGGTTTTAGAAAGAGTTATTAGTGACGGGCAAGCGTTCCCATTACAAATCTTCGGGACGACAAACTTTTATCATTCTTAAAATCCCGGCGACGGGCCTCTCAAAACCATCCCTACTTTTCATCAGCGGCAAGCCCGTTGGCAACAAAAGGTGCCCGGATGCGTGCTGTCGCTTATAGTCATTAGGGGTTGGAATTTTGGATTTTAGGGACGGTTTCACCTTCTTCTTTTTTTCCTTTGGTAGTGTGATTATAAATGGGTAAGCCATGTCTTGACCACAATCGATAGAGGCTTTTCGGGAGACTTGTTTTTAGAACATGGAATTCCATCTTAGCTAGATATATCCCCGATCCCACGATATCTCATTACTCTCATAAATCATCTAAACCACGGGTAGAAACTCAAATGGACCGCTTAAAGATGAGACGTTTTTTTTTACTTTAGATGGTCCTAAGAATGGAACCTGTACGGTATACCTCGTAAACCTTTAAGCTAAACTCCATGGAGATGGTTCACATTTTGCTTGATAAAGGAGAAATTTGTACGAAATTGAATGCAGAAAATGAAATATAAACCACGCTCTTGTCAGGTTAGACTATACACGCGTCCCCAAAGTTTGCATGCAAACGGTGGGGGCTTCTCTCTTGAAGTCACACAGTGAAAACTTGGGTGGTGTGTCTCATGCACCAGCTCCAAGCTCATGCATGTAGGATGTTTGTGGTTCCGTTTAGATGGGGAAATACTTATGATGGGTACTGTTGCGGAACAATACCAAAAGATGCACCAATTGAAACATGAATAGCAAAAGATGAAAGCAAAATCCAAACCACACGAGATATAATATATACATGAAAGATAAGAAAAAGTACAGAAAGAGAGGGATTTTACTATCTTCAACAACAAGTACATAAGTACAATCCAAGAAGTTCAAAAAACTACTTTATGAGCTATAAAATCTAAAGATTTAACAAGAAGCTATGATGAACAAAGAAGGGAGAGAATGTGGAAGCTATCTTCTTAAGATGTGTTGTGCAACATATCCCTTTTACAGTCCCCTTCAAAAAAGCCCTAAGACAAATGCGTATGGTCAAATCGCCCACCAATTTTAAAGTCGAAACTTAACAGATATTTAGAAAGCTAGACGTAAGGAAGAGCGTAGTAATCACGAGCAAAGCAAGCAAGAAGTACTTAAGGGAGCTGCAAATGAGCGTAGATCTTCAAGGGACAGAGGTTGTTAGATGGTTAGCCAGAAGATGGCTGTCGATTTAATGCAAAAGCTTGCTTGTTTTTCACCTACCAATTTCCTAATCCTACGCGCAATCCCCTTCTCTAATCGGTATTAATTAGGAAGATGATAAGACCATTGTGAAACGATATTTTTCTCGCAATCGAGCCTCTAATGATTTTTGGTACAAGTAAATCGCTGACAAGATATCATGGTTGCCGAAACCCGCGCAACTCTCTGCTGTAGAAACGTTCAGCACGAATATCGTGAGTATTACCGCCAACTAGTCTACTCGACGATGCGTCCTAATTGCTGAACATCCACGTCCTTTCGGTCTTAACATGGAGCAGAAATGGAGCTGCACAGTACTGACGGTTGAGCCGTGACGGAAAGTACCGACTAGAGTATATAAAATGTGGAAGAAAGGAGACACATCCCTATTGTTACAAGTCGATTTGGTGGCATGGCCATTATCATGAGAATTTAAAGCAGATGGATCATTGCGGACTATGCGTGGAAACAATTATGTAGGTTCCGGTTGGAGAATGTAAACCACAAGGTTGTAGACGGTGTGCATGATCGGTGGATTCAATGCATAGGTATTAAAGAATGAGTTATCTTCACTACAGAGAGCGAGAGGGAGAGGGAGAGGGAGAGGGAGAGGAAGAGAGAGGGAGGGGTGCATTTTAGGATTGGGTCTGTAATTTATATGTAGTGCCCAACCATACAGTACAATATATGATCATGTTTCATTAGATGCACGGGACGTCAGATGGAGACAGGCTAAGGGACGATGGGTCTATATTTTTTGCAAACTACATCTAATGTATAACCAATGATGCCTTTAAGAAGAATTCTTGAACTCATTTTGACATCATTCTCAAGTTTGTAACTGGCAACAGAGAGCTCGATTGGAGGTTTAGATAACTCCGCTTTGCGCACTGTTTTTTCAATTAGAACAAGCCTTTGGAAATATTTCTTACGCTCCGTTCTTCCACTCAGTTCATTGGTTGACGTTGGCAAGACCGTAATAAGAAGAACAGAGTCTGCATCTTAAGTAACCAAAAGCAGCAAATTAAGGCTTAGAAATTCTAACATTTTAGAAGAAGTTTGCTGCGATGTTGCTGTGGACATGTTGTCTCAAAGTGCGCATATAGGTTGCAATTTACATATTGAAAGAATCTCCTGAAAGATAGCTTTTAAACACCAAGTGTTGTGACAGATCCTCACAAAAGATGTAGCTGAAGAAGTGAAACATAGAACGAGCAGAAGAGACACACACAAGATGTTTTGATCACACCAAATGCAACATATCTAACAACCCGTCCCATCTCAACTACATAAAGCACAGACCCTCCTATTTACAGACTCGTACATAGTAAAACCACTCATATAAAAGACTAGCTACTTGCTTCTTCTTTTTTTTTTCCTAACAAGGTATCCGAACCTTTCATCTGAACTATCCTATGGAGACGCAGCAACAACCCTGTCGACATGCAGCATCACAATCAATTGCTTCAGCTTTGGCATCTTCTGAGAGTAGGTTGCCCAACAGGAGGTTCTCGCTTGATGTTGGCATGAGAGACCAAAGCCAAGAAGTGAGTCACGAACTCCCCACCCATGGCCAAGTTCTCCGCGTGTGCTTTCACATAATCCGATGGAGCTTCATACACCATAGGCTCCGCCCAAAAGTCAGCCAATACCTTCCAAATGAAGGTCAGGTCTGCTTTGTCTTTCAGCAATTGCTGGCCTAACCGCGCGCCCAAATTTGTCACGCTACTGGTATCATCCACTGCCTTACCAATCCCTTTCAATTTCAGAATTCTTTCTTCTCCTGTCTTGCACCCTTCAAGCAAGTCTCTTGATTGGAGAATGGTTTGGTCGAAAACATACTCTGTGTCATCAGGGCAATCGGATAACAATTTTGGACAGAATGCTACCAAGTAAGCAAGATATCTGGATAAAGTGGTCACCACGAGAAAATTTGAATCTGAAATTTGCACCTCGTGCTCGCAAATAGTAGTGAAGATATGCCATACAATTATGACTCAAGTCCGCGTCTCGAGCCTACACGCCCACGAGAGCTTACCTACCGCTTTGTTTAGTCTCAAAGAAGCTTCTCCAATCTTCGGTACCCCAGTATATGACTTTAAAAAACGAAAAACGGCTTCGTTTTACTTCTGGGGACAGTTTGGCTGGAGGGCTTTGTTTTTTACCCTCCCGGACGGGATTGATATAACCAGCTCGGGCGGGAATGCATATCCACCTCGGAGGGCTGTAACCATGTGACTCGAGAGGCAAGTATTGGCGAAGTTTCCTTTCCCAAGGCTTCAGTAATTGCGTCCGGCAGATGAGTCCAATCGTTTTCTCGATCCGCTTGTTCCCTTGCCATGATCTTGTTCGTACGTACTTGCACAACAATGAAACCTTCGCCCGCTGCGAGATGGCCATCAAGAAAAACTCCAGAAGCTCGACGCATGTGCATGCCGTAAGAATTACTAACACCAGGAGAAGGCCAACGCCCGACTTGTATGGCAAGAAACAAGGTAAAATTGTTATAAGAGAGCTTGTTAAATTAATATTTTGAGTTGGAATTCAAATATTGATTTGTTAAATTGAATTTATTGAAAAAAAATTTCAAATAGATTACAAATCACATAAATAAACTTTTATTTTATTAGACTTTTTTTTATAGCTGCAGAAAAAAGAAAAGAAAATAAATGCAAATTTGAATTTGGATATTAATTTGTTAAATTGAAATTATTAAAGAAATATTTTTTTAAGTAAACTATAAATTGGATGAAAAACTCTTCTTTTTTTGTTAGACTTTCTAAAGCTAGACAAAAGTGGAAATAAAATAAAAGAAAACACAAGGGTTTATTCTTTTACCTGCACCAGCCGAATTCTTCAGAAGAGGATGTACACGGTGGGGCTCAGAGTCAAATTGTTGACCTGGGCATGATATAATAAGGCGAGGGTTCCCTTTAGCCGAAGAAAAGAAGAAGCCGCATGTCAAGCAGAAGGGGGCCGCGCACGAAGACAGAAGAACGAGAATCCGTATGGAAAGAAGAGAACAAACATCCAAGTTTTTGGTTTCAGCATACTTAGAGCATTTCAGTTTGAGCTTCATATACAGTGATTTTGTGCCGTGAGCTTCTATCCAAGTAAATTATTTATATATACATACTTTGGGTTTGAATTTAAATCTAAAGACGAGAAATATTTGAGCGTGTAAATGATTGTAATTCTGATTTTCTGATTACAGTTAATTATTTACCGTTAGCTTTCCCGTGGAAGTAGGTACCGATATTCGGACCGAACTACGTAAATCTTTAGTGTATTTATTATTCCTCATTCAGTTATTTCGCGATTTTGTGTTAACGTAAATTACGTGATCCTATCATTTTTGCTTATTATTTCAACAGAACCAATGAACATAAGCGAGATCTCCATCAACTTTTGTTTCCAACGACCCGATTGGAAGATGATCAGGTACTTGGTGTAGAATGAATCGACCAAAAATGAAAGCTCTAGCTCAATTACCCTAAATGCTCGCTTGTAGCCATTTTCTTCTGCAACCAAACCATTCCGAATCAATTTCCACAGCTTTTTGTGAGCTTCTTTGGGCAATGAATTGCTGCAAAATCTTAGGGAGAGAAGCTTATAGAGCGAAAACGAGAGGCAAATGTCCTTGAGCTTGCAGTATTCGTCCCCGCCTCTGAAGCTCAAAAGCGGTCCTTGGCATGCCCACACCTTCTCGACCGTGATCATTTCATCAGTCATTTTCAATGGCGAACCGTTTACCCATCTTGTCTCTTCGCCTCTGACAACATAGTTGTATCCTCTCGTCTGGATAGGGTCGAGATTGCGCGGATTGGACGACTGGTGCTCAGAGCTTATGTATTGGGAGATCAGTTTGATGGTTCTCTGTACGTCATATCCGCTCGCGATCGTGACAGACTTCGTTTTTTCATTGTCCTTGAGCTTCGCGATTAGGAATAGACACATGACCCCGCAAATTGCTGTGACCGCTCAAGACACCTTAGAATTCCTCACGCTAAAGATCAACATCTTGGCTAACAAAATGTTCCTGAGCAAATGTTTCCAACTATAGTTTATCGGGAAAAGTACCAAAAAAATCATAAACCTTTTACTTTTGTGCTGATTTAGTTTTAAACCTTTTTTTTTTTTTGTTATGACGATTTAGTCCTAAACCTTTTTAAGTGGTGTAAATTTAGCCTTTTCTAGCCAATTTTGGCCGGATTTTGCTGACTAGACGCCGGCCGGCTGACGTGGTATGATCGGCATTAACGTGGATAACTTTTAATAATATTTTAATATTTTTATTTTTAAAAATATTTTAAATATTTTAAATATTTTATTTTATTTTATTTTTTGTCTTTTTTCCTCAAGCCAATCGCCAAGGTCGGCCTCACCCTCGCCAGCGTTGTTGCCTCTAGCCAGTCACTAGACCTCGACGACCGGCTAGAGGAAAAAGATAAAAAGAAAAAATTATTTTTAAAAAAATATAAATATAAAAATATTATTAAAAGTTGTCAACGTCGGCGCCGATCATGCCATGTCAGCCGGTCGGTGTCCAGTCAGCAAAATCCGGCCAAAATTGGCTGGAAATGACTAAATTGGCACAACTTAAAAATGTTTATGACTGAATTGGCACTAAAAAAATGTTTAGGTCTAAATCGGTACAAAGGCAAAATGTTTAAAACTTTTTTGGCACTTTTCCTATAGTTTATCTGCTGCCCATTGTCGTCAAGGTTGTAGTCAAAGAAGTGGCCCAAGCTCCTGAAGAAGATCATCAAGAACGTGGCCCAAATCAGGAACATCTCAGTTTCAGTATCAAGCGACGCTTGCTTCATGAGGTCGAGCATGTGCCTGTAACAACCTCCTCTCTTGTCCCACATCGTCTAGGGAGGGAGATCTTGGTTAGCTTATAAGGCTTGGGTCCATCTCACCTGTGTAACGCGTTTTAAAGCTGTGAGGGAAGAAACTGTGGCTGGGTTGGCGGTTCGTCCGCGCCAGGGCGGGTGACCAAAAGCGAACAATATTACACAGTGGGGCCCGGGATGTTACAAGTGGTATCAGAGCCAACTCCCGATCGCATGTGGGACCACAGCTCGAATGCTGTTCTGAGGCCATAGCGAGGACGCTATTCTGTTAAGAGGTGGAGAGTGTAACAACCTCCTCTCTTGTCCCACATCGCCTAGGGAGGGAGATCTTGGTTAGCTTATAAGGCTTGGGTCACTCTCACCTGTTTAACGTGTTTTAAAGCCGTGAGGGAAGAGACCGTGGCTGGGATGGCGGTTCGTCCGCGCCAGGGCAGGTGACCCAAAGCGGACAATATTACACAGTGGGGCCCGGGATGTTACAGTGCCAGGCTCAGAATGGTGTAGAATGCCAATAGAGTGATCTTGAGCATCTGGTTGGTGTACCAATGCCTTGACAAGCCGAAGATGGTGCGAAGGATTAGTAACGAGGCGGTGAGGCACACAAAAAGTTCAATCTTAGCGAGACTTCCAGCCAGAGTGTGGAGTTTCTTCGTGACGCCAGTGGTGTCATTCACCACTGCCATTTGGCTGCTTTGCAAGTTCCTCATTTTTGTGTCCGATGGAAGATTTCGTCTATTGGGTGTGCAAAGTGTAAGAGAGAACCAAGAAATTTAGACCTTTTTAGACCATGGGTTGGAAACGGAGGCATTCCGCTATTTATACTTAAAAATTTTCGAGCCTTCGTTTGGTTTTTACGACTCGCCTAATATTTTCTCAGCGTCAACAGCAAGGTGATCAGATAAGTTGTCCACAATACTAGTAACCCTATGAACCTGACCATGTTTTCCCAAGCATATTTCTTCCATTGCTCATTGTCCTCAAGACTATATGCCGAGAAAGAATACAAGGGCCTATTAGTTTCTGTTCTTTTTTTTGTTTCATAGAACACAATTTATGTTCTTTTGTTCTGGGGAACAAAAAAAAAAAAAAAACAGAGAAACGTGTTTGTTTATACTTTTGTTCTCGGGAACAAAAAATCTATTTTTTTGTTCCCGAGAATAAAAACAAGAAACAAGAAAAATTTGTTTCTTGTTTCGGGAACACTTCCGAGAAATAATTTTTCTCTCTCCTATTTTTCCCTTCTCTTTCTTTTCTTCTTCTTTTCTTTTTCTTTTTTTTTCGGCCGGTCGCCAACCTCGACCATGGCCGGCGACCGGCCGTCGAGAGCCGGTGACCTCGTTGGAGCGTCACCGGCCCCCGGCGAGGCTCAACCTCCCCTTGGCTAGGCAAGCTTGGCCTCGCCGGATATGGGCGAGGCCGCCGACCCTCGTTAGCTGGTCGCCACCATGGCCGAGGCCGGCAACCAACCAAAAGGAAGAAAAAAGAAAAAAATAAAAATAAATAAAAATATTAAAAAATTAAAAGAAATAAAAAAAATTATACGAGTTTACCAAACGTGTTTTTGTTCTTTTTCTATTCCAGGAACATAAATTATACAAGTTTACTAAACGCGTTCTTCTATTCAAAAATTATTTTCTGAAACAGAAATAGTTTTTTCTATTTCTGTTTTCTGGAACAATTTTTGAACAAAAGCGTTACCAAACGCACTTTAAGCTTCCAAGGAAGATCATCAAGAAAGTCGCCCACAGTAGGAACAGTGGGTAGCGGAAAGGGGGATTCCCGCATTAGCCCGAACATATACATGATCAAGTGGTCCGGGAGAGTATAAACCACCCACAGCACGACCTTAAGCATCAGATTGTTGTGCCGACGCCTTAATGAGCTAGAAGCTGTGAGGAAGAGGAGCAGGAAGGCGACCGATTCCACGAAGAGGTCGATCTGGGCAAGCATGCCCAGCTGGGATTGGAGCCTCTTCAAGACCTTCGTGGCCTCGGTGATGGTTTCGATCACTGTCACCGTTCGGCTTCCTTGCAAATCCCTCATCTCAAGACAGTGTTCTTGGTGATTGTAAGAGAGAGCCAAGGAGTTGTGATTCCACCCGACGCATGACCCTTCATATGGGAAGTTTAGTAAACATCAAATTTTCGTTCTTATAAAATATATCAAAATTGCTGCCCCGACGAGTAATGGTCATTCCCTCCTTGTGGGCAGCCGAAAAGAGCATTTCTTACTTGGCTCGAAGACGAAGGTATCAATAAATATATATAAGAAGGTATAATTATATATATATAATAAAATTGAAAATTACGGAAAGACATCGACAAGGAGCATTCCTTGCTTCATTATCCATTATCGATTTCCCAGAAGACACTATCGCATCATAAATAAAAGACACACATAACTAGATTTCATTTAGATTGCTTGAACTTTGAATTTCTACACAAAAAAAATAAATAAAAAATAAGAAGGTATCAATAAATACATTAAAAAGATTATGGAAAGGCATCGACAAAGAGCATTCTTTGTTTCATTCATTTTACTTTACCAAACATTCGCCATTTCTTGAAAGACATCATCACATCATAAATAAGAGACATACATAACTAATAACTAGATTGCATTCAGATTGCTAGAACTTTGAATATCTACCAAAAAAAAAAAAGGGGGGGGGGAAGGTTTCAATAAATATATATAATAAAAAAAGACAATTATGGAAAGACATCGATAATGAGCATTCCTTGCTTCATTCATTTCACTTTACCAAATATTCTTCATTTCTTGAAAGACACCATCACATCATAAACGAGCGACACACATAACGAAATCGCATTTAGATTGCTAGAACTTTCAATACTTACCAAAAATCGAAGGTATTGATAAATAAAAAATATATCAACAAAGAGCAGACATAACTAGATCGCATTGCTAGAACTTTGAATTTCTACAAAGGAAAAAAGAAAGAAGGTATCAATAAATATATATAAAAAAGAAAATTACGAAAAGACATTGACAAAGAGAATTCCTTGCTCCATTCATTTCACTCTGCCAAACATTCTCCATTTCTCGAGAGACACCATCACATCATAAATAGGAGACCCACATAATGGTAGAACTTTGAATATCTACAAAGTACTTTTTTTAAAAAGAAGTAACAAGACATTGAAATACCAAAAATAATCCTATTCACTTGAACTATAAGTACATGCACTCCAAATTACAAGTGACATTCCTATTTACGCTTCACTCAAAAACTATCTATGAACACCACATCTTGAATGAAAATCCCATAAGATACTTGTATGTTACATACATGTACAGGAAAAGTTGTCCAAAAACTCTTAAGCCTATTATACAATTGTTAATTTAGTTTTAAACTTTTTAATTATGCCAATTTAATCATAAATCGCTTGACAACTTTTCAATCATATGAGGAGTTGCTTGATTCATCCCTCATTATGTTAACTTTGTCCTATGTTTCTGGACCTCTAAGTTATGTCATTTTGGGTGATTAGAAATTACTTTAGAGTATTGTTATTGAAAATTTCAAAAAGAGGGAAAAAAAATCATTGTCCTATAATTTTAGTATTATTAGACCCCATAAATGTGTTCTCTGATTTGATAAGTGTACAGAGGCAATTAACTATAAATTGTCACTAGTCAAACGTAAAAAACATAAATGCTTAAATTTTTAGCATTTTAATGCTGTTGGTATTATTTTAATTTGATGTAATATTATCTATTTTGAATGCGTTTGTTTCGCATAAAATAAATGGTTTAGAAAACATTTTTTGAAAATAATTACTTATATCGCTTAGAAAAATGAATAAACCAAAAATATTCATTATTTACAAAAATATTTATACATAAGTTATTGCCGATGACAAAATATTTTTTTATTGACTAATTAATTCAAGTGACAAAAGTAATTTTTGTTGGAAAAATATTTTTCAAATCATTTATTTTTTGCAAAATAAATTAAGCCTTCAGCTTTGTTTGTCTCACCGAAAATATGGCATTTCTAGAAAATATTTTCTAGGGAAATTTTTTGACAATATTTTTTGGTCCTTTTGATTTTTTTATTTTTATTTTTTAAAAAATCAAATTGTAATTATTTAATTTTTATTTTCTTTCTTTTTCTTTTTCTTTTTTTCCCCCTTTTTCCTTTAGGGTAGCTCACAATAGAAAATATTCATACATTTGATTCATGCAAAGTTGTGAACCAATCTAATACTCCCTAGGAGTGCAACATGAATCACCCCAATTGAGAACCACCTAAACCGAACCGGATTGGCCAATTTTGGATGGTTCCTATGGGGTGGCAATATGGTTCCCAATTCCAATTATTGGAAATGGTGGCCACTCGATCTAGTTCTCTTGGTTCCATGGTAGGAGTCAAATTGACTAGATCATACCAATCTTATGCAATCGGAATTGCAGTTGAGGTAGTAACCTCACATGTGGTCAAGAGACCACCAAAACTTTTCTTGCTCCTCACTACTTAAAGAGGAAGCTTACTTATTAGTTTGTTCTTCCACTTGATGTGAAATTAAGGCTCCAAGAGCCACATCCTCATTCCTCACGCTTACTCCCCTCTCTCTCTCTCTCTCTCTCTCTCTCTCTCTCTCTCCCCGCTCACTTGCAAGAGACAAGGCATTCCAAGCCTCCAAGAGTCCCACATTGAGTAAATATGAAAAGAGCATAAGAGAGATTATCTATAAAACCTAAGTCAAGCATAACCTTTAGCCTTATCGTTCACAGCCTTTTTGGGTAAGATTGAGCGTGAAATACATGAGTGTGATTAATGCTCACAAAAGTTGAGTTCAAATTTTTTGCATGTAGGAACATGTACGATTGGTTCTATTGGATTGTTGTAGAATCGAATTGGACCAATTGGTCTAGAGCACGGCCACTCTTTAGTTGAAAAAAAAAGAAGTGGCTAGTTTTGTTGGATAGAACCGGACCAGAATTCAATGGTCCGGTTCGTTCCTAGTCTTAAGACCAAACAGTTTAGTCCCCGGTTCCCAAAATTGGGAACCAGTCCTCTTAGTTGGATTCCCAATTCCACCTTGGAACCGGATCAAAGTGGGAACTAATTACACCCCTAAGACTCCCTAATTTCTAGCTAGATTGTGACATTTGTCTTTGTTTCCACCTTTATTGTATGGGTTCATAGGAGAGTCCAAAATGTGTATGATAAGGTAGGCTTCAAGGTAGATATTATAACCTATTTTAAGTTCCAAAACTTTGGAACTAGTGAGTACAAAATATAGGACAGTAACCATCCTATACCTTGCACATTATTTCTCATGTAGGTATTTATAGAAGAGTAGGCCCATCAAATGGGTGGGCTAGTAAGAAATGATCTAACTTCAAATTGACACATTTTTGTACAATAAAATTTTAGCAACTCAGACTCAATCCGATTGAACCCAACTACTACCTGACCCAACTTGATCTTTAATTTTAGCAATTATTCTCCTTATTGTTGTCTTTTGAAAGAGTCAAAACTATCTTTCAATGATACATTAGCCAAGAACAAGGACTATAGATCCAGCATTCAAAAGCTCAAAGTTGAATTGTCATTCATCGAGGCTAAGCATGAAGCTAGCAATCAAGAGATCATTTCAGGATACAAATTGACTAGCGCTGAACATGCTGAGTTAGTAGAGCAAAAGGAAAAGCTTTCCTCAAGTGATGACAATACGGTGAAGTATAAAGCTAGTGGCGAGATGGAGAAACTTAAACTTGATTAGAGCGCAATTTGGTAGGCAGCATATTGGTTTCATAGACTGATGTATTTTTCTCACTTGCCTTGTATCTTCGTCTCCTCTATGATTGAAGAACCACTCGTTCCAAATCTCATCTTTTCTTGGACGCCAAAAATCGCGGGAACGACTCTCGCTACGGAAAACCCCAATTACAATAATAACTCAGAATAAATTAGAAGATACGTAAGTTTCCGTAACGATTTACAAAACAAGAAACTCCTAAACGCTCTTAACAAGAACGAGAAGTTTTCTGTTTCTCTTTTCAATCTTTTCTTTCTTCCCTTTGGCTTCATCACTCCACAGCTGAAGCTCTCCGTTTATAGAAAAAGATTTAGAGGGCACTATAATAGTACTGTAGTTGCAGTGGTACTGCACAAGGTGGCTTTCACTGTGCTGTAGCGCACTGTTCACATCATACATGTACCGTAGAATAATGTAGCAATCACTATAGTACGAATCTCCATAGGGGTCTTACAATTTCACGCAAATTACTAACTTGGTATAATGGACATGTTTTGAAGTGAATTTATGTTTTTACATTTTCTTTCCTCATAATTTCGCTTTATTTCTAATACCTAAAGCCTATTTTAGATATATAAGTACCAAGTAGTAATTGAGATTTTTCTCACTTAGATTCTTCTACATTTTAAAATAGGCTTATTCTCATCTATATTTCAACATTTTGATGGAAAATTCAGCAGTGATTTTATGAGATAGGACTAATTTGAGCCTTACTCTACAATAAAGGTATAAATGAATAGAACTTATACAGGCCAAGAGCTCAAGTAGATGTGAATATGTAAGGCTCAAAATACTCGACTCGAGCTTGATCGAGCTTTGATCTTTCAAGCTTAGGTTGACTTAAGATTTCTATGAGTGGGACCATGATTCCTTAGTTAATAAGTTTTGGTCAAAGCTTTGAATTACACCCTTGAACTCAAGCTCTCGCTCTAGCTCAAATTTTGAAAATATACTATTGTTCAAAATTTAGTAATTTTATGTACTGGAAATGCATATTAATTAATTTCTTTTTGTCAAAAAGGTAATTAAAATACATAAAATAAGGTTACTCAAGTTAAATATTTTGAGACTTGAATTTCATTCGATTAAGTACTCGAGCTACTCGAACTAGACTTGGATAAAAAAATAAATAAATTGAGCTGACATCTCTGAGTGGAACTTGAGTAGCCTACAAGTAGCTAGCTGGACTCACTTGTGCCGCTGGTCTAGGCGATAATTTCGCCTGTCTGTCTCTAATATTCACTTTTCACTGAGAGTTTTGGATTTGGTTAAGATAAAGCGACAGCCAACTATTACTCAACACCGAGAAGTCAAGATTTCTTTTTCCCTTGATTTCAAAGCCGAAGTTTTCCTTCAATGTGCTCTCCCGTATAGCACATTGAAGAACTCAAGTTCGCAAAGAAGAGCATGGTAGGGAACACCTGCTACACACCATAGTTGAAAGGAAATAAAAATGTGGCTGAACAAGCTGTTGAAATCAGATATACAAGCAGAATTTATTGATAATACACTCAATGAAACATTGGCAAGCTATGCCATCTGAATTAAATAAACACAAGCACCTTCCTGACCCTATTTGGACTGCTCTGTAAAACCACTCAATGTTATTACTCGCCAATACATCTTATTTCTCAAGATCTAAGAATTTGATTATTGCTAGCTAATTATCTGAGACCGAGTAATCGAAACAACATGGTCAGCTAGGCAAAATGTAATGCTGAATTCGTATTGATTTCCATCTATTCACGAGATCTGCCTGAACTCGAGTAAATGGAGAAAGTTGTGCAAGTTGACAGTACACTGAACGTAATTGCCAAGAATGAGCTCCACAATTTATACCATATTTGCATCACATATATCAATGGTACGTGGCTTACTATAAGGTTCTTGCTCTATCCCAGCATGAGAGACCAAAGCCCACAAGTGAGTCACAAACTCCCCTCCCTTTGCCAAGCGCTCAGCGTGCGCTTTTGCATCATCTGATGGAGCCACGTACAACATGAGCTCAGCCCAAAACTCGGCCAAAATCTTCCAAATGCGCTCCGAGTTCCCTTTCTGCAATTGGATCCCCAACACAGCACCCCAATTCATAACCGTCTCTTCTGGTGCTTGCGCAATATCCTTCAGTCGTTCCATTCTTTCTCGATCCGTCTTGCACCCCTCAAGCACCTTCCGAGCTTCAAGGATGATTTGGTCGAACACGTTCTCTGCGACATAAGGGTGACCAGGTAACAATCTTGGGGCGAATGCCACCAAGTAAGCAAGATATTTGGACAAGTGAGTCGCTACGAGGAAGTTTGAACCTGAAACCGGCACCTCATGCTCAAGAAAACTCGTTGCTATATGCCACACCATTATAACCTGAGTTTGCGTCTCGAGCATGCACGCCCAAGAGAGCTCATCCGACACATTGTTTAGTCTCAAAGAAGCTTGTCCATTCTCCAATTTCCCGATTCTGTTCCTCAGAGAACGGAACACAGCCTTCTTCACTTCTGGGGATAATCTGACGGGAGCGCTTTGTCTTTGACCTCTCCTAACGACATCAAGGAAAGCGATTGTAATGCCATTGTAGAGAAATCTGGAAGGGTTGTAATGGTATGATTCAAGAAGCGCGCATTGGCGAAGATTTCTTTCCCAGGGCTTCAAATGCGTTCGGCATATTTGTCCTATCAGCTTCTCAATGCGCCTACTCTCTTGCCACGACCCCTTCTGCACATACTTGCAAAGCAATGTAACTTTCGCCCATTCGGAGATAGCCATCAGGAAGAGCTGGACAAGCTCAACACATGTGAATACCATGAAAATGACTGCGGTCACGAGAACGTCGACGCTCAACCCATTGGATGTCACAAATTGGACAACATCATCTTCTCGCTTTGTGGTGTTGCGTACCATGAATATAACTGTTAGCATAGTGCCTATGATCAAACATGAAAACTCCATCACCTTCAACTGCAAACGACCTGCTTGGAAAATGATAGGGTAATTGGTGTAGAAGAAATCGTGAAGAAAGGTAAGCTCGACCTCAGCGACTCGAAATGCTCGCTCATACCCATTTTCTTTCTGAAGTATCCCTTCTCCAATCAAAAGCCATGCCTTTTCATGAGCTTCTTCTGGCAACGAGTAGCCTGAAAATCTCAGAAGGAGAAGCAGGTAGAGCGCATAGGAGAGACAAATGTCCTTGAGCTTGCCATCCAAGTCTCCCTCGCTTGAGTTCAAAAGCCGCCCTTTGCACGCCCACACCTTTTCGGTGGTGATGACATCCTCGTTGACCTCCAAAGACTTTGTGGAGTTCTGCGTCAGTCCAGCAACTTCGCCAAAGGATTTCTCGAATCCGGTTTGTTTCGCTCTCACTACATACTTGTATCCATTCATAGTGACGGGATCGGTTTCGCACGGATTCGATAGCTGATGCTCGGAGCCCATATGATCTGCGACCCATTTTGTGGTTCTCTGCAGGCCACTTGCGCTCGCCGTCATGAGCGATAGTGCTCTCTCGTTGGCCTTCAGCAGCATGACAATGAAATAGAGCAAGAAAACCGCCAGTGTCAACGGCAAGGTGGTCAGATAGGATGTCCACAATACTAGTAACCCAACGAACCTGACCATGTGTTGCCAAGCATATTTCTTCCACTGCTCATTGTCCTCGAGACTATATGCAGAGAAAGAATTTGAGCTTCCCAGGAAGATCATCAAGAAAGTCGCCCACAGAGGAAACAGTGGATTGCTGAACGGGGATTCGTGCATTAGCCCGAATGTGTACGTGATCAAGTAGCCCGAGAGAGTGTACGCCGCCCACAGCACGACCTGGAGCATTGGATTGTTGTGCCGACGCCTTAACGAGCCGCAACCTGCGAGGAAGAGGAGCAGGAAGGCGACCAAGCCCACGAAGAGCTCTATCTGGGCGAGCATGCCTTCCGGGGTTTGGAGCGTCTTCAAGACCACGTTGGCATTGGTGACGCGTCGGTTCACTTTCTCCATTCCTCTTCCTCGCATGTCCCTTGCTTTCACTTTTTTGAAGGAAGACAGATTGTGTTCTTGGTGAGTGTAAGAGAGCCAGGAAGTTCGAACGCTTTGAAAATTCGTTTGCTGAAATGGTCCAGCAAAACCTCCGGAGTAGGTCCAGGAAGCAAAATTGGGATTCCACCCGACTTATGTTCGTTTAAAAATGAATTAAAATTGCTGCCCTCACAAGGAATTGTCATTCCCTCCTTTTAGGATTTGGAAACAGAGCATTCCTTACTTGGCAAGAAAATTAAGGTATCAATAAAAAGATAAAATCTTCTGTTACTATGTTTTACTGTCCCTTCTTCGCGAAGACATTTCACCAGAAAGAAAAGAGAGAGAGAGAGAGCAGACACCTGGCTCATCAAAGGGTTGACGAAGTCTGACAAAAAAAAAAAAGAAAAAAAGAACGTTTGACGAAGGTCCCCTTCACTATTTCCTTCTCCCATCCTCTACTTTTTCCTTTTTGCCCTCTACGTTTTCTCTTGCGATCTCTTCTTGTTTACTCTTTTTGCCGAAATTCTCACATTTACGTGATTTTTGGAGGATTTACACGAAACCTTTTCTCCCATTTGAGGGCATCTTATTCGAGGTTGTTGAAAATTGGCAATCCATCTCTAGTCCGAACTGGAGAAGCTGGAAACTCCGTGAAAAGCAAGCAAATTGAGATTTACAAAGCTGTGGAGAACAGACCACCAGATTCTCCAGTGGTAAAAAAGAAGTGAATTATGGCTGCCAAACTAAATCTTGTAAACAAAGTCTGAAAATCGGTGCATGTAAGTCGGTGGATGGCTCTATAAATAGAGCCTTTATTGATTTGTGGATTGTGTTGGGATCATTAAAGTACAGCTCCATACCACTATACTTTTCCACCATTACTCCTCCAACTACATAAGCAATGAGACTATCTCACATTGTTTCCTTGTCCATCTCTACAAAATATATCTTGCAAACATATAAACATGGGCAAAAGTACTCTTCAAATGCCAAATGTTGGTATAAAGGGACACTTAAGTGTCAAAATCGGAGAAAAATTGATCATTTAAGTGTCAATCCGGCCAAAATCTGGCCAAAATGTTGACGTGCGCAATTTCCAGTAAAGTAAGTGTAAAACGACATTATTTTGCACCCTGATGTGACTAGACAATGCAAAAATGATATCGTTTTAGTGCTGATGTAGTAAAAAATTAATATAAAAATTAATAAATTAAATTTAAAACTAAATTTATTTACAACATTTAAAAATACAAATACAAATATTATAAATTTTTTAAAAAAATTAAAAAAATTAATTTTTAATTTTTTTTAAAGAAAATGGAGGCATCAAATCGAAAATTTCACTGGATACTAAACATAAAATAAGTAAGTGGAGAATAGAAAACAAAGGATTATTCGCCTTCTTCTTCTTAGTCTTTTCTTTGACACAAGAAAGGAATGCGACCTCCTCGCCGCCTCCCCCTTTTTTTAATTTTTTTTTTAAATTTCTTTTAATTTTTAAATATTTGTATTTTGTATTTTTAAATGTTTTAGATAAATTAAATTTTATTAAATTTTATATTAATTTTTTTTATCATGTCAGCACCAAAACGACTTCGTTTTGTACTTGCTTTACCGAAAATTGACACATTAGCATTTTGGCTGGATTAACACTAAAGTAATCAATTTTGCTTCAATTTTGGTACTTAAGTATCACTTTCGTAACTTTTGACACTTAAGTATCATTTGTGCCAACTTTTGGCACTTCAAGGTCTGGGTGTTTATAAACATGCACATTGGCAACAAAAACTATCATTGATATAAAAATCATGCTTTCAAGTTATCAAATGAAGTGAACCATCAAGAGAAAGCTAATAGATTACTAAACGGGTGCTCGTGTCTCGTGCTTAGCACAAGCCCTCCCTAGTCCTTGTGATCATTATTCCGCAACTAATCTTTTACCGGTCGATTAGCAACTCAAGTAAGACTGGGGAGTCTATTTTTCTTCTTACAAACCAAAGATTATGAATACAATGACTTGATTACATTAAATTAATCTATACTATTTTTGTTTCTCTCTATATAAAAACATTTGCATGCAATCTTCATCGATTTAATTATCCCAAGCCACTAATTAGTGAAAGTGATCATGTATGGTGTGTAAGAAATAAAGCAACACCCAAGAATCAAATCAGTAAATAAATTACGGAAAAGTAGAAGAACTTGGGATGTAGTGAGCAAAGATAAGCAAAGCCTGACTATTGATTATTGACCGTCAAGACAGGAGCTTCAGCAAATCATGGATCAGAAGGCAAATATATATTGATATGATCGATGCAAATCCCAAAGGTCGTGCATGAACCAACAACTTATTTACCATTATAATACAGAATTAATTAGTACACAACGATACTAATCTTTTGATATTTTCTTATAGTTTAACATGGTGAGTTCAGGATTAAGTCCTAGAACACAAAATGGCCGAAACTACGCATTAAAAGTGATGCAATGGAGAGACATGTAATTCTAATTAGATCAAGATGCACAAATCTAAGCTATCATGAATGATTTAATTACAGCACATGCGAATAGCTTAGTATAAATTCCGTAATGTCATGCACATCTAAACTATATCATATGGAAATAAATATGAAGTGAAGCAATAATTAAATAAATGCAACTTAGATGCAATGCTAAACATATAAGGAATCAAAATTAAACCGAGAACCACCTTAAAATTAAAACTATCCTAATTAACATGACATGGATGAAAAGAATTAACTCAGAAAATCTAACCAAGAGAGCACTAATGGTCCACTCTGATAAATTAAGGGATCAATCAATTACCCCAGAGGAGTGGTGAAACCTCAGTATCACTTATTCACCGAATTAGCTTCATGATATACAAATTCTAGAGCCAGCCTCTTCGTTTTTTTTTCCTTTTTTCTTTGGGCCGAATAAAGCCTCTTGCGTGTCAGGAGACAAGCTAAATGAGTACACCAAACGAGTTTAAGGGCATAATACTCTGAGGGAGAGTTTTGTGGAGTTGGGCTAAAACGACCTATTTCGCTATTCTATTTTGGATTTTAGAGCAATGGGCTGAGTGTAGATGTGGTAACTTGAAAAATAAAGCCAAACTCTCCTTGATAAGCACTGGTGCATCCCACGAAGCTTGATCTGCACAAAGAAGTGTTTTAACTAAAGTGGGATCATCCAGTCAAGGCACATCTCCACTTCTCTCTCCACTTCTGTCCACGCGAGAGCAAAACGCAAGCCTTCGAGAACACCTAGGGGGTTCACCAAGCGCCCAAGACCTCTGATTAGCTTCCCAGATGAGTCGCGGCACACTCTATAGATGGCACCTGTGGTTGTTCCTTCTAAGAAGGAGCTGTCGATGTTAATTATAAATCTCCCCGTCACGCACTGACCATAAGATTGAGTTCGATATTGCATCCATGCCAATCAATAAACTTTGCCAGCCCTAAGATGAGCCATGTCCCTTTCCGGCATGCTAGAAATGTGTATTGAGGCCCTTTTAGCACAGATAGTATACATTGTTTCAACATAATAAATATTCCAATTGGATAGTTACACCCCTCATGAAAGAGATAACTATCATCCCTAAAACTTATGTATTTCAATATAACAATAATGACCTCTAATTTTATGAAAAAAATAGAAAGGCAGAATGGACAATATTGATAGTTAGCAAAAATTAGGCCTGCCAGAGTTTCTCGTAGATTGTGAAAGAATGCGAAGAATTTGAGAAACGTTGCTTAGGCCTTGACTAAACATCAGGATTTGAATTTTATTAAAGTTAATCTTATAGTTTTCCTATTATTTTTTGAAAATTTTCTGCTTTTATCATGTCCTAGGCAATTTTCGAGCAAATAATGCAAACATATAAATTTTTTAACTTTCTAGTGACATATTAATGCATTAAACTTTTGATTATTGGGTTAGCCATACACAACGCATGTTTTTAGTGATTCACTTGATATCATAAAATGATATAAGTCTTGAATAATTATAACATTAGTTTTATGGACTGCTATTATGCTTTAATGTTATGCATGTGATTGCATTAATTCAGGTGGGATCATGTGTGTGAATTGAAACCACATATAACGTTCATTAACGTGTTCATCCTTCTAGGCAACTGTTTGTTTAATTTCCGTTTGCTTTATACTATGATATGACAATTTTAACATGTTTCATGTTTTCTTTTTAAGTATTTTGCATAAATATCCAAACCCTATAAAATAATGGGTTAATACCATGAAAAACCCCAAAATAATACGACTATAGCAAATTTACCTCAAACAAATTTTTTTACTACTAAAAATCCTAAATTGGTACATTTGTGACAAATTTGTCATTCATTAATTTTTGTTAAATTTTTGTGTTTGCTAAGTTGCATGACATGTGGTATTTGACGGGCATACTAATTCGGGGTTTTACCCTCCGTTTTTTATATGTATATTAGTTTGTAGTTTTTCGTGGTATTAATTCAATTTAACGAAAACTAATATAGTATAAACTTGTCACAAATATACCGATTTGGATTTTTTTTTGTTGTGAAACTTAATTTCTGAGTAAATTGTCACAAGTGTATTAGTTTCAACAATAAAAAGTTATGAAGAAAATCTCAATTAGTTTGTAAAAAGGTATAGCCCTTTTAGTACTCAATCACGAAAGGGCAAGTGTCAATAGGAGTTTATCAAAACTTCAAATGCTTTTTGGGGTGATCTTGTTGACTATTCGATAAACTGAGTTAAATATTTCTCAACCAATGAAATGATTAAAGGGGAACGATTCCACAATAGTTTCAAGACTTGTTTAAGAGAATATGACTAATAATAACTTACTCATTAATTTCATTCCAGTAAACATTGACCACCTTCAGAAAGGTGTCATATAATAAAAAGGAGTCACCGGTTTGAGTTGCTCCTAGCGCTGCCATGACTCAACCAACAATTTTCCACTCACATTTCTTAACACACGCATTCAAAAAGGCCATCTATGAACACAACATGTGAAACGAAATCTAATAAGATACTTGCTATATATATATGTATGTATGTATGTATGTATGTATGGATGGATGGATGGATCTACTGATAACTTTAAATATCGACAGGCTACATCAAATATCATATGTACATTTACACCTAAAAACTAAAAACTAATGAATCTGTGGTTTTTAGGTCCAAATCAACCCTGGCTTATCAAAGCTCTCTTCAATAACTGGACTGTCAACCGTAGGGATAATAGTGCTGAGAGGAAAAAAAGAGACAAATCCTTAAACCCAAAATTGTTCAAATGATATGTACAGCGATTGGAGCTAACGAAGCTAAAGGGTAAGTTAATAACTATTCCCTGGCAAATTGAACCCAAGCATAGACGAAAGTAGGATATCACGCCCTCACCTTGATGATGACAAGACAATCATTCAAAAGGACGAATTTAGAGGCAAAAGATGGTTATAATGGAAGGAACTGTAGTATCCTCCACATTAATATCGGTCATGCACTGCCCGAGATGCAAAAATATTTCGCGACATCACAGCAATTCGCTGCTCACACGGCTCTTTACCATTAGTATAAGCTCGAGAGCGTGAACAAAGATTAAATTTAGCGTATAAGCAGCGAACAGCCGGGATGTCTTGAACGCCATGAGAATAGTGATTAGAGCTGTTTGCGTTTCGTGCTTTTTATAGCGAGAGGATTTGGTCGCAGAGCTAGAGTGAAAACTTTGACAATTTGTAGATGTGGACAAGTCATTTACTTCCTGATTCGAGCAAATCCCGCATTTAAGCCAGGTAATAAATTTGCAATAAGTATAAGATTAATAGCTTACCTTTCCGTGATATGTAGTGTGATTTGTCGAGTAATGGCTTTATATATGAGCAAAACCACCATTTAAGGTATATGTCAACAAATTAGCTACATATATGGGTCGCATTTATGCACTTGAGTTTCCGTGATATGTAGTACGATTTGTTGCATAATGGTATCATATGAATTCGGGCCCGTTCAGTGACACGAAATAAGGACAAGAAATGATATTTGAGATTTTTCTTACCTATGCCTATAATTTTCATGAAAAATTATAAATTATATTTTAAGTTATATCCTCCTTTTTTATTAGAGTAGCATAAATAATATATGAGGTCTATGAAATGTTGCTTTCTAGATCCACCATAAAAAAACATTATTTAAATTTCTAATCACATCTATTATAATTACTAATCTTCTTAAGCTGGTAAAATCAATCTTCAAATGGCCTAAACATTCTTATGTCTTTTCTTTTTTTTTTTAATTGTCCACACAAGCACTATCTAATATTTTAAAACTAATCCCTTGAACAAATAGAAGAGAGATTTCTGTTTTTATTAGTCACTTTCCGTAGATACAATATTGAGAGTCTCATTACAATATTTTATAAATAGGAAAAAAAAATTTAATATGTTTCCATACAAAATTCACTCTTTCTTACTTTCTTCTATAAATGTATAAATACCACGAATCAATATCATGTTTTATAACTTTTTCTTGGTCCCTGTGAAAGCATCATTAACATGAAAGTAATACAATAATGTAATTGTGCTTTTATCTATAAGAACATCATCAATCAGAAGTGCACCGATCGATTATTATATTTTATGTAGTTATTATCATTTTATATCCAAATCAAATTTGAATAACACAGATAGATAATAAATTTTTTAAAGAGCTAACTTTTATGATATTTAACACTTCATAGATCAAAGATATACGCTAATAAATCAAAATTATCCAATACAAAAAATAATGAACAAATAAATGATTCTTTTATTAAAGCATCATTGACTCGAAATATAAAAATTTTATTAGCAAACCAACTATTTAGTTAATCATGCAAAAATATCAATGTTTTTAGATCAATTTAAGTTTAAGCATAAATCATATATGTTGTTTCAATAGAATAAATACTTCAATAGGATAATTATAGGCCTCGTGGAAGAGATAACGATCATCCATAAAACTTATGTATCTCAAAATATCAATAACGAACTCTAAGTTTATGAAAAAATAGAATGGTAGAATAGACAATACTGATAATTAGCAAAGAGATTAGGCCTACCAGATTTTCTCGTAGATTATGAAAGAATGCGAAGAGTTTGGTTGAGTATTGTGGCGTGGTTTCGTGGGAAGAATCAAGTTGCCATATTATATCATAATTTTTTGGTTGGTGCTGCCTTCTAGACTAGACAATTCCATATAAATGGAAAAGTCGTCAATGAAGTATCTGAGTCGATTTTATCCACTCAAATGAAAAAATAAAGCGAAGTGAATAAATCGCGCTCATTGCAGTACCTTCCACACCATCCCCCCCATTGATTGATCTCCGGTGACCAGCGCAATAAAGAAGAGAACTATGGTGACGTCTGCGTGGTCAAGGGAGCACCATGGTGGAGGTTGTCATATCTTTCTTTAGTATAGGCCTAGGTTTTTCTTTTGATTTTCTTTTTAAGTCATTTACTGTTTGTTAGGTTCTAAACTTAACTAGATTCCATTACTAATGTCATTGAAAATTAATTGTTTATTAGTGACATACAAATTTTAGAGAAGGACCTTCAGTGTTTTCATTTGTCCATTTTTCACTTAAGGTCTCATCTAATCCATCACATTAGTTGGGTATTTTATCGGCTTGGAGTTGCCTATATAGGGTATGCTTTACGGCATTGAAATGGAAAAGTAACAGGACGTTGGCAATCCCCATTTACAGGAAGGAAATTTTTGCTCCTTTCCAAAGAGCATGGAATGGAAAACGAAAACGAAAATGAAGCAAGATTTCATGAAATTGACATGGTGGCTTATTAAGGTACGGAGTTATGCATAGTCTAATTTCCCGACACCTATTTAAGTCACTGCATCACTGCCCATTACAAATAACTTGAAGCCTAGTCGGCTGACATCCTAGAGATCTGCGAGATTACTACATTAGATTGTCCATTCAAGGACGATCATTTCAACGTCATGCAGAAAAAACAAGGATGATTCACGAGTACAAAATGCCAGCTAGAGTGATATTATCTGGCCAATCTAACTCTTGATTAGCTAATGAAATCATCCTTACAGATCGAAGCATAGTCCTTCACTTGAGGACGCGGAAGAAAAAACAAGGGCTTAAGAATAGCCATGGTTCTTTATATAAGGTCCTAACTTGAGAGGGGCTATTTTCACGGTGTTAATAGCTGGGAGCACATCAGCATGGTGACCAAAACCGCCACGAGGGAATTTCACTTTACTTCATTTTAGGAAAAAAAATTGACATTATATATCGATTTTTATGTGCCACTATGTATCTTTTAAAAAGTCTGTATTGAGAAAATCCACCAGCCATCTCTATTTTCGCCATGTTTGGTACTCCTTGCTCATCAGAAATTAAATGGCCTAGAATTTTACAATTTTTCTTTTGCTATTTTGGAATATTAGTTGACTTATACAACCCATATATGTATTTAACTAGCAAATCGCACCGTAAATTGTATAAGTGCCTTTCAGTGTGATGGCGCAAGTATTCGGATAAGAAAGGACTCATGATGTCCTTTCTAAGTGGAGACTTGTCTCCATTATCACCATGTTAAATTATACTTGAGTAACTGTTGTACAATTTAATCAAGTGAATCAAATTGGGTCATTACAATTGGTATTGGTGCCCTAAGTGATGAAGTCCCTAATGCTTCCAATCTATAAATGCAACACCCTTCCCTCACCCCAAAAAATTGCAACACACAGCCAGTTTATTTAAGGCATCTTCTTGTACAGTATGTTAGGGCGCGTTTGGCAACGATTCTGTTCCCGGGAACTGATTCTGAGTAAAGAACGTGTTTGGTAACGTTTAAAATTTTTGATTCGGAATAGAATTGCGTTTGATAACATGTCCATTGATTCTGTTCCAAATTATTTTTTTTAATTTTAAATAATTTTTTCTACTTTTTTTTTTTTTACCTTTTTACCTTTTTTTCCTTTTCTTTTTTCATTTTTTCTTTTCATTTTTTCATTTTTCTCCTATTTTTCTTTTCTTTTTGTGGCCGATCGCCGAATCCGGTGATCGGCCGGATGAGGGCCGGCGACCTCACCAGAGCGTCACCGGCCCTCGGCGAGGCTGGCCCTCGTCGGCCGAGCGTCGCCGGTAGCCTCACCCAGCTGCCGGCAACGCTCGCCCAGCCCCGCCGAGGCTCGGCCTCGCCAAATCTGGCGAGGCTGAGCATCGCCGGTGGACAGGCTAGGCGAGCCCGGCTGGTGGCTAGGCGGGCCTCGCCTAGCCCCGGCGAGGCCTCGCCTCGCCGGTGGACAGGCGGGCCTTGCCCAGCCCCGGCGAGGCTTGCCGGACCTTGCCCTGGCCAGGCGAGCCTCCGGCGAGCTCGCCGGACCGGCGACCGGCCGCCGGTCGCCGGTGGCGGGCGGTGGTTAGCGGCGGCGGACGGCGGCGGGTGACGGTCGCGTGATGGCGGAAGGAAAGAAGAAGAGTTTTATTGTGTTGATTCTTTTTTTTTATTCTCGGACATAGAATCAACTTTTTTTTGATCCTCAAATCTACTCCAAAACTGATTCTGGGAACACATTTGTTCCTGGGAACAAAATTTTTACCAAACGCGATTCTTGTCCCAAACTGATTATGGGAACAAAAAATCAGAATTAGTCACTGTTTGGAGTGTTGCCAAACAGGGCCTTAGTTTACAGAGAATTAATTATTGGAAAAACATCTTCATAATAATGATTTGCTTACAAAAATAAATTAATGAATAATATCTTAACCATCAACAAAAATGTTTGAACAAAGATAGTTGTTGATAATGAAAATATTTTTCTTTGACTATTTTTTTTTTCTCAAAACAAGCAAACTTTAATTAGGAGAAATAAGAAAGGAGAAGAGATGACACCTTGAACTTCGCAGGAAAAAGGAAGAAGAGAGAAAAAAATTTCGGGCCTTGAGCTTTTTCTAGTGGTGACTCTTCGGTCTGATATGATAGTGGCGTTTCTGTGATTTGATTGAAGGTCATCGTCAGATGGGCAAATAACTGCATATTTGGAATCAGTTAGTTACCCTAATTCACGCGCACGATTCTTATCTATGAACCCTCCTTGTTCAATTTAAATAAGTTCTCTACTTTATCCACGGTTAAATATTTCCTAATCGGTAATTGCAACACTCTTTTCCCCAAAACGAATTAAAATTCGCAACACACTATCACTTTATTTAAGGCAACTTATTATATGGTATGTTAATTTCACGGAGAATTAACAATTCAAAAAAATATTTTCTTAACAATGATTTACTTTAAAAACAAAATAACGACTAAAATTTTAATCATCAACAGAAATGTTTAAGCATAGATTGTTTGTTGATAATAAAAATGTTTTCTTTTGACTAATTTTTCCAAAATATATAAAATAAATTTTTTATAAATGTATTTTCTGAATTGTTATCTTTTTTTTCGGTGAACAAACGTAAAAACAAATTGTGTATCCACAGTCGCTCAATGAATTGGGTTGAGTAAAACCTCCTAATTGGGGAATCCCACCATAAGCAGATGTAAAATCAAGCAAAAATATCAAATCAGAAAAAACAATAACAATGGAAGAAAGAAAATAGAAAGTAAACAGATCAAACAGCTTCTGACGTTCAACGCAAAAATCTCAAACCTCCGAAGTCAAGAAGAGCGACTCAAAAAATATACAACCTCATGCATAAGCAACTCAATCTAGAATCGGTCAATTGTTATATTTACAGAGATCTATCATGCCCTAGCAACTCAATTGATGATCATAAAACAGTCGCGAAAGCGGCGAAGCGAATAGGTCAAACCCGAATTCGTTCTCACGCATCTGTTAGTGGACGCTGTAACACTTAATCGTAATCGAACTTGCGCACCAAGGAAAAGGTCATCCTTATGTTGATGCACCCTCCTTGGTCTCTTCTGCATCTTTCTCAGTCCCAGCTCCACACGAAGCTCTAGTAGATTTCTGCTATTAAGTTTTAAATATGTTTAAAATCTGAAAAATCATATGTCTTTTTTGGTTAAACTTAATTGGCAAGACAACAAAACGTTTTAAAGTAGAACTTGGTTTATTTTTTTATTCTATTTATTCTATTTTTTTCCCAAAAGAGGGTACTCTAGTCATACTGTATCTGCGCATGGTAGATAAGCAATTTTCCGATTTTTGCCATTATTTTCTTATTTTGGTGAACTGGAAAAAAAATGAGGATCTACCAATTTACAAGGGAAATTAACTTGGTGGTCATTAGATTGTAGAAAACCCTAACTTGATGTCTATGTTAGCGCTAATTATACCATGTAGACTATTCAATGTTTATATGAGCAATTTATAGTCACAATTGATCGAATTGACTCAATTAACAAAATGTGGAAAAGTTTATAACTCAATTGGTAAGATTCATAAATTCAAAATTGAATTGGTAAAATTGTAATATGTTAGGACTTTTTAAACAAATTTTCTAGTCGGTGACTCATGCTAATTATCATAGAAAGTTGAATACTTTAATGTAGTTACTAAAGTTTGAGAGCGTGAACGAGATTAAGTCTTCACCACTTTGAAGATGGTTAAGGAGGGTGAGCTGCAAACTGTTGGCACATCTTGAACGCCCTTTTACATCTTGAGCGCGCGTATAATCCGTGGTGCTAGTATGGCAGACTACTATTAGTGAACCCATTAAAACCATCTTCCACCTCTATATTATCTCTGCGATTGATCCTGTCTTCATCATCAACATTAGGGGCGAAATTCCCGCCAATGGCTGAGAAGTTTGGTTGATTCCCTGTCCCTTTTCCATTGAGAAATTAAATCTGGTGCGAGGTAGGGAGGAAGGGAGAGAGAGATTGTTACAAAATGACTCTTTAGCAGTGAGAACAGTGATTAAAGCCGATGGCAGTTCATGTCCTTTTATAGTGGGGGCTTCGAGACATCAAGAGGATTTGATGATACAAGGAGTTGGCCATACTGCTAATTCAAAAAGGTTCGACAATTTCTGGCAAAGCCACTTTCTTTTCAATCCGAGCAAATCCATCTTTTAAGGTAGGTAAAATATCGCAAATAAATATCAAGATTATAGCTTAGCTTTCCATGATGTGTTGTGCGATTTGTTGAGTAATGGCTTCATATAAGAGCGAATCCCCCACTTAAGGTAGGTTAAAAAAAATCATCTACAATAACATGGGCCGCATCAAAATAGTTACTTTTTCTGTGGTATGTCGTATGATTTGAAAAAGAACTCATCCCATCAATTTGAGCAATTGTTTCTTAGAATTTAGGTTCATCCAGCTACTCGGAATATGCCCAAGAAAGGACATTTCATCTTATTATAAAGTTGTACAAATAATTTTTCATGAAAATGCCAAGAGTATGTTTTACTTTTTAATTCATTTTGTATATTAAAGTACTAGAAATTTATGAGTTTTTCTTATTGCACACAATATATATTCACAGTAAAATGTTGCTAACTGAAGTCACCATATAACGATAGTATATATTTTTCTAATCATGTCATTTTCATTACTAATCTTTTTAAACTAATTGAATTAGTTTTCCAAGGGCTCAAATATATTTAATGCAACATTTAAAAAAAAAAATTGCACACAAGAGCAATCTAATAATCAATATCTAATAGGAGAGATTTCTATTTTTATTAGTGTATTGCATCAGATACTATCTTGAGAGTTCTATCACCATTTTATAGATAGGAAAAATTGATTTTCAATGTTTTAAGATCAAATTAAGCTTAGGCATTGTTGACACCTAAATTTTGGTCATCCAGTTATTTATTTATTACATAGAAAATTATGGGTTAATTTTATCCCTGATTTTTTTTTTAATTGTATAGCATATAAATTTAGGTGCATTTATTTTTATTGCATTTTTTGCACCGATGGCGGATGGGTTTGAATTAGTGGTTCTGAGCTTTAACTTAGCAAGTCAGACTAAGCCTATGAAGTGAGCAAATTGGCTCAAGCCCCCTTTTTTTTTTTTTTTTTTTTTTTTATGATCGGAAATTATTTCGTGAAAAAATAAGGATTTGAAATTTTTCCAGGATATGATGGGATTTTTTCGGATAGGGCAAGTGGAAAAGCAAATATTGCGTTCGGCAAAATGAATATCGCGTTTGGAAAAATAATCTTCATGGATATTGATTTGGAAAAATTGAAACCTTAATCGGTGGCCTATAAATAAGTTGTTCACATAGGGTTTTTGGGGGCCACATGATAGAAACACATGGCCGCAAAAAGAGAGGGAGAACTCACGTTCCACACGTGAGAATCGAGATGAGAGAGAGATAAGGCACGAGGGGTGGTCTTCTTCTTCGGTGCTTGACCTACCTCAACCCATGACTTTGCTGTGATCGTCCAATTAGCTTTGCTGGCCACCACTCTACGAAGATACTGGATTCGCAAACGTCCAGGCTTGTTGCACTTCATCGTTCTTTGTTCCGAGTGCACCAAGACGCGCCACCCTTGCCAAGCCATTGACCCACGATCGCTGATCCACGTTGATCTTTCACGTGAAGATGATATAAGCCATATAAAAGAGCAACACTTGGAAGAGAAAATCTATGCAAGTGTAGTGGTGACAGAAAGTACGGTGGGTGCAATTTTGATCGGGGAGGAATATTAAAAAGAAGGAAAAGGCTCAATTGGATGGTTTAACTTGAAGACCAAAGAAGATCCTGAAAGTCCCTCGGCGAAGACCGACGCCCTACCTCGTCCTCGCGCGACTACCGTAGCAGCACCACCGAGTCAATGAGACGCGGTCAGCAAGCTTTAGACGATTTTTGCGGTTTTTTTTTTCAAACAATCAGCGGCCAGCAACAAGTTCTACCTAGATCAAAAAGCTGTTGCGCCGAGATTCCCACCCGTGGAGCCCTACCATGCCGAGCTCGCTGACCCTGATGTCCATCGTGAGCTCATGAGCCACTGCTAGTCGCCATCCACCACCCTGTTGCCTGCCGATTGTGATCTTGGTTCAATTGCGCAAAGTCCAAATTTGGAAATCAATAGTTAGATTAGGTAAAAATTTTGTTTTATTTGATTTCCGAATATTCCATTTCCTTATTTGAAATATCCGTTGATGCATGGTTGAAATTCGATGTCTTGTCTCAATTCGCAACCACACATGAATTTTTATTTAATCTATAAGAATTTAGATGGAATAATTAATCACACACGAGTAAAATTGATATCTTGATTTTAAGGCTTAAGATCAATTTATCGATTTTATTAGCGAAATAATTAAGTTTGAATTTCAATTCAAATATGGACAATATTTCTGATGACCATGGATGATTTATTGTTTATCTCTTTATTGTTTTGTTTATCCCGAAAATACAAAAAAATTGCATTTGTATCCCATGTAGATTAGGATTGATTGCATGATAGGTTAGCTAGTTATTTTTTTGAAATGCATGTTTAGATGATATCTAGGTTAGATGATATCTTTGAATTAAATTGCATATTTAGGATAGGAAATTTACCTATTTCGATTTAAAAAAAAACCAAAAAAAAAAATGCACTCATTTAGGATGTTAGTTTAAATTGAATTGCATGTTTAATTATTTGGCAATTTTAATTTCGAATTTCATAAAAAAAAACACAAAAAAATCATCATGCATATATCATGTAAAATTAGGGCATTATTTATACGTATGGCATATTAAGATAAAATTGCATGTTTCATTTTAAGTTTATATTGATTTTCTGGATAGATTGCATCTTAGGTTAGAGATTGCTAGGTTAAGATAATATCTTAGTTTAAATTAGGATTTAGTCTGACCTAATCCTTAATATAAGTTGGATAAAATCTTAATTTAGATAAATACTTTTTGCATTTTTTTTTTAATTTCGAATTTCATGAAAAATACAAAAAAAAAATTGTCTTAGAATAAATTTATTTCATTCTCTAGAATAGATTGCATCTTTAGGATAATAAAAGATCACGTGCACATCATATAGAGTTAGGTTCATGAAATACACGTCATTTAGTGATTACTAGATTCATTTAATTAGAATCCTTGTCATAGAGTTAGGTCATTTGATTAATTTAGATTGCATACTTGTGTCATATAGTTTAGGTCATATTACAATGTCATATCATTTCATTAGTAGCATGCATTGCATGATTCTCATTAAAAAAAAAAGAAGAAAAAAGAAAAAGAAATTGCGTGTTAAATAGAAATCATATCTAGGATTGTTGATGTGATTTTTGATTTAACACTACAGATGCTTTCGTTGCTATAAGGTTGTTTTTACGATTTATTCATTACTTTATTTGGATGTTAAATTGGTGGTTTGCGCACCTGCATGATAACCTCATATATTAGGGAAATAACTTAAAATCAATTCAAGCTGCTTGCCAAACATTTTTCAAAATAAAAGAATAAGGTACTGAAAGGGCGTTAGAGAAATCTAACGTAATCAAGTCCTCGTACTCAAAATCTCTAGTTCGTAGGAGTAAAATAATTCTTCCATTATTTTACTTAGGTGTCTAATTGACATACCGTAAAATGATTAGTTGTGACTCCTAGTTAAAATTCATTTGCATGCTAAAAACTTAAACCTAAGTCACAAATTGGTATGGGCTTGGGAAAGTCCGAGCTAAGTTAGACTTAGTAATCCATTAGCCTAATTTTAGGTGGTGCACCCAAAATTTAGGTCTCGACAAGCGACTTAGGTTTAAATATCTAACATGCAAAATAGAATCACCACTAATCAGTTTACGGTAGGTCGATTGACACCTAAGTAAAATATCTCTCCCATTATTTTACTTCTACGAACCAGAGATTTTGAGTTTAGGGACTTAATTACGATACATTTCTCTAACGCATTTTCGATACATTTCTCTTTTATTTTGAAAAAACAATGTTCAGCAAGCAACTTGAATTGATTTTAACTTATTTCCCTAACATATGAGGTTATCATGCAGGTGTGCAAACCACCAATTTAACACCCAAATAAAACAATGAATAAATTGCAAAACTTACCTTATAACAACGAAAGTATCTGCAGTGTTAGATCAAAAATCACATCAACAGTCCTAGATATGATTTCTATTTAACACGCAATTTCTTTTCTTTTGTTTTCATTTTTTAATGAGAATCATGCAATGCATGCTACTAATAAAATGATATGACATAGCGATATGACCTAAACTATATGACACAAGTATACAATCTAAATTAATCAAATGACCTAACTCTATGACAAGGAAGTTCTAATTAAATGAATCTAGTAATCACTAAATGACGTACATTTCATGAACCTAATTCTATATGACGTGCACATGATCTTTTATTATCCTAAAGATGCAATCTATTCTAGAGAATGAAATGAATTTATTCTAAGACATTTTTTTTGTATTTTTCATGAAATTCGAAATTAAGAAAAATGCAAAAATTATTTATCTAGATTAAGATTTTATCCAGCTTATATTAAGGATCAGGTCAGACTAAATCCTAATTTAAACTAAGACATTATCTTAACCTAGCAATCTCTAACCTAAGATGCAATCTATTTAGAAAATCAATCTAAACTTAAAATGAAACATGCAATTATTTTATCCTAATATGCCATGACATATAAAGAATGCCCTAATTCTACATGATATATGATGATGATAATTTTTTTGTGTTTTTTTCTTATGAAATTCGAAATTAAAATTGCCAAATAATTAAACATGCAATTCAATTTAAACTAACATCCTAAATGAGTGCATTTTTTTTTGGTTTTTTTTAAAATCAAAATAGGTAAATTTCCTATCCTAAATATGCAATTTAATTCAAAGATATCATCTAACCTAGATATCATCTAAACATGCATTTAAAAAAATAACTAGCTAACCTATCATGCAATCAATCCTAATCTACATGGGATACAAATGCAATTTTTTTTGTATTTTTGGGATAAACAAAACAATTAAGGGATAAATACTAAATCATCCATGGTCATCAAAAATATTATCCATATTTGAATTGAAATCCAAACTTGATTATTTCGCTAATAAAACCGATAAATTGATCTTAAGCCTTAAAGATCAATATATCAATTTTACTCCCGCGTGAATAATTATTCCATCTAAAGCCTTATAGATAGAATAAAAATGTGTGCGTTGCAAATTGGATGCTACATCATGGAGTTTCAATCATGCATTGGAAAATATTCCACCAAAGAGATAAAATATCCAAAAAAAAACTAAAATAAGATAAAATAAATCTACCTAATAAATTAAATCTACCTAATAAAATAAATCTACCTAAAAATAAAATAAATATCTACCTAAATTGATTTTTTTTCAAAAATTCGAACGGTGAGGTGGACTACGAGGGAAGCTTAGCGCGACTAAGGACGGGGGCTGCTGTGATGTTGGGTCATCCACGGGCTCTGGTGAGGGTCGCTATGGGCGGAGATCCGACGAGGTCTGGCAAAGTCTGGCAAAGGCAGACCAGCAACGAAACAGGGGAGTTTGAAGTCGTGGGGCTACAGGGCTTGAGGAAGCTTAGAGCAGGCGTGGTGCGAGCGGTGGGCTACAGATCTGGCTTGGGTCTGGCTTTGATGGAGGCACAGCGAAGGTCGGCACGGCTCACGGACGACGAGAGGGTTGCAGGCCAGTAGGTTGCAGGCGAAGCAAGGATAGCGGTGAAGCTGGGCCGTCGTTCGGGCAGAGAAACCGGGCAGCAGGGAGTAGCAATGGCAAATGGGCCACAGGTGGAGCGTGGCAAGGACAACAGCAGCGGGCGTCGAGTTGCGCGGCGGTGACTGCTTCTGGCGAGATGGAGTGGGGCAGGAGCGGCTCTGGCATCGGGCTTCATGGACAGTGACTGGTGGCACAGCTGCTAGTAGTGGCGCAGGAACCACTGACGCGAGGGCGTCGGCAGGGAGCTCGAAGAAGAGAAACAGTGATTTTTTTTTCCTCTCCACCGCACGTCTGATCACTTCCTTTGTAATGCACTGTTGCGGCTGTACCTTCAGCAGAGGCTTGGTCCTTCTGCTAACTTTGCTAAAAGAAAATGCTAAAGAAACTTTTCCCTTTTTGCTTTGAGGTTTTTCTTTTACCTACAAAACCGAGTAAAAAGCCCCAAGGAAAGCTCTTCTTCCTCTTCAGTGTAGAAATTTTTCCTTCGACTCTAGAGAAAACGAAAAAGCCCCCTTAACGTGGCCGTGTATTCAATGTGTGGCCTTCCAAAACCCTACGTATTTAACCTATTTATAGGCCACGGATTAGGATTTTAATTTTTTCCAAATCCATATCCATGGAGATTTCTTTTCATAAAACGCAATATTTGCTTTTTCCAAACGTAATATTTGTTTTCGAATTGAAATCTCACAAAGATAAATCCGCAAAATCTCCCTGAGGATATGAGCTTGGGCTAATTTGCTCTCTTCGTGGGCTTAACCCAACTTATCAAATTAAAGTTATGAATCATCAATTTGAACCCATCTGTCACCGGTCCAATATATAAATGCAAAACATGCAAACTAAAAATAAATACACCTAAATCTACATGCTATGCAATTAATATTTTTTCAGGGATAAAATGAACCCATAATTTTCTATGCAATAAATAAATAACCAGATCGTCAAAATTTAGGTATCAACAGGCATAGATCATATATGTTGTTTCAATTGGATAATTATAGGCCTCATGGAAGAGAGAACCATCATCCCTAAATTTTATATATTTCAAAATAAAAAAATGACCTCTAATTTTATGGGGAAAAAAAAACAATGGTAGAATGGACAACATTGATATTTAGCAAAGAGATTAAGCCTGCCAGCTTTTCTTGTAGATTGTGAAAGAATGCGAAGAGTTTGGTTGAGTATTGTTTTATGATTTCGTGGGATCGTACGTTGTTTGGTAGCTCATAAAAGAATCGAGTTGCGATATATTATATCATAATCCTTTGGTTAACACCACCTTCTAGACTAGATAAATCCATATGAATGGAAAAGGTCTTCAATGAAGTATCCGAGTCGATTTTATCCACTCAAAGTTAAAAATAAAGCCTAATGAATAATCGGTGCTCATTGTAGAACCCCCCGCCCCCTCTCCAGCCCCTTCCGAATCTTGTTTCATCAATAACGTTACCAATAAATAGAAGCCGAGTGAGCTAGCATTCTAGAGATCTGTGAGATTACTATAGTAGATTGTCGAGAAAAGTACACCTCAAGTGTCATAACTTTGCACAAAGGGACACTTAAGTGCTATAACTTATGAAAGGTACACTTAAAGTGCCACTTTCGAAAAAAAAAGGATCATTTAAGTGCCATTCCGGCCAAAGTCTAGCCAAAACACTGACGTGGCATTTTTCCGGCGAAGCAAGTGCAAAACAACACCGTTTTGCAAGCTGACGTGACTAAATAATGCAAAAAAACGGCATCATTTTGGGGCCAACATGGTAAAAAATTAATATAAAAATTAATTAAATTAAATTTAGATAAAACATTTAAAATTAATAATTTTTTTGGTAAAAGTAAGTTAAAAATAATAATTTTAATATTAAAAAAATTAAAAATTAAAAAAGAAAAGAAAAAGAAAAAAATTTTAAAAAAAGAAGAAGAAGCCATCGGCCGTTGCCGCCGCCTCCCCGCCGTTGCCGGGAAGGGCTGGCGATGGGGGGGAGGCTCGGCCGAGGTTGTCGAGCCCTGGCTAGGGGCCGATGACCCCAGCCGACCGACGGCGATGGCTCATGAGCCCTCCCCCCAGATTGGGGCGAGGGTTGTGAGCCCTCGCCCAGATCCGGCGAGGGTCAGCGGCCCTCGCCACTTGCCACAGTTTTGGGCGAGGGTTGCAACCTCGCCCAAATCTGGCCGAGCCTTCCCCTCCGTCACCGACCCTCGCTTGCCTCCCCCTTTTTAATTTTTTTTAAAATTTTTAAATATGAAAATTATTTATTTTTAAATATTTTAACTAAATTTAATTAATTTTTATATTATTTTTTTACCACGTCAGCCCAAAACGATACCATTTTTGCATTATTTGGCCACGTTAGGTTGCAAAACAGAGTCATTTTGCACTCACTTTGCCAGAAAAATGCTATGTCAGCGTTTTGGTCGGACTTTGACCAGAGTGGCACTTAAATGATTCGTTTTTTTTTTTTTTAATAATGTGGCACTTAAATGTACATTTCGTAAGTTATGGCACTTAAATGTCTCTTTGTGCAAATTTATGGCACTTGATGTGTACTTTTCTCATAGATTGTCCCATCAAGGACGATTACTTCAACGTCATGCAAGAAATATAAGGATGAAGGATGAACAAGAGATTTCACAAGTACATTGCCAGCTGGAGTGATGTTATCTGGCCGATCTAACTCTTGATTATCAATGTCTAATGAAATCATCCTTACAAACCGAAGCATAGTCCTTCACTTGGGGAAGCAGAAGAAAAAACAAGGGCTTAAAAATTGCCACGATTCTTTATATAAGGTCCACAAAGGGCCTAATTTCACGGTTTTAATTGCTGGAGCACATCAGCATGGTGAACAAAAACGCCACGTGAGAATTTCACTTTCTTCTTTTTAGAAAAAAATTTGGCATTATTTTTCTATTTTTATGTGCCACTTGTATCATTAAAAGGTTTGTATTGAGAGAATTCCTCGGCCTTCTCTATCTTCAACATGTATTGTACTTCTTGCTTATCCAAAACTAAATATCGTTGAATTTTATAATTTTTCCCTTGATATTTTGAATCCAATTGACTTATTTAGTCCATCTATTTAATTAACTAGCAAATTTCATTATAAAGTATATGAGTGACCTATGAGTGTGATGGTCCAAGTCTTAGAATAAGATAGGCCTTGTCATGTTCTTTACAAGTAAAGACCCATCTCAATTATCGCCACCTTGTATTACACTTGAATAATCATTGTATGATTCAACCCAAATGAATTAGATTGATCGGTACAACAAGTATTAGAGCTCATATTGGCAAAGTTCCTAATAGCTCAAGCTATGGTAGCCTATCTCAATTGGTCACCACCTTATCTCAATTGGTCACCACCTTAATTGATTTCACCTTAGGTACTCCTATAAAAAGTTTAGTTTGATATAATAGGTTGGCTCGATGTAGTGAGAGACTACGGAGGGGATACATTTTGTCACGATGCAAATTGCCATCTTCTCATGCAAACGAGACTCGAGCATTAAGAAAAAAAATCAACAATAGAAATATTAAGTAAAATGGAGAGAGGAGAAACAAAAAGAGGAGATGACACTTTGGACTTCGCAGGGAAAAGGAAGGAGAGAGCAAAATTTAGGGCCATGATGGGGGCGTTTTTGTAATTTACTCAAAGGTCATCGTTCGGATGCGCAATAACTATGCATTTGGAATCAGTTACCCTAATACTTGCACACGTTTCTTTGAACACTCGTTGTTTAATTTAAATTAGTTCTCTACTGTATCCATAGTTAAAATTTTCTTCTAGCACTATATTTCTTAATCCGTAATTGCAACACTCACACCCCCCCCCCCCCCCCCCCCAAAACAAAGCCTCATCCACAAAAAAAAAAAAAAAGAAAAAAAAAGGTTGCAACACAAAACCAATTTATTTAAGGCACTGCTTCTCCAGAACGTTAATCTCACGAAGAATCAACAATTTGAAAAATAAAAATACTTGTTGAAGATGAAATATTTTTCTTTGACTAATTTTTAAAAAGATAAATAATTATTTTTAGAAATATATTTATTAAATCATTTTTTTCTGCGAAACAAATGCATAAAAAAATTGTGTATCCACTGCCGCTCAATAAATTTGGGTTGTGTAAAATATACAAATTGGTAAATAAAACCATGAACGAATGTAGCAAAAATATCAAATCAGATGAAACAAGAACAGAACCGGAAGAAAAAAAATTAGAAACTGAACATATAAAACAGCTTCTGATGTTTTTACCAAAAAAAAAAAAACAGCTTCTGATGTTCGGCACAAAAACTCAACCTCCAAAGTCAAGAAGAGCGACTTAAAAAATATACAACCCCAATTGCATAAGCAACTTAATCTGGAATCGGTCAGTTTTCTATATATGCAGACATCGCCCAATCGACTTGATTGTTGATCATAAAACAATTGTGAAAGTGGCGAAACGAACAGTTCAAACCCGAGTTCGTCCTCTCACATCTATTAAAGGACATTGTAACTCTTAATCGTGATCGAACCCAAGTGCGTACCTGGAAAAAGGGTGTCGTTCTGTGCATGCACCCTCCTTGGTCTCTTCTGCATCTTTCTCAGTCTCTTACCACCCATCAAGAATGCCAGATCCTCTTCGATTTCTTCCCTCGACAGTGCCACCGGAAGCTTCCTTATCCTCTCTGGAATCTTCTTCTTGCTCTTCGTTTCTTCGGCTGTGCCTCTCTCAAGAATGCGATGCCATGGCCGTGCGTCCTTTTCGGGTCTCAAATCCCATGGCTCCTTTTTCTTCTCCTCGTCTTTCTCCACGGGACTTGGGTTGATGCGCGCAGTACTACCGTCGTTGTCGGCTTTGTTGCTCTTCGAAGAGATACGAAATACCAATCTCCCCTTACTCTCCGAATGCTTCTTCGCAGACATGTCATTTGAAGTAACTGGGGAGACACCGGAGGTTTTCTCAGGAGGAGAAAACGGAAGACCATCGCAGGCTTCCATGATTGACGAGCGAAACAACAGGGAATATGGTGGTGATTTGGGTTTAATGGAGTTGAGAACCCAAATCTACAGATCTAGTGGACTTCGGCGTTTAAATTTTAACTGTGCCTAAAATCTGAAAAATTATCTTTTAAATCTTGATTGGCAAGAAAAAAAGAAAAAAAGGTTCCTTAAATAAGACTTGTTTCTTCCCCCCAAACAGAGGATATTCTAATTTAGATCGTAAAAATAAGGAAAAACCGAGGTCGCTTGTAGTGTTTCTATATTGGACGTGTTGAGCATGGAATGGCAATCGAAAATTTTGAACGGATTTACTTTCAGATGTGATAAGGTATAGTTGGAAGTGGAAACGTTTTAGATGAGATGTGTTTAGGGTAAAATTGGAAAATAAAAAAGTATAAAGAAATGTTAATTCTTTGTACTTTTTTTTAAAAAAATTAATTCTTTGTACTTTTATTGGTGGATATATATATACACACACAAAGAAGTTAAAAGGCGCAGTTCCTTTAAAACACATCAATTTTATCTCAGGTCTCAATATTAGATGAAACTTATTTTTGTCACATGAAAAAACACCAACTTTAGTTTGTGTCTCAATTTTGGTCAAAACTTTTTTTTAATCTTATAAAAAAGTATCAACCTTGAGTTGATAACCAAATCTTGCTTCCGTTGAGCTTCCATCAAGTTTCTATTGAGTACACACATCAAATCTTTAAGATATCATATCTAGGTACCAACTAAAAGTTGATTTTTTTATGATAAAACAAAACATTGGACTAAATTGGGATCCGACCTTTTTATTTTTATTTTTTATGAGACAACAAAAGTTTGCGTCAAAATTGAGACCCGACATAAAGTTGATGCTTTTCCATGAGGCAAAAAAAAAAGGACCAGAATTGGGACTCAAGATTTTTCTTTTTTTTGGTCATATGATTGGAACCCGAGATAAAGTTGGTGCTTTTTAAGGGAATTATGCCCAAGTTAAAAAATCCATAGTCTTTCCCATGTTATCAATAATTGCAATGTTTATTTTCCAACTTTCTTGCTGACTATTTTTAGATCGCATCGATGTCTCGTGTCTAATTGATTTTTACTTGTTTTAAATATTTTCCTTTTTCTAAACTTTGTGTTTACGCATATGATTTTATTTCAAATTTGAAATACCCAAAATTTTCACAACTTACAGATCTCAACTCAGAGTCCCTATGATTTTTCCAAGATTCCTTAAACTTTTGACAGTATTTTTCCATAGTTGAGGGAAAAGTCAGAGAGTATTCTTCATGCACTTACAAATGCTACAATAAGTGTTTTTTGTATTAAGTATCGGGAAAAGTACCAAAAAGTCATAAACCTATTGCATTGGTACCAATTCAGTCCTAAACTTTTCAATTGGACCAATTCAGTCCTAAACCTTTTAATATTGGTACCAATTCAGTCCATCTGGCCAATTTTGGCCGACCGGTGCTGATGTGGACGTCGACCGGTGGCCGGACGCTGATGTGGCAATTTTTATGATTTTTTCGAATTTTTTTTAATGATTTTTTATGATTTTTTTATTAATTTTTTCCTTTTTTCTTTTCTTTTTCCTTTTCTTTTTTGTTTTCTTCTTCGTGGTTGCCGGCAAGCCTCCGGTGAGGCTCACCGGCCATTGGGCGAGGGCCGCGACCCTCGCCCGGCCTCTCCCAAAGCCGCTGGCGAGGCGGCTTTGCTCGGATCTAGGCGAGGCTAGCCTCACCCGCGGCTAGTGAGGCCATGGCGGCCATCGTCAGGGTGGAGGCGAGGGCCGTGTAGCCCTCGACAGCCGCCGGTGAGGGTCATGACCCTCGCTCGGCCTCGCCTTGGCCTTGCCGCTGAGTCCTTGGCACCTCCTTCGCTGTCGACCCCGGAGCTTCTCGACCTCGTCACCGCCGCCCTCACCTCCACGAGATCCCATTCGAGGCCCTGGTCACCCACTCCCGCGACTCACGCCACCGCTCCTTCGCCCGATCTTCGCCTCCGAAACCCTAGCCCGTCGCCCCAACACCCTCCTCTCCTTCTTCCGAGGCTGGCCTCACCGGTGGCTGGCGAGGGCTTCGCGGCCCTCACCTCCGCCTTGGCAATGGCCGCCATGGCCTCACCAGTCGCGGGCGAGGCTGGCCTCGCTTAGATCCGGCAAAGCCGCCTCGCCAGCGACTCGGGAGAGGCCGGGCGAGGGCTTCGTGGCCCTTGCCCAGTGGCCGGCAAGCCTCACCGGAGGCTCGCCGGCAACTGCCAAGAAGAAAGTAGAAAAAAAAAGGAAAAAATTGCCACGTAGCGTCCGGCCACCGGCCGACGTCCACGTCAGCGCCGGCCCGCCAAAATTGGCCGGATGGACTAAATTGGTACCAATATTAAAAGGTTTAGGACTGACTTGGTCCAATTGAAAAGTTTAGGACTGAATTGGTACCAATGCAATAGGTTTAGGACTGTTTTGGTACTTTTCCCATTAAGTATCACTTCTAAGTTAAGTTGGCTTCGCAGAGCTACAACTTTCGGATCCGTCCCTGCCTCGAGTTTTGTCATCTGCTCATATTTGGCTTCCTTCTTATTGCATTAGCGTGAATCGTTGTTCTCAATGTTATGGAATGCTTAAAATATTTAATGAAAAGAATGTCCTTTCAATTAAAATCAATTTGGCTTTAGATGGCGGAAAAAGAGTCATCTTCCTCTAAAGGAAAGACTTTGAGGTTCAAAACTCCCGCTTACACCATGTGGCTTTTGTCTTGTCAAATGACTATGTTGGAGTTCTTAAACATTATTCCTAGAAATAAATTTTTATTTTCTTTTCATGAATCTAAATACGATAATTATCATGCTCTTTAACCCCGGATACTCTATATGAGGTTTTATCCACCCTGATAAGAAGACAATAAGGGTGGTACAAAACATAAGAGAAAATAAGTTACCTCTCATTCTCATCCTCATCCGGGCTATCAAAACGAGGTGTAAACACTAAAATTTCATTGAATTTAACAACATATCAACATAATGCATGTCTATTGATGTGCCTTATATTTGTTGTGATTTTTGGGCCTGCCTCAAATGACCGGATTTACTCTTATAAAAAAAAGTATATATATTGTTTACACAAGTGCAAATTGTTGACATATGCATCTCAACAATAAATAGGGTCAAACGTCATCAATAACACGAAATTCTCATTATAGAAAGTTATACAATGCATCCATTTATAATTTTTTATCGCCCTATAAAATAAACATCATTTTGAAGTGAACCCCTTTTTCTCTTTTTTTTTTTTTTTTTTTTTTTTTCTGCTAGAGTAATTTTCTCGTTTTGGCAATGCACAACTTTAGTTTGCCCTCCAACTATAGTGGAGCAGGGAACGGGATAGCTATAGTTGTGCTTCGCCATGATGAGAATATTAATACAAATATCTAAGGTTGCTAGAAATTGAGTTTTATTTGTTGTGAGTGAACTTATTACAGGGGGATGCATTGTGTGCCTTTTATATAATGGGAGTTTGGTTCCATAGATTGTACTTGATGCCCCCAGGATTTCACATTACCAATTGCCAAAAGTGCAAATTTGGACAATTTGCAATTACATAAACAGCACATATGCTTCATGATAAGAGTAAATCCAATCATTTTAGGCAGTGAAAACACAATACTTTAATGCCCTTATAGTTCTGTGATACGCCATGAAATTATGAGTGTTAAATCCGAGAGTTTATGGCCCATTTCGTAGCGTGAATCCGTGGTCCACATAGAATGCAATTTCTTATGTTATGTAATTGTAATCACACTTCAGATCAGTGATACGTGAATGAGGTAGATAAAATCCTCTTGCAACGCAACTAGGATCAAAGCGTGGGATATATCTATTATGTAGCTAAAAATATTACATAAGCAAATAGGTTTACATGATGAGTGTTAGTGCAATAATAAGGATATGAGTCAGGTGTCATGTCGATCCATCGATCGATCAATCGAGAGAGAGAGAGAGAGAGAGAGAGAGAGAGAGAGAGAGAGAGAGAGAGAGAGAGAGAGGGTCTATAATTGCAAACTTAAGAAAGTATTCTGAGACATATTGCAAATAAGCTTCAAAATGAAGGATGTATATCATTAGAGGCAATCGAGTGAGAAAGATGAGGCAAGCAAGTGATATCAAAAGATGGAAAATGAAATCTTAAGCCTATAAACTGACCTCAGATTTTTGCAGAATCTAGATGAGAAAATGAGGCGAGTGCTCCTCCATCCCATGAACAATCCCCAACCCCTCCTTGTTTTCTTTGCAAGGCTCTCTTCTACCTTTCCTTGTTCAACTTTAGTGGCTGAACTAATATAAGAGCGATCCCGATGGCTTCACTTGGCCTGAAGCCTTCTCTTCTGCTGATATGAAGAGGAATGATCATATGAGTGGGGCGAGGAAGGGGAATCGTTTGCCCGAGAGAAGTGACTTCATGTCCTTTTAGATTTATGCCATTGATAATATTTGACAACACAAAAAGTTGAGGATAAGTACATTATTGGTGCCATAAGTTGTGTACAACACTCACTTTGGTGCCAAAAGTTTATGACGAATAACTTAAGTGCCAAGTCAGAGAAAAAACGATCACTTTGGTGCCACCGGCGAGAAATTCCGGCCAAAATGATTACGTGGCATTTATATTTAAAAAAAAAAAAGTTGCTCGGCTTTTAAACGACGTTGTTTTCCATCCTCTTCAAGAAACGATGTCGTTTTGCCCATATACGTGGGCACCCTTGCAAAAACGACGCCGTTTAGCTTGTACGTGGATTGAAATTAGGGTTAGGGTTTCTTCCTTGCTACTCGGCCACCGTTGTTTGCCTGCCAATGCTTGGCCACCGTCGCTCATCCACCATTGTAGATGCTCAACCAGGTGAGCGAGGAGGGAATGAGATTGTTGCTCAAGCAAGAAGTGGCAGAAATAATAGGAGGCGAGGGCGGAGGAGGAGGAGGAGGAGGAGGAAGAAGAGGGATCGAAGGTGCCGCTATTGGTGCACCGCCGCTGCCGCTGTTGGTGCCGTTTTTGGTGCTGCTACTGGTGCACTGCTGGTGTTGCTGCTGGTGTCATTCTTCAGGGAAGAAGATGACGTGCCTCCTCTCTCTCCCTCCCCCTCTCTCTCTCTCTCTCTCTCTCTCTCTCTCTCTCTCTCTCAATTTGGGGATTTAGGGTTTTGATTTGGGGGAAAGAAGCCAAACGACGTTGTTTTTGTGGTTTATATGCTAATTATGCTCTTCGGCGAGCCATGTTAGCCTAAAAAATTAATTTAAAAAAATGCCACATCGGATTTCCAGTCAACTGATCGGAGTTGGCATTAAAATGATCATTTTTCAAATTTTTTGGCACTTAAGTGATCCGATGGAAACTTTTGACATCAAAGTGAGCACCATACACAACTTCTGGCACTGTTAGTGTACTTATCCCCAAAAAGTTGGGTTATATTACCAAAGAGTGACTTTGTTTTGCTAGTTTATACTTTTGTAAAACAAGTAATTTACTTTTTGATAAGAGCGTATCCAACCGTTTAAAGCATGTCAATGAGAAATCACCACAAACAAGAGGCGCAATAATGCACTTACCGATTCTTACGGAGGTGCGGGCCCTAGGGTGCCATAACTTTCGAAAGGTACACTTAAGTGACAAAATCGGAGCAAAGTGGATCACTTGAGTGCCAATCCGGCCAAAATCCGGTCAAATTGCATACGCGGCATTTTTCCGACGAAGTGAGTGCAAAACAACGCCGTTTTGCACACTAACTTGGCCAAATAATGCAAAAACAGCGTTGTTTTAGGCTAACGTGGTAAAAAATAATATAAAAATTAATTAATTTAAATTTAGTTAAAATATATAAAAATAATAATTTTAATATTTAAAAAAAGGTGGGGGTAGGAGGTGGCTGAGGGCTTAGCCCTAGCCACCGCCGCTACCTCCCCGCCATTGCCAGGAAGGGCCGGTGACAAATGGGGGAGGGTCAGTTGGGGTCGCTAGGCCCTGGCTAGGGGCTGGCGACCCCAGCAGACCAGCAGTGAGGACTTGCGAGCCCTTGCCCAGCTCCAACCACCGGGGGGGGGAAGGAGGAGGAAGGAAAAAGGTGGGAGGGGGAGGAAAGAAAAAGGGGGGGGGAGAGGAGGAAGAGGGAGGCAGCCGACGGTGAGAGCTTGCGTGCCCTCGGCCTAAATTTGGGCGAGGGTAGCCGGCCCTTGTTGGATTTGGGCAAGGGCCGCGACCCTCGCCCAGATCTGGGGCAAGGGCACGCTGGCCCTCGCCGTTAGTCGGTTGGGGTTGCCGGCCCTCGGCCCGAGGTCGGTGGCCTCGGCCGACCCTCCCCACCTTCCGATGACGGTGGGGAGGTGGCAATGGCAATGGCTCAGCCCTTAGCCGCTGGCAGCCTTCCTCCTCCGTTTTTTTTTAAAATAATAATAATAAAAATATAAATTATATTATTATATTGTTTTTAATTTAATTTAATTAATTTTATATTATATTAAAATTCAAATTATATCAAAACAACGTTGTTTTAGCTAATTTAAGGGCTTTATTTTGGCCAACACCCCAAACAACGTCGTTTCGGGGTGAATTAGAGCTAACTCAGCTCTCCGGTAAGCCACCTTAGCAAGGAATATTAATATTTAATTGCCACGTATGATTTTCAGCCAGCTTCACCGGAGGTGGCACTCAGGTGTACCACTTTTTTTCAAATGTAGCACAAAGTTATGATACTTAAGTGTCCATTTATGCCAAGTTATGACACTTGTAGTGTTTTTATCTTGATTCTTATGATAGATAATGAGATTCCTTGATTTATTTCTTCATAGAGGGTTAATTCATCCTTTGACTAATTTTTCCAAAAAATATAAATAATCATTTTTGAAAAACATTATTTAAACATTATTTTCTTTCGTGAAACAAAGATAAAAAAGTGTCTCCTCGGTCGCCTAATAATATCGGGTTCTGTAAAATCTCCAGATTGGGAAATCCCATGACTAGCGGATGCATAATCAAGCAAAAATATCAAATCAAATGAAACAAGAAGAAACTGCAAGAAAGAAAATAGAAAGTGGACAAATCAAACAGCTTCTAATGTTTAGTGCAAAATCTCATCCTCCAAAGTCAAGAAGAGCAACTAAAAAATATACAAACCCAATTACATAACCAACTCAACTGGATTCGGTCAATTATCTAAATTTGCAGAGATCTATTATGCTCAAGGGACTTGATTGATAATAAAAAAGTAGTCATGCAAGCAGCAAAAGGAACGGTTTAAACCTCCATTCATCCTCTCGCATCTGTTAGTGGAAGTTGTAACTCTTCATCGTGATCGAACCCAAGCGCGCACCTGGGAAAAGGTCGTCGATATGTTGATGCACGCTCCTGGGTCTCTTCTGCATCTTTCTTAGTCTCTTGCCGCCCGCCAAGAATGCCAGATCCTCTTTGATTTCTTCCCTGGACAGCGCCATCGGAAACTTCCTTATCCTCTCTGGAATCTCCTTCTTGCTCTTCGTTTCTACGGCCGTGTCTCTCTCAGTATTGCGATGCCATGGCCGTGTGTCCTTTCTTGGTCTCAAATCCCACGGCTCCCTTTTCTTCTCCTCGTCTTTCTCCACTGGACTTGGGTTGATTCGCGTAGTACTATCGTCGTTGTCGGCTTTTTCGCTTTTCAAAGAGACACGAAATACCAATCTCCCCTCAAGCTCCAAATGTTTCTTCGCATACATGCCTTTTGAAGTAACTGGGGAAACACCGGAGGTATTCTTGTTGAAGATCACTGCCTCTCTCTCTCCTGGAGTTCTCTAGATGTCTCTCTCTCTAGAGTTCTCCATATCTCTCTCCTCCAGCTTTCTCTCTCTCTCTGGATTTCTCTAGATCTCTCCCTTCTCTAGAATGTTCTAGCAAAATCCATCAAGAAAAGCTGCACCAATTCTAGACTTCTCCAAAGAAATCTAGTTCTGAGGCTATAATAAAATAATAATAATACTTCTAGAATAGTGTAGAAAGCTAGGAAAGTCACCAACTTTCCATCCTATAAATAGGAGCAACTTGCTCCTCATTTGAGTGTCCAACTAAGAGTGTGTGAGTAAAAATATTGTAATAGTGAAAGTTATATTTTGTAAATTATATTTGTACCACGTTTCCACAAGATTCAACAAGTGGTATCAGAGCATGTTGTCAGAGACCGTGCGAAGACAATGGTCGGGGACCATTGTAAGTGAGTAGGCGGTTAGGGATCGTTGAGCCAAGGAGCGAAGAAGCAAAGGACGTCGGAGTTCTGCCTGTGCACAATCTGGGATTGTGAAGTTGGTTGGTCCGGGACCAGGCTTACTTGGTATAGTGCGGGGCATTATACTCAAGTCACGATGGCGGATTTCTCAAGTTCGGTGAACGGCATGGAGAAGCTCAACAACTTCAATTATAATAATTGGAGTACCCGCATGCAGTATTATTTGCTTGGACAAGATTTATGGGATATTGTTGGCGGCAACAACACCACACCACCCACAAATGATAGTGATTTAAGAAAGTGGAACGTCAAGTCAGGTAAGGCTCTTTACGTTCTTGCCGTGACTGTTGATGATGAATTATTATGACACATAAAGAGTGCGAAGACCCCGGAGGAGGCCTGGGATAACTTGGCAACGTTGTTTGTGAGGACAAACGATGCCAAGTTACAATGCTTGGAGAACGAGCTTCTCTCAATCTCGCAACAAAGTATGACAGTAAGTTAATACTTTTCTAAAGTTAAATCTATTTGCGAAGAAATTTCAAAATTAGATCCTGAGAATGCCATCTCTGAGACAAGAATGAGAAGAATAATAATTCATGGGTTAAGGCTAGAGTATAACGGTATCATTACAGTCACCCGTGGATGGGCAAATGAGCCAACTCTAACTGAGTTGGAAAATATATTGGCCAATCAAGAGGCCTTAGATAAACAAATTCCTAAAATCACAATTAAAGATGATGAAAGTGCTCTCTTCAATAATAAAAGAGGGTTCAAGCGTCAGAATAGAAATAGAGCAAGTGCAAGAGATGGCAAACCATGGAAAAATCATGAAGATTGGCGGAGGCAATCGGAAGAGAAGGGTTATCAGTCAGGGGGAGCTCGTCAAGATTGCGATGACGACGACGGTGACAAAGATAAGAGCAACAAAAGGCGTAGCAAACGGTGCTACATTTGTGGCAAGGTAGGACATATTGCTAGATTTTGTTGGTATAGGCGGGAAGAAGGAAATGTCGTCACTTCCTGCAAGAAGGAGATTGAAAGTGAAGAAGAATGGGACTTTCAAGCGCCTATTGCAATGAAAGAACGAGAAGAGCTTGCAACAACTTGTATAGTTGAGTTGGATAATTCGACAAGTTCTATCATGACCCTGAATAAGAGCAAGCCAAGGGAGAACTCGAAGAAGCAACTTACAACACCAATAAGCAGTCGTGAAAAGAAACTGCAAGAGATGCAAGAGATGATAAAGAAGCTAAAAGTTGAGAAGGCAAAAATGGAGAATATGTTGAAGAAAAGGGATGAGATGATAAGGCAGAAGGATCGAGAGCTCAAGGCAAAAGAAAGGGAGCTAGAGAAGTTTCGGATGTGAGTTCAAGAAGCTGCAGAAGCCTACTACAACGTTCCGAATTAATCATATCAAAAGAGACAACGAACAAATGAAGGAGAAAAATAAAGTTTTCTTTGAGAAAAAGAGGTCATCTACACCCTACATCGCGTGGTGTAAGGATCGGTGGAATAAGATCAAGGGAAAGAAATTTTATGAGGAAAAGGATCAAGAGGTCTACATTGAAGTGCTTCGGATGGGACTGAATCGGTTCAAGCACGAAATGAAAGTCACAAATGAGAGGCTTGATCTAATGAGTTCTAATCTCAAAATTCTTATAAGAGATATGTCGAATACAAAGACTGAATTGAGTGAGAAGAAGGGAAATGAGACTAAAGCACAAGTCGAATTGACACCACAGAAACCCAAGCTTCAAAAAGTCCAATGGAAAGTCGCAGCAAGAGAAGCAACTGAAGATGGAGCCATAGAGCCATCCACAACTCAGGAAGCTTCGTAATATGCTGAATTGAGGAAGACAGTTGAAGAGTCCAAAAACAATATCAGCATGGCTACTATATCGAGAGAGAGAAGTCGGTGAGGGGGAGTGTTGAAGATCATCGCCTCTCTCTCTCCTGGAGTTCTCTATATATATATCTCTCTCTCTCTCTAGAGTTTTCCATATCTCTCTCCTCCAGATTTCTCTCTCTCTAGATTTCTCTAGACCTCTCCCTTCTCTAGAATGTTCTAGCAAAATCCATCAAGAAAAGCTGCACCACTTCTAGACTTCTCCAAAGAAATCTAGTTCTGATGCTATAATAAAATAATAATAATAATACTTCTAGAATAGTGTAGAAAGCTAGGAAAGTCACCAACTTTCCATCCTATAAATAGGAGCAACTTGCTCCTCATTTGAGTGTCCAACTAAGAGTGTGTGAGTAAAAAGTCCAAGGGGGTGTGTGGGTGTGTGTAGGGTCTTGAGAGTGTGTTGAGTAGAGTGTGCTATGTATGCACGTGATTGTGAGAGGAATTGTGTAGAGTTGTCCGAGTATTGTATGTGGTGTGAGAAAATATTGTAGTAGTGAAAGTTATATTTTTTAAATTATATTTGTACCATGTTTCTGCAAGATTCAACAATTCTCGGGAGGAGAAACTGGAAGACCATCGCCTGCTTCCATGATTGACGAGCAAAACAATAGAAAATAAGATGGCGATTAGGGTTTAGTGGAAGTGAGAGTCCCAAATCTACAGACCTAACAAACTTCGGCTTTTAAGTTGTAAATGTTTCTAAATTCTGAAAAAATATCTGTTTTCAAAACTTGATTGGCAAGAAACAAAGAAAAGAGTTTCTCCAAACAACAGTTGTTTTCTTTTCTTTTTTTTTTTTTTTCCAAATAGAGGTTTCTGAATTTAACATTTGAAGCTCTCTTAAAGTCCACATGTCAATATTATTATTCAAAAAATTTTGTAGGAGCGACTTTATATATTTATACATGCAAAGGCACGTAAATAGTGTGTTTGTGCAAGAAATTGACATTTGAAAGATTAGGTAAAGTCACTTTATGTAAAGAAATTATTGATATAGATACACACAACAAAGAAAAAGTATTAATACCCATCGGAAGAAAAGATCATTTCAAGATTTTAACTTCTTTCAGGAAGGTTGTTCTAAATTAGAAAATATAAAAACAAGATAAAATTATTAATTTATTCATTTTTCGATGGACATAACACGTGTAAAATACAACACGTGTAAAATACATAAATGAGGATATTTAGAGGGAAAAAAAATAACCGTTCCTTTAAAGTAAGACATTCTTTTTAATTTACACTAGTCCTTACGCATGTTGCATGCGAGTCAGATTGTTTTTGTATCTGTTTGCTCAATCAACAAAACAACACATGTGAGATTGCTTTGCGAATGCTCTATATGATATAAGTTGGTGAAATAGGACTGATAGGAGTTAAGAGAAAGCTCAATTTTTAAAATAATCAGGTACTGACATTCTCTAAGTATATTATAATCAAGTTCACCTCCTTTCTCCCACTGTCAACAAAGTGTATTCAGAGTTTTCTCTAATGGCCAAAGTTTAAGTACCCTCAAACTGTCTTCGTTTAACCTTACTTTGTTTCCTTCTACCTGTTCCCTAGTGGAATTTACCTCAATTCTAGCTTCTTTACTTTTCAAATATTAATTGATCTCATGACAAGTCACTTTCATCTCCTTCAATTGTTATTTATTTATTACCACATCACAAAGCACGGAAAATTCCAAATAAAAACTTGAAGTGGAGCCATTTTCTCAAAAAATAATCTGAAGTGCACTTTGTTTCCAATAAGGATTCGAAGTGGCAAAATCATTCTCATATCAGGACCTCAACTTATTGGTTGGCCAAATATTTGTTGGTAGAGTTTTTTGATGACCAAAATGGGGTTAATTTTGTTTGAAATTCCAAATTGATTAAAGATCGAGTTCTTCCTTTAAAATTTCACATTTTCTTCTTCCTCTCCCATTACTATTGAAGCAAATTGTTCTCGCCTAATCCTCAGTTGCTCTGTGGCCACTCTTCATTGCTCCTCACCTACTCCTCGCAAGCTCTCCTCAATCTTTAGGCATCATCTCTCCTTTCCTAGGTAAGGTGTTCAAACTTGGGTTTGAGCCTGATTTATTCATGACTGATGCCTTGATTCAGTTATTGTTAGCTTTCAGAAGACCTAGATTGCCTGCTGATGTTTGACACCTGGTTTATCCTAGATTCCTTTTGTTGGAATGCTTTGACTAATGGTTTGATTTTATACAAAAGCACGAAAGGACAAGAAAAATAATAAGCAAATCAAACATTTACCTAACCTGATGATAGAAGAATGAATGCAAAGATGATGTTAACTGTGTTCACTCCCATGTGGAAGAAACCCAATGAATAACAAGCCCAAAAAGGCTTGAGCCCATAAGATAAGTCATATGGAGAAATAAGGTTTCTCACTATCTTTTAAGTTGTAGCCGCCAAGAAGCAATTAGAGACATAGTAACAAGAAAAAAAAAAAAGAGAGAGAGAGAGAGAAAGCAAAAAAAAAAAATTGGTATTTGGGGATCAGTTTAATTTACATCAAGTTGGCATTGGAGGGTTGATTTGTGGTCCAATTGACCTGAAATTTTGTCAACGTGTTCATGGCGCACTCTTCTCGAATCTATACTGTTTGATTTTTGTCTAAAGCTACATAAACCAGGTTTTCTTGAATTGATCAAAACTTGCATTTTTGGTTAAATTTGTCTTTGATCTCTTGTGAAATTTATGTGTATTACTAAGAATGATGTTCTTAAGGTCTTTGCTACTATGTACCTTTAGTATTTATTAAAGAAGAACTTTGTTCACCTGATTTTGTTGATAGTGAAGATTTATGGGTGGACTGTGGTCCGGTGGTTTTTTTATCTCCTCACACCGAGGAGGTTTTCCACATAAAAAAATCATCTTGTGTTTGCGTGTTTGATATTTATTTTTCTCTACTATATCGGTTCCTATTAGGTTTACACAAGAGAGGAGATTATTTTATTCCGCTAAGTTAATCTGATAATGTTTAGGTTGTTACTATTCTCCCATCAAAGTGGTATCAGAGCTTTGGTTATTGCTTGATTTCGATGTCTTGTGTTAAACAATTGAAACTAATACAAGTAGAATGGTTACATTAAATGGTTCAAATTATCATATTTGGAAAGAAAAAAATGGAAGATCTTTTATATGTGAAGGTTTATTATCTATCTGTATTTGTTGAAGAGAAATCGGAGAATAAAGCTGATCTTGAATGGTCTATATTTCATTGTCAAAAAAATGGTTATATTAGGCAATAGGTGAAATGTTTTGAACCATATAATTGAGGAAACAAATGCACGCAATTTGTAGGATAAGCTCAAACAGTTATATGCTCGAAAAACTGGAAATAATAAGTTATTTATGATAAAACAAATGATGGCTTTAGGATATCAAGATAGTACTCTTTTGACTGATTATTTAAATTATTTTCAAGGAATTATCAATCAGTTAGATGTAATGAAAATCAAGTTTGATAATGAGATACAAGCGTTAAGGTTGCTTGATACTTTGCTAGACTCATGAGAGACGTTTCAAATGTATTTGTCTAATTCTGCCCTGGATAGTACGATTACCATGGAATTAACCAATAATAGTTTTTTGAATAAAGAGATGAGAAGAAAGACACAATATTATCCCTTTCACACTTTGATGCCTCAGTTGTTGAGAAAAAAGGGAAGAAGTGAGTCTTGAGATTCGAGAAATAGAGATAAAAGCACATGCAAAAACAATAGATTTGCTAATATTGAGTGCCATTATTGCCATCAGAAGGGACATATTTAAAGGTTTTACCGTCAGTTCAAAAGAGATACCCAAAAAGAGAAAGGTAAAGAGAAGAAAAGTGATAAAGACAGCGATGACAATCGTGTTGCTGCACTTAAAAAAGACTTTTTCATTGTCTTTGATGATGATGCAATGAATCTTGTATGTCATAAAAGCAGTTGGGTAATTGATAGTAGTGCATTTTTCATGCTACATCTCATATGGATTTTTTTACATCAAATAAGTTAGGTGACTTTGGATCTATGAAGATAGGAAACAATGGATTGGCTGAAGTTGTAGGCATTAGAAATGTGTGCCTAGAGACTAGTAATGGCACAAAGTTAGTATTAAATAATGTTAAGCATATACCTGATATTCATTTGAATTTGATATCCACAAGCAAGCTGGATGACAAAGGGGGTATTGCAGCACTTTCAATGATGGTCGATAGAAGCTTACAAAAAGTTCTCTGGTTGTGGCTAGAGGTGAAAAATATTCTTCGTTGTGCATTATATAGGCAAAGTTGTCCACAGACATAATTAATGTAGTAGATAGTGAAGAGAAAGTTGAGTTATAGCACAAGAGGCTCAATTATATCAATGAGAATGGTTTTTCAATATTGGGCAAGAAGAAACTTCTTTTAGATATAAAAAGTTCAGTGTTGAAGAGGTGTGTTCATTGTTTAGCAGGAAAACAAAATAGAGTTGCATTTAAAAGCTTCCCTCTTTCAAAAAAATCAAGTATACTTGATCTAGTGCATTCCGATGTTGATGGACCTATGAAGATAAAATCACTTGATGGCTCAAGTACTAGATGCTTTTCAAGCTTCATTAGAGAGATAGATTGGAAAAAAAATTAAAATTCATTTGAACTGATAATGGGGGAGAGTATATTGGACTTTTTTATGAATATTGCAAACAACAGGATATTGACATCAAAAGACACATCTCAAGATGCCTCAGTTAAATGGCTTAATTGAGAGAATGAACAGGACACTGATTGAAATGGTGAGATTTTTACTTTCACAATCAAAGTTGCTAGGATCCTTTTGGGGTGAGGTCTTAAATACCGTTGCACATGTACTAAATCTTACTCCATGTATTCCTCTAGAGTTTGGACAGGCAAAAATATTTCTTATGATTATTTGCATGTCTTTAGGTGTAAGGCATTCATGCATATCGCCAAATATGAGAGGTCTAAACTTGATGTAAAAATAAGACAATGCAAAATTATTGACTATGAACGTGATATATTTGGTTACAAATTTTATGATCTAGTTGAGAAGAAAATTGTAAGAAGTAAAGATGTTGTATTTATGGAAGATCAAACAATAATATATATTAAGAAATCAAAGATGATTTCAACAGCACATGTTAGTGATGATTTGATTGACTTGGATTTAGTTCCTCTCACACATATTCCTGAACAGGTTGATGAGGAGTAGCAAGAAGTGAATGTTCCAGATAATGAACACGTCCTTGAACATGTTGAAACAAATAACATTGTTCTTGAACTAGAACCTCCATTAGATGCTCCATATAATGTTCCAGTCTAGAGATCGATTTGCGAACGACAACCTTCCACCATATATTATGAATATGAGTATGTATTATTTTCCAATGCAAGTGAATTAGAATGTTATGTAGAAGTAATAGTGCAAAAGTAAATAGCTTAATGCTAGACAAGATGAAATGAAGTCATTTTATGATAATCATACTTTTGAACCGGTGAAGTTGCCTAAAGGCAAAAGAGCTTTAAAGAATAGTTTGGTATAAAGGTTGAAGCGAGATTAACATACTTTATAACCACGATACAAAGCTAGATTAGTTGTTAAGGGATTCGATCAAAGAAAATGTATTAACTTTGATGATATATTTTCTCAAATGGTGAAAGTGTCTTATATCCATGTGGTACTAGGCTTGGCAGCTAGCCTGGACTTGGAGATTGAGCAGATTAATGTTAAAACAACCTTCCTACATGGTGACTTAGAGGAAGAGATATATATGGAACAACCAAAGGATTTCAAAGTAAAAGGGAAAGAGGATATTGTGTGCAAACTAAATAAGAGTCTATATGGCCTAAGCAAGCACCAAGATAGTGGTACAAAATGTTTATGTTAGTTATGGCAGAAAAGGGTTATAAAAAGACTTCATCGGATAACTGTGTATTTGTCCAAAAATTTTCTTATGATGACTTTATTATTCCTTTGTTTTATGTTGATGATGGCAGGAATTCTTCATGAATTGAGTTGTTGAAGCAGTGATTGAATAAGTCTTTTACCATGAAAGACTTAGGCATAGCAAAGCAAATTCTTTGCATTAAAATTACCCTGGACAAAGATGCTAAGAAATTGTTCCTATCGCAAGAGAAGTACATCAAAAAGATTCTTTAGAAATTTTATATGGACAAGGCTAAAGTGTTTAGTACTCTTCTTGCTGCCCACTTTAAGTTAAATGCAAAGAAGAGTCTTATGATTGATAAAGAGAAAAAGGACATGTAAAGTGTTTCATATACTTCAGCAGTAGGAAGCTTAATGTATGCTGGTATGTACATGTCCAGACTTAGCATATGTACGCTAATCGTTATTTGTCAAATCTAAGTAGAGAGCACTAGCATGCAATAAAGTGGATCATAAGGTATCTTCAAGGAACTTCTAGTTTGAAACTTAGTTTTGGGACTGGGAAATTTGAGTTAATTAGATACACAAATTTCGACTTAGCAGGAGACATCAATACTCGTTAATCTACTTTTGGTTATTTGATTTCTTTTACTGATGGGGTTGTGTTATGAAAGTTAAGATTGCAGAAGTGTGTTGCACTTTCCACAACAAAAGTTGAATGTATTACGGCAACTGGAACTAGTAAAGAGATGTTATGGCTGAAGAAGTTCTTGGAAAAACTCGGGTTCAAGCGAAAGAGATATGTGTTATTTTGTAACAATCAAAGCGCGATTCATCTTGGTAAGAATTTATCTTTTCATTCTAGATCGAAATGCACTGATATTAGATATCATTGGATAAGAGATATTTTAGATTAGAGCTATTGGAACTTGAAAAAATTCATATGGACCATAACGGTTCCGATATGATGACAAAGAAGCTTTGTTGATACCTAATTTTGGAAAAATAAAATTGCATTTTGAACAAATGAAAAAAAAAGGAAAATGGGGGAAATTGATTTGATTGAATTATGCAAGGAAATATGGAATTCTGATGGATGTCCGGATTTTATTAAATGCAGTAACAATTTTGAAATCAAGTGAAAAATTGGCAAGAATTGAGCTGATTGCCAAATCATACAGATTTGATTAAATGTGACAAGAAATGGTAATTCGGGAAATGCCATGTAAAGAGATCGTTTCGAATCACTATAAAAGATAGGCTCATTTTTCATGACTAGAGAGCGTGGACGATCTTGAGAATTCTCTGATTGGTCTATTGGATGGTACAGTCCTCTTGACGACATCCCACATTCATCATGCGTCATGGATATTGACAACAAGCATAAAGCTAAGTCAAGCTTCCTTTTTTAAGTTTGATTGTGTGTGATTCCAATTTGCTATTCGAACCAAAGTGATTTTATTTTTTGTTTCTTGCCTAGATTAAACTCCTACATCTCCAATGATAATTCCAGCAGCGAGACATCAAAGTGGCCAGTGTACCCAAGCACTGATTGCCATCCAATGATTTCACTGTGATAAATCCAGGTTGTTTCTCTCCCTATTAAAGTTGTTCATTCCATATTTTCGGTATTTACTTTGTTTTGTTCTGATGTTGTGGTCGCAGGCAATTCAATGCCGAATAAAGGACCACACATATTGAATACATGGCCACGTTGAGAGACGAGATCTACTCTTTCGGTCCTAACTCTGGGATTGCTCTATCACCGCCTCCCAAGATCCATTAGTCATCATTGTTGCTGCCATACTTCCACTTCCACGTTGCTATTGCAATTACCGGTGCCCAACAATTTCTGGCCTACTGTTCCAGCTTTCAGTTCTTCATCCACCAACGCACCGCCGTGCTCCACCAGCATCACTCCAAACTTGACGACGAAGCTGCTGTCCAGACGTGTCATGAGCCCGATGCTTAGCAATTCCAGGCGAGTTCTTAGTCCAGCGAGCAATCCTTAGCAAATTTCAACCACCGACGCAGTGAGATCAAAATTTCGCGGCTGGTCTGGGTCGACTTCATCGGAAGATTCACGATTGGCGCGTAATCACTTATTAAGAGACGATCCAGAGAGGAAAAGAGAGCAACCAAAAGCATAGAAAAAAGAGAAGCCTTTGAAGCGGTGCTCTTTGTCTGGAGTGGTCCAAGGCGAGAGAGACAGAGGAAGCTTTTTGCAAAAAAAGACAAGAAAGGGGAAGCCGATCCTTCATCAATATCAAATATTTGCATTCCACTAATATTTTTTTCAGGTTCTGCCCACATCCTCGTCATTGTAGAAAACGCCAAGGAGAGACCCCACATTTGAGTATTAACAAATCCCAAGAGGCTTCACGGAGAGTGATCAGGGAACAAATATCAAATCTCGTTGATTCAAATTCATATCCAAGTTTCCAGTGACGTCCTCATCAGTTGCCATGCTGGTCCTTTGCCATATTGTCGCACCAAGCGAGTTCCCCCAAGCCCCGCCATCCTTGCCATGGCGTGCGCCGACCCTAGACCCATCTGCTATGCCGAGCCTCACCCACAAGCTATTCCCGGTCATCTGTCAAGCCGATTCCGTCAAGCTCGAATGTGGCAATAATTCTTGCAATATTAGGTAATTATTTTATCCAAATTTGATTTCGGTATTTTATTGTCTAATATGTGTCTATTAATATCTAGTGTTCATATTCATGGGTGGTAAACATAACTTTCAATTATAATTTATTTCTGAATTCGCAACCACATATAATCTTTGATTCCACCTATAAGGCTTTAGATGGAATTATTGATCACGCGGGAATAAAATTGATATATTGATCTTTAAAGCTTAAGATCAATTTATCGATTTTATTAGCGAAATAGTCAAGTTTGATTAGATATCCTTTCCAAATTCAAACGATGGATAATATATTTGATGACCGTGAATGATTCGGTGCTTATCTTTTAATCACTTTATTTATCCCAAAAATACAAAAAAAAAATTGCATTTGCATATCATGTAGATTAGATTTGATTTCCTATATAGAATTGCATTATAGAATAATTAGATACCTTTTAATTATATTATAATGCATGTTTAGATGAAATATAGGTTAGATAATATCTTGGAATTAAATTGCATGTCGAGATAAATTTCTAAGTTAAGATAGGATTCATATTAGTTTATTTCCTAACTTCAAATAGATAATATCTCACCTTAGTTAGATTTTTATTGTTAGTAATTTTAATTGCGAATTTTTATAAAAAAATACAAAAATATCATGCGCATGTCACATGGAATTAGGTTCATGAAATGCATATCATTTAGCGATCGTTGCTAGGTCTATTTAATTAGAAGTTGCATGTCATTAGAATTAGATCATTTAGTTAATATTTCATTGCATATTGCATGATTTTCATTAATTAAGTGAAAACAAATAAAAGAAATTGCATGTTAATTAGAAATAATATATAGGGTTGATGATGTGAATTTTTAATCTAACCATGTAGATTTTTTCGTTGCTACAAGGTAAGTCCCCTCATTTTTTTTTTTTTTATTTCATTACTTTCTTGGATGTTAAATTGGTGGTTTCTGCACCCGCATGATCACCTCACATGTTAGGGAAATAGATTTAAAATCAATTCAAGCTGCTTGCCAAACATTTTTTTGAAAATTAAAAAGAAGTGGTACCAAAAGAGTATTAGAGAAATCTAGTGTAACCAAGTTCCCGTGCCCATAGTCTCTGGTTCGTAGGAGTAAAGTAAAACTCCCATTACCTTATTTAGGTTTCTAATTGACCCACCAAAAAATAGATTAGTGGCGACTCCCGATTAAAAAAATCAATTGCATGCTAAGAACTTGAACCTAAGTCGCGAATTGGTATCGGCTTGGGAGAGCCCAAGTTAAGTTTAGACTTAATAATCTATTAGCCAAATTTTAGGTGGTTCACACCCCAAAAATTAGGTCGCAACAAGCTTGAACATTGCCGATTGATAGTATGGATGATGAATCCCTCCACATCGTTGTGAGCAAGAGATTTGTTAGCTAGGTTCATTCCCATGTAAAGGAAACCCAATGAATAGCAAGCCCAAAAGGGCTTGAGCCCATATCACTGGTCATATAGAGAAATAAGATTTCTCACTATCTTTTAAGTTGTACCTGCCAAGAAGTTATTAGAGACGCGGTAACAAGAGAGGAAGGGAAAGCAAAAAATTTAATGTTTGGGGATTAGTCTGATTTACATTGAGCTGGCATAGGAGGTCGATTCGTGATTCGATTGAGTTGAAATTTTGTCAGCAGGTTCGTGGTGCACTCTTCCCGAATCTGGGATGGTTTGATTTTTGTTTGAAACTCCATATACCAAGTTTTTCATGAATTGATCAAAACTTGCATTTTTTGTCAGATTTATCTTTGATCTTGTATGAAATTTATGCATATTGGCAAAAATGATGTTCTTGAGGTTTTTGCTACTTTGTACCTCTAGTTTTTACTAGAGAAGAACTTTGTTCACCCGATTTTATTGATTGTGAAGATTTTTGGGTGGAGTTCGGTCCCGTGATTTTTTATCTCCTCACATCAAGAAGGTTTTTCACATAAAAAAAATTGTCTTGTATTTGCATGCTTGATACTTATTTTGCTCTATATATTAGTTCCTATTAAGTAAAACTCTTGCATGTAATTTACTTACTTTACCATATATTTGTCAGTCCATGATAGGTTTAGGTTGACCATGAATGTAAATTTATGGTTATTTCGATTTAGAAGTAACAATGATTGAGTTATGTAAAAAAAAAGAATTTTTTCTTTTAGAGTATGTACTTTCAATTTAGGCATTCATTTTCCTAGGTGTCTTAGGTCATTATTTTCACTTATGTTTTATATTGAATAAATCGAGCATTTCATTAACGCGCCTATAGGACTGTTCTTAGAACCGATCACTTTCGAGATAACTAGATTATTTAGGGAAGCCATTAAGAAATTTTAAAGCAATATAGACTTGAGAATTCGACCAAGAATCGGCTTCTCAACCGTGCTTATTTTTAGAGGTCAATACGGCATAGTTAAAAATCAAATTGAGATCAGAGATAGGTTTGTTCAACTGAGATGTGTGGCCGATCGTGGGTGACTCCACTAAATTGGAAAATTCTCATCGACCGGCATTAGTTTGATTTCTTTGTCATTTTGGTACCTCGTGTCCGTAATTGAATCCTCGAGATTTTCACGACAATTGAGAGTCACCATTGAGTCGAGTGGGTTTATTATGACTCAAAGAAAATCGATCATGGGTCATTTGCTCTAAAAAGTTCTAAAAACTACCCGGTAGCCTAAGTCACGCTAAAAATGAGCCGAATGAAAATTAACCACAAATTCAAGTCCGATTTCAGAAATTGAAAATTCCGTCATCTCATAATAAATTCTAGGAACGTCGACTCATCTTTCGAGAAAATGTTGATGAGTTCGGGATTTTTACGAAAGATTGTTGCGGACGATTCGGAAAATGAACGGAAATTCGAATTGGCCAATTTGAAGAGATTTTTGGCATCTGGTGTAAGTGAATTGGTGAATGGAAATTGTTTGGGCTTCTTCTGAATTCAAATTGGACTTCAACCAGATTTATTTGTTCAGAAAATCGGATTCCAAGAAAAATTGAATTAAAATTCGGAATTAAAGGAACTGGCTGTTTTTGTTGCTTGAGATTTGTTGTTTGAGGGAAATTTGACGCAAGAAAGTAAGCGAGAGTCAAGTGCTCTTGCATGGGAATTTTTGGCGATTAAATTGGACTAATCAAGAGCAAGTGGGACTAAGGATTTTCTATTTTAGGAAAAAAAATGAATTTCCTTTTATTTTTATTTTTTCTTCCCACCACCCCTCTTGGCCAACGTCCCCACTCACTCGCACTCTCTCTCTCTCTCTCTCTCTCTCTCTCTCTCTCCTTGTGCAAAATCCCCCCCCCCCCCCCCACCAATAGCCTGCCGTGCCCCATTTTTCCTTCTCTGACATTATCTTGACTTTTAGTCAAGCTTATCTACATCTCACTCTCATCCTCTCTTGCCAACACACCTCCTCTCATTTCTCTCTTTTGTTCTTTATTTCCTTTAATCAATTGCGGCACTTTCACACCCATTTGGCCGACACACGAGCCTCCATTTCTTTCTCTTTTGTTCGGCCGCCCCACTCAATCAACGTTGTAGCTTCATTTATGTTGGTCTTCTCCGCTGTTGCTGCCTCGTGCACGCAAAGGAACTTTCGCCAGTCAACCCTCGCATTTCCTGCAATTCGGTTCAGCCCCAATAGCCATGGAAAAATCCAGTAGCCCGTGAGTCTTGCAGGCTAAGTTTCGAGCCCGAGCTGTGCTCAAAAGTCGTCGCTGCTTTGGAGAAAAATGTCCCCCACGACATTTCCAACGTTTCAATAAGACCGGACTGTTAAACGGGTGAGTTTAACTCACTAATCCTTGCTTATTTTTTTTAATTATGCTTAAGGGTTGATTAGTGTTAATTAAGCATGTTTAGGTGGTTAGATTAGTCTAGAATAATTTAATTAGTGATTTAATGATGCATATTAGGTGATTGGTTCATGTAATTAGCAAGTAGAGATGTACTTCTATTTATTATATGCATCTCAAGATTTTTCCCGATCAATTCTGGTGTCTAATTAGGTATTACGGGCCTAAATTGGATTTTTAGTATTTATTAATATTCGAAATTATTTAATTATTTATTTAATTTCAGGAAATTAGGTAGGGAAAGCCAACGACTGGAATTTTATGCTGATTATCGTGGAGTAGTCCGTTTATTTAATTGAGCTTTATTTTGTGCTAAATTAATTTTTTTTTTTGTAAATTCAGGATTTATTTCCTAAATTGAATAATGTTGGTTATTAATTGAAAAATAACCAGGTATCGGTTAATAATGCCAAAAATATTTTAGTGATGACAGAAAATTTGGGAGTTATGGAAAGGAAAATATTATATTTTGGTTAAGGCCAACCGTATGCCCACGCATGATATTTTATCAAGTATGATAAATGATGAGAAAAAATGCTAGTTGACATGGCTCGGCGATTAATACATTGCTTTGGCATATAGGATGCCTTAGAGAATGCACATAAATTGTTGATTATATTTATCACCTAGAAAAACATGTTGCTCGGTTGTTAGTATGTTACCTTGGCAAAAAATCGCCTTAGAGAATGCACATGGCTTGGTAATTTGGTATGCATGTGGCTTGGTAATTAGTACATCGCCTTGGCGTATAAGTCGCCTTAGAGAATGCACGGGGCTCGGTGATTATTACGTCGCATTGGTGAATATGGCATCTTAGAGAATGCATGTGGCTCAATAATTAAGTACATTACCTTGACATATATGACACCTTAGAGAATGCACGTGGTTCGGCGACTAGTTATACTATCTTGTAAAATGCATAGTATGGACTGGAAATGACCGGTGAATGGTTAGATTGAAATATAATCGACTAGGTCGATTGATTGAGATATCGATCTGTGATGTGATTACTTATGTGCCTATTGAACTGTGTCGATTTGCAGGTGAAATCTAAGGGCAATGTAAGTCTTCTGACCCATGTGTGCATAAGTAGCTCAGTTAGCGTATTAATTTACTAAACGAGTCTTAGGGGGTAGAACTCGCTAAGACGTGATCTCAATAGTTATTGTATAACCATTTCAGGTCCCCTAGATGGCAGCACCTCCACCTTCTCATCCTCCTATACATTTCGGTGTACTCATGGAAGTCATAGAAATAGAAACCCATTTCCCGATTCACCCTCACCTTGAAGGACTAGAGTACGTACTAGTTTAGTCAACCGTCTGGGTTGATGTGAGTAATGACGCCCTAAGACCCCACAAGTATCAATCATGATATCGTGAATACTATGATGGGCGAAGAGTGGGTCCCATGCCAGAAACTAATGTGCCTATGTTTGTCCTAGAGGAGGTATTCAGAAAGGGGACAGCTAACCATAAGGATGGGTCGGTAGTGGATGCAAAGGACTCGAAGCTCGAGAGCAATACTGAGTAACCTGTATACTCAGCGGCAAGATCCAACTGGAGCATGCCAGAAGAAGAGGAAATAGTCGATCAAGAGGAAGGACAAGAGGAGAATCAGGAGTGGGAATGGTCAGAGGTAGAAGAACCTGAGGAGGAGGAATCGGAGGAGGATTACCTATTGGATGCCCTTAAGGAGGAGCCAGAAGAAGATGAAGAGCTGGAAGAGAATGAGTTTGATTCTGAAGAATCATAGGAGGATCAAGATGATGATCCTGAGTACAATTTGGATGAGGACTGGGATCCCATCCTCTTTTGTGAACCCTGTTCATAGGTGGTTGAATGTGAAACTAGACCTTTGTTAATAATATTGTAAAATAATATGAGGTGTGGTTGTTTAAAAGCATGATTGTGAATTTCAATATGAAAAATATGATTCTGCTTTTCTATCCCATTGTTTTAATGTCTGGGAATTTATAATTGCTTCCGCATGTGCATATTAAAATGAAAGGGTCGGCGATACGTCTTAAGACATCGCTTTTAAAATCGACCAAGGATAAAAGATGGGTATGTGACCGAGGATTGGAGCGTGACAGAAGGAGAAGGGAGAAAAGACGCCAAGCAAGTCAAAGCTTGAGCCAATAGCATTCCACCTTAAATATCAAGCACTCATGACCAAACCACAAAGTCTTTTCCCTCTTTTCTCCACCAAAATAAGCCAAATCGAAGGCCAAAAATGCCCATAGCAGCAGCCCTACGAATTTCTTGAATTTCATATTCAATTTCACACAAAATAACTTCAATTTAATGGCCCCAAAAAAGCCATGGCAGCAGCCCATAAAATTTCCCTTCAAGTCTTCACAAAACCATCCAATTAGAAGGCCAAAAATACCACCTCTATTGACCATATGAATTTTCACCAATTCCCCTTCCAACTTCCAAATTCTCACCAAATAAACCAAATAGGCATAAAAAAATGCCAACTAAGGTGCCCAAACGAATTTCCATAATTTCCCTCACTAACTCACTCATTTTGAAGGCCAAAAATTCACTTAAAAGTGCCCCTCCAAATTTCTTTGATTTAAATTTGCCAAATTTTGATTTTCTGTAAAAATTCCCGACTCGACAAAATTTCTTCAATAGATGAGATAAGGTCCTAAAAAGTAAATCATGACACGCTCGAACGTTTGATTCCCGAAACCGAGTTCAATTTCGTGGTTAAAATCGACTAAATGCAATTTTAGTCCAATCCAACCTATCGGGTAGCTTTTAGGAATTTTACTGCGGTTATATCCCTTAACGGCTTCATTTAATAGATTAGTTAACTTGTGAGTAATCAGTTCAGAGAAAAAGGACCATAGGCGCATCAGTGAAAGTCTATTTCATTTTATCGAGACGGGATTGAAACTTAGGATGTCACAACCACCATACCACCACCCATTTCCCCTTATTCCTTCATCACGCCAGCACCTTCATCATCCCACTGCTGCCACCATCATCTTCTTCTTCTTTTTAGTTTTTTTTTTTTTTTCCCTTTTGTGGCTGCCACCTTCATCCCCATCCACCATTGCCACTTCCATCCCCAAGACCTTGGCACTGTTGGGCCGTCCACTTGAGCCACCACCACCATCCTCGTTGCCTCAAGCCACCCCTCACCACCGAGCACCCCATCTCCAAGGAGGCCATGGACTTCGAGTGCCAAGTAGCCACCTTCACCGTGCCATTCGTGCCACCATCGGTGCCATGAGACACGAGTTCTCGACGCCATTGCGCCACCGTCACCGCGAGCTCACCGTCACCGAAAGTTCGTGAGTTAAATTCTTAATCATGGATAAGGGTGTTAGTTACATTTAGGGGTGGTTAGTTTAACATTAACGGCGGTTAGTATTAGTTAGTCTTAATTTATTTTTAATTGCAATTAACGATGGTTTAGATTAAATTTAATTGCCATTAGTTTAAGCAATTTCGATTAGATTAATTATTCGTGGTTAGATTAATTAATTGAGTTTAGTTTACTAATTGTGACTTATTTAATTAATCATAATTAGCGTAATTAATCGCGATTAGCTTAATTAATCATGATTAGTGTAATTAAAGACGAATTAGCCGTTAAGTAGAATTTTATGCTTGTTTTTCTAGATGAGATTGTGCGTAATTTCGGTTATTAGCACGTATGATGTTATGCTATTGATTGCCTAATTATAGATTTTTATTTACTATTCTCAAATGAGGTTTTTGAGCAAGAAAATAGAAAAATATGAGGTATTGGGTTTGGATGCCAAATTTTACATACTAAATAAAACATTGGGGTTTTAAAATAGAATTGTGCAAAGCTTGACGGGTTGATTTATTTTACATGACCACGTACGAATATTTTACTATGATTTTTAAATATGAATAATTGCCAAAGTTGATTATTTGAAAATAAAATATTGTGTTCTTGGCTAATTAATGGCAATAAAAATTGGCTTGATTAATGGTATGCTTGAGCGGTCATTTAATCGAACCCGTCACCCAACAGGAGTTTGGGGGCGAAATCTGATTTTTATCAAATGCCCAACGAGAGTCCAGATGCCGAGTCACGGTTGAGGCCGTACCGATACTCCTTTATAGAATGCAATCTAAGTGGGGGTTCTAGATGATGCCATGCCCGATGGGGCGGGACAATGCAGACCACCGACTCTTGTGTTGGCCGTGACCTAATGGGTTGTAATAATTGAAACACGTATGTTTGATAGTGTGCTTGGCTATTGTGGATTGTGTTCTGATTATTATTTGTGTGTTGCACTAATATTGCCATGTGAGGTGTACTAATATACAGGGGTATACCAAGGCAAGGTAAGATTGTATGCCGTTGCATGTTTAAACTATCTCCGAGGCAAATTAGCTTCCTAATCGAGGTTTAGGAAGTTGACTCGCTGAAATTTTATCTCACCCCGTTGTTAACTTTCAGGGCCATAGCATGGGGAACTGTTAATTGCGGTTGTGGTGGGCACAAGATGCGATACTTTTGGTTGGCCTTATTGTTAGTGATGTTTAAGCTAACCCCAACCCTCTGACCCTTTTTGCCTATTGGTCATTAGGAAATTGTCTTTTGAGGTAGACTTGTAAATGTTAAACTCCTTGGGTTAACAATTTGATAAATAAATCGCCGCTTCTGAGAAATCGTCTATTGTGTTTCACTATCCTTGATTTGTTGGTTGACTAGGTGTCTATTTAAGTCGCTTCCGTGTGTGTTTAATGAAAATATAAAAAGAATGAGTCGGCGATGTGTCTTGGGACGTCACACTTTTAATTGACCGTCGAGGGATGTTCGCGCGCTTAGGATTCGAGGCGTGACATATATCATCAATTAAAACTAAATTGAATATCATAACATCGTGCAAGGTATGAATTTGGGAGACATCGTGCCTAATCAAGAGCCGTAGGCCCATCTTTTAGGAAATACTCATATCATCAATTGAAACTAAATTGGATATCATAACATCATGTGAGGTATGGATTTGGGAAACCTCATGCCTCGCTGAAGCCTCCCCGGCCACTATGGGGGAAGAGAAAAAGAAAACTAGGAAGACAAAGAAAAGGAAAAGGAAAAGAAAAAAATAAAAATAAAAATTCAAAAGAATCAAATATTATTAAAAAATTACCACGTCAACGTACACCGGACAATCGGTGTCCATGTCTGTAGGCTTGCCAAAATTGGCATGATAGACTAAATTGGCACAATCTTAAAAAGGTTTAGGGCTGAATTAACCATAAAAATTAAGATCTATTTGAAAAAATTACAATATATTTATGACTCTTTTGGTAATTTTCTCCATAACCCTATACATATGCAAATCAATCACAAAAAAGAGTCTAACTTACAAAGACAAATGTAATCTCAAAAGGTTAAGGTTGGCCTTTTCCTTCACATTATTCACACATCGAAATGGGAGTCGAAGTCATTTGGGATAGAAGACCATATCACATATAAGCAAACAAGATACAAGGAAATCCTTATTTTTATTAGATAAACTCTCGTGGTCAAGATTTTGTCGTTGTTGGAATTTATATTGCACGGAATTATGATTTTGATATGAACAACATTTTTTAGTTAGTGATATGCAAGTCTATAAATGTGTAGTATGTATTTGATAAAGGATGGACAAGAGACAAGGGACAAGACACAATGGTTCAAAAAGACATGGAGATATAGGCAATGGGTAGAGAAGCTATCGTTTCGTTAGATCAACAAAATGGTGCTACAATCCTATAGGAGGAGATGTTGGTGTTGGCAGAGTACAAGGGTATAGAGTTCACTCTCAACTCCCGCACGCTCTTGGTTGAGGTCTAAACCTCACGCACTTCACAATTGATTTCAAGCCTATTTATAAAGAATTCCCATCAACTTACGAGGGAACTCTCTCTGCTATGTTGCAAAAATATTTATAATAGATTCTTCTACGCAAACTTAAGTGGACTCTAGACAATTCCACCGCTGCCCAAGTACTAGATTTTTTTAGGATATTTCTAGACTTCTCGATGTTTGTTTCTCACGTCTTCTAGAATTGGACTAGAACAATACAGTAAAAATGGATCACCAAGTTTCAACAGTTGTTTTGTACAACTAAAACATGCTTTGCATGTCTTAGAATTGCGCACATGGCTTGTGTGGACAACCCGATGGGCACGACCTTTAATAGGTGGTTAATCACGGCCCCACTGGGCACAACTTTTAATAGGTGGTCAATCATGGCCCCACTGGGCATGACCTCTAATAGGTGGTCAATCACGGCCTCACTGGATACAACCTTTAATAGGTGGTCAATCACGGCCCCACTGGGCACAACCTTTAATAGGTGCTCAATCACGGCCCCACTGGACACAACCTTTAATAGGTGATCAATCACGGCCCCACTGGGCACAACCTTTAATAGGTGCTCAATCACGGCCCCACTGGACACAACCTTTAATAGGTGATCAATCACAGCCCCACTAGGCACAACCTTTAATAGGTGCTCAATCACAGTCGTTCTTCCATCAAATTTTGACACTTGAAATTTTATGAAAAGAATCCCTATTTATCGCAATCACACTCAATTTGCCACAACCAATTATCAATTTCAAATTCTAAATGCACAGCAGCGATCAGCACAAAATTCTGAGCAACCGAGGTCAAAAATAATTTTTCCGTTTTTTTAATAATAATAATATTTTAATAATTTCGGAATATAATATAATATTATAAATTCCAGAATTTCAAAACAATTAAAGAATTCAAAAATAAAACCCTATTATGTCCCATCAAGGCTTATTATTAAATAACTCTATTAGCCTTAATTAAACACACTTTAAATTAAACAAATTTCTTAATCCAAATCACAGTTAAATAAACTAAACTATTCACCTAAACTTGCTTAACTTAGACTAAGCACACTTAGGGCATCATTAACACTCTAATCAAGATTTAGTGAGCTAAACTCACCCGATTAACGAACCGAGTGGACCAAAACGACGAGGATGCCGAGGGGAACAACTTCCTTCAAAGCGGGCCAAGCATCCGAGGTCAGGAAGCGAGCCAAATCGAGACAAAACCGAACTGAGAAACCCATTTTTGCAACCCTTTGTTTGCAGCTAGATAGGGGCGGATCCAAGGCTGAGATGGCGAGGCAAGGCCAGCGGAGGGCGAGTGGGGCTCTGGTGAGTCAAGGTGGTGCCGCACGGTGGCCGAAGGCGGTTGAACAGTGGCCTAAACTGGTCGAACAGCTCCCTGGACGCATAAGCAAAGGCCAACGAAGGCGGCTGAGTGTCGGCCAAGCATGGGCGAGCACGGGCAGTGGCGGAGCGCGAGACGGCAAGCAGCGGTGGCATGTAGTCCTATGGCGTGCGACGGCAACGAGCAGCGCTGCTGGCTTGCTGTTGGGTTCCGAACAGCACCAAGAAGAAGAAGAAGTCGACGGCAGCAGAAGGGAGAGAGAGACGGAGGTGCGCGGGCAGGACGACGGAGAGGTGTGCGTGGACGAATGGCAATGGCAGCGGGCTCTGGCGACGGGCGAGCGGGAGGCCGAGCAAGCGGTCAAGTAGACGCAGCTCCTCCTCGAAGCTTCGCATGACTTCCTTTCCCCCTTGCCCATCGGATTCTAAGGAAGAATGAGAAGATTGAAGTGAGATCTGCTTTTTAGGGACCAATGAGCATTCGACACTTGTCAGCACCCCATTTGCTTTGGCCCCAACCATGACATAAGTTGACCTCACATTCCACTAACTTCAAATCTCCCACAACAATTCTCCAATGGGTCCAATTTCCTTTTCCACTGAGACATACCAATTTTTAAACTTTGTACATCACATTATTCAATTCTCTTCTAATTGAACCAAATTAAAGTCCGTAAAATTAATCCAATGTCACCATCCTTCAATTTACATATTTACTTGACCATAGAACAATCTTGATCTCAAAAATACCACCAAAAATGGGCCTACTAATTTTCTGAACCAAATTAACCATACTTTGATTATTTTGCTGAAAAACTCGACTTGCATGAAAAATCTTCCAAAGATGAGTCAATATTCCTTAAATGATTTGTGACACACCCAGACTTCCAATTCTGAATTCGATCTCAATTCCACGGTTAATTTTACCTTGGCATGATACTAGCGCAGCCCAACCTACGGGGTAGCCTTTAGAAATTTTCATGCATTTGACCTGTGGTTGATCATCTCAAGCCACAATGTATATCTTTGAAACATTGGCGACTTTCGGTTGTTGGGGTAATCTCAAGGTTTCAAATATGAACATAGGGTATCCAATCGACAGAAAAGTCGGTCCAGTGCCAATCGATAAGAATTATGCGATCTGGTGGAATCACCCACATCTGATCACATGCCTCTGTCGAGTCGACCTATCTCCGATCTCTAACGATTTTTAATTGTGCCGTAATGACTTTTGCAGATTAGCTCAATCGAAAGATCGCTTCCTGGTCAAATTCTCGAGTCCGATGCATTAGAATTTCTTAATGACTTCACCTCATAGACTAGTTTTCACATGAGTGGCCGACTCAAGGAAAATAACTATATGCGTGCCAACGAAATGCCCGTCTCAATTTATTGAAAATAGAATTAGAAAATCGGGATGTCACAAAAGGTGGGTGTTACCAAAAAACAAAAGAGATACACTCCCTATGACACAAAGGGTTTGCTCCTAGAGAACCTTGATGACACAAACCTCATGGAAACACCTGTCTTTGCAGCAGGGGAAGCTGGAACTTGGGCTATGGTGGCTGGCCCTCAACAGCCACCCACCTACAAATGAAGATGATATGATGGAACTGTCAGGGTTTGGGTAATCCCCTGATAGTTCAAGCTCTCAAGGCCATGACGGCCAAGGAAAAGCCCAATATTGTATTGTTAATGGAAACAAAGAACAATGATATGAAGCTTCAATGGATTCAGCGCCGCTTACACTTTAATAACTCTCATATTATCAACCTTATTGGTCTGGCGGGAGGTATGACAGTTTTCAGGAACAATCAGGTGTCCTTGAGTGTGGTCTGCTCAACACAAGAACTTTTTGATATGACTTACAAGGATGTACAGGAAGATCAAACTATGCGTATCACTTGTATTCATGCTCCTTTTGTCTACCAAAATCAACAAATTTTGTGGGATGAACTTAGGGAGATAAGCTTTGCTAACACATTACCTTAGGTCTATGTGGGTGAGTTTAACGAAATACTCTATCCTTGGGAAAAGGTAGGAAAGAGACAAGCAGATCCTTATCGAATACTTTCCTTTCGAGTTGTCCTAAATGATTGCATCCTTATGGAAATAGAAAGTAAAGGCTGTGAGTTTACTTGGATGAACAATCGAGAGGGAGATGAGCTGGTGAAAGAACATTTGGATAGGGTGTGCACGATGGATTGGCGCTTATTGTTTCTTGAAGCTGAGGCCTTTGCGCTACCTGCTGTGGGGTCCAACCATAGTCCCTTAATTATAAACACTTCAGTACCCTATAGAAAACGTAGGAAGCCTTTTATTTTTAAAGCTTATTGTAACGAAGATGAAGAATGCCGAGATATTATTTCCACAGCATGGAACTTAGTGCAGGTTCAAGGTTCTGGGCTACTTCCAAAGATAAAGAATGTTTCCGAAGCCTTGACTAAGTGGAGCCGATCAAAATTTTCGAGGGGCAGTCTAAAAGTAGCCATCTTACAACAACGACTTCAGCATATTATAAACCGGCACCATAGTAACTATAATAGAGTGGAAGCATCTAAGCTAAGAGAGGAAATAAGGTGGACTTGGCAACAAGAAGAGCAATATTGGGCAATGTGCTATAGGATTCAATGGTTGAGGTGGGGCGATAAGAATACAAGATTTTTTCTTGCAACTACACTTCAAAGGAGGCAAAGAAATCGAATTAGCATGTTGCAGGATGACCACCAGCAATGGATTCGTGATCCTTAGACTTTACAAGATATGGCATCCAATTTATTTTCAAGGTTATATACAACAGTGGGACATCAGGACTACGGACCCATTCTTGACCAATGCCCACAGGTAGTTACCACAGAAATGAATTACCAGTTGCTGGATTTTGTTACATTTGAGGAGGTTCGCCAAGCTACCTTTCAGTTGGGAACTACTAAGTCTCCAGGCCCTGATGGTTTAAATGGCTTATTTTATCAAACTCACTGGGAGGTCATTAAAGATGATATTCTTCTCCTGGTGCAAAATTTCTTTCGGTCAGGGATGATGCCTACTACTATGAACCGAACCATTATTGCATTGATCCCCAAGACACCTCACCCAAAGAGACTGGATCAATACAGACCAATCAACCTTTGCAACTTTGCATACAAAGTTATCTCAAAGATAATTGCTAACCGCCTGAAACCTTGGTTACCTAATCTGATTTCTATGGAATAGTCGGCTTTTGTGAGTGGATGATAGATTCAAGACAATAATTTAATCGTTTAAGAAGTTCTTCATCAATTTAAGACCCAAAGGCGAACAAGAAAATTCAACACAATCCTAAAGACTGACATGCAAAAGGCGTACGATAAAGTAGAATGGGATTTCCTTCGCGACTATCTTCTCAAACTGGGATTCCATCCAAAGTGGATACAATGGGTAATGCAATGCATTACAACATCTTTTAGTGTAAGATTTAATGGAGAGCAACTTGCTTATTTTTACCTAACTCGTGGCCTCCGACAGGGTGACCCTCTATCTCCATACATCTGTATTCTATTGGCAAATGTTTTGTCAAATCTAATCAATCAAGCAGTCAACATGGGACACATTACAGGTATCAGGTTAAATAGATGGTGTCCTACCTTGTCCCATTTATTTTTTGCTGACGATGCAATATTTTTCCTAGATGGTAACATTGAGGAATGCTAGAACCTTGCTAATATTTTAAATCAGTATTGTGTGGCCACAGAACAGGCACTGAACCGCAACAAATCTGGACTGATTTTCAATAAACATTATCCTTTTAGATTGCAGAAAAATATGTCGAGGGAGTTCAGAATACATGTGCTGCAAAGGTATGGCAAAAATTTGGGAATACCATTTGACTGGGGTCGTTCCAAGAAGGAGATGTTTTCTTGGATTTTAGGGAGAGTTTATGCAAAATTGGAGGGATGGAAAGAAAAGTTAATCTCAAAAGGTGGTAAGGAAATTCTTATTAAATCCGTGATTCAGGCACTTCCACATTACGCCATGTCGATCTTTAAGCTTCCTTTGTCTCTTTGCAAATCTATAGAAAAGAGTAGTGCTAGATTTTGGTGGAGGAATGATCAAAATAGAGCAAGGATTCATTGGCAGAAATGGGATGTTCTTAAAAGCAGCAAGGACAACAGTAGCCTAGGATTCCGTGATCTTATAGAATTTAACAGAGCCATGCTTGGAAAGCAAGCTTGGTGATTACTATAATAGCCTCAATCTTTATGGAGTCAAATATTTAAGGGTCTGTATTATCATTCTAAAGAATTCCAATCAGCGGATAGAGGAACTCGGCCATCCTAGGGATGGCAAAGCATACTAATGGGCAAAGATGCTATTTTACCACATGTTAGATGGTCAGTGGGTAATGGAAGCAAAATTAGAATCTGAGAGGATCGATGGTTACCAAGAGGAATTCTCGGTGGACCTGCGACAAGAGAGGAACCACTAATGGTGGCTAATCTAATAGATCCAATCCACAACAAATGGAACACATCTCTACTCCACAGGTTTCTAGATGATCAGATCATAGAAAAGATTCTTACCATCCTAATAAGACCTTTCTATGCTGAAGACCAATTAGTTTGGACAGCCACAAAGGATGGCCGACATACAATGAAGAGCAATTATCATGCACTAACCAAGATCACAAGCAACCACAGCAATCACAGAGCATCAACCTCATGCCAAAATCTTAGGATTGTATGGAGAAAAATCTGGGCAATGCGAACAGCACCTAAAATTCGAACTTTTCTTTGGTTGGTTTGTCAAAATGCACTAGCCTCCAGAGCCAATTTATTCTAGAGACGTATCATCACCGATCCATTATGCAAACTTTGTCAACAGAACACTCCAGAAACCCTAGAGCATCTATTCCTATCATGTTCATGGACTAGGGATATCTGGGCTCATCTACAGATCAACATCGATCTACTGCCTCATACGATTCATCAATTAGATGCATGGCTAACAGCAAGAGTTACATCGAAAAACAACTCACTTGGTCTGGAAGTCATAGCCAATGTTCTTTGGCAGATCTGGAGAATGTGGAATAGCTTCATCTTCCGCAACCAACAACTGGATCCAACCCTAGCAGTGGAGACTGCAATAACACAGACCCGACTATATCAGATTTGTGCTCCTACCCATTCGAGAAAAGATATTGCTACTCTGAACCCTGCACAACTTTGGAGACCACCTGACCTAGGAACCTTAAAATGCAACATTGATGCAGCCTATCAGCCAGGAAGTATAGAAGGATTGATGGCTTGTATTTGTAGAGATCATCACGGTCGACTTACCGATATTTATTCTAGAAGATTTCTGGCCGCATCGGCTCTGGTAGCGGAGATCCAGGCCCTCACCTTCACACTTTAGCATATGCTGCAGCAAGGTATTAACTTTGCACAAATCTTGATCGAATCTGACTGCAGCACCATTGTTGACGCCGTCAGGGATGGGAGATCGCCGCCGTGGGAAATCCGTGCTTTGGTTGCGGAGGTCGTCACTTTGATTCCCCTCTTCCCTAGTTTGACTGTGCAACATTGTAGGCGTGAGGCGAACACCGTTGCTGACTAGGCCACAAAGGCCCAACATTTAGACACCTCGGTCCAAAATTGGAATATTTTCCCACCCTTCCTTTTGCTCGACCTTGTTTATGCGGATGCCTTAGCTTCAGGTTGTAAGCTTCCAGCAATATGAATACAATATCTTCTTTCCACCCAAAAAAAAAAAAAAAGTCCATATGAATGGAAAAGTCGTCAATGAAGTATCTGAGTCGATTTTATCCACTCAAAAGAAAAAATAAAGCGAAGTGAATAAATCGCGCTCATTGCAGTACCTTCCACTCCATCCCCTTATTGATCGATCTCCGGTAACCAGCGCGATAAAGAAGAGAACTATGGTGACATATGCGTGGTCAAGGGAGCACCGTGGTGGAGGTTGTCATATATTTCTTTAGTATAGGCCTAGGTTTCTCTTTTGATTTTCTTTTTAAGTCATTTACTGTTTGTTTGGTTCTGAACTTAACTAGACTCCAGTACTAATGTCATTGAAAATTAATTGTTTATTAGTGACATACAAATTTTAGAGAAGGGCCTTCAGTGTTTTCATTTGTCCATTTTTCACTTAAGGTCTCATCTAATCCATTACATTAGTTGGGTATTTTATCGGCTTGGAGTTGCCTATATAGGGTGTGCTTTACGGCATTGAAATGGAAAAGAAACAGGACGTTGGCAATCCCCATTTACAGGAAGGAAATTTTTGCTCCTTTCCAAAGAGCATGGAATGGAAAACGAAAACGAAAATGAAGCAAGATTTCATGAAATTGACATGGTGGCTTTTTAAGGTTTGGAGTTATGCATAGTCTAATTTTCCGACACCTATTTAAGTCACTGCATCACTGCCCATTACAAAAAACTTGAAGCCTAGTCGGCTGACATCCTAGAGATCTGCGAGATTACTACAGTAGATTGTCCATTCAAGGACGATTATTTCAACGTCATGCAGAAAAAACAAGGATGATTCACGAGTACAAAATGCCAGCTAGAGTGATATTATCTGGCCGATCAAACTCTTGATTAGCTAATGAAATCATCCTTACAGATCGAAGCATAGTCCTTCACTTGAGGACGCGGAAGAAAAAACAAGCGCTTAAAAATAGCCATGGTTCTTTATATGAGGTCCTAACTTGAGAGGGGCTATTTTCACGGTGTTAATATCTGGGAGCACATCAGCATGGTGACCAAAATCGCCACGAGGGAATTTCATTTACTTCTTTTTAGGAAAAAAAAATGACATTATATATCGATTTTTATGTGCCACTATGTATCTTTTAAAAAGTCTGTATTGAGAAAATCTGCCAGCCATCTCTATTTTCGCCATGTATGGTACTCCTTGCTCATCAGAAATTAAATGGCCTAGAATTTTACAATTTTGCTCTTGCTATTTTGGAATATTAGTTGACTTATACAGCCCATATATGTATTTAACTAGCAAATCGCACCGTAAACTGTATGGTGCCTTCGAGTGTGACGGCGCAAGTCTTCGTCTAAGAAAGGACTCACGATGTCCTTTCTAAGTAGAGACTTGTCTCCATCATCATTATGTTAAATTTTACTTGAGTAACCATTGTACAATTTAATCAAGTGAATTAGATTGGGTCATTGCAATTGGTATTGGTGCCCTAAGTGATGAAGTTCCTAATGCTTCCAATTGACAATAGCTCATCTCAAATGGTCAACACCTTAATTGATTCCACCTTAAGTACTCCTTTGGAAAGTTTAGCTTAATGGGATAGGTCGGCTCGATGTATTGAGAGACTACGGAAAGGATGCATGTTGTCATGATGAAAATTGCCATCTTCTCATGCACACCTGAATCGAGCATAAAGAATAATTTAACAATAGAAATATCAAGTAAAATGGAGAGAGGGAGAGAGAGAGACGAAATCCTTTTTGAGTTTTTGCCTTGATTTGGTCAAGATGACCATGGATTCTTAACCATAAGTTTAGCTTAGTGGCCTGCTGTGATAGGGGCATTTTTGTAATTTGGTCGAAGGTCTTTGTTGGATGGACAACAACTGTGTATTTGGAATCACTTACTAAACCTAATTTTCGCACACATTCCTTTGAACACTCCTTGTTTAATTTAAATTAGTTCTCTAATGTATCCATGGTTAAATTTTTATCCTAACACTAGATTTCAAAATCTATAAATGCAACACCCTTCCCTCACCCCAAAAATTTGCAACACACAGCCAGTTTATTTAAGGCAGCTTCTTGTACAGTATGTTAGTTTACAGAGAATTAATTATTTGAAAAACATCTTCATAATAATAATTTTCTTACAAAAATAAATTAATGAATAATATCTTAACCATCAACGAAAATGTTTGAACAGAGATAGTTGTTGATAATGAAAATATTTTTCTTTGACTAATTTTTTTTTTTCAAAACAAGCAAACTTTAATTAGGAGAAATCAGAAAGGAGAAGATATGACACCTTGAACTTCGCAGGAAAAAGGAAGAAGAGAGAAAAAAATTTCGGGCCTTGGGCAGCAACTGCATATTTAGAATCAGTTAGTTACCCTAATTCACGCGCACAGTTCTTATCTATGAATCCTCCTTGTTCAATTTAAATAAGTTCTCTACTTTATCCACGGTTAAATATTTCCTAATCGGTAATTGCAACACTCTTTTCCCCCAAAACGAATTAAAATTCGCAACACACTATCACTTTATTTAAGGCAACTTCTTATATGGTATGTTAATTTCACGGAGAATTAACATTTCAAAAAATATTTTCTTAACAATGATTTACTGCTAAAACAAAATAATGACTAAAATTTTAATCATCAACTGAAATGTTTAGGCATAGATTGTTTGTTGATAATAAAAATGTTTTCTTTTGACTATTTTTTCCAAAATATATACAATAATTTTTTCATAAATGTATTTTCTGAATCGTTATTATTATTATTTTTTGGGGTGAACAAACGTAAAAACAAATTGTGTATCCACAGTCACTCAATGAATTGGGTTGAGTAAAATCTCCTAATTGGGGAATCCCGCCATAAGCAGATGTAAAATCAAGCAAAAATATCAAATCAGAAAAAAACAATAACATTGGAAGAAAGAAAATACAAACTAAACAGATCAAACAGCTTCTGACGTTCAACGCAAAAATCTCAAACCTCCGAAGTCAACAAGAGCGACTCAAAAAATAGACAACCTCATGCATAAGCAACTCAATCTAGAATCGGTCAATTGTTGTATTTACAGAGATCTATCATGCCCTAGCAACTCAATTGATGATCATAAAACAATCGCGAAAGCGGCGAAGCGAATAGTTCAAACCCGAATTCGTTCTCTCGCATCTGTTAGTGGACGCTGTAACTCTTGATCGTAATCGAACCCAAGTGCGCACCAAGGAAAAGGTTGTCCTTATGTTGATGCACCCACCTTGGTCTCCTCTGCATCTTTCTCAGTCCCAGCTCCACACGAAGCTCTAGTAGATTTCTGCTATTAAGTTCTAAATATGTTTAAAATCTGAAAAATCATATATCTTTTTTTAAAACTTAATTGGCAAGACATCAAAACGTTTTAAAGTAGAACTCGGTTTACTTTTGTTCTTCTATTTTTTCTTTTTTCTTTTTTTCAAAAAGAGGGTACTCTAGTCATACTGTATCTGCACATAGTAGATAAGCAATTTTCCGAGCTTATGTTGGCGAACTGGAAAAAAAAATGAGGATCTACCAATTTGCAAGGGAAATTAACTTGGTGGTCATTGGATTGTAGAAAACCCTAACTTGATGTCTACGTCAGCACTAATCATACCATGTAGACTGTTCAACATTACATCAGTGATTTATAGTCAAAATTGATTGAATGGACTCAATTGACAAAACGTGGAAAAGTTTATAACTCAATTGGTAAGATTGTAGTTAAAAAAAAAAAAAAAATTGGTAAGATTCAAAAGTCCAAAATTGAATTGGTAAAATTGTAGTATGTTGGGACTTTTTAAAAAAAATTCCCGTCGGTGACTCATGCTAATTATCATAGAAAGTTGAATACTTTAATGTAGTTACTAACAAATTATTTGAAAAAAAAAGCACCGTTCTATTTCTCTACCTATAATTTCTGACGCATACCAATACTTATTAAACTTTACTATCACAAAAAAGGACCATATTCTGAGCATAAAATAATAAAATTGTGCTTATAGAAAACCCAAGGACGGAGAGAAGTAGGGTTCCCATGCCCTAACGTGGAGGATGACGATACAATCATTTACAAAGATGATTTGTAGGTAAAAGATCATTATAATGGGAGAATCCGTTGTCTTCTCGACCAGAAATATAGTTTCTACACGCGCCCCAGGTGTGAAAGGGCATTCAAGACTTACGCAGCAATTTGTACCATTTGGGTCTCAATACAAGTTTGAGAGCGTGAACGAGATTAAGTCTACACCACTTTGAATATGGTTAAGGAGGGTGAGCTGCAAACTGTTGGCACATCTTGAACGCCCTTTTACATCTCGAGCGCGCGTGTAATCCGTGGTGCTAGTATGGCAGACTACTATTAGTGAACCCATTAAAACCATCTTCCACCTCTATATTATCTCTGCGATTGATCCTGTCTTCATCATCAACATTAGGGGCGAAATTCCCGCCAATGGCTAAGAAGTTTGGTTGATTCCCTGTCCCTTTTCCATTGAGAAATTAAATCTGGTGCGAGGTAGGGAGGGAGGGAGAGAGAGATTGTTACAAAATGACTCTTTAGCAGTGAGAACAGTGATTAAAGCCGATGGCAATTCATGTCCTTTTATAGTGGGGGCTTCGAGACATCAAGAGGATTTGATGATACAAGGAGTTGGCCATACTGCTAATTCAAAAAGGTTCGACAATTTCTGGCAAAGCCACTTTCTTTTCAATTCGAGCAAATCCATCATTTAAGGTAGGTAAAATATCGCAAATAAATATCAAGATTATAGCTTAGCTTTGCATGATGTGTTGTGCGATTTGTTGAGTAACGGCTTCATATATGAGCGAATCCACCATTTAAGGTAGGTAAAAAAAAATCTCATCTACAATAACATGGGCCGCATCAAAATAGTTACTTTTTCTGTGATATGTAGTATGATTTGAAAAAGAACTCATCCCATGGCATCCCATCAATTTGAGCAATTGTTTCATAGAATTTAGGTTCATCCAGCTACTCGGAATATGCCCAAGAAAGGACATTTCATCTTATTATAAAGTTGTACAAATAATTTTTCATGAAAATGCCAAGAGTATGTTTTACTTTTTAATTCATTTTGTATATTAAAGTACTAGAAATTTATGAGTTTTTCTTATTGCACACAATATATATTCACAGTAAAATGTTGCTTACTGAAGTCACCACATAATGATAGTATATATTTTTCTAATCATGTGAATTTTCATTACTAATCTTTTTAAACTAATTGAATTCGTTTTCCGAGGGCTCAAATATATTTAATGCAACATTTAAAAAAAAAAAACTGCACACAAGAGCAATCTAATAATCAATATCTAATAGGAGAGATCTCTATTTTTATTAGTGTATTGCATTAGATACTATCTTGAGAGTTCTATCACCATTTTATAGATAGGAAAAATTGATTTTCAATGTTTTTAGATCAAATAAAGCTTAGGCATTGTTGACACCTAAATTTTGGCGATCCAGTTATTTATTTATTGCATAGAAAATTAAGGGTTAATTTTATCCCTAAAAAAAATATTAATTGCATAACATATAAATTTAGGTGCATTTATTTTTATTGCATTTTTTGCACCGATGGCAGATGGGTTCAAATTAGTGGGTTCTAAACTTTAACTTGGCAAGCTGGACTAAGCCCATGAAGTGAGCAAATTGGCCCAAGCCCCTTTTTTTTATGATCAGAAATTATCTCATGAAAAAATAACGATTTGAAAATTTTCCAGGATATGATGGAATTTTTTCGGATAGGGCAAGTGGAAAAGCAAATATTGCGTTCCGCAAAACGAATATTGCATTTGGAAAAATAATCTTCGTGGATATTGATTTGGAAAAACTGAAACCTTAATCGGTAGCCTATAAATAAGTTGTTCGCATAGGGTTTTGGGAGGCCACATAATAGAAACACACGGCCACAAAAAAAGAGGGAGAACTCACGTTCCACACGTGAGAATCGAGATGAGAGAGAGATAAGGCACGAGGGGTGGTCTTCTTCTTCGGTGCTTGACCTACCTCAACCCATGACTTTGCTGTGATCGTCCAATTAGCTTTGCTGGCCACCACTCGACGAAGATACTGGATTCGCAAACGTCCAGGCTTGTTGCACTTCATCGTTCTTTGTTCCGAGTGCACCAAGACGCGCCACCCTTGCCAAGCCATTGACCCACGATCGCTGATCCACGTTGATCTTTCACGTGAAGATGATATAAGCCATATAAAAGAGCAACACTTCGAAGAGAAAATCTATGCAAGTGTAGTGGTGACAGAAAGTACGGTGGGTGCAATTTTGATCGGGGAGGAATATTAAAAAGAAGGAAAAGGCTCAATTGGATGGTTTAACTTGAAGACCAAAGAAGATCCTGAAAGTCCCTCGGCGAAGACCGACGCCCTACCTCGTCCTCGCGCGACTACCGTAGCAGCACCACCGAGTCAATGAGCTTTTCTCTTTTGTAGGAGACGCGGTCAGCAAGCTTCTGACGATTTTTGCGGTTTTTTTTTTTTTTTCAAACAATCAGCGGCCAGCAACAAGTTCGAACTAGATCAAATAGCTGTTGCGCCGAGATTCCCACCCGTGGAGCCCTACCATGCCGAGCTCACTGACCCTGATGTCCATCGTGAGCTCAAGAGCCACTGCTAGTCGTCATCCACCAACTTGTTGCCCGCCGATTGCAATCCTGTCCGATTGCACAAAGTCCAAATTTGGAAATCAATAGTCAGATTAGGTAAAAATTTTATTTTATTTGATTTCCGAATATTCCATTTCCTTATTTGAAATATCCGTTGATGCATGGTTGAAATTCCTGATGTACCGTCTCAATTCGCAACCACACATGAATTTTTATTCCATCTATAAGGATTTAGATGGACTAATTAATCACACGGGAGTAAAATTGATATCTTGATCTTTAAGGCTTAAGATCAATTTATCGATTTTATTAGCAAAATAATCAAGTTTGAATTTCAATTCGAATATGGATAATATTTCTAATGACCATGGATGATTTAGTGTTTATCTCTTAATTGTTTTGTTTATCCCGAAAATACAAGAAAATTGCATTTGTATCCCATGTAGATTAGGATTGATTGCATGATAGGTTAGCTAATTATTTTTTTAAATGCATGCTTAGATGATATCTAGGTTAAATGATATCTTTGAATTAAATTGCATATCTATTATAGGAAATTTACCTATTTTGAAATTTTTTAAAAGAATAAAAATCCAAAAAAATGTACTCATTTAGGATGTTAGTTTAAATTGAATTGCATGTTTAATTATTTGGCAATTTTAATTTCGAATTTCATAAAAAAAAAACACACAAAAACAATCATCATGCATATATCATGTAGAATTAGGGCATTATTTATACGTATGGCATATTAGGATAAAATTTCATGTTTTATTTTAAGTTTAGATTGATTTTCTAGTTAGATTGCATCTTAAGTTAGAGATTGCTGGGTTAAGATAATATCTTAGTTTAAACTAGGATTTAGTCTGACCTAATCCTTAATATACGTTGGATAAAATCTTAATCTAGATAAATAATTTTTGCATTTTTCTTAATTTCGAATTTCATGAAAAATACAAAAAAAAAAAATTGTCTTAGAATAAATTTATTTCATTCTCTAGGATAGATTGCATCGTTAGGATAAAAAAGATCATGTGCATGTCATATAGAATGAGGTTCATGAAATGCACGTTATTTAGTGATTACTAGATTCATTTAATTAGAATCCTTGTCATAGAGTTAGGTCATTTGATTAATTTAGATTGCATACTTTTGTCATGTAGTTTAGGTCATATTGCAATGTCATATCATTTCATTAGTAGCATGCATTGCATGATTCTCATTAAAAATGAAAAAAAAAAAAAAGAAATTGCGTGTTAAATAGAAATCATATCTAGGACTATTGATATGATTTTTGATCTAACACTGCAGATGCTTTCGTTGCTATAAGGTAGATTTTGCAATTTATTTATTGCTTTATCTAGGTGTTAAATTGGCGATTTGCGCATCTGCATAATAACCTCATATGTTAAGGAAATAAGTTAAAATCAATTTAAGCTGCTTGCCAAACATTTTTCAAAATAAAAGAAAAAGGTACTAGAAGGGCGTTAGAAAAATATAATGTAATCAAGTCCCCAAACCCAAAATCTCTGGTTCGTAGAAGTAAAATAATTCTCCTATTATTTTACTTAGGTATCTAATCGATCTACCATAAACTGATTAGTGGTGACTCCTAGTTAAAATTCATTTGCATGCTAAAAACTCAAACCTTTGGTATGAGCTTGGGAGAACCCGAGCTAAGTTAGACTTAGTAGCTCATTAGCTTAATTTTAGGTGGTGCATCCGAAATTTAGGTCGCGACAAGCGACTTAGGTTTAAATATCTAACATGCAAAATGGAGTTGTCACTAATCGGTTTACAGTAAGTCGATTAGACACCTAAATAAAATATTTCTCACATTATTTTACTTCTACAAAGCAGAGATTTTGAGTTCGGGGACTTAATTACATTAGATTTCTCTAACGCCTTTTTAGTACATTTCTCTTTTATTTTGAAAAAACAATGTTTGGCAAGCAGCTTGAATTGATTTTAACTATTTCCCTAACATATGAAGTTATCATGCAGGTGCGCAAACCACCAATTTAACACCCATATAAAGCAATGAATAAATTGCAAAACCAACCTTATAGTAACGAAAGCATCTGCAATGTTAGATAAAAAATTACATCAACAGTCCTAGATATGATTTCCATTTAACACGCAATTTTTTTTTTTTTAATGAGAATCATGCAATGCATGCTACTAATAAAATGATATGACATGGCAATATGACCTAAACTATATGACACAAGTATGCAATCTAAATTAATCAAATGACCTAGTAATCAAATGAATCTAGTAATCTAGTAATCACTAAATGACGTGCATTTAATGAACCTAATTCTATATGACTTGCACATGATCTTTTATTATCCTAAAGATGCAATCTATTCTATAGAATGAAATAAATTTATTCTAAGACAATTTTTTTTTTTGTATTTTTCATGAAATTCGAAATTAAGAAAAATGCAAAAATTATTTATCTAGATTAAGATTTTATCCAGCTTATATTAAGGATCGGGTTAGACTAAATCCTAATTTAAACTAAGATATTATCTTAACCTAGCAATCTCTAACCTAAGATGCAATCTATCTTGAAAATCAATCTAAACTTAAAATGAAACGTGCAATTTTATCCTAATATGCCATGACGTATAAAGAATACTCTAATTCTACATGATATATGCATGATGATTTTTTTTTTGTGTTTTTTTTTTTGAAATTCAAAATTAAAATTGCCAAATAATGCAATTCAATTTAAACTAACATCCTAAATGAGTGCATTTTTTTTGGATTTTTTTAAAATTCGAAATAGGTAAATTTCCTATCCTAAATATGCAATTTAATTCAAAGATATCATCTAACCTAGATATCATCTAAACATGCATTTAAACAAAATAACTAGCTAACCTATCATGCAATCAATCCTAATCTACATGGGATACAAATGCAATTTTTTTTGTATTTTCAGGATAAACAAAAAAATTAAGAGATAAATACTAAATCATCCATGGTCATCAGAAATATTATCCATATTCGAATTGAAATCCAAATTTGATTATTTCGCTAATAAAACTGATAAATTGATCTTAAGCCTTAAAGATCAAGATATCAATTTTACTCCCGTGTGAATAATTATTTCATCTAAAGCCTTATAGATAGAATAAAAATGTGTGCGGTTGCAAATTGGATGCTACATCATGGAGTTTCAATCATGCATTGGAAAATATTTCCACCAAAGAGATAAAATAAAATAAAAACTAAAATAAGATAAAATAAATCTACCTAAAAAATAAAATAATTATCTACCTAAATTGAATTTTTTTCAAAAATCCGAATAGTGAGGTGGACCGCGATGGAAGCTTAGCGCGACTAAGGACGGGGGCTGCAGTGATGTTGGGTAATCCACGGGCTTCGGTGAGGGTCGTTGTGGGCGGAGCTCCGACGAGGTCTGGCGAAGTCCGGCAAAGGCAGACCAGCAGTGAAATAGGGGAGTTTGGAGTCGCGGGGCTATAGGGCTCGAGGAAGCTCAGAGCAGGCGCGGTGCGGGCGGTGGACTACAGATCTGGCTCTGGTCCGGCTCTGATGGAGGCTCAGCGAAGGTCGGCACGGCTCACGGACGACAGGAGGGTCGCGGGCTAGTAGGTCGCAGGCGAAGCAGGAATAGCGGCGGAGCTAGGCCGTCGTTCGGGTGGAGAAACCGGGCAGCGGGGAGCAGCAATGGCTAACGGGCCACAAGCGGAGCATGGCGAGGACAACAACAGCGGGCGTTGAGTCGTGCGGTGGTGACGGCTTTTAGTGAGACGGAGTGGGGAAGGAGCGGCTCTGGCGTTAGGCTTCACAAATGGCGACCAGTGGCACGGCTGCTAGTAATGGCTTAGGAACTGGCGACACGAGGGCATCGGCAGGGGGCCCAAAGAAGAGAAACAATGATTTTTTTTTCTCTCTACCGCACGTCTGGTCACGTCCTTTGTAATGCACGGTTGCGACTATACCTTCAGCAGATGCTTGGTCCTTCTATTGACTTTGCTAAAAGAAAACGCCAAAAGAAATTTTTTCCTTTTTGCTTTGAGGTTTTTTCTTTACCTACGAAACCAAGGAAAAAGCCCCAAGGAAAGCTCTTCTTCCTCTTCAGTGTAGAAATTTTTCCTTCGACTCTAGAGAAAACGAAAAAGCCCCCCTAACATGGCCGTGTATTCAATGTGCGGCTTTCCAAAACCCTACGCATTTAACCTATTTATAAACCACGAATTAGGGCTTTAATTTTTTCCAAATCCATATCCATGGAGATTTCTTTTTAGAAAACACAATATTTGTTTTTGAATTGAAATCTCACAAAGATAAATCCGTAAAATCTCCACGAGGATACGGGTTTGGGCTGATTTGCTCTCTTCGTGAGCTTAGCCCAATTTATCAAATTAAAGTTCTGGATCATCAATTCGAACCCATATGTCACCGGTCCAATAGATAAATGCAAAACATGCAAACTAAAAATAAATGCACCTAAATCTACATGCTATGCAATTAATATTTTTTCAGAAATAAAATTAACCCATAATTTTCTATACAATAAATAAATAACCAAATCGCCAAAATTTAGGTATCAACAGGCATAGATCATATATATTGTTTCAATGAAACAATATGCAATTGGATAATTATAGGCCTCATGGAAGAGAGAACCATCATCCCTAAAATTTATATATTTCAAAATAAAAAAATAACCTCTAATTTTATGGGGGAAAAAAACAATGGTAGAATGGACAGCATTGATATTTAGCAAAGAGATTAAGACTGCCAGATTTTCTTGTAGATTGTGAAAGAATGCGAAGAGTTTGGTTGAGTATTGTTTTATGATTTCGTGGGATTGTACGTTGTTTGATAGCTCATAAAAGAATCAAGTTGCGATATATTATATCATAATCCTTCGGTTGGCACCGCCTTCTAGACTAGATAAAAATTTTATATATTTTTTACCACGTTAGCCTAAAACAATACCGTTTTTGCATTATTTGGCTACGTTAGGTTGCACAACAATGTCGTTTTGCACTCACTTCGCCAGAAAAATGCCATGTCAGCGTTTTGGCTAGACTTTGGCCAAAGTGGCACTTAAGTGATTCATTTTTTTCCGAATGTGGCACTTAAGTGTACCTTTCATAAGTTATGGCACGTAAGTGTCCATTTGTGCAAATTTATGGCACTTGAGATGTAATTTTCTTGTAGATTGTCCAATCAAGGACGATTACTTCAACGTCATGCAAGAAATATAAGGATGAAGGATGAACGAGGGATTTCACAAGTACATTGCCAGCTGGAGTGATGTTTATCTGGCCGATCTAACTCTTGATTATCAATGTCTAATGAAATCATCCTTACAAACCGAAGCATAGTCCTTCACTTGGGGAAGCAGAAGAAAAAACAAGGGCTTAAAAATAGCCATGATTCTTTATATAAGGTCCACAAAGGGCCTATTTTCACGGTCTTAATTGCTGGAGCACATCAGCATGGTGAACAAAAAACGCCACGTGAGAATTTCACTTTCTTCTTTTTAGAAAAAATTTTGGCATTATTTTTCTGTTTTTATGTGCCACTTGTATCATTAAAAGGTTTGTATTGAGAGAATTCCTCGGCCTTCTCTATCTTCAACATACATTGTATTCTTGCTTATCCAAAACTAAATATCCTTGAATTTTATAATTTTTCCCTTGATATTTTGAATCCAATTGACTTATTTAGTCCATCTATTTAATTAACTAGCAAATTTCATTATAAATTATATGAGTGACCTATGAGTGTGATGGTCCAAGTCTTAGAATAAGATAGGCCTTGTCATGTTCTTTACAAGTAAAGACCCATCTCAATTATCGCCACCTTGTATTACACTTGAATAATCATTGTATGATTCAACCCAAATGAATTAGATTGATCGGTACAACAGGTATCAGAGCTCATAGTGGCAAAGTTCCTAATAGCTCAAGCTATGGTAGCCTATCTCAAATGGCCACCACCTTAATTGATTTTGCCTTAAGTACTCCTATAAAAAGTTTAGTTTGATATAATAGGTTCGCTCGATGTAGTGAGAGACTATAGAGGGGATACATTTTGTCATGATGTAAATTGCCATCTTCTCATGCAAACGTGACTCGAGCATTAAGAAAAAAATCAACAATAGAAATATTAAGTAAAATGGAGAGAGGAGAAACAAAAAGAGGAGATGACACTTTGGACTTCGCAGGGAAAAGGAAGGAGAGAGCAAAATTTAGGGCCACGATGGGGGCGTTTTTGTAATTTGCTCAAAGGTCATCATTCGGATGCGCAACGACTATTCATTTGTAATCAGTTACCCTAATTCTTGCACACGTTTCTTTGAACATTCGTTGTTTAATTTAAATTAGTTCTTTACTGTATCCATAGTTAAATTTTTTATCCTAGCACTATATTTCCTAATCCGTAATTGCAACAGTCACCCCCCCCCCCCCCCAAAAAAAAAACTCCGCCACAAAAAAAAAAATTGCAACAAAAAACCAATTTATTTAAGGCAACTTCTTTTCCGAAAACGTTAATCTCACCAAGAATCAACAATTTGAAAAATACCAATACTTGTTGAAGATGAAATATTTTTCTTTGACTAATTTTTCAAAAAGATAAATAATTATTTTTCGAAATATATTTATTAAATCATTTTTTCCCCGCAAAACAAATGCATAAAAAAATTGTGTATCCACTGCCGCTCAATAAAGTTGGGTTGTGTAAAATATACAAATTGGTGAATAAAACCATGAACGAATGTAGCAAAAATATCAAATCAGATGAAACAAGAACAGAACCGGAAGAAAAAAAAAAAAAAACTGAACAGATAAAACAGCTTCTGATGTTCGGCACAAAAATCTCAACCTCCAAAGTCAAGAAGAGCGACTTAAAAAATATACAACCCCAATTGCATAAGCAACTCAATCTGGAATCGGTCAGTTTTCTATATTTGCAGAGATCGCCCGATCGACTTGATTGTTGATCATAAAACAATTGTGAAAGTGGCGAAACGAAGAGTTCAAACCCGAGTTCGTCCTCTCACATCTATTAGAGGACATTGTAACTCTTAATCGCGATCGAACCCAAGTGCGTACCTGGAAAAAGGGCGTCGTTCTGTGTATGCACCCTCCTTGGTCTCTTCTGCATCTTTCTCAGTCTCTTAGCACCCATCAAGAATGCCACATCCTCTTCGATTTCTTCCCTCGACAGTGCCACCGGAAGCTTCCTTATCCTCTCTGGAACCTTCTTCTTGCTCTTCGTTTCTTCGGCTGTGCCTCTCTCAGTAATGCGATGCCATGGCCGTGCGTCCTTTTCGGGTCTCAAATCCCACGGCTCCTTTTTCTTCTCCTCGTCTTTCTCCACGGGACTTGGGTTGATGCGTGCAGTACTACCGTCCTTGTCGGCTTTGTTGCTTTTCAAAGAGATACGAAATACCAATCTCCCCTTACTCTCCGAATGCTTCTTCGCAGACATGTCATTTGAAGTAACTGGGGAGACACCGGAGGTTTTCTCAGGTGGGGAAACCGGAAGACCATCGCAGGCTTCCATAATTGACGAGCAAAACAACAGGGAATATGGTGGTGATTTGGGTTTAATGGAGTTGAGAACCCAAATCTACAGATCCAGTGGACTTCGGCATTTAAATTTTAATTGTGCCTAAAATCTGAAAAATTATCTTTTAAATCTTGATTGGCAAGAAAAAAAAAAAAGAAAAAAAGATTCTTTAAATAAGACTTGTTTCTACCCCTAAACAGAGGATATTCTAATTTAGATCATAAATATAAGGAAAAACCGAGGTCGCTTGTAGTGTTTTAGCGAGATTGAGGTTAGTTTCATTGAGGATAATATATCAAATTAGTTGAATTGAGGGTTTAGATTGGAGAGCGACATTTTTATATTAGACGTGTTGAGCATGGGATGGCAATCGAAAATTTTGAACGGATTTACTTTCAGATGTGATAGGGTATAATTGGAAGTGGAAAACGTTTTAGATGAGATGTGTGTTTAGGGTAAAATTGGAAAATCAAGAAGTATAGAGAAATGTTGATTCTTCGTACTTTTATTGGTGGAAATATATATACACACACAAAGAAGTTAAAAGGCGCTGTTCCTTTAAAACACATCAATTTTATCTCAGGTCTCAATATTAGATGAAACTTATATTTTCACGTGAAAAAATACCAACTTTAGTTCGTGTCTCAATTTTGGTCAAATTTTTTTTTTAATCTTATAAAAAAGTATCAACCTTGCTGATAACCAAATCTTGCTTCCGTTGAACTTCCGTCAAGTTTCTATTGAGTACACACATCAAATCTTTAAGATATCATTAAACTAAAACTTGACGGACCATATCTAGGTACCAACTAAAAGTTGATTTTTTTATGAGCAAACAAAACATCTAGACTAAATTGGGATCCGACCTAATTTTTCTTTTTTATGAGACAAAAAAAGTTGGCGTCAAAATTGAGACCAAACATAAAGTTGATGCTTTTTCATTAGGCAAAAGAAAAAAAAAAGGACCAAAATTGGGACTTGAGATTTTTCTTTTTTTTGGTCATATGATTGGGACCCAAGATAAAGTTGGTGCTTTTTAAGGGAATTACGCCCAAGTTAAAAAATCCATAGTCTTTTCCATGCTATCAATAATTGCAATGTTTATTTTCCAACTTTCTTGCTGACTATTTTTAGATTGCATCGATGTCTCGTGTCTAATTGATTTTTACTTGTTTTAAATATTTTCCTTTTTCTAAACTCTGTGTTTAGGCATTTGATTTTATTTCAAATTTGAAATACCCAAAATTTTCACAACTTACAGATCTCAACTCAGAGTCCCTATGATTTTTCCAAAGTTCCTTAAACTTTTGACAGTATTTTTCCGTAGTTGACGGAAAAGTCAGAGAGTATTCTTTCATGCACTTACAAATGGTACAAGAAGTGTTTTTTTTTTGTATTAAGTATCACTTCTAAGTCAAGTTGGCTTCGCCGAGCTACAACTTTCGGATCCGTCCCTGCCTCGAGTTTTGTCATCTGCCCATATTTGGCTTCCTTCTTATTGCATTAGTGTGAATCGTTGTTCTCAATGTTATGGAATGCTTAAAATATTTAATGAAAAGAATGTCCTTTCAATTAAAATCAATTTGGCTTTAGATGGTGGAAAAAGAGTCATCTTCCTCTAAAGGAAAGACTTTGAGGTTCAAAACTCCGGCGCACACCATGTGGCTTTTGTCTTGTCAAATGACTATGTTGGAGTTCTTAAACATTATTCCTAGAAATAAATTTTTTATTTTCTTTTCATGAATCTAAATACAAAAATTATCATGCTCTTTAACCCCGGATACTCTATCTGAGGTTTTATCCACCCTGATAAGAAGACAATAAGGGTGGTACAAAACATAAGAGAAGATAAGTTACCTCTCATTCTCATCCTCATCCGGGCTATCGAAACGAGGTGTAAACACTAAAATTTCATTGCATTTAACAACATATCAACATAAGGCATGTCTATTGATGTGCCTTATATTTTTTGTGATTTTTGAGGTAGGTATATATATATATATCGGTCGGTCCTATTATAATCCTACCCTAACACTCATTCTCAAACTTTTGCATTGCCTCCTTGCAGGGCGTGGGAGTCGAAACCCACTCCTGAAATGAAATCGTTCCCACCCCAATCCCTCCTGAGAAGGTGAGGATTTGAAAGCCCCACCTCCCCCTTCCAAGTTGGAAGGGTGGCCACTGGGGCGAACTCCCAATGATTAGTAAATGTATTGTTTACACAAGTGCAAATTGTTGAATATGCATCTCAACAATAAATAGGGTACAGTATTGGTGTCATCGTTATAGAAAGGTATACAATGCATCCATTTATAATTTTTTTTATCGCCCTATAAAATAAACATCATTTTCAAGTGAGCCCCTTTTCTATTTTCTTTTTCTGCTAGAGTAATTTCCTCGTGTCGGCAATGCACAACTTTAGTTTGCCCTCCAGCTATAGAGGAGCAGGGAACGGCATAGCTATAGTTGTGCTTCGCCATGATGAGAATATTAATACAAATATCTAAGGTTGCTAGAAATTGAGTTTTATTTGTTGTGAGTGAACTTATTACAGGGGGATGCATTGTGTGCCTTTTATTTAATGGGAGTTTGGTTCCGTAGATGGTACTTGATGCCCCCAGGATTTCACATTACCAATTGCCAAAAGTGCAAATTTGGACAATTTGCAATTACATAAACAGCACATATGCTTCATGATAAGAGTAAATCCAATCATTTTAGGCAGTCAAAAGAAAATACTCTAATGCCCTTATAGTTCTGTGATACGCCATGAAATTATGAGTGATAAATTCCGAGAGTTTATGGCCCATTTCGTAGCGTGAATACATGGTCCACATAGAATGCAATTTCTTATGTTATGTAATTGTAATCACACTTCAGATCAGTGATACGTGAATGAGGTAAAATCCTCATGCAAAGCAACTAGGATCAAAGCGTGGGATATATCTATTGTGTAGCTAAAAATATTACATCGGCAGATAGGTTTACTTGATGAGTGTTAGTGCAATAATAAGGATATGAGTCAGGCGTCATGTCGATCCATCAATCGATCAATCGATCAATCGAGAGAGAGAGAGAGAGAGAGAGGGAGTCTATAATTGCATACTTAAGAAAGTATTCTGAGACATATTGCAAATAAGCTTCAAAATGAAGGATGTATATCAGTAGAGGCAATCGAGTGAGAAAGATGAGGCAAGCAAGTGATATCAAAAGATGGAAAATGAAATCTTAAGCCTATAAACTGACCTCAGATTTTTGCAGAATCTAGATGAGAAAATGAGGCGAGTGCTCCTCCATCCCATGAACAATCCCCAACCTGAAAGGAAAGCCGAAGGAAGCAAGAAGCGTAGCAAGAAGATGAAAAATGTAGAGAGATTTTTCTATTACATGAGTTCTCATCAATGTACAATCATTTGTAGTTATAATACACGATGTACATAGAGAAAGGAAATAAAATATTTACGAATATTCTATAAATCAATTCTAAATCAATCCTATCAAAAATGGATTAATTGATGCAAATTAGATCAATTAGATCTAATCAGATCAATCCTGCGGATCTTCAGGCATATCTTCCAACACTCCCCCTCAAGCTGGTGGCCTGTAGATGTCCAAGACGCCTAGCTTGCTTAGTAGATATGCATGTTGTCTCGAACACAAGGGTTTGGTGAAAATGTCCGCCGGTTGTTCAACGGTTCCAATCCCTCTTGTTTCGATTACCCCTTCTTGGATTTTCTCCCGAGTGAAGTGACAATCCACCTCTTTATGCTTGGTTCTTTCATGCATTACAGGGTTGGCTGCAAGTTTCAGTGCTGACTCATTATCACAAAATAATTTTGTTGGCCCTTTTACCTGTACTCCGAGATCTCCAAGCAGACCTCGTATCCATACAATCTCACATGTGGTTTTTGCCATGGCCCTATATTCCGCTTCGGCTGAGGACAAGGAAACCGTTGCCTGCTTCTTAGTTTTCCAGGAAAGAAGAGATTCCCCCAATTTAATGCAAAATCCAGAAACAGATCTTCGACTCATGGGACAAGTCGCGTAATCTGCATCACAATATGCTATCATTTCCATGTTGCATTTTCTGGATAAAAGTATTCCCAATCCTGGACAACTCTTCAAATATTTTACAACTTTCAGAGCAGCATTCATGTGAGATTCTTTTGGTTTGTGCATAAATTGGCTGAGATTTTGCACTGCATATGATATATTAGGTCTGGTCATAGTCAAATATATGAGTTTTCCAATGAGCTTCTGATAACTCGTCGGATCTTCAAGAATGGGATCATCCTGAGATGTTCTCTCAACATGATCTGCTGCAGTCAATCTGGTATTTTGCTCGATTGGAATAACTGCTGGTTTGCATCCTGATAAACTTGCTTCTGATATGATCTCTAATACAAACTTGCTTTGACTGAGAGAAATTCCCTAGTGAGATCTGGAAATCTCAATTCCAAGAAAGTATTTCGGTGCTCCTAAGTCTTTTATATGAAATGTAGTATGCAAATATTTCTTAAGATTCTCTATCGTGGCTTCATCATTTCCCATAATGAGAATGTCATCTACATATATCATTAGGTAAATAGATGACTTACCTCTAGTCCACGTGAACAAGGCATAATCATATATGGATTGTTTGAAGTCTGTAGTTGTGAGAGCTTTAGCAAATTTGGCATACCATTGTCGAGAGGCCTGCTTCAGTCCATAAAGGGATTTGCGGAGACGACACACTTTATTCTCCCCCTGTCTCCGTAAACCCTGAGGAATATCCATGTAGATTTCCTCATCCAAGTCGCCATGAAGAAAGGCGTTATGGACGTCCATCTGATGTAGCGACCAATCATGGATGGCTGCAACTGATAAGAAAGATCGTACTGTGACATCCTTAGCAACTGGCGAAAAAGTTTCGTGATAATCGAAACCTTCTCGCTGGGTATATCCCTTGGCCACCAATCGAGCTTTGTAACGCTCAATGGATCCATCGGCTTTATATTTGATTTTATAGACCCATTTGCATCCAATAGACTTTCTATTTGGAGGAAGCCTGACCAGTTCCCATGTATGATTGTCAGTCAGTGCCTGTAATTCTGCCACCATGGCCTGTTGCCATCGTGGATCCCGAGATGCCTCATTATAATTGGAAGGTTCCCTTTCATCGGATATACGACTAATACAACATCTATGTTGGGATGAAAGCTTATCAAAAGAAACATACGATGATATTGGATAATTGATACGGCGATTTGAGAGATGCACGAGATATAATCTTTTGTCCAAGTTGGTGGTCTAGTGGCTCGTCCCGAACGACGTGGTGGATCCACTGGTGGAGAAGGAGATGTTCCTTCAATAGTTGTATCAGCCGAAACATCAGGGATATTTTCCACATGGAGTTGAGTTGCAGGCATACTGTCCATCGCTTCCTCAGTCTGCTGCTGATTATATGAAGTAGATGGTAAAGGTGAGGAAATGACTGTTCTTGATATCCGGGAGAAGATATTCGGGACATACATCTTCCCTGCTGTGCAGAATTTTGAGATTTGTTGGAGACAATCAAATCCTCTTCCTTTGTTTGGAATGGGAAGATATTCTCATGAAAAATGACGTCTCGCTTACAAAAAAATTCCTGTTGATTCATCAAGGACACGATATCCTTTCTGCAGGTTGGGATAACCCATAAATATGCATCGTTTGGCACGTGGGGTCATCTTGTCCCGAGTTCCCAAAGTTGCAGTATAGCATAAACAACCGAATACTCTTAAATGATCAACTGCGGGCTTTTTACCATAAAGTAATTCGAAAGGTGATTTACCAGACAGTATACGAGATGGCATCCGGTTGATGAGGTAAGCTGCAGTAAGAATGCAATCTCCCCAATAAATATCTGGAATGGATCCTTGAAACTTTAGTGCTCTTGCGACCTCCAGCAGATGACGATGTTTTCGTTCTACCACTCCATTTTGTTGTGGAGTGTATACACATGAGCTTTCATGGAGAATCCCATGAGATAAGAAAAGTGAGCGGCATTCATTGTTAAAAAATTCCTTTCCATTGTCAGTGCGGATTCGCCGTATGGACTTTCCAAACTGATTTTTGGTCAGAATGATAAAAGATTTCATATTTGAAGGAACTTGAGCTTTGGACTGCATAAGAAATATCCAGGTAGCACGGGAGTAATCATCTACAATAGTGAGGAAATAACGTGAACCATCACGATGTGCTGTGTGATATGGTCCCCAAACATCCACATGGATTAGTGAAAAAATATCATTGGAATGGCTTTTACTGATAGGAAAAGGTGTGCGAGATTGCTTTGCCATGGGACATATATGACATTTAGAGCAAGGAAAAAAAGCACTATGACCCATTCTTGAATGCAAAAGAAAGTTTTTATCATCGGTAGCAGCATTACACAATGACATTTTATTTGAAGCAACAAATGAAAGATCCAGATGATGTGGAAATTCATCCCAAAAAAACAATCCTTCTGAGAGATTAGCCAAGCCCATCAGCTTGCCAGTCGAAAGGGCCTGGAAAAAACAGCTGTCAGAATTAAAGAGTACTTGACAGGAATTTTCTTTGCAGATTTTGGAGACAGAGATAAGATTGAATTGAAATTGAGGCACATAGAGGACATTTTGGAGGGTAATTTGAGGATTCAGTTGAACAGTGCCTGTGAAAGTGACATTGGTGATATCTCCATTTGGCGGTTACGTAAATAGGTATATCTAATTTCTTATGCATAGCGAGAGAATAAATTTTTATCACAAACGATGTGATCACTTGCTCCTGAGTCCACTATCCATGCCCTTTTTGAAATAGAATTTATCAGGCAATAAGATATACCTGAAAAACTTCCTCCTTTGCTTGTGATTTCTGCCTTTTGTAAAGCCTGCATCAACTGTGCATATTGACCATGGGTAATTGGAGGATCATTACTGAGACCAGTAACTTGGTAAGCTGCAGAATATTCCTTCTTTTTTTCTTTTTCTCCCGACTTTCCATGCAATTTCCAACAATTATCGATAGTGTGATGTGGACGTTTGCAGTATTCACAATACAATTTACCTCTTCCTTTGGAATTTTGGCCAAAATTCCTTGAAAATGCCGAAATAATCTGACCGTCCGATGCCCTTTTTGCGGAATAATATCCGCCGTCCGATCCCCTATAATATCCACCGTCCGATCCCTTTTTCGCGGGATGATATCCACCGTCGGATTCAAACGATGGATCAAGCTCTTGGATGCCGTCAGATCGCCGTGGAGGATCTGAGCCGTTCACTCCCCCCTTTTTAAAGCCTCTTTCGCTGCTTCCCTGTAACCCTAGTGCCTCTTTGTCTCGCGTTAGGGTTTTGAACCCCGAATCTCTCCTCTCCCCGCGAATAGCGAGAGCGATGCTGTCGCTTCCTCGCGTTTGTTCCGGAGCCGTGAGTCGCTGGTTTTCCTCCTGGACAGCTAGCTGAAAAATCCTCCCGAGAGGAGGAACCGGATCCATCGCCAGGATCTGCGAGCGGAACGTCAGGTAACTCTCGTTCAAAATCAGGAGAAACCGAGTGGTTTTCTCTCGTTCCTTTATAGATCTATACTGTTCGAGGGTTTCTGCTGGTCCCTCGAGTTTCTCTTCTGCGGCCTCGAGCTCGTTCCAGAGCGATGAGAGTTTATTGTAACACGCCGTGACGCTCATGTTTCTTTGTTTGAGATCGCTGAGTTCCTGCATGAGGGAAAAAATCTTAGCCCGATCTAATTTCCCATACATTTCATTGATGTTGTCCCACATTTTTTGGTGTCTTCGTCGGTGGGAGACCGGCCCCGACATCGGGAGATGCGATTGCCGATCCACGTTCGGATGAGGTGATTGCATTTTCTCCAATGTCGGGCCGTCGCTCGTCCGAAGGAATGGGCACGTCCGTCAAGGAAACCGTCCTTGTCCTTCGTCACCAGGGCTCGCCGGAAGTCCTGTGACCATCTGGAGTAATTTTCCGTCCCGGTTAGTTGCAAAGTTATTAAACGCAGCTCTAGACCGTCGGCGGTTGATACGTACAGAGGGTCCCCAGGCTCCGGTCGACCGATGACGGCCGTGATTGGAAAAGGGAAAAAATTCGGGTAGGGATTCGTCCCCATCCCTGACCCGACAGATCCGATTCCGTGACCCGCATTATGGAAATTCGGGTAGGGATTTGATCCTTGACCCGTTTCACTCGAGCCGCCAGTTTGCCCTGTTCCGACGGTTGGGCTTGCCCCACTCATGGCTGGTGGGCTCCCGTCGGGCTGGACGCCTACAATCCCCGGCAATGATGTATTTGGGCCTTGCCCAACGTACCATGGATAAGGTACCCAATGGTAAGGATGGCCTGTAGTGGGCAACCCCATGCTAGACTAAGCCGGAAAATATTGCCACTGCATCCCTTGAGCCTGGATCTGTTGTTGAGGTGCGAAAGTTGGCCCAATAATATCTTGTGCTTCTGAGATTTGTGGCGTGACGTTTACTGTAGGCGAAGCATCAGCAGCCGAGGAGGGATTCTCTAAATGAGCCATGGTAATCGATCTGGATTCGCTTCTTCTTCCTTTAGCGAAAATTTGATTCCTTCGCAAATCTCTTTTGCAGGTTAGAGAGTTCAAAGGTAATCGGTGCGGAAGCAGGTTTAAGGAGCTTGCAACTCTGATACCATGAAAGGAAAGCCGAAGGAAACAAGAAGCGTAGCAAGAAGATGAAAAATGTAGAGAGATTTTTCTATTACATGAGTTCTCATCAATGTACAATCATTTGTAGTTATAATACACGATGTACATAGAGAAAGGAAATAAAATATTTACGAATATTCTATAAATCAATTCTAAATCAATCCTATCAAAAATGGATTAATTGATGCAAATTAGATCAATTAGATCTAATCAGATCAATCCTGCGGATCTTCAGGCATATCTTCCAACACAACCCCTCCTTGTTTTCTTTGCAAGGCTCTCTTCTACCTTTCCTTATTCAACTTAAGTGGCTGAACTAATATCAGAGGGATCCCGATGGCTTCACTTGGCCTGAAGCCTTCTCTTCTGCTGATATGAAGAGGAATGATCGTATGAGTGGGGCGAGGAAGGGGAATCGTTTGCCCGAGAGAAGTGACTTCATGTCCTTTTAGATCTATGCCATTGATAATATTTGACGACACAAAAAAATGGGTTATATTACCAAAGAGCGACTTTGTTTTGCTAGTTTATACTTTTGTAAAACAAGTAATTTACTTTTTGATAAGAGCGTATCCAACCGTTTAAAGCATGTCAATGAGAAATCACCACAAACAAGAGGCGCAATAATGCACTTACCGATTCTTAGGGAAAATTCCAAATAAGGACCCAGAGTGAATCTATTTTCTCAAATAATGACACAAAATGAACTTTGTGTCAAATAAGGACCCGAAATGAGTTCATTATTTCAAATAAGAACTCGAAATGCATTTTGTGTCAAATAAGGATCTGAAGTGATCAAGTTAATCTCTATTAAGGACCTTAGCTCGCTGGCAGACATTTTTCGGCAATTAAAATAGGGACAATTTTATCATAAATTTGTGATTGGAAAAAAAAAAGGGAAAATTTCTAAATTAATTAAGTTTAGGTTATTCATTTAGATGTTTACGTTTTCTTCTTTCTTCTCCCTCGCTGCTCCTTAACCAAATCACTGCCAGTCATCATTGCAACTTGACTGGCAGAGAATTTGGGTCTCCACAAACTAAGAAAGAAGCATATGGTTTTCTTCTTATTTTTGTATTCGTGCCTCAACCAGCGGAGACTTTGCGGAGGACTTCGGTCTTTGACTTTTCAAAGGATGGGTACAAGGAATGGGGAGACCCTAGAAAATGTAGGGATTTTTTTTGTTTCCATTTTAGGATTTGTTAATTTTCCATAGATTTTTTTGGGACAAAATTGCCCAAACTCTGATTGTTGGAAATGTTACATGCTTGATAGCCAACGAATATTTGGCTGACTAGCAAGGTCATGTCCTTATTTGGAATTGATTCACACAAAATTCATTTTGAGTCATTATTTGAGAAAATTTGCTCATTTCAGGTCCTTATTTGAAATTTTCCCCCGATTCTTATGATAGATAATGAGATTCATTGATTTATTTCTTCATAGAGGGCTAATTCATTCCTTTGACTAATTTTTTCCAAAAAATATCAATAATCATTTTTGGAAAAAAGTTATTTAAACATTATTTTCTTTCGTGAAACAAAGAAAAAAAAAGTGTCTCCTTGGTCGCCTAATAATATCGGGTTCTGTAAAATCTCCAGATTGGGAAATCCCATGACTAGCGGATGCATAATCAAGCAAAAATATCAAATCAAATGAAACAAGAAGAAACTGCAAGAAAGAAAATAGAAAGTGGACAAATCAAACAGCTTCTAATGTTTAGTGCAAAATCTCATCGTCCAAAGTCAAGAAGAACAACTCAAAAATATACAAACCCAATTACATAAGCAACTCAACTGGATTCGGTCAATTCTCTAAATTTGCAGAGAACTATTATGCTCAAGCGAGTTGATTGATCATAAAAAAGTAGTCATGCAAGCAGCAAAACGAACGGTTCAAACCTCCATTCGTCCTCTTGCATCTGTTAGTGGAAGTTGTAACTCTTCATCGTGATCGAGCCCAAGTGCGCACCTGGGAAAAGGTCGTCGTTATGTTGATGCACGCTCCTGGGTCTCTTCTGCATCTTTCTCAGTCTCTTACCGCCCGCCAAGAATGCCAGATCCTCTTTGATTTCTTCCCTCAACAGCGCCACCGGAAACTTCCTTATCCTCTCTGGAATCTCCTTCTTGCTCTTCGTTTCTACAGCCGTGTCTCTCTCAGGATTGCGATGCCATGGCCGTGTGTCCTTTTTTGGTCTCAAATCCCACGGCTCTCTTTTCTTCTCCTTGTCTTTCTCCATTGGACTTGGGTTGATTCGCATAGTACTGCCGTCGTTGTCGGCTTTTTCGCTTTTCAAAGAGACACGAAATACCAATCTCCCCTCAATCTCCAAATGTTTCTTCGCAGACATGTCTTTTGAAGTAACTGGGGAAACACCGGAGGTATTCTCGGGAGGAGAAACCGGAAGACCATCGCCTGCTTCCATGATTGACGAGCAAAACAATAGAAAATAAGATGGCGATTAGGGTTTGGTGGAAGTGAGAGTCCCAAATCTACAGACCTAACAAACTTCGGCTTTTAAGTTGCAAATGTTTCTAAATTCTGAAAAAATATCTGTTTTCAAAACTTGATTGGCAAGAAACAAAGAAAAAAGTTTCTTCAAACAAAAGTTGTTTTCTTTTCTTTTTCCTTTTTTTCTTTTTTTCCAAACAGAGAGGTTTTGAATTTAACATTTGAAGCTCTCTTAGCGAATAATGACAACCATTCTGTTCTAGAAATAGTTTTAGAACAAAAATAGATTTTTCTATTTCTATTTCTAGAAGAGTTTATAAGCAAAAATAACCATTTGATAACGACATAAAATTTCTACTCTAAAAATATAAATTTGTTTGATAATGACACAAAATTTCTTCCTTTCGGATAGCGGTGGCGGCAACCGACGACTTTTAATATAAAAAATAAAAATAAAAATGATTTAGTAACAAAAAAATAATGAATAAAATAAAATAAAATAAATCATAAAAAATAAAATAAAAATATCCTTAAAAATAAATTTATTTTATTTATTATATTTTATTTTATTTTACGAATAAATTTATTTTAAAATGAATAAAAAAAATTATTTGGCAAAACACTCGAGGCAAATAAAACAAATTTAATAAATTTATATTTATTTATCATAAATAAATTATTTTTTATAAATTTAATAAATTTATTTTTAATAAAATAAAAATAAAATGATAAATAAAAATAATTTATTTATTTTCATAAATTTATTTTTATTTTTAAATGAATAAAATGAGGAGAGATGGAGGAGAAGGAGGAGGCAGAGACGTAGAGGAGATGAGGGAGGACTTATCGAAATTAGGGTTTAGTGAGAGAAATTATTTTTAATTTCTCTTCCGAAATCGAAGTAAAAAATTTTAGCTTCTGATTTCTCTTCCAAACCTATTTCTATAATAGAAATCTATTCCAGAAATAGAAAAATTGAATAGGTTTATCAAACGGATTTCTCTTCTAGAAACAGGTCTGGAATAGAAATTTTGGGTTGTCATGCACCCCCTTAAAGTCCACATGTCAATCTTGTATTGAAAAATTTTTGTAGGAGAGACTTTATATATTTATACCTGCAAAGACACGTAAATAGTGTGTTTGTGCAAGAAATTAACATTTGAAAGATTAGGTAAAGTCACTTTATGTAAAGAAATTATTGATATAGATACACACAACAAAGAAAAAGTATTAATACCCATTGGAAGAAAAGATCATTTCAAGATTTTAACTTCTTTCAGGAAAATTCCACATCACAAAGCACGGAAAATTCCAAATAAAAACTTGAAGTGGAGCCATTTTCTCAAAAAATAATATGAAGTGCACTTTGTTTCCAATAAGGATTTGAAGTGGCAAAATCAATCCCATATCAGGACCTCAACTTGTTGGTTGGCCAAATATTTGCCGGTAGAGTTTTCTAATGACCAAAATGGGGTTAATTTTGTTTGAAATTCCAAATCAATTAAAGATCGAGTTCTTCCTTTAAAATTTCACGTTTTCTTCTTCCTCTCCCATTACTACTGAAGCAAATTGTTCTCGCCTAATCCTCAGTTGCTTTGTAGCCACTCTTCATTTCTCCTTACTTGCTCCTCGTAAGCTCCCATCAATCGTTAGGCATCATCTCTCCTTTCCCAGGTAAGGTGTTCCAACTTGGGTTTGCGCCAGATTTATTCATGACCAATACCTTGATTCACTTATTGTTAGCTTTCAGAAGACCTAGACTACTCGCTGATGTTTGACACCCGGTTTATTCTAGATTCCTTTTGCTGGAATGCCTCGACTAATGGCTTGATTTTATACAAAAGCACGAAACGACAAGAAAAATAATAAGCAAATCAAACATCTACCTAACCTGATGATAGAAGAATGAATGCAAAGATGATGTTAACTATGTTCACTCCCATGTGGAGAAAACCTAATGAATAACAAGCTCAAAAAGGCTTGAGCCCATATGATAAGTTATAGTGAAAATATGGTTTCTTGCTATCTTTTAAATTGTAGCTACCAAGAAGTAATCAGAGACGTAGTAACAAGAAAAAAAAAAGCAAAAAAAATTGGTATTTGGATATCATTCTAATTTACATCAAGCTGACATCGGAGGTCGATTTGTGGTCTAATTGAGCTGAAATTTTGTCAGCGTGTTCATGGCGTACTCTTCTTGAATCTATACTGTTTGATTTTTGTCTAAAGCTCCATACACCAGGTTTTCTTGAATTGATCAAAACTTGCATTTTTGGTCAAATTTGTCTTTGATATTTTGTGAAATTTATGTGTATTACTAAGAATGATGTTCTTGAGATCTTTGCTACTATGTACCTCTAGTATTTATTAAAGGAGAACTTTGTTCACTCAATTTTGTCGATGTGAAGATTTATGGGTGGACTGTGGTCTAGTGGTTTTTTATCTCCTCACACTGAGGAGGTTTTCCACATAAAAAAATCATCTTGTGTTTGCGTGTTTAATATTTATTTTGCTCTACTATATTGGTTCCTATTAGGTTTACACAACATAGAAGATTATTTTATCCCGCTGCGTTAATCCGATATTGTCTAGGTTGTTACTATTCTCCCATCAAAGTGGTATCAGAGCTTTGGTTATTGCTTGATTTTGATGCCTTGTGTTAAAAAATTGAAACAAATACAAGTAGAATGGTTACATTAAATGGTTCAAATTATCATATTCGGAAAGAAAAAATGGAAGATCTTTTATATGTGAAGGATTATTATTTGCCTATATTTACTGAAGAGAAATCGGAGAATAAAACTGATCCTGAATGGTCTATATTTCATTGTCAAAAACATGCTTATATTAAGCAATAGGTGGATGATAATGTTTTGAACCATATCATTGAGGAAACAAATGCACGCAATTTGTAGGATAAGCTCAAACAGTTATATGCTTGAAAAAACTGGGAATAATAAGTTATTTATGATAAAACAAATTATGGCTTTGAGATATCAAATAGTACTCGTTTGATTGATCATTTAAATTCTTTTCAATGAATTATCAATCAATTAGCTACAATGGAAATCAAGTTTGATAATGAGATATAAGCGCTATGGTTGCTTGATACTTTGCCAAACTCATGAGAGACGTTTCGAATGCCTTTGTCTAATTCTATCTCGGATAGTACGATTACCATGGATTTAACTAAGAGTAGAATTTTGAATAAAGAGATGAGAAAAAAGACACAAAGATTATCCCTTTCACACTCTGATGCCTTAGTTGTTGAGAAAATGGGAAGAAGTGAGTCTTGAGGTTCGAGAAATAAAGATAAAAGCATATGCAAAAACAATAGATTTGCTGATATTGAGTGCCATTATTGCCATCAGAAGGGACATATTCAAAGGTTTTACCGTCAGTTCAAAAGAGATACACAAAAAGAGAAAAATAAAGAGAAAAAAAGTGATAAAGACAGTGATGACAATCGTGTTGCTACACTTTTTTACTTTTTCATTGTCTTTAATGATGATGCAATGAATCTTGTATGTCATAAAAGCAGTTGGGTAATTGATAGTAGTGCATTTTTCATGCTACATCTCATATGGATTTCTTTACATCATACAAGTTTTGGATCTATGAAAATGGGAAACAATGGGTTGGCTAAAGTTGTAGGCATTAGAAATGTGTGCATAGAGACTAGTAATGGCATGAGGTTAGCATTGAATAATGTTAAGCATATACCTGATATTCATTTGAATTTGATATCCATAAGGAAGCTGGATGACAAAGGGGTATTGTAGCACTTTCAGTGATGGTCAATAGAAGCTTATAAAAAGTTCTTTGGTTGTGGCTAGAGATGAAAAGTATTCTTCATTGTGCATTATACATGCAAAGTTGTCCACAGATAGAATTAATGTAGTAGATAGCAAAGAGAAAGTTGAGTTATGGCACAAGAGGCTTAGTTATATTAGTGAGAATGGTTTGTCAATATTGGCCAAAAAAACTTCTTTCAAGTATAAAAAGTTCAATGCTAAAGAGGTGTGCTCACTGTTTAGCAGGAAAACAAAATAGAGTTGCATTCAAAAGCTTCCCTCTTTCAAAAAAATCAAGTATACTTGATCTAGTGCATTATGATGTTTGTGGGCCTATGAATTTAAAATCACTTGATGGCTCAAGTATTAGATGCTTTTAAGTAGTTTCAAGCTTCATTAGAGAGATAGACTGGAAAAAAGTTGAAATACATTTGAACTAATAATGTGGGAGAGTATATTGGATCTTTTGATGAATATTGCAAACAATAGGGAATTGACATCAAAAGATACATCTCAAGATGCCTCAGTTAAATGGCTTAATTAAGAGAATGAACAGGACATTGATTGAAAGGGTGAGATTTTTACTTTCACAGTCAAAGTTGCTAGGATCCTTTTGGGGTGAGGCTTTAAATACTGTTGCACATGTACTAAATCTTACTCCATGTATTCCTCTAGAGTTTGATGTTTATAATATAGTTTGGACAGGAAAAAATGTTTCGTATGATTATTTGTGTGTCTTTAGGTGCAAGGCATTCATGCATATCCCCAAAGATGAGAGGTCTAAACTGTTGGAGAAAAGTTCCTTGAATGTTTTGAAGTTGACAAAACGTTTCCATCAGTCTAGTTTGAAGACTTGAAGACTCTGCTATTAAAGTCTAAAGACCTCCGGATTGCCAGACTCAAGACTCAAAGTCTATCTTTATTAACAATTTCTAGTCCATCGAAGAAGGCTTATCCAGTATTGGATGTTTCGTTAAGGATTTGACCTTATCGACTGGAGAAAATCTCTTGGCTGGATATAGCATGTCGGAATCCTTTATTCAAATTAAGATTGATTTAGGGATTGTGGATCCGTTGATTGGCAAAGTATACTTGGAAGGTTCTACTTATGAAAACCGAGATCCTGATTATGTGGACGAGCAGGATTGATAGGCTGTCATCATGTTCCTTAAATAGCTCAGATGATCTTCCTAATTGATTCTGTCCAACGGGTAGTTTGGAAGAATTCCTTTGGTAAGTGCCAACGGGTATGATGGCATAAAGAAGTATATAAGAAAGACGTTCCGGTTATTCGAGTGTGTGCGCGATAGAAGAATTCCAAAGTTTGAAACTCCTTGTTCTTAGTCAATTCATTTGTTGAGCGAAATCTTGTACACAAAAGAGATTCTATATCTTGAGAGACCTTGAGGAAGTGTGATAGAGTCTCTACACTATGAAATCAAGGGAGAGACTTACTGTAACAACTCTTTTGTTCATAGTGAAATCCAGCCGATGGGCTGTCAGTGCGGAAGAGTGTACGTAGGCTTGGAATAAGCCGAACCATTATAATCTCTGTGTTCATTTTCTCTTCCCTACTCTCTTTTACTTTGATCGTAATTTGTTTTGTTAATAAAAGACGAATTTCCTTTCTATTGTCAATTAGTACTGCTCACTTATCACGAAAAATTGTTTACACCTATTCACCCCCCTCTAGGTGCTTATATTGGCTATCATAATTGGTATCAAAGCCTGTGTACTCACTTAATTTGAAATGTTTTACTTCAGAGTTAAAAATCCATGGCTAGTATGTTTGCTCCAGGGTTGGTTAAAGAGCAAAGCAATACTAAACTGCCTTACTTTGATGGAAAGGAATACAACATATGGAAAAACAATATGAAGGCATTCCTAAGATAAAAGGATCCTCTGGAATGAGACATAGTAGACAAAGGAATCATTCCTAAAGCTGCACCTGTCTCAGAGAGAGGAAAAGAAGCTGTTGAGTCTAGTGAAATGACTCAGGAATAGATAATCAAGAGACAAGCTCTTCATGCAAAAGTAATTTATTCTTTATATTGCGCTTTATCACCTACTGAATATAACAGAATATCTTCTTATCTTACAGTCAAAGAAGTTTGGGATAAATTACACATCACTTATGAAGGAATTGATCGAGTGAAAGAAACCAGAATCAACATTCTCCTTAGTTAATACGAAGCTTTCAAAATGAAATCAAGAGAATCTATCACTGACAAGTTTAGTCGGTTTACAGAAATCATGAATGGTCTTGAAAATCAAGGTCAACCAATTTCTAATCCCATGAAAGTGAACAAGCTACTGCGTGAACTCTCGAAGGATTTGAATCACATAAAGACCTCAATAAGGGAGACAAAGAATTACACCACTTTCTGTCGATGAATTGGTTGGAACTCTTCAGTCTTATGAAGTGGAGCGAATCAATGAAGATGAAGATCCTAAAGGTAAGAAATCTATTGCATTAAAATCAAATGATGATTCTGATGTCATAGATTCTGAAGACGATATGGATGATGAGGAGCTTGCTCTCATGATAAGAAGATTTAGAAAGCTGAACAGGAAAGGAAGAAGATTCAATCCAAAGAAACAGAGTTTTCAAAAGCAATAGAGTAAGTCTGTTGAGGATGATGAATCCAATAGAGATGTAGTCTGCTTTGAATGTAAGAAAAAGGGACACATCAGATCCAACTGTCCCCTTTTGAGGAAAAGGAAAGGAAAAGCTGAGAAATATCGAAAGGCACTCAAAGCAGAAACCTGGAGTGATACAGAATGTGAAGAAAGTGATGATGGTTATGCCAATATATGTCTAATGGCACAATCGGATTCAGATTCAAACTCCGAGATAGACTCAGATTCAGACAGTGAATTTGAGGTAAGTAATTTGAAAATCCCTACTAAAGTTTCTAAATATATTGATGAGTTGTGTCTTAGTCTCAAGACCTCTCTTAAAATGATTTCTGAACTTACAAGAGAAAATTCTGCATAAAACAATAGGAAAATGTTTTGAAAGAAAATGTCAAATGTTTAGACAAAAGTGTTTTTACTTTGAAAGAAAATGCAGACAACCTTTCAAAAGAAGATGCTTTTTTGCAAAATGGCATCTCAAATATTTCTAAAAGATTTTCTATAGGATCTGAGAAACTTGAGAAAATTCTTTCAGCACAAAGACCTTATTTCAATAAATCTGGTTTGGGAATGACTGCGGAAACCATTCATCTAATTGATTTTCCTAAGGTAAAGGAAAGAATTAAGCAAAGACCTATAAGAAATGCTTATAAAAATCATTTTCAAAGAGTTTTTGTAAAACTAGTAGGTCGTAATGCTCTTAAATGTTCTAAGTGCAATAGCTCAAATCATTTTGAGAAAGAATGTCCTATGGTTTGGAAACCTGTTAAGAAAGTATGGGCAAAGACCGTATATCATACTAACACAAATGGACCTAAGAAAATATGAATATCAAAAAAAGCTTGAGTCTCTTTTTTAAATGCAAGTCACTATCAAGAGAAAGGTAAAATGGTATTTGGATAGTGGATGCTCAAAGCATATGACAGGAGATTCAAATTGCTTCATAAAGCTCGTTCAAGTTAATGGTGGAAAAGTTTTATTTGGAGGAAACAGCAAAGGAAGAATTGTAGGATTCGGAATTGTAAAGATTGGAAGCCTTACATCAGTAATGTTTCCTTAGTGGAAGGACTCAATTGCAATTTGCTTAATATCAATCAGCTATGCGACACCGGTTTCAAAATCAACTTTCAATAGGGAATATGTTCAGGAACTAGTAAAGATTCCTCTCGGTCATTCATGGGTCGAAGACATGGAAATATCTATCTCTTGGATGTCAAACCAGATGATGAAACCCAATGTCTAATCTCAATTCAAAACGAAGTAAACTTATGGCATAGAAAACTTGGGCACATCAATATGAAGCAAATAGCCAAAATTTCAGCAAAGAAGCTTGTTCATGTTCTACCCAATCTATCATACCAAAAGACTGATCTATGTACACCATGCATGTTGGGAAAATAGGTAAGAAACTCCTTTAAACCAATAAATCAAGTTTCCACTAATCGTGTACTGCAACTTCTGCATATGGATCTCTTTGGACCAACCAAAACTTAGAGCATTGGAGGTAATAAATATTGCCTAGTAATTGTGGAAAACTACTCATGTCACGCCCCGATCCTCGAGCACGCACACATCCTTCTCTTGGTCGATTTTAATATGAGATATCCCGGGACTATATATCGCCAACCCTTTCTTTTTCTTAAGCACATGCGGAAGCAAGTATAAATCCCCAGACAATAAAACAATGTGATAGAAAAGCAGGGTTATAAGTTTCATATTGAAACTTATAACCAAACTTTTATACAAAACACAAACCATAGCACTTCACAACATTTTACTCCGTCTCTAATCACATCAAATTAGAGATCTCAAAAGAAGATAGAATCTCAGTCCATCCGGATCATACTTAAGGCCCCTCTCGGGATTATCTTCTTCTTCCAAAAATCATTCTCTTTAAGTTTCACCTCCGAGTTCTCCTTCTTAGACTCCTCCTCAGCTCCTCAGCGGGGTCCTGAAATGTTTTCCCCCAAACTGGGATGAGACTACGTCTCAGCGAGTTCTACCCCATTAAGCCCGATTAGTAAACCATTATACTAAAGGCTGCCTAAACACGCATAGGTCAGAAGACGTACCTTAGCATCAGATCCCACCTGCAAGTCAGTACAATTCACAATAGGCACTCAAGTAATCATATCACTGATCGAAGCATCGATCAAATCGACCTAGTCGATTAAATGCCAACAAGACTACTTACGGTCATTTCCATTTAGTCAATCAATTCACAACATCAAATCAAGACAATGATCAATCACATTGAATCACACTCAGATTGAATCATCGATCAATTGACCTAGTCGATTATAAGTCAGTCGAATCATTTCTAGGTCATTCACTCCATCCCACATAACCTCCAATAGTACACTTAATCACAGAGCTCCATCAATGCTCTCGGGCGTCATTTTCGCCAACGTCACATAAGTAACAGACGGTCTACGTGCGTTCTCTAAGGCGCCGTTTTCGCACGGTGATATTCCTCATCACCGAACCACGCCCGTCATAGGTCACAAATCATCGCGCAGTCTCACGTGCGTTCTTTAAAGCGCCGTTTTCGCAGACATGATGTCCTTCATCACCGAACCACGCTGTCACGATTCATAGGTAGTCTACGTGCGTTCTTTAAGGCGCCGTTTTCGCACAGTGATGTCCTTCATCACCGAACCACGCCTACCATAAGTCATAGACAGTCTACGTGCGTTCTTTAAGGCGCCGTTTTTGCACAGACTGATGATGTACTTTATCACCGAACCACCTTTGTCTATACTTCGTACTTGATCGGTCTCGACTAATAGAATTCTCGTTAGCTTTCATCACTCTCTCCACTTACAGCTCAACAAGGCATTACAATTGCTAACTAGCCATACTTGGCCATCTACCAATCAATAATTCAATTTCACTCAATTTCAATCAATTTAGGGTAAATCCCTAAAATATCACAATTTATTTAATTTCATACAATGTAGAGCTCAAATAAATAAATGGACCACGCCACGACAATCAGCACGAGATTTCGGTCCTCGTCCATCAAAATCTTAATTTCCGAAAAATAATTAATTAATTAATTAATTTCGAAAATTAATTAATAAATATTAAAAATTAAATTTAGCACAAAATAAAGCCCGATTACATAAACGGACTTCACCATGGTCATCAGCATAAAATTCCGGTTCCAGACTATCTCAGTTGAATTTTCGGGAAATAAATAATTAATTAATTAATTTCGAAAATTAAATAATTAATATTAAAAATTCAATTTAGCTCAAAATAAAGCCCGATTAAATAAACAGACTTCACCACAGTCATCAGCATAAAATTCCTGTTCCGGACCATCTCCCTTGAATTTTTGGAAAATAAATAATTATTTAATTTAATTCCGAAAATTAATATTTAAATGCCAAAAATCCCACTTAGGCCTGAATCGCCAAATTGAAGCCCAATTAGGGGTCGGAAAATTCCCGAGATGCTTCCAGTAAATAGTAGACCACGTCTACTTGTTAATTGCACAATCAATTTATCTAAATCGCATCACAATTGACTAATAATTGCTAATTTATTCTAATCTAACAACCTAAACATAATTAATTAAAACTAAATCAACCTTAAGCATAATTAGCCAACTAATTCAGGATTAGTGAGATTACTCACCAAATCGCGCGCAAATCGGATCAATCCGACGGCAGCGACGCGAGGAACAACAAACTCCAAAGCACGGCTCGGGTTCGGGGCCCAGAAACGGCCCAAAAGCGGGCCTAAAGCTGCTGGAAACCCAGTCCGTGGGTTGCTGTTCTTGGCTGGCCGGAGCTAGCTCGGCGGCCAAAACAGCAAGGCGGGGCCGGCGAAGGATGAGGGGAACGCCGGGGAGGTCCGGCGGGGCCGAACGGTGGCCGGAGGCGGCCGGACGGGGGCTGAACAGAGCTGACCAGAGGCCAAATGGGGCTGAACGGCGCACGGCGAGAACGTCGGGCAGGCGCGGAGCAGGCGTCGCGGGTGTGCGATGCGGGCGGCAAGAGGGCGGCGAGCGGTTTCGGCGAGCTGCAATCGTGCGGCTTCCTCCTCTCCTCCTGGTTCCATTCGTTCGAAGAAGAAAGAAGAAGAAGAAGAAGAAGAAGAAGAGAGAGAGAGAGAGAGAGAGAGAGAGAGAGAGAGAGAGAGAGAGAGAGAGAGAGGGAGGATAAGTGTTTGAAAAGTCAAAGAATAAAAGCAAAGTGGGAGCCAGCCAAGCATTCGGCTGGTGCAAGAGGGGGGGGGGGGGTTTCACACACGAGAGAAAAAAAAAAGAGAGAGAATAGAGAAAAGAAGAGAGAGAAAAAGAAAAGAAAAAGAATAATTCTATTCTATTTTTCATTTCTCTTTCCATTTTCCTTTTTAATTTATTCCGGTCTTCGATTTTTCCTCCGATAATTTCTTTCTTGAAATTTTGGGCTCGTTAATGATTTGACGAGCAATGAGACGGTCCTAAAAATTGAATTGTGACACGCTCGAATATTCAATTCCCGAAACCAAATCAAATTCCATGATTAAAATCGACCAGACGTGATTTAGTCCAATCCAACCAATTAGGTAGCTTTTAGGGATTTTACCGCGGATATATCCCTTAACGGCTTCACCCAATAAGTTAGTTAACTCGTGAGTGATTAGCTCAGAGAAAAAGGACCATAGGCGCGCCGACGATATGCACATTTTATTTTATCGAAACGAGGTCGAATTTCAGGATGTCACAACTCTTCCCCTCTTATAAAAATTCCGTCCTCGAAATTTAAACCATTACACACTTTGCTCAAAAGGGTGGGGGTACAACTGTCTCATCGACTCTTTAATCTCCCAAGTTGCTCCTTCAGTACCGTGGTGTTGCCAGACCACTTTGACCAATGGAATGGTCTTGGTACGCAGAACTTGCTATTTACAATCGGCAATCTGAACCAGGCTTTCCACGTATGACACACGGTCATCCACGTTCAATTCTTCAAAATTGAGCACGTCGGTCGAGTCAGGCTTGTACTTCCTTAACATCGACACGTGAAAGACGTCATGCACTTGCGCCAATCTTGGCGGCAACGCAAGACGATACGCTAGGTTTCCGATTCTTTCAAGAATCTCAAACGGACCTACGTACCTCGGACTCAGCTTGCCTTTTTACTAAAGCGCGAAGTTCCCCTCATTTGTGACACTTTCAAAAAAACGTGATCACCAACTTGGAATTCCAAAGACCTTCGACGCTTATCTACATAACTTTTATGCCTGCTCTGCACTGTCTTTAATCTGTCTCTGATCACTGCCATGGCATCTACTGTTTGCTGAACCAACTCTGTGCCTATTATCTTCCTTTCTCTGACTTCATCCCAACACACTGGAGTTCTGCATGCTCTGCCATACAACGCTTCAAATGGAGCCATCTTGATGCTCTGCTGATAACTGTTGTTGTAGGCGAATTCCACTAGATGAAGTTGATCCTCCCAACTTCCTTTGAAGTCTATTACACACGCTCTCAGCATGTCTTCAAGAGTCTGAATTGTCCTTTCCGACTGGCCATCCGTCTGAGGATGATATGCCGTACTGTACTGAAGCTTTGTACCTAAAGCACTCTGCAAGCTCTTCCAAGAAGTAGCAGTAAACCTCGGGTCTCTATCAGATGTTATCATAACCGGCACTCCATGCATTCGAACTACCTGACGCACATACAGGTCTGAGTGCCTATCAAGACTGAGGTCCCTTCGAACTACCATGAAGTGAGCCGACTTTTTCAGCCTGTCAACTACTACCCAAATTGAATCATTCCCCCTCTGACTCCTTGGTAGTCCAGTCATGAAGTCCATCGTGATATGCTCCCATTTCCACTCTGGGATTGCGAGAGGTTGCAGAAATCCTCCTGGCTTGCAATGCTGGGCTTTTACTTGCTAACAAGTCAAACACTTGGCCACATGTTTGGCGGTGTCCGCCTTCATACCTGACCACCAGTAATGTTGACGCAAATTCTGATACATTTTAGTGCTTCCAAGATGAACGCTGTAACTGCTACGATGTGCTTCAGATAAAATTTCTTCTTTAAGCTCTACATCGTCAGGTACAACCAAACGTCCACGAAGTCTCAGTACCCCATCATCAGAAACTTGAAAATCAGCCTTTCTTTTATCAGTATCCTCTGGAAGAATTCCCTGTACGTCTGGATCTATCGATTGAAATTGCTTGATTCTGACCTGGACATCCGGCTCAATTCTGAGGGTGGCCATAAAACTTGAAAGGTGGCCTACCTCAAATTTGAATTTCGAATCTTGAGTTCTCTCGATTAAATTCCACTCCTTAATCAAGATTTGCGCTATTGAATACTTCCGACTCAATGTATCGACGACCTTATTCGCCTTTCCCGGGTGATATAGAATATCGCAGTCGTAATCCTTCAACAATTCCATCCATCGCCGTTGTCTCATGTTCAACTCCTTCTGAGAGAACAAATACTTGAGACTTTGATGGTCTGTGAAGATCTGAAACTTTTCTCCGCACAAGTAGTGCCTCCAAATCTTCAATGCAAATATGATATCTGCGAGTTCTAAGTCATGCGTCGGATAGTTCAATTCATGAGGTCTCAACTGCCGGGAAGCGTATGCAACAACTTTGCCATGTTGCATCAGCACGCAACCCAATCCCCTGAATGACGCATCACTATAGATCTTGAATCCTCCAAAACTAGATGGAATCATTAGTACAGGTGCGGTAGTCAGCTTTTCCTTCAGCTCTTGGAGACTATGCTCGCACTTGTCTGACCATACAAATTTCTCTTTTTTCTTCAGGAGCTTTGCCAGAGGCGATGCTATCGATGAGAACCCTTCCACAAACCGTCTGTAATAACCTACTAACCCCATAAAACTTCTTATCTTTGTCATTGATGTCGGTCTCGGTCACTTGATCACGACTTCTATCTTGCTCGGGTCAATGGAGATTCCTTCTCCGGAAATCACATGACCTAAGAACGCAACACGAGTCAACCAAAACTCACATTTGCTAAACTTAGCATACAGTTGATAAGTTCTTAAGGTCTGAAGTACTACTCTCAGATGATTCTCATGTTCTTCATCACTTCTCAAATAGACCAAGATATCATCAATGAACACGATCACAAACTGATCCAAATATTCCTTTAACATTCTGTTTGTCAAATCCATCACAGCAACTAGAGTGTTCACCAGGCTAAACGATCTTGCAATACTCTCGTAAAAACCAAATCAAGTACGAACAGCTGTCTTTCATACAACCCTCCTTCCTGGTTCGTAACTAATGACTTCATAATCTCAAGTCGACCTTTAAAATATCGATACTCTTTATAACTAGTCACACCATTCATCGATCTTTGGCAAAGAACACTTGTCCTTGATCTTCACCTAATTGAGTTGACGATGGTCGATGCACACTCGCAACAAACTATCTTTCTTCTTCTCACAAACACAACTGATGTTTCCCTTAAGTGATGCACTGATATGCACGAATTCCTCATTCATCAATCTTCACATCTGCATCTTCAATTCTACCAATTCAGACAACAACAACTGGTAAGAAGCCTTCGAGAGTGGCTCTATCCAGGTGCTAGTTCGATCGCGATTTCTATCTCTTTCTCTGACGATAGTCTGACAGTTCTTGTGACAACACATCTAGAAATTCTTAGACCACTGAAATGTCCTCCATCTCTAGTCCTTCAATTTGTCCTACCCAAGACAATCTCCAAGCAACCTTGGCAACCTCCATCTAACAAACAAGTTGCCTCCAGCCAACGAGATTAATGAAATCAAAGATTCTTTTCGACTCTCAATAACCTCGACATTTTCACATGTTAATAGACTAAACTGGATTACTCCATGACCATGATTCATTATCACAATATGCTTCATAAGCCCACACTATTCATGTGGCATCAAATTCACACCTTAGCAACTAATCAAGCATAACTATTGCTAGTGATTCCCTCTCTTTCACTTTTATGTCAACAATTTAAGTTCTACAACTTAGCACAAAACTCTGCTGCGTTGCTTTGATAAAATCACCTTCAACACATTCTTTCTCTGATCGGTGCAAGGTCCATTCTACTCCCATTCCTTTCGCCATCCTAGTGGCGTTTTGGCCAAAGTAGCAATGTCTATGCTACCTTAGACTTCCACTGACAATCCTTCACTTGATGGCCATGTTGGTCATCATCACAACATATTCTAGTCATACTCGGACACTGGATTTATCCATTCTTCCTTCTACAATTCTGACACCTATCGTGTGAGTCTTCTATCTCCTGCCAAGTGACAGCACACATCAGTCTGCTAGGACCACTCTCGCCCTCGATCTTTTCCCTGACCGATTCTCATTTCTACTTGAACTGCATCTATACCTCGACTCAAATGCAATGACTCGCTCTCGGATCACATCTCCACTCTGGATCTCAACAAGTGAAGCAACAATTGCGGTAATGATAGCGATAACAACAACGGCTTGATCCTGAGCCTCCTGGCTCATCCATTTCCCAAGGAACACTAGCATCAAAACGATCCTATCGAACTTAGGATCATTTGACGCTGCTACACTAGTACCAACCTGCAATGGTACTCTTACGCTCGAGCTGGCCAAAGCCAACACTTTGCCACAACCACCTCGGGTACAGACCTTTATCAGTGCTTCATCCCGAGTCAGAAAGGACATTGTCCTCTTACTAGGAGTTCTCAGCTCCTGCTCGCTCATGGTTCAGTCTTTACACTGCAACCCATCTTCCACATCCACACTGGATTAGAAGATGAGCGATCCTCACATAACAAACAATTCTAGCATTCAACTAACATAGACATGCACCAACATGAATTTAAAGGACTTTCCTACTAACTATCCCATGATCAACGCTCCTTATCACTCCAATCTTCAACTTCGCTCTGATACCACAAAAAGGGGATGTCACGCCCCGATCCTCGAGCACGCACATATCCTTCTCTTGGTCGATTTTAATATGCGATATCCTAGGACTATATATCGCCGACCCTTTCTTTTTCTTAAGCACATGCGGAAGCAGTTATAAATCCCCAAACAATAAAACAATGGGATAGAAAAGCAGGGCCATATTATTCATATTAAAACTTATAACCAAAATTTTATACAAAACACAAACCATAGCACTTCATAACATTTTACTCTGTCTCTAATCACATCAAATTAGAGATCTCAAAAGATGATAGAATCTCAGTCCATCTGGATCATACTTAAGGCCCCTCTCGGGATTATCTTCTTCTTCCAAAAATCATTCTCTTTAAGTTTCACCTCCGAGTTCTCCTTCTTAGACTCCTCCTCAGCTCCTCAGCGGGGTCCTGAAATGCTTTTCCCCAAACTGGGATGAGACTACGTCTCAGCGAGTTCTACCCCACTAACCCCGATTAGTAAACCATTATACTAAAGGCTGCCTAAACACGCATAGGTCAGAAGACGTACCTTAGCATCAAATCCCACCTGCAAGTCAGTACAATTCACAATAGGCACTCAAGTAATCATATCACTGATCGAAGCATCGATCAAATCAACCTAGTCGATTAAATGCCAACAAGACTACTCACGGTCATTTCCATTTAGTCAATCAATTCACAACATCAAATCAAGACAATGATCAATCACATTGAATCACACTCAGATCGAATCATCGATCAATCGACCTAGTCGATTACAAGTCAGTCGAATCATTTCTAGGTCATTCACTCCATCCCACATAACCTCCAATAGTACACTTAATCACAGAGCTCCATCAATGCTCTCGGGCGTCATTTTCACCAAGGTCACATAAGTAACAGACAGTCTACGTGCGTTCTCTAAGGCGCCATTTTCGCACAGTGATATTCCTCATCACCGAACCACGCCCGTCATAGGTCACAAATCACTGGCAGTCTACGTGCGTTCTTTAAGCCGCCGTTTTCGCACAGTGATGTCCTTCATCACCGAACCACGCCTGTCACGATTCATAGGTAGTCTACGTGCGTTCTTTAAGGTGCCGTTTTCACACAGTGATGTCCTTCATCACCGAACCACGCCTACCATAAGTCATAGACAGTCTACGTGTGTTCTTTAAGGCGCCGTTTTCGCACAGTGATGTACTTTATCACCGAACCACGCATGTCTATACTTCGTACTTGATCGGTCTCAGCCAATAGAATTCTCAGTTAGCTTTCATCGCTCTCTCCACTTACAGCTCAACAAGGCATTACAATTGCTAACTAGCCATACTCGACCATCTACCAATCAATAATTCAATTTCACTCAATTTCAATCAATTTAAGGTAAATCTCCAAAAATATCACAATTTATTTAATTTCATACAACGTAGAGCTCAAATAAATAAACGGACCACGCCACGACAATCAGCACGAGATTTCGGTCCTCGTCCATCAAAATCTTAATTTCCTAAAAATAATTAATTAATTAATTAATTTTGAAAATTAATTAATAAATAATAAAAATTAAATTTAGCACAAAATAAAGCCCGATTACATAAACAGACTTCACCACGGCCATCAGCATAAAATTCCGGTTCCAGACTATCTCAGTTGAATTTTCGGGAAATAAATAAATAATTAATTAATTTCGAAAATTAAATAATTAATATTAAAAATTCAATTTAGCTCAAAATAAAGCCTGATTAAATAAACAGACTTCACCACGGTCATCATCATAAAATTCCGGTTCCGGACCATCTCCCTTGAATTTTCGGAAAATAAATAATTATTTAATTTAATTCCGAAAATTAATATTTAAATGCCAAAAATCCCACTTAGGCCCGAATCGCCAAATTGAAGCCCAATTAGGGGTCGAAAAATTCCCGAGATGCTTCCAATAAATAGTAGACCACGTCTACTTGTTAATTGCACAATCAATTTATCTAAATCGCATCACAATTGACTAATAATTGCTAATTTATTCTAATCTAACAACATAAACATAATTAATTAAAACTAAATCAACCTTAAGCATAATTAGCCAACTAATCCGGGATTAGTGAGATTACTCACCAAATCGCGCGCAAATCAGATCAATCCAACGACAGCGACGCGAGGAACAACAAACTCCAAAGCACGGCTCGGGTTCGGGGCCCAGAAACGGCCCAAAAGCGGGCCTAAAGCTGCTGGAAACCCAGTCCGTGGGTTGCTATTCTTGGCTGGCCGGAGCTAGCTCGGCGGCCAAAACAGCAAGGCGGGGCCGGCGAAGGATGAGGGGAACGCCGGGGAGGTCCGGCAGGGCCGAACGGTGGCCGGAGGCGGCCGGACGGGGGCTGAACAGAGCTGACCAGAGGCCAAACGGGGCTGAACGGCGCACGGCGAGAACGGCGGGCGTAGGTGGGAGGCGGCGGAGCGCGCGGCATGCGCAGGCAGGCATCGCGGGCATGCGGTGCGGGCGGCAAGACGGTGGCAAGCGGTTTCGGCGAGCTGCGATCGTGCGGCTTCCTCCTCTCCTCCTGGTTCCGTTCGTTCGAAGAAGAAAGAAGAAGAAGAAGAAGAGAGAGAGAGAGAGAGAGAGAGAGAGGATAAGTGTTTGAAAAGTCAAAGAATAAAAGCAAAGTGGGAGCCAGCCAAGCATTCGGCTGGTGGGGGGGGGGGGGTTTCACGCACGAGAGAAAAGAAAAGAGAGAGAGAAGAGAGAAAAGAAGAGAGAAAAGAAGAGAGAGAAAAGGGAGAGAGAGAAAAAGAAAAGAAAAAGAATAATTCTATTCTAATTTTCTTTTCTCTTTCCATTTTCCTTTTTAATTTATTTCGGTCTTCGATTTTTCCTCCGATAATTTCTTTCTTGAAATTTCGGGCTCGTTAATAATTTGACGAGCAATGAGACGGTCCTAAAAATTGAATTGTGACACGCTCGAATATTCAATTCCCGAAACCAAATCAAATTCCATGATTAAAATCGACCATACGTGATTTAGTCCAATCCAACCAATTAGGTAGCTTTTAGGGATTTTACCGCGGATACATCCCTTAACGGCTTCACCCAATAGGTTAGTTAACTCGTGAGTGATCAGCTCAGAGAAAAAGGACCATAGGCGCGCCAACGATATGCACATTTCATTTTATCGAAACGAGGTCGAATTTCAGGATGTCACAACTCACAATTCACTTGGGTATATTTCCTGGCAAGTAAGTCTGAAACATTTTATTACTTTGAAAAGTTTGCTAAAAATGTCCAAAATGATAAAGGGTATGTTATTTCAAGTATACAGACAAATCATTGAGGTGAATTTGAAAAGCAAGACTTTACAAAATTCTGTGATAAATCTGGTTTTCAGCATATGTTCTCTTCTCCATATACTCCAGAGCATAATGGAGTTGTGGAAAGGAAGAATAGATCTTTGCAAGAAATGGCTAGAACTCTTTTAATTGAAAGTAACATCTCTTCACATTTTTGGGCTGAAACTGTTTCTACAACATGTTATATCATTAATAGAGTTTTTCTAAGGCATATTTTGGAGAAAACTCCCTACGAGTTATTCAAAGGAAAGAAGCCCATTGTTTCATATTTTCATGTGTTTGGATGTAAATATTTTATATTGAAAAATGCAAATGATCAAGTTGGCAAGTTTGAAGAAAAATCGACGAATGCATCTTCATTGGATATTCAACCATAAGCAAAGCTTACAGAGTTTACAACAAGAAGACTCAATCTGTGGAGGAATCAATGAATGTCAAATTCCAAGATTCTATGCAAAATGAATCGATTCAGACTCAATTTAAAGAATCTGAACTTGCTCCAGACTCTACAAAGTCTAAATCTCCAGAAGCAACTCAGACTTCAAAAGATCAGTAACAAATGATCGTCGAAGATTTAAATGAGGAAAAAGATCAACAGTCTGACAAACTAGCCAGCAATTAGAAGCATAAGATCAGTCATCCCAAAGATCTCATCATTTGTGACATTAATGAAGGAATTCGCACAAAATCCAAAAGGCGTGAAGAGTCTAGTGCTGTGGCCCTTATTTCTAAAATAGAACCCAAAAGCATAGAAGAAGCTTTAACTGATGAAAGTTGAATTGAAGTTATGCAAGAAGAACTCAGGTAATTCAGTATTAATGATATCTGGGAATTGACTCTTAAACCGAAAGGTAAATCTATCATTGGAGCTAAAGAGATTTTTAGGAACAAGATGAACGAGAAAGGAAAGGTCATAAGAAACAAAGCAAGACTCATGGCCAAGGGATATACGCAAGAAGAAGTGATAGACTATGATGAGACTTATGCACCAGTAGCAAGGTTAGAAGTAATTAGATTATTACTTGCTTTTGCTTGTTATAAGAATTTCAGGTTATTCCAAATGGACGTCAAAAGTGCTTTCCTAGATGGATTTATCCATGAGGAAGTCTATGTGGAACAACTACCCGGTTCTGAAGACCCAAGGAAATCAGACTCTGTATTCAGACTGAAAAATGCTTTATATGGTTTAAAGCAAGCACCTCAAGCTTGGTACGACAGTCTGAGTAAGTTTTTAATTCAAATGGCTTTGTCAAAGGTAAAGTAGACACTACGTTGTTTATCAAAAGAGAAAGCAAAAGTTTTATGCTTGTTCAAATATATGTTGATGATATTATTTTTGGATCTTCTAATAAAAGTATATGCAAGAAATTCTCTAAGTCTATGTATGATGAATTTGAAATGAGCATGATGGATGAACTAACCTTCTTTCTTGGGCTTCAAGTCAAACAACTGGAGGAAGGAACCTTCATTTATCAAGAAAAATATGCTAATAATCTTGTCAAAAAGTTTGGACTGAAAAATTGCAAAAAGACTAATATACCAATGTCAAGTTCCTTGAAGCTGGACAAAGATGAAGGATGAAAGAAAGTTGACAAGAAGCTGTATAAGAGTATCATTGGTTCACTTCTTTATCTTACTGCTTATAGACCTGACATTTTGTTTAGTGTTTGCATTTGTGCCAGATTTCAAGCGGACCTTAAAGAATTTCATCTAAGTGCTGCAAAGTGTATTATCAAAAACATTGCATCAACTTCAAACTCTGGTCTCTAGTATCCTAAAAAGGGAGACTCTACTCTTCTTGGATACTCAGATGCAGACCTAACCAAATGCATAGTTGATAGAAAGAGCACCTCGGATACCTGTAAACTACTTGAAAGCAGGACAATGTCTTGGTTTTCAAAAAAGCAAAGTACAGTAGCTCTTTCTACAACAGAAGCAGAGTATGTAGCTCTTGGAAGTTGTTTACAAATTATGTGGATAAAACAACAACTAAGAGACTTTGGAATTGAAGATTCATGCACTGAAATTAAATGTGACAACACCAACACAATCAATCTCACCAAGAATCCGATTCTTCACTCAAGAGCAAAACATATAGAGATTCAACATCACTTCATTAGATATCATGTTCAAAATGGAGAAGTTTCAATTTAGTTTATTGACTCAAAAAATCAACTGGCGGATATATTTACAAAGCCTTTGGAGAAAAATCAATTTAAGGTTATTCGTTCCAGACTTAATATCTTAAGGTTTGAAGAAGTTCAGACTCAGCACTAAAAGTCTAAAGACTCTCATTCTCAAACGATCAAGATTTTTTTTACTTTGTCATCTTTCTTGGGAAAACAAGCTTGGAAACTCTCAAGGACTGAGAAAGATGTCGTCCCAAAAAAAGTCTTCAAGGATCGCGAACAGGGGACCACAGCAAATGCATGAGGGGCCTACGCACTTTGATCTCATCAAGGAAGAATAATCTCCTAGTTAGCAGCAAAGCCCACAACATTCTCAGCAACGTCCATCTCTTCCATCTAGACCTCAAAATGTTGCACATCGAGAAAAGGAAGAAATAATCGAAGACGCAGAACCCGTAAGAACTTTTAAGCCTTCTTTTACCTATAAGCTTTATCACGCTTTGAAGAGGGGTGGTACTCCTTTGAACTATATTGATGAATTTTTTAAAGACAAATGGTATAAAAATGAAACTTTTTTTTTACGCACAATGGAACGATTGGGAATTGCCCCTGCTGGGTCGGTGGAAGAAGCATTGGCAAATATCCCAAGTGATCCACATATTGGAGGGCTAAGTCAGCCTAATGGGAATGGTGATGATAGGATGTACAATCAGTTTAAACCGAGAATGGGTGTTGAGGCAAAAATCCGGAGCAAAAGGACAGACTTGTTTTGATCAGAGGAACACAAACAACTGTACTCTAAGTTGATGAAGCGTGGGGTGATAAACCCTAGAAGTGTGGATTTTGATTTTCTTGACTCTGTGAATCTCAATCTTCGGGAAAAATTTAGTCTTCTTCAACTTGAACAGTTTTGTTCTGAATCTACATAAGCTTATGCTGAACTTGCTGCTTATTTTTATTCAAATCTCAGTTTTTTCGATGCGAATAGATTCTCTTTTAGTGTCCAAGATCAAGCCTATGTGGTGGACATGAATACATTGCCTAATGTGATTGAGGTTGAAATAGAAAGATATCAACCTATCAATGTGTCTATTGCTCATGCAACGTTGGAGCTTGTTCAGGATAGAAGGATAGAGGAAAAGATTTCCTATATGAGAATAAATGCGACCAACATTTTGCTGCACAAGATTGTAATTAACTACCCTAGACCAAAATCTACTTCAAAGACCGACGTTTCAAACTTAGAGGCAAAGCTGATGTATGCCATCAATGCTAGGAAAAAATTCTCTCTTCCACACATTATTATGTTCCACATGTACAAGGCAGTGGTGAAGAACAAGGGTCAACTTCCTTATCCAGCTCTTATGACCAAGTTATTCAGACATTTGAACGTTCAGCCTCCCCGGATTCTCTGTGAACTTGTGATCAAATGGTGGTGGGACTAAGAATGGTATCTAAAATGCGTCTGAAGGAACTTAACAAGGCATTGGAGAAATTCAAGGAGAAAACCCCTGTCAAGTCTCATCAAATCTCTTCGGCTGCAAAAAGAAAAGGGAAGGAGTCCATGGTTGCTCCATCCAATAAAAGAAGAGCTCTCATCGTTGAGGATGAAGAGGATGAGGATGACATCACCATTTCTGCAATGGCATTGAAGAACTTGAGTCGTTCTATTCCAGAATCAACAAAGAGACAAGATAAATACACGGATGAGACAGAACAGAGGACTGGAAAAAGAGAAAATTTGGAAGCAGAGGAGAAAGAAATAGAAGAGAGAGAAGCAGAAGAAAGAGATGCAGAGGAGGAAAGAATTGAAGAATAAGATGAAGAGGAGAGAGGAGATCAAGTGGTAGTATGAGGAACACTCTTCTCCACCTGAAGGCATGGAAACAAGAGGAGATCTTGAGAAAAGAAGAATGTTCTCATACCCTGCCACTAGTGAAGGAGTAAGCCGCTCTCCAGTAGATCCAGAGGACATCTATGCCTCTCAATTTCCTAAGGAGGGACATAATGTTTCATTGCCCAATCTGCGTGACTATGCTGATTTACCATCATCTGCCTTTACTTCATCTGATTGTGCAGAAGCCAGTACTCAGATTGATAATTTAGCAGATTTTCGCAAAATTATTGATATTCTCTTAGAGATGCGGGGTCAAATATATGCTCTGGGATGCGAAATATAGAACTTACAGACTGCAAGTCAAGCTTCTTCAGTTTCTTTGAATGATCAAATCCAAGCCCTTGCTCTTTAAATTCAAGCAAATGCCAAGGGTGAAGATATGGCACAACTGAAGGAGGACTTGAAAAAGTTGGAAGGCATTGTCCAATCAATGGGAGATTTACAGCTTGTTCATGTTCCCAAGCAATCTTAATACCATTCTCTTTCCATCTCTACCCTTTCAATGATGACAAAAAAGGGAGAGATGTGGTGTAGATTTGAACTTTTGAACTCTTGACTTTTATGATGTTTTGTTTTGACTTGACTTTTGTGTTTGGCTGTTTGGATTTGGACAGGATTTGGGTTTGACTATTTGAACATTTTTTTATCTTATGTACTATTCATATCTCATGGCTTTGCTCATCTACAAGACTAACCTATTTTCTGTGGTTGTAGATCCTAGTGTTATCACTAAGCCATTTATCTTTGTGAGATATCCATACTTGCTTGAGTAATATTTTGCAAGTCAAAGTTATCCAAATCTGCAGGAAAATTTTGTCACTATAAAAAATGAGGAGATTGTTGGAGAAAACTTCATTAAATGTTTTAAAGCTGACAAAACATTTCAGATATGATAATATATAATTGGAAGTGGAAACATTTTAGATGATGTGTGTGTGTGTGTGTGTGTGTGTGTGTTAAAAGGTACAATTCCTTTAAAACGCATCAATTTTATCTCAGGTCTTAATATTAGATGAAACTTATTTTTGTCGGATGAAAAAACACCAACTTTAGTTTGTGTCTCAATTTTGGTCAAAACATTTTTAATCTTATAAATAAGTATCAACCTTGAGTTGATAACCAAATTTTGCTTCCATTGAGCTTCCGTCAAGTTTCTATTGAGTACACACATCAAATCTTTAAGATATTATTAAACTAAAACTTGACGGACCATATCTAGGTACCAACTAAAAGTTGATTTTTTATGAGAAAACAAAACATTTGGACTAAATTGGGATCTGACCTAATTTTTTATTTTTTTTATGAGACAAAAAATGTTTGTGTCAAAATTGAGACCCAACATAAAGTTGATGCTTTTTCATGAGACAAAAAAAAAAAAATTGGACCAGAATTGGGACTCAATATTTTTTTTTTCTTTTGGTCATATAATTGGGACCCGAGATAAAGTTTGTGTTTTTTAAGGGAATTACGCCCAAGTTAAAAATCCATAGTCTTTTCCATGCTATCAATAATTGCAATGTTTATTTTCCAACTTTCTTGCTAACTATTTTTAGATCGCATTGATGTCTCGTGTCTAATTGATTTTTACTTGTTTTAAATATTTTCCTTTTTTCTAAACTTTGTGTTTACGCATTTATATTAAATTTGAAATACCCAAAATTTTCGCAACTTACAGATCTCAACTCAGAGTCCCTATGATTTTTCCAAGATTCCTTAAACTTTTGACGGTATTTTTCCATAGTTGACGGAAAAGTCAGAGGGTATTCTTTCATGCACTTACAAATGCTACAAGAAGTGTTTTTTGTATTAAGCATCACTTCTAAGTTAAATTGGCTTCGCCGAGCTACAACTTTCGGATCCGTCCCTGCCTCGAGTTTTGTCATCTGCCCATATTTGGCTTCCTTCTTATTGCATTAGTGTGAATCGTTGTTCTCAATGTTATGGAATGCTTAAAATATTTAATGAAAAGAATGTCCCTTCAATTAAAATTAATTTGGCTTTAGATGGCGGAAAAAGAGTCATCTTCCTCTAAAGGAAAGACTTTGAGGTTCAAAACCCCCGCGCACACCATGGGGCTTTTGTCTTGTCAAATGACTATGTTGGAGTTCTTAAACATTATTCCTAGAAATAAAATTTTTATTTTCTTTTCATGAATCTAAATACGAAAATTATCATGCTCTTTAACCCCGGATACTATATCTGAGGTTTTATCCACCCTGATAAGAAGACAATAAGGGTGGTACAAAACATAAGAGAAGATAAGTTACCTCTCATTCTCATCCTCATCCGGGCTATCGAAACGAGGTGTAAACACTAAAATTTAATTGAATTTAACAACATATCAACATAATGCATGTCTATTGATGTGCCTTATATTTGTTGTGATTTTTGGGCCTGCCTCAAATGACCGGATTTACTCTTATAAAAAAAGTAAATATATTGTTTACACAAGTGCAAATTGTTGAAATATGCATCTCAACAATAAATAGGGTCTAGTATTGGTGTCATCAAACGTCATCAATAACGCGAAATTCTCATTATAGAAAGGTATACAATGCATCCATTTATAATTTGTTTATCGCCCTATAAAATAAACATCATTTGAAGTGAACCCCTCCTTGTTTACCAAAGAGCGACTTTGTTTTGCTAGTTTATACTTTTGTAAAACAAGTAATTTACTTTTTGATAAGGACGTATCCAACCGTTTAAAGCATGTCAATGAGAAATCACCACAAACAAGAGGCGCAGTAATGCACTTACCGATTCTTATGATAGATAATGAGATTCGTTGATTTATTTCTTCATAGAGGACTAATTCATCCTTTGACTAATTTTTTCCAAAAAATATCAATAATCATTTTTGGAAAAAGATTATTTAAACATTATTTTCTTTCGTGAAACAAAGAAAAAGAAGTGTCTCCTCGGTCGCCCAATAATATCGGGTTCTGTAAAATCTCCAGATTGGGAAATCCCATGACTGGCGGATGCATAATCAAGCGAAAATATCAAATCAAATGAAACAAGAAGAAACTGCAAGAAAGAAAATAGAAAGTGGACAAATCAAACAGCTTCTAATGTTTAGTGCAAAATCTCATCCTCCAAAGTCAAGAAGAGCAACTCAAAAATATACAAACCCAATTACATAAGCAACTCAATTGGATTCGGTCAGTTCTCTAAATTTGCAGAGATCTATTATGCTCAAGCGACTTGATTGATCATTAAAAAGTAGTCATGCAAGCAGCAAACGAACGGTTCAAACCTCCATTCGTCCTCTCGCATCTGTTAGTGGAAGTTGTAACTCTTCATCGTGATCGAACCCAAGTGCGCACCTGGGAAAAGGTCGTCGTTATGTTGATGCACGCTCCTGGGTCTCTTCTGCATCTTTCTCAGTCTCTTGCCGCCCGCCAAGAATGCCAGATCCTCTTTGATTTCTTCCCTCGACAGCGCCACCAGAAACTTCCTTATCCTCTCTGGAATCTCCTTCTTGCTCTTCGTTTCTACGGCCGTGTCTCTCTCAGGATTGCGATGCCATGGCCGTGTGTCCTTTCTTGGTCTCAAATCCCACGGCTCCCTTTTCTTCTCCTCGTCTTTCTCCACTGGATTTGGGTTGATTCGCGTAGTACTATCGTTGTTCTCCGCTTTTTCGCTTTTCAAAGAGACACGAAATACCAATCTCCCCTCAATCTCCAAATGATTCTTCGCAGACATGTCTTTTGAAGTAACTGGGGAAACACCGGAGGTATTCTCGGGGGGAGAAACCGGAAGACCATCGCCTGCTTCCATGATTGACGAGCAAAACAATAGAAAATAAGATGGCGATTAGGGTTTGGTGGAGGTGAGAGTCCCAAATCTGCGACCTAACAGACTTCGGCTTTTAAGTTGCAAATGTTTCTAAATTCTGAAAAAATATCTGTTTTCAAAACTTGATTGGCAAGAAACAAAGAAAAAAGTTTCTTCAAACAAAAGTCGTTTTCTTTTCTTTTTCCTTTTTTTCTTTTTTTTCCAAACAGAAGTTTCTGAATTTAACATTTGAAGATCTCTTAAAGTCCACTTGTCAATCTTGTATTCAACAAATTTTGTTGGAGCGACTTTATATATTTATACCTGCAAAGGCACGTAAATAGTGTGTTTCTGCAAGAAATTGACATTTGAAAGATTAGGTAAAGTTACTTCATGTAAAGAAAAAATATTAATACCCATCGGAAGAAAAGATCATTTCAAGATTTTAACTTCTTTCAGGAAGGTTGTTCTAAATTAGAAAATATGAAAACAGGATTAATTTATTCATTTATTCATTTATTCATTTATTCATTTGTCAATGGACATAACACATGTAAAATACATAAATGAGGATATTTAGAGGGAAAAAAATATCCGTTCCTTTAAAGTAAGACATTCTTTTTAATTTACACTAGTCCTTACGCACGCTGCATGCCAGTCAGATTGTTTTTGTATCTGTTTGCCCAATCAACAGAACAACACATGTGAGATTGCTTTGCGAATGCTTTTTATGAAATAAGTTGGTGAAATAGGACTGATAGGAGTTAAGAAAAAGGTCAATTTGTAAAATAATCAGGTACTGACATTCTCTAAGTATATTATAATCAAGTTCACCTCCTTTCTCTCACTGTCAACAAAGTGTATTCAGAGTTTTCTTTAATGGCCAAAGTTTAAGTACCCTCAAACTGTCTTCGTTTAACCTTACTTTGTTTCCTTCGACCTGTTCCCTAGTGGAATTTAGCTCAATTCTAGCTTCTTTACTTTTCAAATATTAATTGATCTCACGACAAGTCACTTTCATCTCCTTCAATTGTTATTCATTTATTACCACATCACAAAGCACGGAAAATTCCAAATAAAAACTTGAAGTGGAGCCATTTTCTCAAAAAATAATATGAAGTGCACTTTGTTTCCAATAAGGATTTGAAGTGGCAAAATCAATCCCATATCAGGACCTCAACTTGTTGGTTGGCCAAATATTTGCCGGTAGAGTTTTCTGATGACCAAAATGGGGTTAATTTTGTTTGAAATTCCAAATCGATTAAAGATCGAGTTCTTCCTTTAAAATCTCAAGTTTTCTTCTTCCTCTCCCATTACTATTGAAGCAAATTGTTCTCGCCTAATCCTCAGTTGCTCTATGGCCACTCTTCATTGCTCCTCACCTACTCCTCGCAAGCTCCTGTCAATCGTTAGGCATCATCTCTCCTTTCCCAGGTAAGGTGTTCAAACTTGGGTTTGAGCCTAATTTATTCATGACCAATGCCTTGATTCACTTATTGTTAGCTTTCAGAAGACCTAGACTGCCCGCTGATGTTTGACACCCGGTTTATTCTAGAATCCTTTGGATGGAATGCTTCGACTAATGGCTTGATTTTTTACATAAGCATGAAAGGACAAGAAAAACATAAGCAAATCAAACATCTACCTAACCCGATGATAGAAGAATGAATGCAAAGATGATGTTAACTGTGTTCACTCCCATGTGGAAGAAGCCCAATGAATAACAAGCCCAAAAAGGCTTGAGCCCATATGATAAGTCATATGGAGAAATAAGGTTTCTCACTATCTTTTAAATTGTAGCCGCCAAGAAGTAATTAGAGACATAGGCCCTGTTTGTTAACGTTCTTTTTTTTTCTGTTTATGAACAAAATTTTTGTTTTTTTTTGTTCCAGGGAACAAAAAAAAGAACAGAAACGTGTTTATTTGCGTTTTTGTTCCAAATCTATTTTTTTATTCTCAGGAACACATTTGGAATAGAAACGAGAAACAAGAAAAACATGTTTCTTGTTTCTTGAACAATTTTTAAGAACAAATTTTCTCTCTCCTCTCTTTTTCTTCTCTTTTTTTCTTCTTTTCTTTTTCTTTTTTCTTTGGTCGGTCATCGGCCTCGGCCATGGCCGGCGACCTCTCTAGAGCGTCGCCGGCCCCTGGTGAGGCTGAGCGTCGCCGACCCCTAGTAAGGTCGACCTCGCCCAGCCACCGGTAAGGCTCGCTGGCTTGGTGGTGGCCCAGCGAGGCCAAGCCTCGCCAGTGGCTAAGTGAGCTCGGGCTCGCCCAAATCCGGTGAGCCCAAGCTCTCACAGCCAACGTGGGGCAAGGCTGGGCGAGCTCGGGCTCGCCGGATCAGGGTGAGCCCGAGGTCGCCCAGCCAAGGTGAGGCCGAGCCTCGCCATGGTTGGGCGAGGCCACCAGCCCTCGTCAGCCGGTTGCCGGCCATGGCCGAGGCCGGCGATCGGTCAAAAGAAGAAGAAGAAAAAAATAAATAAAATTAAAACATTAAAAAATTAAAAGAAACAAAAAAAGAACACAAATTTACCAAACGTGTTTCTGTTCATTTTTTATTCTCGAAACAAGTTTACTAAACACCTTCTTCTGTTCAAAAATTGTTCCCCGGAGAAAAATAGTTTTTTTCTATTTTTGTTCCCTTGAACAATTTTTGAACGGAAATGTTACCAAACGTGCCATAATAACAAGAAAAAAAAAAAAGAGAAAGCAAAAAAATTTGGTATTTGGGAATCAGTTTAATTTACATCAAGCTGGCATTGGAGGTTGATTTGTGGTCCAATTAAGCTGAAATTTTGTCAGCGTGTTCATTGCGCACTCTTCTTGAATCTATACTGTTTGATTTTTGTCTAAAGCTCCATACACCGGGTTTTTCTTGAATTGATCAAAACTTGCATTTTTGGTCAAATTTGTCTTTGATCTCTTGTGAAATTTATGTGTATTACTAAGAATGATGTTCTTAAGGTCTTTGCTACTATGTACCTTTAGTATTTATTAAAGAAGAACTTTGTTCACCTGATTTTATGGGTGAAGATTTATGGGTGGACTGTGGTCCGGTGGTTTTTTATCTCCTCACACCGAGAATGTTTTCCATATAAAAAAATCATCTTGTGTTTGCGTGTTTGATATTTATTTTTTCTACTATATCGGTTCCTGTTAGGTTTACATAAGAGATGAGATTACTTTATTCCATTGCATTAATCCAATATTGTTCGGGTTGTTACTATTCTCCCATCAAAGTGATATAAGAACTTTGGTTATTTCTGCCTTGTGTTAAACAATTGAAGCGAATACGAGTAGAATGATTATATTGAATGGTTGGAATTATCATATTTGGAAAGAGAAAATGAAAGACTTTTTATATGTGAAGGATTATTAAATGTTTATATTTGTTAAAGAGAAATCAAAGAATAAAGCTGATCTTGAATGGTCTATATTTCATTGTCAAAATATGGTTATATTAGGCAATAGGTGGAATGTTTTGAGCCATATCATTGAGGAATCAAATGCACGCAATTTGTAGGATAAGTTCAAACAGTTATATGCTCGAAAAACTAGGAATAATAAGTTATTTATGATAAAACAAATTATGGCTTTGAGATATCAAGATGGTACTCATTTGACTGATTTTTAAATTATTTTCAAGGAATTATCAATCAGATAGCTGCAATAGAAATCAAGTTTGATAATGAGATACAAGCGCTAAGGTTGCTTGATACTTTGCTAGACTCATGAGAGACGTTTCAAATGTCTTTGTCTAATTCTGCCCTGGATAGTACGATTACCATGGATTTAACCAAGATAGTATTTTGAATAAAGAGATGAGAAGAAAGACACAAAGATTATCCCTTTCACACTCTGATGCCTTAATTGTTGGAAAAAGGGAAAGAAGTGAGTCTTGAGGTTCGAGAAATAGAGATAAAAGCACATGCAAAAACAATGGATTTGCTAATATTGAGTGCCATTATTGCCATTAGAAGGGACATATTCAAAGGTTTTACCATCAATTCAAAAGAGATACACAAAAAGAGAAAGGTAAAGAAAAGAAAAGTGATAAAGATAGCGATGACAATCGTGTTGCTGCACTTAAAAAAGACTTTTTCATTGTCTTTGATGATGATGCAATGAATCGTGTATGTCATAAAAGCAATTGGGTAATTGATAGTAGTGCATTTTTCATGCTACATCTCATATGGATTTCTTTACATCATACAAGTTAGGTGACTTTGGATCTATGAAGATAGGAAACAATGGATTGGCTGGAGTTGTAGGCATTAGAAATGTGTGCCTAGAGACTAGTAATGACACAAAGTTAGTATTGAATAATGTTAAGCATATACCTAATATTCATTTTAATTTGATATCCACAAGCAAGCTAGATGACAAAGGGGTAATGCAGCACTTTCAATGATGGTTGATAAAAGCTTACAAAAAGTTCTCTGGTTGTGGCTAGAGGTGAAAAATATTCTTCGTTATGCATTATACATGCAAAGTTGTCCACAGACAAAATTAATGTAGTAGATAGCAAAGAGAAAGTTGAGTTATGGCATAAGAGGCTCAGTTATATCAGTGCGAATGGTTCGTTAATATTGGCCAAGAATAAACTTCTTTCAGGTATAAAAAGTTCGGTGCTGAAGATGTGTGCTAACTGTTTAGCAGGAAAACAAAATAGAGTTGCATTCAAAAGCTTCCCTCTTTCAAAAAAATCAAGTATACTTGATCTAGTGCATTCTAATGTTGATGGACCTATGAAGATAAAATCACTTGATGGCTCAAGTACTAGATGCTTTTAAGTAGTTTCAAGCTTCATTAGAGAGACAGACTGGAAAAAAAATTAAAATACATTTGAACTGATAATAAGGGAGAGTATATTGGACTTTTTGATAAATATTGCAAACAACAGGATATTGACATCAAAAGACACATCTCAATATGCCTCGGTTAAATGGCTTAATTGAGAGAATAAACAGGACACTGATTGAAATTGTGAGATTTTTACTTTCACAATCAAAGCTGCTAGGATCCTTTTGGGGTGAGGTTTTAAATACTGTTGCACATGTACTAAATCTTACTTCATGTATTTTTCTAAAGTTTGGACAGGCAAAAATGTTTCTTATGATTATTTGTGTCTTTAGGTGTAAGGCATTCATGCATATCCCCAAATATGAGAGGTCTAAACTTGATATGAAAACAAGACAATGCAAAATTATTAACTATGAACGTGATATGTTTGGTTACAAATTTTATGATCTAGTTGAGAAAAAATTGTAAGAAGTAAAGATGTTGTATTTATGGAAGATCAAACAATAAAATATATTAAGAAATCGGAGATGATTTCAACACCACATGTTAGTGATGATTTGATTGACTTGGATTTAGTTCCTCTCACACATATTCCTGAACAGGTTGATGAGGAGTAGCAAGAAGTGAATGTTCCAGATAATGAACATGTCCTTGAACATGTTGAAACAAATAACATTGTTCTTGAACTAGAACCTCCATTAGATGCTCCATCGAATGTTCTAGTTTGGAGATCGATTAGAGACCGACAACCTTCCACCAGATATTATGAAGATGAGTATGTATTATTGACCGATGCAAGTGAACTGGAATGTTATGTAGAAGTAATAGAAGATGAGTGCAAAAGTAAATGGCTTAATGCTATACAAGATGAAATGAAGCCATTTTATGATAATCATACTTTTGAACTGGTGAAGTTGCCTAAAGACAAAAGAGCTTTAAAGAATAATTTGGTATAAAGGTTGAAGCGAGATTAACATACTTCATAACCACGATACAAAGCTAGATTAGTTCTTAAGGGATTCGATCAAAGAAAATGTATTGACTTTGATGATATATTTTCTCAAATGGTGAAAATGTCTTCTACCCATGTGGTACTAGGCTTGGCAGCTAGCTTGGACTTGGAGATTGAGCAGATGAATGTCAAAATAGCATTCCTACATGATGACTTAGAGAAAGAGATATATATGGAACAACCAAAGGGTTTCAAAGTAAAAGGGAAAGAGGATATTGTGTGCAAACTAAAGAAGAGTCTATATGGCCTAAAGCAAGCACCAAAATAGTGGTACAAAATGTTTATGTTAGTTATGGTAGAAAAGGGTTATAAAAAGACTTCATCAAATAACTGTGTATTCGTCCAAAATTTTTTTGATGACTTTATTATTCATTTGTTTTATGTTGATGATGGCAGGAATGCTTCATGAATTGAGTTGTTGAAGCAGCGATTGAATAAGTCTTTTACCATGAAAGACTTAGGCATAGCAAAACAAATTCTTGGCATTAAAATTACCCAGGACAAAGATGCTAAGAAATTGTTCCTATTGCAAGAGAAGTACATCGAAAAGATTCTTTAGAAATTTTACATGGACAAGGCTAAAATGTTTAGTACTCTTCTTGTTGCCCACTTTAAGTTAAATGCAAAGAAGAGTCCTATGACTAATAAAGAGAAAAAGGACATGGAAAGTGTTCCATATACTTCAGCAATAGAAAGCTTAATTATGCGATGACATGTACACGTCTGGACTTAGCATATGTAGTTAGCGTTGTTAATCGTTATTTGTCAAATACAAGTAGAGAGCACTAGCATGCAATAAAGTGGATCATAAGGTATCTTCAAGGAACTTCTAGTTTGAAACTTAGTTTCGGGACTAGGAAATTTGAGTTAATTAGATACACAGATTTCGACTTGGCAGGAGATATCGATACTTGTTAATCTACTTTTGGTTATTTGATTTCTTTTACCAATGGAGTTGTGTCATGAAAGTTAAGATTGCAGAAGTGTGTTGCACTTTCCACAACAAAAGTTGAATTTATTATAGCAACTGAAACTAGTAAAGAGATGCTATGGCTGAAGAAGTTCTTGGAAAAACTCGGGTTCAAACAAAAGAGGTATGTGTTATTTTGTAACAATCAAAGCGTGATTCATCTTGGTAAGAATTTATCTTTTCATTCTAGATTGAAACACATTGTTATTAGATATCATTGGATAAGGGATGTTCTAGATGAGAAGTTATTGGAACTTGAAAAAATTCATATGGACCATAATGGTTCCAATATGATGACAAAGAAGCTTGAACATTGCCGATTAATAGTATGGATGATGAATCCCTCCACATCGTCGTGAGCAGGAGATTTGTTAGCTGGGTTCATTCCCATGTGAAGGAAACCCAATGAATAGCAAGCCCAAAAGGGCTTGGGCCCATATCACAGGTCATATAGAGAAATAAGATTTATCACTATCTTTTAAGTTGGAGCTGCCAATAAGTTATGAGAGACGTGGTAACAAGAGAGGAAGGGAAAGCAAAAAATCTAATGTTTGGGGATTAGTTTGATTTATATTGAGCTGGCATTAGAGGTTGATTTGTGATCTGATTGAGTTGAAATTTTGTCAGCAGGTTCGTGGTGCACTCTTCCCTAATCTAGGATGGTTTGATATTTGTTTGAAGCTCCCTATACCAAGTTTTTTGTGAATTGATCAAAACATATATTTTTGGTCAGATTTATCTTTGATCTTGCATGAAATTTATGCATATTGGCAAAAATGATGTTCTTGAGGTCTTTGCTACTATGTACCTCTAGTTTTTACTTAATGAGAACTTTGTTCACTCGATTTTATTGATGGTGAAGATTTTTGGGTGGACTTCAGTCCCGTGGTTTTTTATCTCCTCACATCAAGAAGGTTTTTCACATACAAAAACAAATTGTCTTGTATTTGCATACTTGATATTTACTTTGCTCTATATATTGGTTCCTATTAAGTAAAACTCTTGCATGCAATTTACTTACTTTACCATATATTTGGTCGGTCCATGATAGGTTTAGGTTGGTCATGAATGTAATATCATGGTTATTTCAATTTAGAAGTAACAATGATTGAGTCATATAAAAACAAAAGAATTTTTTTTTTTTTTTTTTTAAGAGTATGTACTTTCAATTTAGGCATTCATTTTCCTAGGTGTCTTAGGTCATTATTTTCACTCATGTTTTCTACTGAATAAATTGGCCATTTCATTAACGCGCTTATAGGACTATTCTCAAAACTGATCACTTTTGAAATAACTAGATTATTTAGGAAGCCATTAAGAAATTTTAAAGCAATAAACCTGAGAATTCGACCGGGAATCGGTTTCTTGACCATGCTTATTTTTAGAGACCAATACAGCATAGTTAAATAGCAAATTGAGATCAGAAATATGTTTGTTCGACTCAGATATGTGGCCAATCGTGGGTGACTCCACTAAATTAGAAAATTCTCATTGACTGGTATTAGTTTGATTTCTCTGTCATTTTACTACCCCATGTTCGTAATTGAATCCTCGAAATTTTCATGACAATTTGAGAATCGCCATTGAGTCGAGTGGGTTCATTGTGGCTCAAAGAAAATTGACCACAAGTCATTTACTTTAAAAAGTTCTGAAAACTACCCGATAGCCTAGGTCACGCTAAAAACGAGTCGAATGGAAATTAACCGCCAATTCAAGTTTGATTTTAGAAATTGAAAATTCTGTCATGTCGCAATAAATTCTAGGAACATCGACTCATCTTTCGAGGAAATGTCAGTGAGTTCAGGATTTTTATGAAAGATTGTTGCTGACAATTCGAAAAATGAATGGAAATTTGGAATGGCCAATTTGAAGGGATTTTTGGCTTCTAGTGTGAGTGAATTGGTGAATGGAAGTGGTTTGGGCTTTTTCTGAATTCAAATTGGACCTCAACTAGATTTGTTTGTTTAGAAAATCGGATTCCGAGAAAAAATTGAATTAAAATTCGGAATTAAAGGAAATGACCGTTTTTGTTGCCTGAGATTTGTTGTTTGGGGGAAATTTGACGCAAGAAAGCAAGTGAGGGTCAAGTGCTCTAGCATGGAAATTTTTGGTGATCAAATTGGACTAATCAAGAGCAAGTGGGACTAAGGATTTTCTGTTTTAGGAAATTTCTTTTAATTTTCTTTTTTCTTCCCATCACCCCTCTTGGCCGATGTCTCCACTCACTCGCACTCTCTCTCTCTCTCTCTCTCTCTCTCTCTCTCTCTCTCTCTCTCTCTCTCCTTGTGCAAAATCCCCCCCCCCCCACCGACAGCTTGCTGTGCCCCATTTTTCCTTCTTTCACATTATCTTGACTTTTAGTCAAGCTTATCTACATCTCACTCTCATCCTCTCTTGCCAACACACCTCCTTTCCTTTCTCTCTTTTGTTCTTTATTTCCTTTCATCAATTGCAGCACTTTCACACCCATATGGCCAACACACAAGTCTCCATCTCTTTCTCTTTTGTTTGCCTACCCCACTCAATCAATGTCACAACTTCATTTTCGTTGGTCTTCTCCGCCATTGCTGCCTCACGCATGCGAAGGAACTTTCGCCTGTCAACCCTTGCATTTCCTGAAATTCGGTTCAACCCCAATAGCCATGGAAAAATCCAGCAGCCTGTGAGTCTTGCAGGCTAAGTTTCAGGCCCAAGCTATTTTCAAAAGTCATCACCACTTTAGAGATAAACGTCCCCCACGACGTTCCCGACGTTTCAATAAGACCGGATTGTTAAACGGGTGAATTTAGCTCACTAATCCTTGCTTATTTTGCTAATTATGTTTAAGGGTTGATTAGTGTTAATTAAGCATGTTTAGGTGCTAAGAGTAGTCTAGAATAATTTAATTAGTGATTTAATGATACATATTAGGCGATTGGTTCGTGTAATTAGCAAGTAGAGACGTACTTCTATTTATTAAATGCATCTTGGGATTTCCCTATCCATTCTAGCATCCAATTGGGTATTATAGGCCTAAATTGGATTTTTAGTATTTATTAATATTCGAAATTATTTAATTATTTATTTAATTTCAGGAAATTAGGTAGGGAAAGCTAACAACCAGAATTTTATGTTGATTATCGTGGCATAGTCTGTTTATTTAATTGAGCTTCATTTTGTGCTAAATTAAATTATTTGTAAATTCATGATTTATTTCCTAAATTGAATAATGTTGGTTATTAATTGAAAAATAACCGATCGATTAATAATGCCAAAAATATTTTAGTGATGATAGAAAATGTGGGAGTTATGGAAAGGAAAATATTATATTTTGGCTAAGACCAACCGTTTGCCCACGCACGATATTTTATCAGGTATGATAAAAGATGAGAAAAAAATGCTAAGTGAGATGGCTTGGCGATTAATACATTACTTTGGCATATAGGATGCCTTAGAGAATGTACATAAATTGTTGGTTATATTTATCACCTAGAAAAACACGTGGCTCGGTTGTTAGTATGTTACCTTGGCAAAAAGTAGCCTTAGAGAATGCACATGGCTTGATGATTTGGTATATCGCTTTAGAGAATGCATGTGGCTCAGTAATTAGTACATCGCCTTGGTGTATAATCGCCTTAGAGAATGCACGGGGCTTGGTGATTATTACGTCACTTTGGTGAATATGGCACCTTAGAGAATGCATGTGGCTCGGTGATTAAATACATCGCATTGGCATATAAGACGCTTTAGAGAATGCACGTGGCTCAGTGACTAGTTATACTATCTTGTAAAATGCATAGTATGGATTGGAAATGATTGGTGAATGGTCTAACTAATATATAATCGACTAGGTCGATTGATCAAGATATCAATCTATGATATGATTACTTAGGTGCCTATTGAACTATGCTGATTTGCAGGTGAAATCTGAGGCAAATGCAAGTCCTCTGACCCATGTGTGCATAGACAGCCCGATTAGCGTATTAGTTTACTAATCGAGTCTTAGAGGATAGAACTCGCTAAAACGTGATCTCAATGGTTATTGTATAACAATTTCAAGTCCCTAGACGGCAGCACCTCCACCTCCTCGTCCTCTTATGCATTTTGTTGTACTCATGGAAGTCATAAAATAGAAACCCATTTCCCGACTCACCCTTACCCTGAAGGACTAGAGTACGTATTGGTTCAATCGACCGTTTGGGTTGATGTGAGTAATGACGCCCTAAGACCCCACAAAGTATCAATCATGGTATCATGAGTACTATGATGGGCGAAGAGTGGGTCCCATGCTAGAAACTGATGTGTCTATGTTCATCCTTGAGGAGGCATTTGGAAAAGGGACAAGTTGACCATAAGATGGATCAATAGTGGATGTAAAGGACCCGAAGCTTGAGAGCAATACTGAGTCACTTGTATACTTAGTGGCAAGATCCAACTGGAGCATGACATAAGAAAAGGAGATAATCGATCAAGAGGAAGGATAAGAGGAGAATCGGGAGTGGGAATGGTAAGAGGTAAAAGAATTTGAGGAGGAGGAACCAAAGGAGGATTACCTGTTGGATGCCCCTGAGGAGGAGCCAGAAGAAGATGAAGAGCTGGAAGAGAATGAGTTTAAGAATCAAAGGAGGATCAGGATGATGATCCTGAGTACAATCCGAATGAGGACTGGGATCTCATCATCTTTTGTGAATCCTGTTCATAGGTGGTTGAATGTGAAAATAGAACTTTGTTAATAGTATTGTAAAATAATATGAGGTATGGTTGTTTACAAGTATGATTGTGAACTTCAATATGAAAAATATGGCTCTACTTTTATATCCCATTGTTTTATTATCTGGGAATTTATAATTGCTTCCACATGTGCATATTAAAATGAAAGAGTTTGCGATACATCCTTAGGATATCGCTTTTAAAATCGACCGAGGATGAAGGATGGGTACGTAACCGAGAATCGGGGCGTGACAGAAAGAGAAGGGAGAAAAGACGCTAAGCAAGTCAAAGGTTGAGCCAATGACATTCCATCTTAAATATCAAGCACTCATGACCTAAACCACAAAGTCTTTAGCCACCATTTTGTCAACCCAACAACCAATGGTTGATTTTCCCTCTTTTCTCTACCAAAATAAGCCAAATTGAAGGCCAAAAATGCCCATAGCAGCAGCCCTACGAATTTCTTGAATTTCATCTTCAATTTCACACCAAATAACTTCAATTTAATGGCCTCAAAAAGCCATGGCAGCAGCCCATAAAATTTCCCTTCAAGTATTCACAAAACCATCCAATATTAAGGCAAAAAATACCACATCTATTGTCCATATGAATTTTCACCAATCCCCCTTCCAACTTCCAAATTCTCACAAAATAAACCAAATTGGCATCCAAAAATGCCAACTATGTCACGCCCCGATCCTTGGGGACGCGCCCATCCTTCTACCTAGTCGATTTTAAAGTGCGATATCCCAAGACTAAGTATCGCCAACCTTTTTTTGTTTATTACGCATGCGGAAGCAGTTATGAATCCCCAGACAATAAAACAATGGGATAAAAAAGCAGGCCATATTTTTTATATCGAAATTTACAACCACACTTTTATTAACAGCACAACTCATAGTATATTTACAATACTATTCACAGCATACTTGTCTCACACCTATCTACACTAAGACAGGGTTTACAAAAAGGGATGGGATCTCAATCTACATCTGGGTTATACTCAAGATCCCTCTTTCTACCATCTTCTTCTTCAAAGGTCTTTCTTCCCTTCAGGTTCCTCCTCCTCATCTTCTCCTCAGGGTCCTGAAATGGTTATTCAATAACCAATGAGACCACGTCTCAGCGAGTCCTACCCCTTAAGACTCGATTAGTAAGCCAATACACTAATCGGTTGTCTAAGCACAGCACGAGTCAGAGGACTTACCTTGGCCTCAGATTCCATCTGCATATTAGTACAATTCAATAGGTACCCAAATAATCACATCACCAATCTAAGCATCAATCAAATCGACCTAGTCGATTTTATGTCAATCAGACCATTTCTAGATCATTAATCTCACACCAAGCAATTCCTTAGATTTAGTGGCTTTACGGTCCCACCCGACCCTCTCCAGATTCAATTTAGGAATAAATCGTAAATTCACTTCTAAATTACTTTAGCACCAAATAAAGCTCAAATAAATAAACGGACTACACCACGACAATCAGTACGAAATTCCGATCACCGGCCATCCGATTGAATTTCCGGAAAAATAAATAATTAAATAATTAATTTCGAAAATTAAATAAAAAATTATAATAAAAAATCCAATTTAGGCTCGTAATACCGAATTGGACGCCGAGACGAGCCCGGAAAATTACCGAGACTCGTTCCATAAATGACATGGCATGTCTACTTTCTAATGTCTATTTCTAACCACCTAACATGCATCATTAAGTCTCTAATTTAATTGATCTAAACTAATCTAACCACCCAGACAAATCAACCAGTAACTGGAAGCATAAGTCCAGTCATCCCAAAGATCTCATTATCGGCGAAATTAATGAAGGAATTCGCACCAGATCCAAAAGACGTGAAGAGTCTAGTGTTGTGGCTCTCATTTCTGAAATTGAACCAAAAAGCATAGAATAAGTTTTATCTGATGAAAGCTGGATCGAAGCTATGCAAGAGGAGCTCAGACAGTTCAACATTAATGATGTCTGGGAATTGACATCTAAACCGAAAGGTAAAACTGTTATTGGAGCCAAATGGGTGTTCAGAAACAAGATGAATGAAAAAGGAAAAGTCGTGCAAAACAAAGTAAGACTTGTGGCCAAAGGATATACGCAAGAAGAAGGAATAGACTATGATGAGACTTACGCTCCTGTAGCAAGGTTAGAAGCTATTCGACTATTACTTATGTTTGCTTGTTATAAAATTTTCAGGTTATTCCAAATGGACGTCAAAAGTGCTTTCCTAAATGGATTTATCCAAGAGGAAGTATATGTGGAACAACCACCTGGGTTTGAAGACCCAAAGAAGCCAGACTCAGTCTTCAGACTGAAAAAGGTCTTGTATGGTTTAAAGCAAGCACCTCGAGCTTGGTACGACAAACTAAGTAAGTTCTTATTAAAGAACGGTTTTGTCAAAGTAAGTAGATACTACTTTATTTATCAAAAAGGAAAACAAAAGTTTTTTACTTGTTCAAATATATGTGGATGATATCATTTTTGGATCCTCTAACGAAAGTCTATGCAAGAAATTTTCTAAGTCTATGCAAGATGAGTTTGAAATGAGTATGATGGGAGAATTAACATTCTTTCTTGGTCTTCAAGTAAAGCAATTGAAGGAAGGAACTTTCATTTACCAAGAAAAATATGCTAATGATCTTGTCAAAAGGTTTGGATTGGAAAATTGCAAGAAGACTTATATACCAATGTCAAGTTCTTTGAAGATAGACAAAGATGAAGAAGGGAAGAAAGTTGATCAAAAGCTGTACATGAGCATCATCGGTTCACTTCTTTATCTAACTGCTTCTAGACCTGACATTTTGTTGAGTGTTTGCATCTGTGCTAGGTTTCAATCAAATCCTAGAGAATCCCATCTCAGTGCTGCAAAACGTATCATTAAATATGTTGTTTCATCTACAAGCATTGGTCTTTGGTATCCTAAGAAGGGAGACTTTAATCTTCTAGGATATTCATACGCAGATCTGGCTGGCTATAGAGTTGATAGAAAGAGTACTTCAGGAACTTGCCAGTTGCTTGGAAGTAGAACAGTGTCTTGGTTTCAAGGAAACAAAGCATTGTGGCTCTCTCAACAACAGAAGCAGAGTATGTAGCTCTTGGAAGCTATTGTTCGCAAATTCTATGGATAAAACAACAGCTACAAGACTTTGGGATTGAAAACTCATGCACAGAAATCAAATGTGACAACACCAGCGCAATCAATCTCACCAAAAATCCAATTCTTCATTCAAAAGCAAAGCATATAGAGATTAGACATTACTTCATTAGAGATCATATTCAAAATGGAGAAATCTCGATTCAATTTGTTGATTCAAAAAGTCAACTAGCGGATATATTCACAAAGCCTTTGGAGAAAAATCAATTCGATTTTATCCGTTCCAGACTCAACATTTTGAAGCTCGAAGAAGTTAAAGTCTAGAGACTCTCCAACCTTCAGACTCAGAAAGTTGATGATCATCAGACTCTAATCTCTCAGACTCTAAATCCTCAGACTCAGACATTGATGACTATAGACTGTAAGTTGTTATTTTATCTAAACTCGAAAAGGTATGATCTTTCGTTCAGTTATTTTGTAGTCTCCATGAAAAACGAAACCTTGTATTTTCAAAAGGATTAATTTGGCAGTTATTGATTTTGAAAAGAGGTATTCGTACACTTTCCTTGTGCCGATTGAACTTCCCTTTTCAAAACTGAGTTATATACATACAGTTTTCATTTTCCAATCTTCAAAACCCTAAAATGCATTCTCCTCCCAATCCGATTTCTACTTCGTGTTCATCTTCGAGAAAGTTGTCATCTTTTCTTGGGAAAGCAAGTAAAGAAATCTTTTAGCGACAAGGAAGGATGTCTTCATCGAGGAAGTCTTCAAGAATCGCGAACAAAGGACCACAGAGGATGAAGGAGGGACCTACCCATTTCGATCTCACCGAAGAGGAAGAATTATCGAGTCAGCAACAGAGCCCGACTCACTCTCCACCACGTCACTCAACGCCATCCACCCTACATGATGCGGGTCAACAACCGGAGGAAGAGATAATCGAGGACGCAGACCCATTAAGAGTCCAAAAACCCTCGTTTATTTACAAACTTTACTGTGCGTTGAAAAGTACTGGGACTCTGTTGAAATACGTGGATGATTTTCTCAAAGATAAGTATTATGGGAATGAGTATATCTTTCTGAGAAAAATGGAGGATTTGGGAATTGCTCCCAAGGGTAAAGTAGAGGAAGCACTTGCGAATATTCCCAGTGACCCTCGTATGTCAGGACCTAATTCTACTGAAGGAAATGACGATGATAAAATATTCAGTGATTTTCAACCTAGAATGGGTATTGCTGCAAAGGTGAAGGGAAAGAGGATGGAGTTATTCAAATCAAAGGAATAGGAGAATTTGTTTTTCAGAATGTTGAAACGAGGGGTGATAAATCCTAGGAGTGTCGATTTCGATTTCTTGGATGCCGTTAACGTGAACTTAAGGGAGAAATTCAAATTGCTTCAACTTGAGCAATTCTGCACTGATACCACAGATGGTTATGCACAACTGACTGTGTATTTCTATTCGAACCTCAGCTTTATGTGGTAGATGTGGACATGTTGGCGGACATAATTGGAGTTGAACGAGGACATTATCAACCAGTCAAAGTCTCAGTTGCTCGTGCCTCAATGGAACTTGTCGAAGATAGAGATATCGAGGGAAGAATCATTTATTCAAGGATGCATGACATCAATATTGTGCTGCACAAAATTGTTATCAATTACATTAGGCCCAAGTCTACATCAAAGACTGATGTGTCTAATTTTGAAGCAAAATTGATGTACGCAATCAACTCAGGGAAGAAGTTCTCTCTCCCTCACACTATTCTCTTTCACATGTATAGAGCAATGTCAAAGGACAAGGGTCAATTGCCTTATCCAGGTCTGGTGACCAAAATCTTCAGACACATGAATATTGAACCGCCACATTCACTTTGTGTTCGACCGTGCGATAAGATGGTAGGTTTAAAAATGTTGACGAAGATCCGTTTGAAAGAACTTTCCAAGGCAATGGAGAAATTCAGAGTGAAGACTCCAGTACCGTCTGCTTCAAAGAGAAAAGGGAAGGAGGCCATTGGTGCCCCATCCAAAAAGAAGAAAACTCTTATCTTGGAGATGAAGATGAGGAGGAAGATCTCACAATCACTGCCTTGATAAGGACCAGACGTTCTGTACCTCAAACGACAGAACTTCAGAAGAAACAGAGAGAAGAAGAGGAGCAAGCCAAGCTCAGAGAAGAAGCAGAGCAGAGAGAGAAGGAGAAAGAAGCTGAAGAAGAAGGAGAAGAAGAGAAAGAAAAGTCTGCAACCGAATCTGGAGAGAAGGATAATCAAGACAAAGAAGATCATCACTCTTCCCCTTTTGAAGTCCTAGAGACAAAGGGAGTTAGCGAGAAAGAAAGGTCCACATCTCATGCTGCCAATAGTGAAGGTTTAAGACAATCTCCAGCAGATCTAGAAGAGTTTCAGGCTTCTCGATTGCCTGAAGAAGGACACGATACGTCAACACCAAATCTGCAAGATTATACAAAAGCGCCATCGTCTACATTCACCCCATCTGAGAAAGCAAATGCGAGTACGCAGACGGACAATTCTATAGATTTTCGTCGTATTCTGAATGTTCTTCTGGAAATGCGTGGCCAAATCTATGCTCTGGACTGTGAAATTCAAGCCATAAAGAATGCTGGACAAGCATCTTCAGTTACCCTGGAGGACAAAATGAAAGACCTCACTCTACAACTTCAAGCCAATGCCAAAGGAGAAGAGGTAGCTCATCTAAGGGAAGACTTGAAGAGGCTATAAGGCATAGTCCAGTCAATGGGAGATTTCCAGATCGTGCGCATTCCCAAGCAGACCTGACACTTTTCTCACCTTTTTTATGTTGACAAAAAGGGGGAGAATTGCAAATTTGAACGAACTTTAAACTTGACTTTAAATTTGCTTTGATGGTTATGTTTGTTTTTTAGTATGACTTGACTTGAGTGAACTGAATTGGTTGTGGATTTTGATGCTTGACAATCTGCATTTATATCAAGTGTTTTGTCATATGGTATTACTCATGAAAGACTAACCAATTTTCTGTGGATGCAGAGTCTCGTTGTTTTATTAATCTTTATGAGATAGCCATATTACTTGAGAAATGTTTTTGCAAGTCAAAGTTGTTCAAATCTACAGGAAAGTTTTGTCACCATCAAAAAGTGGGAGATTGTTGGAGAAATCTTTCCAAAATATTTTGAAGCTGACAAAACGTTTCTATCAGTCTAGTCTGGATATTTGCAGACCGTCAGTTTAAAGTCTGAAGACTTTCTGATCACCAAACTCAGCACTCAAGACTCAAGACTTAAGACTCAAGACTTTTCTCATTGACTGTCGTTCTGATCCAGTGACGAAGGAAATCCAGAGCCGAAGTTTATGGTTAAGGATTTAATCCTATCCTCTGAAGAAGATCTCTTGGTTGGATAAATATATCGGATTCTTTTATTTGTATATAGATCAATTGAAGATCCGGTGGTCGACGAAATATTCTTGGAATGTTCTATTCTTGGAAACCAAGATCCTGATTGTATGGGCGAACAGGATTGATGGGCTATCGTCAGGTTCCTTTTATAGCTCGAATGATCTCCTTAATTGATTCCGTCCAACGGGTAGATTGGAGGAATTCCTTTGGTAAGTGCCAACGGTATGATGGCATAAAGGAGTATAAAAATGAAGACGTTCTCGTTGTTTAAGGAGTGTGATCGATAGAGAAATTCCAGAGTCTGAAGCACCTTGATTATTAGTCGATACAGTTTGAGCGAAATTATATACACAGAGAGTGTCTATACTTAGTGATACATTGAGTGAGTGTGGTAGATCATCTACACCTAGAAATCAAGGAAGATCAACGCTGTAACATCTCTTTGTTCATAGTGGAATCCAGCCAATTGGCTGTCGGTGCAGAAGAGTGGATGTAGGCTTGAATCAAGCCGAACCACTATAAACCACGTGTTCAATTCTCTCTTTCCTTTACTCAGTCTTATGTTGATTATTATTTATCGCAAATCCTTCAACTATCTAAGTATTGTGCAATCATCCGAAAAATCTTTTATATACCTATTCACCCCCCTCTAGGTATTCGTACTAGCCATATTAGGTCTCGCTCAAGAAAAGGGGCAGACAGAGAGAGAGAGGATTGTGATGAGAGGTGAGAGCCCCTTAAGCTTGATATTTTGCAAATATCTTCCAAAAATCATTATAGGCCATGTATAATTACTTGGTCTTCAATGATCCAACATGACCCCCTCTTCTAGAAGCCAAAATGGTCCAAATGTTGTGGCTAGGTGGGGGTACACGAATTTGGGGGAGGATTGGCTTAAATGAACTCAAATTCTCTCTTGAATTAATCTCGAATGATCTCAACAAAAATCACTTGACCTCTGAATGCCTCAATTGATAATTTTCCTCATTCAATAATATCTCACACTTCTCAATTTCGCAATCGAAAACCACTTTCGGCATTTTCTGCACTAAAACAACCCGACGATGACTTTTTCCCAAAAAGTGTTAGTTGTCAAAAAAATCTTCTAAGACTGATTCGATACTCCTAGAATTTATTGTGACATGGCCAAAACTTAATTTCTGAAATCGGACTTGAATTGGTGGTTAATTTTCATTCGGCGCATTTTAGCGTGACCTAGACTATCAAGTAATTTTCAGAAATTTTTAATGCAAATAACCCGTGGTTGATTTTTTTTTAACCACTATGAACTCATTCGACTCAATGGTGACTTTCGATTGTCATGAAAATCTCGAGGATTCAAATACGAACATAGGGTACCAAAACGACAGTAAAATTAGATTAGTGTCGATCGACAAGAATTTTCAAATTTAGTGGAGTCACCCATGATTGGCCACATATCTCAGTTGACCAGACCTACCTCTGGTCTTAAATCAATTTTTAACTGTGCCGCAATGGCCTCTAAAGATGAGCACAGTCGAGAAGCCGATTCCTGATCGAATTCTCAAGTTTATTGCCCTAAAATTTCTTAATTACTTATCCAAACAATCTAGTTATCTCAAGAGTGATTGGCTCTGAAAATAGCCCTATAAACACGTCAACGAAATACCCGATTAATTCAGTAGAAAACAAGTTGAGAATTTCAGGATATCACAAACTAAGGTGCCCAAACGAATTTCCATAATTTCCCTCACTAACTCACTCATTTCAAAGGCCAAAAATCCACTTAAAAGTGCCCCTCCACTCCAAATTTCCTTGATTTAAATTTGCCAAATTTTGATTTTTCGTAAAAATTCCTTACTCAACAGAATTTCTTCAAAAGATGAGACAATGTTCTAAATCATGACATGCTCGAACGTTTGATTTGAAATCAAGAATTTTACCATGCGATTATAGTCCCCGAGTAGTTTTTAGGAATTTTACCACGGTTATATCCCTTAACGGCTTCACTTAATAGATTAGTTAACTTGTGAGTAATTAGCTCAGAGAAAAAGGACCATAGGCGCATCAGTGAAAAGTCTATTTCATTTTATCGATACGGTCCCAACCACCATACCACCACTCATTTCCCTTCATTCCTTCATCACGCCAGCACCTTCATCATCCCACCGCCGCCACCATCATCTTCTTCTTCTTCTTTTTAGTTTTTTTTTTTCCCTTTTGTGGCTGCCACCTTCATCCCCATCCACCATTGCCACTTCCATTCCCAAGACCTTGGCACCATTGGGCCGTCCACTTGAGCCACCACCACTGTCCTTGTTGCCTCAAGCCACCCCTCATCACCGAGCACCCCATCTCCAAGGAGGCCGTGGACTTCAAGTGACAAGCAGCTGCCTTCACCATGCTATTCGTGCATCGGTGCCGTGAGACACGAGTTCTTGACGCCATTGCGCCACCGTCACCATCACCATGAGCTCGCCATCACTAAAAATCTGTGAGTTAACTTCTTAATCATGGATAAGGGTGTTAATTACATTTAGGGGTGGTTAGTTTAATATTAACGGTGGTTAGTATTAATTAATCTTAATTTATTTTTAATTGCAATTAAAGATGTTTTAGATTAAATTTAATTGCCATTAGTTTAAGCAATTTCGATTAGATTAATTCATCGTGGTTAGATTAATTAATTGAGTTTAGTTTTATTAATTGTGACTTATTTAATTAATCATAATTAGCCTAATTAATCGTGATTAGCTTAATTAATCGGGATTAGTGTAATTAAAGACGAATTAGCCATTAAGTAGAATTTTATGCTTGTTTTTCTAGATGAGATTGTTCGTAATTTTGGTTATTGGCATGTATGATGTTATGCTATTGATTGCCTAATTATAGATTTTTATTTACTATTCTCAAATGAGGTTTTTGAGCAAGAAAATAGAAAAATATGAGGTATCGAGTTTGCATGCCAAATTTTACGTACTAAATAAAACATTGGGGTTTTAAAATAGAATTGTGCAAAGTTTGACAGGTTGATTTAAAATACATGACCACATACGAATATTTTACTAGGATTTTTAAATATGAATAATTGCCAAAGTTGATTATTTGAAAACGAAATATTGTGTTCTTGGCTAATTAATGGCAATAAAAATTGGCTTGATTGACGGTATGCTTGAGCAGTCATTTAATCAAACCCGTCACCCAACGGGAGTTTGGGGGCGATATCCGATTTTTATCAAATGCCCGATGAGAGTCCGGATGCCGAGTCACAGTTGAGGCCGTATCAATGCTCCTTTATAGAATGCTATCTAGGCGGGGGTTCTAGATGATGCCGTGCCCGATGGGGTGGGACAATGCAGACCACCGACTCTTGTGTTGGCCATGGCCCGATGGGTTGTAATAATTGAAACACGTATGTTTGATAGTGCGCTTGGCTATTATGGATTGTGTTCTGATTATTATTTGTGTGTTGCACTAATATTGCCATGTGAGATGTACTAATATGCAAGGGTATGCCAAGGCAAGGTAAGATTGTATGCCGTTGCATGTTTAAACTATCTCCGAGGAGAATTAGCTTCCTAATCGAGGTTTAGGAAGTTGACTCACTGAGATTTTATCTCACCCCGTTGTTAACTTTCAGGGCCATAGCATGGGGAACTATTAAGTGCGGTTGTGGTGGGCACGAGATGCGATTCTTTTGATTGGCCTCGTTGTTAGTGATGTTTAAGCTAACCCCGACCCTTTGACCCTTTTTGCCTATTGGTCATTAGGAAATTGTCTTTTGAGGTAGACTTGTAAATGTTAAACTCTTTGGGTTAACAAGTTGATAAATAAATCGTTGCTTCTGAGAAATCGTCTATTGTGTTTCACTATCCTTGATTTGTTGGTTGACTGGGTGTCTATTTAAGTCGCTTCCGCGTGTGTTTAATGGAAAGATAAAAAGAATGGGTTGGCAATGCGTCTTGGGATGTCACACTTTTAATCAACCATCGAGGGATGTTTGCGTGCTTAGGATTCGAGGCATGACATATATCGTCAATTAAAACTAAATTGAATATCATAACATCGTGCAAGGTATGAATTTGGGAGACATTGTGCCTAATCAAGAGCCGTAGGCCCATTTTTAGGAAATACTCATATAATCAATTGAAACTAAATTGGATATCATAACATCATGTGAGGTATGAATTTGGGAAACCTCGTGCCTCGCTAAAGCCTCCCCGGCCACTATAGGGGAAGAGAAAAAGAAAACTAGGAAGACAAAGAAAAGGAAAAGGAAAAGAAAAAAATAAAAATAAAATTCGAAAGAATCAAATATTTTAAAAAAATTACCACGTCAACGTACACCGGACAATCGGTGTCCATGTCAGTAGGCTTGCCAAAATTGGCATGATAGACTAAATCGGCACAATCTTGAAAAGGTTTAGGGCTGAATTAACCAAAAAAATTAAGACTTATTTGAAAAAATTACAATATATTTATGATTCTTTTGGTAATTTTCCCCATAACCCTATACATATGCAAATCAATCACAAAAAAGAGTCTAACTTACAAAGACAAACGTAATCTCAAAAGGTTAAGGTTGGCCTTTTCCTTCACATTATTCACACATCGAAATGGGAGTTGAAGTCATTTGGGATAGAAGACCATATCACGTATAAGCAAACAAGATACAAGGAAATCCTTATTTTTATAGATAAACTCTCGTGGTCAAGATTTTGTCGTTGTTGGAATTTATATTGCACGGAATTATGGTTTTGATATGAATGATATTCTTTTAGTTAGTGATATTCAAGTCTATAAATGTGTAGTATGTATTTGATAAAGGATGGACAAGAGACAAGGGATAAGATAGGATGGTTCAAAAAGACATGGAGATATAGGCAATGGGGTAGAGAAGCTATTGTTTCGTTAGATCAACAAAATGGTGCTACAATCCTATAGGAGGAGATGTTGGTGGTGGCGGAGTACAAAGGTATAGAGTTCACTCTCAACTCCCGCACGCTCTTGGTGGAGGTCTAAACCTCACGCACTTCACAATTGATTTCTAGCCTATTTATAAAGAATTCCCATCTACTTACGAGGGAACTCTCTCTGCTATGTTTTAAAAAATATTTATAATAGATTCTTCTACGCAAACTTAAGTGGACTCTAGACAATTCCACCGCCGCCCAAGTACTAGATTTTTTTTAGGATATTTCTAGACTTCTCGATGTTGGTTTCTCACGTCTACTAGAATTGGACTAGAGACTTCTACGTTAAAAATGGATCACCAAGTTTCAACAGTTGTTTTGTACAACTATAACAAGCTTTGCATGTCTTAGAATTGCGCACATTGCTTGTAAAAATGGCCAATTATCTCCATCAAATGTATGGGAGATGATCAAGAACAATACTTCCTCCAAAAAGTGAGCAGGCTAAGGTATTGGAAGTGGACAACTTTCTTAGTTTTGTCCCCGAGCAACTTGTGCTTTGCTTGAAGCATTGTTCTTGATTGTCACTAACAATTTCACCCATTTCTAAAGCAATTCATAATTTAAAACACAACAAAGGAATACTATCAAACGTACCAAACATGAAGTTCATTATATAAAAGCAAGCAGTTTTCTGAAACCATGCATGAGGTCTAACGGACGCAAAGAGACTAGGTTCAGTAAGGTCTTATCAAATCCACATGACTCCAACTATAGCTCGAAATAAAAGAGTTAATGAGTCAAAAGCTCGTCCTCAAACTCTTACGAAACCAAATTAGCCAAGGACTCGAAATAAAAGAGTTCAATGAGTCAAAAGCTCGTCCTCAAACTCTCACGAAACCAAATTAGCCAAGGAACCATTTTGGAACGTTGGAAGACGAAGACGAAGACGGGTGATGGATAGCGGCTTCATTTTCCATGACTGACTTCCCTTTACGATCACGAGTTCCAGCATCCTGCACATCAAAGGCACTCCCAAGCCGGGCGTCATGTAGAGGCACCTGGTCCTGCTGGTTTGGAATTCTAGCTTGCCCCATGACATCAGCTTCCACAGGTCTGGATTGCAGGGGACACAAAAACTCGAAGAATTGAGGCTTCGATGTCACTGGGTTTGCACAGTTGGGAGCGTGATCTGAGCCACCTCCATGGCTTAGGCTTAACCAGTTAGGCACCGGACCTGCACCAAGTGAGCTGCTTTCCTTGCTTGGGCTTAAACAGTGAGGAAGCCGTCCTGCACCAGTTGAGATGCCATCATTGGTTGGGCTTAACCAGTGAGGAAGCCGTCCTGCACCAGTTGAGTTGCCACCATCGGTTGGGCTTAACCAGTGAGGAAGCTGACCTGCACCAGTTGAGATGCCTTCATTGGTTGGGTTTAAACAGTTCGACCTTTGACCAACGGGAAGCGAGCTCTCTTCAGGGATGGGTGCTGCTTGCAGTGTCCAGTCAAGATCTTTATAGTCATTCCTAGGAAAGGAGATAGCACCTTGAGAAGGCTCTTGCCAAGAAGGAAGTAGAGGACTCTTGCCTTTTGCCGCTGTTGCTTGCATTGCAGGATAGGAAGAAACTGTTTCTCCCTTTTTCGCCAGCCCATCCGTCATCACAGCATCTTGCATCATCTTAGAGAAACCACTTCCTTGAGAATCAGGGGCAAAGTTCCATGTGGCGAAGGGATTTGGGTTGCCATTCAGAGTTGTAGCGGCTGGCTGGTAGAAAGAACTAGAATACAGAATACCGGCAGTCATGTCCCTCTCAGAATCATTAGCGATGTCCAACCCCTTGTTTATGTAGTTTGTTTCCTGTCCAGTCTGATGAGTGGGGTACGCCAATGTGTGACGAGCTTCAGGAATTATAAAACTCGGATCTTCACTTCGATTCATACCTCCAATCGCTAATGCATTCCCTCCATAGAAATTACTTGATTTCGCAGGTAAATTGAGATGAGGAGGTTTTGTAGGGTTCCTGTAATTAAAATCGGTTAATGCAGGAACTGCATTTTGGTGAACAGACCCTTGGTGAACCGATCTGGCAGCTGCAACTTGGTGAAAAGAGCCTTGTGATATGTTAGAAGCATCAAACTTGACGGCTTGCGTCTGCAAGTGCGGAACTTCATTTTGGGGAACAGAGCCATGGGGCAAGTTTCGACATAAATTCCTTGTAGCGATGGATTTCACCATTGGCCCCAAATCCTTAATAAACCGCATGACGCTCCCCTTATAGTCTAACTCTTCTTTTGCCTACAAGACACCACATAATAACTAGCACAAATAAGTCGCAGGCAAAAATTCAGTATCAGAACCAACGAAGGCAAAGCGTATAGTGGAGGTTGACCTGATAGGTTACAAAGCTATGTTGACAACCCAAGTTATGAGAGGCAAACTACATTCTTTATTAGCTTATCAGCTTCAAAAACTGTTTTCCAAATCGACCATTTTGACAATATCTACCTAAATATGTAGACAGACTCACAAGAATCAGGTTGCTTACTTGAACTAGAGTTTTTCTGTTCTCGGGATCATCTGATGCAAGTGACTTTCCCTTGCCAGGGGGCTGATAAGTTTGACGGCGTTGGTCTGCAGAACCCTCATTTCTTTTACCTCTTGCCCCTGCATAAGGAAACATCAAAACACAAACACAATTAGTGAATAATTCCGACCAAATACTACTTGGAATATCCAATGAAAATTCAACTATGTTTGCAACTGTCGAAGATGCAAAACAAACATGATTTTGTAAGCGTCCAGTAAAACAAAGTAGCCTCAGGATAGTCTACGCACATTCCAACATGCATCAACAAAACAATTCCCTTTGACAATAAATAAATGAAGAATCAGGCATCTCCTACCACTTGATATCTCCCAGTCTGTAAAATTCAGAAGTCTGGCTTCAGCCTTGGTCCATCGGCCGTCACGCTCGGTTATTGGGAAGAAATGGGTTTCAAAGTTTGATGGATCTGTTCTGAGAGCATGAAATAGCTTTTCAGCCACCTCTCTTATAGCACGAGCCTAAAGAACACACCTCCTCAGTTAGAAAGGAAGATAGCCAGATCACCATGTGAAACATAACCACTAAGAATCAACAAGAAGTGATGGTTATACCTGTCTATAAAAGACGGTAGTGGATTGATTAAACCTCATTGCATTGTCAAATACCAAGAACACGTCATGCTGACATGAATCAAAATAAACAAGTGAACAAATATATCTGAAAGTAAGTAGTCTTTCCATTGCAAACAAAATAATTATTGACCAGATATGTTTTTACACATTCTTCCTGGACTGGCCCTATAATATCTTTTATAAAGTAAATGCCCTGAGAATAGATTATACTATCCTGGACAACAATAGATAGACTCATTTACTTATCTGTGTACGTATACAAAGCTATTTTCATTTTGAAGCAATTCACATGCATTTGTTCAAGAAAGAGGCGCAGAAATCAATGCAAACAAGGCCTTTTGAAAAGTATCATAATAAATCTTCAGTTTGTAAGACAGAAAATCACTAGTGCTATAATATTCAAAACATAAGTGAGATGCTACCCGTTGATTATGGGTCAAATTAAGACCCGATTTGGTTTGGAACCAACTTGATTGATTTGAGGACATTCAGAGTGAGAAAAATATTTTGGAGTGCTTGAAGAGACACTTTTTAACATCCTAAATTATGTGATGGACGTTTGGAATGAAGCACCAAAGTTTTGAGGCCAGAGTGGGTTCAAAACAAGAAGAAAGGGCATCTGGAGGCAAGATCAGACATCGAGCCAAGGCTGGTCAGATGCCCAACCTGGATGTGACAGCTGGAAATTTTAGCATTTTGAACCTGGATAGAGAGCTTGCAGGACGAACAGACAGGATTTTACTTGAGAGAACCAATTAACAAATCTCCAGCATCTACATTTATTTCTGAATTACAGGAAGTGCGGATTAATCAACCTACTGATCACTAGAGCCTATTAGGATGATAAATTGGAGTCGAGGCCAAAGAAGTACATACTCCTATTCTCCGCATGAGAGGTGAAAGATTATACTACTTCTCTTGGTCGCTTTTTCTTATACAAAGAGGCATTCAAGGGCATCATTTGACCGGTGAGATGTCTTTTACATAGTCTAGAAAAGCTATGAGCAATCATTCGGCTTTGAAATACATCAAAAGATAAAACAAGGATATTCTTGACCAACCTCAAAGTCTTCCAATGCCTTATATTTGCCTCTGCTAAGCTTTATCCCTATTGTACTAAAATCCATTGGAAATTTAATGACGTCTTGATAGCCTTCGACCTTTCAAAACAAATATATATACAGTTCATAATCAACAATGTCGGAATACCGGATGCAGTACTTGAAATAGTCACTGAATTACAAACCTGTGTAGGGTCTACTGGCTCTGCAAATATTTTCTTCTGGTCTCTCCTGCATTATCATCATCATCACCATCGTGAAGATGGTTATGACCATAACAACAGTTAATATGAATTAACGTAACTTTTGATGAAAGGCTCAACCTTCAAAACACAAATGAAACTGGTTTCTTATAAATCTATATCTACAGGAGATGAGTCTTCAACGCCCAGACTAAGGATTTTTTTACATAGCCATACCTTTGCAATAAAGTAAGCAACATTTCGAGCTTGCTTTGATCCGGTAGTGAGGTTCTGGGATCCATTGGAGTTGCTTCATGAAATACATTGGTTGAGTCAATTTCAGAAATCCTTTTGGTACCGTAAATGAAAAGATCAAAGTAATGAAGTAGAAAGAAGGCTTACTAGGACTTGTGCAGTGCTGTACACTTTTAAAGGCGTCACTGAGCTGGATTTGATGTTAAATGAGAGTTAAGCCAATAGATTATCATTCCATAGGAGAATATTGAATAATATAGCAACAAATATATATGTTATTCTTACCCTTTACCAATATATATATGTTGCATTGACAAAGCAAACTATAAAGCTTACGACAATTTTTGTAATATAACAAATATTCTTCTGTAACTTATGGACCAGGGAATCTCCAACAAATGAAGAACACAATGCTCCAACAACTTTTCTATACGTCCCTCAAGGAAATGGCCATGTATACTTGAGTTTCTTTCTTGCACGGACTCCAAACGAAGCCATTTATATTTTTCATTTCATTTTTCACTTTTCTTGAGACCAGTGCATTGCAGAGACAAACTTGCATCTAGAATTGGGCTAACAAGATGCGATTGAGCAAAAATGGCAGATCCTCAGAACGTTTCTCTTGGGATGAACTGACAACCAACTGATCTTTTCACAATTATCTTAACACAGAACTGTCATCAAGACATGATACATGAAACCCTAGAAGTTGAATGATCGGGACACTTCCAAAGCCTTTTATTCTCACTTATAATCAGTGGTAAACAGTCTTTCTCTTAATATTTGAATTCTACCATTCAAAAAGCACCAGCAACGAACCGACGCTAGTTCAATAAGTAAGCACCATAAAAACTTGTTTTCTTTTACATGTATTGCATGATCTCCCAAGGCAGCTCAAAGTATAAGGAGACTGATTGATGACAATATTCACTAGACTAGCATATAACTGAATAAAAGTGTGGTGTATCTCATGATAATAATCCAAGCATGCAAATTCAACAAACTATGCTAGTGAGCATAAAGTATGCTAGGAAATAACGATATAGAGTACCAGTTTCTTTATTTGTGGTTCTAAAACATGAGCTTGTTGTTCCGCAGGATCAGATAGTAAATCTTGCAATGGTCTTGTCTTGACCTTTTTCCTTGCTCCTTTGCGATCAGATTGTTCATCCTTTCTGCCTAAGGTCATCCTGCTTTGCTTCTGGCTTCTCCGCAGTGCATTTCGCGCTTCCAGTTCAGATATCCTGGAGCTCCTTCGACGCTCCTCATTAGACATGATTGGTTGATTGATCCCTCTGTTCGTTCAAACGAATATGTTTAACTCCTATCAAAAGAAAAAATTACTTTAATGCCTTTCGATATATATTGTCGACTAACAACAACCTAATCAACAAAAAGTGAGGAATCAACTTCTACTAAACCAAAATAATCACAAGAGCCATATAGACAATCAGTACGTAAAGCTAAATAAGTGTACTGTTATGTTGTCACTGAAAGGTGAATAACTGCACTGTGATAAAGGCTACAATAACATTTTAAAGAATGCAATGAAACTAACTCTTGAAGTAACACAAATAGGCCAAATAATAAGCAAATAGGTTTTCTAGATACCCAAGATTTCAATGTACTTTACTGTCAGAATTACCTAAATAGAAATGAGATAACCCAAAGAAAATCATTGAATCACAACTTGCTGATACAAAACCTTCGCTTAAGCACTATTTTATTATAGAGGACTGATTTTCAGCATTAATTAGGGCTTGGAGTAGCAACTGCCACACAACAGAAAAATTTGGAAGTAAAATCATAAATGACCTGGTTTCAAAACTATGGATTTGAAATTAAAGGACAATCTTCATTGCAAGATATTTGTCCAAAATTGTATTTCATAGATTAAAAGCTTTTCAAGGTGTTCTGAAATAATTTTCCCTCAATAGTTCTCCCCCATACCATTCGGGCAAGGCTAGAACTGAAATTGAGCTATGAAATTACACAATGGGTAACTCAAGAAAGTGGAGATGCAATTTAACATATCATAAAACAAGCATTCAGTCTCCCTGAAGGATTTCCTTGTGGTGGTTTGGCTTTGGGGAAGAAATCCACCGACCATCATCTCTTAGGACAAAAACAAAAACCAGAAAAGATCAACACTTTCATGCATGTAATAGCTTGTCTTTACCCTTCCTCTTTTTGCGGTTCTTTGCCAACCCCCTTTTGCTTCTTTTCCCCAGAAAAAGAGCTACTGGTCAACTCTCCAGAAAAGTTCCGATAAAAAAAAAAATATATCTGGAAAAGCACACTAAATACTTCGGAAAAGAGTCTCCGGCAACTCCTCAATGGGAAAATAAACACAAAAAGATCAACTTGCAAACACCTTTGGATCCATGGATTAGGTTTTCTTTACTTATCAGAACAAAAAAGAATGAAAATTGATCTGCTTGAAAGATACATACCAAGAGAAAATCTAGGAATCACACGAGAACATCTCGGAAATGAAATCATGAACAAATCAGTCATAGATCTAAGAGATTTAGGCATACATGTGCCATGATCAGGATTAAAAAGCATGAGATGCAGTACATTACCGAAGACCCTCCTTAAGCGAACCCTGAGACGCGATAAACTTTCTAGTGCTTCTTATCGGAACGAATGCACTCATCGCTTCTCTTTAGTGAGCAACTCCGATAAGCCTAATCGGCCAATAATAAAGCAAGTACATAAATTTTCACCATTTAAGGTAATATTGGTGGATTCACTGCAATATTAGCTTGCACTGACTTGGTATTTCAATTCATTCAACTTTTCAAATTGAAATGCTCACGTCGGATAATGACAACGGCCACGTGTCAACGTCGCTCCAAAAAAGACAAAGGTTGATGCTCTCATTATGCTACGCCGTTTTGCATATTCTCTCACTAGTCTTCTATTAATCTTTGCATATGAAGCTAATTAGGTAAATTCTTTCCAAATGAGAGTGCTAGAACTTCAATACTGAAGTAAAACAAAACTTGACATGAGTTTAGCTGCATCTTGTGTATCATTGTGAAACAAGTCCAATGTAAACATCAAAGTAAAGGACTGTATCATGATAAAGTTAGAAATGCTAAGGTCCTTTGTCAACTGCAGATACAGCTCTCTTGTTGTTAATGCTTCTGCATCACCAAGCTGACTTCCTTCTCTGAACTATTACTATCAGATGGAAAAAGTAACAGAACCAACATTAATGTCCAGAAATATTTGTGCTAGAAGCTGATGAAAAGAAAGGGTGGACAAAATCTTGTTGTTTTTGGGTGAAGTTAAATGTCAAACAATCCAAACCCAACTGTAATAAAATTTTCAACTTCTGAAAGTTATTTGGTACATCTTTTCTATGGCAACTTTTGTTGGAAAAAGGGGTATTGTAGTGTTTGTATGCGTTCGCCAAACAACTTGCAGCTGCAGCACCTCCACAGTTAATTAAAATAGGGTTTAAGGAAGTTTTTTTGCTTAAATTTAAGGTGATGTAGCTCTAGAATCTATGTTACCAAACATGTTAATTACAGTGTTTTACAGCATTAGTATAGCAAAATACACAGTTATGATTGGTTTTACCAAAAAATAAATAAATAAATACACAGTTATGATTCAATCGCAATCATGCCAAATGGACTCTTAAGCTAAAGACCTATGGCTCTCTAGTTTTCACTTTGTCCACATCAAAATTCATATCTTCAAATATTTTTCACTATCTCCATGTACTTCTGATGCATCTATGATCCCTCGGCAATATGCATTAACTTTGTATCTTTTTACCAGAGATACTACATAAGCATCTCGTTTGACTGACATAAAAAAATAATGTGCCTTTCCTATCTGCAAGTCTTTTGGTCTTATATTGAGGCAAGGCAGCGATTTTGGAAAAACTAATAGTTTGCACTCATAGAGGAATAATTACTTCGATAGGAATGTTCCATTGCATTCTAAGTAGAAACAGTAATGTTTACATGAGCAAGAGAACTAGAAGGTTTGCTGTATATTATATAGTGACAACACTAGAAGATTTTCCACAATTTCGCTTAAGAGCAGGAAGAATTACACACGCTTTCTGTGGATGCAAAAAAATCAAAATCTATCTGCATCACTTGATCTAGTGGGTAACAACAGTGATCAACTTTCACTTGCAAACAAGAAAATTCTACTATCAAGCGATAACCAACTGGTATCAGAGCAATCAATAAATACCAAGACCCAATTATGTTTGGAACAGTTGTTATTTGATATCCATATTAACCAGTGGAACCAGCACCTTACTTGAGATTTTAACATTGAAACTGTAGTTAAAGAAACAAGAATAGTGAGAGATTTCTGAGCAGAAAGAGGGCAGCAATTGACAGCAAATTCCTTGGTGAAAGTCCAGTGCCTTCTCTAGAGTGTTCTTGCATGATTGACTTCTTAAAGTATTGGCAATCTTAAACTGTGTTGTGGAACTGGAATTTGTCAAGATCCAGTAAAGGAAAACATCGAGTCACAGTAATCTTGTATCATGTTATGTTACTGGAATTTGAGAAAGCATAAAAAGAAAAAATTAAATCACCATTGAGACGAGAGAGAGAGAGAGAGTCTGTATAGAGATCACAGAGCGCTGTAGCACCATTAACTGTCCAAAACTTTACTGGAATTCCTAATCCTAACGCTGTAGCACCATGGCAACTCAGCTAAATGCGGCTCAAGTCTTTACAGACAGACAGACAGATCTTTGTAATAGCAATAATAGCAATCAAGCAGGAGATAGCTTTAGACAGTTGCTGTCCTCCGTGATTGATTGGTCTTATTAGAAATAAAAGACAGACTATTGGCAAGACTTTCCACAAAGATGACACAAACATTTGATTTCGTGATTAGTTTGGAACTTAAGTACAACCTTGCCTCAAAAGCAAAAAGTCAGAATGATTGACGATATCAAAGAAAAGCAATGAATTCGTGCAAGATGAATTAAAGATGAATGTCAAAATAAGGCAGAAATGAATTGTTTTTTTCCAAAGTCAGAATTCTCAAAATCTCTTCTTAGTGTTTGAAGGCGAATAATGCGTACCTTTTCCGATCCTTGAAATTCTTCTCATAATATATCCCAAGCCTCTTTTTTTTTTTTTTTTTTTGGTCGAATCCAAAGTCAGTTGAATAATAAGCTTTGCTATCATGTATGAACCTGTACTTAAAAGAAGTAAAAAAGGAACGATGAACTTTATACAGATTTTGATAGAAGCCGCAAATTCTCGAACCTGAGCAGAATCTAGATTCTTCCCATCTAATCAAAAAATATATATGATCAGAAAAGATAAAACATCCATGACTCCATGATAGGAAAAGAACTACAAAAGTACCGCTACAAAATTGGCACGCACACCCTCATGTTCCCAAAAGTATGCCCTTGCGGAAAGATTAATGATAAAAAATTTAAAATTCGATCATCGAAGGTGCCCATGAACATTGAAACTCTTAACATCTACTTCTTCCATGAACCTGGTGCCTGTCAAGTGAGATCGAACCTAAACCCAAACCAAAGCAGTGAATTAAACATCTCATTTACTGATCAGTTTTACACTGGCAGTTACAGGTTAGAGAATTCTCCTCCTATCAAGAAAATTCTGAATTTAGAAACCATAAAAACAGACAAAAAAGCAAAAGGCAACCAGACAAAATCTGCACTTATATCCCTTAACACTAGAAAAAATGTGTCCTAGTTTCCAGGTTAATAACAAGAAGATCCATCGCTTTAAAGTGAATATGAACATCGAAGCTCTAATATCTGCTCCTTTCATGAATCTTGTACTTGTCCAGCGTGATGGGACCCAAGCTCAAACCCGGGAAATAAACGCTTTCAACATAATGCTGTTGCATGCTCCCTGATCTCATGCGAGTCCTCCGCGGCAGTCACTTTCCCATGGTCAAGAAGAAGAAATCGCTCCTCGATCTCTTCCCTCCACATCTCAACAAAAAACACCATCTTCCTTTCCGCAAGCTCCACAAAGCTCGCAGTGGCTGCTTGCTCATCATCTCGCGGCAGAGGGCTGGGGTTTTCGATGGTGTGGGGCAGTTCTTTTTACTTTCGAAGAGATGCGAATCACTGGTCTTACTGTACTGTCCGAGTTCTTGATCGAAGTATCAACTCCATGAAGGAACCGACCGAAGCATTTGATGTTTCCAAGTGAATAGATTAGGCGATCAAGGGTCTGCCGGAAGGTTATGGGATGAATGTCACTGGCCACTTCCATGGAATTTGCAGAGGTTCTCTAGATGGCCGGTATAAGAGACAGACATTTGTTTGGGATTATTTGTTCTTTTTTTTTTTTTTTTTTTTGGTCGAAGGATTATTATTATTATTATTATTATTATTATTATTATTATTATTATTATTATTATTATTATTATTATTATTATTATTGGAAACATGGTGAAGAACAAATAGAGTGATTTGTATCAGAAATTTAGAATAGATAGACAGACTTGTTACCACTTTTTGCTAACAATCCAAATTCGGTCTTAGGAATCAATTGAGAAACTAGATTGCACTTATTTATGAACTTCATGGAAATTAAATTGGCCTAGTTCTCCCAAAAAAAAAAAAAAGCCCAACTTAAGGTTGAATCTTTATTGTGTCCCAAACTTTTCTTTTATCAACTTTCACACTAGCATTAAATCTACCAATAATTTCAAAATTTGTCACTAGTTTCTAACATCAAGAATAGTTGGAGAACTTGTGTCTTTATCAACATCCTTACATTTGTATAAAGCAACATCACACTCCTAATATTGATAATCTTGAAGAAGTCAATGGCGATTTTCGGACAAAGGGGGCAAATTTGAGGTTAAAGTGAAAGTTTGGGGATTTTTTAGACAAAAGAAAAAGTTTGGGGCAATCTTGAGATTCAACTTAAAGTTAGAGGGCTTTTTTTTAAGGGATTTGGTCCTGTCATTTTTTAAGATTATTACAAACTAACCATTTAAGATCAATTAGATTCTATCTTTTTTATGATCTTCACTAATAAACAATAGTAGTTTGCACATGGGACCTCAATAATCTTAGGCCTAGCTACTCCTAATAGTTGCCAAAACCATGGGTTACTAGCATGTTAATTGGCTGAGTTGATCGAAACTTAGCCCCTTAATAACAAGTTTAGATCCCCAATCATTTGAACCCTCTCATGTCTATAGATGACAACAATTAAAAAAATTTCCCAGTTCAGCTTTTATAATGACACATCTATGATACTCATTAATTGTTTTGTTTTCCTTAGAACAAAAATCACATTTCTTGTGGTAGTCTATTCTAATAGTATAGACATGAAATCATTTACTCACCAATAACTCATTGGAAATCTACTACACCATCTACCTACCTATTAGGGTTGAGCGCGGTTCCCGGGTTACCCGGGAACCGGAACCGAACCGGAGGAGGGTCCGGTTCGGTTCCCGGTTCCAAGGGGGACCGGTTCCGGTTCCGGTTCCTTTTTTCTAGGAACCGGTTTCGAAACCGGAACTGGAACCGGTTTCAAAACCAGAACTTATTTCGGAACCGGAACCGGAACCGGTTTCGAAACTGGAATCTGTTTTGGAACAGGAACCGGAACCGGTTACTTAGGGCAGAAAAAGCTCGACCTTGGATGTTCTAGTGACTTGTATGTGATGTTCTAGTTGAAGTTTGGCTTTGGCCTCTAAATGAAAGTTGTAAAGGACTTCTTGGAGTATAACATACTCAAATTTGGGACAAAAAAAACAAGTATAAGTGGGTGAAATTGTTATTCTTTGGAAAGATTGGATCTGGAGATTTTGGGACCGACCCTTGATGAATGCATGGACTATAAGGCAACCTTTTTGTCGAAATTTCACTTCGGTTTCTTAAAAAAATTTGTAAAGGACATCCTGAGGTTCCACATATAAAACATTTATAATTGTGGTCCTTTGGAGATGGTTAGATCTGGAATTATGGTACTACGAACAGGGATCATATTTAATTATCTAGGATGAATTTGACTTCGATGTTTTAAGTCGAATTTTGTATTTAATCGGAAATTTTTTTGCAATATGATGTGTTCGGATCTTGTAAGTTGCAATGCGTGGACTATATCATTTTGTATGAGGTTCTTTTGGAAATATGTTCTGCATAAAATATCTCTCTTATGTCTTGCCTAGAACATATTTAAAATTTTTGTAGTTCATTTGCCTATTTAACCAAAAACATTTCAAAAACTGTGCAAGTAGAGAATAGGTAAATCGATTTTATCTTTTAATATTAGACTACGATTTCTTCATAAAACTTGTACCTCTAGATCTTAAATACAACGTGTCCAAACAGAATTTTCTGAGTTCATTTAAAGGCTTAATCGAAATTGTTTTCAAAACTTTACCTCTAGACATTCTTGTTCAAGTGTTTTAACAGTTTGCTATTTGTTTTGAAATTTCTAATTATATTCTACTATTGTTGTGCACGAAGTTAATATATCAAAATAACATGTCAATTACCTACCTATCTATCTATCTATGTCTCTTCATCTACATGAATATAAATAAGGTAAAGTGAATGACCTGTTCCTCTGCACACATTCTTGATGTTTGTTACTTTATTTCAATGGTAAATGGCAAAACTTAACCAGCTATAAATTGCCAAAAGTTGACCAAAACAATGTGAGACAAAATAAAAAGAAATTATTTAATATTTTATTTCGAGTGCATTTGTTCTGGTAGTCCAAGAATCTTGTTTTCCCCATTGGAACGGAAAATTGATAGTGTTTAACTTCTGAAACTACTGAAACTATAATAAAATAATATAATTAATTTCACGTTAGGAACCTACCTTTGAGAAGAAAAAATAATGAAAATGACCGGGTGCTTGGAAGAAAACAGCCCTGGATTTTAGATGGAGCATTTGCAATTTATTAAATAATTTTTTGGCCAAAATTTTCGGTCTTCGAATTAAAAAACCGTATAAGAAGTGCGTGCTTAAAATCATGCCTGCCATAATAAAGTTTTTATGGAAACTAAATTTTCCTTTCATTCAACGGCATTCTTTAGACGATAGCAGCAAACAAATGAATGGAAATTCAAGTTTCAATTCATGTTGGGACCAAGCAGACACATGAAATATGTTCAATTTATGCCCACTCTCGTTCAATTCAATTCAATTCCATTTCCATACATCAAACATGCCGGAATTTCAGCTTAATCAAGGAACTGATATCCCCGCCTTTTAAGTCTAAGAAACAGTTTCCAAGCATAAATACATAAGTCTGATGAAATTTAAAAAAAAAAAATATTATTTGAGTAAATATTGGGCAGGAAATACTTCAATTTAAAAAAAAAAAAAAAGTTATCCATCAATCTCCTCATTATTGAATATTAGGCACTTGATGAGCATATTTTCAAGAATAATCGACAGAAGATGGAAGCCATAAAAATGGACATACGCTTCACCTATTTTCGTTTGAATTTTTATTTCAGCATCCAAATTACGCATAGAAGTTCGTAGTTTTACTCAGAAAGAATTTGCCAACACTACTATTTGATGTCACTCATAAGCAAAATGCAAAACTATCTTTAGATATTATAAAGGGATACTTTTGGAAACTAAAATTTCTTTGCAAATCCATTTTAATATTTTCATACTTGAAACAAAATAAAAGTGGGAATTCAAGCTCAATTGAAGAGGAAAAGGAAACAATTTTTAATCACATTAGAGCTTCAGAAATGCAAATGACAAGAAAACACGTGCGAATTGTCGAATCTGTCCTTAACGGATGGAGCATCTTCACTTCATCTTGCATCCTTAAGAATGTTCCTTCCTGCACATTCTCAAGAAAATCTTCAATCCTCTCTCTCTCTCTCTCTCTCTCTCTCTTCCCAGAAGAAAAAATTATGGTCATTTTCTCAGTCTCACTAGCAGCTCCCACGCCAAAACTCCAAGGTACCTCTTTCTCTCTATCTCACGCGATTAGCTTCGGGTTTTTCTTGCTCAAAGGGACAATTTTTTTGACTGGGTAGAGCTAGTTTTGCTTGCTTCATGTGTGTTGTTCGCGCAACCAAATCCGGTGGCGTACGGTGGACACGTTTTGTTAAAGAAAGTGGGTGTGGCTGTAAATGGTTGCTGAAAAGCTCTTTTCTTTTTCCCTGCCTATTAATTTTCACGGAGCTTGGATTGGGTTTCACTTGGATGAGTGTTTGAAAGTGAGGAGAAAGAGAAAGAGGTAAAAATGCCTGTTCATGGTGGACCATGGGGCCGACCGGTTGGGGTTCGGGGTCTGCCTGTTTGGTTTGTGGTTCTGGAGAACCTCGATGACGGGACGGCCTAGGATTCTAGCGCATAAGGCTGGTGGCAGACCCCGACATGCTGCTCACTCAAGATTTTATTTGATAGTCAACAAATATTTAAGCCGTCATTTCTGTTGAATTGTTCCAACGATGTGAACGTCTTACAGACAGGACTTTTTCGACGTCTGCCGTGTTAACTTCGTCCCATGGAAAGCGGGAAAGACAGAGTTTATGGTACAAACAGAAGGATGAGGGGTAATGCCTACTCGCGTTGCAATTCATTATCATACAATATTTGGTGTTCCAATCTGAATGATATAAGGTTCTTATAGCTTCTGTTGACAAAAGATCACAGGATGCGAATGTTTTGTGGCATGAGGAGACGATGAAACGGAGGTTCCTGCTTTCTTCTCAGTTTCTTCGGTCTTCTTTCCAACTTCATCTTCTGCTGCAAAGTCAAAGAGTAAGAACCCGTACGATGAGAGGCGCTTGCTTGAACTCAATAAGCGGATACAGAAGGAAAATAATGCGCCTGAAGAGTTCCCAAGTTTCATCAGAGAAGGTTGATACCACAGCATAATAATTGAGATTGTACTTTACATGGTTTTCTACGTCTACATTTCTTTGTATGGACAATTAACTTACCTGTTCAGTATGACTTATTTGCTTGATTTCGCGCTTTCCCTCTCCCCACCTAACCAAGAGAGTCTCTGAACTTACGTGATGCTTTGATTGGTATTCAGGTTTCGAAGTAAAGGTGGTAACTTCAGATAATTATGTTAAGAGGGACTCAGGACTTATATATCGGGATTTTGAAGTTGGTACAGGTGACTGTCCAAAGGCTGGTCAGCAGGTTTTCCTTTCATTTTCTTAGCTTTATCTCTTGAACTTGCAATGCTGCGAAGTTTCCTCTGCATCGAGTTCTCTAGGAAAAGATCAAAAAAGAAGAAAACTAAAATAGAAGATATGAGAAAAAGAGTTTCGACAGATGAGCATTGTTTTAGTAGTTCTGTTTTGTACCAACTATAGATGGTATGGTGTCTTAAGTTTCAACTATAGATGGTATGGTGTCTTAAGTTTTCCACATTATCATCTTTATACTTAGTTCTTTTATTATTGCCTTGATATTTCTAACTTGATGAATACCATTTACATGTTGAGAAAAACTGAGGTTGCCATCTATCATCATGTAAAATTTAAACAGATTGTTGTGCATATACAACAATAGCTGATTTGCAAAATCAGCGATCCTGGATGCTTTCGTCTGTTCTTTTACTTATCGCCATCTTGGCTACCTTATTAATCAAAATGGAATTCTTGTTCATCCAATACTGTTTTCATTGGCATTATGCTACTATAGTAGACAGCTGGACAAACTGATTCTCAAGCCTAGAAAAAAAATTCACAATTCAACTTTGGCAATTCTGGAAGCTAGGTCAAAATGCTGAGGATCAATTTTAAAGCTACCACGCTTAATGCTTCAATTTAATATCTGTTAATAACAGGAAATAGAACCAGGATAATGAATTTACGTCTTAAAACTATTGGCCTCTGATACTTTACTACTGCCTTGTTTCTTATAAACTGACCCCTAACCTGTCAAAACAATTCACAAAAAAACTTTTGAGATTCCAGAAAGTTAGGTTGAAATACTAAGGTTGAGATGATTGGTACTTTTGTGCTTGTCCATGAATAACAGGGAAATGAGAAGCATGATAATGAATCTACATGTCAAAAACCATTTCCCTTTGGTAAGGGTCGCTGCTTTGCTTCTTATTATGGCTGCAATCCTTGTCAATGATCTTATGCAGGTAACATTTCACTATATTGGCTACAATGAGTCGGGAAGACGTATTGATAGCACCTATTTACAAGGTTCTCCTGCTAAAATCCGTATGGGCACCAATGGTTTAGTTCCAGGTCTGCAATAATCAGCACAATCACTTGTATATACCTTTTCTTTAGATATTATTTGTTTGAGTAAATGGAAAGAATCAGAAGCATGACGCATATTTCTAGATCCAGTCAAATGTTAGGAGTACATTATGGACTGCAGACTACTTGAAGATGGCTCATTTACTTAAAAACTAAATATCCTAGGCATTGTCCACACAAATAAACGAGAACAAATGAAAGCTTTGAATTATTAATTTTGGGAAATTGGGTGCAGGATTCGAGGAGGGAATACAAGATATGAGACCCGGGGGAAAGAGGAGAATCATTATTCCTCCAGAACTTGGACCACCAGTGAGAATCTTAATATCTTATTTTTCCAGTTCTGCTTGTGCTCTCTCTGGTTGCTCTGTCTCTGTTCTTTTTATTTGACATCCTTGGTTTAGCCATACGTGTACCTTCAGTTTTCCTATTTCTTAACATCAAATTTTTAGGTTACTCTTGAAAAATATGACATATCATTATAGTCATCATAATCAGAGTTAATTTTAAGATACCTACTTTCATGAGACCCAAGAATGTCTTCGATTATATAGAAAAACCCAAGATGCTAGAGTACAGAAAATATAATTCACGATGTCACATGTGATGCGTCAATCCTTTGTTTATTAGTTCTGCATAAAGTATGTCGGTGCCTTTAAGACCCATCACTATGTCATCTAAAGCTACCATTTGAGAATGAGGCAGAATCTTCATAAGCTGGCTTGTGCTCTCATAAATTGAATTCCTGTTTCAGTTTGAATGCTGTGTTAGATGATCATTTCTGGTTGAAAATGAAAAAGATGAAAAATCCTAACCCTTTTGCTAATTGGTGAAAGTTAGTGGAGGTGGTCACAGTCCATCATTTGCATTAAACAGGTGTACACTTTAGTCAAGCTCAAAATTTGACTTTATACTGATACCTGAAACTAACATTAGTCCCAACATGATTCATAGCATATGCTTAGGCTGATTTATGTTGGCAACTTCATTGATTGCAAATTCATGATCTTAATCGAGAACTTCCAACATTCTGGTTTCTTCAGAGAAATGTAAAGCTATTAAACAGACACTCATCTGAGCTCACTGGGTACCGATTCTAGGATTTTAATTTGGGATAAGTGCATTAGAAGTCCTAAAACTTGTCATCAAAGTCATTGATTGTCCTTTTGAAAGTTTTAGGACTCAATTGCACTTTCATGGCAAGTTTTAGGACTCGATTGCTATTTTTGAAAGTTTTAGGGCTCGATTGCACTTTAGTGACAAGTTTTAGGACTCGATTGCACTTTTTGAAAGTTTTAACACTTAAATGCACTTTTGTGACAAGTTTTAGGACTTTCATTGTACTTATCCCTTTAAATTTTGAGTACCTTCTCCAAAAACTTCCCATACTGATCAGGTTTTTGTGATGATGACTATCATTTAATTGTATGATGCATAAAGACATTGAAATATCATATATGGCGTTGAGCATTGTTTTTTTAGCTCTGCTTTGATCTTGCCATTGTTTTTGTTGGCCATCGTTGAAAATGTGCAGTCACTGGCTTAAAATTTTTTGCAAGGGAGATGTTTTGACTTTGCTGAAGGATATTTAGGGAGAATACTCCAAGAGGAGAGAAAGCAATTAGCATTGACTTAATGCAAAGATGACCGTATCTTTTTGCAGGTGGGACCTTCCACATTTTTTAGCTCAAAACAATTCGAAGTTTTTGATGTTGAATTGCTGGGCATCAAGGATTGCGAAAGGAGGACCATAGGTTTCTACTCTGACGTGGTGTGCACTTGAATGGAGGCATTGTCTGTGCAACCTTGTGGTTTCTTTCTTGAGTCTTCCTACAGAGGGGATCAGGAATCGAGCATGTTAGCCCCTCTGATCCTTTGTCCTCTCATCAAGAGTGCTAGCAGATGATCCTGCTTCCATGAACACAAAGATCGTTATTAAGGGGAATTCTACTTTGATTGTGGGCTGATCTTGATTGGACAATTGAGACTGAACTGGACACGACAGCTAACAGCTGTAATTACCAAAATTGTAATTAATGGAGAACATGTTAAATGGTGTCCCTTTCCCTCTCTCTGGACTGCAAGGAAAGAGCATATGGTGACGCTGAAAATATAACCATTGAGAAATCTTGGTCGAGCTTTAGCTATTCTATTGGACAGGTTTAGGTTTTTCATGCTTCAACATCCTATTTGCGGCAGTTTCAGTGTATAGGAAATATTGATGTTAGTACACCAGGCAGGTGTCAGCGTTACTTCCCTTGATTTGGCAACGACAGTGGAGTTGCTGTGATGCTTTGAAAGTGTCCGAGTACACATCACTGTCAGAGCCTAACGAATAAAAATACTCCTCACCTTGTGCATTGAAAACTCGGCTTAGAACCTATATGATCTTGAACTCATGGTAATTTTATTTGGATTTAAGAGTTACAGAGGAGAGTCAATGCATGATTTATTATTGACTTGGCTTCAGATATCAAACATATTCTGACAAGTAGCATGAAAATGAGTGGTCTCTTCCATTTAGAGAGATGCTCTTAGTTCGAGAATGATCGCAACACTAGTTTATCCTATTGGCGCTCTTAGAATAGATCAATTATTTTACATGTCGCATAGAGTGCCTGACATTTCATGATAAAATGTTAATAAGTTCACAAACTTTTTCAGGCCAAATATGAATCGACCCAACTTGAAAACGAAGATCCTGAAATTTATTCGAGTAGCCCGCTGATTCCAAATTTCCTGCATTTTACGGAATAACTTAAAAACTGGGGACAGAAATCACGGGGCAACACCCTTGAGTTGGATCAGCACTGACATCAGGCAAGAATGATGCAAGAAATCGGTGAGTGCATAACCGTCTTGTAGGACAGGGTAATGCAATAGTAAACATCTGATCAATACCATGCGTTTCCTGAAGGCATTATTGCTATAACAAGCTAAATTCCTACTACGTCACAGAGTAGATACAACATCAATGCCAGACATCTGATTGGTACAATGCCTATTTACAAGAGTATCACCCGCATCATCGCTATTGAACTTCTTGAGGAGCCCGGCGGTAAACAATTGTCTCATCTGCATACGGATCAGCATGATACTGCCCATAGAATGCATATACTCCAACTGTAATGATGCTGAGAATAATGAATCTCACCCATGCTTCATAGTGCAACTGCAAAAGAGAACCGAGACATTTACAAGCTTAAATAGTCGTATCCAAACAATACACTCATTGTCTTCCCTACTAATAAGAGCACCACTTCTCCATACGGTGCTTCATAAGCATACCTGAGCAAAGAGGAATATGTTGAAGAAGATGCAAATAGCTGGGACAATTGGAACCCCAGGACAAGAGAAACTCACTGCCCGTGTATAAACCTGAGGAAAATCAATGTTATCTCAAGACGAATAAGAACAACATTCTTACTTCTCATTTTTTAAAAGAGAATTCAACAAAACTAAACATGATTCCAGTCAGGAATTTAAGCCAGCAGAACATGCTTGTCCTTTAGCCATCAGAAGAAGCTAGCTGGGCCACTAGAGTGACAAGGACAGCTACTACTTCAAAATTGAAAGCTGAGAACCAATTAGTTATTCTACCATGCATACAACAGGTAAAACAGAGGAACCAGTAAAATGAGCGGTGACTGCACGTCTACATTCTCTTGCTGCTTGTCATATCAGAACAAGTCATGCTACAAGACTACAGCTCAGATTGGCAACAAGTGGATGCAGGAAGACAATGGGTGATGTATCATTACGCCCAACTTCATCTTTTCTGTAGTCACTTATTGGTTCACTGGCTCATGATCCAAAGAAGCATAATCACACCCAGAGATTTCATATAAAAACCTCAACTTTGAACTTTCTATTTCCCATGAAAAAAAAAAAAAAACTTTCTATTTCCTATGAAGAACGGAAAATGTAGGATATGGAAAACGTTGGGGATGCTTTAAGTCATCTTCCCAACCCTACATTTCATCCTCTCCACATCAAGAAAATATCTATCGATTGTTGCTTTAGTAAGAAGATGGAGAGAGAGTGCAGCTACATATTTCTTTCCATATTCTCTGTACGGTGATTGTCCACCGTACAGTGTGCACAACACGCACATGTTTGAGAGAGAGAGAGAGAGAGAGAGACTCACCTGACGGTACTGAAGAGCGACAGAAGCAACCAAAGCAATAATGACAGCAGCCAGTGAAAAAACTAGTGGAGCATTGACACGGTAGCATAGCCCAGCAACAAAACCACTGCAGGCAACTATGAAAAGGCTAAGAACACCTTCCTGCCAGCTTGAAATCCATCTTGAAGAATTTTCATTTGCCGACTTGTCATTCCATCGAAGGACAACGACGCATGCTGAAACTACTGAATAACCAGTCTGGACAAAAAGAAAAACAGGTGAGGGCATAGATGATGATGTTATGTCAACAATTTTGTATGCACTGGCCAAAAATATAAAACTAGTTTGTATGCAGTTGCACACATAAGAAAACCACAAGAATTAGTAGAAAAGTATTTTGATGCACATGCAGCAGTCAAGAAATCATCAAAATTAATCACCTAGAGGAGAATAATTTGACTGTCACATACAGGAACTATCAAAATACTCAAGGCGTAATTTTGTAATGATAAGGACATAGTTGACCCTTACCAGAGAACCGACGGAAAGAATGTGAGAGAGGACGTGCACGTTAAACAGGCCTGCCAATATGCTTGCGACAACTCCAACCCAGACCTGAGCATGAATGGGAGTATGGCGACTTGGGTGTACTTTAGCGAATACACCAGGTAGTAAGCCATGGCGGCCAAGGGCAAGATATAGTCGAGACTGCCCATAAAACAAATCACTTGTTATTGACACACCACGCCATGTAATATAAGGACAATCTTTATGTCGTTGAATGTCAAGTGACTCACCTGAACATAAAGACCAACTAAAAGAGTTGTAGTAAGACCAGCAACGGCACCAATGCTGATCAAGACGGAAACATATTTCATGCCCTTCGATGTAAAAGCCTCAGCCAATGGAGCTTCTTCACCAAGAGACTCATAAGATACCATTCCGGTGATAACTAAGCAAACACCAATGTATAATAGAACACATACAAGAAGGCTTCCCAAGATTCCTAATGGCAAATCTCGCTGAATCAGTCGAGAGAAAAGAAGATAAGTACCAAAATAAGGAAAGAAGTAATAATCATAGAAGAATGCAGTGTAATTGTGTTTGTAGTTGTGGTGAATGCCATGTAGTATACCTGAGGTTCTTTTGATTCTTCAGCAGAATTAGCTACTGCATCAAACCCAACATAAGCAAAGAATACTACAGTAGCTCCAGTCAAAATTGCTTTGGTGCCATTGGGTGCAAAAGGCGACCAATTAGAAATATCAACCTCAAAAGAACCAGCAAAGATGACAATAATAACAATTATGACCTGCAAAAGAACGAATTGGGTGTAACTAATCTGGAAGTGCAAAAGGACAATTTCAGACAAGAATAATGAAATAAGTACCAAACTTCAGAAGTATTATTTCCTGAAAATAATGGCCTCAGAAGTAATTTTGTACAGGGGCCAATTGCTTAGGTTTTCATACCCACTCACTGACAAACCAAATTAGAGACAGAGGTAATCAATCATTCAATAGTATTTGTCTAGATAAACATTCGTATGGGTGTTCTATCCAGCATTTAAAATTATTCCGTGTATGCAGACAAGTAGTTGGAGTTGCATTTGATTCCGATGTGGTAACAACATATTTAATAAAAGTCTTTAAAGCATTCAAGTCTATAAGCTAATGCCAGGCATTGGAACCCATGGTAGTTATAATATACTACATATCTAGTTAGTCTTAATGCATAAACAAGCAAATTCATATAAAATGAAAATGATGTGTGCTGCACAATGAGGTTAGTGGCTCATTCAAGGATTCAAAAGATGCAACATGGCAATAGCTTAAATAAAATGCAACAAATGCTCATAGAATAAGTGCATTGATAATCAAGTTTGTCTCCGGGAAAAACCTTTTGTTTTGCCCAGGTTATCTGCTCCTTCAGTGATCATGGGAAAGGTCTTTTTATGAGGGAAGAACATACAAGATAAAAAGTAACAAAGGCGTATAGAGAGAAGAATTCATCAACAACAACAACAAATTTAGCCTTATCCAATTAGGTCGGCTCACCCTTTACGGCCTTGTCATTAAAAGTTATCTCTGCAAACGATTTTATAAATCAAGCCATAAATTTCCTTTTCAGAATATAAATTGCAACAAACTGATCAGCTTTGGCCTGGAAAGTCAGATCAAATCAGGAGCTCTGTTGTATCTATTTTCAGTTATAGCAAAGTCTCATGCTTCTGCCAATTAAATATGATCTGTCAGGTTCCTACATGCATAGATAAGGAGAGCCTCAAAGGTGCAATAATCAAATCATTTCCTGAGCTAATAAGCCTCAAAGTTGCAAGAATCGAATCATTTCCTGAGCATTATCATTGATACTGATCCATTGAGGATAAGACAAGTTAAATTCCAAAATGGTCTCAATGACGATAATCATTGTTGACTGGCACCTTGCTTGTATAGCAGCTCTACTATAATTATCACATGTCAGGTTCTTCAATGACAATGTAGGCCTCTCAAAAAAAAAAAAAAACAAGAGAATCTTATAGGCATACAACCTAAAACAAAGAACTAAAAATGATAGATTAATTAAGTGCAAAAAGTTTCTATGAAGAAACTGAAAAAACATAGAATAGAAGTGCTGGACCTTAGGATAAAAGATAAAACAGGATATAAATGGGAACCTCCGATGAAGCTAGTATTAACATGATGCACTAAATTGTTCATCCTTGGCATTATGAATGATTGGAGATCTTTCATTGAAGAAAAATGACTAGTGGAGAAATGGCCAACTCAGGCATAGTAGAGTGAAATTCTTTTCATGGAAAAGAAAAACATTAGACAGAAAGATAACATTATAAGGGCTGAAGAATGAAAACAAATTGTACAGAAATAAATGGAAAACCACTAACAATGCAAATTTAGAAAATCCTTCTGCAGAGAAATGAAAAGGCTTAGGCGGTATCATTTGCGTTTTGACTAATTGAAATGCGAAAGAAAAAGTCAAACGATTCCAAATGTCATAATTCTTATCAAGGTATCACTGCCATCATAAGGTTCTCCAGTTTGATCTTGCATGAACCATTCTTTAGATACACTATTTGGGTAAGGTAACAATACCTTAGTAGCAGTCATGATTGAGTTCAAAGCAGAAGATTCTTTAACTCCCTGACTTAGAATTACAGTCAGAACAGCTAAGATTATGGGAGCTAGTATGTTAATGGATAGATTTCCACCAAGGAACTCTTCACCTCCATGGCCTATCCAGCTTGGAACATTGTCTTTGAAGAATGGAAAGAGCTCCAACAGTGTAACCATATAGCTTGCTAAGCTTCGAGCTATACTGGCTGCCCCAATATGATAATCAAGCATTAGTTGGGCAAAGACTAGAAATGCAGTCAGCTCATTGAAAGCTGTATACGTGTATAAATAAGCTCCTCCAGAAACAGCAGGAAAACGAGATGCAAGTTCTGCATAACAGAGCGCATTCAGCACACAAGATGCACCAGCTAACACAAAGCTAATGGTAACACCTGCATCAATAAGCACGATAACAAGTGAGCCACGTGGAACAGAAATTCATAAGCACGATAACAAGTGAGCCACATGGAACAGAAATTCATGTACTGTAAGTACACTAGACAAGATAAAATCCAGATAACATAGGACAACATCATCAAGTTATTTTAAAGGAAGCAATGTCATAAGTAGATAGAATAAATCCAACTTCATGGATACACAACATCCTTGATATGTACACAGTTTGAAACAATGGGGCTGTGCCTGCACCTATGAATGGTTTACTGATTAATAAACAATTGGTAGTTAATTAATTTTATTATGTATGTAAATATTTTATTTTAAGCAAGTTCAGAACTGGCAAGTTCACAGTTTGCTATCTAGCTGTACCTTAATTACTCAAATATTACCTGAAAGGGATTGCAAGCCATTGATTGGAAGGTTGCTAAGTGAGTGTCAATCTCAAACTTCTTCCTAATTCTCTCTTGCTGGTAGCATCCGACTCATAATTGCAGTTGTCTTTTGTATTATGAATTACTGGTGCAGCATTTTCATTTTACCAAAGAACATACCAACATTTGAGCTTGTATGACTCTTTATTGGAAGGGTGACCATTGCTATTAACGTTCTTAGTACTAAAGTATCAGAAGAAGTGGTTCGTCCTCCTATGGAAGAGGGGGAATGGTTTTGAAATGAATACTTGATCGGAAAAAAACAAGTATTATCTGCTGTGCTGCGCTTCTATTTGCTCAATCTTGGTCACAGTGGATTGCTCGGATCAGGATTTACATGGTAAAAGGAAGGAGGTTTTGGAATGTAAGTATACCTGGTGAATGGTGATCCTTCCTATCCTTGGAGAAAATTTTTGAAAACCAGACCTTTCCCAAAGCATCTGATTTAGAATAGTGGAAATACTCACATGAGGTTTGAGAATTGGCAGCTTTCTGCGCTTATACTACTTGAATTTCCTTCTAGAGTCATGTATTATTTGCCTTGTCACTAACATTGTCTTTGGTCGAAGGAATTCAGAGGGAAGAGAAGGAATTTAAAGGGGTGATTTACAGATAATCCTGTTGAGTTTCTTTAGTGGAGAGAAGAAAGAAATAGGAGTTTCCCTCCGGAAGTTCATGTTTAGTGAGTTCTGATATCCTGCAAAATAGGATGGTCCACATATAATATAATTTCCTTCTCTCTTCTCTCCTAATCAACTGTGCCAAACACAATGCATGAGTAATTAACTGCATTATTTCCCTTATTTCCAAATTGCCCACACCCAGGGATGCTGTAAGCTCAAAAGTATCTGTCCTTGCTTTTGAGTCAGATTGGAAACAGAGTCCTATATCGGAGGGTTCAGTTGCTATTCAAGCTGCTTTATGCGGTAGTTTGTTTCCAATCTCCACTTACTGTGATTTTGCCATTTGGAGCCCCACTATGAGTGCTGTTTTCTCTAGGCTGAGTGCTGAGTATCACATGATACTGTCGACAAAAAGCCAGCAAACAAAAGTGAGTCAGTTCCGACCTTGCATCTCAAAGCACAAGAGTTTTGTCAGGCTTCTCTATTAAACCAGCTTTAGGCTTTGAACCAGTACAGAATGTCTAAGTCTGTATCATCTCTTATCTGTGCTGTTTGTGGAGCTCTTAGCAAGAGTACAGATGCCTAATTTTTCCTATACCCTCCTCCAGTCAAAGTTTGGACTTCTTTCTCGAATGACACGAGAGTTCAGCAATTCCTCTTTTTTTTTTTCGGTAAAAGGTAAGAATATATAGATTTTTAACCAGAAAGCTATAAAAAGCTATACAGCAAGAGCTCGGTCCCAAAAACTTGCACTCACAGAGACGGAAGTCAAAGTGAATGGAAGGGGGCCGAGGTAAAAGAAAGCAGAAACAGGCAACAGCAAAAGAAAAGAAGGCCTAAACAGCGGCCAAGGAGCACCAGCTAGCCTACCCTGATACAGAGAACAGAGAGGCTACAAAAACAAAAGAAACCGGAAACCCACTAGCAATTCCTTTATTCTTTGAATTCTTTATTGTTTGGCTGAGCAAGCGTTAGCAAGGGGAAGTCTTTTTCATTTCAGCTTCTTAAGGTATCTTGGTCTAATTCTCTGCGAGGTGCAGCGTATGAAACTCGGAAACTCTGCTCTTTTCACGATTTCACGAAGTCCTAGGCTTCTACCAGGCTCAGACTATCTACTTTCAGACACGAATTCAACAAAGAAACGACTCCGTAATCGGATTATCCGAGGGTAAAAACATCTGACCTCACGAGATAACGCACGAAGAAAATGACAATTACATATCCAATCACTCTCGAAACGCCCACACGAATCAAGACTCTCGAGACGAAACCAAGGCAATCAAAATCAAATCCAACCGGCGACCGACCAAACAAAAATCGGAATCGAGCGATCACACTGACCAGGTCCGACGTCGCGGGCGACGGTGCCGGTGACGACGAAGATGCCGGCCCCGACGGAGGCGCCGATCCCGAGGAGGACGAGGTCGAGGAGGCCGAGGCGGCGGACGAGGGCGTCCGCGGAGAGGGTGCGGACGGCGGACGAGTCCGAAGGGGGCGGCAGGGCCCTGGCCCTGGTCGCCGACGACCAGAAGCGCGAGAGGCGCGACGGCGGGGGGGAGGCGGAGAGCGGCGACGGCGGGGCCGAGCTCTTGCGGTGGCCGCCCATTCTCGCGTCGCTGGCCTAGAGCGGAGGAGGAGGAGGAGGGCGGAGGGACGGGAGGGAGTCGATGCGCGCGGCCACATCTTCGTCGCCGCGGGGGGATGCGGTCCATATAGTAGCGTCCGCCCCCTTCCCGGTGTGGTCCGCTGAGTTGGTAAGGACAGAATGTCGTTTGTGTTTGGAGGAAAACAAATTTAAAAGTAATTGTTTATATAGTTTGAAATAGTTAATTAATAAAAAAATATTTTTATTATTGATAATAATTTATATTTAAACATTTTGTTAGATGACGATGAGAATAAATTTCTTTTACTCATTTTTATAGGTGATATAAGTAATTATTTATAGAAAATGCTTTTCAAAGCATTCATATTCCAAAAAATAAATTAGGTTAAAAGAATATATTTCGCGGATAACAATAATTACCAATATTTCATTTGTATTCTCTTGAGGATGAAGACCTTCTCGCTCATCTCGTGTGGTGCTCTTGTTGTAATTATAAGAAATCTCTTGTTTATTATTTAAACGTAATGGTGATAAGATTATCGACAACAAACTCATTTTCTTATGATTTTCAAGATATGGGAAGAGTACCATAGGAGTGGGAAAATTCCATATAAAAGTATAAAGTGGATTTTGTTTTATATATCCTTAAAATGCCAATATTTTCTCAAATAAAGTCTAGAGTAATCTTGATTTCAAATAAGGACCTGAAAATTATAATATCAATCTCAAAAAAAGGCATGATTCATCGGCTAATCAAGGATATTTTCATCCATCATTTTTTTCTTTTTTGTCTTTTCTTTTCACCAGTGACTAGTTTCAAGCAATGACCAATCACTAGCAATGACCAAAGAGGGCCAAGTGAGAACACTCTCAAAAGCCACAAGTGAGGGCCAGCCTTGCCTAGGCAAGAGGTAACCCTTGCTTGCAAGTCTTGTCCAAGATTGATTTTATATAAAGATCAAGTCATTAAGCTAACTTAGCCTAATTTAACTAATGAAAATTGTTGACGTTAATTCTTTTTAGTATTTTATCTCTCCCATGTGGAGTCCTACATGGCATTAAGGTTAATAAAAGCACTAAAGTGATGACATTTTGATCTAAATCCTAATTTTTATATGTAATCTTAATTAAATTAGGTTAAAAATCCTTATTTTACCATAAAAGAAAAAAATATACTCAAAAAGGAAAAAAGAAAAAAGTTGCCAAAACTTAAAAAAGAACACACTCACAAATCCGAGCGCGCGCACACAAAACCTAGGCCCTTTGCCTATGGCCACCACCACCATCACCGAGGAACTGACAACCCTATCAACGATAGGGCGGTGGCCATAAACAACCTTCTCGATTGTATTTTTTTTCTTTGTTTCTTCTTTAAAATTTTTTAAATTTCTTAATTTTTAATATAATTTAACTAAAAATTAGGTTAAAATTGTCTTTGGATGATAATGCCTGTGAACTGGTTAGAATTTTAGCCATCTAGCGAGTTGAAACCCTTATTTAAAATTGTTATGGCCACTTTAGGCTTTTATATGATAAGAGTGATAAGTTCTAGTGCAATCCAGTCCTATCTCATTTAGGAATTAGAAATCGAACCTATGGAACCGATTCCCCGTTCTCTAAAATTGGAAACTAACCATCTAGTCCTAAAATTGAATTAGACCACCTAGTTCTCAGGTGGGTAAATAAAACCGGTGGCTCCCCCACCTCGCCTATGGTCACCACCACCATCACCGAGGCGCCAACAACCCTATTGACAATAGGGCGGTGGCCATAAACAGCCTCCTCGATTGTATTTTTTTTTTTCCCTTTGTTTCTTCTTTAAAAAAAATTAACTTTCTTAATTTTTAATCTAATTTAACTAAAAATTAGGTTAAAATTGCCTTTGGACGCTAATGCCCTTGACTGGTCAAAATTTTAGCCAACCAACGAGGTGAGACCTTATTTGAAATTATTATGGCCACTTCAAGCTCTTATGTGATAGGAGTGATCGGTTCCAATTCCAGTCCGATCCTATCTCAACTAGGAATCGGAAACCGAACCGATGGGACCGATTCCCCGTTCTCTAAAACTAGGAACTGACAATCTAGTCTTAAAATCGAATTAGACCACTTGCCTGGTTCTTAGGTGGGTAAATGAAACCGGTGGCTCTCCCCACAACCCCCCCCCCTCCCCCTTCCCCCATCGGGTTGTCACCAGCAAAGCACCTCTCATGCTTCCAAGCCGAGCCACTCCTAGCATCACTTTTGGTTGTCCTTCATTGCCCGTCTAGATCTGGCCTCGTTTGTGGCTTGCAAGGCGGCTCGTCCGCAGATTTGGTGAGCCTGGACGATGGAGTAGTAGCTTAACTTGGATGAGTCACGAGTCCTGCTATGAATTTGTGCCTCAATATCTGGCCTGTGAACTTCTAGATGGCGGATCGTCTATGGCCTTGAGTGACGATGGACAGGGCTTGGCTTGGACATGCAAGCCTAGACGATTGCGCGGGTGACTCCGCTGGTCCGGATGTGGAGTCCGTAAAGTTCCAAATGCTGACGAGCGACGGCGAAGAAGGAAGAAGAAGAAAAGAAGAAAAGAAAGAGAAAAGAAAAAGCAAGGAAATCTTCATGGGGACAACGCGTCCTTCATGGTCGCAAGCAACAACGAAGAGGACGGAAGGGATGGCTCCGCTTGGACGACCGACGCCAACGATGACCATGTAAGAACGGTTTCTCTACGCAACGAAGCTAAGAATGGAAGAGGAGGCTGAGCGGGAACGGGAATAGCAATAGAACTTGAAGGAAAAAAATAATCCACATTCCACTATTAAATTTAACATTTAGCAATAAGCCGAAAAAGAAATCTACATTTCACCATCAAATATAACAAAAAGTCCTTCTTTCCCTCTTTATTATTTTTATTATTTTTTACATATTTAAATTTTGATCCATTATTTATTGAAAATTTTTAAAATTAATCTCGGACGTATCAAAATCACATGTTAGAATTCTAGACTCATGTGTCGAAGTGTGTTGAAAGAGTTGACCACATGTCAAATTTTTTTAAACTTGTTAACTATGTGTCGAAATGTGTTGAAATATGTCAAATATGTGTCAAAGTATTTGACATGATACGAAAGCTTCTGAAAAGTGTTGGTCCTTCCTAGGATACGATTTATGTCCAACAAACAAGAAGTTTTCAATCTTTGCTTCGAGTTGTCATAGAAAACTGAGTTATGGATTTTGTTAACCCAAAGGCACTTGTTAACCATCTACATATATTTCAAAAATGCTATTTTTTCTCGGCGTTTTGCGCAACTAATATATTGAAGATGAAAATCTTTCTTTATTCGATATGGTCAACAAGTGTTGTGAAGACAGTCATTAATAAAACCTCCAATTTGAAAAAATATTTGATTTTCCAATGAGTAGCGTTTCAGGACTCCTTAGGATCGTTTATAATAGGTTTGGTCGGTGTTCCTCCTCTTTCCACTGAAAGGGGATGTAGCATATATGGACTTAACCATTTAATAGGTATAGTACTAGATTTTAATCCCTAAAGATTAGCATAATTGATTGAAACGTTTGGAATTCTCACTTTAGAAGCTGAGGGCAAATTGTTCAAAATTTCTTCTTCTAGCTTCACCCATTAAGGGTCGGTTGCTTCAACTTTACAAATGAGTCTTGAGAAAATGCCAATTTCTTTGACCTAAAATCCCTTGGGAAATTGTAAATTGCATTTAGTAATAATAAATCCTTTGTAAAGTTACTATGTTCTAAATAGTATTTGGCAAATATATATTGCAAAAGGCTTTTGGGTCTAATTTTTCTTTTTCTTTTTAATTAGAAATATCAAACCCTCCAATGAAGGGCTAAGACTATCAAGGACCATCGCCTAAGGTTGTGTGACCGGTGAGGGTCCCGCGACCCTAGGCATTGTGATCCAAGTGGTTGGTTGAGGTCACAAAACCTTAGGTCTTGTTGCCTAGGGTCATGTGACCAAGATGGCCGTCATGTGACCTTGCCACTAGCCCAATTTAGCCTTGTCGACTACCCTTGCCAATTATTCTTGCTAAAAAAAGATGAACAGTAATGAGGGCAGAATCGAAAAATTAAGGAATTGACAAGAGTAGTTGTGGTAAAAGAAAGTTAGTTTCAATATTTGGCTAAATGCTAAAAGGCCAATGCTAATTTTTACCAACATTGGGTTTTTAACGGCAGAAGTACAGCGCAAGTGCCATAACTTGGCACCGAGGAACACTTAAGTGTCATAACTTTAAAATGGTACACTTGAGTGCTAGTTTTGAAGTTAAATGGGACGCTTAAGTGCCACTCCGGCGAATATCCGGCCAAATGACTGACGTGACGACTTTCCGGCGAACTCGGTCCAAAACGGCATCGTTTTGTACGCTAACGTGGCGGAGAAAATGCAAAAATGACGCCGTTTCGTGTCTACGTGTAAATAATAATATAAAAAATAATTAAATTAAATCTAAAATATTCAAAAATTTAAAAAAAGAAAATTTTTAAATTTTTTAAAAATTAAGAAAATTTTTAAAAAATTAAAAAATTAAGAAAATTAAATAAAATTTTTAAAATATAAGAAAATTTTAAAAAATTAAGAAACTTTTAAATTTTTTTAAAATTAAGAAAATTTTAAATTTTTTTTAAAAATTAAGAAAAATTAAAAAATGTTATTAAAAAAAAGGGGGGCCGAACGGGGAGGCTCCTTCGCCGCCGCCTCCCTTGCCGCGCTCTCCGCCGCGCCCCCTCATACTGATCACGGGGAACGGGCGGCTCCCTTTGCCTCCTTAGGCCCTTCCCGAGACGGCGGGGAGGCGGCGGTGGCGAGGAGCCGCCCGTTTGGCCTCCCCCCTTTTTTAATTTTTTCTTAATTTTTCTTAATTTTTAATTTTTTAAAATTTTTCTTAATTTTTTTAAATTTTCTTAAATTTTTAAATTTTCCTTTTTAATTTTTTAAAAAATTTCTTAATTTTTTGAAATTTTCTTAATTTTTAAAATTTTCTTAATTTTTTAATTTTTTTTTAAATTTTCTTAATTTTTAAAATTTTTTAAATTTTCTTATTTTTTAAAAATTTTTAAAATTTTTAAAATTTTCTTAATTTTTAAATTTTTAAAATTTTCTTTTTTTTAAATTTTTTGAATATTTTAAATCTAATTTAATTAATTTATATATTATTATTTACACGTAAACACGAAACAACGTCGTTTTTGTGTTTTCTCCGCCACGCGTCACAAGATGCAAAACGACGCCATTTTGACCAAACTCGCCGGAAAATTGAAAGTCGCCCATTTTCAATATTTGGCTAAATGCTAAAAGGCCAATGCTAATTTTTACCAACATTGGGCTTTTAACTTTTCCAAATCCAACATTTTGCCAAAAGCCCCCTAAGAAAACTTGCTAAATACCCTAGCATTTCTCAAGGAGTTTTGGATGCCAAAAGCCCTTTAAGAAAGATGAATCAAACACACCCTAAATCATCAAGCAAAAAGGTTCTCCATATTCTCTTTTTGGAATGTCTTCACTAAGGAAAGTTGAATCAAACACATCCTAAATCATCAAACAAAGGTTCATGATATTCTCTTTTTTGAATGTCTTCTCTCATGAGCAAATCGTGAACATCATTGATTAGGAGAAATTACCAAAAAATCCAAAACTTATTTTAGTCATGAACTTTTTAATTTGACCAATTTAATAACAAACATTTTAATAATTCACCAATCAAGTCTATCAGCCGATTTTGGTTAAAAATCAATGATTAGATGTCAATCATTTTACCTAGCACCATTTGTCGCTAACATGAACAATTTTTATAATTTTTTAAAAGGTTAATGATTTTTTTATTCTTGTTTTCTCTTTTTTTTTTTCATTGTTATTTTCTTTTTCATTATGCCAGGTGAGGGCTAAGTGAGGTCGCCAATGACTTGTCGTTGCTAGGCGAGGTCAACCTTGCTAGGGCTGGGCTAATGAGGCTTGCTTTGCCATCATTGGGTGAGGTCAACCTCGCTAGAGGCTAGTTAGGCGAGGCTCACTCTTGTTGGATTTGGCAAGGCTAGAGAAATAAATAAACAATTAATACATTATAAAAATAAACCAATTTCTAGCCAAAATAAACTAGATGGATTTAATTGGCAATTTGTCAAAATGTGTAGAACTAAATTGACCAAATTAAAATGTTTGGAATTAAATTGATATACTTGTAATAGGTTTATGACTTTTTTGTTGTTGTAATTTTTCCATTAAATGGTAAGCTTTTTGACCAAGATAAATACTAATGGTGTAAAAATAACATTCAAATTAACAGAAAATAAGGATAATAAAATCAAAATATGTACCTTGTTATCAAAGTCAATCTCAATCGAGTTTAATTGATTAATAACCACATTGAACTCATTGAAATGCTTATCAACTGACACACATTTGCCAATCTTTAAGTAAAAAAAATGTCACATCAATTAGACATTATTGATTGTGGAGGGCTTCTATACATGTTTTAAGGGAGATTTATTAGTCATGTACTGGTGTTCTCTTTTGCAATGTTAAATAGGACATTATGAGTCAAAATCCGTTCTATAACACCAATCGTCTATCTATCCAGCAAATCCTTATGAGGTTGCGTCATTGGCCTTACCTTCTTCCCATACAAGAGTTAGTGTAGATTCTTCTAGTACAATAATTCTCAATATGCATCTTTTAAAAATCAAAATATTTCCCATCAAATTTATTAATTATCGCTTTTCCATTTTGTAACGCCATCCATGTGCTTTGAATTAATTGAATTAGGCTCTAATACAAATTATTGCAAGGAAAAAAGTTGATTGAACAATAAAATTAGGAGAACAAGTAAATAAATCAAAGGCCTAATTTGTGTAGTTTGGTTAGAGGAACCTGCTAAACAGGAGAACAATATAAGATTCCATTATAGAAAATGGGTAAAAGCTAACACTAGCCTCTCATACTTTATGTATATACTTACAACCCAAAATATGAACCTCTTTTAGTAAACCTATTCAAATTAGTAAATCTACTGAAATTAGGAAACTTATTTGGATTGGGTTTCTTTACAAACTCAAATTCAAGACATAATTTGAATTTCTTTAGACATTATAGATAAAAAGAGCTTAATTTCTTTGGTTGGCAAAATTGAAAGAATATATGATGATCCTTGACCAAGAATTTTTCAGGAACAATAAAGTCCAAATTGAATTAGAGTATTGCTTTTACTTTGGCTGCTCCATGGAAGTCTGAGGAGGTGAGGGCCTATAATTTAGGTTACTATAATGTGCTTGGAGCTTTATTATTCGAATGTGCTTTTAATAGTCAATAGAGAGGAAAAGGGCTTTAAGAGAAAATACATCTTTTTCATGGGCATTATGGTCAATTAAACTTGAAAGAATGTCAGATGGAGCCATTTAAGACATGGAATCAGAGCCATCCTTACCAAAATGTAGAACACCTCAATGATCTTTCATCCCACAAAAAGATTATCTATAAATTTAATTGTCAGGAGCCCTTTGTGAGGCTAATACAGTAAGTTTAGTGTATATACGCTGGATTGTTCAAATCTTCCATAAATGTAGAATATGTTGACTAAATTGGAAAATTGGGAAGTATATTGGGAAGCTACCTAATTCCATCACTTGCTGCCATTTATTTATCTCTCAAGGATGTGAATCTCAACCATAAATGGACTGAAAGCACATCTAATAACCTCACTGATCTCATGAGTTTTGTAATAAATAAATCAAATCTGGGTAAGTGCCTAAATATGATATTAATTTATTATCATAATAGTCCATGAACAAGATCTGTTCTTAATCACTTAATCTACCTAATGGAGTTCTTTTTAAATTTCACTTTAATTAATGAGGTTTTCTATAGACAAGTTAGTGGGCATGTGATCAAGGTCTTGATTTGAAGTGAAGGGTCAAACTTCCATCATGGTTAGAAAGCACCTAGTTATCTAATTTGTTTTCACAAAATGACCGTAAAAGTCATAAGGAATTACTTAGTAGCTTATTTACAAGATTTATTAAAAAAACAGGAGTATTTATAGAAACTCTAATTGCGCACTTGAAAAAGCCAAGAAAATATGCGAAACTGTATACAAAAATACAATTTTGTGGGCCAATTATTTACTAGCTTGAAGTGTTGAAATATTTTCCTACTGTTACCAAGTTCCACATAATTAAACGTCATGCAATTTTGAAGAGGAGAGTCAACTCAATCAAGAGATCATTTATTAAATTTCCGTTAGACAACAATTGTGGCCATCATGGCAACAAAAACCATGTATGATAAATTAAAAAGCTGACTTTGGCGTATCCATTGATGCAAAGTGCCCAAATCTTTTTGATAATTCAATGACCTACCCGGAGATATTACAAGTTTTCCCTAATCAAGCACTATACAATATCAAAGAGGAAGATTGGCTCGATTAAGTCTTTTTATCAAATTTCCGTTAAACAATAATTGTGGCAAACATGGCAACGAAATCCATGTACGATCAATTGAAAAGCCAACTTGGGAATGTACATTGATTGCAAATTGCGATTATTCATTCTTAACAATTTAAGAGCACGATACCAAGAATCGACTATTTGAAGGCCAAGAAAATCCTAGAAATACCATGCATCAGTTAAATCCAAAACTTTGTCTAGTATTCAAATAGCCTAATAAGAATGTTGGGCATTGCAAAAATTGTGCTAAAAAACTAAAGAAGCTTTATACCATTCTTAATAAAAAAACAAATATCCAATTTTTGCAAATTTTCACACTGTAATTTCTCCTCTTGTTTTTTACCCTTTGGCAATTTAACAAAATGGGAGGGTGACTCTTTTTTAATCCATGTAATTTTTTGTTGAACGCGAGCACACGAGCAGACGGGGAGAGAAAGAGAGGTACATATAAGACCAAAGGCATTGAGGGCTTGCTTCCGTCTCCAACTCATGCATTTTAGAAAACCTGAATTCTCACGCTGCTCTCTTATCTGAATTCGAGACCCTCCTCGCAGCGCATCTGAGCGGATTCTGGGTTCATCTGGTTGTGAGTGGGCGCTTCTGTTGATTTCTGATTCTCGTGCGGTGTGCATCATTTCTCTCTCTCTACGGGCGACAATCAAAACGCCGATTCATGCTTGGGTTCTTTGTTGAGGGTTTTCCTATGCCAAAAGGGTTTTGGGTTATTGGTAATGCTGCTTGAATAGGTTGCTTATGGGTCTTGGGCAATTGGGTTTCGAGAGGCGAGTTTGCTCGATCGCTTTGTGTGTCGTGAGTTCAAGTATTAGCTTTGCGGGTGTTTCATATTTTTTTTAGATGATGGATTGTATATTTGAGGTTGAGAATTAGTGGGAGCTTGGGTTTTTCCTCTGTTTGATCAAAAACATGAGTCGTAGGCTGCGGCGGAAGGTTTCCAGGAAGGGAAAGGAGAAGGTGGTCGCTCATAGCTATACTGAATTTGAGGAGGAAGTTTCAACTTCGGAGCGAAATGGGGATGTGGATTGGACTTGCTTGCCCGATGACACGGTGATTCAGCTGTTTTCCTGTCTGAATTATCGTGACAGGGCGAGCTTGGCATCAAGTTGTAAGACATGGAGATGCTTGAGCGCATCTTCTTGTTTGTGGAACTCATTGGATCTTCGAGCACACAAGTGCGATTTGGTGATGGCGAGTTCGCTCGCTTCTAGATGCAGGAATCTGCAGAAGCTCAGATTTCGAGGAGCCGAGTCAGCTGATGCAATAATTTTTCTCCAAGCTAGGAACTTAAGAGAAATAAGTGGTGATTACTGCAGGAAAATAACTGATGCAACTCTATCTGTAATTGCTGCGAGACACGAGTTGCTAGAGTGCCTTCAACTTGGCCCTGATTTCTGCGAGAGGATCACTAGTGATGCTATCAAACAGATAGCTTTCTGCTGCCCTAAGTTGACTAAACTTCGGCTTTCAGGAATTAGGGATGTGCAAGGTGATGCCATCAATGCTCTAGGAAAACATTGTCCACATTTGACTGATGTTGGGTTCTTGGATTGTCTGAAAGTTGATGAGTTGGCACTTGGAAATGTGGCATCTCTTAGATTTCTCTCAGTTGCCGGGACATCAAATTTGAAGTGGGGTGTGGTTTCACATGTTTGGCATAAGCTACCTAACTTAGTTGGGCTGGATGTTTCTCGAACTGATGTTGGTCCAGCAGCTGTTTCAAGATTGTTGAACTTATCCCTAAGCTTAAAAGTTCTGTGTGCCTTGAATTGTCCCGTTCTAGAGGGAGATGTCAATTTTATTGTGCCCAAGATTAAAGGAAAATCATTACTCGCTCATTTTACGGATATCTTTGAAGGGATAGCTTCTTTATTTGTCGATATCACGAGCAAAGGGAAGACCGTATTTTTGGACTGGAGAAATTCAAAGAAAACTCATAAGTGCATGGATGAGATGATGAGTTGGTTTGAGTGGATTCTATCACATTCGCTTCTACGAAGTGCGGAGAACAATCCACAGGGTTTAGATGATTTCTGGTTGAAGCAAGGTGCTCCATTATTGCTCATCTTGATGCAGAGCTCTCAAGAAGATGTGCAAGAAAGAGCAGCAACTGGACTTGCAACTTTTGTTGTCATTGATGATGAACATGCTAGCATTGATCGAGGAAGAGCTGAAGCAGTCATGCGAGATGGAGGAATACGCCTCCTCCTAGACCTTGCTAAATCTTGGCGGGAAGGGCTACAATCAGAGGCTGCAAAGGTAAGGTTTTTCTGGTACTTGGAGCTATCCGATTAAATTTTCGCCTTCCTTTTTGCGGAAAACCTGATTGATTTCATAATACTCTCTTTTCATAATTATAGTAATTTTGGAACACATAGAAATGACATGTATTGAGAACTTAATGTCTGATGTGTTGACCTCTTGGTATGTTTCAGGCTATAGCAAATTTGTCTGTGAATGTCAATGTTGCAAAAGCTGTGGCAGAAGAAGGTGGAATCGACATTCTTGCTAGTTTGGCGAGGTCAATGAACAGGCTGGTTGCTGAAGAGGCAGCTGGAGGTTTATGGAATCTTTCTGTTGGAGAAGAGCATAAGGTATTGTTGTTGTTGCTTGCTTATCACTTTTGCAGGATATCGTGTTTTGTTTTGATATTGATAATGGTTTCTTGTCAGGGTGCTATTGCTGAGGCTGGTGGAGTAAAAGCTCTAGTTGATCTTATATTCAAGTGGTCCTCTGGTGGTGATGGTGTTTTGGTACAAATTTTCCCATTTTACATCAGTTCAAGCTGCAAGCAATTTCTCTTTTATCATTTGTTTCTAAATCAATGATTTAGGATGATTTACTAGCGGATTGGTCCTTCACTTGTCTTCAGGAACGTGCAGCTGGTGCTCTGGCAAATTTGGCAGCCGACGACAAGTGTAGCATGGAAGTCGCACTGGCTGGTGGAGTGCACGCTTTAGTTATGCTTGCTCGCAACTGCAAGTTCGAAGGTGTTCAGGAGCAGGTGCCGTGCTTCATTCTATTCAGATTAAAATATCACGAGAGTGGTGTGAAATAACAGACCAATAAGCACCAAAATATCTGGCAGCTTTATCTAAAATTGCCTTAACTATCATCCATTATTAAGTAGCCTTGTGTCATTTCATCTGGTGAATTTTTTTCAACTTTCAAGTAAATAACTCTTTTCTCTGGGGAAACAGGTTCCATACAAAGAAATCATAACTTAAAAAATAGTTTACAGGTTAACAGTTTTCACAATATGGAGCATTTTACTGATAAGGATGCCTACTTAAGCGTTTCAAGCAGCATAGATTTGGAGTACAGTATCTGGCATCTGAAATGAGGAAATTTTTTTAGCCAAACAAGTGCACTCTTCAGGTTTTTAAAGATGAAGAGTGAAGAGCCGGAATTAATCTTGCATAATGGTCATTTTGTCAATCATGGGGGTAGTTTTCTGAAGGAATTGAGCTGATAAATAATATTCTTCTTGTTCATGATATGTGTGTTGGTAGTACTCTCATTACTATTTGCCTTTAGCATTCACTGTATATCTTGATCTTCTGATAACGTACCACTGATCTCTTATGATGCTAGAAACATAATGCTGACTTCTTCCTCTTGGTTAAGGGTGAGAGTACTGACACATTTTTCAATTGAATGTTGTCAAACTTTACAGGCTGCTCGGGCCTTGGCTAATTTAGCTGCTCATGGAGATAGTAATGGTAATAATGCAGCAGTAGGGCAAGAGGTGGGTGCTCTTGAAGCACTAGTTCAACTGACAAGATCTCCCCACGAAGGTGTCAGGTAATTTATGAATCTGTTTTTCTATAAATTGAATGACTCAGTTTTTGTCTTGTCATGTGCGGAACTTTTCCTAGATGGAAGCCCCTGTACTTTGTGGCCATTCCTTGGACAGCAATTTTATGATATGCATAAGTTTTGAGAACACATGAAGCAGGTGCATGAAGAAAATAGCATGAATACTCTCAAACAAACAAAAATAAAAGTACATGATACGTTTCTTTATGATGAGGAATTATGTTGAAATGCAAACGATTGGTTTTTGTATGAGATTAATGCTTGGAAGCTATATTTACTTGAGAATAAATGAGTAAATGTGGAAAAAGTGCAGAAGTAGGCATGGAAGCTAAATAGAAAATAGAGAAATGGGAAATTTTCTGTTTGGGGGTGATACTGGGTGAAGGTTAATTACCATAAAAACTGTAATATGAATCTATTAATGTGAAAGAATGGAATTTTGCATTGTGGACAATATGGAATTTCATAATCAATGTAAAAACTTTAAGGTCCTTTTTAAAGTTGTTATTTATGGGCTCTTTTACCCTTTTTAGCGTGTGTCTCAATTATCACATCACATCTTCTCAGAAAGCTTCTTGATTTCAATATTTCAAACTTTCAAGTGTTCAAATCACCTTAAATAGGTCTTTCGTTTTATCCATAGTATAGCCATACCAATTTTCTCAATAAATTCATATTTTAATTCTTTCTTCTTCAGTTCTTGCACATAGATTGAGCATTAATCTCAAAATCATATTTTGCACATGTTGCAGAAAAAATTCTCTCCCATAAAACATAAGCAGTCCAGCATCTCTCCTGAGCTTAAGCAGCATACTTTGGTCACAAAGAAGATGCAGAATGCATTTCTATATTTCATGCCTTGCTAATATCTCATTCTTGAATTTTTCATTAATTCCTCGTTCTCTTTGTAAATTAGACCAAGATACTTGAGCAGCTTGCTTTGTGATACTTCTTTTCTCTACCTGTCCTTGCAGGTCATTAATTTATAATATTCCTCTTACTGAATATACATCTCATACTAAATGCTTTTTTTTATTTTTTGGTGTACTTTGATACAAAAATTCCAAATATACAATGTTATTTCCCCTTATTTTATCTACTTTGATGAAAACTTTTAGTTCCCCAAAGTTCCACCTACTTCTGTCTCTGTCTCACTCATTAAAGCTTTTCTCATTGTGAAATCTTTGTGCTGGGTAACAAAAATATTGAATGTGTCTGGTGATCTTGTCATTATACTTATTGCTGGGACATGGGAGGTAAGGCTTCGAATTTGAACCTTTAAGCTGGCTTATCCGTAACCAAGAAAGAGAAAAAAAGGCAAGTAAGCTCACTTCTATCGTAATTTCTTGACCCACCAAATGTCCTTGGTGAAATCACAGCTTCATCATAGGTCTTTTATTGTTTGGATACTTGCTCGTGCACATATTTTCCTTCACATTTTTCCTTCAGTTTTGTGAATTCACACGATAATATCTTTCATCTATAACTCCTTCAGTCCATGATTTCTTTTATTTACGAATAGGATAGTATCCATAATTGGTCTGACCAGCATCAAACCAAATTTATTTCGAAAACACTCTTATCACCTCAACATATGCTCAATTCCTCCTCCTCCTCCAAAATTTCATTATTCATCAGCTTAATGCCTGTTCATTGATCATCTTCTGGCATTCTCGTCGCTCTGAAAATTCTGATCAGCATGCGATGCCTATCTTATCCATAACCACCCTTATGTCAAGTCTGACCGCTTTTTATTTCCAATTCTAGCACTCCCTTGATTCATCTATAAAGGTAATAACTCCTACACTCTTGTAACTCATTTATCACTTGCATATGTACTTGAGAGGGGGGTGGGGTGTAGGCACTTAAGATGTACCTTGCTGTCTTTCCTTAACAGCACCGTCTACAATAGAGAATCTTTAACTTTCATTCTGGTCCGTCTAACTTTCTTGAATTTCTTTTGATTCATTCTGTCTTTATCCTTTAATGCGAAGAGAAGCTACTCCTATATAACATCTCTAGCCACTCTTCAAGCTGTAAATTCCCATAACTCACTGGGTTCTCCTCCCTTTTACTAATGTTGGAAGACTAACAATGAAGAAATGGTGGAGGAGATTAACTTTTTCCATGGGGCTCAAGATTGGGACCTCAACGCTTTCTTAAATTTATTTAGTCACCGTTAGCGGTGCCTTAGCCAAGCTCTTGGGCTTTGCCAATGCCTCAAATTGTTGTATCAAGCAGTGTTAGATATGAGAGAGGGTGATAGGTTAAGGTGGAATTGCCATGCCTCTGGAACTTTTTCTGTCAAATCCTACTATTTTGGTCTCATCTTTTCTTAGATGCAATTCCAACAGAGCACGCTCCTTCCATGGAAATCTAGTTGGAAGGTCAATGTTCCCTTGAAGTTTCCTTTTTCACTTGGGAAGCAGACTGGGGACTCATTGTTACTTTAATAGATGTTTTTTGTGCAAGAGTGTAGAGTCGAGTGTGAATCACTTAGTTTCGCATTGTAGCTAGATGAGAAAGATTTGGACTATGGTTTTTGAAAATTTAGGAGTGAAATAGGTGTCCTCTGGCTCAATGCAACACAACTTTGTGCATGGAGAGGGAAAATGGTTTGTGTGCTAGAAAGGAGTGGATTACTAAGATGATTCTTCTCCTCGTTTTTTGGCTCATTTGGGGAGAGAGGAATAAGGGGGCATTTCAAAGAGTTCAAACCCCTCGGGATTTTGATGTTGGGATAAAACCCTGAGAAGGTATTCAACACCAAGAAGAAAATCGAAGGTACGAGAGATGCCTTGCTTGATTTGCTGCTAGGAGTGCCGGACCCCTTTCTTTACAATTGCTGCTGGCTCTCACTTTTGCTCTGGCAGAGATGGTCAGTCATGAAGTCCGGGATTGAATATGGCGGGAAACTAGTGAGGCTCTTGTCATCCCTCATCGATAAACCAAAGAGAGATAGGGGTTTGCTAAATAGATACAATTTGAGAGGAAACACATGATCTGGACAATTGTCTTTCGAATGCCTAAGCTAGGAAAAAGAAAGAACATCTTCCTTGAAAGAGACAACTTAATTCATCATGAAAATGCTCTAAATCTTATAAAAATCCTTTTGAGACTAGTAAGGGCGCGCATGATAAAATTTCTACTTTTCTATTTTTCTATTTCTCTGTTCCCCGAAACAGGTTTGAAACAGAAATCGGTTTGGTAACGCAATTTGATTTTTCTATTTCTGGAACAGATTTCTATTCCAGAAATAGATTTGAAGAATAAATTAGAAGTTAAAATTTTAACTTCTCAATTTCTGAAATTTCTAGCCAGAAATCAATTTCTGTTCCAGAAATTTTATCATGTCCACCCTAAATAGGCATACAAACCTTTATCAATTGGATTCCTACCTAAAGAAGTAAACCTAATATACGACTAGGACTCTTTAAACATGTGGAAACTCAATGAATTCCATCTTGATTCTCTACAAATGCCACCCTAAGGGATGTTAGCTCTTTTTCTCCTAACTCCATTCACATGATAACCTTTTCTAATAGGGCTTCATAAACATATTAGTAGTAGTCCTCCTATAGGACATTGCCATGGAATTTACAATCAGCCTGTGCGTACCGGAGGCACATTCAACGTCTTTTCTATGGATTTGCTTCTAATATAGCCTTGGTCACTCCAATCCAAGAACTCAGCATTCCTGTAATCAGGTCACCTGAAACAGTTAGCTCTTCTTAGTTTGGAATCTTTCTTGGTACTTTTCATTCTTAAAGATGAGCAAAAACAGCTTTCAACCCGACCTCCTAAAGTCTATATCCAGCAACAGATTGCAAGAAATAAGTTTCCAACTCAGCTTCATTTTGATGGTAAATTTTCGGATTCTGCTGTTTGTAATCCCAGCTGCAGGTGAAGGAGTGCCTGTTGACGTTGTATTTTCATCTGAAGAATCAGATGTATAAGTTTAAATATCAATGCAAATGTTTGCATGAAATTTTTTAGCCTTCTACAACTTAAGAAAGCCCCTGCAAATTTGAGGGTTGATCTGATTTTATTACTCGCAATAATCATGTTAAATTGTGAATGCATAAATGAGTATTGCTCTTCAAATATATGATGTGGTTTACTCCTATTCTCTGCATATGATCAATGAGGTTGATCTGTAATACTTTGTGCACTCATCAAACAGGCAAGAAGCTGCTGGTGCACTGTGGAATCTGTCCTTCGACGACAGAAATCGTGAAGCCATTGCATCAGCAGGTGGCGTGGAGGCCTTGGTATGGTGTTTATATTAACTTAATTGCAATGGCTTCTCATCAAGCTCTTCGGCTGCAATTTCCTACTATTGTGCACAATATAGGATTACATGAGATGGCAGAACTGTAAACAGCACCTGCCTTCTTTGAAGGTTAATGGGAATAAACTCATTCTCATGTCATGAAAGTATGGTCACAGTGTGGATAAACGAACTGGTGTAGTGTTACCATTACATCTTTTCTATACTGGGATGTGGAATTGATTTGGGAAAGGTGCAACATGTCCAGTTCACATGCTCTCTATTGGTCTTGACTGCCCTGGGCTTTTGAACTTTTTTAGCTGTTTACTTGTTGTCTTGACTGATAATCTGTTTTGAACATAATATATGCAAGGGAAAGTGGGAAATAATGCACTCCAAGGAGTGCAACTGTCTGTAAAATTGTTTCCTGACATAATGTTGGCATGTCTTCTTGCCCCATTATTATGGACATTGTCTGACAAAAACTAGAAAATGAGAACTCTTGTCGTAAATGCTCCATGATCATCACTCTAGGAGGATGGTAGTCATTATATACTATGCTATGTACAGTTGAATCTATTGCCTTAGTATCACTATGCATAGAATTGTGGGAATACCTTCTGTATTTAGCCTAATAAATCTTGATGGTAATCTTTAATGGCCAAAATTTTGGTCCAGAAAAACGAGTTGATCATTCATTCTACATTGATTCATAGGTTGCTCTCGCACAGACATGTTCGAATGCCTCCCCAGGTCTACAAGAGCGAGCAGCTGGTGCTCTTTGGGGATTATCAGTTTCAGAAGCCAATAGGTAGTCTCATACTTCTAAATTGGATATATAATTGTGCACGTTTGTGTGAAAATGCACTGTTAAGTTCCTGTGCATGCCTTCATGCATCTTTAGGAATTCAATAACATATGGTTTGATGCGTTCTGGAATTGCTTTCAATATGGATTTTGGTGGGCCTTGTCTTGTATCTAGCAAGAAATTGGCATGCCCATACTTTTCATGCAAGCATGATTTAGTGAAATGTATCTATTAAGTGGGGATGATAATGGGTCAATTTGTTGGATTCTATTAATTGATCAAACTGACTAGGAACTTCGATTGTCAAGTTCCAGGTGCAAGTGACAATATTGCAGAGACCCTCTGGAGTTTGGATGGTTTTAGCCTTAAGGACCTTTTAAATATTCAAACCTGTCTCAATAATTGTTATACTAGCAAAGTGGCATTATTTCAAAATTAATTCAATAATTCTCTGGGATTTTGAGCAATTCGAATAAGTTAGCATCTCTTTGAGTTAAGGAAATGCCAAAATTTTGGATTTAGGGTGGGGGAGATGGTCAGAACCCCGTTTTCTCTCCAGAGTCGAGTTTTGATGCCAAGAGTAGCTACCTTAATAAGGTTGCTCTGTTTGGGACGAGAAAATGCTATTGAATTCTAGTTTGGGACCAGTCACCATTGGCAACTCATCCTGCTGCCATTCCTACTACTAATAAATGATTGATACTTTTAAGTGAAAGTAGTTGCTATTTGTTAGAATCAATAATTAAAGGGAAAAGTGAACTTGAATGTGTTTTAGGCAACAAGGGAAATTGACTTGTAAGAGATCAGTCAAGACATATTTGATGAGGTTGAGTTGGTGGCATCTATCTTATGGTATTTCTTGTTGGGTTAGCATTCATGTCGCTCATGTGCTGGCATCTTGGTAGGACAAGAAAAAAGATCCTCTCTCAGCTTTTCGAAATAGTCGCGAAGCAAAGTGTCATTATAAGGGCTAAGACTAGGGCTTAATACAATTTGTCCAACATTGAATGGAAGCTTGAAATCTCAAAATAAGACACGGAAGTTTCTGTGCCTGAAGAAAATAGAAATAATGAATATACGTGCGTGCGCGTGCGTGTAGATAATATTGCCAGTGAGGTTAAGCATGGATAAGTTTTACGGCTTGTGAAGAGCCAATTTGTGGTTGATTACTTCTCAAGACTTGTGTGCATTACTTTTGTTGCAAAGCTGATCAGAGAACCTGTGGTAAATAGCTAAGAGAAAAGAAGGAAGAGAAGAAATAGAGAGGAGAGGAAGAGAGGAAGAAACAGATTGTAAAAGCTCTCAGTTTCTGTGTTATCAAAGCCCTACACCTATCGCAGTATATTTATATCCAATATAAATTGTACATGACCATAATGCCCTTATATATGTAAAAGAAATAAAATCCAGAAAATAAAATGGATGCCACTCAAGTGACTTAACAAATTTGATACTCACATACAGGATTTCTGTTGTTCTGTGAATTAGCTACTGTCATAATATTGGATGCATAGGAAAATATGGTTTTGCTTGAGCTAGATATTGCTAATGCTATAACGTTATGTATGGCATGATGAAAATTATTTATTTTCTCTTTTGCATGATGTGTCTTCCCTTAATAGAGTGTGTCCAGATTGTTCCTCTGCATCTTTGTTTTCTACTCAATATACTTGCTGTTCTTTTCTATGATGCTAACCCACAGATTTTTTTGGTAGTGTTGCCATTGGTCGAGAAGGTGGTGTTGCTCCTTTGATTGCTCTGGCTCGATCTGATGCTGAAGTGAGTCTTTCAACCACTCTGATGTATGCCTGCAGTTTAATTTAGCTTTGTCGCTGCTAGACGTGGCTTTTCACACGACATGATTTTATTATGCCTATGTGTCTGTATTTCAAACAAATTGTATCTGATTTATCCTTCTCTTTGGCGAGTTAAATGCCACAGAGCCACTCAGTTATGAAGTCCACACATTTTGGTTAATGTTTGTACATGAAAGCAGATAAATTGAATGTGATTTACAATGATATTTTCAGGATGTCCATGAAACTGCCGCTGGTGCTCTATGGAATCTTGCTTTCAACCCTGGTAATGCTCTCCGCATAGTGGAGGAAGGGGGAGTTCCTGCTCTTGTTCATCTTTGTTCTTCATCAGTCTCCAAAATGGCACGTTTCATGGCTGCATTAGCTTTGGCATATATGTTTGATGGCAGGTATGTTTTTTTCTAACCCGACAGCTTAGTATAATGGGTCTTGTTCCTTTACCTGATAACTTTGTGGTGCACATCATATATCTTCTCAAATGAAGTTGATCTCTCTCGTTTATTTCTGTTAATATTCACTATAGAGACACGACTTTGAGTGACTTGGAAGTTTGTTCTGCAATTCCAGGACAGACTCAAAGAATTTGAAGAAGCTGTGATTTTGTTAGTTTAGCTATGGTGCCTATAGCTTTTTGTTTCTATGTTGGAAGCTCATCCATTGGTTATCTATGCCATCACTTAGATGGTAAAGCATGTTCTTATTTGAGAGAAATAACAGATCTAACATCTCAGTTTGAATTTGAAATGAATGGCTTTTGTCCAAAGTTTGTGTGTGTTTTTTTTTTTTTTTTTTTTTTATTATGATATTTGGCTGAGGATGGAATGTAATGTAATCTGAAAATAGTTTGCAAAGTAACCTTTTGATTATGGGGTAATGGAAGTACTTGCTTTTGGGCCCTGAGTTGTGTGGCATTTCATTTAGTCGGTGCATTTGTCTATTAGCTCTTAATGAAAAAGGAATATTTTTTGCATATGTTCTCATATTGGAAGAGTTTTTATTATCTTAACATGAAGAAACTGATATAATGAAACTTCTTGATCTATTTTGCAGGATGGATGAATATGCATTGGTTGGGACTTCATCAGAAAGCACCTCTAAGATTGTGAGCTTAGATGGGTCCAGACGGATGGCTTTGAAGCACATTGGAACTTTTATCCTCATGTTTTCTGATAAGCAAGCTTTCACTGCTGCAGCTGCATCGTCTGCTCCTGCAGCATTAGCAGAAGTGACAGAAGGGGCTCGTATTCAAGAAGCGGGACATCTCAGATGCAGGTCCCACCATCTTCCCTCATATCCAATTCAATTCTACCACCGCAAATATGTAGATGTTCTTGCCTGAAGTTTTATCTATGAATTTGCTATCCATTCCTCTTTTTATCTTAATTTAATTGGTTTGCTTATTTAAATATCTTTACTACGTTTATCTTTGCTAATGAGAAATCAGAGGTAGGTTGTTTAGCATATAAATTGTGTAATGCATGGGAATCACGGCAAGCAATTTCCTTTCTAAGAGATGTGGAATGATTATCAGAGAAGTTGTATTACCGTTTTATTGTCCATGGGAGCACTAGGCAAAGAGGAATTAGTGTTTCAGCAGATAAACAAGTGGCCACTTTCTGTGTCTTTTCTTTTGTCAGCTGCTCTTTTCACACTCTATTGTTATTTGTTTCCTCTGTTCTTCTCCCTCTAATTATTTCTCAGTGGAGCTGAAATTGGAAGATTTATCTCCATGTTAAAGAATCCTTCTGTACTCAAAGCATGTGCAGCATTTGCCCTTCTCCAGGTAACTAGCCTCCTACAAAATTTTAAAATTTTTCTCCTGTCCTTTCAACAAAAACTTTTAAATTATACTCCATTTTTTATCCAAATTTTCATTCCCTCCGTTTTCCTTTGTTTCCCAAACGTAACATAATTGTTTGTGGCATGTCCATATTACAGTTTACCATTCCTGGTGGCCGCCATGCTTTGCACCATGCGAAACTTATGCAAAATGCTGGAGCTGCTAGAGTTCTGCGAGCAACAGCTGCCGCTGCGACTGCACCAATTGAGGCGAAGATATTTGCAAGAATTGTACTTCGTAACCTGGAGCACCACCAGGCAGAATCTTCAAAGGGGCTTTGACATATTTGGCAAGCTGAAAATTTGTCCATAGCAACAGAACGATGCTCCATGACTTTGGCCTCTATACTTCCATTTGTTAGAAGAGCAGAGATTAGCTACCCTTTCCATCCAAAGGGCAAGATTGTTATATATGATTTTCTTCTTTGATATTTTATTTTTTTTTCCTTGACGTACTTAAAAGAAAACTATACCTGCTGAAAGTACATTCTGATGGTGTATCGGTGTTGTTATTTTCCTCCTGTATGCATCGGTACAGATCCTAGATAGTCATAGAGAGTGTTTCTTTTTAGACATGGAAGTAGCTGCGATATGGTGTTGTGAAAATTGTGAGAACATTTTCCTTGGTGAAGTATTATTTGGAGACAATTGTTGACATCCTCAGACTCTCAGTACTAATAGTGCATGCTTGCGGCCTTGGGAAGTTATTCTCACGAAATCATAGAGAAACTTTGTAAGGAGAAACATTGATAATACATATAAAATGATACAAATGAGGGGAGGAGACTACTTTGTATACAAGTGTTCATTGGTTGACAGCGGTATATCTCTTCTCGGTGGAGATTATATTGTCCCATTTACCAACTATTGGCATTTTTTACAAGAACACTCTAGAATAGTGTATAATTATAATATTGCTTGTTCCTAAAATATTTAAGAGTCTAGAGAAGCTAGCCTGGTCTTGTTGAATCAGTCACGTCCTTTTCGTATGAGAAACCTGTAGACCGTGAGACCTGCATATAAATGTTGATTATTGAGCTTTCGGTACTGCAGTTGTGGTTGGAAAAAAAATGAAAAACAATAGTGTCCATAGAATTTAGTGACTCGAAATTTTTCATGCAAAATTTTTTATGCATTGCAGACTGGAAAGAAGTATCTGTCAGCTCCTTTCGGTCTTGACAAAAGATGCATTAATTTGCATCTCTGGGACCTTCAAGCATTCATCATGACCAAGACCAATTAAAATACCTCGCCAGAGATTACGTTCCTATTAAATTCGTTGTTCTTGGGGAGCTTTTAGAATTGGTGTATGTTTGCTGTCTCAAATCTGAATCAGAGAAGGTTGATCGTGTTCAGGTGTGAAAGATGAGGCCAGGCAGGGTCTTTGACACTGCTTTTCTTCTCATTGGATTTGGTACAACCTAGAGTCTTCCATGGCAAGAACAGAGGGAGATTGTTGATTCACCAAATCGAGCCTGACCATGGCTGTTGCCTCTTTTATGGTCCTTTCAACAGATGTTATTAGGAGATTAGGAGATGATAAAGAAACGGACCAACAAAAATGGTATTGATATTTCGTGAATCTCCGCAGCCAGATAAATGGAGATTCAATGAAAATCTAGTATTTTTTAAGATGTAGGGGCAATGAGATTTTTGTGCAAGGCGCTCTTTCTCTTGTTAGGAAATCTTTCTTTGTGGCAAAACAGCAGCATAGTATTGACCATCCGATTAGTCTTGTAGAGAGTCCTTGCTATCATCGACGCCTATGACCCAAATGGGGATAAATTGTGAAAGGGAAAGAGATATCCTCAAAAAGCCACGAGTAGGCATTGTCACCAAGTCAAATTGACAAAGGTTCATAATTAAATTTTGAGAAAATTTCAGAAAACCTCCTCAGGTGGGGCATTTGTCTCAAAAGTACCGCAAAGTTGGTGCTTTAGTCTTAATTTTTTTTTTTTTTTGGGAAAAATCTTTAGTCTTAATTGACCCTTCATCTCTTCGACATGCACTATCTTTACCAGATAATAATTGAGGGAACTGGGTCAACTTGTGTTTGAGGATAGTGAAGTAAGGCACGTCAACCCAACTGTGGGCATTTAATCCACCCTCACTTACTCCAGGTGCAGGAGGCTACTACACTTGCCTATCCGGTAGTAGACAGAATCGAAATTTTAACGTGGTGTCTACTTTCACCACCGTGAGGCCTCCTAATTCCTTGTCTATCTTTGTGTTTTCGACAGAGAGGGAATAGGAGGACAGCGCGGCGTCTTTCACCCTAGGGCGGTTCTCCCACCTGTTTCCTCCTTGAGTCTTTTAAGGACCTGCTCAGGTTTAACAATCATGATCCTCTATCTCTTCAACATGCACTATCTTTACTAGATAAGAACCACGTGCATGTCACGTGCTGTTTTGTGCACCATGCACGGGGTATCTTTTTCCCAACACGTCCGATATCCCTAAATTTCCAATTAAACTAAATTAAATGTCAATCCTTTCTTCGTCTCAACACAAGGCAATTGCAACTTGTTGAAGCAACAAAGACAAGACAGTTGAATGTTGTTGAAAGTGGGACCGTTGACCGACGGCCGTGAATATACGAGGAAAAAAAAGTATTTTATTTGTGTTGCTTTAAGTTATTTGAGAAAATTTGTTACTTCATCCTCTCTTCTTTTGTGCAAATCGATGCATATGAGTTGTATTTTGTAATTGCAAGTGGCATTCATATGTGCATCTAATTACAGATGATCCCTCTCTTTGGTCCCTGTGTTGTTGAAATAATATTTACAATCTTCGTTTTGTATTTTTCGATGCTATGTCTTGTCTAATAGGGGATGAGACATATTTACGTTATTTTTGCTTCCAATTTGCAGTGCTTTTGTGGAGGAGATTCGAGACTCTAGTTGAATCAGCAGATGAGTTGAATCCTCGACATGTGCTTGATCTAGTTCCACCTTCACAAGAGACCAGAGTTGGCGATGATGGTGTGGCTTTTGCAGACCACATACGAAAGTATCGTGAGGAGGATAGAGCAGTACTGAAGGCTAGCAATGAAGCACATTATTCTACAGTGAATCAACATCGTGGAGTGAAGGGTTGTTAGTTGTCTGCATAAGGCGAGAGAAGTTTCCGAAGGGCACTTATGACATGTGGAAGTCGATGAAGTTCAGGCCTGGTGTAAGGTATTGAAGAGAACTAGTCTTATGCTTGTGCTATTGAACTATTGCCCACGTTACAAATCAAATCAGTAGCGTTTCGGGCTTTGCTTTTGAGTTGATAGAGAGAGTGCTGCCGTTGAGAAGTTGAGTTAGTCGGTTGCCAAAGGTATGGAAAGATGTCATTCAAGACGTGCTAGATGTTAAAGAAGCGAGGTCCTGGAGAGACTACTTCGATCGTAGATCCTTGATGAAACAGCTACTCAAACTAGCGAATGAAAGCACTTGGATTGAGAGGATGAGTCGCGGAAGATCGTTCCAAAGACATGCTCTGTTCATCAGAGTTTTCAACACCCAGCTTGATTCTTCCCAACTAAGGGAGAATGAAGCGGGAGCATAATTGAAGTTCTAGTATTTTTTTAAGTGTTTTCTTTATTATTAAGTCATTTATTTTGCTGGAAATTGTTAAAGAGCAATCCTAGGGTACTTGGTAAAACCTTACTAAATGTGCTTTGAAAATTTATGATTTATTATTTGAAGTAAGTGATTTTTTTTAAATGTGTATTTTTTTTTTTAAGATCTTGGAAATGGCTATTGTCACTTTTAGTTGACTTATAATGCTTTAGAGACATTTATTAGCAAAACCCTATAATGTAATCAGGTCAATAAATGGTCACGTGTCTTTTACTAGTCAAGCTTCGATTATTCTCTTGTCTCTATTCATGTTTTCATTATGTTCTGATGCCATTTGATATAGTCGGAAAAATAAAAGAGAGAGAGAGAGAGAGAGAGAGAGAGAAAGAAGCCAAATGCAAAGCTAGTTTTGAGAAGAATAGAAGCTTGATTAGTAATAGATATCATACGGTTTATAGAAACCACCGTGGCTTATTGATTGACCAATAATTGTTGACAAAGAGACCTGAAGATCCATTTATAATGGGCTTTGAAAGATAGGATAATCTCTACTCTCGATTTAACGTAAGGGTTCATATAATGAAAGATCCTTAATTAATATACCTATGACAAATTTATGCCCAAATAACTTTTTAATCACATAAAATTTCAAACAAGTATATTTGTAACAAATTCACATCAAACTAATTTTTCGACTACAAAAAACTCAAATTGGTAGAGCTGTAATAAATTCATCTCAAACACATTTTTTGACCGCAAAAAATCATAAACTAGTATATTTATAACAAATATACCATCCATTATTTTTTGTTAATTAGATTAATATTGTAAAAAATCACAAACTCATAAACTTGTGACAAACGGGGAATAAAACCCTAATTGATACACCCATCAACTACCATATGTCATCCAACTTTGCGATTTAACGGTGAAATTTAGAGAAACTAACATAGAGTAAATTTATCACATATGTACCGGTTTAGAGTTATTCATGGTCAAACAATCATTTTGGGATAAATTTATCATATATCTATTAGTTTAGAGTTCTTTGTGATCTTAACCCTTAACATAATAGCTTCTAATCTCAACCATTAGAGCTCATTAAAAATCATATTACTAACTATAGAAGACCATTTATTAAATTAATAATATGATAAACCAATTGAAACAAGAAGACGCTTAAAAATTGGAATTATGTTCCCGTATCATTTTTCTTGGGTTGGAAAGAATCAGGGTCAAATGACTAGACATTTCGACCTGATTTTTGATTCTCCAAATCAATTTTTTTGTTCATGTTTTGATGTAATCAAAGAAATAAAAGACATGAGGACATTAGAAGTATAAAAAATTATGTATAATACTCACTTTAGTGTTATTTTTTTTTTCTTTTTTGGATCATTTAGGTGCTATTTTTTTTTTTGAAAAAATAATCACTTAAGTGCTAAGTCCCATTAGAGTCACTAGAAATTCGACGTGGCCATTTTTTATTAATTTCTCAGTCCGACGTGGCTCCCCGGCGTACGCAAGCAGCGTATAATCCCTAAACACAACATCGTCTAGAAGGTTTGCCCCAAATTAAAAATCATAAATTGCAACTTTCTTTCCCAAATTGAAAATCCTAAATCGACCAACAACCCCAAATTGAAACCCAATTCAATTTGCCTCCAATGTAGATGGAGGAGGAGGAATTAGGCTTGGAGGTACAGTTGGAGGTGGAGGATCGGCGGTGGGATTTGGTCTCGAGCTTGCATTTCTCTTGCTCATGACAATGCTGGATTTGCTTCTGCTCAATCTTGGACCTCTTGAAGTTGCGCCAGCCGTTGGTTTCTTTGGTAAGGGTTTGGTGATTCATGAGTAATTCTTGCTTGAGGATGTCCATTCTAGGATTTCGTGGGTGGTGATACCATGGGCGGCAGTGGAGAGGACGGTGAAGGAGGAGAAGAAGACGATGCACTTAGCATATATATATATATATATATATATATATATATAGAGAGAGAGAGAGAGAGAGAGAGAGAGAGAGAGAGAGAGAGAGAGAGAGAGAGAGAGAGAGAGAGAGAGAGAGAGAGAGAGAGCCAATGTAGTTTATTTTTTTCTTGTAGATTATTTTTTCTAAAAAAATCACATCATATTAAACTTTTAATTACAAATGCCAAGAATTTATTTTAACCGGAATTTCCTGTAGAGACATTTAAGTGATCGATTTTTCTCTGATTTGACATTTAAGTGATCCAATGAAAACTTTTAGTATTAAAATGAGCATTAGACACAATTTTTGGCACTTTTAATAACCTTTTACCAATAAAAGCTAGTAGAAGAATAGTAACAAAGCTAAAATCGAGTTAAATTGAAATTGGAACAAAGAAAAGATATTCTAGAATTTTATGAAAGTTTATTAAATGAGGAAAAACTAATGACAAAGTGTTGACAAAGTGTTGAAGATCCATTTATCATGTAACAACTTCTAATTTCAATCACTAGAAGTTCATTAAAAATCACTTGACTGATGCATGACCATTGATAAAAGTAATGGCAGAATAAAAGACTTGGTGAAATAACAAACTTAGGGAATGTTTGAAGGAAAGTTGTTTCAAAAAAATTATTTTTTCACTTTCTGCTGTTTCGATGATGGGAAACTAATTGAGCTACAAAAAATATTTTTCATGGATTGAAAAGAACAATATTAGATTGTGAGAAAATGACTTCCCTTTTTGATGAGAAGGAAATTACATTTGCTAAACTACCAAATAGATGAAAACTAACCATTTTCCTTGTTCAGCAAAAAAAAAAAAAAAAAAAAAAAACTCCAACATTGGCATGATGAAAATTATTCATTCTAACTTCCACATTATGTAATTGACAATTTTTTCTTTTGCATGATGTATCTTCCCTTAGTAGTTTATTGTAGTGTGTCCACATCGTTCCACAGTATCTTTGTTCTCTACTCAAAATACTTACTTTGCTTTATATGATGTTAAAACACATATTTTGATTGTAACGTTGCTATTGGGTGAGAAGGTGGTGTTGCCCCTCCGATTGCTCTGGCTTGCTCTGACGTTGAAGTAAGTCTTTGACCACTCTGATACGTGCCTGCAATATTTTAGCCTTGGTTGCTAGACATGCTTTTCACATGAGATGATTTTATCATGTCTATGTTTTTGTATTTAAAACAGGTTGTATCTTTAATTATCCTTCTCTTTGGTGAATTAAATGCCACAGAGCCACTCGGTTATGAAATCCACAAGTTTTGGTCAATGTTTGTACGTGAAAGAAGATAAATTGAGTATGATTTACAATGTTATTTTCAGGATGCCCTGTTAGACGCAAATTGCACAACCCCAAGATCTCCATAACCAGAACAAGAATATGCATAATTGAGTAGAAAGATTAACGCACATGTTTTGGGATCCATCGAACATAAAGCGGAAGCATAAAAAGGATTACCCACATATATCAAAGGGATCCACGCATCAAGTTCTTCTCCTCTATTGCCCTCCGTATTACTGGCTCAATGAGACGGCCCCCCTCACGTTTAGCGTTAGGTAAACGCCCCTTAGGTGAGGATACATGTGAGAATTAGGGTTAGAGGAGAGACTTGAGCACTATTTATAGAGTTTCCAGCCAGTCCCTCTCATTATAGGCTAGGCTCAACTCGGCCCACACTAGTCAACCTATATTAGACTAATTAAGAAACCTTCTATCTCACCTTAGACCAGCACTGTTTTACGGTAACCGTAAAAACAGTAAATTATAATATCAATTAATTTAGTCAACATTAGAAAAACTCTAACATTCTCCCACTTGGACTATATTAATTGAAATCGTACCTTATGCGCGCGCATTGGTCCAGAGATAATTCTTAATAGTCAATCCTATCCCATAAAGTCTTAAACACCGAATCATGGCGGTAACTGCGTGTATACACACAGAGCCTTCCATGGTCACGAATGTTCTCAACTTTATTGATATGGATTCAATATGGTAGTGTGTCAAATGGATAACGTCTCTCATAGAGAGATCCCATTTGTCAGTCACCATTCTCTTACCTTAGGTGTCACAAAAACTTGTGCCACAAGAGAATGCTTTATGGTTTCAATGAACCCACATATGTCTTGTCCTTATGGTTAACCTTTCTTTATGTATCACAAGACATATGCACAAGGCTAATAACCGGATGCCCGGATGCCCCTAGCCTTCACTCAAGGTCTATACAATCCCTTGAGACTTTATCAATATGTATTCAACATAATAACAACACATTCAAAATATTTTATTGAATGCAAAAGTTGATACATATCAAACCGTTACTAAGTGTAACGAACCACAAATGTGAACTTTATTAGAGTAAAGCTAAAATAGCTCTCACTAAACAACAGTATCCGAAGATACTCCTAGGCCCATGTTAACAATATGTTACTAAAATATACATGAGCGTAGGCCTTTAGTTAGTGAATCTATAACCACATCATCTGTGAAAATATATTATATCATAAGTCACCTTTCTGTACCGTTTATTTATGGTCAAAAATATCTGACCACCATATATTTAGACCCCTTGAGACCTCTGTAATAAATAAATAATACTACAAATTTGTTATCTCAATACAACCATATGGGTCTATCCATCAAGTTAAAACGATCAATTCCGTCATGAGGTTTTGGAGCTTAATAGCCCAAGTAACAAATATCATAAGTCACATTTCTGTACCGTTTCTTTATGGTCAAAAATATCTGACCACCATATATTTAGACCTCTTGAGACCTCTGTAGTAAATAAATAATACTACAAATTTGTTATCTTAATACAACCGTATGGGTCTATCCATCAAGTTAAAACGATCAATTCCGTCATGAGGTTTTGGAGCCTAATAGCCCAAGTAACAACCTAAAAGAATGTTACTAACACTGCATACATAGTAGAAGATAACAAAGAACTTTATTTACTGCACTTCCTACTAACATAAATATGTATTCCGTTATTGATTGCATGTCATCAAAACAGTTAGCAAAATTTACATCTAAATACTCTACTAACTGCAAGAATTGAACATGTCTATAAATTAGCATATAATCTCTTGTCTTCTTTAAATACCTTAAAAGCTTCTTGACAGCAACCAAGTGATCATGTCCTGGATTTAACTGATATCTGCCTAGAAGTCCCGTCACAAAGACAACATTTAGTCTAGTGCAAATTCGAGCATACATTATACTTTTAAGTGCACTGACACAAGGTACACAATTTAATTAGATTTTCTCAATATCTAAATAAGGACAATGTGATAGGTTTAGTCCATCACCCATAACAATAGGAGCAATTCCTGGCTTGCAATGATGTATATTGAATATTTCCAATATACAATCAGCAAATGTCCTCCGAGAAAATCTAATATAATATGGCAAAAACAATCCTTACAGACCTCAGTATTGTCTCAAGGTCACAACTTGTAAGCAAAATATCATGTCCATAAAGTATGAGAAAAAAATAAATTTTCTCCCACTGACCTTGCAGTATATTGAATTACTTTATTCCCAATTGAACAAAATAACAACACTATGAAACTTTAATAATATTGTCTGGAAACTTGCTTAAAACCATGAATTATAACTTTTCAGTCTACACACAAGTTTACTTAAATCTGCTGCAAAATCATCCAGTTGCACAACATAGAATTTGTATTTATTTGGCGTAACTTTATATCAAAATAAATTATTAATGCCACGTTCACTCTGAAAGAACATTTAAAAAAATAATTATTTCTTCACTATAAACAATCCACCCCTCTTTCAGAGTTAAAATGTTAGTTACAAATTTGGCTTTAAATTCCACAATCTTTGTTTGAAATTCTTTTAGTTTTGTACGCCAATTTGCAACTAATAAACTTGTGATCTTTAGACAAGTCAGTAAGTTTCCAAACATGTTTCATAGATTGTATATCGCCTTTTATGGCATCTAATCATATACTTAATTGAGAATAAGAAATGACATTTATAAATATGTCATTACATCAACCATATAGTGGATATTGTAATCATGCTCTCACAAATAGACTATATAGTCTGATGGTATAACTGATCGTCTTTCCTTAACAAATCTCCTTAATAAAGCTGCAACCACTTCATTTTATACTTGAGAGGTTTAAGAAATTTCATTATAAATTATATCAAGAATAGTACATTGAACCTCAACAAGTTTAGTCTATGGTACAGGAGATTCCATAATTCATGTACCTTCTTTAGGGTCATAAAATCAATACCCCTTTTATATATGAAAAAATTGCTTTCATAATATCACCCCACAAAAGACCAAATAAATTAGTCTTACTAATTATACTCATCACCATGTTCAATATGATGCATTTATGCCTTTCGCCCAAATCTTTTTGTCAGAATTTTCAGGTATAGTAATTAAATTACTACCCCAGAATCTACCAAGTATTTGACAAATGACCCTTTAAGCTATTTCGCATTGTCATACTTGCCAAAATACTCATTGCCACTGTTAAACCTGACAACATTTTAATCATATACGAGATGTATATGTCATTAGGACTTAAACACAATTTTTGCAGATGTGTCCTAATTTCAATATCAGACAAGACATAATTTCAAGCAACTAAAGCTTCCATCATCTTATAGCAGTGCAGTCCGCAGGCAAACCTCTTTTCAAGTGTTCTAGAATGGAACGCTTAATGGACAATAAACAAATTCAATTGCTCTTTTCTCAATCAACAAATCATATGTCCACAACTTAAAATTTGAAGTAGTAAAAAACCTCAATGATGACGGAATTACCATTTACAGAAAATGTGACTGAAAAACAAGCAGTATATAATTAGCATCATGTGAGCATTGTGTAACTTGATGTACAAGTACACATCCAGAGAGTTACATGCAAAATCACATAATCACCTTTGGGCAGAATACATGACATGCAATTGTACACTCCCCACATGATAAGGGTTATGAGAATATGTTCCAATTCTTTGTGAATTCATCACCTTTGGGCATATGAATCACTAGAATCAGTCACTCATTCACCACACTATCATGTATCCCTCCATGAACTAATACACAATCATCTCCTTTGGAAGTATGATTACGTATTAGACCAGGAGACATCCCAATCATCATACGAGACCGAAATTTCTTAAACCCAATCAAGCGTGCCACTTTGGCGGTCACTACTCAATTGAATCATTGAAATTCTCTCATACCAGGGATATAAGCTTTACTCCTCACATACACCATATATATGTGATTTTAACTTTAGTGATAGGGGCATCATATTACCAAAATCACATATCATGCTAATTACATTGCTTTATTCATTAATAAAAAATTAATCATACATATATATATATATATATAAATATATATACAGCGAACCTGTTAGACAGATTCCAATGAGATCATTGATCACATTAACACAAGAAACTTCTCATAACAGAGAATAAAACATTTCTTATGCACCTCAATTACATATTACCAGAACAACATAAAAAAAATGTTGATCTAAAATATCTCTCATAAATTAACATCAATAGTAATATAGGGTACACCAAATCGACAAGCTTGACAGCTGATCCATTATCACTCATGAGTTCATAAGGCAAAAATGACTCCAAGGTCAACAACTGATTTATTAATCAATTTTAGGTAACAAATATCATTACTTCAACCAGTGACCTATTAATTGAGTCAAACCAGAGAACCAAATATCTAAAATTTAATAATAGATACTATTGTTCTGCATAAATATTGTCATACTCCTTAACCATAAAAAATATTCAACTTGATAGACATTAACAAGTAACGAGATGAGTTCATGTACAATATGCAGTAACTTAATTGACATGCATTACCCACATTCAGCAGATGTGTTAATTAGTACATCAGTTTGGTCACGAGTCCTTAAATCGTCTATCATTCAAAGATTACCAGTGTGTAAAGGAGTATACTTGAGTAACAAAAGTTTCATAATCTTTATTGTTTCTCATCAGCTTAATAAATAACTCAAATACAATCTCATATGAATTGTATCGCATTAAGCCAGCTTCAGTTCATAATAAAGTTTGATTTTTATTGATGAATCACACCTTTATAATGATTATGTGATAATATGCCTATAACCCAACACTTGTATTTCCAAAATCACAGAAAAATGCAAGGAAAAATATGCAAAAATTCATTTAAAATACAAGTATTTAGGGTTTCATATGCAATTTCACATCAATAAAACCATCAAACATATAAAATAAATATACCACGAGATAGGAATTCACCATACGAGTCCGATACCGCCAGCCACGCGCCGATCGGAGCCTTCACGCGCCCACACGCGCCGCCTGAGTGCGCGACGCGTGGAGCTCACGCGCCGCCTGAGTGCGCGACGCGTGGAGCTCACGCGCGGCGCGCGTTTGACGCCCAGGCGGCGCGTGTTTGCGCGTGGGGGCACGTGCGGCATCCTCCGGCGACGCGTTGCCGACCGTCTTGCTCGTCTCGTCGAGCCCAATCCGAATTTGTGATTTAATTTTATTTTTATTGAACAAAAAATCTCGAAAATCACAAATTAGGTCAAGATCCGTACTAATTAGGGCTAATCCGTACAAATTAGGGCAAAACATTCATGCGTTCAAGTTCTAGGGTTATGGTTGCTCTGATACCACATGTTAGACGCAAATTGCGCAACCCCAAGATCTTCATAACCAGAACAAGAATATGCATAATTGAGTAGAAAGATTAACGTACCTGTTTTGGGATCCATCGAACATAAAGCGGAAGCATAAAAAGGATTACCCACATATATCAATGGGATCCACGCATCAAGTCCTTTTCCTCTATTGCCCTCCGTATCACTGGCTCAATAAGACGGCCCTCCTTACGTTTAGCGTTAGGTAAACGCCCCTTAGGTGAGGATACATGTGAGAATTAGGGTTAGAGGAGAGACTTGAGCACTATTTATAGAGTTTCCAGCCAGTCCCTCTCATTACGGGCTAGGCTTAACTCGGCCCACACTAGCCAACCCATATTAGACTAATTAAGAAACCTTCTATCTTACCTTAGACCAGCCCTGTTTTACGGTAACCGTAAAAACAGTAAATTACAATATCAATTAATGTAGTCCACATTAGAAAAACTCTAACATGCCCAAGAAACTGCCATTGTCGCTCTATGTAATATTGCTTTCAACTATGGTAATGCTCTCCGCATGGTGGAAGAAGGATGGTTCTGGCTTTTGTTCATCTTTGTTCTTCATAAGTCTCTAAAATGGCACGTTTTCATGGCTGAATTAGCTTTGCCATATATGTTTGATAGAAGGTACTTTTTTTGCAACTTGGCAATATACTAGTCCCGTTCCTCTACTTGATAAATTTTTTGTTGTGCACATATTCACTATAGAGGCACAACCTTAAGTGACCTAAAAGTTTGTTATGGAATTCCATGACAAATATAAAGATTTTGAAGAAGATGGGGTTTAGTTAGCTTAGCTTTAGTGGTTCTATGTGTGAAGGCTAGTCATCTATTCTATCAATTAGATGGTAAAGCGTGTTTTTATGAGAGAGAAACTCTAGAGAGATTCTGAATTTCTTTTACTTGTGATATTATAGAGTGAAGGAGACCCCTTTATATATAAGTACTCATGTGCTTACAACCGTACATCTCTACTCAATCTGACGGCTATAATTACATCTCCTTATCTACAAATTATCCACATTTATTACAAGAAGCCTCGGAATAATGTACAATTATAATATTGCCCCCCTAGAATATCTTAGAGAAGGCTAGGGAAGCTTACTCGGTCTTCTTGAATCAATCACTGTCCTTTGCACATGGAAATCTCTGGACCATGACACTTGCATATACACTTTGATTGTTAAGCATTTGATATTGTAACTGTGGCTTGGAAAAAAAAGGTGAAGAACAATACTATCCGTGGAATTTAGTGATGCTTGAAATTTTTCATGCGGAAGTTTTTACACTTTTAGACTTAAAAGAAGTATCTGTTTGCTCATTTCAATCTAGATAGCAGATGCATTGATTTGCATCTCTTGGACCTTAGAGCATTCATGAACCACCTAGTTAACATAACCAAGACCAATTAGAAAACCTTGTTGGAGATTACATTCCTATTAAATTCCTCGTTCTTGGGAAGCACTTAGAATTAGTGTATGTTTTGACGAAAGTAATTTGAAGGTGAAACGCTCACAACTCACAGAAGGAAGAAAAAGATAGATAAGCTTATAGATTTATTTCACCTTGATAAGAAATAATTACAATACTCTCTTATTTATAGACTTGTTATATGACATTTACTCTTCCCAATAGATAAAGCTAGCGTTCCAGATAAAAAATATGGAAATTAACATTGTGGATAAAATCTAGAAACTAACAAAACAATCACTATATCTTATCTTATCTTATCTTTAAAAAACAATCATTATCTCTAAAACTATCACTGTACCTAGAAATATGAATAGACTCATTAAAATAATGCTGTAATCATGACTCTTCTTCAATGTGGATACTAAATAGTTATTAACACCAATGAATTTTGTTTAATTTCTAACACTCTCCCTTAAACCAAATTCTCTTCCATCGATCATTCCAAGTAGGATTTTGAACTTTTGAAAAGTATCGATCTTGAGAGATTTGGTAAAATTGTTTGCCATTTGATATCTTGTCTTCACATGCAACACTTCAACCTCATTGTCTTTAACTTGTTCTCGAATGAAGTGATATCGAACATCGATATGTTTGCTTCGTTTATCAAAAACTGGATTTTTCGCTGATGAAATAGCAGAAACATTATCAGAAAAAATCTCAGTTTCTTTTTTTACGCTCCATAAGAATATATTTGAGTAGTCTTCTCAATCAAATTGCATGACAAACATATGAAGATGTAGTTACAAATTTAGCTTCACATGTCAATAGAGTGACATTGGATTGCTTCTTTGATGACCACGTGAAAGTAGTGTCACACAAGAAAAATACAAAGCTTGTAGTGCTCTTTCGATCATCAATACCTCCACCATAATCACTATCTGAATAAACTCTAAGTTGGAACGATTCAGAGTGATAGTAGTGTAGGCCATGAGAAGTAATACATTTGATGTACTAAAATATCCTCTTTGCAGCTTTAAGATGAGATGACTTCAGCTTCTTTATATATCAACTCACAATTCTAATACTATGTATAATATTCGATCTTGTGCATGTCAAGTATCTCAAACTCCGAATCAAGCTTGCATAATATGTCAAATCAACATCAACACCATCATCAAACTTCGAAAGCTTGGTTCCATACTCCATTTGTGTATTGACCGGAGTACAATTCTTCATGTTGAATTTATCAAGGATATTTTCTGCATATCCTTTTTGGGAAATAAAAATCCCCTTGTCACTTTGCTTCACTTCGATCCCAAGCAAATAATTCATGAGACCATTATCAATTATCTCAAATTCCTTCACCATTGATGCCTTAAAAGCATCAATCATTGCTGGACTATTTCCTATAAAAACAAGGTTATCGACATAAAAAGGCAAGTAGAATATCACCTTTTTCTTGCTTCAAATAGAGTGCATGCTTATATGGACATTGAGAGAATCCATTCGCCTTGAAATATGCATTGATTTTGGAATTTCATGCTCTCGATATTTGTTTAAATCTATATAGAGCTTTCTTCAATTTCAACACTTTGTCTTCATGACCTTTCATAGCAAACCCCTCGGATTGTTCAACATAAATCTCTTCTTCAAGGATGCTATCCAAAAATGCTGATTTGATATCCATTTGATATATTTGCCAATTACTATGAGCAGCAATAGAAATAGTCAATCTAATTGTTTCCACTAGGATGGTAGGGGCAAAAACTTCGTCATAGTTGATTCTGGCTTTTTGCTTGTACTTCTTCACAATTAATCTAGCTTTGTATCTTGTCACTTCTCATTTCTCATTCTTCTTGGCCTTGTACACCCATTTGACTCCAATCGATTTCTTGTCCTTTGGTATATCAACAAGCTCCCATGTTTGATTCTTCTCAATGGCTTTAATTTCTTTATTCATGGCTTTTCTCCATTTTTCTTCTTTGGCCACATCATCATAGACAAGTAGTTCACAATCTACAAGAAGACATACAAGGTGAATCTCATCGGTAGTTTCATAAATGTCAAACAATCTCCTTGATCTTGGCACTAACGATTCATCAACACCGTTTGAAGAGGTTGGCGATGATGAACTTGAAAAAGATACTTCATGATTCTTCAACTCTATTTGATCAATATCACCACGAGTATTCGCTTCGTTTTTGGATTATCTTTCCATGTGCCGTCTTCATCGAACTTGACATCTTTGCTTATATACACTTTCAAAGTGTTAGGATCAAATAATCGATAAGCTCTGGATGAGGAGTCATACCCAATAAAGATGAGCTTTTTGCTATTATCTTCCAACTTAGATCTTTTCTAGTCTGGCACATGAGCATACATACACAATGCTACCAAAAAGTCTCAAGTGCGAAAGACATGGTGTTCTCCTAGTCCATGTTTCTTGTGGAGTTATGCCTTCGAATCTGAGTGTAGAACATCTATTTTGAAGCGAGACCGCACATGAAATAACTTCAGCCTAAAGCTCCCTAGGCAAATTTTTGCTCTTCAACGTGCTTTGAACCATGTCAAGAATGGTTCTATTTTTTTGTTCAGCTACGCCATTTTGTTGAGAATATAGAGTCATCAAGAAACACCGAATACCATGAACTTCACAAAATTTATTGAATATGGCTGATGTGAACTTTCCACCACTATCGGTCCTCATAACTTTGATAAAATAGCTACTTTCCTTTTTAGCTAGGTTCTTGAATTGTTTGAATATATCATTTTTTTTTCTTTCAAAAATACACCCAAGCTTTTTGAGTAAAATCATCAATAAAAGTAACAAAATATCGATGATTATCATATGAATGAGGAATGATTGGACCACACACATTAGAATGAGTCAACTCAAGTGGCTTCTTTGCTTGATTAATTGCTTCCTTTGGAAAGCTAGTTTTGGAATGCTTACCAATAACACACCCTTCACATAATTGATCGGGATGATCAATATGTGGTAAGTCATAAACCATATTCTTGCAAGAAAAAAATTGAGTCTACCAAAATTGAGATGGCCGAACCTCAAAAGCCACAACCATGAAGGATCATCCACACACGCCTTTAGACATTAGGGCATACCATTCTTTATATCGAGAGTAAACATCCTATTCTTCGACATCTTTACACTCATAATCAATTTATTATTCCTATATCTTAGCACAAGACTAAGATCTTTCATATAAACTATATAGCCTTTCTCTAAAAGCTATCCTAAACTCAAAATATTGCTTGACATTTTTTAAACATAATAAACATTAGTAATAAACTGACGTGCACCATTTTTCAAGCAAATTAGAATTGTACCTTTGCCTTCAAAAAGAAATTTTGAAGTTATCACCAAAAGAGACTTTCCCTTTAATTGTCTTATCCAACTCGGTAAACATCTCATTTCTCCCACACATGTGATTGCTTGCATCAATATCCAAATACCATGTATCAATTTGACCTCCTCCATCTTCTTTGAACACCAATAATAGAACTTGATTGGCATCATTCACAAAGTTTGCCTTTTCATCTACTCTGCTACTCTCCTTGTTCTAGCAGTTAGAAATATAATGGCAAAGTTTATTACAATGATATCATCGAATTTTATATTTATCATATCATTGGCCTATTGAGTTCTTTCCTCTTTTATGTGATAAGGCTAGTAAGAGCAGCTAGAGGGGGGTGAATATGTGATCAAAGAAGTTTTTGTAAGACTTAACAAATTAATTCTTCTTATGAGGATAATAGACTAAGGATGTAATAGACTATGAACAGTTATATAAGGCTACGAATTAAAGTAAAGAGTTTAGGGAAAGAGAATTGAAACACAAGGTTTATAATGGTTTGGCTTAGCTAAGTCTACGTCCACTTTCCCGCATTGACAGCCCACCAGCCAAATTCCACTAAGAACCAAAAGAGATTTTACAGCCTCACATCCTTGATTTCATAGTGTAGAAACTCTACCACACCTCCTCAAGGTCTCACAAGTATTTGATCTCTCTTTTGAGTATAACTTAAGCTCGATAATTGAAATAGCAAAGAACTAGAAGCTTCAGATTTTGGAATTTTTCTTTCATGCACACCCTCGAATAACTTGAGCGTCTTCTTTATATACTCCTTCATGCCTTTATAACCGTTGGCACCTTCCAAATGAGTTCTTCTAATCTACCCGTTGGACAGAATCAATTAGGGAGATCTCGAGTTATTTAAGGAATGTTATGATAGCTCACCAATCCTACTCACCCATACAATCAGGATCTAGGTTTCCATAAGTAGAATATTCCAATTATACTTTGCCAATCAACAGATCTAATTATCCAAATTGATTTCAATAAGAATAATTGATCATGAGATGTTATCTCCAGCCGTGAGATCTTCTTCAACCGTATGAACCAAATCCTTAAAGATATACTCACATCTGGATAAGTCTTCTCTTCGTCAGATAAATCTTTTCTTTGTCGGTCTGGAAACTATCAGTGAGGGTAGACTTTAAATCTTAAGTCTAGAGGTCTTCAGACTTTGATAATAGAGTCTGCAAGTTTTCAGACTAGACTGATGGAAACGTTTTGTCAATTTCAAAACAAATAAGAAAGTTTTCTCCAACACTATGAACACCTCTTTGATATTGGTATCTATTGTCACTTCGAGTAGTACCACCTTTGCTTTGTCCACAACCTCTTCCTTGAAAACAACCTCAGCCTCAACCATGATCACGATCTTGGTTTGTCGCACATGTTTTTGTGGGTTCTCTTCTTTGCTCCTTCTCATCTTGGATGATCAGCTGCATTTGGAGAACTTTCTCCACCGATTCAATCTTTTTTCTTTTGAACCTTTCTTCATGGGCTTGTAATGAACCCATAAGCTCATCCATAGTCATGGCATCCAATTTTTTGGATTCTTCAATTGCAACAAAAATATGTTCGTACTTCTTGTCTAAGGACTAAAGTATTTTCTTGACAACAAAAACATCTAAAATATCTTCTTCATTTCTTTTCATTTGGTTGACAATCGCCAAAACTCTTGTGAAATCATCAACAATAGATTTATATTATTTCATATTGATTACCTCGAATTCGCCTCTCAAGGTTTGAAAGCAAATCTTCTGAACTTTCTATACTCTTGGATGTGTATTATAAAGAATCTCCCATGCATCTTTAGCAGTAGCACATTCGAAACTTTTTCGAACATGGAATCATCTAAAGCTTGATAGATCATTGATAGGGCATATTAATTTTTTGAACGAACTTTCTCCAAGGCATTCCTATGGTTTTGGTTCAAGGAAGCTTCATCCTTTGGCTCATCATAGCCAATGTTGACAAGATCCCACACACTGTAGGCATCAAGTAGAGCTTTCATTCTAACAGCCCAATTACCATAATTTTCTTTGCTAAGACATGGGCATTGAAGAGGAAGTTGATTGTTTGATCACGTCGTGATCACAAACCGTAAGCTTTGATACAACTTTGATGAAAGTAATTTGAAGGTGATTGCAACTCATTGAAGTGATAGTAGACAAGATGGTCGCATTTAGTTGAATGTGGGATTGATGGTAGTGAATGTACAAGAAAAAAAAAGGATTCTTTTAGTGTTGTTTCAACTTGTTTGAGAGAATTTGTCAATTCATTCTCTCTTCTTTTGTGCGAATCAATACATATGAGTTGTATTTTGTAATCGCAAGTGACATTCATATGTGCATCTAATTACAAGTGGTCCCTCTCTTTGGTCCTTGCAAATGAGTTGAATCCTCAACATTTGCTTGGTCTAATTCCACTTTCACAAGGGGCTAGAGTTAGCAATGATGGTGAGGCTTTTGCAGACCACGTATGAAAGTACCGTGAGGAGGTCAGAGTAGTACTGACGAAGAATTGATGTTCTAGTATTTTTAAAGTCTTTTCTTTATTAATAAGTCATTTATTTTGCTAAAAATAGTTAAAGAGCAATCCTTGGATACTTGGTAAAACTTAAGGAAGGGGAGAAGGAGGAGAATGAGGAGAATAAGAAGGAGAAGGAGAAAAGAAGAGGGAGAAGGAGGAGGAGGAGAAGCAGGAGAAGGAGGAGAAGAAGAAGAAGCAGAAGACGAAGAAGCAGAAGAAGAAGAAGAAGAAGAAGAAGAAGAAGGAGGAGGAGGAGGGGGAGAAGGAGGAGGAGAAGAAGAAGAAGAAGGAGAAGAAGAAGAGGAAGAGGAAGAAGGAGAAGAAGGAGAAGAAGAAGAAGAAGGAGAAGAAGAAGCAGAAGAAGAAGAAGAAGAAGATGGAGGACATGAAGCAAAAGGAGGAGGAGAAGGAGAAGAAGGAGAAGATGAAGAAGGAGGAGAAGGAGGAGGAGGAGGAGAAGGAGGAGGAGAAGGAGCAGAAGAAGCAAAAGGAGAAGAGGAGGAGGAGAAGAAGGAGAGAAGGAGGAGAAGAAGGAGAGAAGAAGGAGAAGGAGAAGAAGCAGAAGAGGAGAAGCAAAAGAGGAGAAAGGAAGAGAAGAAGGAGGAGGAGGAGGAGGAAGCAAAAGAAGAAGAAGAAGAAGAAGAATGCAAAGCTAGATTTGAGAAGGATAGAAACTTGAGTAGTGATTGAAGAAATGGTAGAAGAAGAAGAAGAAGAAGAAGAAGAAGAAGAAGAAGAAGAAGCCAAATGCAAATCTAGATTTGAGAAGAATAGAAACTTGAGTAGTGATAGATATCCTCTGGTTTATAGAAACCAACTTGGCTTATTGAGTGATTGAAAATTATTGATAGAGACTTGAAGATCTATTTATAATAGGCTTTGAAGTGTAGGATAATCTCTGCTCCTGATTTAACGTAAGGATTAATATCATGAAATACCTTAAATTAGTGTACTTACGAAAAATTAATCCAAAAATAATTTTTTCTCCATAAAAAATCTCAAACTAATACATCTATAATAAATTCATCACAAACTAATTTTTTGACTAAAAAAACTTCAACTGGTATACATGTAATAAATTCACCTTAAATTAATTTTTTGATCACAAAAACCAAATTAATATATTTGTAATAAATATACCTTCCATTAATTTTCGTTAACTATATTAATACCACATAAAACCACAAATTGATAATGTGACAAACAGAGGGTAAATAGCTAAATTGGTACATCCATTAACTACCACGTATGATCCAACTCTACCATTGGATGGTAAAATATAAAGAAACTAATAAATGATAAATTTGTCACAAGTGTACTAATTTGGAGTTTTTCATAGTAAAAAAAATTAAGTTTTGGTAAATTCATCATATATATATATTTGTTTAGGGTTTTACGTGATCTTTACCCTTAACATGATAGCTTGTAATTTCAACCATTAGAACTCATTAAAAACCACATTACTAACTACACATGACCATTTATTGATTTAATAATATGATAAAGAACCATTTGAACAAAAAAAAAAAAAAAAAAAAAGATGCCTAAAAATTGGAATTATGCTCCTATATCATTTTTCATGGATTGGAACTAAATGTGCTAGTACGAACACCTAGAAGGTGGTGAATATGTATTTAAAATAAACATTGGCAAATAAATGTGGAATAAAATAAATTTCAAGCGAAATCTGAATAAGGATCATAGTCTGATAAACGAGCCACTAGACTTCTGGTAGATGTTCAGAAACTGTGATGCGATGGAATAGACTTATGAAATAATCTGTGAGTATGCAACAAAATTAAATAAGAAGAGTTAAGGAAAGAGAATGTTGCATACAAAATTTATAGTGGTTTGACTTAGATTAGGCTTACGTCCACTCTCCCACACTAACAGCCTACTGGCTGGATTCCACTATGTGATCAACAAGAGATTACAACTTTGAGTGTAAATACTTAGTGATATATCACACTTGATATTGCTAGTATGAGTACCTAGAGGGGGGTGAATAGGTATACAAAGATTTTTCTTGATAATTTCTGTATACTTGCGCAATACTTAGACAGTTGAAGGATTTGCGAAGAGTAATAATCAACCTAAGACTAAGTAAGGAAGAAGATAATTAAACACACGGTTTATAGTGGTTCGGCTTGATTCAAGCCTACGTTCACTCTTCTGCACTGACAGCCAATTTGGCTGGATTCCACTATGAACAAAGAGATGTTACAGTGTTGATCTTCCTTGATTTCTCGGTGTAGATGATCTACCACACTCACTCAAGGTATCACCAAGTATAGACACTCTCGTGTATACAATTTCGCTTTCGATCGTATCGACTAATAATCAAGGTGTTTCAGACTGGAATTTTTCTATCAATCACACTCTCAAACAACTAGAACGACTTCCTTTTTATACTCCTTTATGCCATCATAACGTTGGCACTTACCAAAGGAATTCCTCCAATCTATCCGTTGGACGGAATCAATCAAGAAGATCATTCGAGCTATAAAAGGAACTCGACGATAGCCCATCAATCCCGTTCGCCCATACAATCGGGATCTTGGTTTCCAAGAATAGAACATTCCAAGAATACTTCGTCGACCATCGGATCTTCAATTGATCTAGATAGGAACAAAAGAATCCGTTATATTTATCCAACCAAAAAGATCTTCTCCGACGATAGGATTAAATCCTCAACCATATACTTCGGCTCGAATTTCCTTCGTCACACGGATCGAAAGACTGTCAATGAGAATAGTCTTGAGTCTTGAGTCTTGAGTCTCAATTCTTGAGTCTTGAATCTTGAGTCGGTAGTCGAAAGTCTTCGACTTTACACTAGACGATCTGCAGATACACAGACTAGACTGAAGGAAACGTTTTGTCAGCTTCAAAATATTCTGGAACGATTTCTCCAACAATCTCCCCCTTTTTGATGGTGACAAAAATTTCCTGTAGATTTGAACCACTTTGACCTGCAAAAACATTTCTCAAGCAATATGGCAATCTCATAAAGATTAACAAAGCAACCAGACTCTGCATCCACATAAAATTGGTTAGTCTTTCATGAGTAATACCATATAACAACACTTGATATGAATGCAAACAATCAAGCATTAAAATCCACAACCAATTCAGTCAAGTTCAAGTTCAAGTTCACACCAAGAAAGATTGCTCAAAAAAACTTAAAATCAAAGAAAGTAAAGTCAAAGAAAGTTGAAAGATAGTTTGGTTCAAATTGCTTCTCCCCCTTTTTGTCAACATTAAAAAGGTGAGAAAGATGTCATGTCTGCTTGGGAATGCGCACAACTGGAAATCTCCCATGGACTCGGACTACTCCTTCTAGCTTCTTCAAGTCTTCCCTTAGTTGAGCTACCTCTTCTCCCTTGGCATTGGTTTGCGGTTGCGAGCGAGGTCTTTCATTTTATCCTCCGGGGTAATCGAAGATGCTTGTCCAGCATTCTTCAAGGCTTGAATTTCACAAGTCCGCAGCATAGATTTGGCCACGCATTTCCGTAAGAATATCCATGATACGACGAAAATCTGCAGAATTATCCGTCTCGTGTGCTAGCATTTGCTTTCTCAGATGGAGTGAATGCAGACGATGGCGTTTCTGTAAAGTCTTGCAGATTTGGTTCTGACGTATTGTGACCTTCTTCAGGCAATTGAGAAGCCTGAAATTCTTCTGGGGCTGCTGGAGATTGTCGCAGACCTTCACTATTGGCAGCATGCGGTGAGGACCTCTCTTGCTCGCCAACTCCCCCTGTCTCTAGGACATCGAGAGGAGAAGAGTGATGATCATGCTCTTCTGTATCCTTCTCTCCAGATTCAGCTGCAGACTTTTCTTGCTCTTCTTCTCCTTCTTCTTCAGCTTCTGTCTCCTTCTCTCTCTACTCTTCTTCTTCTCTGTGAGATCGAAGTGGGTAGGTCCCTCCTTCATCTTCTGTGGTCCCCTTGTCGCGATTCTTGAGGACTTCCTCGAAGACGACATCCTTCTTGTCTCTAAAAGATTTCTTTGCTTGCTTTCCCAAGAAAATATGACAACTTTTTCGAGGATGAACTCGAAGTAGAAACCAGTTTGAGAAGAGAATGTTTTTAGGGTTTTGAAGATTGAAAGAGAAAACTGTGTATATATAACTCAGTTTTGAAAAGGGGAAGTTCAATTGGTACAAGGAAAGTGTACGAATACCTCTTTTCGAAATCAATAACTCGCCAAAATTAATCCTTTTGAAAAGACAAGTTTTTCGATTTTCACGAGACTACAAACGAAAGATCATACCTTTTCGAGTTTAGATAAAGTAACAACTTACGCCTATAGTCATCAACGTCTGAGTCTGAGAGATTTGAGTCTGATGGTCATCAACTTTCTGAGTCTGAAGGTTGGAGAGTCTCTAGACTTTAACTTCTTCAAGCTTCAAAATGTTGAGTCTGGAGCGGATAAAATCAAATTGATTTTTCTCCAAAGGCTTTGTGAATATATCCGCTAGTTGACTTTTTGAATCAACAAATTGAATCGAGATTTCTCCACTTTGAATATGATCTCTAATAAAGTGATGTCGAATTTCTATATGCTTTGCTCTTGAATGAAGAATTGGATTTTTGGTGAGATTGATTGCGCTGGTATTGTCACATTTGATTTCTATGCATGAGTCTTCAATTCCAAAGTCTTGTAGCTGTTGTTTTATCCATAGAATTTGTGAACAGCAACTTCCAAGGGCAACATACTCTGCTTCTGTTGTTGAGAGAGCTACAGTGCTTTGTTTCCTTGAAAACCAAGACACTGTCCTGCTTCCAAGCAACTGGCAAGTTCCTGAAGTACTCTTTCTATCGACTCTGCAGCCGGCCAGATTTGCGTCTGAATATCCTAGAAGATTAAAGTCTCCCTTCTTAGGATACCAAAGACCAATGCTTGAAGATGAAGCAACGTATTTAATAATACGTTTTGCAGCACTGAGATGGGATTCTCTAGGATCTGATTGAAACCTAGCACAGATGCAAACACTTAACAAAATGTCAGGTCTAGAAGCAGTAAGATAAATAAGTGAACCGATGATGCTCCTGTATAGCTTTTGATCAACTTTCTTCCCTTCCTCATCTTTGTCTATCTTCAAAGAACTTGACATTGGTATATCAGTTTTCTTGTAATTTTCCAATCCAAATCTTTTGACAAGATCATTAGCATATTTTTCTTGGAAAATAAAAGTTCATTCCTTCAATTGCTTTATTTGAAGGCCAAGAAAGAATGTTAATTCTCCCATCATACTCATTTCAAACTCATCCTGCATAGACTTAGAAAATTTCTTGCATAGACTTTCATTAGAGGATCCAAAAATAATGTCATCAACATATATTTGAACGAGTAAAAAGCTTTTGTTTTCCTTTTTGATGAATAGAGTAGTATCTACTTTACCTTTAACAAAGCCGTTCTGTAATAAGAACTTACTTAGTCTATCGTACCAAGCTCGAGGTGCTTGCTTTAGACCATACAAGGTCTTTTTCAGTCTGAAGACTGAGTCTGGCTTCTTTGGGTCTTCAAATCCAGGCGGTTGTTCCACATAAACTTTCTCTTGGATAAATCCATTTAGGAAAGCACTTTTGACGTCCATTTGGAATAACTTGAAATTTTTGTAACAAGCAAATGCAAGTAATAGACGAATAGCTTCTAACCTTGCTACAGGAGCGTAAGTCTCATCATAGTCTATTCCTTCTTCTTGCGTGTATCCCTTGGCCACGAGTCTTGCTTTATTCCGTACGACTTTTACTTTTCATTCATCTTGTTTCTGAACACCCATTTGGCTCCAATAACAGTTTTACATTTTGGTTTAGACGTCAATTCCCAGACATCGTTAATGTTGAACTGTCTGAGCTCCTCTTGCATAGCTTCGATCCAGCTTTCATCGATAAAGCTTCTTCTATGCTTTTTGGTTCAATTTCGTAGATGAGAGCAACAAGCACTAGACTCTTCACGTCTTTTGGATCTGGTGCGAATTCCTTCATTAATTTCGCCGATAATGAGATCTTTAGGATGACCGGACTTGTGTTTCCGATTCATCGGTTGATCTTTACGGGATGATGATCTCTTTCTTTATTTGAATCTTCATGAACATCTTGACGCCGGGTCTTCAGTCCGAGATACTTTTTGAGTTGTAAGCTTTGGAAGGTCTGGAGCATGTTCGACTCTTCATATTGAGTCTCGATCGGGTTCATCTTGCGTAGAGTCTTGAAATTTGACATTCATTGACTCCTCCACAGACCGGCTCTTCTTATTGTAGACTCGTAGGCTTTGCTTGATGTAGAATATCCAAGGAAGATGCCTTCATCGATCTTTCTTCAAACTTACCAACTCGATCTTTTGCATTTTTCAATATAAAGCATTTGCAACCGAACACATGAAAGTATGAAACAATAGGTTTTTTACCTTTGAATAATTCATAAGGGGTTTTCTCAAGAATAGGTCTTAGGAAGACTCTATTGATGATATAGCAAGCTGTTGAAAATGACTTCAGCCCAAAATCGTGAAGAAATTTTGCTTTCAATTAAAAGAGTTCTGGCCATTTCTTGAAGAGATCTATTCTTTCTTTCCACAACTCCATTTTACTGAGGAGTGTATGGAGAGGAGAATACATGTTTAAAACCAGATTCATCACACAATTTTGTGAAATCTTGATTTTCAAATTCACCTCCATGATCTGTTTTTATACTTGAGATAACACATCCTTTTTCATTTTGAACCTTTTTAGCAAAATTTTCAAAATAGGAAAAGGTTTTTGACTTACTTGCAAGGAAATATACCCAAGTAAAACGGGAGTAATCATCCACAATTACTAGGCAATATTTCTTACCTCCAATACTCTGAATTCTGGTTGGTCCGAAGAGATCCATATGCAGTAACTGTAGTATATGATTAGTAGAGACATGATTTATTGGCTTAAATGCATTTCTTACCTGTTTTCCCACGGTGGTGTACATGGATCGGACTTTTGATATGGTAATTTGAGTAGACCTCGAACAAGCTGCTTTGATGAGATTTTGGCTAATTGCTTCATATTGACATGGCCAAGCTTTCTGTGCCATAAGCTTGCTTCATCTTGAATTGAGATTAGGCATTGAGATTCATTCAATTTCATGTCTAAGAGGTAGATGTTTCCATGTCTTCGACCCATGAAAGACTGAGTAGAGTCTTTACTAATTCCATAGCAAATTCCTTCTTGAAAGGAGATCTTGAAACCAGTATCACACAGTTGGCTAATGCTGAGAAGGTTATAGTTGAGTCCTTCCACTAGAGAAACATTGCTTATTGTGAGATTTCCAATTTTCACAGTTCCAAATCCCACGATGCTTCCTTTGCCGTTTCCTCCAAATGAAACATTTCCGCCGTTTACTTGAACAAGCTTTACGAAGCACTTTGAGTCTCCTGTCATGTGTCTTGAACATCCGCTGTCAAGATACCATTTTATCTTTTTCTTGACGGAGACCTGCATTTAAAAGAGAATCTCAAGTTTTCTTTGGTACCCAAATTTTCTTGGGTCCTTTGGTGTTAGTAGGATAAGCATTATTAGGCCATACTTTCTTAACATGTTTCCAAACCATAGGACATTCTTTTTCAAAGTGATCCTTACTGTTACACTTTGAACACCTTAGAGCATTTCGACCAACAGACTTTACAAAAACTTTCTTGAAATGATTTTTGTAAGCCTCTCTTGACGGTCTTTTCTTAATTCTTTCTTTAACTTTAGGAAAATCAATCAATGGAATTGTTTCCGCTGTCATGCCTAAACCAGACTTATTGAAGTAAGGTCTTTGAACTGAAAGAACTTTTTCAAGCTTTTTGGATCCTATCGAAAACTTCTTTGAAATATTTGATAAGTCCGTTTTTAAGAAAACATTTTCTTTCAAAAGATCATCTTCTTTTTCTTTAAGAGCAGAAACATTTAGGTCTAGACTTTTAACTCTTTCTTCTAAAATGACTTCCTTTTGTTTTAGAGCCGAGTTTTCCTTTTTAAGTTCGGAAATCCTTTTGAGAGAAGTCTTAAGACCGAAACACAGTTCATCAATATATTTAGAGACTTTGACAGAATTTTAAAATCACTTACCTCAAATTCATCGTTCGAGTCCGATCCAACCGAGTCCGAGTCCGAATGTGCCATCAAACATATGTTGGCATATTCATTATCACTTTTTTCACATTCTCGTATCACCTGTGTTTCGGCTTTGAGAGCTTTTCGAAACTTCTCGCCTTTTCCTCTTTTTTCTTCTTCGAAGAGGACAGTTGGGTCTCGATGTGTCCCTTCTTCTTACATTCGAAGCAAACTACATCTTTGTTTGGTTCCTCATCATCACCAGACTTGGTCTCTGCTGTCTCTCGGAAACTTTGTTTCTTTGAGTTGAACCTTCGCCTTTTCTATTCAGTTTTCTGAATCTTCTTATCATGAGGGCGAGCTCCTCATCGTCCATATCATCTTCAGAATCTGCATCATCAGAGTCATCATTTGATTTTAATGCAATAGATTTCTTACCTCTTGGATCTTCGTCTTCATTAATTCGTTCCACTTCATAAGACTGAAGAATTCCAATTAGCTCGTCTACAGATAGAGGCATGATTCTTTGTGTCTCTCTTATTGAAGTCTTTATATGATTCCAGTCCTTGGAGAGTCCACGCAGTAGCTTATTCACCTTCATGGGATCAGAAATTTTTTGTCCTTGGTTCTCAAGACCATTGACAATATCTGTAAAACGACTAAACATGTCAGTTATAGATTCTCCTGGTTTCATTTTGAAGGCTTCATATTGACCGAGGAGAATGTTAATTCTAGTCTCCCTCACTCGATCTGTCCCTTCATAGGTGATGTGTAATCTATCCCATACTTCTTTTGCTGTAACACAAGAAGATATTCTGTTATATTCAGTTGGAGATAAGGCACAATATAAAGAATAAATTGCTTTTGCATCGAGTGCTTGTCTCTTGTTTATCTCTTCCTGAGTCATTTCGCTGGCATCAACAATTTCTTTTCCTCTTTCAGAGATTGATGTAGCAGTAGGAGTAATTTCTCTTTCCACAACGTCCCATTCCAAAGGATCCTTGGATCGTAGGAAGGCTTTCATCTTGTTCTTCCAGTTGTTGTAATCCTTTCCGTCAAAGTAGGGTGGTCTGGTATTGCTTTGCCCTTCCATCAGCCCTGGTGCTAGCATACTAGCCATAGATCTTTTACTCTGAAGTAAAACACTTCAAACAAAGTAAGAACACGGGCTCTGATACCAATTGATATTGCTAGTATGAGTACCTAGAGGGGGGTGAATAGGTATACAAATATTTTTCTTGATAATTTCTGTATACTTGCGCAATACTTAGACAGTTGAAGGATTTGCGAAGAGTAATAATCAACGTAAGACTAAGTAAGGAAGAAGAGAATTAAACACGCGGTTTATAGTGGTTCGGCTTGATTCAAGCCTACGTCCACTCTTCTGCACTGACAGCCAATTTGGCTGGATTCCACTATGAACAAAGAGATGTTACAGTGTTGATCTTCCTTGATTTCTCGGTGTAGATGATCTACCACACTCACTCAAGGTATCACCAAGTATAGACACTCTCTGTGTATACAATTTCGCTCAGACTGTATCGACTAATAATCAAGGTGTTTCAGACTCTGGAATTTTTCTATCAATCACACTCTCAAACAACTAGAACGACTTCCTTTTTATACTCCTTTATGCCATCATAACGTTGGCACTTACCAAAGGAATTCCTCCAATCTATCCGTTGGACGGAATCAATCAAGAAGATCATTCGAGCTATAAAAGGAACCTGACGATAGCCCATCAATCCTGTTCGCCCATACAATCAGGATCTTGGTTTCCAAGAATAGAACATTCCAAGAATACTTCGTCGACCATCGGATCTTCAATTGATCTAGATAGGAACAAAAGAATCCGTTATATTTATCCAACCAAAAAGATCTTCTCCAGACGATAGGATTAAATCCTCAACCATATACTTCGGCTCTGAATTTCCTTCGTCACTGGATCAGAAAGACTGTCAATGAGAATAGTCTTGAGTCTTGAGTCTTGAGTCTCAATTCTTGAGTCTTGAATCTTGAGTCTGGTAGTCAGAAAGTCTTCAGACTTTACACTAGACGATCTGCAGATACACAGACTAGACTGAAGGAAACGTTTTGTCAGCTTCAAAATATTCTGGAACGATTTCTCCAACAACACTATCTCACTAAGTCACTCTTTTGGTATTTCTATACTTCATCTCTTACTTGCTCATCAATCATTGGTATCCTTAAATACTCCTCTACTTCCAAACTAGCCATTGGACAATATCTAGAAAATCGTCTTCCAATCTACCCATTGGATAGATCTATATCAAGAAGATTTAGTAGCCGTTGAGTGACAAAAGTAGAATCCCAAGTTGATTATAATTGCCCATACAAACAGAATCTTGGTTTCCATAAGTAGAGTTTCTTCGTATAGAAAGTTCATCTTCAATATCCAATTGTCAATCATTTAGATTGGGTCAATCAAATCTATCTTGATATATAATCCAAACCAAATCACTAGCCGTTATATGTTTGGGACTTATGTTATGTTCTGTCAAGTTGTCTCATTTTGAACATGTTTCGTTATAAATTAGCTACGTTTTGAACTTATGTCTTGTTCTTGACCTTGTCATGTTCTGGACTTGTGTTTCATTCTGGATGTAAAGTCTGAGAGTGTTCTGTCGAAAGTAAAGTCTGAGTATCTTTCGTCTGAAATAGAGTCTGAGTGTCTTCCATTTGAAATAGATTTTACAATCTAGACATAAGTTTGAACATATTTAGCCTTAAGGTTTGGACATAATTCGAATAAGTTCAGTTTCAGCATAGAGTCTATCTTCTGGTTCTTTCAATGTAATTAGAGAAATAAAAGATGGAAGAACATTATAAGTGCCGAAAGTTATGTACTACACTTACTTTAATGCTAAATGTTTTTTTTTTTAGATCACTTAAATGCTACTTTTAAATAAATAAAAAACAATCACATAACTACCAAGTCCGATCAAAGTCAACGGAAATCCGATGTGTCATTTTTTAATTAATTTCTCAGTTTGGAATGGCTCGTGCATACCCAATCAGCATAAAACCCCTAAACAATGTCGTCTAAAAGGCTTGTCTCAAATGAAAAACCCTAAATTGCAACTTACAAGGAATTTCCCAAATTGAAAACCCTAAATTGACCAACAACCCCAAATGGAAACCCCATTCTCTTTGCCCCCAAGGGAGGAGGAGGAATTGGGCTTGGAGTGGTGTTGGAGGTGGAGGATTGGCGGTGGGATTTGGCCTTGAGCTTGCACTTCTTTTGCTCGTGAAGCTTTTGGATTTGCGTCTACTTGATCTTGGAGCACTTGAAGATGCACCGGCACTGGTTTCTTTGGCAAAGGTTTGGTGGTTCTTGAGTAGTTCTTGCTTGAGGATGTCCATTGTAGGGTTTATGTGGGTGGTGACTCCATGGGCGGTAGAGGAGATGACGATGCGGTTAGCAGAGAGAGGGAAAATCAGAGCAAACGAGCTTGTTCTAATTCACCAAGCCATGTAGGATTGTGCGACGTGGTTTTATCTATTCGTGTGGATTAATTTTTCTAAAAAAAGTCACCTCATATATCATGCCCCGACCCATCGACGTGCGGCATCCCTTCTTTCTTTTGGTCATTTAATTACGACATCCCATGAGGCATTGTCAATCCATTCATTTTATCTTTCGATTAAACGCAAGTGGAAGCAAAATCAACTCCACCGAATCATACACACCAATAGGAATAGCAAGGAAACTTATCAATAAAAACATTTTAGTACATATAAATACACATACATCAACTTGGCACATCTGAAATTTACTAATTACACATCCGCAATGCAGATTCTTTTTGATTATCAAAAAAAGGTTGAGGGTTAACCTAGCTCTTCTATCTTATGAGGTCAACCTCAAAAAGTAGTATCTCCCTATGCACATAGCATGCGTCCATGTCGTAGTGCTATGGCTTGGGCTGAGGATCGGGCTTCGAGTCTCGGTCCATCTCCGGGTTAGTGACAGAGCTGTTGGGGACGTCCACCATCATGGGGTCTCAGATGGCACCCCCGAATTCCTTGCCAAGCGGCCCGTCAAAACCCTGAGAAGGCTGAGGCGCTCCTCTTCAAACCATACATACCACGCCACGAGTTGGTGGGGCACTGGGTTCGTCAACCTCTTGTCCACCCAGATGGTGGTCACGTATTTCTTGGATACCCTCTATCAGGAAGAGGGTCACTTAAGTGTCCTAATCTACTGGCATCCCAAAATGCACGTGACTAAATGGACTACTCATGGTTAGGACTTGAAAAATTTAAACAACAATGAGTAAGAAAAACTCAATAAGTAAATTCCCTAAATCTCACGTAGGAGAGTATTTTGTCTTGGAGACACTCTATACATGTGGCTTAACTATCGATGGCAAATCAATAGCAATACATTTATTTTGCATCATCTATAAGCATGAAATGAACTACTCACCATATAACACCCTAAAAACATATTGAATAATTATATAAATAATTTTCCATGTGAGTCTACAATTCCAGTAGGTATGTGACGAATACGAATAATAATCCAGATAAAACTGTTATCATTTCGATTCACAATGCATCCACACTAGTTCATATTATTACAACGGTTTTCGGCCACGACCAACACTCGCATCGATGGTTTTTCAGCGTAATTAGACATCGTCTCTCCCTATCGGGTATGGCAATGTCTCCATCTTACTTGAAAACGGCATTCAATTAAAATCATTGTTTGGAAGTTCATCAGCAAATGGCATCCAGACTATCGTTAGGCATCTAAAATCTATCGGACATCGCCCCTCATAATCATATGAGTACAAAACCATTTAAGTGATCATACGAGCACATTAACCACTTAAGCCAACTTTTATCTTTCAATTTAGCTGACGCAAGAGTGTTTAGTGCTCACATGTTTTACACTACATAAAAATGCCATATAATAATCCCACATGATCACCCATTAATTGTTTATCCACCAAATAATCATCATTCCACACAATATCACACCATCGGTTACTTATCAACATAACTTATCACTTTTCAAAATAACATCTCACAAGCACTTATCATTTTTCAAAATAAGCTATTAGATGCACTTATCACTTTTTGAAATAAGTCATCATAAGCACTTATCACTTTTCAAGATAAGCTATCACTAGGACTTATCACTTATCAAGAGAGGCTATCACAATTACTTATCTCTTATCAAGATAAGCTATCGCCATGACTTATCACTTATCAAGATAAGCTATCACCTAATCCATCCATCTCTTAATTTAATTATCATTAATACTAATCCTAACCGTAATCCCAAGCGTAACTCCCATCCTATTCAAGGATTAGAAAGTCACTCACGCGATTGGCTTCTAAGCTTTGATAGCCCACAGTGGCGGCTCATGGCTCACGGCTCACGGTAGTGGACGGTTGCAGTGGTGGTGTGAGGTGCATGGCCAGGAAGCGACATGAGAAGGTGGTGAGGGCAGCAATGGCAATGGCTACTCACAATGTGAATGGTGGGTCGATGGCGTCACGGTGGGGGACGGCATCATAGCATGACGGTGAATGGCGAGTTGGGCATGAGGACAATCATGAGCAAGAAGTGGATGGCGGTAAGGGTGGCTTGGCAATGGCAATGGTGGAAGTTAGCATCTTCCCTTTCCCTTCTTCAATTGGGCGCCTGTCCCCCTTTGGAAGACAACAATTTTGTCTCATTAGGCCAACAAGCTTCTACAAGAGGTAATTTAGGGATTTAATTAAACCATAGTATAACATACTATTCATGCACATGGGTAAATTAATGTACAAGCTTCCAAAGGACTAAGTGTAGCTTAATTGGCCTTGATGGGCCCACCTGGGCTGCCCATGATGGGCATGAGGCCCATTGGGCTTGTCCGTGGCTTGGGCCCTTGTGGCTCTTCATTCACAGCTTGTTTCCACTTTTTCGAAAATTCATGGTTGTTTATAAAAAATTGAGCTTTTATCCTAAGATGACCATCTCTTGCTTTTCCATGATTTGTCAACTGTCGTAATTTTATTCCTTAGATAGAGATAGGATTGAGGATGTCACATCATATTAAACTTTTAATCATAAATGCTAAGTACTTATTTTGGCCGAAACTTTTTATCGGATACATTTAAGTAATCATTTTTTTCTAATTCGGCACTTAAGTGATCCGGTGAAAACTTTTGATACTAAAATGAGTATCATACACAAGTTTTGACACTTCTAATATCATTCTACCAATAAAAGCTAGTAGAAGATCAGTAACAAGGGATAAAATCAAGATAAATTGAAATTGGAACAAAGAAAAGATATCCTAGAATTTATTGGAATTTTGAGAAGTTTATAGAATGAGGAAATACTAATGACAGAGCATTAAAGATTCATTTATACTGGAGTGACCAGCGTATGACAATCTCGTCCCTTGATCTCATTTAATAACTTCTAATTTCTATCACTACTACAAATCACTTGATTGATGCATGACCATTGATTAAACTAATGGCTTAATATAAGACTTAGTGAAATAAAAACTAAGGGAATGTTAGTTTGAAGGAAAATTATTTCAGAAATGTTGCTTTCCCACTTTCTATTGTTTCGATGATGGGAAACTAATCAATTTATGGAAAACGTTTTCATTGATTAAAAATAACAATCTCAAATTGTGAGAAAACGGCTTCCCCTTCTAACAAGAAGGAAATCACATATACTAAACCACCAAATAAATGAAAACTAACAATTTTCCATGATTGGAAAAAAAAATGCTTCGATGTTGGCATAATGAAAATTGTTCATTCTAGCTTCTATAATATGTAATGATAATTTTTTTCTTTAATATTATGTTTCTTCCCTTGGTAGTTTATTGCAGTGTGTCCAAATTGTTCCTCATTATCTTTGTTCTCTACTTTAAATAGTTGCTTTTTTTTATATGATACTAAACCACAGATCTTCTTTGTAGCGTTGCTACTGGGTGAGAAGGTGGTGTTGCTCCACCGATTGCTCTGACTTGCTCTAACATTGAAGTAAGTCTTTGACCACTCTATCTTTCATCAGTCTCAAAAATGGCATGTTTCATTGCTGCATTAGCTTTGGGATATATGCTTGATGGCAAGTACTTTTTTCCAACTCGACAGTATATTGGGTCCCATTCCTCTACCTTATAACTTTTTTGTTGTGCTCATGATATATGTTCCCAAGTGAAGCTGATCTGTCACGTTTATTTTTATTAATATCCACTATAGGGACACAACTTTTAGTGACCTGGAAGTTTGTCCTGGAATTTCATGACAAAGTTAAAGAATCTAAAGAAGCTATGGTTTTGTTAGCTTAGCTTTAGTGCTTTTATGTTGGAGGCTTATCTAGTGGTCATCTATGTCATCACTTAGATGGTAAAGTATTTTTATGATAAAGAAACTCTGAAATACTATTATTTGTGATATGATCCAAATGAGTGAGATGAAACCAATGAGTGGAGAAGACTCCATTATACACAAGTGCTTATCAACTTACAACCGTACATTTTCGCTCAACCTAACGGATATAGTCACATCTCCCTATTTATGAACTACCCGCATTTATTACAAGAATGGGTACAATTACAATATTGCCTGCCCCTAGAATATTCTAGAGAAGGCTAGAGAAGCTTGCCTGGTCTTCTTGGAATAGTCACTGTCCTTTGTGCATGGAAACCTTCGGGTCATGACACTTGCATATACATTTTGATTTTTTAGCATTTGATATTGCAGCTGTGGCTTGGAAAAAAAGGTGAAGAGCAATAGTGTCCATGGAATTCAGTGATGCTTGAAATTTTTCATGCGAAAGTTTTTACGCATTGTAGACTTCAAAGGAGTATCTGTCTGCTCCTTTTAATCTCAACGGTAGATGCATTAATTTGCATCTCTTGGACCTTCAAGCATTTATGAACCACCTGGTCAACTTGACCAAGACCAATTAGAAAACCTTGCCGGAGATTACATTCCTATCAAATTCCTCGTTCCTGGGAAGCACTTAGAATTGGTTTATGTTTGCTGTCTCAAATCTGAATCAGAGAAGGTTTGGCTTTGATGTGCATGTTCAAGTGTGACAGACGAGGCCAGGCAGGGTCGTTGACAGTGCTTTTTCTTCTCACCGGATTTGATACAACCCAGCGTCTTCCGTCGCAAGAACAGAGGGAGACTATTGATTCACCAAATCGAGCTTGACCACGGCCGTTGCCCTTTTATTTTCCTTTCATTGGATGTTGTTAAGAGATTGAATGAGATGATAAAGAAATGGACCAACAGGCCTTCAACAAAAAGGGTATTTATATTCCATGATTATCTGCAGCTAGAGAATTTGGGATTCAATGAAAATATAGTATTTTTTAAGATCTAGGGGCAGTATAACTTGTGATAGGGAAAGGGATATACCCAGAAAGCCACAAGTGGGCATTATGACCAAAACAAATAGATGAAGGTGCATAATTGAATTTTGAGAAAATTGCAAAAACGGGAGGTATTATTATTATTATTATTGTTGTTGTTGTTGTTGTTGTTGTTATACCTTTTTTTGGGAAAAAACCTTAGTCTTAATTGACCTTCCATCTCTCCGACATTTAGTATCTTTATTGGATAACAACCACGCGCATGTCACATGCTGTATTTTGCACCATGGACAGGGGTATCTTTGTCCCAAAATTTCCGATAACCCTAGATTTCCAATTAAACTAAATTAAATGCCAATCCTTTCTTCCATCCTGACACGAGGTAATTGCAACTCCTTGAAGCAACAGAAGACAAGACGGTCGCATGTTATTGAATGTGGGACCGATGGTAGTGAATGTGCGAGAAAACAAAAACGGATATTTTTAGTGTTGTTTCGACTTGTTTGAGAGAATTTGTCAATTCATTCTCTCTTATTTTGTGCGAATCGATACATATGAGTTGCATTTTGTAATTGCAAGTGACATTCATATGTGCATCTAATTACGAGTGCTCCCTCTCTTTGGTCCCTGCGGATGAGTTGAATCCTCGACATATACTTGATTTAGTTCCCCTTTCACAAGAGACTAGAGTTAGCGGTGATGATGAGGCTTTTGCAGACCACGTACGAAAGTATTGTGAGGAGGTCAGAGCAGTACTGAAGGCTAGCAAAGAAGCATATCCTTTTGCAGTGAATCAACATTGCGGAGTGAAGGATTGGTAGTTGTCTGCATAAGGCGAGAGACGGTTCCGACGGGCACTGGTGGCATGTGTAAGTCGAGGAAGTTGAGGAAAATTAGTCTTATGCTTATGTTATAGAGCTACCGCCCTCGCTACAAATCAACGCTATAGTGTTTCGGGCTTTGCTTTTTGAGAGGTTGATAGAGAGATTGCTGCCGTTTAGAAGTCGAGTTAGTCGGTTGCCAATAAAAAGACGTCATTCAAGATGTGTTAGATGTTAAAGAGGTGAGGTCCTGGAGAGACTACTTTGATAGTAGACTCTTGATGAAACAGCTACTGAAACTAGCAATTGAAAGCACTTGGATTGCAGAGGATGAGCTGCAGAAGATCGATACAAAGACATGCTCAGTTCATCAGGGTTTTCAGCACCGAGCTTGATTGTTTCCAGGGAGAATAAAGCAAGAGCATAATTGAAGTTCCAGGTTTTTTTTTTTTCCAAGTGCTTCCTTTATCATTAAGTCATTTATTTTGTTGAAAAATGTCAGAGCATTCGTAGGGTGCTTGGTAAACCTCACTAAGGTCTGTTCGTTTTGCAAAAAATGGGCAATTTTCAGAAAATATTTTGAAGTAAGTGATTTTATTAAAATGATAATTTTTTTTTTTTTTTCATTTTCAAGATGTCTTTGAAATGGCTATTATCACTTTTAGTTGGCTTAAAATATTTTAGACATTTGTAAGCAAAAATATTTTCCACAGGTCAATCGGTCATTGTTTTTAGCTAACAAGCTTCTATTATTCAATAGTCTCTATTCATGTTTTAATTATGTTTTGAGTTTGAAAGAGTCGGAGAAATAAAAAAGGCAAAACTAAAATCCGAAAAAATAAGCCAAATGCAAAAGATGAGAAAACTTGATTAAAGAAAAGAAAAAATTGAGTTACCAAAAAATTGAAACCTGAAGAGTAGAATAAAGAAAAAAATTTCTAGAATTTATATGAAACCGTTCTTTAAAACAAATTCTGAATCCATGTGGTCCAACTATGACAATCCGCTTCAATGTTGCTTCTGTATCATTCTCTGTGGAAATGAGCTTCATTCTCCAAGTCTATGTACTTTTGCATCTCACCCAGAGAGAAGTGGAAATGTGCCTGAAACGTTCACGAATTTCACTTTCCCAGCTTCATCCAGGGTTTTCAACCGTATCCAGTCTCTGCTGTAAAGTAATGGTGATTAACTTTGCTTCCATCTTATCTTTTCATAGAATACTTTGAACCTGACTCTGAACCTGCTCAAATTAGTCTGCTAATGGGACTGGATTGCCTTCACCATAGGCCTTGATTAATTACCCGCACCATCCTGACAAACGGGAATCAAGCTGTAACTGACTCGTGGCTTTGATCTGCCATCACTCAAATAGTGTCCTCAGTTCGAAAGTCCTCAGTTATGCTCAGGTCGTGAGCAAAATCCACACCCTAAAGACCTCTGTGCTTTCACGTACAGCTTCTGTGGTTTCTTAGAACTAGTTCTTGATAAATCTGGCTTCTCCTGGGCTTTTAGCCTGCCATGGAGGCTCATCTTCAAAAACTGAAGCAGATTGAACACTGGTTTTATACCCCAATGCTTGCCTATCATTGGACTAATGATTTGGTTCATACACTCTTAAATGCTAACCCTTTATTGTGACAACCCAACATGTTTGAATCATGTCCATTGCATGCAATTGTAGAAAGGTGACATGCGCACAAGAAACACTGATCAACTCCCACCTTCTGACAGAGTGATTATATTCTTCCAAGCGCATGATACATTGCTCCCTCCCACAATGCCATTCAAGTTGATGACTTGGCTTTTATTTGCTCCATTGTTTTTTCACCATCTGGAAATGTCTTAAACAAATCCTCTCATCAGTTCTCTTATGTACTGCATTCGCTTCATCAAGTATATCAAAAATTTCAAGTATCCATAAAGATAAGAAATTAAAGATGGTATCTGTTTGAATCACGAGTATATCAAGTAAAATCCAGCCATAACCATCTGACCGGTCATAGCTCACATCTTGACTTAGCCAGGCCATCAGTATAAAGTAGGTAACCTTTATAAGTTGGAGAACTAAATAGATATTCTAAATATGATCCACAACAAACAACAAAGCTTTTACTCACTAGGTGGGGTCAGCCAACGTGATATTCTAAATGCAGATAATTTTTTTTATAGGATGCGAAAATTGATTTTCCTTCCTATGTTTAGATGAGCCATTATAAAAACATGGACATGATTCTCAATATGATCAAATCTTACGGCAAAAATAGAAAGTTATCATGAACAAGACTATGACTACAATGGTAATGGTGACAATTTATCATCTCCAGTTATGTTGAACTGCAGCTGAGGAAATATCATTATTTGTCATGGGGTCAATCAAGATCCAACATCTAGATCAACAATATGTGTATGTGTGTGTTATCATGAACAAGACTATGGTTACAATGGTAATGGTGACAATTTATCATCTCCAGTTATGTTGAACTAAGAACATGTCATGGGGTCAATCAAGATCCAACATCTAGCAAAAACCAGCTTCTAATCCAGATAGATGTGCTTGTCTGAGATTATGCAATATTAAGGCCCCCCTCACTAAGGTGCTTACCTTCTTTTCAATCAAAACATGCCTCCTAGCAACAATACCATAATTTCTGATAAATAAGACTATGCAATGACCATAATGGCTGCACTTCAATGAGCATAATTACTCTGCAGTACCATTCCAACCCCTTATAAAATTGCAAAAAATGTATCAACTGCTGCTTGTAAAATTAATATGTAAAGGTATCAAATGAGATATTTCATTGTGCACCTCAAGTAAATAGTTATTCATTCCTTTCTTTTGCATGGCAAATGGTCAAGGAAACTTGCAGACAAGTTGATAAAAACAGGTACCACTCACCACAGGGAACTCAGACCCCACTTCAAGCTTCATCTTTGTCCATGACTTGAGGCCTTTATCCAGAGCACAAGATTTTGCATGGTGCTCCAGTAATCTGGCGAAGGTGGAATATATATGTTGACAAATGAGTCTGTAAAGGAAAAAAGATGACGTTAAGTAACAATATATCGCCCAGTAGAACCAAAGACCACAGAAACCTTCATAGGACTAAAATTCATGATCTTTTGTCTATTACTATGTCCAACAATAATTTAGCAGCAAATACACAACATCAGTACCGTTTGACTGCTATGACTAAGCAACACTGACGATTAAAATTGTGGCACTTATGGAAAAGGCCCTTTCATTAGGCATGGTGGTTAGAAAAAGCCAATAAAAGGGATCAAATCTCAATATACCCTCAAAATAATCTGGACAGAAAGCAGTAGACAGCATAGCACAGCCTAATTCTGTCCAGATCTGTGAACTGCATTAAAGATTGTTATATTTTGCAGAAAGTATAATTGATGGTTCTAATTGAATAAAATGACACAAACTATAGCAGTAAGAGCTGCCCTTAGAGTAATCGCAAGGGGAAAGGCAATTGGTTTGTCTGCCTAGTTGGGTACCTTACCTAAGAGAGGAAGGTAAAGAAAGCCACATTCAATACTTACCTTGATGGACTGACAAATATGTAGTTTTATCACCAAAGCCACTGGAGAAACTCAACCATGAGGAGTGGAAATTCTTTCCACTGTTGAATTTGAGATGAAGTGCCATGTGTAACCCCTTTAATCATCCCGCACAGAGCATTGCCATCAACATGGTGCTTGGTCAATGACTTGTCCCCTCATATGCTTAAATAATTGACCCACTGTTGAATGGATAACCTCATAATGGGGCTGCAATCTGTTTCCAGCCAAGAACTCACTCATTCTCCCATCGATCTCAATAACACTGCAACCAGTTTCCTTATTTGCTCCATTTTACTCATTAACCTCTTAATCTCTTCTGCATCAGTCCATCTCTTCTCTGCTGCATAGAGGTTTCTCAACATAATGTAGTTCCCATCATTCTGAGGCTCCATATTTACTGTTCTGCTTATAAGTCTCTCTGCTCTTACCACGTCCTTGAAGTATCCACAAGCAAATAAGAAAGAGCTCATTATTATTGCATTAGGCTCATAGGGCATGCTCTCTATTATTATTTCAGCCTCTTCTAAATATCCTGCTCTACCTAATAGATCTACCATACAACCGTAGTGCTCAATCCGAGGGGCAAGCCCAAACTCATCCATTGCTTTAAACCACTTCTTCCCTTCCTTCACGAAACCAGCGTGATTACATGCAGATAGAACACCAATCATGGTTATATCATTTGGTGGAACCCCATGCTGTTGCATCTCCAGGAATATTTCCAATGCTTCTTTGCCATACCCATTGACTGCAAGCCCATTTATCAAAGCATTCCAAGAAGCTATCTGTCTTTTGTGCAACATATTAAACACACTTTTGGCTTTACTAATCTCACCACATTTAGCAAACATATCCACAAGTGCCGTGCCCACATTGCTTGCTCGGTCAAGCTTCTTTTTCTGTGCAATATGGTAAACCTGATAGCCTAAATCTAGAGCACCCAGATCAGCTATAGCTGGAAGAACGCATACAAGAGTGACTTCATCAGGCTCAACCAATGCAGTTGACTGCATCTCAGAAAACAATCTCAAAGCTTCGTGGGGCTGTTTATTTTGGCAATATCCATTAATTATGACGTTCCAAGAATACAGATTCTTTTCTGGCATGGCATTAAAGAGTGAGCAAGCAGATTCTACGTCACCAACATTGCAATACCCATTAATCATTGTAGTCCAAGAAACCACATTCCTCTCCGGCATTTCATTAAACAGATCCTTTGCTGCGTCCATATCTCCCAACTTAACATAGCCATCAATCATTAAGTTATATGCAGCAGAGTCCTTCTCAGGCATTTCCTCGAACAACTTCATCGCATTCCCCATATCCCCTCTCCTTGCATAACCACATATCAGAGCTGTCCACGACACCAGACTCCTCACGCTCATTTCATCGAACAACATCCTCGCAGCTTCCACGCTCCCCCATTTCGCATACAAATCCACAAACGCCGTGGACACATACAAGTCCGACCAAAACCCCATCTTAACAACATGGCTCTGCACCTGCAGCCCTTCCCAACAGGACGTAGCCAGCGAGCCACACTTCGCCAGCGCGGTGAACGTGAAGTTATCGGGCGAAAAGCCGGTGCTCCTCCGGAGATCACGGTAGAGAACAAGAGCCTCCTCAAACTGGCGCAGACCCACGTGGGCTCTGATCACGGCGTTGCAGAGGAACCCGTCGTCTCTGTGGGGACTTTTGTCGAACAGGAGACGAGCATGGCGTAATCCCGCGAGCGGGTCGGAGACGGAGGCGACGGAGGCGCAGCTGGCGACGAGCTTGGTGAGGAGGTTGACGTTGAGGTCGAGAGCGTGGCGAAGCATGAAGGCGTGGATCTGGAGGAGAGCGGGTCGAGAGTTCCTGGTCCGCTGAAGGAGGTAGAGACATCTCCGTTCCAGGGGAGTCCAGACGACGGATTTCAACTGCTCCATGGACAACTTGCATTCTCAAAGAACTATCAATTTCGACTATTTAAGCGAAATTACAGTATAACAAAACAAATGCCTTGTTGCAATTTCCTATCAAAATTATCTCTCGTTTATTTTCCTCAGAAGTAAGTTAAGTATAAATTATGTAGTGAAGGTCATCGTTTTGTAATTTCCATTTAATTGTAAATGTTTTCTTGTCAGATGGTAAATTGCTTTTCCACAATTGGCAATTTTTTATTTATCATAATTTACTTATTATTGTAGTATTCACCTCATGTGAAAGAGTGAATTACTCCTATAATCTTTAAAAGGAGTAATTTACCTTCAAAGTGGTAACATTTCTTAAGACAAAGTATGTTATAAGAAGAAATTCAAAGTAGTAATTTAACTCATAAGATATAATTCACTTACCTTGTAATAAACAAATGGAGCGAGTGTTGATTCTTAATGATTGTAATTGTACTAATTCTCAGAAAATTACTAACAAAATAATGTTCATAAAATTAGTTTCAACGTCATAAATTACCTTATGGTTTGTAAATATTTATAAATGCAAAATTATCTTATATACCATAAATTAACTTTTGAGTCCATAAATTACTACTCATAATCGGAATCAATCACAAGCCGAAGCTAGTCATTTTAGCAAACGGGACGTGGACATATATATTTCATACGGGAACCAAAAAGCGCCTGCTTATTCGTTGCAATCATCCCTGACTCTGACTCCAGCCCATTTTTACTTCGATCTCCGCCACTTGATACGTCAGCTAAACTTTCACTAAGGGCAATATTGTCAACCAAATTTTCGGTTTTTCCGCACCTTGAATTACCAAATCTGAAACCTGAACGTAAGTAACCTCTTTTTACCTCTTTATTTGTATTTCCCCCTGAGATTGTTGCACTGCATTAGTCAATTTGATATTGAACATGGCGGATCTATATTTAGAAAAGTTGCAATGGAAACCTCATGAACCGATTGTAATCCTGCTTGGCGATACTTAGTATTATCATGTCATGACGAGTGCGGTGATGATAATTGAAACCATCACTAATCAAGCCCTGATCCGCACAAGCATGTACTTGGCCTAAAGTGAGCAGTCAGTTTCCGTTGGCTCTCATTATTGGTTATTAGGTTAAACGTGGTTATTGTTGGTTACTATTGGATAATGGGTTGTGTTAGCCCTAAGTTATTATTACATTTTTTCTTTTTAATTTTTCACTTGCTGTAAGCAAATTTATTATACTGTCAGTTGTCTACCAAAATTCAGTGCAGTTCATATAGCTGCTGTGAGTTGTCAGTCAAAGCTACATTTTGTGCTCCAATAGACAGAAAGGCCATCTTTTAGTGCAGTCGTTGCTTCTTGTCAGTCAAAGAAACACATAGGTAATAACACCCTTTTTTTTTATCTGTAGTTGTCATTTGATTATCAGTCAAGGATTGAGAAACTAAAGCGTCTGATAAGTTAGAAAAGGAGTGATCACTGAACCTCCAGTAAGGAATAGCTTTGTGACCAAACATACAAATTTATCTCGAGGAAAGAGGATGGTTTAAAGCTCGACTGTAAGGAAGGGAAAAGTTTTCCCGCCAGAGAGGGGACATTCCATTACCGTTTTACTTTCTCCTTTGACATGAAACTCAATCTTAAAAGTAAGTCCAGGGTCTCCTATCCCATGGATCAGGAAATACATGCGCTGAAACCTAAATAGATGGCCTTAAAGATGAGACACTGAGGTAGTCCTTACACATACTCTGAATTAATCTTTATTTTTGGCCAAGTAAAAACTATGTGTCTGTTAAGGGGCAACAAGAGTAAGAATAACTGGCTAAAGTGTAGTGAACAGGCACAAACAAGCAGCTCTCAACTCTGTCTAAAAACAACGCTGCACAAGTCATGATACCACTCCGTAACATTTGTAAGTTAGATGCTCACATCCAAATTTTCAATTATCGCAAAATGCATCTCTAGATCTGGAGGCCTGTCAGCAAAATAAAACTTCTCTGCTACCTGTATTTTGCCTCCGACCTTCTGAGGTTCAGATTCAAGCAGGTGCAGCAGTCTATCCTTTTCACGGCGAATCCAAATGCGATTACGGTCGCACCATTGCCTAGGAGTTCCATGAAGGACGAATGGCAATGCCTGAGCTCGTTGTACAAACCGTTGGGAGAGTCTGCCAATCACATTTGGATCGGTGATGTATGCACCAGAGGAATTTAGGCCGACGTCAACGTAATGGATTTCTTGGATGCTGTTCAGAAATCTTTCTTTCGTAGTAGGTAAAATTTGAGTCCCGGCCTGAATATCAGGGGCTTCATGACCCAATAGCTCTTGTCCAGCAAAAGATGGATGTCCAGAAGATGAAGGTTCGAAATGGCTGAGCTCAGTCACAAGCTGGTTAAGCACAGTGCCACCTTTGCTAAAACCGAGGATGACAGTTTTCGGTGGATGTCCCTGCGGTGGTAATAAGCTTGTGGAGACAAGATTCTTTTTCCTCGAAAGAACATTCTTCGCCTGAAAAGCCCAACTAATTAGCATGAGAAAACCATCATACCAGAGATGACTTTCGAGTTTCAAAAAGACCAAACACGTGAGATCTTAAATGGCTAAAAGGAGAGGTCATATTCTTAAGTCGCAAAATAAGTACGCTTCTAATTGTCACCCGACTTCATTCCTTCTTGTTTGTTTCCCCAAATACTTGCTTTCCAGGCTATTTTCTTCAAGCATTTTTTCTACTTGGTGCTCACATTCTATCATGCCGTATACATTTCCAAATTCAGGTGTCGACCTGCCTAAAAAGGAAATTTAGTTACAGGCACCATTTCTCAAGATGCTTTATATATCCATCATGTTCCTCATGTGCTCAATCAGCAACAGACCACTCAAGGAAGTAACAGATAATATACTATGACAACGAGCGAGAGCATGTAGCCGAGAACCCATATCATATGACTCCACGTCCCATACACAGCAGCGATTTTCTCTGCAAATTAGTAATTCTTCCCAATTTCGTGGTACGGTCATCATCCTTACTTTTGGGTAATTTTACCTTATCTTATTCTTTTTTTCTGGGTGATTTTCCAATTTTTCTTTGTAACTTGTAAACCCCCTTGGAATCATGTAAAACCAAACAAAGATCCTAGCAAGCAACTGGATCCTCCCATATCACACTCCCTATGACAAGATTCACAGAAACACACCACATCAAACAAATGCACAAAATTGCTTTAAAAAGCCATCAGCAAACGACACAACTTTTCAGCAGTACGCTCCAAAGAGCATAAGCACCAGGAATGACTTCACCTCCTCAAGGCAATTCGACAACAGCGAGACGGTCGATGAAGAAGCAGGGAACCCGACGTGGCCATACGATCTCGGCTCCCCATACTTATTCGCCGAAGGGACGAACTCCTTGTAGACGGCAAAGGGCCCGTTGAAGGTGGAAGCCTCGACGACCCAAGCATTGACGGCGCCGCCGAACTTCGAGACGAGAACGTCGGCTATCGCCTGCGGGTCCGACAGCCTCTCCACGACGGGGTTCCCGGTCCCTCCGACTCGATCCCCATTGAAGAAGACCGCGTTGGCGGACGGCGCCTGTCCCCATCACGGCGAAAGTGAAACACACCGAGCGAATCAAACAAGAGTGCGACTAAGGTATTGCAGTGGGGTGAGCAGAGGGGCAGGGGGGGGCGTACGAGTAGGGCTTCGGAAGACGGCGAGAGGCGGAGAGAAACGGCGACTCGGCAGCGGGCGGCGCCCTTGGCGTGGATCGGGACCTTCAGAGTAGCGCTCCATCGATCCATCAGCAACGGAAAGCCTGGCGTCAAAGCTACTCTATCAACAAAGCTTATTGGGAGGTAGAAATTCCCAATTGGATCTCTCCAAAAAATAAAAATAAAAATACACGATCAATTACTTTCTGTTGATCAAACAAAATTGCAATATGTTTTTTTTTCCTTCCAATTTTGCCATAACCAATTTCTGCATTTTTGGAATGAGAAATCGATCCTTTTTTCAGATGCACTCCCAAAAATTAAATGAGTCAATATATTAGTTACACCAAAACAATTCGGAAAAATCCATGAAAAATCCTAAACCATGTCATCTAAAACATGCTTATCTTAAATTTTCTGATGCACCTAAAAAACCTTTGAATCCATATACTTGAAACATATCTTCCCTATGACTATTGGTGGAGTTAAATTCAGAATTATTCTGTTAAAATTTCTTGTTTTGTCCTTGAAATTGTCTTTTCTCAGGCAGTACTTTGTGAGAATAAGTAATTCTAAAATTGCCCTAAATTTCTTAAATTTTTCCAAGCTAGTCCCTTACAAAACTTCTTTTTATTATTGCATTACAACTATTCCAATGGAGGATACCAATCTAGATCTAGTGAAAGAAGGAAGCATTTTTTTTTTATCTCGTGTGGTATTGGAAGAGATGAAACTATCGAACGAATATACTCATCATTGTAACATTTTGAGTGCTTTGTGTTGAGTCTCCTACATTATTTTCTGTTTGTCTAGATGTCCATTGCTTTGTGCAGATTTCTACTGAGCATACATAATCACTAATTTACTTTTATCCAGAAAATCTTTTGTGTTTTGTTGTCTTTTGGGTACGTTTGGGAACCACTTCCTAAAGCCCCTTTGAAGCCTAAAGATACTTGGGCAAATGACAGCCCGTTTGGCAAAAAATTTTGAGCCCCCATTCCCTAAATGCCAGCATTGTGAAGCTGAAAGCCCAAGGCAGGCTTTCGGCTTTTTCCGCATGCCCACACGGGCACTGTTCATGTTTTATTTATTTATTTATTTTTTGAAATTGTCCTCACGAATTTTTTGTTTTTCCGGTTCTTGCCCTTGCGTCGCAACTGTTCATCTTCTTCGGAGGGTTCGGTTCTCTCTGATTGCGAGTGGCCGGCGACTGCTAGAGGGACGTCGGCGATCGTCGGGGGGTGGCGCGACCGACGCCAGAGGTGGCACAACCGACGCCGGAGGTGGCGCGACCGAGGGCGTTGCCGCGACCCAGATTTGGGGCGGCAGGTGGAGCAATCTTCTTCTTCCTCTTCTTCCGTGAGCTTCTTCTTCCGCAAGCGGTTGCCGGCGACTATTGCCCAGACGACCGGCATCGGGGGGTGGCGCGACTGCCATGACCCACGGCGAGGTCTGGGTCACCGCGACCCAGATTTGGGGCGGCAGGGTCATGGGAGGACCTTGCCGCCCTCGATCTGGGTCGTGCGACCTCGCGGCCCCCACATCTAGGTCGCGGTGGCGTCGCGCGACCTCCTGCGACCCCGTTGCCCCAGATCCGGGGGCGGCGAGGTCGCACGACCCCGCCGCGACCCAGATCTGGGGTCGTTGGAGGTCGCCGGAGGTCGCGACGGTGTTGCGCGACCTTGTTGCCCCAAATCCGGGGTCGCCGGAGGTCGCCGGAGGTTGCCGGCAGCCGTTGCTCTTTGGTCAATTTTTTTTTAATTTTTCTTTTGATAATTTTTTTTTTATCATAAAGATCTTTTGCAAATATAATTCCCCAAACGCTATTTTGCTCAAATTTACAAAGAGCTTTCAAAGTATAATTTACCAAACACGGTTGCATTTTGGAAAACACCTTTAACTCAAAGGTATTTGTATTTTCCTAAAGACTTTCCCCAAAAGTGGTCCCCAAACGCACCCTTTGTTGACACTCTTAGTAGTATCATTACTATTTTTCTTTGATCCTCTAGAGGGAATCTCTTCACGAAAGGCAATGGGACTCGTGTAGAACTTGTTGGTGTTGAGTATCCGAGGCATTAATAAAAAAAAATGGAAATATATTAGATAACATGAAAATAACAATAATTGTTGGAAATACATAAAAAAAAGATTAAACAATAATATCAAATATCTAAGTCATGCAAGCACTATTTTTAAGGATAATTCCACCCCTCGGAGTGTGAAACTTGATGAGTAAAGCTTTAGCGGCCATCCTTCTAAAATACAACATATCTTTTTTCTTTTTATTCTGCATTGAATAATAGGAAAAAAAAAACATCTTGTGTATGACCAAGCAAAAAGAAAAGGAAAGATATGGAAACACAATGTGCCTTCAAATATTATGGTTTGAAGTTTAATTTATATTTAAATAAGAGAAAGAGAAAGCTGTTTGAAATTGTCATAAATCACTTGTCAATTAAAAGGATGAATATTATAAAATAATAAAGATTTTTGAAGAAATAAATAAAAAATTATAAATTCATTAGACGACTGTTATATGGCCATTAGAAGGCTATTATATGGCTGTTGGAAAGCCATTATACGGCTATTGCAAAACTATTACAAAAATGATGACTTTCATAATAGTTATAATTTCTAATAAATATTTTAAAACTGCTGAAATATCCAACAAAAACTTCCCTGAGGTCTCTCTTAATGATCCAACTATGTCCTCGAATTAATAAAAAAAAAAAAAACTATGTCCTCAAATAGCTTATATTTTCTAGGATTTTATGAAAATGCTGTCTCGATAGCAATTCCATTAGTATTGGATTCTATAATGAGCAAAAAGGCAATAAAAAGTTAGTTTTTCACCAAGTTCTAATGGCACGGCGTGAATGAAACAGTGGCACCGGTTAGGTTTTTTTTTATACACATTGTTGACACCTAAATTTTGGCGATCCAGTCATTTATCTATTGCATAGAAAATTAAGGGTTAATTTTATCCTTGAAAAAATATTAATTATATAGCATATAGATTTATGTGCATTTATTTTTAATTTGCAATTTTTGCATTTATTATTGGACCGGTGGCGGATGGGTTCGGATTAGTGGTTCTGAGCTTTAATTGGGCAGGCCGGACTAAGTCCACGAAGCGAGCAAATTGGCCCAAGCCAATTTTTTATGATCGGAAATTATCTCGTGAAAAATAGAAATTGGAAGTTTTTCGGGATATGATAGAATTCTTTTTTGGAAAGGGCAAATGGAAAAGCAAATATTGCATTCGGTAAAACGAATATTGCGTTTGGAAAAAGAATCTTCGTGGATATTGATTTGGAAAAATTGAAACCCTAATCGGTGGCCTATAAATAAGTTGTTCGCGTTTTGGAGGGCCACAGAATTCAATACGAGGCCACACATTGAATGCACACAGCCAAGAGAATATAGAGGAGAAAAATCTTGGTGCCTTTTGTTTGCACGATTTTCTGGGTTATTCCGGGTGCAGACAAAATTTTTTTGGGGAGAATAGAGAAAGAGTTCTGCTTAGCAGCTTCCAATCACGCCTTTTGCCTGCCCTCGCCGTCGCTATTGCTGATCCATCAAGAGTCCTACCAGTAGCGAAGCTCCAATCTCAGCCCACCTGACGCCGTTGCTTCTTCCCTTCGGCAAACCCGATGAGCCGTTGCCATCCTTTCCTCGAGCTTTCACCGCCGTCAACCAGCTCACGAAGCCATGCCAGGGAGGGTGTTGTCTTGCTTGTGTGACTCCACATTGTTGGCGCCACTCAACGACGAGTTGCTTGCCGCACCATCGCAACACTTACGGCAACAAAGCTAACCCACCACGCTTGAGTTCTTTCCTTGTTGCAGCTAGAAGTCCCCAGCCATGAATTCATCGTACGAGCACATCTTCAAAGATTGCGGGTTGTTCTGATTTTTGGCCAAAGCGGTGGAATTTGTCTCTTATTGCATGGTGAAATCTAGAGACTTAACCGTGAGTTCTTGAGAAAGAAGCATAGTGAGATTGAAGACAAAAAGATAGTGAGCTCTCGGTGGAGATTATTTGGTCCGACTAAAAGACCAAATATTAATTCGCTACGATCTCCTTTGGCGAGCCACCTTATCGTGAGCAGTTCTCTCGCAAGTGCGCCGCGTCGCAACCACCGTTCGCGACCCGTCAGTGGGCAAATTCTGATTTGGAGGCATATCCGTAAATTAGATTTTCCAACAAGGCACCGATGCCGAACCATCCTGTCCGTCCGTGAGTTGCAAGGACCCGAGCCTCGCCAAGCATCACCATATCGCGTTGTGAGTAGCCGTTCGAAGTCCAAATTTGGAAGTATATTCGGTAATTAGGTAAAAAATCTCATCTTAATTTGATTTAAACATCATATTCCTAGATTGATGAGATTGATATCTAATTGGGTAAGAGGTATAATATTCATTGGGATATATTTCCTAATTCGCAACCACATATAATCTTTGATTCCATCTATAAGGCTTTAGATGGAATTATTGATTCTGCGGGAATCTTTGATGTTTGATGTTTTGATATCAACCCATCGGTTTTATTTGCGAAATTTCAAGAATGTTGGATATTATTTCATTATTCGCATTGATTGGATAATATATGATGTCGAGTGACTTGGTGCTTATCTTGCTTTAATTGCTTTATTTATCGCAAAAATACAAAAAAGAAAAAATTGCATTTGCATATCATCTGGATTAGAATTGGTTTCCTACATAGAATTGCATGATAGAGTAGTTAGATTATTTTCTAATTATATTAGAATGCATGTTTAGATGGTACCTTGGGTTGAGTTTATTCATTTGTGGGTTATCTATTTTTGCCTTAGCCAAACAACCCCATAGATGAAAATATCCCAAACTCGGTTTCCTTTGTGTCCATAGTTCATAAGGTGCCTTAACCACAGATTTACTAGGGACTTGATTAAGGATATGCATGGTTGTTTTGAGAGCTTTAAGCAAAAGACATTTTGGTAGAGTGCTATGGCAAATCATTCTTCGTACCTTATCCACATTAGAGTACGATTTTGTCTCTCAGCAACACTATTTTGTTGGAGAGTATATGTCATTGTACACTGAGCAACTATGCCACATCTCTCCAGAAATAAAGCAAAAGCACTAAGATTATGACCTATGTCAGAGAACCTTCCATAATATTTTCCTCCACAGTTAGACCTTACAACTTTAATTTTTAGGTTGAGTTGATTTTCAACTCAGCTTTGTAGATCTTAAACATATTCAGCACTTTAGATTTATCATAGATGAGATAGACATAACCATACCATGAGTAGTCATCAATGAAAGTAATAAAATACTTTTCACCACTAATACCAATAGAGAAGGTCCACAAAAATAAGTGTGGATGATTAGTAAAAGTCACCCACCCCTTGTAGCACCATGTTTATTGCCCTTTAGGATTGTAGAATTCCATCCTTAATGAGGCATTCCATTATGCCTAGTGAAATATGACTCAAATGTTCATGCCATAATTTTGAAGCATTTTTATTCTCTGATTTCTATTTCTTATCACTTTTAGCAATTTCACCATTCACCTTCATTGAAACTATGATTCAGTTTATGAAAAATCTAAACACAATTTGTAGAGGTTTCCCTCCAACATACCATAACCAACCGTCTCACCTTAATGAAAAATGGACCAACTTCTATTCTCAAACTTAAACAAATAATCATAAGTACCAAGTTTTGAAATAGAAATTAAGTTCTTGGCAATACTAGGAACATAAATAGTATCAACTAAATCCAAATCGAAACCACTCTCCAACACCAAACGAAGAGTGCCAATAGCTTCAACTTGAACCTTTTCTCCATTTCCCACAACAATATTACGGTTGGCTTTATTTAGATTCTTCCTTGAAAGGAATCCCTGCAATGAATTTGTTATGTGTAGAGTCACACTAGTATCAAATCCACCATGTACTTAAAGGAGCATCAACAATATAGGACTCATAACAAACATGACTTAATAAAGTATTACCTTTCTTCTTTAAACATTGTTGGAATTTCGAGCATTCTTCCCTCACATCTCCTTTAGCTCTACAAAAATGACAGTTAGAACCACCCGCTCCTTTCAAACTAGAAGGACTTGCCTTGTCAATCATAAGGTTGGGAGTACCCTTGTTTCCATAATTGTGACCTTTGCCATACATCTTTCTTTTTCATTTATTTGAAATAAAGGTAATTACGTGAGTACTGTCAAGTTGTTTGGATTTTAGCCTCTCTTCTTCTTGGATACACAGAAATTAGCTCACTTATCTTCAATTTCTCTTTTTGCGTATTATAGTTGATCTTAAAAGGTCCAAATTGTGTAGGAAGAGATGTCATGATGAAGAGAACAAGGAAACCTTCAATTATGCAACAACTTAAGTTGAGTAGCCATGTCATTCATTCGTATAATGTGCTCATGAACACCAATGATTCCATTATACTTGAGGGTAATCATTTTGGAAATAAGAGCAGTAGCCTATACCTTGGAAGTGCCCTCATGTTGCTCCTCAATGTGAGCAAAGTACTTCTTCGCATTAGAAGAGTGAGGAATGGCTCCTCGGATAGCAATCGTTATGGAACCTTTCATAATCATCAGAGATATGCGATTAGATTGCTCTCACTTTTCATGAGCAGCTTTCTGCTCATTTGAGCTTTCGATTGTGAGTTCAACAGGAGCATCAACCTCTTAGACATAGTCTAAATCCATGACCCCAAGAATGAGATTTATTTGCTCTTTCCATTTCTTGAAATTTGTACCACTCAATTGTTCAATAGAGGAAAGATAACTTGTAATAGCAACAAGATTGTATGGTAGAATAGAGAAATTTAATTCATGCACATTATTACCTTTAGGAAATCCACACAACTAAATAAAATAATTTACTTCATCATCACAATAAACTAAAAAAATAAACAGTTCATTTATATAGAAAGGTAAAATACACATAACCTTACCACAAGAAATCCAATAATCATCTATAGCCTCCCATTGGGCCAACTACAAACACTTTAAATGGATTCTTTCATAATTTACCAGCAAATTTCATAAGGGAACAATTAATCAAATTAAATCACCATTGGACAAAATTAATTTGACTTGCTATTCGCAATTTATTTGCTTATTGGATTATCATTATACTCAAAATTAATAAGACGTTTTTATCATAATCTAAATCTATTTAAAACAATCATTTCCGTTGGGATGATTACTGCTCAAATAGTTTAGAACCGCAATAAATATATATATATATATATGTATGTATGTATTCGACATCATAGTCATACTTGACAATTTTAACATAACCCGATTGCCATTAACAATATTCGCCTTCCAAAAACGTGTGTCTTGAATAAAGGAGAAGGGAACAACACAAAATTAGGTTATTCAATGGTCAAATCACGGAATGATAACCAGAATATACAACATTATTTACTGATTTCAGACATTTTGTTAATAAAACTCAAAAACATCTAAACCAAATACATTATTTGCATAACATATTCAAAAATAATTATCATTATATACTTATTCCATCATCAACAAAATACTATGAATTATTCATAAAAGAGGGTGAAAGATCATAATAAACATTATAACCATGTTCATGCATTGAATAAATCAATGTTCTGATACCACATGTTAGAATAAAATGATCGTTCAATCACATGAACATGACATAAAATTAATAAATGTGGCATACCCAAATCAAAGGTAGCCACTATTGATCAAACGAGCGAGAAAATATCTTCCCGTGGGTATAAATCTTCACCACTCTCCTCTATGAAAGTCATAATGGATGTATATATCTTTCTCTCTTCAGTTTTGTGGAAATAATGGAAGCTAATAATAGAATACATTCATTTTCCACCAAAAAGAGATCTCCTATAAAGGGAGTGATGGGATCAATCCTAGAGCTGCCAAATCTCAACTTTCTATCAATGTTTAAGATATGGATTCTACATTTTTAATTGGATGTCAAAAATATATTACCCTTAATATATTTTACTAAATTGGGCATATATCAACTATTAAATAATAGACCTAATAAGCCACATAAATGGGTTAGACCTCGTCAAGTCCCATAGCCCCTTGTAGAGCTAGTTCTACCATTTTAGCTTGCATTATGATACAATGAACTCGATTACAATTGCATCAGTAAAAAGGATAAGGAGTGGCAAGGCATTACCCTAAGGATCTCACACCTATTATGGAATGATTGATTTGAATCAAAATTACTTCACACAACCCATGATTTGAAGGCCCAAAATTGTTGAGCCCGTCAATGTAGCCTCACTAAGGTGCTGGCTACTAGAAAGTTTTACCACACGAGAAATGCTATAGTTAAGTAAATGCAACATGAGCCATTCATAAGTTGTTCTCATGTGAATCAAACTCGCTAATCTTATGGAAGATAGATGACTCATTTATCAATGGAGATTTTAAACGTAGACGATTTTCAAGCCTATCGTACAGCCAACGTGACTTTTTACGAACTCAATCACCGCGTCTTGCACATGCTATTGACTTGTCATTCCGGGAAGCTTCAAGAGCACCGATGTTCTATTAATCTTCATGAACGCGGGAAAAAAGAGAGGAATAAGTTACTCTGAGTGGTTGAAAGTTGACACCTTAGCACAACAGTCAATTAGATGGTCCTGATGTATTCTCCATTTTTTTTTCCTTTTACCTTATTCCCTAATTATAGAGGATCCCAACCTAAAAATATATTAGATATGAAATTATTTTTTAACTAATTTAAGAGCGGTGTGTTGCGCGGATTTGTTATACTTATGGAAAATTTTGATTTGATGATATAATATAATCATATAGCATAATATTTACAAACTTTATATATCATATTTTACACTACATATCAATCAACCAAACAACAATAATAAAGTATTGACTAATACTTCACTAAGTGATTTGTCTTCAACTATACCTTGTCATTTGAACGTTCATTTGAGGGAAAATGTCACAAATAGTCCCTATATTTTCACTCAATGTCCAATTTCGTCCCTGAACTTTCGATTGGCTCAATTTGGTCCCTGAACTATTGATAAAATGTCAGATTTAGTCCATGAACTTTCGAATGACTCAATTTGATCCCTGAACTATTAATAAAATGTCCGATCTAGTCCCTGAACTTTCGATCGGCTCAAGTTGGTCCCTAAACTATGATGAAATGTCAAATCTAATCCTTCGTTACTGTTTTTCTTTTTTTTTTTTCCCTTTTTTTTCCTTTTTTTTTCCTTTTTTTTTTTTTCGCTTTCCCCGGCCGACGGCCGGCGTCAGGCGAGGGCCCCTCGCCGGCGTCTCTCGCAAGCACCGACGAGGGGCTCTCCCTCGCAGATGCCGGCGAGGGGCCGTCCTTGCCGGCGTCTGCGCGGAGCTCTCCCTCGCCAGATATGCGAGGGAGAGCCCCTCGCCCGCTTGCGAGGGACGCCGGCGAGGGAGCCCCTTGCCCTTGCCCAACACCGGCGAGGGGCTCTCCCTCTCAGACGCCGACAAGGACGGCCCCTCGCCAGATCTGTGAGGGAGAGCCCCTCTCCGACGTCGGGCGAGGGCGAGGGGCTCCCTCGCCGGCGTCCCTCGCAAGCGGGCGAGGGGCCCTCTCGCCGGCGTAGGGCGAGGGCGAGGGGCTCCCTCGCCAGATTGGCGAGGGCCCCTTGCCGGCGTCCCTCGCAAGCAGGCAAGGGGCTCTCCCTCGCAGATCTGGCGAGGGAGAGCCCCGCGCAGACGCTGGCGAGGATGGCCCCTCGCCGGCGTCTGCGAGGGAGAGCCCCTCGCCGGCGCTTGCGAGAGACGTCGGCGAGGGGCCCTCGCCGGACGCCGGCCGTCTGCTGGGGAAAGCGAAAAAAAAAAGGGAAAAAAGGAAAAAAAAAAAGAAAAACAGTAACGAAGGATTAGATTTGACATTTCATCATAGTTCAGGGACCAACTTGAGCCGATCGAAAGTTTAGGGACTAGATCGGACATTTTATTAATAGTTCAGGGATCAAATTGAGTCATTCGAAAGTTCAGGGACTAAATCGGACATTTTATCAATAGTTCAGGGACCAAATTAAGCCAATCGAAAGTTCAGGGACGAAATTGGACATTGAGTGAAAATATAGGGACTATTTGTGACATTTTCCCTTCATTTTACTTTGTGTAATTTTTAATAAAATTAAATATCCAAACTTAAATTTACTTTAAACTATTTTTATCATATGAAGTTTACTGGTTTACTGTTGGCTTTTATTATGTATGTGTGTGTGTGTGTGTGTGTGTGTGTTTTTTTTAATGTAATTATAATTTAAATGTGGCTTTTATATGTGAGAATGATTACATGATGTAAGACTAACTATTTATTGCATCTAAAAGACTTCTGTTTTTTTTTTATATATTGGCAATAATAACTGTGGGCAAGATAATTATTTTGTCAAATGAAATTTCTATAAGACAAAATGCAAATTCATAACTATGTTTTAGATTAAAAATAATTGTTTTTTGGAACACAACTTTCTAGCTCCACAATTCTTGTTCTGCAATAATCATATATGTAGCTTAATCAATTTTTTCAACACTCTAAATTTTTTTCACACTTCACTTTGTCGCTGAATCATTTTTGTGCAGACACCCAATCTATAGATCAATTAGCATTTTGAAAAAAGAAAGAAAAAGAAAAAGGATATGACCCAACAGGTGTAGTCGATGATGAATAAAAGCTCATGTATAAAAGATATCCATAAAGGCTTCAAATTATGAATATAGATTTATGGATTGTAATATCAAATGACATTTCAATTAGTGAGCTTTGTGAGTTGATGTTGATACTTTGTTGTAGGAACATTGATGATAGATTAAGTGGAATAAAAAAGTTTTTTTTGTCTAATTAATGAAATAGTTAGCGTGCTAATCAATATTATATGAAGTGAGAGGGAACGAAGCTTTGTGATAAGTGGCTCGACCACAAAGTTTAATTCCACCTACCTTTCTTATTTTTAAGGTAAGGTATGAAGTATTTCGCTCCGAGCCCCTTTTCCACGTGCGTCACACTCAACAAAGCAATCTATCCTACCATTTGCCCCGAAAATTGAAAATATAGTCAATTAGCTTATTCATTTGAATAAGAAAGACAAAGTTGGCGCAAAAATACTTCAATTGGGTTGTTTGTTTGGCACCTAAAATTGGTATTTTACCTGCGTCACAGTTTTAAAAAGATAATGAAGAAATTACTCTGTGGGTGAACAAATCGGGTTTTATGGTGTTCGAGCAAGCATACATCCTTATGAGCGGAAAAAAAAATGTCAAGGGCAGTCAAATGATCCTTATATATAGCCAAACGGTCCGCCCTCTTGTCCCGCACATGTATATGATGTTGTATTCTTTATGAAGCGCGGCTAGATGCTAAGCCATATTTCCATCAATGTCTTGCTTGTTGATAAGAACCTCCAGGTTTGAAATCCCAAGTATGTGCTTTACTACATTTACTTGTCCACCAAACACTCGATTCACTCACTCCCTTCAAAATGCCTCAAATCAATCGGCTATGGACAAATTTGTACTCCAGACCACCAGAAATTGGGAAATGAGCAACGTCGATTCTTATGTAGAGAAAAGCGGTAGTTTAGTCCACATGCTCATATTACTTGAAATCATTCCATTAAATCAAGCAAATCGTGTTTTAAGAAATGGGGAAATTCATATTAAACCACAAAAAAGAAAAGAAAAGGCAAAAAAGCTGATGCACAAGTTTAGTGTATATTTGTCATTGCTATATCCACCAGATCCTTTACGGAACGGAACTAAAATTTACTATAGGCCATTTATACAATTTTGTTAAACTGGAGGACTCTACAAATTATCTATTTTACGGTAATTTCTTTAAAGGATTGGCAGAAAAATTCATAACACTGTATGCAAGATGTCTGTGATTGCCATTTTCTTCATGTCCGTTCCTCTTTAGACAAGTGCATGCGCACGAAACACATTTATGCTACCTTTGCTCAATTTGTGTGACACCATGTAGTATATGACTACCTTGAATCATTTATGGCTCGGCAACTTTCGAAGAGAGGCCCAAAGAAAGCCCAGCCTTTTATCTTGGCCTTGGAGAGGCTAAGCTGTAGTTTAGAGACCCAAGAAGATGAAAAGGGCCCAAAGCTTTCGGCTTTACCCTTTTCGTTAGCAAAGGCTATTGGATGCGTGAAGGTGTCAATTTATAAGGACGATCAACGCATGATGTTTTCTTGCTGATGCAGAAAAGGTATGCCGCATGACTACTAGCATTAGGTTTGAGATGAGAATCCCTTCCCTGATCATTTACCTTGATTTCTTTGGTAAAAGGTTTGCCAAAGAAGCATGTGGATCGAGAGATGAGTGGAAAGGAGTGACTGGGCACGGTGCTAAATCTCACTGCGCTGGTCCAAAAAAGAACGGATATGAGGGAAGTAGTAGATTTTGATCGGCCAAATCGATCGCTTGCTCGTCCACAAAATGATAACAAATAGACATCAATACTCTCCTTTTCAAAATCATGAGGGGGAGTAAGGGGGTTTCCACCTATGGCCTAGGTAAAGTTGAATTGCTGGCCCACACCTCACACCTTTCGGTGGTATATTTTGTCGTAGGGCGGAGTGATCCTTCCTTAGGAAATTTCTCAAGTCTTATACCATAGAAAAGTGAAAGCAGATTCTTTTCAGAACGCATCTAAATCTACTTTTCCTTCCGTTAGTTAAGCCCCTTTTTCTCATAAGGATTGTAGTAATTCTGCTTTGACACCATTAAAATCGCTTTCCCACATTGAGAAATTCTGTCTAGCAGTATTTGATCAAAGAATCCATTAATAACTTCAGAAATTACTAGAATTTATTTACCAATCAGAAGTAATAATTGTGGTTCCTTCATTAATTCTGTCGGCCCTAAACCTCTATTGAGCAATCCCTGAGTGGCAGCATCAAGGTTTGGCCCAAATTGAGCAAAGGTGGCATAAATGTGTTTCGTGCGCATGCACTTGTCTAAAGAGGAACGCACATGAAGAAAATGGCAATCACAAACATCTTGCATACAGTGTTATGAATTTTTCTGCCAATCCTTTAAAGAAATTACCGTAAATATATAATTTGTGGAGTCCTCCAGTTTAACAGAATTGTATAAATGGCCTATAGTAAGTTTTCGTTCCGTTCCTTAAAGGATCTGGTGGATATAGCAATGACAAATATACATTAAACTTGTGCATCAGCCTTTTTGCTTTTTCTTTTCTTTTTTGTGGTTTAATATGAATTTCCCTATTTATTAAAACACGATTTGCTTGATTTAATGGAATGACTTCAAGTAGTATGAGCATGTGGACTAAACTACCGCTTTTCTCTACATAAGAATCGACGTTGTTTATTTCCCAATTTCTGGTGGTCAGGAGTACAAATTTGTCCATAGCCGATTGATTTGAGGCATTTTGAAGGGAGTGAGTGAATCGAGCGTAGGTTCTTTTCCTTTTCTTTTTCGTGGTTTAATGTGAATTTTCCCATTTCTTAAAACATGATTTTACTGATTTAATGGAATGACTTCAAGTAATGTGAGCTTGTGGATTAAACTACCGCTTTTCTCTAAATAGGAATCGACCCTGCTTATTTTCCCATATCTGATGGTCTGGGGTACAGATTTGTCCATAGCCGATTGATTTGAGGCATTTTGAGGGTCACCCTCGCCGATGTCGGGCGAGGGCGAGGGTCGTCCTTGCCTGACGCCTGCAAGGGCCTCCCTCGCCTGCGTTAGGCAAGGGTGTCCCTGTCGTCCTCGCCTGTCGCCGGCGAGGGCCGCCCTCGCCTGCGTTGGGTGAGGGTGTCCCTGCCCTCGCCTGTCGCCGGCAAGGGCCGCCCTCGCCTACGTCTGGCGAGGTATGCCCTCCCCAGATCTAGCGAGGGAGGCCCTTGCTCGATGTCGGCGAGGGCCGTCCTCGCCTGACGTTGGCGAGGGCCGCCCTTGCCCGACACCAGCTTCCCTCCACCGGCTCCGCATGGTTGGTGGAGGGAAGAAGAAGAAGCAAAAAAAAAACAGAATAAAAAGATAAAAATGCCTTTGATGGGGTAAATGTGTCACAATTTGAAAATTTTGGGGTTTTTCACATTACAAAAAAATGTTTGTGGTAAATGTGTCACTTTGGGCAAAGTTCAGGGTTTTTCGTGGATTTTTCCCTTTCTTTTGTCTGAAGCAAATTGTGGCTGCCGACTTGTTCCTTCTCCACTAAGCATACTTAATTCTTAAGTATGAGTAGTCTAGTGTGTTCTAGATCTTTCAAAAATGGATCACATTTTAACACACGTGAAGTCATTGCTTGTGCTGATAAGTTCAAGTGCAACTACTCTCTGTCCTGTAAACAATAAACAAAAAGTGAGAATGCATCTTGAAGTGTATAGGGCTGCACAATCCGGAGACTTTGGCTCCCTGATCACAATACTTTCGGGAAATGGGGAGGGTCTTTTGCACCAAACAACACCAAACGGGAATAACATTCTTCACGTTGCGGTTATATGCAAGCAGGTAAAATTCATTGAAAATGTTCTTCAATATCCACCAGGACTATCCCTTCTTCGGCAGGGTAATAATAGTGGAGATACTCCCATACATGTTGCCGCTGAAGTGGGAAGCTATGAAGCAGTTCGAGTCTTCATTGAGTTGGCGAAATCACTTCATCGGGATGTTGAGAATGAACAAGTTGACGCGTACAAAAAATTACTTCGAATGCAAAATAGGCATAACAATACGGCGCTGCACCTTGCAGTAAGAGGACGCCATGATTTGGTGGTGGAGTTGCTGATTGAACAAGATTCTGAACTGTGTGATATTATTAATGTTGCCGATGAGTCCCCACTTTATATTGCAGCAGAGCAAGGACTATCTCATACAGCTGAGCTGATTTTAGGAGCTTCCTCATCATCATCCTCTCAGAAGGGCCCTAAGGGTTTGACAGCTCTCCATGTCGGAATGTCTCTCCCATTAACCTGTAAGTATCACAAGATACTAAGCCCAGTGAAATTTTTTTAGCGGAAGTTTGAAAAAAAATTTAGTTGAAGTTCTCTTTCGCGTGCGATGCTTCTCTTAGATAAGAGTGCTAGTATTAGTATGAGGGCCGCCATTTATCCTAGCTTTCAATAAATATAATAGCAAATTCAAAACTAATTTATTTATTATTACGTTTATTTTGGTGAAAGGTCAAACATGCCTCTTGATAGGTTACATACGAGCGTTATGTTTTGAAAAGCTTCGAGTTGTTACTCTCATTGCATGCTCTTTGTTGTTTCATTTATTGGCTATAAAATAAGTTTAAACCCATTCATCTTCTCTTGAAACACAGACTTAAAAGATAGTATCCGTTTAGATTATGCATCCAATCGGAAAAATTGCTATTTTGATAGGAGTGCTGGTAAGAATTTTTCTCACACGCTAATTTCTTTCTACACGTTATTCTAGAAATTGTCCACTTGCTTTTTTCGGAATTATACCAATTTTTGTCAGTTTGCAAGTGATGACAGGGCACATAGCAATATATTTACAAAAGATCAGGGCATACATGCTGAATTTCTTACCCTGGAGGGCAAATTATGAAAATTGAAAGGAAAGGGATGCGATGATTTTCCTTTTGAAAATAGAGAAGGTCCTAGTCCTCATTCGATATTTAAATTCTCTTATAAAATTGCGTTGGGCATAATATTTTCCATAAAATGATTGGCATCAAAGTAAAAGTTCTTGGTCTTTTATTCTAATCTTGACAGAGCACATGACTTGCTGAAAATATGAGAAGCTTCTTCTCAAGCAACTTCACGAATTTCTAACAATTTCACTTATCAATTGACAAACTTCACAAGATCTTCGCATTATGTAAACTGAAGGCAGTTAGGTTCTACACGTATTACACAAGATCACTAGAAAAACTTTGAAATTACCATGACAAAGTCCTTCCTAGTACAGACAAAATCGGGAAGGAGAACTTAATAGCATGAAGCGCAACTTTAATATCTATGCCAAGGTGCTATAAACAGACTAAATCATGACATTTTCCTATATTATTTGCAAAGGTTGGGAGAAAATCATGGAAAAGACACCAGAAGCGATCATAGAAAGAGATGATGTGGGGCGGACTCCCCTTCACTATTTCTCTTACTTTGGCAAAGTTGAAGCAGTTCGACTACTCCTGCAACACAATACTTCCGTGGCATATGACTCAGACAAAGAGAAGCAATCGGCTCTTCACATTGCAGCATTTCGAGGCCACATCCAAGTCATTGATGAGCTCGTTAGATCTTGTCCTGATGCTTGTGACATGGAAAACACCAAAAAGCAAACAGTTCTTCATGCAGCTGTTATTGGTGGACAAGGGAATGTAGTCAAGCACATACTAAGGATGCCAAACCAGGAGAATCTTATCAACAAACAAGATGCCGATGGAAACACAGCTCTGCATTTGGCTGCACTTCATAAAGAATATGACATCATACACATACTTGCACAAGACAAGAGGGTGTACCGTTTGGCCAAAAATAAGGATCATTTGACCGCCCTTAACATTGTTTCTGCTCATGAGGAGGTATGCTTGCTTGAACACTATAGAACCCGGTTTGTTCACTGACAGTGTAATCTCTTTATTATCTTTTAGACACCGTGGCCCTTGTGAAATGCTCATTTCAGGTGCAAAGAAAATTGAAGTCTTTTAGCGTCAACTTTGTTTCGCTTATTCAATTTTTTAGGCATATTGACTATATTTTCAATTTTCGTAGCAAATAGTACCATAGATTTCTTTATTGAGTGTGTCACACATTTAAACAAGGGGTTCCGAATAAAGTGATGTCACACTTCATATCTTACAACAAATAATAAGAAAATTGGGTAAAATTCAACTCTGTGGTTGAGCCAATATCACAAACCTTCGCTGCCTCCCACTTCACTTAATATTAATTAGCAAACTAACTATTATTAATTGTACAAAAGATAAAAAGGCTATCTCTATCGTTAATTTTCCTACAACAAAATATCAACATCAATTCGCATAGCTTTACTAGTTTAGATGTGATTTGATATGATAGTCAATAAACCTAAACTCACTATAGAAGTCTTTATGGTTCTTTCATTATGTGAGTTGGTATATTATATTTCCGTTTATTATTAACTAAATGTGTTTGGTCATACCTCTTTTTTTTCCTCAAAAATACCAATTTATCTACAAATTGGATGTGTGGACAAAAATGATTTGGTGACAGAGTAAAATTTTAAATATTTTTCGACTAATGAAAAAGTTGATTAAGCCATATTTAGGAGTATTGCAAAAATAACAAAAATTCGTATCTAACAGGTTGTATTCAAGATAGAAGTCTTTATACCTCCAGTTAATGCTTATATTTTTAAGGGTTAATACCCTGAAAAATCCCAAATTGGTACACTTGTGACAAATTTATCCAAACTATTCTTTTGACTATGAAAAACCCCAAATTGGTATACATGTGACAAATTTACCCCGATTGACTATAAAAAACCCTAAACTTGTATATTTATGACAAATTTACCTCCAAACTAATTTATTTGACTACAAAAAACTCCAAAATGGTAAATTTGTGACAAATATACTCTATGCTAAATTTGATTAATACCACAAAAAAATCACAAAAATTGTAAATGGTGACAAATGGAGCGTAAAATCCTAAATTGGTATATCGGTCAACTGTCACGTGTCATTTAACTTAATAATTTGAGCATAAAATTGAATGAAAACTAACAGATGGTAAATTTGTCACAAGTGTACCAGTTTGGGGTAAATTTGTTAAAGGTATATTAGTTTGGGGTTTTTGGTGGTCAAAAAAGTAGTTTAGAGTAAATTTGTCACAAGTATACAAGTTTGGAGTTTTTCATTTTCAAGGTATTAACCCTATTTTTAACCATCTAACTCATTACCACCTATTGAAGCCCCACTTATAGATTACATGAAAAAAAACCAAATGTCGTATTAATAGTCAACAGTTAAATGCATATAATAAAAGAAAGAATCTTAAGTTTGAATATTTTGCTTTATTAAAATTATCCTCTGACAAAATACTCAAATAACAAGGTATAATTTAAAACAGATAACCTAGTAAAGTAATTTGAATGTTAGTTAATTTTGTTGTTCAGTTGATAAATAAGTATACGTTTGTTAATATTATGTTGTATGATCATATTGTATCATCAGAACATAATTTTCCAATACGGTTCAAATTCAAGCAACACGCATTTCTTCAATTAGTTCAAAAGTAATTGTCCAAATCTTAGTTATCTTGAAAACATGGCAAAACATTCAGTGTTGGGATTGTCTAAAATTAGGGGATAGCATAGAGGCCAAAAAAAAAAAAAAAGCAGAGATAAGAAAAATGGAGAATGAATCAGGACTGGGATAGCATACCCGTAATTGTTTACTCCAAAAACACTATTTATGGGTGTTATCTCCCATTTACCTTTATCTAGAAGAGATGACTTGAATGGATTCTCCATGATGCTTACCACTCACCACGTGTTTTGTTTGATAATAGATGGATCATGAGTGTGTAAAGTGAGGATCGTGAAGTATTTGGCCGAGAAACTTTCACTGGTTAATTGATACATTTTGTACATTTTCAGACGGACGTCAGAGCGGCAAATGTTTCTAGCCTATTGGAAGGATCTCATGGAATCCTGGGCTTCCAAGGCTGGTTCATTGAACACGGTAAGAAGAGATCGGATGGGCAATTTGTTGAGGGTGCATCATCTTTGTCTTTAACCACTGGAAGTCCTATTGCCAACCGAGTTAATTTCAATTGGTCAAAAAAGAGCATTATGAAAGTCGAACAAGTAGTGGCATCATTAATAGCCACAGTTACCTTCACCGCAGCCTTCCAAATGCCTGGAGGTTATAAGGGCGATGGACCCGAACGAGGAAGGGCAATTCTAGCGGGCAGGGAAGATTTCATACTCTTTGTGACGTCTAACAGCGTGGCGTTCCTTTCCTCCCTCATGGTAGTAATAACACAGTATGTAGAGATTAGAGTCGGCCACATCTCCCCGACTGAGGGAGGCTATCTTCAAATTGCGATATTCGGGATCATAACAGCCTACTTTTCGGGTGTGAATGTTGCAATGACTCTACCCCCCAGGGAGATCGGGGGCAGTACCTTTGATCCTACTTGGCTTATAATGGCCACGAGTTGCCTCATAGTCAGTGGTCCCACCATGGTGATGATTTTGGGCTCGCAACTTAATTGGCTCAAAAGAAACATCGGAAAGTTGTGGCTTAGTGTAAGACACAATTGTTCGATTTCCCTGCGAGGCTCACTTCTGGTCGCCAGGGAAGCTAATTAGTTGGGCCGGTTCTACAGTCCCGCGACCTTGTGGTGCACAGGGAATCTTCTTTTTGCTCTGCGAACTGTCGATTTCGAGCACTTCATGTCAGCTGTCCAATTTCAAACGTGTCAACGTCCACCGTTGAATCGATCATAGGCAAGATTGCAATGCTCAAGATGAAGGGTTTTGCACACCCCTGGAGGTTCGTCGAAGAATGTGATGTTCACTAGCATACAGTTTAATTGCCATTGAATCGGGACTTGCCCTCAACTTCTATGCATTTCTATTTCGTGTAATAGTAGCGTAAAATCACAGGTAGTGCCACAACATTTTCGGCATCCATTAAGAGCAAGAGTCATGGGTGATGCTTCCAATTATTTCAAAAGCTTCATAAGCCTTCATAGAAGTAATGATGTCGTCTTTCCGTGTAATCTCAGAACTTCCAAGTCAATCCAGTGAGTAACATCATCAAATATTTAGGTACACAAGGTCAAAGATGTATCACCATCCCGACCTATGCCAAAAGCAATCATTTCGCTTGGTTTTCCATATTCGTGCGTGAAATATGCGTGTTACTCACTAATGCACAGACAATTTAAGCTGATGTCATCTTCCCTTACGCTTGAGTCCACCATTCCCAGATCCAGTTCTTGTCAAGTTCAAGAGCTGTGGAACACAAAAATTATCAATGGATGTTCACCTAAATCAGAACAATTCAGTGACTAAGTTGCACTTCACCATCGGCCACTCTTAACCATCACCAGACCCACACTGCCTACGGCTGTCCTCCAACACCATCAACTCAATCCTCCGCAATTGCAACCGTAAAGGAAATGGACTGAACATAAGATTGGAGAAACAAACCGACGCAAAAGCTTCGATGGATCGACATTCCAGCTGTTAACTCGAATCCGTTTACTCGCCATTGACCGCCGTCCATCACCACCGAGACAAACATGCATGGGAACAGAACAAGAATGGATGTGTCAGTCTCGGTCAATGAGTAAAAATTCTACAAAATCATGCTTAATGAGCAACGAATCGATCAATAATATGGACAACTACACTAGTATGTCTTCGGCTTTAACAGAAACTCACAGATGCACTTCGGAGTCATTTTATCAAGCACGTCATGTGCATACGGCAGAGAAGCGAAACAAAGCGCAATCACAAGAATGGATGTGTCACTCTCCGTCCAAGGACGCAATCATCAATATGAATACGTAGTTAAGCCGATTCTATCCTAATCTAGAACATGCCATTTCGGTTACTCCTATTCATTCTATCCTAATCTAGAACATGCCATTTCGGTTACTCCTATTCATCAAAAGCAGAGTATAGTAGGGAAGAGAGATTGCCTCGTCGACGAGGAATTCTTGGTCGCGATTACTGGTCGATTTTGCACTAGTAGGATCTGGAAAAACGTGGTCGCGTGAATGAGCACCGGTAGTGAAGTTTCAGACAAACGCGAATGGCTTCAAACACGATGAAAACGAAGAGGCATGAAAGGATTCGGAAGAAATCTCCGAGAGAGAGTGACTTTTGGTATCTCAAAAGACTCGAGTGATTTCGACCGGTGCCTTCTGTTCTAGTTCTCTTTCCAGTACGTACGTTAGTCGGTGGCCGGCGATGGTAAACCGATGGCAATTTCCGGCGAATGAGGATGACAAAGTAAGAGAAATTCAAAAGAGCTGTGCCGTATGTCCATAAGCGAATGCACCATAAATGAGGTTGTGTTGGCAATTATGTTTGAGAGATCACAAACAATCATATCAGGTAGCACGCCGAATGTTTAAGAAGACGAGATAGAATATTTGTTGTGGAAATTGGAGTCTTGGTTAAAACGACGGTATCGTGGCACCTTTTTAGAAATTGAAAAGGACAGCTTTGTCTAATTATTACTAATGTGCCGCTTCAATTTTACATCAAAATTGTGTCGCTGCACAGAATTTAGAATGCATGTGATTTTGCAATTGTGCTAATGTGATCGAGGATGCCTGAAGCGGAACTGTGGTAGCCTCGGTTTTCTTTAAGCAGAAGGGGGCTTCAAGTGTCTTTCCTTGCCCGTCTGTTTTCTCTCAGGTGCGCATGCGTGCCTCAAAAATGGTTTTCTCTCCGATCAGTGTCTTCCCGAGACTGATGATCAACGACGGCTGAAGGAGGCGAGTACCGTCCGCGGCCGGAGAAGGTAGGCGACGTCTAATGGTGGTGGGAGAAGAATCCAGAAGCTTCTGGAACGGAGCTTCCTTCCAGAGCAAATTTTCTATCGTTTTTCTCTTGTGATCAACGAATTTGGACATGGGCTGTGCGAATTGATCCGGGCTGAAGCTGATATGTTTGGCGAATCGAAGAAGATTCCTCTTCTGGGTTATAGAAAATAGATCAAGACCTTAAGCTACCTTAAACAAAAAGTCAAGCTAGTTAAATAAGATTAGGGAAAATATATGGAAAATCCCAAACTATGCTTTCTTAAACAAGCTACCCTAAGCTTTTCAGTGCACCTTAAAAGCCCTTGAACTGATATACTCAGGACACATTTACCCTATAACCCATTAATGGAGTTGAAGTCAAGATTATTCCATCAAAATTTTATTTTGTCCTTCAAATTGTGTTTTCTCAAGTGGTCCTTTGGAGAATAAGAAATTCTAAGATTATCTTGACTTTCTTAATTTTTTTCAATCTAGTCCCTGTTGACGCCTTAATTTTAGGCCTATTTTATTAATTAAGTTTTTAATTTATTTTTCGGATAAGTAGATAATAAAAAAGGAAAAACAAAAGCAAAAAGCAGCCCATTGGGGTTGGGCTCGAAGGCCCAGCCCCTCCCCTATTTTTCTCTCTCGCAAGCCCGGCCCCCTTTTTCTTCTTCTTCCTCCTGCCTTCTTCTTCCTTAGTCGCCTGCATCTCACGCGCGGTGGCCGGCGACGCGCGTGAAGGATGGCCTACGGCCGAGGGGAGTAGGCCGACGTTGGCCGAAGGGGATAAGATTGCAGGCGCCATTAATGTTGAGCGAGCTTTGCTGGAAAGCTCAATGGGACACCGGTTCAGTCGAGCGGAACCGGATGCCGGCGGCCGAGGCCCTTCGTCGACCGGATTTCCTTTGCCTATAAATAGGTGGCCGCAAGCATTGTCGAAGGGGGTGGCAAGCTCGGAGATCCTTCACTGAGAGACATCGGGAAGGGTTGAAGGGCGAGTGCAGGAGAGAACTCGAGTTGCGAGCTCAGCCTACCTTCTACCAAGAGACTTCGGGGAAGGCCGGCCGCAAGCGACTCCGAGAAGGTCAGATTCGGCCGGTGGAGGCTCGGATCTGGCCTGAGTGAGACAAGATCGAGGCCGAGGAAGGTCCGGCTGAGATCTATGCTTCAGATCTGGTTCTTTTTTTTTGCTGCTGTTGTTGCTGCCGAACGCCATTCGCCTCGACCAAGTCCCGACGTCGTTGCCTCGAAGGGTTTGTTGTCGTGTTCCCCCCCGCGAAGCCGTTGTCGTGATCGATCCGCCGAAGCCGCGCCAGATCAGAAAGCTGAGTTGCCGCCGTCGTTGCTCAGTCTCGCCGTCACCGTCGCTGTTCGCCGCGACCTCCATCGTCGCGAACTGCCCTCCTACCGTCGCCGTCCCTATTCGAGAGAAGGTAAAAAAAGGCATCATTGTTCATCGTAGCCGTTTTCTGATGACCTAGCTGTCGTCGCCGTCGCCGTTGTCACCTTCGTCACCGCCGTAGTTGCCATCGCTGCTAAGCACCTCGGTTCCCCCCCTTCGGCATCGCGGATTCGCAAACCCTAGGGTTTGCGATTTTCAGGTCGTCGAATCGGATCCGGGTAGGGTTTCGCGAGATTCCGAGGCGGCGGGAAGTCAGGTTGCGAGGTCGGGTCGGACTCGGGTAGGGTTTCGTGAGGAGTCGGGTCGTGGAGCGAGCTATCGGGTCGGGTGTCCCCGAGCGCGCGGCCACGACGCCGTTTGATAAATAAAAAAAAAAAAGGCGAAAAAATCCGAGTCGGGCCCGCTCGTTTGGATCGCCCGGCCGGGTCGGACCCAACCCGCGGATTCGACCGGGTCGTTTTTATATTATTTTAATATAAAATAGTATTTTAAATAAATAAATAAAATAAGCATTTTATTTTCCGAAAAAAATAAAAAAATAAAAAAATGTTTTATTAAAAAAATGTTAAAAATGTTTTATTTTCCAAAAAAATCAAGAAAAATCAAAAATAATTTATTTTCCGAAAAATCAAAAATAAAAAATATTTCATATTTTCCAAAAAATGCCAAAAATCCAAAAAAAAAGCCAAAAATTCATGAAAAATCCAAAAAAATTCAGAAAAAGCCAAAAAGACTTGTATTTTTCCCAAAAAAAACAAAAAAACCCAAAAAAAAAATCCCTTTTCTGTCCAAAAAATTAGAAAATGACTCAAAATTTTTTTGTTCCTCCCAAAAATGCATGGAAAATCCCTCGAGCATCCAAAAAACCTCGGGATTTAAATAAGATTAGGTACCGAAAGGGCATTAGTGATTAACTAGTGTAATCAAGTCCCCGATTTTAATTTCTCTGATTTCACAGGAGTGAGTATTTCACCCGATACTTCACTTGGGTTTAACCTACCCCAAACCGATTAGTGGCGACTCCATTTTAAAAATTGATTTACAGGTTAAAAATTTAGATTATTAAAGTCGTGAATTGGTGGACTTGGGAGAGTCTGGGCTTTATCAATTCAGCCGAGCCATTAGCCTCCTTAGGCGTTCGTACGTGATTGGAGGCGCCGAAAGAAAAGAGGTCGCGACAGCTTGACGACTCCACTGGGGAATTTGAGGACTTAGGCCATTTTTGTCTTGTTTAAATTCTTTACTAACTTGTTATTTTTTCTTTATGCAGGTCAGTAGTTTAGAAATTTATTTTAATTTTGTTTAAAATAGATTATCTTGTGATTATAAACTGTTATGCATGCTTTACTGTTTTAAACACTACACATGGCACACACAACCCGGCCGCTGGACCTGGGCCGCCATAGGATTTTTAGGATGGTGTTAAGAAAGATACGACCTCGAACGCACTGCGATGTAGATGTTGCCTTTCTTTTCCCCAAATTTCTTAGTCGAGGTTAAGGGGGTATACTGCTAACGCGAGACTGCGACAGGCGGATACCCTTTTAATTTCATCAAGCCTTCTGAGTTAGAAATCGAGCCGCACATCCCATTTGTATGTCTTTGTGCTTGCCATTTTATTTAAAAGCAAAGTGATTTCTTTACTTTTACTCAGTCTTTTTTGGCTCATGGCAAAATAGGGTTAAGTTGTGTACTTCCCTTTATTATATGCGATGGGAAGATTTGATATCTAGTTCATTCCTACACCAAATGGAGAGCTCCTTAGATGGTGGAAACAGTCAGATCAACTCGGCCAAGAGTGCGTCAAAACAAGAATCGGTCATCTCCTCCCATTGCTCCAAATCAATATCCACTCTGGGGTCATGCAAGCATTACCACATTTCTGGTGCCCTGAAGCATCCACCTTCATGTTTGGCAGATTTGAACTGACTCCGACTTTAAAAGAGTACAGTCTCACCATAGGAATGCCCCTGGGAAGCGAGCTTGCCACCCCACCAATCGGCATCAACCCTGTGGTTAGTCTATCGCGGTTTCTAAAATCATTCGGTAAGAGAAATTGTTCAAGCCAACAACAATGCTTTTTCGTTATCATCTTTAACCGAATGCTTTGAAAAACAATCAATGACCCAAAAAGCCAAGATCTTCCTCTTAGCATTCTTTGGTTTTATTATCTTTCCCCATCGAAAGAATGCTATAAATCCTTCAATCACATGGGTAGTAAATCAAGTCATTTTTGGAGCAGGATATGTGAACATGGTTTTAGCCGAAACGTTTTTATCCCTTAATCGTTTTAAAGAAAAAAGGAAAAAAATCATGAGGGCCGCCCCAGAAATTTTACAAATGCGGTTCTTTTCCCATATCAAAGGATTTGGGCACCTCATGCAAATATTTGAAATCAATGAATTCAAACACCCATTGCAAAAGTTTCAAAGCTTGGAAAAATACTCTCTCGACGAGGAATAATCTCGATGGATTAACTTATTAAAAAAACCTGTCCCCGAGACATTCCTATGGCGAGCTAAGTGGTTCATGGTAGGAGAGGTGCGCTTTGCGCTTAATTATTACAATCCCATCCCATTGCTAGGCCTCTCCGGAGCCACCTCATATTATCTATATAGGGTGGCTCGTTAGTATAGGGTCCTCCAAGAAATCCCGCCGCCGCTCAAATCAGGATTGTTCCGAATCTTTTTCACCCGTACAGACTACAACTACTTGGAGGAGATCCGCATAATTCAGAATGCATGGAGTAGATGTCACCCTGAAAAGATTGTCATACCCAGAAGGTTGAAAGGGCAAGAAAAAGCTCATCATGCATCTACATTCTACATCCTCAACTATATAATTCCCAAAGAGCTGCAACCAGTAATCCCTCATGTAGTTGATAAACTTACCTTGAAAGGGCAAATTGAATCTCTTGAAAAGAACTTGGAGACAAGCAGAAGACACGTATCAAAGCTAGTACGAAGAAGCAAGCAGCTCCACAAGACTGGAACTTCCCATCGCATATAAAATGGGTAGCGGGACTTTTGATGTGAATATCTAGGGTCGTTCTAACTTGTGTAAAAAGCCCTTTCGACATTGTATAAATCTCCTGTTAATAAATAAGAATGACTCAACCCTTGCTATGAGCCAGTTTTCCATGTGTTTCCCTTGTTTACGTTTTCTCCATTTTCTGTGCTGACAGGTAATCACATTATAGTCGCATTTGCCAAATCCAAAAGCTAGAATGGCTGAAGAAAACGTACCAAGCCGTGTCGAGATTATGAAAAATGAAATGAAGCAAGTCTTCAATGTGCTTCAACAACTCTCAAAGCAGATAGATTCCATCCAAGGCAAATTGGCTCCCGCCCCAGCCTCAATCGAAGTATTGTTACCGCAATCATCTACCCGAGGTGATCAAGGAAGAGATACTGATGATAACATGCCCGAATTGGAGGATGATACGCACCAAATCATAGTTGAGAAAGCAAAGTCCAACAGTTTGTCTAAGACTGAACATGACAAACGCCTTGAGAAACTTGAAGAGAGGCTAAAACAATTGCAGGGTCTTCAAGATCCTACTCCAACAGACCTCTCCATCTACTCTAAGGTCAAAATGCTAGAAAAATTCAAAATGCCTGAGTTCGAGAAATACGATGGCACGACCTGCCCAAGAGCTCACTTGCAGATGTATTTGGTTCGAATGACCCAGTACGTTAATAATGAACCTTTAATGATCCAGTTGTTTCAATCAAGCCTGGTAGGTCCCACCCTGAGATGGTACATCAAAAAGAACATAAACCTCATTGAGACATGGGGTGAAGCAAGTGAAGCATTCCTCAAGCAGTACAAATTCATAATGGACATTATCCCTTCTCGTGAGGATCTCGATCGCACGGAAAAGAAAAAGCAGGAATCTTTCAAAGAATATGCTATTAGATGGAGGAATCTTGCCGCCCAGATCAGTCCTAAGCCAACTGACTTTGAATTGAGAAAAATGTTCATCAAAACCCTCCCTTTCGAATACCGCAATTGGATGGTGACTACGATCGCTGAATCATTCAATCAACTCATTCCAGTGGGAGAGCAGATTGAGACAGGTTTAAGGGACGGCTGGTTCACTGAGCCTGCACCTGTTAGCAAAAGGCTCAACATGAAAAAAGATAAAGAATCCTCGATTGATGTCAATGCCACTTACACTGCAAACACCGGTCATCTCCCAACTGTTCAGACAAACACAGGCCAACAACAGACTAATAGCCGTCCACCCCGGTGCTACAACAACCGAAGACAATTCACTCCGCTTCCTGGATCTCCCTCCCAAGTTTTGGCAATCCTCTGAAACAAGAACCTCCTTTCGACTGAGCCAAAACGACCCAATGCTGAAAACTTCTCCAGCTATGACTCATCCAAAAAATGTGACTATCACATGGGAGAAGTAGGCCATTCAACCGATGAGTGTTTCATCCTTAAGCATTGGATCCAGAACTTGCTGGATACTAAGGCCTTCTCATTCCAAACTGTAAAGCCAAATGTCCAAAGCAACCCGCTCCCTGATCATGCTGATAAAGTAAACATGATATTCAGTTCTGAAGCCGGTCAAATCAGAAATGTCAATGCACATATTGTTGACATCTATCGAGGGCTAGTAGAAACCGGGTATTATCCGGATGATGAGATACCACCCTTTGCAATAATGGAGGAAAGGGTATTAAGAATGATAGAGGCCGGAATAATCGTGTATGCCAACCACGCCAACATAGTTTCTACCATATCCCAAGTCCTCATCAACTGGGATGAAGAATTTGCTGCTCTAAATGCGGAAAAGGAGAAGAATGATTCCACCTCACCTGAGAGCATCCTTGAAAGGAAGGGAGCCATTGTTCAAGCATCAACAGCAGAAACAGCTATAGTCATCGAGATCCCCTAGCCTTACAAATATGAGTACAACAATGCAGTACCATGGTCTTATGACCTTGATGTTGGTTTAGTCACGAGATCTGGGCGAACCTATGCTCAAGCAAATACTCAGTCTGCTAAGCCCGTCACTAATGAAGAAGCCAATGAGTTTTTGGCCGTAGTTAAAGCCAGTGAATATAATATGGTGGAACAGTTACGAAAATCACCAGCACAAATCTCTCTGCTAGAATTGCTTCAGACATCTGTCAAGCACCAGAAATCCCTCATGAAAGTATTAAGTGAAGTACATGTCCCTAAAATGATTGAGCATGACAAACTCAAGGAATTTTTTAGTACCATCATTCTAAAGGATCAAATAACATTTTCTGATGAAGAAATTCCTGAGGAGGGTAGATGACACACCAAGGGCGTTTACATATTAGTCAAGTGCAACGCATCTTACGTCGCTCAAGTATTGATTGACAACGGATCTACTCTTAACATATGTCCACTAGCGACACTCTGTCGCCTTAAAATAGAGAGATCATGGATTTAGGTACCCAAGACTTCTATTCGAGCGTTCGATGGAACAAAGAAGGAAACAGTGGGAGAGATCGAGCTCGACATTCAAATTGGCCTAACCATATTCAAAATTTTGTTCCAGGTGATGGATATCCCCACTGCGTTTAATTTCCTCTTAGGGCGCCCATGGATCCACGTCGCAGGAGCAGTACCTTCAAGCCTCCACCAAAGTGTGAAGTTCGTGGTTGGAGGAAAATTGATCACGGTCCGAGGAGAGGAAGATCACCGCATTTACCATGAGACGGCCATCCCTTATATTGAACCTAGTGACAAAAGCGAAGCCAGCTATCAATCGTTCGAGCTCGTGTTTACTATACACAAAACTCGAGGGAGTTTGCCCCTCGTCCCCGAGGTATCAAGCGCTGCAATCATGATAAGAAAAATCATGGTTGGACACGGTTTCATTCCAGGACAAGGGCTTGGTAGGAGAGGTCAAGGCATCTGTCAGCCCATTGAAGCCCTGAGGAGACCCTATACTATTGGTTTAGGATATTCCCCAGATAAAAAAGCGAAGAAAAAAATCGGCCTTGTATATCCTCGTCTCGAGGAAACTTTCCCAGGCCCAGCCAGGATGATGCATGAGGAAGAGGAAGTGAATACTTCAAAATGGTTTAACCCCGGAAGCATGAAATTGCCCATAATCCAGGAAGACACAACTTGGCCCTCACTTAAGAAAGAGGGGCCAGATGATGTGACCTCCATGTTCGGAGACATTTTCATAGGTGCCATTGAGGAAGAGCAGTTAGAAGAGACAAGTGATAACTTCTCGTTCATCCAGCTTCAACACCAAGTCGAAGAATTACGTGAGACTGTACATCATTTGACAGAAAACTTCGCTCAAGCTACCCGTGCATTCCGCTCTCGTCACAATGAGGAGCTGGTAGAAAATGAAGAAGACCCTACTGACACTACTTGGCGAGGGGCACGGCTACCCTTATCCCCGAGAAGCACATGGCCATATTCGCCTCTTCCTAAATCAATGGCCATTGTTTTCCCCATCCTCCTAGAGCAAGGGATAATCGGTAGGGAACTGAACCATCCTACCCCCGAGTACTTCCTTGATTATGATCCATCCAAGCAATGTGATTACCATTCAGGGGAATTAGGACATTTGCTAGATGACTGCACCATCCTGAGAGACAAGGTTCAAGATCTTTTGGATGCTGGGGTATTCACGTTCCGCTCTCCATGGCTGTGTTTTGGCAAGGATCACCTCCTCGTGGTACCCAGCACCCGTACCATGTTCCCTGAGCATGCTAAGGAGGCACATAAAGGAGAGGCAATAATAGAAATTTTGGGCCAACCAAGTGGTAAATTTGACTACTATGTCAATTATTCAATTCCTCAAAGTTTCTATGATTATCATCACAACATCGTCCCTGATAGATGGGGAGACATGGATGATCTGAATCCACAAAGCCGGGAACACAAGGAGACATGGCTGGCAACTGGTATGAAGACTTCTTCGTGGGTGCTATCAACGCAGGACCGTCAGGGGAAATGGGTGCAGACCCGCTTGAGTAGAATCCTTTTTAATTCCTCTGCATACTCCCCTACGTGGGAGCCTGTACATATTTTTTAATGTTTGGCTTGTTTTGTTTTCAACATCAGTTCCACTCAAGGAACTATTTTTTGAAATCACCCTATAAATCCGTCTACTAATAAATAAAGTTGAAAACATTTTGAGGGCATGAGGAGACACACCAAACCGGCCCGTTGATGATAGCCAGCCGTCAAATGAAAGAAGAAATATGAGGCCCGGGTCTCCTCATGTTTCCTTGTCTTTAATCTTTAAAAATAATTTATCACATTTTCAAAAGAAAGAAGCATGCATGCTACTAACTTTATTTGTTCCCTTAACCTATCTACTCTATGACACAGGAATAATCTAGCGGCAGGCGAGGGTATGGGAACGGTCCAGATCAACACCGTAAGTAGCCATGATAGCAATTATGATAATTCAGATGATGATTTTGATGATTCTGACGAAATTCAACGGAATTGGAAGCGCCATGAAGAACAAGGCCCCCTACTACTGAAGATACCGTCATTGTCAATTTAGGCAGTGTAGAAGATCCAAGGGAGATAAAGATTGGCGCGAACCTTCCTAAAGAAGAAGCTGCAAGCTTAATTGCCCTCCTAAAAAGGTATCAAGACATATTCGCATGGTCATATGCTGATATGCCAGGCCTCGATCCAATGATCGTGGAGCATAGCTTGCCAACCAACCCTGATGTGTCCCCCAAGAAGCAGCGACTAAGAAGAGCTAAGCCTGAAATGTCAAAAAAGATTGAAGAAGAAGTAATGAAGCTCCTGGAAGTAGGCTTCCTCGAAGTCTCGCAATATCCTAGTTGGGTAGCAAACATTGTACCGGTGAAGAAGAAAGATGGTCGAATCCGGATTTGTGTTGACTACCGCGATTTGAACAAAGCAAGCCCAAAGGATGATTTCCCGCTACCTCACATAGACGTTCTTGTGGATAGTACTGCTGGATTCAAACTTTTCTCTTTCATGGACGGGTTCTCAGGATACAACCAAATAAAAATGAAGGAGGAAGACAAGAAAAAGACAACATTCATTACTCCATGAGGGACTTTTCACTATAAGGTCATGTCTTTTGGCCTGAAGAACGCTGGAGCAACTTACCAACGTGCCATGGTCACCCTTTTCCATGACATGATGCATAAAGAAATTGAAGTATATGTCGATGACATGATCGCCAAAACCAGACATGGAGAAGACCATGTGAAGACCTTGGAAAAATTATTCAATCGACTTCGCCAATTCAAGTTGCGCTTGAACCCAGCAAAATGTGTGTTCGGGGCAACTTCTGGCAAATTACTTGGATTCATTGTGAGCTATGAATGGATAGAAGTGGACACGTAAAAAACTAAAGCGATATTTGAGATGCCTCCTCCCTCGACTGTAAAAGAAGTTCGGAATCTCCTAGGAAGACTAAATTACATTGCGCGATTCATTTCCCAGCTTTCCGAAACTGCAAAACCTTTCTTTAAACTTCTCAAGAAAGATGCACAAATCAAATGGGATGATGACTACCAATTGGCGTTTGAACATCTAAAGCAGTACCTGATGAAACCACCTGTTTTAATACCCCCGACTCCAGGACACCCTTTGACCCTCTACCTTACCATCAATAGTGAATCCCTAGGTGCAATGTTGGCACAGAAAGGACCCCATGATGGGAAGGAGCGAGCCATTTACTATTTGAGTAAAAAGTTCACCACGTCAGAACAAAACTACTCCAAGTTAGAAAAAACATGCGCATTTGTATTGGTATGGGTGTTGCACATGAGACTCCAAAGTATACCTTGCATTACCAAGACATTCCTTGTAACTGAGAATAACCCAATCAAGTATTTGCTCAGTTGCCCGGCCTTGGTGGGAAAATTGGCCAAATGGCAAATCCTGATCTCAGAATTGGACATCCAAGTGATGTCGCAAAAATCAGTTAAAGGTCGAGTGATTGCTAATATGTTAGCAGATTGCCCTAAAGAAGTATGCGAGGATCATTCCCCAGATGACCGAATTTCAACAGTAGAAGAGGACACATGGACTATGTTCTTTAACGGAGCTGTAAATTTGTCAAGTTCAGGCATCAGGGCGGTCTTGATATCCCCAAATAGACAACATTATCCTGTGGCTGCAAAGTTGATGTTTCCATGCACCAACAATATAGCCGACTATGAAGCATGCACCTCAGCCTATAAGCGGCTATTGAAATGGAAGTGTCAAAACTAAAAGTGTTCGATGACTCCACCTTAATTATCCTCCAGACTGTGGGTGAATGGAAGACAAGAGACGCCAAACTAGTGCCTTATCACGACTATTTAGAAGAATTGGTAGGAGAATTCTAGGACGTCTCGTTTGAATACCTACCTAGAATTCATAACTAGTTTGCTGATGCACTAGCAATACTATCATCTATGTTGCAAGTAACGAAGGGGTTAAAAGTAGAGCCTTTGAAGATTGAAGTCTTGACAAGACAGGCCCATTGCATGACTATAATTGAAGAACCCGACGGGAAACCCTGGTATTATGACATCATGAGATACGTCTAGAAGCAAGAATTTCCTAAAGAAAGCACTCCCTCTGATCGAAAATACCTGATGAAAATGGCTTCGAGGTTCTTCGTCAATGGTGAAAATTTGTACAAAAGATCATATAACTCAGTCCTGCTAAGGTGTGTGGATGCAAATGAAGCCACACAAATAATGCAAGAAATACATGGGGGAGTATGTGACCCTCACATGAATGGACGTATGTTAGCCAAGAAAATAATGAGATTGGGTTATTACTGGTTCCCTTTAGAGAGTGATTGTGCTCAGCATGTGCGAAGTTGTTATCGTTGTCAGATTCACGGGGACAAGATAAATGTCCCTCCAACTGAATTGCATCAGTTATCTGAGCCGTGGCCATTTTCAATGTGGGGTATTGATGTAATTGGCCCAATCAATCTGAAGGCATCAAATGGGCACCGATTCATTTTGGTCGCAATCGACTACTTCTCAAAATGGATCGATGCTGCATCCTATGCAAGCATAACTGCACGAAACGTTATGAAATTCATCAGATGTGACATAATCGCCCGTTATGGCATACCGGAAGCTATCGTCACCGATAATGGGTCAAACCTGAATAACAAGTTGATTGATCAATTGTTTTCTGAGTTCAAAATCCAACATTTGAACTTGTCCCCTTATCGTCCACAAATGAATGGAGCTGTGGAAGCCGCCAACAAGAACATAAAAAGAATCATATCCAAGACAGCTGAAAACTACCGCGATTGGCATGAGAGGTTACCCTTCGCACTAACAGCATATCGAACTTCGATTCGAACTTCCACTGGGGCAACGCCTTTTTCCTTGGTTTACGGCATGGAGGCGGTTTTGCCTGTAGAAGTAGAAATCCCTTCCTTGTGAATTTTATCCCAGGCAGGATTGTCCAAGGAAAAATAGACACAATAAAGGCTTGAGCAACTGAATATGATCGACAAAAAATGACTAAAAAGCCCTCTGTCATGGTTAGTGTTACCAGCAAAGGGTAGCTCAATCGTTTAATCAAAAGGTGCGACCCAAGCACTTTGAGGTAAACGAGCTAGTCTTGAGAAAGATACTGCCAATCTTTCCAGAGCCTGGAGGCAAGTTTGCCCCAAATTACAAGGGTCCCTATGTAATAAAGAAGATACTTCCCGGAGGAGCCTTGATTCTGATTGAGATGGATGGGCGAGAATTCTCTAAACTAGTTAATTCTGATGCTGTGAAAAAGTACTACCCTTGAAAGATGTTCATTGTCTGGCATTGCCAAGCATTTCTCTATCATAATGAAAATGCATATGCACCTTTATATATGAGTGATGTGTTTACACCATCATAAAAAAAATGTGTGTTTGGGTTGACTCAATGAAGAAAAATGAATGGTAATCATCATCATTTAAGGAAGTGTCGAAAATCAAGTAACAAACTCGATGGCATAACTTGAGCAAATCAACGTTACCCAAGCAGACGCGTAAGAGTAATCCATGTCAATTTTCGCCCAGCTCGGTGTAAGGGACACGTTATTCAGGAACCTGTCTGGTCAAAAGGAATCTTCTGTCCCAGTCAACAATCTTAGAATCTGGAGGCCTCACTTCTTGTTCCAGACACATGCTCTTGCAAGTAATTACCATTGGAGAATTGGAAGTTTTGATTGTCCATCTCAAATTCCATAGAAGCTTGAGGTACATGACTTTGCCTGATGCTACTATAATCAGAGGTGGAAGGAAAAATTCCACAGAAGGAAAGCTTTGAAAATCAATCAACGACCAGCAATTATGCATATGTGGCCACAAGTAGGAAAGGCCAGCCGAAGGAAGCATTAAAATGTAAAAAGGGGCCATCAGCAACTTCCCTAAGAGCCAGCACAAATAAACTCTGGGGGAAAGGTAACTTGGCATCATTTCTGACACTCACTCTCTGAACTCATATTGACAGGAGGCATTGGGATTCAAGAGCCAGATTAAATGGTTAAATAGAGTAAACCAAGAGATCCAAGCCCGGGGCAAAAACAAAGACGTTTAATCAAATTCTTAATCCTTGGCTGATCCTTCATGTGTCATATCCTTAATCAATAGGGATAACCATTGACACCCCTTTGTAAATAACCATTTTGATGTTCAAAATTTAACAATACTATTCTGTTGGCTCTTAAAGCTACTAAGAAGGTCTTTTTGAGCCAAAACCATTCATTTGTTCTGAGAAGTATAAACTCTATCACATTTAAAATGTTGCATGCCTTTTCCAAATGGATTTCGCATGATGATTTTGTCTGTCTAAATCACTGATTCCATTAAGGATTATTAGAATAGACAGCTAAATGAAGAATACAAGACTAATCGAGCATGTTGGATGAGGCGTGTCAGAATGATGAAAGGCAAGCCATATCCTACACACAGTCCCCTATCTATACACTTGTGAGATGAGTGCAGAAGATTCCATGACTGCAGTGAGAGGCATTTCATTGCTCACCCCTTTGAGCTCCTTACACTGGTGAAGTTTCTGTCCTACCCCCATCAAAGAACCACCCTACACCGGGGCAAGTTGAAGGCAAGTCAACATCATGAGGTGAGAAAAGGGATAGAAATTCTCTTGCTTACACTTGCATCAATCTTTTAGTGTCTTTATTGCATATGAACACTCGCGTTAATTTAAGTGCCCTAGAGTTATGAAGAGCAATTCTTTCTTTATGCACTTGTATCCATTGTACAACCCAATTGAGTCTGTAAAATTCACCATCACATGGAGGCAAAGCAGAAGCTGCCACCATTCAAGTAGCATAATCGGAAATACCAGAAGACTCAATAAGTCTAACGAAAGCATTTGCTTGAACTTGTCAAGATCAGTTCCTCAAGCAACAAGGACAAAAACTAGGGCATAAAAAAGCAGTGTACCTGGTAAAAGCAATGTTGATGCCTATGAATGAAAAATTGAGATAAGAAATAAGGGCATGAAAAAGCAGTATGCCTGGTAAAAGCAAGGCCGATGCCCCAAACAAAAATACAGCCATTTGTATTCCCAAGAGAAATTGCTGATGTAACCGCCATCTGACCGGGAAGAAAGACTAGTGACAAATGCCAAGACAATCACCAACTCTCACCCTCTTACATGTGAGCCAAGACTACATTACATTTCCATTGTAAAAGTCTCTTCAGACTAGGGGCACTTCAATTAACGTAGGATTTCATGTGTCAATAAGCATCGCTCGAAGAAGTACAAGCAAGATGTACAAGCAAGATTACTCTATCTCTTTTCGCAGAATTCTTGACTTGTAAACTCGGAGATGATCGTGCGGCACTTCGTTCATAAGCCTTGACCTTGACGGTCCCATTTGATGAGCCATTAACCAAATCTTCGTCACAGTTTCAACAAAGACCTCTCACATTGGTAAAGTCGTACTGTTTGCGAGAATACTCAGACCCCTGCTGACATGATGACAGTGAGATAGTGTGATCCTTATAAATCTTGCATCAATGGTCAGGATAGCCTTCTCAATGAGAGTGAGTGAAAAGTCCTTTAAGACTGAATGTCCCTCATCTAGCATGCTCAAAGCATCTATATTCCGAATAAATGTTGTCTTTCAAAATCTTCCCCAGTGGAAATCAGATGATGCAAAACTGACAAAATTATCATGCATGAGTCTTATTTGAACTCATGAATTTTCCGCATGTACAATCACGTGTGCATATTGTACAAATAGCAGACAAAGATCAGAGATATTGCCAGGTATCCCCATTGTCTTTAGGTACCGGCCACCGCTTGGATACTCCCTTTTTCTGACACTTGACCTATTCGAGTTGTCCCCAGAGTATTGGTACTTGTGACTGACCAAGTATCCCTTTATCGTTGAATACCTACTGTTGTTTAGGTATCCCCATATCGTCAAATACCTACCGTTGTCCAGATGTTCCACCCCTTTAAGTGCCTGCGGCAATCCAAGAGGTGAGAGACCTTCACCAATATCCCAAGTACGTCCTCGATATTCCAACTACCAAAAGGTGAGAGACCTTCACCACTATCCCAGGTATGCCCTCGATATTTCCCAATTGCCAAGAGGTGGGACACCTTCACAAATATCTAAGGTATGTTCTCAATATTTCCAATTATCAAGTACCCCTTTCGATACTTGTGAATGCCTAAGTATCCCCCAAGAATTCATACTTGTGATCATCTAAGTACCCCTTCAATGCCTATGGTCAGCCAAATACCCATTTTGACACCTGCAAATGCCCAGATACCCTTCAGGTTAGTACTTGTGAATATCCAGGTACTCTTTGATATGCTTGTGAATGTCTAGGTATTTTCCAGAATTGATGCCCTGAGAAAGGTCGGCGCATCCTCCCAAGAAAGGTCGGGTCCCTACTAGTGTCTTCGACAAAAGTCAGACACCCCACAAATCGATGCCCTGAGAAAGGTCGACGCATCCTCCCGAAAAAAGTCGGGTATCAGCTGTTGTCTTTGACAAAGGTCAAACACCCCCCACAAAACAGATGCACTGAGAAAGGTCGGTGTATCTCCTGGGAAAGGTCGGGTACCATTTGGTGTCCTCGATACAAATCAGGCACCCACAAATGAGATGCCCTGAGAAAGGTCGGTGCATCTCCCGTCAAGGCGACCGAAGAAAGGTTCGGGTCCTAAACAAATTATTGATTGTTTTAACAGGCGACTGAAGAATGGTTCGGGTCCTAGAGAAGCAATTTCTCATCACGGCAACCGAAGAATGGTTTGGGTCCAAGACAAACCAGCTTATTGCTTTAATAGGCGACCAAAGAATGGTTCGAGTCCTGGAGAAGCAATTTTCCGTCACGACAACTGAAGAATGGTTTGGGTCCGAGACAAACCAACTTATTGCTTTAATAGGTGACTGAAGAAAGGTTCGGGTCCTAGAAAAGAAATTCCCCGTCAAGGCGACCGAAGAAAGGTTCGGGTCCTAGACAAACCAACTTATTGCTCTAACAGGCGACCAAAGAAAGGTTCGGGTCCTGGGAAGGCAATTCCCTGTCAAGGTGACCGAAGAAAGGTTCGGGTCCTGACAAATCACCTATTGCTCCAATAGGTGACCGAAGAATGGTTCGGACCCTGGAGAAGCAATCTCCCCATGCAACAAGTAAGATGACGCCTTGATACTTGCCAAAACTCGGGGTTCACACCGTATCTCACTCACTCCCGGTAAGTAACTACAGGTATCTTCTTATCTGTTTTAGTATATGTAAAGTTATATTGCTCTTTTCTGCATAGAATAATAGGTGCCAAATAAAATATAATTTGTTACGCATGCATGGATAAAATTTAGGCATCAGTTTGTCTTTAAATGCAACCTCTGCGAGCTCACCTTCAAAGAGGGGCAGTTGTTGACGCCTTAATTTTAGGCCTATTTTATTTTATTAATTAAGTTTTTAATTTATTTTGTCTTTTCGGATAAGTAGATAATAAAAAAAACAAAGCAAAACAACACAAAAGCAAAAAAAGCAGCCCCTCCCCTCTTTTTCTCTCTCGCAAGCCTGCCCCCCCTTTTTCTTCTTCTTCCTCTTGCCTTCTTCTTCCTTAGTCGCCTACATCTCACGCGCGGTGGCCGGCGACGCGCACGAAGGATGGCCTATGGCCGAGGGGAGTAGGCCGACGTCGGCCGGAGGGGATAAGATTGCATGCGCCATTAATGTTAAGCGAGCTTCGCTGGAAAGCTCAATGGGACACTGGTTCAGCCGAGCGGAACCGGATGCCGGCGGCTGAGGCCCTTCGTCGACCGGATTTCCTTCGCCTATAAATAGGTGGCCGCAAGCATCGTCGGAGGGGGTGGCAAGCTCGGAGATCCTTCACTGAGAGACATCGGGAAGGGTTGAAGGGCGAGCGCAGGAGAAAACTCGAGTCGCGAGCTCAGCCCACCTTCTATCAAGAGACTTCGGGGAATGCCGGCCGCAAGCGACTCCGAGAAGGTCAGATCCGGCCGGTGGAGGCTCGGATCTGGCTTGAGTGAGACAAGATCGACGCCGAGGAAGGTCCGGCCGAGATCTACGCCCCAGATCTGGTTCTTTTTTTTTGCTGCTGTTGTTGCCACCGAACGCCGTTTGCCTCGACCAAGTCCCGACGTTGTTGCCTCGAAGGGTTTGTTGTCGTGTTCCCCCCCCCCCTCGCGAAGCCGTTGCCGTGATCGATCCACTGAAGCCGCGCTAGATCGGGAAGCTGAGTTGCCGCCGTCGTTGCCCAGTCTCACCGTCACCGTCGTTGTTCGCCGCGACCTCCATCGTCGCGAACCGCCCTCCTGCCGTCGCCGTCCCCATTCGAGAGAAGGTAAAAAAAGGCGTCATTGTTCATCGTAGCCGTTTTCTGGTGACCTAGCTGTCGTCGCCGTCGCCGTTGTCACCTTCGTCGCCGCCGTAGTCGCCGTCGCCACCAAGCACCTCGGTTCCCCCCTTCGGCGCCGCGGATTCGCAAACCCTAGGGTTTGCGATTTCCAGGTCGTCGAATTGGATCCGAGTCTCGGAACTGGGTAGGGTTTCGTGAGATTCCGAGGCAACGGGAAGTCGGGTCGCGAGGTCGGGTTGGACCCGGGTAGGGTTTCGTGGGGAGTCAGGTCACAGAGCGGGCTATCGGGTTGGGTTGTCGGGCCGGGTCGAGTGTCCCTCGAGCGCGCGGCCACGATGCCGTTTCATTAAATAATAAAAAAAAGGCGAAAAAAATCCGAGTTTGGATCGGTTGGCCGGGTCGGACCCAACCCGCGGATCCGACCGGGTCATTTTTTATATTATTTTAATATAAAATAGTATTTTAAATAAATAAATAAATAAAATATTTTATTTTCCGAAAAAAAAATTAAAATATCAAAAAATGTTTTATTTAAAAAATGTTTTATTTTCCAAAAAAATCAAGAAAAATCAAAAAATAATTTATTTTCCAAAAATATTAAAAAATATTTAAAATATTTTATTTTCCGAAAAATCAAAAAATAAAAAATATTTCATATTTTCCAAAAAATGCCAAAAATCAAAAAAAAGCCAAAAATTCATGAAAAAAAAAAAAAAAATTCAGAAAAAGCCAAAAGGACTTGTATTTTTCCAAAAAAAATACCAAAAAAATCCCTTTTGTGTCCAAAAAATTAGAAAATGACTCAAAAAATATTTTTCCTCCCAAAAATGCATGGAAAACCCATCGAGCATCCAAAAAACCTCAGGATTTAAACAAGATTAAGTACCGAAAGGGCATTAGTGATTAACTAGTGTAATCAAGACCCGATCCTAATTTCTCTAGTTGCACAGGAGTGAGTATTTCTCCCGATACTTCACTTGGGTTTCTAATCAACCCACCCCAAATCGATTAGTGGCGACTCCATTTTAAAAATTGATTTACAGGTTAAAAATTTAGACTATTAAAGTCGTGAATTGGTGGACTTGGGAGAGTCTGGGCTTTATCAATTCAGCTGAGCCATTAGCCTCCTTAAGCGCTCGTACGCGATTAGAGGCGCCGAAAAAAAAGAGGTCGAGACAGTCCCTAAGAAGAATTCTTTCCATTGATTGCATTATAACTGTTTCAAATGGAGGACACCAATCTAGATCTAGTGAAAGAAGGAAGCATTTTGATCTCATGTGGTATTGGGAAAGATGAAATTATCCAGTGAATATATTCATCGTTTTAAAGGTTACTACATTCAATTCATCATAATCTATTCTATTGACTTTCCAAATTTCATCAAAATATAATATCCACTCACAAAAAAACAAAAAATTGAAAGCGCTATTCAATATGAGAATTATTTATTCTATTGACTTCTATTTGAAGCTGCTTCTGATTTTTTATTTTTTATTTTGCAGCAAAGGCTGCTTCTGATTTAATAGGCAGAGAATGCCGTGGATTCTTTTTGAGTGATTTATGTTGAGTCTCCTACATTATTTTCTATCTATCTGGGTTTTCGTTACTTTGTATAGATTTCCGGTGAGCGTACATAATCACTAATTTATTTTTATCCTGAAAATCTTTCATGTTTATTTTTCTTTTGCCGACACTTGTCGTAGTATTGTCACTATTTTCCTTGGATCCTCTATAAAAAAATCTATTTATTGAAGTTTTCTTCAACCCTTTTTTGATATGTCATCCTTCACGTATTGAATGTACTTCATGCTACGGGACTCTTGGATAGAACGTGCTAGTGTTGAGCATCTAACGCAATAATCAAGAAATTTCCTGAAGTTTCTCCAAACAATCCAACTAGATCCTCGGATGGCTTATATTTCGTATGATTTTATAAAATGGAGGGGGGCAAAGTAAAGAATTAGAAAACTAGGTCCTTTGTGAGAAATTTTGTCCCGGTGGCAATTCCGTTTCTATTTGATTTTATGAAGAGTAAAAAGGCAATAAAATGATAGGTTTTCACCAAGTCCTAATGGCAGGGTGCAAATGGAACGATGGTGCCGGTGAGATTTTTTTCGTGCACATTTTAAAGTTAAGGGTAAACGTGCTGCGAGATGTCAGTTTAGTCTTTTCTGTGTCCTTATTTCGAACAATTATCCACCACTATGTCTTCAACTCTCAGTTTTTCCACTCTAGTTTTCGTTGCACATATGAGAGCCACATTCGTTTAGGCATTTTACCAAGCAATTCCATAAGAAACGCATCTGTTTCTATTTCACCCAACTGGTCAAAAATCCAACTTAAGCAGCAGGACATGCATGAATAACGGATGATCGATTTCACTGAATCAGGCACTGCATTAGCCCAGACATTTTCCTAGCACAGACATTACCAACCAAAAAGGAAGGAACATGGAAGTGGACCGGGCAGAGAAGAAGAGGATTTAAGAGTCAAGACTGCCGCGAAACTGAAGCCAAGCACGCGATTGAAGAGGAAAGATTTGGTGGGAACCTGAGCCGGTCGCTTGAGCGTGATACCAAGGAGGTTTTGCGAGAAAGCAGAGCATAAGAAGAGTGGTATTCGTGGAACAGAGCAATCTTTTGGCCTAAACCATCTCCCACGGCGCCTCGTATGAGACTGATTACAAAGTTTATTGCGTCGCATCAGAGCGGAGACAGAGACATGGACATGTACTCGCCTAGCCACGACTTGAAAGCGTGGCGCTGACAGTGAATGAAGGTCCGAGTCACTGCTGCTTGCTGCTTGCTCCTGCTTCTCTTCTTCTTTCTTTATCTGCGCTCGAGTCAGAACAGAACAAGAGAAGTCGCAGTTGTGCATGACCTACGAAGAAGGCGACTTGAGGTTGTGGCTAGACCCGGCAAAGGTGAGTGTTAGAAAACCCCCGGGAACTAATCCTCAAAAGCCGGTTGCTTATTCAAGTCCAGATGCTTTCACTTCTTACCGATTATGAAAAATTTCGAATTAGTACACTTATTACGAATTAACCCTAAGTTAACTTTTTGACCACCAAATTTTAAAATTGGTATGTCTGTGACAAATTTTATCTTTCGTTTATTTCCGTTAAATTGGATTAATATCACAAAGAATCACAAATTGGTACATCTGTGATAAATAGAGAGTAAAACCACAAATTAGTACATCAATCAATTGTCATATATATTTAACTCAATAATTTTATCAGTAAAATTTAACATAAACTAATTGAAGGTAAATTTATTACAAATGCACCAGTTTAAAGTTTTTGTTAATTAACAAATTAGTTTTAGGTAAATTTATTACAAATGTACCATGTTGAGGTTTTTCATGGCATTAAGCCAAAGCCAAAACCTCTTCAATGGATGATTTTTATTCTCTCTTTTTATTTATTTATTTGGAGTCTCTAAGGCTTTGGCACTTTGTGAAAGTGCTAGTATGAACACCTAGAGGGGGCTGAATAGGTGTTTAAAATAAACCTTGGCAAATATATGCGGAATAAAATAAACTTCGAACAAAACAAAGGAGTTAGGGAAGATAATAAGAACATAAAGTTTATAATGGTTCGGCTTAATCCAAGCCTACGTCCACTCTCCCACGCTAACAGCCTTTTTAGCTGGATTCCACTATGCAATCAACAAGAAATTACAACTTTGAGTGCAAACACTTAGTAGTAGATCACACTATCTCACTAAGTTACTCTTTTAGTATTTCTCTCACGATCACAAACGTTTAAGCTCACAAAAGACAAGTGTATAATCGAAGGTCGCTCAGATTTTGGAATTATAAATGCTATGCTCCGTCTCTTACTTGCTCATCGGTCCTTCATCTCCTTAAATACTCCTCCACTTCCAAACTAGCCGTTGGACAGTATCTCGAGGATCGTCTTCCAATCTACCCATTGGACAGCTCTGTATCTAGAAGATTTGGTAGCCGCTGAGTGACAAAGATAGAATCCCAAATTGTTTCGATCGCCCATACAAACAGAATCTTGGTTTCCATAAGTAAAGCTCATTCGTATAGAAAGTTCTTGTCTTCAAGATCCAAATGTCAATCAATTAGATTGAGTCAATCAAATCAATCTTGATGTGGAATCCAAACCAGATCACTAGCCGTTATATTATTGGGCTTGAGTTACAATCTATCGAATATGGATGTAAAGTCTGAGAGCAATAGACTTTACAATCTGAGTTTGAACATATTCTACTTCGGCATAGAGTTTGTCTTCTGATTCAGCTTCAGCATAGAGTCTGTCTTCTGGTTCTTCCAAGAATAGACTTTGATAATATCTTTTACACATTCTATCATCTGTATAGTCTATTACTCAATCATCAAACATGTTAGTAGCCTTTGATTTATTTTGTTACCTTCGAAACATCATAAGGGATTTCCCTAACAATCTCTCCCTTTTTTATGATGACAAAACAATATCTGAATATGCAGATTTATAAACACATTTTAAAAATATTAATTTAAATCAAATGATATCAGAAGATAGCAAATAGATTGAGCATAACAATATATAGAAAAATAATCGCAGCTCAATATTATGCAATAAATAATATCAACCAATCAACACATATGCATATTCATATCTTCTCCCCCTTTTTGTCATAATCAAAAAGCGATAATAATGGAAAAAGTATCACGTATAAAATAATAATAAATATCTTGCATGAAACACAATTTCCAAAAAATCAGCTTTTATAAAATAAATCGAATATTAAAGATATGCAATATAACTCACTTCGATAATTTATATCAGCAAATATCTAATGAAAATCATAGATGCATTATAAAATTCACTTTACCCATTTTGTCATAATAAAATGATAATATTAATAAGAGATTTGTTAATGACAAAAGGTAATAAAAAATACACTAGCCGGATTTTTGTAGAACTTAAATTCTGACGCATTTACCTTTTCCTTTCTTCCATAATAAGATCACGATCATGATTGATTCAGAAAGATTTTTCTAAAATTGATTAAAGCTCCCCTCAATTTGTTGTCTTTTTAAGATAATCACTATTTTTTCATTTCTCTTGAATTCGCTTTCTCCCTCTGTCATCATGACAATATTTGCGAATAAAATTGCTTGTGCACGTTGAACAAAATATTTTTCCATTATTCCCTTTGTAGAAACAATACCTGCAACGATCACTTGCATTTTGAAATTCGAGGCAAAAATTTATTTTCTTCAATCAAGCTCTTCTCGAATTCAACCTACATAAATTTAACCAACTTTTTGTACAAATAAGCTGTAATAATATCCATTTAATATATAATGCCCTTTCTTCAAATAAATAATTGAATAGCATATATGAAATTATCAATTATTAAAATTCAGAACTATTCAACCTTTTGTACGACACATAAGGGATTTCCTCAATAAGCAAAAAATTTGCACAAGGAATAGAATTTTTGAACTTCCAAAAGATAGTATAGAATCTCCATCATTTTCTGATTGAGTTTTCCAAAATCCATATGGAAGATTCTTTTGTGACCTGCAAATTCTTATATAACAGATAATAATCTTTGCAAAAATGTCACGTAATATCTTCATTTGATTTGCGGATCAAACTTGCTAGATATAATATATCTTCTAAGAATATAGCAAAAATATCCATAAATATGCAATAATATCTTTCGAGATCAAGGGTATTTCTTTAAGCATAATCTCAAAAATATATTATTGAATTATTTCACAATAAGAAAGTTGATATTTTTATCACGTGCCAAATCAAGTAATAACTTGCAATGCCTTATATTTATGACAAAAGATATTTGCAATATAATAAACAATCATCCAAAATGCACGTAGAAATTTGCAATGTAGGATGATAAAAAAAAAAATATTCTCTTACCAAAGGTATATGTTTCAAATATACCAAAATAAAATAAAATCATTACCAATCTTTGCAAGAGATATTTTTTAGATTGTACCCAAAATCTGCGTAGATTCACGATCGTTCTTCCCTTATAGAATTTCCTGCAATCAACTCATTTCCTTTTTGGTATCCATCAATTTGGATCATTCCATTTCGTTAGAGTAAAATATAAAATCTCCATAATCAAATATTCTTTCTTAATTCATCATAACAAAGTATTCAAAGAAAGAATATTATGCATAATGGTATTTTGAAAAATAAATTCTCACTTAGTCATAGTACGATAAAAACATAGAGAATAAAATCATTGAGTATCTAGGAATATTTTGTATAATTAACATCACGTAGAATCAGATTTTTATTTGGCAAAATATGATAAAATATGAGAGTATAAAATCAAACCAAATAAATTCATTTGTCTCAAAAAATAATCACACGTATTATATCAAATCTCAATTCACGAATAATAAATCACACGATTCTTTCTTCAATAAAACAAATCAGAGAATATGATCATTATAAAATATGAATCAACAAAGGATATGTCGAATATCAAGCATAAGAAATTTTAAATTGTGTACTCAAACCAAATTAAGAATAAAAATATATACATTTCTTACCAAACTCTCTCTCTTCTTTCTTCTTTATATCCTTCAAAAACAACTCACATTTTCTTTGGTACCCATTTTTTTTTTTTTTTGGGTTCATGAGAGTTAATAGAATATGTTGTTTTTACCCAATTTTTCTTAATAGGTCTCTAGACTTTAAAACATTCTTTCTCAAAGTGTTCTGAGTCTCCACAATTTAAACATTTGAGGGCATTTCGACCAATAGGTTTTACAAACACTTTTTGAAAATGATTTTTGTAAAATGCCTTTGAAGGTTTTTGTCTAAGTCTCTCTTTTACTTTAGGAAAATCAATTAAATAATTATTGTCCTTATTAAAACCAAGTCCCGACTTATTATAGTAAGGTACTTGTGTGGAAAGAATATGCTCTAAAGTTTTTGAACCATTTGAAAATCTTGTTGAAATATTTGAAAATTCTTTCTTCAAAGAATTATTTTCTTTGACAAATAAATCTCGACTTTCTTTTGTTTGTAGAAAATCTTTTTGCAAAATTTCAAAATTTTCTTTTTGAGAAAGATCATGTTGCCTAAACTAAGAATTTTCCTTTTTAAGTTTGGAGATCATTTTAAGAGAAGATTTGAGATATGAGCAAAGCTCATTTATATACTTTAAAACTTTAAGAGGAATTTTTGAATGACTTACCTCAATTTCCTCATCGGATTCTCGGGTCTCGTGTCTAAGTTAGACTCGATTTTGAGTCTATGTCGAGTCGACTCGATTCTGAATGTGCTATCAAACATATATTTCCTTGCTCATTATCTTTTTTCATTATTCTTTTCTGCTCATTCTGCTGGTATTGTCTTCTTCCACTGAATTTGCTTCCTTTTCTACTCAACTTTTTTAATTTCTTGATCATAAAAGCAAGTTCTTCGTCATCCAAGTCATTTTCTGAGTCTGTTTCATCAAAAATAGCATTAGATATTAAAGTGATGCACTTCTTACCTTCGGGATCTTCATCATTGAGCTGTTCCACTTCGTAGGATTGAAGAGTGCCGATCAATTCATCAACGAAGAGTGGCATAATCCTTGGAGTCTCCCAGATTGAGGTCTTGACATGTTTCCATTCTTTTGAGAGACCCCGCAAGAGTTTGTTGACCTTCATTGGGGAAGAAATTAGATGATCTTGATATGCTAAACCATTTACAATTTCTATAAAGTGGCTGAACATATCTCCAATTGGCTCTCCTTGCTTCATCTTGAAGGATTCATATTTGCTGAGCAGGAAGTTTACTTTTGTCTCTTTTACACGATCGGTCCCTTCATATGTAACATGAAGTCTATCCCAAACTTCTTTTGCTGTTTCACATGAAGAGATTCTATTATATTTAGCAGGAGAAAATGCGCAATATAAAGAATAAATAGTTTTTTCATCAAGCGCTTCTCTTTTGGACATCTCCGTCTGAGACATTGGAGTGGGGGGTTTGGATTCTTTGTCTTTGCCATTCTTATTTGATGTAGACGCAACAATGTAGTTGATTCCTCTTTCCACAACATCCCATTGTAAGGGATCTCTGGATCTTAGGAACGCTTTCATTTTGTTCTTCCACACGTTGTATTCATTTCCATCAAAATATGATGGCCTTGTGTTGCTTTGTCCCTCCATAAGTCATGGTGCCAAGATACTAGCCATAAAAGATCTTTAGCTCAAAAGTAAAAACACTTTTATAAACCGAGCACTTGACTCTGATACCAATTGAAAGTGCTAGTATGAACATTTAAAGGGGGGTGAATAGGTGTTTAAAATAAACCTTGGCAAATATATGCGAAATAAAATAAACTTCGAACAAAACAAAGGAGTTAGGGAAGATAATAAGAACATAAGGTTTATAATGGTTTGGCTTAATCCAAGCCTACGTCCACTCTCCTATGCTAACAACATTCTTGGCTGGATTCCACTATACAATCAACAAGAGATTACAACTTTGAATGCAAACACTTAGTAGTAGATCACACTATCTCACTAAGTCACTCTTTTAGTATTTCTCTCACGATCACAAACGTTTAAGCTCAAAAAAGACAAGTGTATAATCGAAGGTCGCTCAGACTTTGGAATTATAAATTCTACACTCTGTCTCTTACTTGCTCATCGGTTCTTCATCTCCTTAAATACTGCTCCACTTCCAAACTAGCCATTGGACAGTATCTCGAGGATCGTCTTTCAATCTACCCATTGGACAGCTCTATATCTAGAAGATTTGGTAGCCATTGAGTGACAAAGATAGAATCCCAAATTGATTTCGATCGCCCATACAAACAGAATCTTGTTTTCCATAAGTAAAGCTCCTTCGTATAGAAAGTTCTTGTCTTCAAGATCTAATTGTCAATCAATTAGATTGAGTCAATCAAATTAATCTTGATGTGGAATCCAAACTAGATCACTAGCCGTTATATGTTGAGCTTGAGTTACGATCTGTCGAATCTGGATGTAAAGTCTGAGAGCAATAGACTTTATAATCTGAGTTTGAACATATTCTGCTTCAGCATAGAGTTTGTCTTCTGGTTTAGCTTTAGCATAGAATCTGTCTTTTGGTTCTTTCAAGAATAGACTTTGATAATATTTTTTACACGTCATATTATCTGCATAGTCTATTACTCAACCATCAAACATGTTAGTAGCCTTTGATTTATTTTGTCATCTTCAAAACATCATAAGGGATTTTCCTAACACTTTGGACGTTTGAAAAAGAATGGATGATTTTTTTTTTAAATAGTGACTCAATAGAATAGAGTTCATTAAAAAAGAAAAAACAAACAATGAGACACATTTAGGTCGTTCCATGCTTGTTAGATTTCATAAATATCTCTAAAGTGAGGGATTTAGCCTAAGAAGATCGAGGTCGAACAACATTGGAATTGAATTTTGTTCTATACACGTTAGTTTTGGATGGCCAATTTCTATTTCGGTCTCCTTGCTTTGACATTTTCATAGTTCATGATAGTTGGGAAAACAGGAAGTACTCTTATGACATTTGGGGTCATAGCATATCATAATTCCATTCGTTTACATTGTAAGTCATTTAAAATTTCCATGATAGCTTTTCAATGAATAAGTCATAATGGGTAATAAAAGATCTCATTTTGTTATACCGCAGTTTATTTATATTAAGTGAAGCGGGAGGGAATGAAGCTTTGCGATAATGTGGCTCCACCACAAAGTTTAATTCCACATGGCTACCTTATTTTCTAAGGTTAGATATGTAGTATGAAATCACAACGCTTCGAACACTTCAAGAGTGTATCATGCTCAATAAAGCAATCTATACTACTCTTCGCTACGAAAATCGAAACTATCTTTGATATGCTTAATCAATCGGATAAGCAAAACAAAGTTGAAGTATGCATCCAGTTGGGTTGATTGTTTGCAACTGAAATGAGTATCACCTGGGCTAGTTTCAAGCAAATCGGGCTCTGTGTTTAAACGAACATACCTCCTTATGAGCCGAAAGAATGTTAAGGGTGATCAAATGATCCTTATTTATGGCCAAATGATCCACTGTCTTGTCATGTGCAAGTATGTATATGACATCGTATTCCTTATGAAGTGTAGCCAAACGCAAGGCTGTATTTTCATTTGTGTCTGGTTCATTGGTAAGATCATCCAAGTTTGTCATCCCTAGTGTGTAGTTAATTACATTTGTCGGTCCACCAATAATAGCTGCACGAAGAGCATTTTACCATATGGTGTTAATTATGTCCCAAGCATCAGGATGAGATATAACAAGCAAATCAATGACATTGACCTTGCGTTCAAATGCTGCAATGCGAGGAGCCTAGCCACCTCTTTTTCTCAGTCCTGTGCCACAAAAGGATTGTGCTGAAGGAGTAGTTGAACTGCTTCGGCTTTGCCCATACAAGCGGCATAATGAAGAGGAGTGCACCCAATATTATTTCCTTCTCTGATCACTTTTGGTCTCTTCTCCTTGACTTTCCACCAACCTTTGCTAATTGAATAGGAATATGTCATGATTTAGACTGTTTACAGCATCTTGACTTTGAAATAGAACAGGCATTTCGTCTCATTTGTTCTGCCTTTTCCTCTGCACTAGGAAGGAAAATGTGATGTCATTCTAAAGCTTCTCTGGTGATCATGGTTGACACGGGTAGAACCCTATGCAGAAATTAGTTAAGTTTTTCCTTTTGACTTGTGAAATATTTGGGGCCCTTGTGAGAAGATGACAATGAGCAAGTCATTTTTGGGCATAAGTAGAGGAAAATCATTTTTGGCTATTCATACTATTCACCCCCTTACGGAAAATAGCCAAAACTCTACTAAGTGGAAGTAGAGTTTCTTTTCATTTTTGGGCATAAGTAGTTTCCATTGCTTGTTATGTAATTACCATAGTATTTTTAAAGCCCATCCTAGATAAAATTCCATATGAAGTTTACAAAGGGTAAAAGCCAAATATTTCTTATTTTCATGTGTTTGGTTGCAAGTGCTTCATTTTGAAAAATGCAAATAATCGTGTGACATCCTAATTTTCAGGTTCTGTTTTCAATTAAATGAATCAGGCTTTTCATCAACATGCCTATAGTTCTATTCTCTAAGCTGCTTACTCACAATATAACTACTCTATCTAGTGAAGCCGTTAAGGGATTATAACGCAATAGATTTTAGAATTCGATCAGAAATCGACTACTCAACCGTGCTAGTCTACAAGGGTCATTATGATACAGTTAAAAATCGATCAGAGATCAAAGATAGGTCAACTCAACTGAGATCTGTGATTAAAGTGTGAGTGATTCCACGTGATTGCAAAATTCTCATCGATCGGCACTAAATCAATTTTTCTGTCGTTTTGGTACCATGTGCCCCTATTTGAAATTTCGAGATTTTCACAACAATTGAGAGTCGCCAATGTGTTGAAGATGTACATTGTGACTCGAAAATAATCGACCACAAGTCAATTACACTAAAAATTCCTAAAAGTTACCAAGTAGGCTAGGTCACGCTAAAATTGCGCTAGATTGAAATTAACCGCGAATCTAAACCTAATTTCATAAATCAAAAGTTTTGTCACGTCACGATTCATTTTAGGACCGTTGAATCATCCTCTGAAGATTTTTCTGCAAACCGAGATTTTTTGCGAAAATTCAAAATATGGTCATTTTTTATCGGAAAAATCAGAGGACCGTTTTTTATCGCATTTTTGGGATTCAAGTTGGTTCAATTGGTGAGGAAAAATGTGAATTGAAGTGTGGACACTTTAGTGGTATTTATGAACTCCAAATTAGGTCCAATTGGAGAGGAATTTAACTCAATTTGGGGAAAATGTGTTCAAATTCGTAGGCCATGGTTCCCTCAACTTTTTGGACCACTTGGGATTGGTTCTAGGGAGATTTTTGTGCACCAAATTGGCTGAGGAGGTGGGGCCTTGCCAAGGGACAAAGAGATGAGAATATAAGACTTTTGTGACCATTGGGTCCCTTCAAGCCTTTAGCCATTCATTCTTCTTCAGCAAGCTTGCTTTCTCCATTTTTAGTGTATTTTGAAGCTCCAAAAACCAGAGAAAACCAAGCAGTCTTCCCCCCTACCGTTGCAAGCTGCCCGTCGAGCCGCTAGGACCACCGTGTCGTCGTTGCGCCCCCGCGCGAGCTTGTCGTGCGCTGTTTGCCCATCCACCTGATCCTATTCGTCTCGCAACCCCAGTCATGCCCCCGAGCCTCCTTGGTCACCGTAGGAGCTCAGCCAGAGCCTCATTAATGCCGTCCAATAGCCGCCATTGCTAGCTGTCACCCCTGCTCTCCCACTATAGCCCGTCAACCCATCGCTTGCCATTTCCAGCCTCGTTCCAGCTTGCTCGGTCCTTGGATAGAACCAAGAAGCCTAGCTAGCCATGAGCCTTCATGGGCTGTTTCAGGCCTCTTTCGGGTCTTGCTTAGCTTCACCGCTAGGAGGTTTGTCGTCTGTCTCCACATCACCATCGCCGTGGACTCACCAAATCACTAAACTAATGAGTTTACTCACTAAACTCTACTTATGAAGTTAATGATGCTTAAGGGGTGTTTAGATTATGTTAATTAAGGTTTAAGTGGTTAGTTAGAATGAATTAGTGATTTAAATATTCATATGGACTAAATAGATCATGCTATTTATCTAGATTGGTTCGGTGTTTAATTAGGCATTTCCGACATAATTTTCTATTTTTGGTAATTAATTGCATTTATTTAATTATTTATTATTTTCCGGAAGTTATACCAGGATAGTCGGTGACCAGAATTTCATGCTCATTGCAATTATGTGCTTGGTTTATTTAATTGACTGCTAATTTGTGCAAATCGAGTGGTAATTGTAATTTTAAGTATTTATTCCAAAATTATGGAATTTCGGTATTTTAATCGGAAAATACCGAGTATCGGTTTATAAGGCCAAAAATGTCTTTATGGACTATATTAAATAGTGGGATTTTTGAAAAGGAAGATATTTGCATTTTTGGCTTAGGCGGACGGTGTATTCACAAACGATTATTTTTATCGGGTATTTTTAACGCGATGAAAACAGGCCAAGTTCATTATTTTAATAGGGGAATTAGTGTGCTAAGCATAAGGTCCTTGGTTGGGATTGATTTATTGTGTATCAGCTTGTGCGAGCATTGTTAAATTGTCAGCTTGTTAAAGGAGTATACTATATCAACCTATGAGCTTGATATGTCAGCTTGTGAGAACAATATACTTTATCAGTTTGTGCAAGTTATTATCTATTTATATCAGCTTGTGCGAGCTATTACCGTCTATTTTAGCTTATGTGAGCAGTGGTAGTATCAACTGATTGATAGATGGTATCGATAGTATCGAATCGAATTGATTGGATGGATTGATTGAACTGATTGATTGAGATTATGAATAGTATTGACATGCAAGAAGGAACTTGAGAAGATATTATCTCACCTTTATACACATCATAAAGATGGGATAGAAAAGCAAGATCTCAATTTCATAGACTGTCTTTAAGCGTATTTCCTTCCTAGTTGGAGTTTAAGGGGTGAACTTTTTGAGATATTGTCTCACCCCATCGTGGGCTCAACATCTTCAGATCCTTAGATGGCGGTCCCTCCAAAGCGTTTTGGCCAACCCAAGAGGGTCACCGAACAGGTCACCCAAATTCCTCTTCTTGGGTGCCAAGGAGCCTGGGTCTATAAACTCGTGAGGACCATTGTCTGGGTCGATGCGGGTCTACCTCAAAGGGTACCCTATCAATTTAGAGCGTGGTATCGTCATGGGCGAAATGGACCTAGAGAAGGTCCCCTACAAGAGTTTGAGGTCCCAATGTCGGTGTTAGAGATTGCTTTTGGTGAGTGTACAGTTGACCCTCTTGGTGGTGTAGTGGTGGACCCAAGTCCCCAAGAGATCTCGAAGTTTTCAGCTGGGGTTCGAACGCTTAGAAGACTTGTAGACTTTTATGCTTTTGTAGACTTTTATTTATAGACTAATATTATATATAAACTAGTCAGCTATGTATAAATGTGTGTTTTGATTGTAAAATTGTGATCCTACTTTTCTATCCCATCTTTGTGTTGTCTAGGAATTTATTTATTCGCTTCCGCATGCACATTTAAAATGAATGGGTCGACAACGCATCTTAGGACATCGCAATTTAATCGACCACCAAGGGATGGGCACACGCTCGAGGATTAGGGAGTGACAAATCGACCTGACAAATTTGAAGAAAGATCGGATGAAGGAATATTTCTTGGCTATTCTACTTCAAGCAAAGCTCATAGGGTCTTCAAGAAAAATACACAGACTGTCGAAGAATCAATGAATGTTAGGTTTCAAAAAGCTGTCCAGAACCAATATGACCAAACTCAACTCAAAGAGTATGAGCTAGTTTCGGACTTAATGAAGTCTAAATCCCCTACGCAAACTCAACTTTTTGGCAATCAAAGTCAAGTTGAAGAAAAGTCAGAATATTCAAAGGAAATAGAGGTTTAGCAAACCCTTATAGATAATAATAGATTCAATATTAACTGGAAGCACGAATCAAGCCATCCTAAAGATCTCATTTGTCATGCCCCGACCCTCGATCACGTGAACATCCTTCAAATTTGGTCGATTTTTAAATGCGATATCCCAATACTACATATCGCCGACCCTTTCCTTTTTAATAGCACATGCAGAAGTAGTTATAAAAATCCCCAGACAATAAAGCAATGGGATAAACAAGTAGGACTAGAAATTTGAACCAGTAAACCAACACCCTTATGTACTAATACAAGCCAGTTTAAAAACAAGGTCTACAAACAGAAGTGGGGTTCAGGTCCACGTCCTCCTCTTCATCATCCTCCACACTCCCACTGGAGCCTTCAGCAAACTGCCGAGATCTTTAACATCCAAGTCTATTGAATCTAGGGACCTGAAATGGTTATTCAATAACCAATGAGACTACGTCTCAGCAATTTTTAATCCCTAAGACCTGATTAGTAAACTAATACACCTTAGGGTTACCTATGCACAACATGAGTCAGAGGACTTACCTTGACCTCAGATTCCACCTGCATATTAGCATAGATCAAATAGGCACCCAAACAATCACATCACCGATCAAAGCATCGATCGAATCGACCTAATCGATTACACACCAACAAGACCACTCACGGTCATTTCAATTCAATCAATCAATTCACAACATCAGACTCAAGCAATGATCAATCACATTAAATCACACTCAGATCGGATCATCGATCAGTCTGACCATCTCTCGGTCATTCATTCCGTCCCATATAATCTCTAATAGTACACTTAGTCACAGAGCTCCATTAATGCTCGCGGGCATCAAGTTCGCCAAGGTAACGTATCCACTAGACAATTGCGTGCGTTCTTTAAGGTGCCGTTTTCACCAGTGATATTCCAAATCACCAAACCACACATGCCTACAACGATTTGTTCAATAGACAATTGCGTGCGTTCTTTAAGGCGCCGTTTTTGCCGTGATATCCCAAATCACCGAACCACACATGCCTACAACGATTTGTTCAATAAACAATTGCATGCGTTCTTTAAGGCACCGTTTTTGCCAGTGAAATCCTTAATCACCAAACCACACGTGCCTACAACGATTTGTTCAATAGACAATTGCATGGATTCTTTAAGGCGCCGTTTTCACCAGTGATGTCTTTAATCACCGAACTACACATGCCTACAACAATATGAGTATTAGACCAATACGTGCATTCTTTAAGGCGCTATTTTCGCCAGTGATATCCCAAATCACCGAACTACGTAGGTCCATAATGATGTATGTACTAGACCGATACGTGCGTTCTTTAAGGCGCCATTTTCGCCAGTGACGTCCTTAGTCACTGAACCACGTAGGCCCATTACACCGTACCTGATCGGTTATAGCCCAGAGTATTTCCAATTCACTCTCATGATTCCATCCACTTTACAACTCATCAAAGCATTATAATTGCTAAACAAACATACTCGGCCATCTACCAATCAATCATTCAATTCCAAACAATTAAGGAACAATTCCTTAAATTTTACAATCAATTCAATTAAACACAACGTAGAGCTCAAATAAATAAATGGTTTGTACCACAACAATCAACATGAAATTTCGGTCACTAGCCATCCCAGTTGAATTTTCGGAAAAATAAATAATTAAATAAATAATTTCGAAAATTAAATAAATAAATACAATAAATTCAATTTAGTACAATGTAAAACTCAATTAAATAAACGGACTACGCCACGATCATCAGCATAAAATCTTGGTCACTGATCATCCTAGTTGAATTTCCGGAAAATAAGTAATTAAATAATTAATTTCGAAAATTAATATTTAATTACTAAAAATTCCGCTTAGGCCCAATTGCCTAATTAACACCCGATAAGAGTTAGGAAAAATCCCAAGAAGCATCCAATAAATACTATAGACAATTCTCTATTTAATTGCACTAACCGAACAACTAATATGCAATGCAATTAACTAATGATCGCTAATCAATTATAATCTAACCACCTAATTACACTTAACTAACACTAATCAATATTTAAGTATAATTAGCAAACTAAGAAGGCATTAGTGAGTAAAACTCACACAAAACGACGAGCTCGATGCGAGGATCGACTTTCCTCAAAGCGGGCCGAGCATCCGAGCTCGAGAAGACGGCCAAAACGGGCCAAAACTCACTGTCATACCCATTTCTGCAACCTTCTGCTCGCTGTTGGTTAGGGCGGATCCGAGGTTGATTCGAGCTGGACAAGGCAGGCGGAGGGCGAGGGGACTCCAGTGAGGCCGAACGGTGGCCAGAGGTGGTCGGGTGGCGGCCTGAGGTGGCCGAACGAGACTGAACCGAGGCGGAACAAAGGCTAGACAGCAGCTAGTTCGGACCAGGGCATATGGCGCACGGTGGGCGAGTGCGAAGCGGATGGGACGGCGGTAGTGCTCGACAACGGCGACGGCAGCTCCGACGTGGCTGCAGCTCCTTCAAGCGATGCCAGTCGCTGCTTTTGCATCTGCTAGTCAATTCTGTTCAAACCAGAGGGAAGAGAGAGGGCAGACGCGCGCGGACAGCAGCTCGGCGGCGGGCTCGGGTGCGCGCGAGCAGCTCCAGTGGCTTGCGGGCGTGCGATGACGGCAGCAAGAGGCAGCGATGACAACTCGGTCTTCGGCTTCCATGGTGTCGAGCAGCCGAAGAGGAAGATTGGGAGGGGGGGTTCGGTCGACGAAGGAGAGAGAGGAGGAAGAAGAAACCAATTTCCCCTTTTCCTCTCACACTCTCTCTCTCTCTTAGGTCATCACAACTTGGCCCACCATGACCTCATATGATTTCACCTTCCACTCACCTCTAAGCTTTCAAGATAAGCTTCTAATGGGTCCATTTTGCTTAGTCCACCATGGCATACGAATTTCACTTATTTGTACATCAATTCTTTCAATTTCATTCAATTCTCTTTTAATTGAACCAAATCGAAGTCCATAAATTAATCCAATGCCACCACATTCAGTTCACATAATTACTTGTTCATAGAACCATCTTGAATTCCAAAAGCACAATAAGAAAAATGGCCCTCTACAAATTCCGGTTAAAAACGGCCCTCTACAAATTCCGATTAAAAACAGCCCTATCTCAACTTTTTCCCTAAAATCTCAATTGTTAGAAAAACCTTCTGAGACTAAGCCGATGCTCCTAAAATGACCTGTGACATAACAGACTCTTCAATTTCTAAAATTAGACTTAGATTGGCGGTTAATTTCACTCTGACGCGCTCTTTGCGTGACCTAGGCTACCAAGTAGTTTTCAGAACTTTTTAAGACAAATGACCCGTGGTCAATTTTCTTCGAGCCACAATGAACCCATTCGACACATTGACTCTCGATTGTCATGAAAATCTCTAGGATTCAAATACGGACACAGGGTACCAAAACGATAGTAAAATCAAATTAGTGCCGGTCGATGAGAGTTTTCCAATTTAGTGGAGTAACCCACAATTGGTCATTCATCTCACTCAAACCGACCTATCTCTGATTTCAAATCGATTTTACACTGTGCCACAATGATCTCTAAAGATGAGCATGGTCGAGAAGTCAATTCCCGGTCGAATTCTCAAGTTTATTTGCCTTAAAGTTCTTAATAACTCACCCAGTTAGTCTAGTTATCTCGTGAGTGACCAACTCAGAGAAAAACACTGGAGCCGCATTGATGAAATGCAAAATTTAATCAATCAAAATCAAAGCCTGAAAATCAGGATGTCACATCATTAATGGTAATATAGAAGAATGGATTCATACCAAATCCAAAGTAAAACCAAAGGGAGTAGCGGAAGCTTTAATTGATGAAAGCCGGATAAAAGCAATGCAAGAAGAACTTAAACAATTCAAAATCAATTATTTCTGGGAGTTAGTTCCAAAACCAAAAGGAAAATCTGTGATTGGAACAAAGTGGGTGTTTAGAAACAAGATTGATGAAAATGGTAAGGTGACCAGAAACAGTGCAATGCTTGTTGCAAAAGGTTATACACAAAAGGAAAGAATAGACTATGATAAGACATATGCACCTGTAGCCAGATTAGAAGCTATAAGATTATTACTTGCATATGCAAGTTTCCATAATTTTAGGTTATTCCAGATGGATGTCAAGAGTGCATTCCTAAATAATTTCATCTAAAAAGAAATCTATGTGGAACAACCACCAGGATTCGAAGATCCTAGAAAATCAAACTTTGTCTATAGATTGAAGAAAGCTTTGTACGGTTTGAAACAGCCACCTCGAGCTTGGTATGAGAGACTGAGTAAGTTTCAGGTAAGTAATGGTTTCAAGAAAGAATTGATTAACACAACTCTAATTATCAAAAGGGAAGAAAAAGACTTTATATTTGGTCAAATATATATAGATGATATAATCTTTGGCTCTTCTAATAAAGTCTGTGCAAGAAATTTTTAAAGTTTATGCAAGAAGAATTCAAAATGAGCATGATGGGTAAGTTAGCATCATTTCTGGGTTTACAAGTCAGACAATCAAAGGAATAAATCTTTATTTATCAAGAGAAATATGCTATAGATGTTATCAAGAAATTTGGGATGAAAAATTATAAAAAAACTGAGACTTCTATTTTAAGTTCTTCCAAACTCGATAAGGATGATAATGGAAAGACAGTGGACGAAAAGTCATATCGAAGCGCGATCGATAATCTTCTCTATTTTATTGCTTCTCGACTTGATAATTTATTTAGTGTGTGTATGTGTGCCAGTTTCCAAGCTGATCTTAGAGAATTTCATCTTAGTGCTGTCAAACTAATTATTAAATATATTGCAAAAATTCCAGAGTTAGGTCTGTGGTATCCAAAATGATGAGACTTGACCATATTTGGATACTCAGATGCTGATCTAGCTAGTTGTCAAGTTGACATGAAAAGTACATCTGGTACGTACCAACTCTTGGGACAAATGTTAGTGTCCTAGTTTTCTATGAAGCAGAACACTGTGACACTCTCAATGGTAAAAATAGAATATATTGCTCTTGGAAGTTGCTGTTCACAAATTCTTTGGATCAAGCAATAATTAAAGGACTTTAGAATAGAAGAACCTTGCACTAAAATTAGATGTGACAACACTAGTGCAATCAACCTCACCAAAAATCTCATTCTCCATTCAAGAACAAAATATATTGAAATCCGTCATCACTTCATAAGAGACCATGTACAAAATAGTGAAATCAATGTTCAATTCATCAATTCAAAGAATCAATTGGCAGATTTTTCATCAAGCCACTAGAGAAATGATCATTCTAGTTCATTCGTGAAAAGTTGAATATTACCCTTGCATTTGATTAAAGTCTATGTAAAAGCAAACTCATCAATTCAACCTTTTGAAAGAGACATCCTTCTGAAAACCCTTATAGACTTAGGTAGTTATCTTTCAAATTTTAGCACGTAAGTTTCTTTCCTTCTTGAACATGTATGATTATTTTCGAATTATTACTTACCTTTTATATTTTTTGAAATTGCTATATTACTACTGATTTTTCGAAATTAATATTTTATAAATTATTTACCGTTACTTTTTTGAATATTTTCAAAAAGGAAGTTTTTTTTTTTGTGCCTATTCGGTTGCCCGATTCGCATTCTTCAAATAAGTCTTTAGTTTATTTTTCCTTATCACAAAGACTTTACAAACCTAACCTCTCTTAAACCTTTGCTTATCTTGATTCATCCTCACTTTCTTTGTGAATCTCTCTCTCGATCACTCACAAACATATCGTCAAAATCCTTCAAGTCCATTTCGATGTTTTCTCAGAGGAGGTCCTCTCACATTGCTAGTCGTGGGCCTTAGTTTATGCTTGATGCTCAGACGCACTTTGATCTTACTGGAGATGAATCACCACAAAGCACGGATCGACCATCAGTGGAGGAAGATGTTACTCAAGATGCAACTCCTTTTTCGGTAAGAAAGTTCGAAAGTACTTCTTAAACACTATGAGTTTCTAAAAAAGGAAATAAGTCCCATGTATTTTATAACTTCATTCCTAAAAGAAAATGGCTATGGGAACGAAACTTTATTCTTGAGAGCCATGGAAATCTTATGACTGGTAAAGGCTGGAAGAGCAAAAGTGGAATTTACCATATTTCTTACTAATCCTTGCTTTAGTACGAAGGGTCAAACTGAAGGAAAAAAGGAAGATGATGATGAGAGGGTGTTCAAGAATTTCCAACCCGAAATGGGTGTTGCTATAGAAATCGCTGGAACAAAAGGAAAGTTGTTTCGACCGAAGGAACATAAGAAGGTTTTGTGCATATACTAAACAGAGGGGTCATCAACCCTCGAATGGTAGACTTTGATTTTCTGGATTCCATCAAGGTATATTTGCGAGAGAAATTTGTAAAACTTCAAATGGAAAGGTTCTATGTGGAGTTATCTGATGCATATCCTGAATTGACTGCTTATTTCTGTTCAAATTTGTTAGTTTTGTATCTCACTCATATTTAATTTACTGTGAGTGAAAAATTTTTGATGTTGATATTGATTTGTTAGCTTATATTTTGAGAGTGAATCAAAGTGGATTTTTGCCCATAAATGTCTCAAATGAAGAGGTCATCATGTTTTTGGTGAAGGATAAAATTCCTAGAGGAAGGATTGCTTATTCTAGAATGTCTGCCTCTAACATTTTACTCCACATGATTGTCATCAACTACATCAGACCCAAAGCTGCCTCCAAGACTAATGTTTCAAGATTTGAAGCAAAAATGATGTGGTTTATCTGCAATGGAGTTGCTTTCTCACTTCCTCATACCATTCTACACATGTACAGAATTGTGATGAAGGAGAAAGGTTAGCTTCCTTATTTAGCTTTGGTGACTAGATTTTTCCATCACTTTCAGATTCAACCGCCCTCTAGTTTTTGCTCTAAAACCATCCTTTACATACAAATTGGACTCAAAATGATCTCAAAATTGAGATCAAAGGACTTCTTGGAGCTTTGAAACTTATGAAGAAAGAATCTACTAGCAAAGCTAAATTATGATCTAGGGCTAAGAAGAAGCGCAAAGGGAAGAGTGTTGTCTCATGAACTCCAAAATGAAAAAAGACCCGTTCTTCTTCTACAAGATGAAGAAGAGAAAGATGACAAAAATGAGACTATCTCTAATATTGTGGCAAATATCACCATTAGAGATCATGTTGGAGGCATAGTTAATTATGAAGAAGAATAAGAAGATGAGAGCAAGAAAGATCCAGCAGTGGAGAGTGAGAGAGGAAATAAGAGAAAAAGAGAGTAAGGAAAATGACTCAAATGAAGAAGGAATGCAGGAATGAGAAGAAGTTCTTTCTCAAACTGAAGCCACTCAAATAGGGGGAGTAGGTGAAAAAACTCCTCTTCATGATCATATTGTAGAACTAGCTGTAAGTGATGGTATAAGTTGATCTTCTCTAAATGCAAAGGGCATTTATGCATCTCATTTCCCTAAAGAATCTCTTGGGATTAGGACAAAGAGACTAATGTTCAAGGGGAGCAACATACCTCTAATGTTCAGGTCGATGTTCTTTTACTTTTGGATACTCCACCGGTACTTTTTGCTGAAGCTAGTGCCCAACCGAACCAGACTCAAACTATCCTCAAATAGTGAAACTCCTTTTGAAGATTAAGGCACAGCAATATGGGATGGAGGTTGAAATCCAAAAGTTGCATGTTGCTCTTGGTACTACCTCAGAATCTCTCAGTAGAAAGGTACAATTTCTTGATAACAAAGTTCAGAACATGAATCAGCAGGCCACTCAGAATTTGGTGAAGGTTGAGATTGTCTTCCATCAGTGCTTGACTAAGCTTAAGGAGACCATGCAGACTTTAGAGAATTTTCAACTTGTCCGCATTCTAAGGCAACCCTGATCATTTTCGAAAACCAATTTTTTTCTTTGTGTTTCTCGTTTTGCTTGCTAGTGAAAAAATGGGGAGAATTTTGTAGATTTGAAGCTTTGACTTGTTGGTTGTGTTTGTAGTTTGTGTTTTCTATGTTTTACTGGTGTGGTGTGTTTTATGCAGATTTTGTTATGCAGACCAGACTTTAGAAAATGTTATGCTCACTATTTATTATCACTAACTATTATCTTGTGCCGATAAAGTACTGATTTGCAGAATAACATTCACATTATGTTTAAATATGTACGAAAGTTTTGTCACTATTAAAAATGGGGAGATTGTTGAGAAAAATCATACCAAGTTTTGAAATTGACAAAACTTTCTAGTTCTTATTCTTATCTTAAAGAACAATATACTTCTAAATTTATATCACAAGCTCTTTCCAAAATCTATTCATTCCATAAGTCTTTCCCATTCTAACGCAATATAGACTAAAACCGTGTCCAGAACGAAGATAAAATCAGACTCAAATTTATTGATCTTGCGACAGGGATTCATGATGAATGCTTTAGGAATTTATTACTCAATATTTGGCTCTCTGGCAAAGAATTTCACTTACCTTTTTTATAAATACATTGATGGAATTAATCACAAATTGATTAAATCAATCTTGCAAATAAGTTCCTCTTTGGGAAGTATATACTTATGAAAACCTAGATTTTGATTATATGGGCAACCAAAATTAATGGATTTTCATTTCAATATTCAAACGGCTATAAGATTTCTTTAATTGATTCTGTCCAACGGATTGATTAGAATAAATTCCTCTTGAAAATGCCAAAAGCTAATGAGGCGTAGATGAGTATTTAAGGAGGCCATTCGGTTTATTTGAGGAAGAAGTGTGAAAATTGAAATTCCAAATTATGAAATCTTCCCAACTACTTGTCCTTCATTGGCGGTCCTTACAAATTGTATTCAAGAGAGAAATCACAAGAAGAGTGATTTAGTGAGAAAAAAAAGGGATCTTCCACTTTGCACTCAAAAATTGTACTTCTCTGTTGATGCTATAGTGAATTCCAGCCAAAAGGCTGTCAGCGTAGGAGAGTAAACGTAGACTTAATCTAAGCCGAACCATTATAAATTTCATGTGCAATCTTCTTTTCCTTTAACTCTTTTTATTTAAATTTATTGCATTCTTTTAAGTATCGCAAAGATCAATTTCATCTCTTATCTGATTCTGAACATTAATTAGAAATTGGGTGATTCCCATCATACTCTATTTGGTTTTCAGAATTTTTTTCGAAAATTTTAATTTAAAAAAAAAATTAAACACCTATTTAGCCCCCTCTAGGTGTTCGTACTAGCATTATCCAAAAGAAGAGAAGATTCATTATTGAAATTTGCACACTTTCTCTTCAAAGGGATTTACAATTGGAAACATCGAAGGACTTGTTTAGATAATAATCTTCCTTGAATTGGATTTAATTCCCCCATGTAGGACAATGTACAAGTTGGTCATTAGAGAGTTAAGTTGCAAAGTTAGATCCAAAAATAACAAGAAGTGCTGGTAGAATAAGGAGAGGTTCTGCTTCTGCAATTTTAGCAGAGAGGCCCACCAACTTTTTATCTTGGCACTAAGGAGGCCTCGGCTGTTACTTAGGCCCTATTTGGCAAAAAATGTTTATATTCCCAACGAACAAAATTTTTTGTTATTTTGTTCCAAGGAACAAAAAAAAAAACAGAAACGTGTTTGGTAAAACTTTTGTTCCTAGGAATAGATTTGGAATAGAAACAAGATGTAGAAAAAAGTTGCTTCTTATTCCCGAGAACAATTCTGAGAAATAATTTTTCTCTCTTCTTTTTTTTTTTTCTCTTTTTTCTTCTTCTTTTTTCTTTCCTTCTTCTTCCTTTTGACCGATCGCCGGCCTCAGCTATGGCTGGCGATCGGCCGACAAGGGCCAGTGACCTCGCCGAAGCGTCGCCGGCCCCTAGTGAGGCCGAGCCTCAATGGTGGCCCGGCGAGGCTCAGCCTCGCCTTGGCTGGGCGAGCTCGAGCTTGCCTCACCAGGCCAAGGCGAGGTCGACCTCGCGTCGCCTAGGTGAGGCCGAGCCTCACTAGTGGCCTTGGTGGCCAGGCGAGGTCACCGGCGAGGCTTGACCTCACCCAACTAACACGAGGTCGGCCTCACCGAGCCACCACTGGGCAACACCGACCTGGCGGTGGCCTGGCCAAGCCAAGCCTCACCAGTGGTTGGGCGAGCTCGAGCTCACCCAGCCAAGGTGAGGCCGAGCCTCGCCAGGGGCCGACAACGCTTCGGCGAGGTCATCGGCCATGGCCGAGGCTAGCAACCAGCCAAAAGGAAGAAAAGAAGAAAAAAAGGAAAAATATAATAAAAATATTGAAAAATTAAAATAAACAACAAAATTATACAAGTTTACCAAACCCATTTCTATTCCTGAAATAGAAATTTTTTGTAGTTACCAAGCGTGATTTTATGCTCAGAAATTGTTCCTAGGAATAGAAATAGAAAAAACTATTTATGTTCAAAAATTGCTTCCCAAAACAGAAATGTTACCAAATGCGCCCTTAGAAACCCAAGGAGTTGAAATAGGCTCAAAGCTATTTGCCTTTCCCTTTTCTTTAGTAGAAGCTTTTGGATGTGTGAAAGTAGCAATTTGTAAGAACGACCAATGCATGGTGGTTTCTTGCTGATGCAGAAATGGTATGCCTCATGACTACTACCAGTAGCTTTGGGATGGGAATCCCTTCCCTGATCATGTATCTTGATTTGTTCATTGAGAGGAGCGACTAGGCGCAGCACTAGCTCTCCTTGCGCTAGTCCAAAAAGGAACGGACATAAGGGAAGTAAAAAATTTTATCAACCAAATCGATCACTTCCTCATCTGCAAAATGATAACTAATAGACAGTTACTTTCCTTTTCGAAATCGTGTGGGGAGTAAGAGGATTCTGACCTAATGCCTAGGTAAAGTAGAATCCATGGGCCCTCGCCTCCCACCTTTCAGCGAGATCTTTTATCATAGGGCGGATTCATCCTTTCCTAATAAATTTATCCAGTCTTACATCAGAGGAAAAATGAAAGCAGTTTCTTTCAAGAATGCATCTAGTTCTATTTTTCCTTTCCTACGTTATCTTCCTTTTCTAAGAATTATTGTAGTAATTCTGATTTGACACTTTTGAAATCGCTTTCTCATATTGAGAAATTCTGCCTAAGGGCATTTGATCATAGAATCCATTAACAGCTTCTTAAATGACTAGAATTTATTTACCAATTGGAAGTAGTCATTGTTGTTCTTTCGATACTTCTGTTTGCCTTCCTCTATTGAGTAATGCCCAAGTGGCAACATCAAGGTTTGGCCCAAATAGAGTAAAGGTAAGCTAGTTCATGATGTGGTGCCAATTCCAAATATTTAACCCTTGTTAGGCATAAATGTGTTTAGTGCACATGCACTTTTCCAAAGAGGAAGGCACGTGAAGAAAATGAGGTCACAAACATCTTGCATACACTGTGCTATGAGTTTTTCTACCAATCCTTTAAAGAAATTGCTGCATGATCGAAACAATTTATGGACTCCTCTAGTTCAATGTCATTGTAAAAATGGCCTATAGTAAGTTTTCATTCCATATAGGATCTGCTGGACATAGTAATGACAAATATACATTAAAACTTATGCATTAGAATTTTTTTTTATTTAATGCGAATTTGCCCATTTCTTAGAACATGATTGTCTTGATTTAGTGGAATGACTTTAAATGATATGAGCTTGTATATTGAGCTAGTTTTTCTCTATATATAAATCTACCCTAATTTTCCCCATTTTTAACAGTCTAGAGTAAAAAATTGTCACAACCGAATAATTTGAGGCATTTTAAAGTGAGTGAAGTGAACTGACCTTAGGTCTGATGCTCATGAGTTTGTCCTTTGTATACAATGTCTCCATTTTTCCTTTTACTCTTTTTTTTTTCCTTCTCACTTCAATTACCTTTCGGACACTTCAAGGGTAGTTTGGTCATCTAGATTTCTAATCAAGGTAGAACTTGATAGGATATGATATAAAATCCAAGAATTTTGCTATATCATATACATTATTTAGTGAATTACAGCAATAAGGCCGGATATAATTACATCATATTATATATATTGTTCAGTGTAAATGGGTATATAAATGAAAATAAATCTAAAAGTTGCACAAATGGAAATGGTAAGAATATCTCATGACACTCTTGCCTACTTCTTTTTTTATTTGCTTATTTTAAGTTATTTTTCCTCTCTTTTTTTTATTTTTCCCCTTCCATCATTCTCTAATAAAATTCTTTAAATAGTAAAGTATACTATACCTAAAATAATAAAATATCTAAAATATGTAATAAATATAAATACTAAATATATATATATTGAATTTATAGTATAAGATAGATATAAATTCTATATATAAAAATAAAAATAGGCTTATATAAAAAAATGAAATTGTTGTTACTTTTAAGAAATTTTGATTTTTCATATTAAAAATTTAAATATTATTTTAGTTTTATTATTTTAAGAAGTTTGTTATTTAATAAAAATAACTTTAATGTTATGGATATTAAAAATCATATACACCTTTATCCCACCTCCCCATGGGACATTTTTATTTTAGTTATATCTCTTGTTTCTGACTTTATCCTATTTTGAGCGGGCACCAAATATAAGATATAATAAATTTTATCTAATCAAGTTTTTATTCCGATTGCCAAATGAAGCCTAATAGTATAATATTGTACAGTGCACCGTTAATTTTTTATTTATATATGACAATAATTGATGAAGTCATCTAGCTGGATAAATGTTAGCCATTGAATGTTGATTTGTTGGAATTTCCCTATCTAGATGACACCATCCTTGAAGGTTTCGGAGAACGTTCACTTGGTTAAAGAACTATCGAAGAGGGTTCTCATTGCTACGTATTTCCCCGGGGGAGTGGGGTGGAAGGCATAGTTATACTATTCCAGAAAAAATCGTGGATGTGCGACGGTTTTGCTTTTGATTAACAAAATTAAGACAACTCAAAAGTGGAAGAGCAGATGGGACAAAAGTCAAAATAAAATAAGAAACTGCAGGAGAGACGTGGCCGTTGATTCTTTTTGGTTTTTTTGTACTTGTCCGTCTTACGTTCAGCAATATTTGCCCACTTTCTTACTATATTTGCGTCCGGGAGAACGGCAAATTCTTAGAGACAGACCAATTTGGTTTTGCAGAAACTATTATTAAACCTCATAATTTCATATTTTATCTAAACCAGCGATAAATCATTCATATGCACATGACAGTCTCTTTTTCGATTCCTTTGAGAAACTCAATTGAATTTGCTCCCCAACATCCTCCTTTTAATTCTATCCTGTTGAAAAATTCAAAGAAATTTATTCTCAATAACCTCTTTTTAGTCAATTTCTTTGAAATGTTTCAAGAAATGTCCTCCCCAATAATATCTTTCCTTTAGTCTGGTTGAAAGTTCAAAAAAGTTTTATTAGAAAGTTCAAAGAAATTTCTTTTCTAACATCTATCTGTTAGTCAAGTCATCTTGATAAGCTCAAAGACATTTCTTGCACTTGAACTTTAATTTCACTTTTGTCCACTTGTCTTGGGAACTGTAGAGAGAGTGACATTGTACATCAATTATCTATCTTTGGATGACAATATTGATCGAGTCAAGTAATTGGATAAATCCTAACCGTTAAAGTGAATTCGTTAGGATTTTCCTATCTCGATGACACCATCCTTGAAGGTTCATCATCGTCTCACGGTGTGATAGTCAAAGAATGTCCACAAAAATTTCCTTTCTAAAACACAAGCACTAGGAAGTTTCCAAACAAGACACAAGTCTCCCTCTCTCTCATCCAAATTGCGTGGCCAAGGATTCACCGTCCGTTTTCCAAGCTAATGTTAGCTAAGCATTTTCCTTAGAATATTCACTTGGCTGAAGATTAACGAAGGAGGTCATCTTTGCTACCTACCCAAAGAAGACCACATGTCTACCTGGACGTCGATTTTTTCCTGTTTTTCAAACTTGTCTTGATTCCACTACTTCGGTATTATAAATTTGCTCCCGAGAGAACAAAAATTTCACAACAACAAGCCTGATATATTCACATTTTATAGATACACATATAGTAGTCTCCTTTTGGGTGCTCTTGAGAAGCTTAAAAACATTTCCTCCCCAATCTTCTTCCTTTAGTCAATTCCTCTTATAGAGCTAGTTCCTTCCGCTTAAACTCATTGCTTATATCGATAAGTTCTCGTGCAATTGCTCTATGTCCTATAAACAATAAACAAAGAGCAAGAATGCATCCTAAAGTGTATGAGGCTGCAAAATCAGGAGACTTTGATTCCCTGATCACAATAATTTCGGGAAACGGAGAGGACCTTTTCCACCAAACAACACCAAAGGAGAACAACATTCTTCATCTTGCGGCTCAATACAAACAGGTAAATTTCATTGAAAATCTTCTTCAAAGTCCATCGGGACCATCCCTTCTTTGGCAAAGTAACTATAAAGGAGACACTCCCTTACATGTTGCTGCTAAAGTGGGAAGCTACAAAGCGGTTCGAATGTTCATTGATTTGTCGAAATCACTTCATTGGGTCGTTGAGAACGGACAAGCTGACGCATCCAAAGAGCTACTTCGGAAGCAGAATTTACATAAGGATACTGTCCTGCATTGTGCAATAAGAGGAGGCCATGATTTGGTGGTAGAGTTGTTGATTGGAGAAGATCCTCAACTGTGTGATATTACTAATACAGCTGATGAGTCCCCGCTTTATCTTGCAGCAGATCGAGGACTTTCGTGTACCGTTGAGTTAATTTTGGATGTTTTCTCGTTGTCATCCTCTCATAAGGGTCCTAAGGGTTTGACAGCTCTACACGCTGGAATCTCTCTCTCACTGACCAGTAAGTATCACGATATACTAAGCCCAGTTAAAAGAAAAATTAATGGAAGTTCTCTCTTGTGGAAGGGCTTCTCTTAGACGAGAGTGATGGTGTCAGCAGTGAGGGCCGCCATCTATCCTAGCTTTCAATAAATATAACAGTAAATTCAAAAGTTATTATATACCATTTCATTTGTTTTGGTGAAAGGTCATACACTTTTTCCCAAGGACAAGCCTCTTGATTATGTTATATACGAGGTTTATGTTTTGAAAAGATCTGAGTTGTTATCTCATTGCATTCTCTTTATTGTTTTATTCATTGACTATTAAATAAGTTTAAACCCGTTCTTTCTCACCCGCTAATTTCTTTCTACACGTTTTTCAAGATCTAGTTCTCTTACATTTTTCTGACTTATACCGCTTTTTTTTTTTTTTTTTTTTTTTTTCGGTTTGCAAATGATGACTGGCACATTGCAATACACTTCCAAAAGATCAGGGTATACATGCCCAATTTCCTAGCCCTCGAGGGCAAATTAAGACGACTTGAAAGCAAAGGGACGCAATGATTTTACTTTTGAAAAATGTAGAAGGTGCTAGTCCTCTTTCATTATCTAAATTCTCCTATAAAATTGAGTCGGGCAGGATATTTTCCATAAAATGATTGGCATTTGAGTAAAAAATTTTGTCTTTTATTCGAGCCTTGTCAGCGCAGATGCCTTGCTGAAAATATGAGAAGCTTCTTCTCAAACTGCTTAATGAATTGCTAACAATTTCACTTTTCAATTGATAAACTTTACGAATTTCTGCATTATGCCATATTAAAGGTAGTAAGGTTCTACAAGTGTTACACAAGATCACCTGAAAAAACTTCAGATTACCATGACGTAGTCCTTCCTAGTACAGAGAAAATGGGGAAACTTAATAGGATGAAATGCAACTTTAGTATCTATGTCTAAATGCTATAAACAGACTAAATCATGATATTTCCCTATTTTATTTGCAAAGGTTGGGAGAAAATCATGGAGAAGAGGCCAGAAGCGATCAAAGAAGGAGATGATTTGGGTTGGACCCCTCTTCATTACGTCGCTTACTTGGGCAAAGTCGAAGCAGTTCAACTACTCTTGCAACACGATACTTCTGTGGCATACGATTTAGACAAAGCGGGGGAATCAGTTCTTCACCTTGCAGCATATCAAGGCTGTGTCAATGTCATTGTCGAGCTTATTAGATCTTGTCCTGATGCTTTTGACATGATAAACACCAAAGGGCAATCGGCTCTTCATGCAGCCATTATCGGTGGACGAGAGAATGTAGTCAAGTACATACTAGGGATGCCAAATATGGAGGATCTTATCAATGAACAAGACAGCGATGGAAACACGGTTTTGCATTTGGCTGCACTTCATAAAAAATACAATATCATATACATACTTGCACAAGACAAGAGGGTGGACCATTTGGCCAAAAATAAGGATCATTTCACTGCTCTTGACATTTTTTCTGCCCATAATGAGGTATGCTTGCTTGAACATTATAGAGCCAGATTTGTTCACTCGTAGAGTAGTTTCTTCAGTATCGTTTAGAAACTGTGGCCCAAGCAGGTGCAAACAAACTACCCAATTGAAGACTTTTTGCATCAACTTTTGTTTTGCTTATTCAAGTGTTTAAGCATATTGACAATATTTTCAATATTTCGTAGCAAATAGTAGCATAATTCTCTTTATTGAGTGTGACACACATATGAAATAAGGGCTCAAGGGGCTCGGAGTGAAGTGATTTTGCACTTCATATCTTATAATAAATAAATAAGAAAATTAGGTAGAATTGAACATTGTGGTTGAGCCACATCATCACAAAACTTCGTTCCCTCCCACATCACTTAGTATTAGTTAGCAAACTAACTATTACTACTTGCACAAAAAATACAAAGGCTTTCTCCATCATTTTCCTGCAACAAAAATATCAACATCAATTAACATTACTTACTAATTAAAATCTTATTTTATATAAAAGCCAATAAACGTAAAATCATTATTTGAAGTCTTTATGGTTCTTTCAATATATGAGTTGGTACATAATATTTTTGTTTATTATTAAGTAAATATGTATGGTCATATCTTCTTCTTTTATTTAAAATACCAATATATCTACATATTGGATGTGTGGACAAAACGCTCTAGTGACAAAGTAAAGTGTAAAATATTTGTAGACTAATGAAAAAATTGGTTAGCCATATTTATGAGTATTTCAAAAATAACAAAAAATTGTTGCTAAAAAGTTGTACTCAAAATTTTATTAGTAGTCTATAACATAGCCAGGAATTTGCATTGTCATATATAAATTTTATTTGACAAAATAATTATCTTGCCAGTAGCTTAAAAGTTGTATTTAAAAAATAGAATTCTTGATAGATCCAAAAAATGCTTATATTTTTAAACCATCTAACGCATTCCCACATATTAAAGCCCCTCTTACAATCCGATCGCATGATGAAACAAACAAATATCGTATTAATAGCCAGAAATGCATATAATAAAAAAACAATTTTAAGTTTGAATATTTTGCTTTATTAAAATTATTCAGCGACAAAACATCCAAATAGCACGGTATAGTTTAAGACAAACCAGTTAGTAAAGTAATTTCAGTATTAGTTAATATGGTTGTTTGGTTGATAAACACATATCCGTTTGTAAATATTACGTCGTTTGACCGTATTATATTATCAGAACAAAATATTTCAATAAAGTTTCAAATCCGTGCGACAAGCGGGTCTTCAAATAGTTCAACAGCAATTGTCCGTCTTAGTCATCTCAAAAACAATGCAAAACATTTCGGGTTGGGATCCTTAAAATTGGGTGATAACATAAATGGGCAAAAGAAAGAAAAGGAAAACAAAAGGAAAAATAGAGAATAAATCAAGACTGGGATACCATACTTGAAACTGTAATTATTTACTCCAAGAAACTCTATTAACAACTGTTATCTATCATTTATTTTGATCCAACAGAGATGATTCGAATGAATTCGTCGTATTGTTTTTGGACCTGTTGGGAGTTTTTATGTTATAGATGGATTTTGAGTGTGTGAAATGGGGGTTTTGAAGTATTTCGCCAGGAAACTTTCACTCATTAATTGATATATTCTGTACTTTTTTAGGTCGACTATAAAGCTAATAAAGTTCATCACCTGTTGAAAGGATCTCATGGAATCCCGGGTTTTCAAGGCTGGTTTATTGAATACGGTAAGAAGAGGTTAGACAAGCAATTTGTTCTGGATCAACCATCTGTGTCTATAACCACAAGAAGTAATATTCCCAACCAAGATAATTTTGATTTGTCAAAGAAAGGCATTATGGACGTTCAACTACTAGTGGCGGGGCTCATAGCCACAGTAACCTTCACCGCGGCCTTCACAATGCCTGGAGGTTATAACAACGATGGACCAGATCGAGGAATGGCGATTTTTGCTAAGAGGGCAAGTTTCAAAGCCTTTGTAATGTGTAACACTTGTTCGTTCCTTTGTTCCATCATAGCAATAATCTTGCATTGTGAAAGTACTATGTTCAGCTATCGCCCAGAGCCGAGACACATCCCGACCGTGGGATGTTGCATTGCAGTTGCGACAGTGGGGATGATGATGTCCTATGTTTTCGGGATAAATACTGTATTGCATAGACCCAACGAGAGAATCGGGGAAAGCATCGCTCCCTATTATGCGTGGGGAGTTCTCTTCACTGTGTCATTGCTTTATGATTACCCAGACCACGAGGCTCATTCGTGGGTGCTCGGTAGCTCTCCCAAAAGATACATCCGAAGGTTTTTGTTTAAGTGTGGGATGCCATTGCTTGATTTCAAAGCGAGGCTCATTGATTGGTCGCGAGGAAAGCTAATGAGTTGGGCCGGTTCTACATTCCGGTGACCTTGCGCACAGGAAATTCTCTTTTTTACTTTGTCAGCCGTCGATTTCGAGCACTTTTTATGTCAGCTGTCCAATGTAAAACCTGTCAACGTCCATCGTTGGGTTGATCGCCCGCTAGATTGCCGTGCTCAAGATGAAGGTTTGCACGCCCCCGGAGTTTTGTCAAAGAATGTGATGTTTAGTTGTTTGGCAGCGTATAGTTGAAGTTACCCTTGAATTGGGACTTTGCCTTCTTACTTCTATGCATCTCTCTTCTTGGCGCAGTAGCGCAAAACCACAGAAAGTGCCATAACATTTTCAGCATCTGTTAAGAGCAGGAGTCGTGGGCGATGTAAGATCCTTCCTGTCCGATTATTTGAAAAACTTCATAGGCCTTCTTGGAAGTGGGAACGTCATCTTTCTGAGATTAACTTTCAAAGTCAATTCAGTGAGTAAGTAACAACATCAAATTATTAGGCACATGAGGTCAAAGATGTATCACCATATCAACATATAAAAAATCAGTCACCCAATCATGCAAAAACAATCATTTCGTTTTGACTTTGGTGTTCGTGTGTGGAATATATGCACCACTTGCTAATGCATGGGGAGGATTAGCGGCCAATCTCGAACAATGTAACCATTCATGGATACAAATTGTGAACAAGAAAAGTACCAAAAAATTCATAGTGTTGATATCAATTCAGACTTAAACATGTTAATGGACTAATTTAATCATAAACATTTTCATATTAGTACCAATTAAGCTAATTCGGTCAATTTTAGTCGGAAATTGCTAACGTGAATAATGGCCATCCTACATGACATGGTAAATGCTGACGTGAATATTTTTTAAGTTTTAAAATATTTTTTTTGAATTTTTTTGAATTAATCTTTTTTTCTTCTCTTTTCCTTCTTTCTTTTTTCTTTTTCCTTCGATGGCCGCTCGCAAGGGCCCTAGTCAGATTTGGCGAGGGGCGGCCTTGTACAGCCCTCGCCAAAGGAGCATGGGTTGGGCCTATGAGCCGGATTCGCATATGGGTCAAACTTCTACTTTAGGGGTCTGGGCCTTAAAGGTCATTTGGGTTATTTAGTCGAGTCGGATCCGGAAAACGTCGCTGGTCAGGATGAGCACCGGTAATGAAGTTTTCAGACAAACACGAATTGCTTCAAGACTTCACGGCCAAAACACGATTGACAACGAAGAGGCAGGGAAGGATTCGGAAGAAATTACTGAGAGAGAGTGAATTCTGGACGCTCAAAAACCTATCGAACGATTTCAACCGGTGCCTTCCGTTCTAGTTCTCCTTCGGTACGTACGTTAGTTGATGGCCGGCGATGGTAAACTGATGGCGATTACCGGCGGATAGGGATGACCGAAGAAAAGGAAATTCAAAAGAAGCGCGCTGAGGGAGTGCGAGCTTTTCCCTCTTCTTCAATCGTCCTTGCCTGTGTGTTTTCTCTCATATGTGCATGGTTGCCTCAAAAATGGTTCTCTCTCCGATCAGTGTCTTCCCTAGACTGAGGATCGACGACGGCTGGAGAAGGCGAGCACCGTCCGACGGCCGGAGGAGGTGGGCGACGTCCAATGGTGGCGGGGGAAGAATACACAAGCTTCTCAAACTCAGCTTCTCTGCCAGAGCAATTTCTCTGTTCTTTTTCTCTCGGGATCAGCGAATTTGGACATGGGCCGTGCGAACTGATCCGGGCTGAAGTTGACCTGTTTGGCGAATGGAACAAAACTCCTCTTGCGGGCTTTATAGAAGATCAAGACCAAATTAGACTCCTTTTTTTTTTTTTTTTTTTAAAGTTATTGATTTGCTTCTTATTTGTTTACCTATTTATTTTTAATTTTTATTTTTGGTTCTTCTTGCTATTTTTTATTTTGATTTGGTATCTTTACAAGAATCGACACTTAAATTGTCGACTAAAATTAGGCGCCCATATAGAGATGTTGATAAATTTGGCTTTCCTAGCTTCTTCTAAGGTCTTCAATCCAATCCAATCATTGATATAAAGCTTGGTCCTCAAGAAATGCATTGGTTAGATACATTCCTCTTTTTTAATGGTAAAAAGGGGTGCAAATTGTAGCATCAAGTAAGGGCAAAAGCACGTTATGGCAACATTACACCACTATGATGACACCATATATCATTGTATATTTTTTCATCCATTGTGTTATGTCCATTTTTCTCATGTAAATGCAATTTTCCTTAAATTGTCCCACTTTCCAAAGTCGAATGCTCTATGATCATATGAAAATCATTAATCACTACAAAATGTAATCACGGGACTACATCATAGAAAATACAACTCCAACACCATAAGATTGTAAAGGAGGAAGCTCGGCAAACACGATTTTGTTATCCTCAGCATTAAATTCAACATGTTTTTTTTTTTTTTGGTCGGTGATTCAACATGGTTAATCATTCATATTTATATATATGTTATGTCTTGGTTGGCCATACAAGAGGCAATAAAAATAGTGTTATTATCGATGTCAATGTTACCAATAATTAAAAATATTCCAATCCCCTAATTTTTCACATACCTATCCGTGACAAGTTCGCAAGTTCTCAAGTGAATTCTTAATTTTGGAATTGATTTGAGTATAGGAAATAATTCTGAAAAAAAATGGAACCTTTCAAAATGCATGCCTTCTAAACCACAAGGACATTCTACCATGATCTAGCTTAAATACTTTACCACTCCTTATGAATTTCTATTTCTGAAAGCATCGGTGGGGAAAATGACATTAAAAATGCCATATCTTTATAATGTTAAAACTTTTCAAGTGATTACTTGAGTGTCATATTGGTAAAAAAAAAAAAAAATTACTTAAGTCACTCTAGCAACAAATTCCAACATATAGTAAGTTTTTTTTTTTTTTTTTCTTACAAATTTTTATTCATGTGGCTTTAAAAAATAAGTCCAACGCGGAAAATTTTTCATATGGCAACGCAAAACAAAACAACGGGCTTCTCTTTCCCCCCCGCGGCCAAAAAAAAAAAAAAACTCTTCTCTATTATCTATGCGGCGTTCAACCAACGACTTTTTCAAAATGAATATACTGTAGTAACCAAATGAATGAAGCGGAAGATCACGAATTCTGGACAGAAAATTGGGAGAAGAAATTGGTTTTGCGTAAAATGAGGAGTGGATCTGAAGAAGTCAAAGAAATTGGGAGGTTGGTTCGGTCTTGTTTTCAAAGAGAGGAATAATTGCATGTTGGAAGTTTGTTTTGGATAAACTCAGTTTAGTGTTTGCATAAGTGATGAGCAAAAGGGCAAAAGAAAATTAATAACACCAAAAATAATCTCGAAGTTCTTGCGTTTGTGCACGCTTACGGTGAGGAGAAAACAGAGGAAACGCAATGGAGAAAGAGGGCTCCGTAAATAGAGCTCGGTTTTCTCAGTAGAGAACATAGCCCTCTTTCTCAAGTCTCGTTTGTCTTCATGATGCTTCCATCGTCCTCTGCTATAGCTCCGGACGATGAAATTGGAGAATGGATGAAGAAGGGACCGGTTCTTCCAGCTTGGAAGAGGAATAGGAGGCCTTGCAGTGAAGATGAGGCCATGAGTGGAGGATTGGAAATAAGGCCTTGTAGTGAAATCGTACCGTGGACGAGTTTTGAACATTTCCTAACTTTGCTCTTCTTAGCACGAGATTTGATAAGATGATTTCGCCCCAATTTGAGGAATTAGGGTTAGGGTTAGGGTTTTTCAAGAACACATTGAATTTGCCCCAATTCCTTAATTTGGGGCAAACAATCTATAAACGACGTCATTTAGAGGTTTAATTGTTGACTTTCATCATGCCAGGAAAGCCCATCGGAGTTTATACGATAAAATAATGTCATGTAGAATTTTTCGACAACCCAAATCGTCGATGGCATTGAAGTTGTCGTTTTGTTTTGTTTTGTTTTGTTTGTTTGTTTGTTTTTTAAGTGGTTTCAAGTAATCACTCAAAAATTTTGAGTATTGAAGTAAGTGTCGTACGAAGGTTATGGGTACTTCTAGTATCATTTTCCCGCATTGATAGGTAAAGACATTGATATCTCCATTTCAAGCTACTACCGCTAAGGTGTTCTTAAAACTTTAAGCTCATCTGTCATTGAGATTTATAAGGTTTTGAGCGTGGGTATCTACTAATGATATGAAGTTCTTCACTAGTTTCATGAACAAAGAAACAAGCCTAGTCTGTTAAAACAATTAACAAAAGCACACTTGAGAAGTAATTTAGATTCCTTAGGAATTGGGTGATAAGGATGAAAGAATTCAGGAGAACGACTCGCTGCTTGGTATTCGAATAACACGACAAATTGAAAATTTTTAGATAGGTAGTTGGTGTCAATGGCAAGAAACAGAAGCACCGCAGCGAACCTCCTCTGGTGTCCACTTAGAAAAAGAGGACACATTAATGGAAAATCACACATAACTTTATTCTTTTCTTTCATCCTCGTTTTCTTTTTCACAGGTCGACTAATTCTTCACTTTCCATTAGAAATTTTTCACTAAATGAATCGTGAATTTCAATCCAGGTGAAAGAGAATAAAGGAACGTAGCTCTTTTTGCTGTTAAGCAGTATAATTCTCCCTTTTCCAGTGACAATAAAAAGGACCATCGCATCAAGAAGATAGGGTAGCAGATTCGTCAATTATATTAGATTCGGTTGTAGCAAGAAAGAACCTAGCAAGCTCTGCAGTTGATTTAATGTGTGACGTTATGTTGTTTCATGTCTGCAGTGTAGAAAAATATTTGGTATGAATCATTTTGATTTCCCACTAGTACCAACTCCCATACAAAGTTCTCCAGTCAATAGTTCCTCTAAACATTCGTCAAGATATTGTTCCTCTTCTTTACATGATTGAAATGCGAAGACAGATTGAAGCAGCTTAAGATGAGTTATGCCAACGTAGTCGAGGTCCTTAGTCTAGGCACACAGCATTAGTAGCACACACAATGTTCTAGGAATAGATTGCTGTTAAAAGGCTCCACGACTAAAAGTTGCAGAAATTTACACCATGGTGGCGTGGATTAATGAGGTGTCATTCTGCAACGTGGAATCACATTTTCTCTGCAGATTGAAAGTTTTATGCTGCAACATCTATAAAGAAACAATAGACAAGAAAGAGAACTTCTGTGAATTATAGTAAAGAATATTACGAAACTTTTGAAAGGAAAAAGGGAAATAAATTCTTCGAACAATATATAGTGATTCGCGACATGTTGTCACCTCAATATCAAAAAGAAAGAACACAAAAATGTATAATTCACACTTAGGAGAACTTATTCTCACCCAATCATCACAAAAATTCAACAACGACTCGACCAATCATGGTGCTCGATAAACAGGCAGGTAAGTTGCACTTATGGTAGACAGATAACTCTAATCATGAATATGAGAAACTAGGTAATCGGCAACAGAACAGAGACAACAGTAAGAATGCATAGATTACAACATTATCTTTATAACATTTCGCCCCTTATTTAGCTAATTGTGTTGTCAATATACCGCATCAGTACCGTATGTCAGTTACGCTACCTAAGAAGTACTGGAGTACAACATAGAAGGGCACAGAATAATTGTAAAGAGCTGACCATTGGGGCATCTAAACCACATGTTTGTAGGCAAATAATGGCTACTATAATGTTATTTTTCAAGCTTTCAAAAGCATTTGTGCAGACTTTAGATATACATCAAGTTTTCCACGAGGATACCACCTTTCATTTTTTTACTACCCCAATATACTCAAAATTATAAATTTATTTTAACTAAGATTGGCGTTAATAACATGTGCAGTCATTATCAATAGCCTCTCTTTCCTAACATGCCGTTGGAAACTCATTGATACTAGAGATGACCAAGAATTAAGTCATGTCATAATAGTTTAAGCGAGCTTAAGTCTGGACTCTAGTCCTTTGATGTTGTCAACCCAATTTGCCCACTCACTCGACTGACAGCTGCGGATTTTCTCTTGCATCAAATAAAGTATCACATACTTCTCAATATGTTCAATTTTCAATCCAATTGAATTACTGTTTTAGCGGACTTAACAAATTGCCCAGTTGTCCATGAATACTGTACAGAATCTGGAGAATGCCTCCATCAACATGAGGGAATGCATAGTTAGGGTGCGCATGGCAACATTTTTATTCGGGGAACTATTTCTTTTTAGAAAAAGTTTTTTTTTTTTCTATTTCTACTCCGGGAATAATCTCTGAGTAAAATAGGGTGTTTTGTAATTATACAAAGTTTCTATTCTTGGAATAGAAAAAGAATAGAAATGAGTTTGCTAAAAATTTATAAATTTTTGTATTTATTTATTTTTTCTGCATACTCAAGGACCGTCAACTGACGCTTGCCGCTACACAACCGTTGCACGAACATCGCACGATCGTCGCACGACCACTACACAAACGTCACACGATCGTCGCACAACCGCCGCACGACCGTTGCACGAACATCGCACGAGCATCACACGACCGTTACACAAATGTCGCACGATCGTTTGTGTGATGTAGGCAAGGGCTTGCAAGCCCTAGCCCACGGACACCCCAACAAGAGTCGCTGGGTGTCTTTGACACCCCAATAAGGGTTGCTGGTCCTCGCTGAGAAAGCAGAACAGCTTCATTCTTGCCTTCTCCTTTTTATTTTTATTTTTATTTGAAATTTTAGCTTTTGTCACGTCTCTCTTCTACATAGTAAAATTGATAGATAGGCATTGAATCATCTTAATTTTTTTTCTTTAGATTTTTATTGGTTATGGTACATTATGCAAACATCACAATAGAAAACATATGATTATGAGCACTGACTTTTGCCAATGGGTCATAGAAGTAAAGGTGATCCTCAAATTGTGCTGTCAACTAACATTACCTAAGTTCGTGCACCCAAAAAAAGTTTACGTATGTAAATCTTTGAGGGAGACCTGGTTCAGCTAGGGTCCATCATGTGTAACATGATGAGAATGCATAACTCACGAGAAACTAGGACCATGTAGATCGAAAAGAGTAAAGGACTTGCCGGTTAATAAAAGGAAAAAAAAAAAAAAAAAAACTACAGCTAAAAGTGGGCCCACGAATGCCATTACTTTAGTAAATGAATTCAATCACATTCAATTCTTCAAGAAGAATGTTCGAATCATGCATGTGCGATGGTTCTGATTTTGATGAAAAGTGGAAGGCGGACTCAACTCAATTTCATGCTTATAATATGCGAACCGCACTTTCATAAATTCACCCAATCTACACTAAAAAAAAAAAAATGAAAAAGCTTTCAATCATTCAATTACAGAGTGATGGCCCCATTTCTTTTTGCTTCTACTTTTTCTATTTCTATTTAGAATCTAGTTGTCATCATTAAGTATTTCATATATTTTTGCTTTTTAGTGTATTAAAGAATTTTTTTTACAATATTCCTAGATATTCCTATAACATTTTACATGCTCTGTATAAAAGTACCTCACCAATAGCAAGGGAAAAAGACATTCTTTGATATGGTAAAAAACTTAAAAGTTCTTTTTACGTCATTGCTCTTAAGTTATCTATTCTTTGTCAATCTTATCTCAAAAGCTCACTTTCTTGGTGAATTTTTTATTTTTAATTTCATTATTCTAAAATATATATCAAGTCTCATTAATTACTATATTAAAGAATCTATCTTCTTCTTTTTTCTTGCTATTGACGAGATATTTTTACACAAAACATGTAAGACGTTATAAAAATATCTAGGAATACACTAAAAATATTATGCATGATAAGCTATCTTGATATCTTTTCATAAACACTTTATAGATGATATTAATTTTTGTTAATCCAAAATAATGAGATTTCACTCACATTTAAAAAATTCTTATTTTATGCAATGTTTTGATTTAATTACATTTCATCTTTAAATTTTCACGTTGGAGAATTCAATTGTGATTTTATTTTAGAAGATCTTCGAAGAATTTTTCTTTTGCTTCATCCAATTAATCGTGTGTGTGCGCGCGTGCGTGCATGCATGCGTACGTGTGTGCGTGTGTGTGCATATTAAGAAGACAGATAAGATTGGATTTGATGTGGATATACACAACAAAAATGAAAATTTATAAACAAATGATTGTGCTAAAAAATTGTCCATGTTACATTACTTCTAGAATATAATCCACAAGTTATCTATAAATTTGATCGACAATGTAGAAAAGAACTAGAATTCTTGGAAACTTCTCTTTTCGACAAAACTAATTTTTATGGAAGTAAAATATGACATTAAAAAGATGCCTTTTGATATATATGGTAATTTTGTCTTTTTGGTAACTAAATTCTACATAGAAACATAAAAACTAAAACAAAGGAAAGTCAATAAATTTGGGACCACCACTTTAAATTGTAATTGGATGATTGAAGGTAATTTTTTCTTCTCGGCTAAAAATTGGGTATATTTAATCATATAAGGGGTGAAAATAGTGACGTCCTAATTTATTTGTTATTATTATTTTTGGTTTGTACTTGTCCTCTTTCCTTCAAAGAAGAGTTGCCCCCACGTATTATTTGTTTGCGTGTGGATGACAGAAAGTCCAAATGGGCATACCTATTTGACTTTTTGGAAACTATTCTCTATACTTGATAAATTTATTTCGATTTCATAGGAACAATTGAAGGTTCACTGTATATATATATAGTTGTCTCCTTTCTAGTACTCCAGAGAAGCTCGACTAAATTTCCTCTCTAGCATCCTCCCTTTAGACCAGTCCTCTTAAATAGCCCAAAAAAAAATTCCTCTTACTTCAACTGATTGTTTATATTGACAAGTTCACTTGCAACTACTCTGTGTCCTGGGAACGATGGAGAGAGCAACAATGCATCCTAAAATGTATGAGGCTGCAAAGTCAGGAGACTTTCTTTCCCTAACAACAATAATTTTGGAAAATGGAGAGGAACTTTTCCACCAAACAACGCTAAAGGGAAACAACATTCTTCACGTTGCGGCTCAATACCGGCAGATAAATTTCATCCAAGATCTTCTTCAACATCCATCGAGATTGTCCCTTCTTCGGCAAGGTAACTGCAAAGAAGACACCCCCTTACATGTTGCTACTAAAGTAGGAAGCCGTGAAGTTGTTCAAGTTTTCACTGATCAGGCAAAAGCACTGCTTCAACCTAATGAATACAAAGAGCTACTTAGGAGACCGAATTCATATAAGGATACCTCGCTGCACTATGCAGTGAGAGGAGGTTGCAAGGGGGTGGTGGAGTTGCTGATTAAAGAAGATCCTCAACTATGTGATATTATTAATGCTGCTGATGAGTCCCCGCTTTATCTCGCAGCACATCGAAAATGTTCAGATGTCATTGAGCCAATTTTATGCGCTTCCTCGTCGCCATCCTCTCACAAGGGCCCTAATGGACTGACAGCTCTGCATGCTGCAGTGCACTTCGAACTACCAGGTAAGTATCATGAGATTCTAAACCCACTTAACAAATGATAACCGAAGTTCTCTCCCTAGCGCGAGGCTCCTCTTTGGTGAGATTGCCGGTAGTAGCAATGATGATCCCGCCTGCACTAGTATTTTGTAAATATAATAAGAAAAACAATATTCACTTCGACTTCTCATCAAAGTTCTGGAACTTTTGGCCCAATCTCTCTTCCATCGATGCTCCTTCTAGAGTCTATACTTGCTCCAATGGCTGTGTCGGAAGCCAAAAACGGAAAAGAGGGAATGGAGAGGGACACTAGAGAAGTGGAAAGACAAGAAGTAGGAGAGTGACACCCGCTGGAAAGGAAATGACCAAAAAAGAGAGGGACAACACATTTGACCGGCCACATAAGGGAGATATGATTAAAAATACTGTGACACGGAGTGTTTAAATAAAGAAAGAATGAAAAAAGCGCAGTCATTTATTTATTTTTCATTACTTTATATTGGTGAAAGGTCATGCTTTTTTCGAATGACATGCCTCTTGACCACTTATGCTAGAGGTTTATGTTTTGAAAATATTTAAATGAGTTCCAATTGGTTCATCTTCTCTTAGTTTGCGGACTAAAAGAAGAAGAGTAGAGTTTGTACATAATAGTATTATCCGACAGAATTTCCCAAGGAACCAGGTGCATTTGGGATTACTTTTTCATTCGAAAAACTCATTGTTATGAAGATCGTACTTTTCGCAAGAACTTGATTTCTCTCTAGATCTTATTCTCCAAGCACCATCATCATCAATACCCTCCTGTGGTGGCAGACTGGCAGTGGCAGCAATCACCACCATACTCCTTCGTCTTCCCTTTTCTCTCTCATGCAGTTCGTTTTTTTTTTTTTTTGGGTATTCTGCTTAGTTTCGACATTTTCTCCTTATGATCACTTCCTTTTCAATTGACAATTGATGATAGGGCACACTGCAACACATTTCCAAAAGACCGGGGTATATTAATGCGATTTTTTTTAACCCTTGAGGGAAAATTATGACGACTTGAAAAAACGGAGGTGCACTGATTTTACCATTGGAAAATGTAGAAGGTGCCATACTCAAGTAAAATGATTGGCATCAGAGTAAAAAGCCTTGGTCTTTAATTCTACCCTTGACCGAGCAGATGCCTTGCTGAATAAAAAAGGAGATTCTTCTCAATTAACTTTACGAATTTCTGACAAATTTACTTATCAAAATAAATAAAAAATAAAAAAAACTTTACAAGGTCCTGCAATACGCTAGATTGAAGGTAGTTAGATTCTGCATGTGTTACACTAGATAATTAGTGAAACTTCAGAGTAACCATGACATATTTCTCCCTAGTACGGAGAAAAAAGAGAAAACTAAATGAAATGAAATACAATGTAAAATATCTATGTCAAGATGCTAAAAACAGTCTAAATCATAACATATTTGTATTGTGTTTGCAAAGGTTGGAGGGAAATCCTGGACAAGAGACCAGAAATGATCAGAGAACAAGATGATATAGGGTGGACTCCTCTCCATTTTGTCGCTTGCTTTGGCAAAGGCGAAACAATTCGACTACTCCTACAATATGATAATTCTGTAGCATATGTCGTAGACAAAGAAGGGCAATCAACTCTTCACATTGCAGCATTTCAAGGCCATGTCAATGTGATTGGTGAGCTTCTTAGATCCTGTCCTGATAGTTGTGACATACTGAACACCAAAAGGCAAACAGCTCTTCATGCAGCTGTTATCGGAGGACGAGCAAATGTTGTCAAGTACATATTGGGGAAGCCAATCCTAGAGGATTTTATCAATGAACAGGACGTTGACGGAAACACCGCTCTCCATTTGGCTACACTTCATAAACAGTACAACATCATATACTTACTTGCACGAGACAAGAGGGTGGACCATTTGGCCACAAACAAGGCTCATTTGACTGCCATTCAAATTTTTCAAGTTCATGAAGAGGTATACTTGCTTGAACACCATATAGTAAGATTTGTTCACTCGCAGAGTCATTTCTTCACTATCGTTAAGAAACTGTGGTCCAGGGGATATTCATTTCAGGTACCAACAAACAAGCCAATTGAAATCTTTTGGAGTCAACTTGTTTTGCTTATTCAATTGTTTCAGCATATTGACTGCATTTCAGTTTTTCCAGCAAATCATAGCATAGATTGCTTTATTAAGGGTGACATATCTTAGGAAAAGGGACTGAGAGTGAAGTCATTTTATACTTCATATCTAAATTATAAAATTGAATAGAATTGAACTTCATGGTTAAACTACGTGTTCAGCAAAGCTTCATTCCCTCTTACATTACTTAAAATTTATTAGCACACTAACTATTACATCAATCAGGAAAAAAAAGGAATAAGGCTCTTTTATCCCGCTTAATCTATAATTGATGTTCCTACAAAAGAATGTCAACATCCATTCGCATAGCCCTGTGAAGTTTTTGGTTCATTCATGTTTATGAGTTGGTATATATTTATGATATACTAAATGTGTAGGCTCATATCTCTTTTTTATTTTTCAATATTTTATCTATAAAGTGGATGTCGCATAAAAATGCCAGTGCATTTGTTTAGCTGAAAATAAATAATTTGAAAAGCATTTTCTTAAAAGTGATATCTTATATCGCTTATGAAAATGAATCAACAAAAGAAAATTCATTGCTCATAAAAATATTTAAACATAAATTGTCATCAAAAATGAAAAAATATTTTATTGACTAATTATTTTAAGCAACATAAGTAATCATTTTAAGTAAAATATTTTCCAAATCATTTATTTTTCACAAAATAAATGAAGTTTTAGAAAAGATATTCTCCTAAAAAATGATCACTTGGATCGTTTGAATAATTAGTAATTAGAAATATTCATTATCGGTAATTTTTGTCCGAACATTTTCATGGATGATAAAAAAAAAATTGTCCATTTATTTTATAGGTAATATAAGCGATTATTTCAAAAAAAAAATCTTCTAAATTATTCATTTTTGGCTAATGAAAGGTATTGTTAGGAACAATGTAAAATGTATGGTCCCATCACCACCTATAAGGAGCTCGTTCAAGACAAAAAGACATGTAAAATTAATTAGATTATTTGAAAACTTATTAAGATAAATTTATGAGTATTGCAAAAGTAACACAATATTGAATCTAAAAAGTTGCAATCAAATTTTTATTTTTGATCTAGAACATAGTTATGCATTTGCATTGTCATATACAAATTTCAGTTGGCCAATTGATTATCTTTTGGGTAGTTATTATTGCCAAATTGTTAAAAACATAAGTCTATATATATTCAGTTAATACTTATAGTCTTGAACCTTCTAATGAATTCCCACGTATTAAAAACCCAGTTAAAAATCTGATTATACACAAAAAAAAAAAAACGTATTAATAACAATAGTTAACTGCATTTTGAATCAATATTAAAATGGAATATTTTGTTAGTAACAAAATATTCAAGTAACAAGGTATAGTTTAAGACAAAAAACTTAGTAATGTTCAGTGCTAGTTAAATTTGTTGTTTGGTTAATAAATATATGTTAGTTGTCTAAAATATAATTTATGACATTTGTAAATATTGTTTCGTATGATCATACTATATCATGAAAACAAAATTCAGTTAGTATAAATTTCAAATTTCATGCAACAGGCGGGTCTTCAACCAGTTCAAAAGAAATAGCGTGTCCTACTTATCTTGAAAGCAATGCCGAACATTTTGGGTTGGGTTCCTCTAATGTTAGGGGACAAGGTAAAGGGGAAAAAAGAAAAGAAAAGGAAAAGGAAAGAATAATACATGATAGATTTGAACTGTCTAATGGCTCCTGCGCTGAGGTGTCAGTCATTTAAGAGGTAGCTTTAAGATTTAACTTAAGAAAATTTTCTCAAAATCCCAATCCAAAAGTTGATATGCACCTTTTGACTTTAAAACGACTATTGAGCGATATTCATACAAAAGAATCAGAATATTTTGTACAATATTTAGCTAAAACCCTTCTGTTTCTTTTCTGTCCCCTTTCAAATAGTTTTTGAGGTAAAAGAGAGAACTTGCACTCTGTCCCATCTGGGAAAAGGTTTTCAACCAACTCCTAGATAATTTCATTTAGTTATAGCACTATATTGAGCACTCCTCGGGCGTTCTTTTTGTTATAAATGGGTTTTCGGTGTGTAAAGTGAGAGTCTTCAAATATTTCTTCGGGAAAGACCACTCTTTAATTGATACATTCTGTACATTTTTTAGGTCGGCTACAAAGCTGCCAAAGTTGAACATGTGTTGCAACAATCTAGTGCAATCTCGGGTTGTCAAGGCTGGGTTATTGAACATGTTAAGAAGAGGTTAGACCATCAATTTGTTGAGGATCTACCAGCAATGTCTATCACCGACCGAGAAAATCATAAATCGTCAAAAGAAAAAATAATTGACCTTCAAGTGCTAGTGGCAGTGCTCATAGCCACAGTCACCTTCGCAGCGACCTTTACGATGCCCGGAGGTTATAACAATGATGGACCCAACTCAGGAATGCCTACTCTTGCTGGCAGGGCAGCTTTCAAAGCCTTTGTTATATCTAACACTACTGCATTCAGTTTATCCATCCTGGCGATATTCTTACAATTTGATATTTCTACGTTGGGCGCTCGCCAACAGGTGAGATATTATTTCACCGCCAAAAATTGCATTGTTGTTGCGATAATCGCGATGGGGCTAGCCTTTGCTTTGGGTACGTATGTAGTCTTGACCAGAACTGTCGGTATTGGAATCGTTCCTTATGTCATGCTTGGATGTCTCGTGATTATATATTTAATTGGTGCTTTCCTGGAACCCGAGGCCCCTGTTTTCTTTGGGCTGCGTGGACCTTCCAGAAGATACATCCGAAGCTTATTGTTTGATTATGGGATCCTCTAGGAAAGCTGCTAAATAAGTTGGGCCTGTCGATTCTATAGTCCCGTAACCTTGTGCACGTGAAATTTTCTGTTTGCTTTGTCAGCTGTCGAGTTCGAGCACTCGTATGTTGGCTGTCTAATTCAAAACCTCTTACTTCCGGCCCGTTGGATTGCGTGCCGGCAAAATTGCCATGCTCAAGATGACTGGAGCGCTGCAAAGACCAACATGTTTTACTTCTCGTGCGTGTGAAGGATGTACTTGGATCAAAAGAAAAAAAAAAAAAAAAAAAAGAAGGATGTACAAGTGGATTGAACGTCAAGTTGGAAATGTTTGGTGATAATCGTTAGGTTGAAACGAAAGTGTTGGAGTTGGTGGTATTTTAATTTAAAAATGTCTCTTCGTAGCGTTATTGAGTTTTGTTTGTTTCTACTTGTTGGTTGCCATTACTTTAATTTTCATGAATTACTTTCAACATTCTTCAACCTTCGTAGATGTTTGAAAAGTTTATGATGTAAATCCGCAGTGTTAAATTGATTTGTGAGTCATCAACTTCACTTAACTTTTACAGGTGAACATGGTAGAGATTAATAAATAACTGACATCATAATGAATTTACCAACGTAAGATTGATTAGTAAGTCAACAATTTTTAAATTTTACAAGTAAATCTTGTAAGGGATTAGAAGTTATTGATATAGTAATGAATATGCCATTTGTCAAATGAATTACTAAGTTACCAACATTTTGTGAGCTGTACAAGTAGAAACGGTTGTTAGCGATATCGTAATGCAACCAACACCAACTTTCGTTTTAAGTGCGCAGAAGGTTTTGCCGAAGAATGTTATGTTTTCTATCTTCTAGAAGTTGCCATTAAATTGTGACTTGGCTTAGATTTCTATGCATCGCTCTTTGATGACATAGTTGCAGAGAACTGCAAGAAGTACCATAATATTCTCATCTATGGAGAGCAAGAGTCATGGCTCATGCGAGATCCTTGCCTTCCGATAATTCAAAAAAATTCGTAAGCCTACATATAAATGGGAATGTCATCTTTTTGTGCAATCTCAGAACTTTGAGGTCAATCCAGCAAGCAACTTCTCAAATAATTAGGTACACAAGGCCAAGAATATATCACCGTATCAACTTATAAAAATTCAATCGCGCACTCAGCCCAAAAACAATCATCTTGCTTTGTCTTTCATGTTCGTGCATGAAATACATACGTCACTCGCTAATGCACAAAAAGCGGTAGCAGCCGATCCTCAAATGGCCTAACCATTCTTTAATGCAAACCCTGAACCCATGGGGTCCAACTGCTAGAAGCCATGCCTGTTGTCATGTTCTTCGCTAAAGCTGCACCATCCACCAAGTAAGGTACTACATATTTTCGCATGTCGGCAAGAGATTGAGATGGTTCCCAAAGACATTAATAAATTTAGGGCATGTTTGGCAAATTTTGTTTATGTTTCCCGGAATAACTATTTCTGTTCTTTTATTCCAATGAACAAAAAAAAAAGAAGAATAGAAATGTGTTTGATAAAACTTTTGTTTCCAGGAAAAAAAATATTTTTTTTATTTTCGGGAATAGATTTGGAACAGAAACAAGAAGTAGAAAAAAGTAGTTTCAGAAATAGTTTTTCTGCTCCAGACCTGTTTCTGGAAGAGAAATCCATTTGATAAACCTATTCAATTTTTCTATTTCTGGAATAGATTTCTATTCCAGAAATAGGTTTGGAAGAGAAATCAAAAGCTAAAAATTTTTACTTCGATTTCTAGAAGAGAAATCGAAATAATTTCTCTCACTAAACCATAATTTCGATGAGTCCTCCCTCATCTCCTCTACGTCTTTGCCTCCTCCTCTTCCTCCACCTCTCCTCATTTTATTAAAAATAAAAATAAAATTATTAAAATAAATAAATTATTTTTATTTATCATTTTATTTTTATTTTATTAAAAAAATTATTAAATTTATTGAAAATAATTTATTTATGATAAATAAAAATAAATCATTTTTATTTGCCTTGAGTGTTTTGCCAAATAATTTTTTTTATTTTCATTCATTTTAAAATAAATTTATTCGTAAAATAAAATAAAATAGAATAAATAAAATAAATTTATTTTTTATTTTTATTTTAAAATAAAATGATATTTTTATTTTATTTTTTATGATTTATTTTATTTTATTTTATTCATTATTTTTTGTTACTAAATCATTTTTATTTTTATTTTTTATATTAAAGGTCGTCGGTCATCGCCGCCGCCGTCCAAAACGAATAAATTTTGTGTCGTTATCAAATGATTATTTTTGCTTAGAAACTCTTCTAGAAATAGAAATAGAAAAATCTATTTACGTTCCTTAAACTATTTACGGAATATAATGGTTGTCATGCGCGCCCTTATTCTTGGGAACAATTTTTTCTTTTCTCATCCTTTCTCTTCTCTTTTCTCTTCTTCTCTTTCCTCTCTTTCTCCTTCCTTTTGGCCGGTCGCTAACCTCGGCCATGGCCGGCGACTGACCGACGAGGGCTAGCGACCTCACCAAAGCGTCGCTGCCCCCAACGACGCCAAGCCATGGTGAGGCTTGTGCCGAGCATCATCATGGCTGGGTGAGGCCAAGCTCGCTCAGCCACCAGCGTCACCCAATGGTGGCCCGGTGAGGCTTGGCCTCACCGATGGCTGGGCGAGCTTGGCCTCGCCAAATCTAGGCCAGCTTGAGCTCGCCCAGCCAAGGTGAGGCCGAGCCTCATCGGCCGGTGTGAGGCTTCGGCGAGCTCGCTAGACCTTGCCCAGCCAATCGCTGGCCGCCACCGTGGCTGACGATTGGTTACAAAGGAGGAATAAGGTGAGAAAAGAAAAAGAAAGAAGAAGAAAAAAAGGAAAAATATAACAAAAATATTAAAAATTAAAAGAAATAACAAAATTATACAATTTTACCAAATGCATTTCTATCTCGGGAATAAAAATTTTATGCATTTACCAAGCATGTTCTTATACTTAGAAATTGTTTCCGGAAAATGAAAAAAAAAATTATTTCTGATAAAAAATTATTTCCGAGAAAAGAATCGTTATCAAATACGCCTTTACTTTCCCAACTTCATCCAGGGTCTTTAATCCAATTCAACCTTGGATGTAAAGCTTGATCCGTAGGAAGTGCATCAATTAGATACATTCATCGTTGTTTTGCAATCCAATTCAGTCCTAATTATAGAAGGATGCAAATCGTAGCATCGATAAAGGGTGAAAGCATGTTATAATGAGCTACTTGTCTTTCGTGCACATATTAAACGCACTTTTGGCTTTACTAATCTCACCACATTTGGCAAACATATCCACAAGTGCCGTGCCCACATTGCTTGCTCGGCCAAGCTTCTTTTTCTGTGCATACCTGATTGCCTAAATCTAGAGCACCCAGATCAGCTATAGCTGGAAGAACGCATACAAGAGCGACTTCATCAGGCTCAACCAATGCAGTTGACTGCATCTCAGAAAACTGTCTCAAAGCTTCACGGGGCTGTTTATTTTGGCAATATCCATTAATTATCACGTTCCAAGAATACAGATTCTTTTCTGGCATGGGATTGAAGAGTGAGCGAGCAGATTTTATGTCGCCAACATTGCAATACCCATTAATTATTGTAGTCCAAGAAACCACATTCCTCTCCAGCATTTCATTAAACAGATCCTTGGCTGGGTCCATATATCCCAACTTAACATAGCCATCAATCATTAAGTTATATGCAGCAGAGTCTTCTCAGGCATTTCCTCGAACAACTTCATTGCATTCCCCATATCCCCCCTCCTCGCATAACCACCTATCAGAGCTATCCACTAGACCAGACTCCTCACGCTCATGTCGTCAAACAACATCCTCGCAGCTTCCACGCTCCCCCATTTCGCATCCAAATCCACAAACGCCGTGGACACATACAAGTCCGACCAAAACCCCATCTTAACAACGTGGCTCTGCACCTGCAGCCCTTCCCAACAGGACGTAGCCAGCGAGCCACACTTCGCCAGCGCGATGAACGTGAAGTTATCGGCCGAAAAGCCGGTGCTCCTCCGGAGATCACGGTAAAGAACAAGAGCCTCGTCAAACTGGCGCAGACCCACGTGGGCTCTGATCACGGCGTTGCAGAGGAACCCATCGTCTCTGTGGGGACTTTTGTCGAACAGGAGACGAGCATGCCGTAATCCAGCGAGCGGGTCGCAGCCGGAGGCGACGGAGGCGCAGCTGGCGACGAGCTTGGTGAGGAGGTTGACGTTGAGGTCGAGAGCGTGGCGAAGCATGAAGGCGTGGATCTGGAGCAGAACGGGTCGAGAGTTCCTGGTCCGTTGAAGGAGGTAGAGGCATCTCCGTTCCAGGGGAGTCCAAACGACGGATTTCAACTGCTCCATGGACAACTTGTATTCTCAGAAGAACTATCAATTTCGACTATTTAAGCAAAATTACAGTATAACAAAATAAATGCCTTGTTGCAATTTCCTATCGAAATTATTTCTCGTATATTTTCTTAAGAAGTAAGTTAAGTATTAATTATGTAGTGCAGGTCATCGTTTTGTAATTTCCATTTAATTGTAAATGTTTTCTTGTGAGATGGTAAATTGCTTTTCCACAATTGGTAATTTTTTATTGTACTTTACTTATTATTGTAGTATTTACCTCATGCAAGAGAGTGAATTACTTCTATAATCTTTAAAAGGATTAATTTACCTTCAAAGTAGTAACATTTCTTAAGACAAAGTATGTTATAAGAATTCATCTTACCTTGTAATAAATAAATGGAGTGAGTGCTGATTCTTAATGATTGTAATTGTACTTCAGTTGAAACACAACACGATCTTTTCAACAGGTTGGGCATCGTCTTAGAGCGCGATATCCCTACTAAGCTTGCATTCTCAGAAAATTACTAACAAAATAATGTTCATAAAATTAGTTTCAACGTTGTAAAATACCTTCAAGTTTGTTAATATTTATAAATGCAAAATTATCTTATATACCGTAAATTAACTTTTGAGTCCATAAATTAATCATAATCGGAATCAATTACTAGAGGTGGCAAAATGGGTCATGAACCCATATTATGACCCATTTTTAGTTAAATGGATCATATATTGGTCAAATTAAAATTAAATATGGGTAAAAAATGGGTTTGAGAAAATAAAACACAAAAAGAAATTGGTCTAAATGGGTTATTAGTAATAACCCATTTAGACCCACTTTCAATCCATGGGCCATGGCCTTCTTTAATTTTATAATTTTTTAATAAAAAATCGAAATTATAATTATTTTTTATATTTCAATTTTTTTTCTTTTTCTTTTTTCTTTCTTTTTTTTCATCCCTTAGCCGATGGCCAGCAGGGAGACAGCCGACCGCTGGTTGGCGACAAGCCAAGCGAGGCTCGAGCTCGCCGGCATCGAGCCTCGTCGACGAGGCCGAGCCTCACTGGATCTGGCGAGATCGAGCTCATCGGCATTGGGCGAGGCTCGATCTTGCCTATCTGGCGAGGCCGAGGCCCCGCCCAACACCGGCAAGCTTGAGCCTCACCGGATCCAACGAGGCTTGTCAACGACTGGCGAGGCTCAAGCTTGATCTCGCCTATGGCCGGGCCGCCGGCCGTTGTCATGGCGGTTGGCCGTCAAGAAAAAGAAAAAAAGAAAAGAGAAAAGGAAAAAGAAAAAATAATTTAAAAAATTTAAAATTATATTTTAAAAAATAATAATAATTAAAAATTATATGAAAAAATTAAAAATTCGTTTTTTTAAATATTTTAAAAAGAATTATAAAAAAAAATTCATTAAATTTGTATTGCATAAAAATTGTTAAAAAAATTTATATTGCATAAAAATGTTTTAACAATACTTTTTTTATAAAAAAAAATCATAAAAATGAGCTTTTTTAGGTTTAGTTAAATAAATTTCATGTTACGGTTTTTAATTATTCATTGGTATGTTCACTTCAAATAAAAGAAGCATGTGCATAGTCTAATTCTTTATAAATATTTCAATTTATAGGTTTTTTTTTTTAAATTTTTAAATTTTTATTTTTAATTTAATTTGAAGTTTTAATCCAATTAATGTATAGTAGAAATGGGTTTTTCTAGAATATTAATAGGTTTTAGCAATACGGATCAAGTTGGGTATAGGTCAAGTCGACCCAAGAATATGGGTTAAAACGGGTTAAATGGGTCCAATATGGGTCGACCCATTTTCAACCCGACCCATACTCGACCCAACCCACCCATTTGCCATCTCTATCAATTACAAGTCAAAGCTAGTCATTTTAGCAAACAAGATGTGGACATATATATATTTCATACGGGAACCAAAAAGCGCCCGCTTATTCGTTGCAATCATCCTCGACTCGACTCCAGCCAATTTTTACTTCGATCTCCAACCACATGATGTCGGCTAAGGCAGCACATGGTAAAATTTCTGTTTCTCCCAATTTTTGTTCTTTTGTTTCCTGGAACAGGGAAAAAAAAAAAAAACATAAACATGTTTAGTAAAACATTTGTTCCCGGGAACAATTTCTCTAATTTTTTATTCCCGGGAACAGTTTTGAGAAATAAAAAAAAGTTGCTTCTTGTTCTCGGGAACAATTTCTAGAAATAAGCCAATTTTCTTTTTTTTTTTCTTTTGTTTCTCTCTCTTGTTGCGGCCACCTCCAATCGCTCGGAGCCATCGCTGGCCGTAGTTGCCTCCGACTACCGCCGCCGCTAGCTAGCCGCACGCCGCCTTTCGCCCAACGCTCGTCGTCACCTTTCACTAGATGCCGCTACTACTACACGATCGCTCGCTGCCGACCGTCATCGACAACCGCCGCTGCAGAGCCCATCGGTCGCCACCTCCTAAGGCCGATGGCCAACGGTCCACGGCGACGGTCGCCTGTGACGGTTGGCGGTGGTCGCTAGTGACGGTCGGCGGCGGGCGGCGATAACCAGCGATGGGCGGTAGCGGGCATCGGCGAAAGGCGACCGATAGTCGGTGATCCGTGAGCAAGAATAGAAAATGAATAAATACAAAAAAGAAATTGTTGTGTTACCAAACGTATTTCTATTCTTTTTCTATTCCAAAAAAGTAGAAATTTTGTGTAGTTACCAAACAAGTTATTTTACTAAAAAATTGTTCCTCGGAACAAAAATAGAAAAGAACTATTTCTGAAAAAAAAAAAAAAACCTCTTCCTCGAAACAAAAGAGTTGTCATGCGCAGCCTAAACTTTCACTAAGGGCAAAATTGTCAGCCAAATTTTCGGTTTTTCCACACCTTGAATTACCAAATCTGAAATCGGAACGTAATTAACCTCTTTTTACTTCTTTAATTATATTTCCCCCCGAGATTGTTGCACTGCATTAGTCAATTTGAGATTGAACACGGCCGATCTATATTTAGAAAAGTTGCAATGGAAACCTCATGAACCGATTGTAATCCTGCTTGGGGATACTTAGTATTATCACGTCATGACGAGTGCGGTGATGATAACTGAAACCATCACTAATCAAGCCCCGATCCGCACGAGCATGTACTTGGCTTAAAGTGAGCAGTCAGTTTGCGTTGGCTCTCATTATTGGTTATTAGGTTAAACGTGGTTATTGTTGGTTACTATTGGATAATGGGTTGTGTTAGCCCTAAGTTATTATTACATTTTTTTTTTTTTTTTTAATTTTTCACTTGCTGTAAGCACATCATTAATTTGTTATACTGTCAGTTGTCTACCAACATTCAGTGCAGTTCATATACCTGCTGTGAGTTGTCAGTCAAAGCTACATTTTGTGCTCCAATAGACGGAAAATGCCAGCGGCCATCTTTTAGTGCAGTCATTGCTTCTTGTTAGTCAAAGAAACAAATGGGTAATAACACCCTTTTTTTATCTGTAGTTGTTATTTGATTATCAGTCAAGGATTGAGAAACTAAAGTGTCTGATAAGTTAGAAAAGGAGTGATCACTGAACCTCCAGTAAGGAATAGCTTTGCGACCAAACATATAAATTCATCTCGAGGAGAGAGGATAGTTTAAAGCTCGACTGTAAGGAAGGGAAAAGTTTTCCCGCCAGAGAGGGGACATTCCATTACCGTTTTACTTTCTCCTTAGAAATGAAACTCAATCTTAAAAGTAAGTCCAAGGTTCCCTATCCCATGGATCAGGAAATACATGCGCTGAAACCCAAATAGATGGCCTTAAAGATGAGACTGTTTCATTTTTCATTACACTGAGGTAGTCCTTACACATACTCTGAATTACTCTTTATTTTTGGCCAAGTAAAAACTATGTGTCTGTGAAGGGGCAACAAGAGTAAGAATAACTGGCTAAAGTGTAGTGAACAGGCACAAACAAGCAGCTCTCAACTCTGTCTAAACACAACGCTGCACAAGTCATGATACTATTCCATAAAATTTGTAAGTTAGATGCTCACATCCAAATTTTCAATTATCGCAAAATGCATCTCTAGATCTGGAGGCCTGTCGACAAAATAAAACTTCTCTGCTACCTGTATTTTGCCTCCGGCCTTCTGCGGTTCAGATTCAAGCAGGTGCAGCAGTCTATCCTTTTCACGGCGAATCCAAATGCGATTACGGTCGCACCATTGCCTAGGAGTTCCATGAAGGACAAATTGCAATGCCTGAGTTCGTTGTACAAACCGTTGGGAATCACATTTGGATCGGTGCTGTATGCGCCAGAGGAATTTAGGCCGATGTCAACGTAATGGATTTCTTGGATGCTGTTCAGAAATCTTTCTTTCATAGTAGGTAAAATTTGAGTCCCCACCTGAATATTGGGGGCTTCATGACCCAATAGCTCTTGTCCAGCAAAAGATGGATGTCCAGAAGATGAAGGTTCGAAATGGCTGAGCTCAGTCACAAGCTGGTTAAGCACAGTGCCACCTTTGCTAAAACCAAGGATGACAGTTTTCGGTGGATGTCCCTGTGGTGGTAATAAGCTTGTGGAGACGGGATTCTTTTTCCTTGAAAGAACATTCTTCACCTGAAATGCCCAACTAGTTAGCATGAGAAAACCATCATACCAGAGGCCACTTTCAAGTTTCAAAAAGACCAAACACATAGAATCTTAAATGGGTAAATTCTTAAGTCGCAAAATAAGTACGCTTCTAATTGTCACCCGACTTCATTCCTCCTTGTTTTCCAGGCTATTTTCTTCAAGCTTTTTTTTTTCTACTTGGTGCTCACACTCTATCATGCCGTATACATTTCCAAATTCAGGTGTCGACCTTCCTAGAAAAGAAATTTAGTTACAGGCACCATTTCTCAAGATGCTTCATATATCCATCATGTTCCTCATGTGCTCAATCAGCAACAGACCACTCAAGGAAGTAACAGATAATATACTATGACAACGAGTGAGAGCATGTAGCAGAGAACACATATCATATGACTCCACGTCCCATACACAGCAATTTTCTCTGCAAATTAGTATTTCTTCCCAATTTCATGGTACGGTCATCTTCCTTACTTTTGGATAATTTTACCTTGTCTTATTCTTTTTTTTTTCTGGGTAATTTTCCAATTTTTCTTTGTAACTTGTAAAACCCCCTTGGAATCATCAAAGACCAAACAAGGATCCTAGCAAGCAACTGGCTCCTCCCATATCGCACTCCCTATGACAAGATTCACAGAAACACACCATATCAAACAAATGCACAAAATTGCTTCAAAAAGCCATCAGCAAACGACACAATTTTCAGCAGTACGTTCCAAAGAGCATAAGCACCAGGAATGACTTCACCTCCTCAAGGCAATTCGACAACAGTGAGACGGTCGACGAAGAAGCAGGGAACCCGACGTGGCCATACGATCTCGGCTCCCCATACTTGTTCGCCGAAGGGACGAACTCCTTATAGACGGCGAAGGGCCCGTTGAAGGCGGAAGCCTCGACGACCCAAGCATTGACGGCGCCGCCGAACTTCGAGACCAGAACGTCGGCTATCGCCTGCGGGTCCGACAGCCTCTCCACGACGGGGTTCCCGGTCCCCACGACTCGATCCCCATTGAAGAAGAGCGCATTGGCGGACGGCGCCTGTCCCCATCACGGCGAAAGTGAAACACACCGAGCGAATCAAACAAGAGTGCGACTAAGGTATTGCAGTGGGGTGAGCAGAGGGGCGGGGGCCTACGAGTAGGGCTTCGGAAGATGGCGAGAGGCGGAGAGATACGGCGACTCGGCAGCGAGCGGCGCCCTTGGCGTGGATCGGGACCTTCAGAGTAGCACTCCATCGATCCATCAGCAACGGAAAGCCTGGCGTCAAAGCTACTCTATCAACAAAGCTTATTGTGAGGTAGAAATTCCCAATTGGATCTCTCCAAAAAATAAAAATAAAAATACACGATCACCTACTTTCTGTTGATCAAACAGAATTGCAATATGTTTTTTTTTCCTTCCATTTTTGCCATAACCAATTTCTGCATTTTTGGAATGAGAAATCGATCCTTTTTTCAGATGCACTGCCAAAAATTAAATGAGTCAATATAGTAGTTACACCAAAACAATTCGGAAAAATCCATGAAAAATCCTAAACCGTGTCATCTAGAACATGCTTATCTTAAATTTTCTGATGCACCTAAAAAACCTTTGAGTCCGTATACTTGAAACATATCTTCCCTATGACTATTGGTGGAGTTAAAATCAGAATTATTCTGTTATAATTTCTTGTTTTGTCCTCGAAATTGTCTTTTCTCAGGCAGTACTTTGTGAGAATAAGTAATTCTAAAATTGCCCTAAATTTCTTAAATTTTTTCAAGCTAGTCCCTTACAAAAATTCTTTTTATTATTGCATTAGGACTGTTTCAGATGGAGGATACCAATCTTAGATCTAGTGAAAGAAGGAAGCATTTTTTTATCTCGTGTGGTATTGGAAGAGATGAAACTATCGAACGAATATACTCATCATTGTAACATTTTGAGTGCTTTGTGTTGAGTCTCCTACATTATTTTCTGTTTGTCTAGATGTCCATTGCTTTGTGCAGATTTCTACTGAGCATACATAATCACTCATTTACTTTTATCCAGAAAATCTTTTGTGTTTTGTTGTCTTTTGTCGACACTCTTAGTAGCATCCTTACTATTTTCCTTTGATCCTCTAAAGGGAATCTCTTCACGAATTGATTGTACTTTATGCAATGGGACTCGTGTAGAACTTGTTGGCGTTGAGTATCCGAGGCATTAATAAAAAAAAATGGAAATATATTAGATAACATGAAAATAACAATAATTGTTGGAAATACATAAAAAAAGATTAAAAAATAATATCAAATATCTAAGTCATGCAAGCACTATTTTTAAGGATAATTCCACCCCTCGGAGTATGAAACTCGATGAGTAAAGCTTTAGCGGCCATCCTTCTAAAATACAACATATCTTTTTTCTTTTTATTCTGCACTGAATAATAGAAAAAAAAAATCTTGTGTACGACCAAGCAAAAAGAAAAGAAAAGATATGGAAACACAGTGTGCCTTCAAATATTATGGTTTGAAGTTTAATTTATATTTAAATAAGAGAAAGAGAAAGCTGTTTGGAAATTGTCATAAATCACTTGTCAATTAAAAGGATGACTATTATAAAATAATAAAGAGTTTTGAATAAATAAATAAAAAATTATAAATTCATTAGACAACTGTTATATGGCCGTTAGAAGGCTATTATATGGCTGTTGGAAAGCCATTATACGGCCATTGCAAAACTATTACAAAAATGATGACTTTCATAATAGTCATAATTTCTAATAAATATTAAAACTGCTGAAATATCCAACAAAAACTTCCCTGAGGTCTCTCCTAATGATCCAACTATGTCCTCAAATTAATTATAAAAAAAAAAATGTCCTCGAGTAGCTTATATTTTCTAGGATTTTATGAAAATGTTGTCCCGATGGCAATTCCATTAGTATTGGATTCTATAACAAGTAAAAAGGCAATAAAAAGTTAGTTTTTCACCAAGTTCTAATGGCACGGCGCGAATGAAACAATGGCACCGGTTAGGTTTTTTTTCATGCACGTTGTTGACACCTAAATTTTGGTGATCCGGTCATTTATCTATCGCATAGAAAATTATGGGTTAATTTTATCCCTGAAAAAATATTAATTATATAGCATATAGATTTAGGTGCATTTATTTCTAATTTGCAATTTTTGCATTTATTTATTGGATTGGTGGCGGATGGGTTCGGATTAGTGATTCTGAGCTTTAATTGGGCAGGCCGGACTAAGTCCACGAAGCGAGCAAATTGGCCCAAGCCAATTTTTTATGATTGGAAATTATCTCGTGAAAAATAGAAATTGGAAGTTTTTCGGGATATGATAGAATTCTTTTTTGGAAAGGGCAAATGGAAAAGCAAATATTGCATTCGGTAAAACGAATATTGCGTTTGGAAAAAGAATCTTCGTGGATATTGATTTGGAAAAATTGAAACCCTAATCAGTGGCCTATAAATAAATTGTTCGCGTAGGGTTTTGGAGGGCCACACAATTCAATACGAGGCCACACGTTGAATGCACACAGCCAAGAGAATATAGAGGAGAAAAATCTTGGTGCCTTTTGTTTGCACGATTTTCTAGGTTATTCGGGGTGCAGACAAAATTTTTTTGGGGAGAATAGAGAAAGAGTTCTCCTTAGCAGCTTCCAATCACGCCTTTTGCCTGCCCTCGCCGTCGCTATTGCTGATCCATCAAGAGTCCTACCAGTAGCGAAGCTCCGATCTCAGCCCACCTGACGCCGTTGCTTCTTCCCTTCGGCAAACCCGATGAGCCGTTGCCATCCTTTCCTCGAGCTTTCACCGCCGTCAATCAGCTCACGAAGCCATGCCAGGGAGGTTGTTGTCTTGCTTGTGTGACTCTCCACATTGTTGGCGCCACTCAACGACGAGTTGCTCGCCGCACCATCGCAACACTTACGGCAACAAAGCTAACCCACCAGGCTTGAGTTCTTTCCTTGTTGCAGCTAGAAGTCCCCAGCCATGTATTCATCGTACGAGCACATCTTCAAAGATTGCGGGTTGTTTTGATTTTTGGCCAAAGCGGTGGAATTTGTCTCTTATTGCATGGTGAAATCTAGATACTTAACCGTGAGTTCTTGAGAAGGAAGCATACGTGAGATTGAAGACAAAAAGATAGTGACTTTAGAGCTCTCGGTGGAGATTATTTGGTCCGACTAAAAGACCAAATATTAATTTGCTATGATCTCCTTTGGCGAGCCACCTTATCGTGAGCGGTTCTCTCGCAAGTGCGCCGCGTCGCAACCACCGTTCGTGAGCCATCCGTGGGCAAATTCTGATTTGGAGGCATATCCGTAAATTCGATTTTCCAGCGAGGCACCAATGCCGAATCATCCTGTCCGTCTGTGTGTCACAAGGACTTGACCGTCCGTGTGTCACAAGGACTCGAGCCTTGCCAAGCATCATCGTATCGCCTCGTGAGTAGCACAGTTAGGTAAAAGATCTCATCTTAATTTGATTTAAACATCATATTGCCTAGATTGATGAGATTGATATTTAATTGGGTAAGAGGTATGATATTCATTGGGATATATTTCCTAATTCGCAACCGCATATAATCTTTGATTCTATCTATAAGGCTTTAGATGGAATTATTGATTCTGTGGGAATATTTGATGTTTTGATATTTAAGGCTTAAGATCAACCCATCAGTTTTATTTGCGAAATTTCAAGAATGTTGGATATTATTTCCTTATTCGCATTGATTGAATAAATATATGATATCGAGTGATTTGGTGCTTATCTTGCTTTAATTGCTTTATTTATCCCAAAAATACAAAAAAATTGCATTTGCATATCATGTAGATTAGAATTGATTTCCTAGATAGAATTGCATGATAGAGTAGTTAGATTATTTTCTAATTATATTAGAATGCATGTTTAGATGGTATCTAGGTTAGATAATATCTTTGAATTAAATTGCATGTCGAGATAAATTTTTAAGTTAAGATAGGATTCAAATTAGTCTATTTCCTGATAGGATTTAGATTAGTCTATTTTCTAACTTAAATTAGATAATATCTCACTTTAGTTAGATTTTTATTTTTTAGTAATTTTAATTTCGAATTTTAATAAAAAAAATTACAAAAAAGTCATGCCCATATATAATTAGGTTCATGAAATGCACGTTATTTAGTGAGAGTTGCTAGGTTCATTTAATTAGAAATTGTCCGTCATTAGAATTAGGTCATTTGGTTAATTTAGATTGCACATTTTATTATTGCATTTCTTTAATTTCGAACTTCATGAAGAAAACACAAAAAAAAGTACTTTACTCTTGTCATGTAGTTTAGGTCATGTTGCAATGTCATATCATTTCATGTTAGGTTATGTCGCGACCTAAATTTCGGGTGCACCACCTAAAACTAGGTTAATGAACTACTAAGTCTTTAAACTTAGCTCGGGCTTTCCTAAGCCCATACCAATTCGCGACTTAAGGTTCGAATATTTAATATGCAAAATATTATTAACTAGGAGTCGCCATTGATTGATTTATGGTAGGTTGATTAGACACCTAAGTAAAATAATGTGAGAATTATTTTATTCCTACGAACCAGAAACTAAGGGTATGGAGACTTGGTTATACTAGATTTATCTAATGCCCTTTCGGGACTATTTATTTTTTAATTTTCAAAAAATATTTTTGTAGGTAGCTTGTATTTATTTTAACCTAAATCTCTATCATGCAATAGAGTGATGGCATAGATGCTTAACCATTATTAAACATTTATTAAATAAAAATAAATTGCATCACACAAAACAAATCACACAAAACAAATGATTTTTTTTTTTGGGCTTTCTTTGAAATTAGAATTCTTTATAAAAAAAATGCATTTTTAACTACATGACCTAATTTTACTAAAATTTTTATAATTAAATGATCCTATTATGCAAACTAGTTAATATGCATCTCATGACCTAATTTTTATTTTTTATTAGAAATTCGGAATTAATAAAAGCCCTAATTAAACTATCTAAAATGAATAATTTTTTAATTTATTTTAGGGATTAATTTGATTTAAACCCTATCCTATTTTAGAAAATTATTATTATTATTATTTTAAAAAGGGATGAGATTATAAAAATATGCCAACTTTATCTAAGACCCTATTTTTTTTAAAAAGTATTTTAGGTCCAACCCTAACCTATTTAAAAAGAATTATCTAAAAATGCAATCCTAAAAATATAATCCTAAAAAATCTAATTTACTAAACCTATATGCTCATGTAGGATTTTGATTTTTTGATTTTTTGATTTTGATTTTTATTTTTTTAAAGATGAATAATTATTAAATATTAAATCTAAACAATCAATATAATCAAAAAATAAAGGATTAAAGTAATCGAAAAAATAACATGTTGTCTCACGGGTCAAATTAACGATTATTCTAACCCTAATTATCACGACTAAGAGGTTCAAAATAATTAAAAATCTGATTCTAAGTCTTACGGATCAAATTAATAATTATATTGATTCAACAATTAAAATACTATCAACAAACCCCAAAAATTAATATAATTAAAAAAATGATTCGACATGTTACGTATCGATTAGTAATTACAATAATTTTGGAGAAAATCCTTGTGGATAATGCCTACAAGATTTTATGAATATTAACATCCAATATTGCAATTTAAATAACTAAACTTAAAGATGCTATCAAATAAAATAAAAAATAACATAAAAGAATAAACTAAACTACAAAAAAAGGGGAAAAGTAAAAGTAAAAATAAAAAAACTACCTAGGGGGAAACGGCGGTGGATGGCACTGGTTGTTGGAGCTACGGTGGGGAATGGTTGCAAGTGGATGGCGGCGAGCTTGAGCTCGGGGTAGCGGCGGAGGCGGAGGCGGAGCTGGATCGTGGGTTGTTGGGCGACGATGTCGATAGCAGTGCGGGGCTCAGCTGGTGTCGGGGCATCGCGGATTGCTAGGTGGCAATGGCGTTAAGCTCCAGCACAAGGGTGCGGCGAATTGCGAGCAAAAGGTTGCAGGCACGATGGAGGTTGAGTGTTGGGCAGGGGTGGCGTTCGAGTGGTGGGCAGAGACGGAGGCACGGGTTTCTGAGCGTCCGGCGTGGTTGGATTGACAAGCACAGGCGTAGGCATGGCAGCTGTGGTAGGGTTGCGGGTGATGGACGTTTCCAGAGCAAAGGCGACAGAATCGGGGCTTTTAGGTGGAGATAAGGCTGGCAGAGGCAAAGTAGGGGTGCCGGGAGGGCGAGCGGGGCTCGATCAGTGCCATTGGGTCAAGGGAAGATCTCGAGCGCAGGCGTCGAGGAGCGGACAGTTGGGCTAGTGCGGTGGATCTCGGACCGGCGATGATTGGTAGATTCGAACGGGACAGGGGCAGCAATGTCATCGCAACCACGGGCGTGAAGAAACGAGCAGTGGTCGGGGGTTGACGCGCAATGCTGCGCGTCGAGGGGGGGTGGATCCAGGGGGATGACGATGGCGGAGGTGCGGAGCTGTCGCATAATGGCGGACGCGTAGGTGTGAGATTGGAGCGGCACCGGCAGGAGGGTCGTGGACGACTAGGCTACAACAGCTTTGCGGCTCAGGCAGTGAGGTGGACGCGCAGGTCACCAACGAGGCAGGCGTGGGTTACTCGCGAGACAGGCGCGATTCATTGGACGAAGAAAATGAATAGTTTTTTTTTTTTTACATCACTTCACCAGTCTTCTCACTTTTTCCCACCTGTCCATTGGTCAAACCACCCTATTTTCTTTCTCTCTCTCTTTTTTTTTTTTTTTTTTTGAATTTTCTCACGAAAATTTTCTACTCTTCAAATTTTCTCTAAAAAAAATTCCCCCAGTTACGAAAAATGAAGCTCTCTTTTATAATGATTCCAGACGGCCGTTTTGTATGGCATTTTTTGAGTTTCCATCTTCTATCACATTAAATCAAAGCTGTAAATCAGAGTATGATTTCGCAATCAGCTTGATTTTGCTCAGATTTCTTCCATTTTGTAAAAATTCTTGCCCTTTATTCATTTGATTTTTAAATTGCTTTTGCATTTAACAAAATTCAAATATTCATAGGAATTTCAAATTTCCATGCAAAATCAATCAAATCAATTTCCCCCATTTTTCTTTCATTTTTTTCCTTTTATTTGTTCTAATGCCCCTCTTTGAAAGTGAGCTCGTAGAAATTGCTTTTAAAGACAAATTAAAACCTAAATTTTGATCATGCATATGCACTAAATGACCTTTTGTTAGAAAATGAATTCCATTTTTTGAATGCAATTTATATGATGCATGTAAATGCTAATGCAAATGATAAATGAACTTACCTAGGATAACTTACCTTCAAGGAGGGTAGTGTAATTTGAGATAGTTGGTGTTACATGTCCAAGACTAGTACCATTCTACGGTCGCCTAGAATAGTAGCATGACTTTACAAAGAGACTGTTTTCCCAGGACCCATACCATTCTACGGTCACCTAAACGGGGATTCACTTTTTAGGACCTGTGCCATTCTACGGTTGCCTGAATAGGTGTTGTCTAGGACTTGTACTATTATACGGTTGCTTAAACTAGGATTCATTTTCCAGGACTTGTACCATTCTACGGTTAACTGAATAGGTGTTGCCTAGGACCCGTACCATTCTACGGTTGCCTAAACTGGGATTCATTTTCAGGATCCGTACCATTTTACGGTCGTCTAAATAGGTGTGCTAGGACCGGTACCATTTTACGGTCGCCTAAACTGGGATTCATTTTCAAGACTCGTATCATTATACAGTCGCTTGAATGAGGAAATAGGTGTTGTCTAGGAGTCGTACCATTCTACGGTTACCTGAATAAGTGTTGCCTAGGACTCGTACTATTCTACGGTCGCTTAAACTTGGATTCATTTTCAGAACTTGTACCATTCTACGGTTGCTTGAATGAGGAAATAGGTGTTTTCTAGGACTCGTACTATTTTACGGTCGCCTAGCATTGCGGCATAGATCATCTGACTAGGATCCAAACCTTTCTTCGGTCGCCTTGATCAGAATGAATTTGGGAAAAATCTTTGGGGGGCAACTCTATCGAGTGCTAGTGCTTGAAAATGAATACCTGTACAATGACAAGTATTTAAGGTATGGATAGAGATGTACTTACCTGGTGACATCTCCGTTCCTTGAGGGATATGTCTCTTGTAAAACACAGTTGGAGGAGAGGCAACATGTATTTACAGACATGCATTAATTCAAATGAGATTCATGCGTGATGATTTCTATCAATCTTGCATCACCTAATTTCCATTGGGAAATATTTCAAAAGAATATTCCAGTCTGAACACATGAGTGTTATGAATGTGTCAAATGAAGGATATTTCAGTCTGAAAGGACTTTGCCCTCATCCTCATTAAAAAGGGTCGTTTCATCCTGACCTTTGATTCAAGATTTTGACAATCACTCTATCTCACTATCATCATGCCAAACAAAGGTCTGTGCAATCTCGCAAGTGGTATGACCTTACCAATCTAAGAGGTCTTTAATAGGGACCGTATTGGGGGCTTGGTCAATGGCTTAACAAAAGGGACTCTTTGAGTTGAGGCTATTGAAAGAATGAGTGATATTCCATAATCATCTCTGGGTTTACAAGTCAAGAACCCTACAAAATGATAAAGAAATAATTTTGCTTGCACTTCTTCGAGCGATGTTTAAAACATGTGAACTCCTAGGTTAATTCAAGTGCCCTAATCAGAAGAGACTTTGCAAGAGACATAACTAGGCTTGGTTTATGGGTTGAGAAATGAAAGGATCATTAGGTTCAAAAAGTTTTTAGGGGGTCAAAATTGGTGATCATCTTGACATTTCCACTACTTTCCTTCTCCATTGTCGAAGATTTTTTTTATATCACAACTCCATTGATTGTAACAGCATTTGATTTTTAATACTGCCTTATTGGGGACACGACTCACTATATCAAGAGTTTGATTTTTCTCTTTTCTAGGCATTGGCCTTACTTTTACCAAGCATACTGCTTTTTCATGACCCATTTTTTGCACTTATTTTCTTTGGACAAAATTAGCATTCTAAGCCATGTTACTTGAATGGTTCTTTTTTGCCTTACCCCAGTGTGGGGGATGATCACCAACTGGGTTTAACATGGAATGATTTCATAGGCTTAAGTGGGCTATGTAATGGATGAAAGTGTATAGGATAAAGAAAGAACTCTCTTCGTCATCCTAAGGCACTTTAAATTACCGTACAAGTTACATTATGAAACAATACTCGAAGATTGATGCAAGTGCGAGCAACAAGATTCCTACCATTCATTTCGAATTTGTCCCAATATGGGATGATTCTTGACAGGGATAATTTAAAAAGAATCTCCATAAGCATATGGGGCTTAAAGGGGTTAAGCAGTGGATCACTTGTAGTGTTTGTGATAAAGAAAAAATGCCTCTCATCACTTCGATTGACATACCCATTGCGAGATCACCTTTTCCTTGTGAGCACGGAATTTTTCTACATAACTCACTGGGAATTAGTGTATGAAATAGTGTATGGAATAAGGCTTGCCTTTCATCATTCCAAAGTATCCCATTTGACACATTCAGTCTCACACAATTCATCAAGGAAGAAAAATGCAAGATTTGCAACAAATTCGAACAATTCAACTCATTGAAGCAATTTATTCATCATAGAAATGCTTTTTAGTTCAAAACATGACATGGCAAATTCTATTATGGGTAATACTTCTTTACAACATCTGACTTAACTGGAGTGAAAAACTCACGACCATCCATTTCTGCCAAGATCAAGGCACCGTCAAGAAGTACCTTCTTCACCACATATAGGCTATTATAGTTTGGAGCAAACTTACTTCCATGATCCGGAAAGATCAGTAACAGCTTCCTTAGGACTAGGTCATTTACCTCGAAATGCCTCGGCCTCACCTTTTGGTTGAAAGATCTGGCTACTCTCTATTGATATGTTTGGCCATAGTAGAGAGCCTTTAGTCTTTTCTCGTCGATCAAGTTCAACTGCTCGAATCTTTGCTGTGACCATTCCGCCTCAGACAACTCCACTTGGGATAAAACTCTTAGAGAATGAATCTCCACTTCCACAAGCAAAATTGCCTCCATGCCGTACTCTGGGGCAAAAGGGGTTGCCCTAGTGAAAGTGCGAATTGTTGTTCGATACGCCATCAGTGCGAAGGGTAACCTGTCATGCCAATTTTGATAATTCTCAACTGTCTTAGCCAAGATCTTCTTAATGTTCTTATTGGCTGCTTCAACAGCCTTGTTCATTTGAGGGCGGTAAGGAGACGAATTCAGATGCTTGATTTTGAACTTGCTGAACAACCCATCAACAAGTTTGTTGTTCAAATTGGTCCCGTTATCGGTGATGATTACTTCAGGGATGCCATAGCGAGCAATTATGTCACGTTTGACAAACTTCACAACATTGCGAGCAGTGACACTTGCAAAGGATGTGACTTCGATCCATTTGGAGAAATAGTCTATCACCACCAAAATGAATCGATGCCCATTTGAAGCCTTAGGATTGATTGGGCCAATCACATCAATACCCCACATCGAGAAAGGCCATGGCTTAGAAAATTGGTGCAATTTAGTTGGAGGGACATTTATCTTATTCCCATGAATCTGGTAACGATGACAACTTCGAACATGCTGGATGCAGTCACTTTCCAGTGTGAGCTAGTAGTAGCCTAATCTCATAATCTTCTTGGCTAACATGTGTCCATTCATATGAGGGCCACATACTCCTTCGTGCACTTATTGCATGATTTGAATGGCTTCGGCTGCATCTACACACTGCAACGAGACTGAATCGTAAGATCTCTTGTACAAATTCTTGCCATTGACAAAGAATTTCGGGGCCATCTCTGTGATGTACTTCCTATCAGCTTGAGTGCTTCCCCTGAGAAATTCTTGTTTTTAAATGTAATTCATGATATCGTAATACCATGGTTTTCCGTCAGGTTCTTTTGTCACGATCATATAATAAGTCGGCTTCGGCAAAACTTCTATTTTCAGAGGCTCGACCTCCAACCCATCAATGACTTGCAGCATAGATGACAAAGTCACGAGTGCATTTGCAAATTGATTATGGGACCCGGGCAAGTATTCGAATGAAATTTCCATGAATTCCTTTACTAGATCTTTTAAATACTTGTGGTACGGGAGCAATTTGGTGTCTTTAGTCTTCCATTTTCCTATGATCTGTAGTATGATTTGTGCGGAATCTCTGAACACTTTTAACTTAGCCACTCCCATCTCAATTGTGGCCTGAAGCCCAAGGATGCAAGCTTCATACTGGCCACATTGTTAGTGCATGGGAATGTCAATTTTGCAGCTACTGGATGGTGTCATCCATTTGGGGATATTAGAACTGCTGCAGTACTTGAACCAGACAAGTTTATAGCTCCATCAAAGAACATCTTCTATGAGTCTTCATTTACACTCAAGACACAGTCACCGAGGAAACTGTCATCGTCATTAGGGACTCTTGAATTCTCGATCAATAGATCAGCGATCGCTCGGCCCTTAACCAACTTTTGTGGCATGAATTACACATCAAATTCAAAAATCAAAATTTTCCATTTGGTCAACCTACCCACCAAAGCTGGCTGATCAAGTAAGTACTTGATAGGGTCATTCTCAGTCACGAGGAATGTCTAGTAATGTAGTGTGTATTGTTGCAATCTATGCAATACCCACACCAATGCCACACAAATCTTTTCAACATTAGAATACTTCAGCTCTGATATAGTGAACTTCTTGCTCAGGTAATAAATGACCCGTTCTCTTTTGTCAACAGGACTTTCTTGAGCCAACTTTGCACCTAATGACTCACTATGAATAGTGAGGTAGAGAATCAAAGGATGCCCCGGCAAGGGTGGGACAAGAACTGGTGGATTCATCAAGTACTGCTTCAACTTGTGCATTCTTCTTTAGAAGCTTGAAGAATAGCTTGGCAGTTTCAAAGAGTTGGGAGATGAATCAAGTTATGTAATTCAATCTCCCTAAAAGGCTCCAAACTTCTTTCACCGTTGACGGAGGTTGCAACTTGCATATGGCCTTGGCCTTGGATGGGTCGATCTCAATCCCTTTACTACTCATAATAAATCCGAGTAATTTACCGGATGTTGCTCCGAACACGCAGTTAGTGGGATTTAGACGAAGCTTGAACTCACAGAGTCAATCGAACAACTTTTTCAAAGCTTCAACGTGGCTTCTTCCAAGTTGAGTCTTTGCAATCATATCATCAACATAGACCTCAATCTCCTGGTGCATCATGTCATGAAATAATGCTACCATGGATTGCTAGTAAGTTGCCCCTGCATTCTTGAGTCCAAAGGGCATGACCTTATAAATGCAGTCTTCTCATTGTCTTCCTCCTTCATCCTTATCTAATTGTATCTAGAAAAACCATCTATAAATGAGAATAGTTCAAAATCAGTGGTACTATCCACAAAGACATTTGTGTGGTAATGGGAAATCATCCTTTGGACTAGCCTTGTTCAGATTCCGATAGTCAACACAAACTCGAACTTGACCATCCTTCTTCATCATCGGTACAATGTTAGCCACTCATTCAGGGTATTGTGAGACTTCAATGAATCACATCTTCAAAAGCTTCATCACATCTTTCTCTATCTTCTTTAAGAGCTCGGGCTTAGTCCTCTGCAGCCTCTGCCTCTTAGGTGGCACGTCTGGATTAGTAGGTAGACAATGCTCCACGATTGATGGGTCTAGCCCAGGCATGTCAGTGTAGGTCCATGCAAAAATTTCTTGATATTCCTTCAATAACTGAATTAGGCACTCGGCCTCGTCTTTGGGGAGACTCACCCCAATTTTCACCTCTTTGGTTTCTTCAGTATCACTTAAATAATAGTGACAGTTTGCTCAGATGTAAGAGCCTTGGCTTTCTCATGTTATTTCCATTTGTGCTGCACCTTAATGGATCCTCGATCGAGTCTTCGGGATCATCATTATTGGCACTTGTTGCATTGGATTAGACCATTTCCATACATTTGCATACTATAAGCTTATCCCTGAAACAAGAATAGATGAATTAAAAAGACAAACAGGGTAAACTATTTTGTTTTTGATAGATTTTTGAAAGATTTTTGAAAAGCATTTGTGAAAGCATTTTTTTAAACATTTTTGACACCAGAAAGCATGATGAAGCCTAGGCCTCAGAATTCTCCTTGGATTTTTTTTTCTTTTCTTTTATCGGCTGGATATCATCACTGGGCTAGTTTGGTATACCTCATCATGCCCTCAAAATAAAACTTATAATTTCATTGAAATTCATGAATCAATTACATTTATCGAATGGAAAAAATGCAACACTCAATCACTAAAAGAAATAAGAAACTGAAAACACCTCTCAGAAAATAATAAAAATTCCCGTGTATGGGAATGTGCAAAAACAGTAAAAGAGTTACTCTTGTGGGCGAAGGCCCATCTTTTCAGGGGGTCCTTCATCAATGGCTCCTATGATGAGATTGTCGAACATGTTTATAACTTCTTCCAGCACATCATCAAGGTTCTTTGTCTTCGGGGGTGTTGGATCATCCATGCCACCCCATCCATTTAGGACTATTTAGCGAGGATCAAAATAGAAGCTGGGAGGGGCTGAATAAACCAGGTAATCGAACTTGCCACTAGGTTGCCCCAAAGTGTTTATCACTTCCACTTCATCCTACATCATTCTTAGAGGACCGGGGAATGTCTCGTGAATGCTTGGGGGTAGTGGGTTTTGTCTCCCTTGCCTTTGGTTAGGTAGCGGTTTCTGCCTTTTCTGTCTTCATCCTCCAGAACTTTCCCCACCTCTTCTATGGTACCCTAAACCAGTAGAATGAGACCTCTCATGGGCTTCAATAGGGTTTCGAATGCCCTTGCCATTCCTTCTAAGACTATTGCTAGGAACAAAACTATTCCCAACCATCATTCTTCCCACCATGAGGGTAGCATCAAAACATTAAGGAGTAGGTGGTGATGAACCCCAAGAAGCATGTATGGTGGACACTAACTCAAATGAGTGATAACTTGATTCGAACTCAGAATCTGGCTTTACATAGGGGATAGCCGTCTCATGATAAATCAGGTGGTCATCCTCACCATACACGGTGACCGACTTCCTTTTGATCACAAATTTCATAGCTTGATGTAGACTTGAAGGCACCGCTTCAGCAGTGTGTATCCAGGGATGACCTAGCAGGAAATTGAATGTAGTAGGGATGTCCAGCACTTGGAAGGAAATGTTGAAGACGATCTGCCCTATTTGCACGTTGAGATGGATTTCCCTGATCACCTCATTTTTTATCCCATCGAAAGCTCACATCGAAGTCTTCGTAGCATGTATCCTTGATGAGTTTATCTTGAGGCGATGAAGAGTGGCCGACGGACATATGTTCAGAGCAGACCCATTATCAATGAGAACTCGGGACACATAAAAAGAATTGTGCTTGATAGATATGTAGAGTGCCTTGTTATGTCCCCTGCCTTCAAGAGAGAATTCCTTATCAGAAAAAGTGATCAAGTCCTTGAGAAGGACCGATCCCACAAATTCTTCCAGCTTGTCCGCATCGACCGTCTCTGGCACACGAATTTCACTCAGCACTTTCATTAGCGACTTTTGATGCACGAGGAATGTTAACAAGAGTTCAAGTAAGGAGATCTGGGCAGGCATCTTTTACAACCGGTCAACCACATTATACTCACTTGCTTTTATCATAGTCAGAAATTCCTTAGCCTCTTCATCAGTAATATGTTTTGCAAGTTGAGCGCTAGCTTGACCATAAGTCCGACCAGACCTTGTAATGAGGTCAATATCTAGGTCATAAGACTAAGGCACTACCTTATTGTTGACATACTTATACGACTGAGGCATCTCTATCACTATTTCCTTGTCAGATGCATCTTCTAATGGGGGCATGTCCACAAGCGAAGGATCAACTTTTTCCTTAGTAGCATTGAGCACAGCTTGCTCCTCCTCCCAATTGATAATAATGTGGGAAATAATGGAAACTACATAGTTAAGGTCAGCATACACGATGATGTCGTCATTCACCATTTTGGTAACCTTTTCACTCATCAATGATAGGGGAACTTTTTCATGATTTGGATAATATCTAGCTCTCACCAGTCCATTATAGGCATCTGTCACGTGCACCTTCGAGTTCTTGATTCAACCAATTTCAGGTTCCAGGATAGTATTCACCGTACCCTCATGCTTCAGTAGGGGATTTTCTGGACATTTGGTTGAGCAGTTTGAAATGAAAAGGCCTTTGTGTCCAAGAGATTTTGGATCTTGTGCTTGAGGGTGAAACATTCATCAATTGAATGCCCCAGTTCACCGCTATGGTAGTCACACTTCTTCATCGGGTCGTAACCTCGAATGCTTTCGTAGTTAGGATGCTTCGGTTCACTAGAAAGCAAACCTTTCTTTTGGAGAATCGTCAACACCTGGGATGGAGATCCAGGGAGGGGAGTGAATTGCCTTCTATTATTTGCTTGGGCAAATGATTGACGACTAGCAGTTTGCTGTTGCCTCACATTCATCGGGGTACGGTTGGAACTTTCTTGGCTATAAGCCACATTCACATTCATGACAGCTTCTTTCTCCTTCTTGGCAGAGAATCTTTTATTTGATGGCTCAGTAAACCATCATTCCCTTATCTCCATCTCAATTTGTTTTTCCACAGGAATCTACTAATTGAAGTTCTTGACATACATGCTGGCCATCCATTACGGAACTCAGATGGGAGGGTCTTCATGAACAACTTCATTAACTTCTTGTTAGTAAGCTCAGGAGTGATTTGAGTCGCCAGATTTCTCCACCTCACAGTGTATTCTTTAAATGACTCGCTCCTGTTCTTTTCCATCCGCTCAAGGTCTTCTCGAGAAGATGCGATGTCCATGTTAAGCTTAAACTGTTTGAGGAACGCGTCAACCACTTCATTCCAGGTGTCGAGGAGGTTCACATTTTTCATCACGTACCAGTTTAGTGCAGGTCCGGTCAAACTCGCATGAAATGATTGGATCATGAGAGGCTCATTTTTGACGTGTTGGGCCATGTGCACGTGGCACATCTATAAATGAGATTTTGGGCAAGATGTACCATTGTACTTCTCAAACTCTGGCATCTTGAACTTGCTAGGCATCTTGACCTTCTCATAAACTGAAAGGTCAAACTGGAGTGAGCTTTATGACTCCTACAGTTATTTCACTTTCTCTTCCAGTTTCGCAAAGTGCTCTTCCTGCACTATCTTGGGAATGCTATCAGACTTGACTTTTCCAATAGGGGCTAACAGCATGTCATCTTCTAGCCCGGGCATGTCCTCATCACTCATTTGGGCCCCGTTCATCTACTTTGGGATTTCTATCTCAGGGAGAGTGGGTGGGTTCACCTGGAGGGATTAAAGTTAAGCTGTTATAAGTTGCATAGAGTCAGCTAACCGTTGGAGTTGATTTTCCATGGTAAACATACGATCACGCATTTCATTTTCGTTGGTCATTTTAGCTCTTGATCGCGTAACAATAGGCGAGTGTGGCAGATCTGTTATCGCCTAAAGGGGGAAAGCGAGATAATGTAAGAAACAATGACAAGAGAGGAAAATGGCCCATGACAATGGTCTAATTGCCTCATTTTATTCAAAATTTATTTGAAATTTGAACCAAGTTCCCTAACAATGAACTAAGAATTGAAATCCAAAGTCTCTAAACATTGAATCTAAAAATTGAAAACATTGAACTAGAATTTGAAATCAAAGTCTCTAAACATTGAACTAGGAATCAAAATTCAAGACATCTCATTTTATATGCTTTCGGGATCCCAACACCTTGCAAAGTTTCTTATTTTTAGCTTTAATCATTTCCACTTTCTGCTTAAGATGCTCGATTTGTGCTTGTTGAGTAGGCTTCTCAGTCACATCAGGGACCACTGGACATAAGGCAGCAGAAATCCGGTGTTGTTGGATGTAGAATGCCGATGCATGGTGGATCTCCTCCTCGCCTTTCAGTCTCTTGGGTACCAAAATCTTCTCTAGATGGCATTCATTCCATATAGCAATGATTGTCTGGATCTCGTTGAAGTAGTCATAGTCCGTACGAATAAAATGAACTTGGAACAATTTCGTCTTGAGAGGTAAAGAAACTTCCTGAAGAGCTTTGTACTGACGAGCCACCCTACGTGAGTAATAGGAAGTAGCATCGGAAAGGCCTAGCAACGGGATTGGCTCATCATGCTTGTGTGAAAAATGAGCCCTCTCAACTCGAAACCATTTAGTGTGCCATAGGAATGCCTTAGGATTAGGATCTTTCAAAAAATTAATCCAACGGGCATACTGTTTATTTGGTGAAATACACTCAAGGACTGCAAATTTTTGTATGGGGTGCCTAAAATTGTCAATCTTAAGTTGTTTCATGAGGTACCCAAAACCTCTTATGTGTGAGAAAAACCATATTTGTAAAAGTTCAGGGAGGGCACGCATGGTCTTTTCTTCATTTTGTTTGAAATGGTTTAATGACAAAAATGTTTCAGCTAAGACCATATTGACATAATTTAAGCCATTACAAACACGATTAACCACCCATGAAATTGAAGGATTAATGGCATTTCTTCGATAAAGAAAAACGATTAGCCCGAAAAATGCTAACATGAAGATCCTAGCTTTTGAAATCGTTGATTGATTTGCAGAACATTCTTCCAAAAACGAAAATGGGCATGCAAAAAAATTGGCTTTGACAATTTTCCTTACACTTTCAACTTCAATTTTCTAAAACTGTGATAATTCAGAAATAGAATCTATACCGATAGGTGGTCTAACAAGTTCCTTTTTCTAGGGGTATTCCAATGGTAACACTATATTCTTTAAGTGTTGGAGTCAATTCGTACATATCAAATATGAAGGTGGAAGTTTGTGGACACCAGAAGTGAGGGAGTGCCTATATTACATCAGAGTGGATGTTGATCTCTAACGGTGGGAGAAGTCGGGTGATCCTGGCTTTCACATAGCTCTGGCCATCTTGATCTAACTGGTCCAACCACCTCTTGAGCTCCTTTTTGGGAGTGGAAATGAATTGTATGTCGGTTTTCCCCATCGCATACAAGACTGACGACGAAACCTATTGTCATGGACCGACAAAATTGCAATAAAGTAAATAAATTGTGAAGAATTAAGACAACTTACTTTTACGGAAAGGGATGATAATCACATAGACACATGCATGAAATGTGAGGCTTGATTTCTATCTGGATGCCTTAACAAAGTGGAGCTTAGAGGATGATCTGACCGTTACAGTCTCGCATTAACGTGTCAGGTCCTCCTAACCTCGGCTCAGTCGAATGGAATACCCAATAATCACGCAATCTCGCGGATATGGACAAACACATTCGACACCATGAAAGAAATTTTGGGGAAGAGAATGTCAACCTCTATATAGCAGTCTCGCTTTGGAGGAAGTATCATTCTTAACATCATTCTAGAAATCCTATCGTAGCCCAGGTTCGACCGCAAGTTGTGTGTGCAGTAGTGTAGTGCTAAAAGCAATAAAATATGCACAACAGTTTAAATACAAACAACACTTCTAATCAAGGAAAAATAAATTATTCATCCCCACATCTTCCCGTAGGACAAAGATTAGCAAATACTACTCCTCTTATACCTCCCATATGTAAGAACATTTAACACCTTAGAATTGTTACGGACGTACCTGATATCCTCGCTGTCAAACAAAAACATTTTTTAAAAGAAAAAGAAAAATTGGCCTAGGTCCACTAAGTGTTTTAACATAAGTCCCCAGTGGAGTCGCCAAGTTATCGCGACCTAAATTTCGGATACACCACCCAAACTAGGTTAATGGATTACTAAGTCTTTAAATTTAGCTCAAGCTCTCTCAAGCTCTTACCAATTTGTGACTTAAGGTTCAAATATTTAACACGCAAAAGATTATTAACTAGGAGTTGCCACTAATTAATTTATGGTAGGTTGATTAGACACCTAAGTAAAATAATGAGAGAATTATTTTACTGCCATTTTGGTACAATTTCTTCTTTAATTTTCAAAAAATGTTTTTGCAAGCAGCTTGGATTTATTTTAACCTAAATCTCTATCATGCAATAGAGTGATCACACAGATGTTCAACCATTATTAAACATTCAGTAATTAAAAATAAATTGCATCACACAAAATAATTTTTTTTTTGGGTTTTCTTTGAAATTAGAATTCTTTTATAAAAAATGCATTTTTAACTACATGACCTAATTTTACTAAAAAATTTCTAATTAAATGATCCTATTATGCAAACTAGTTAATATGCATCTCATGACCTAATTTTTATTTTTTTCGAAATTCGGAATTAATAAAAGCCCTAATTAAACTATCTAAAATGAATAATTTTCTAATGTATTTTAGGGATTAATTTGATTTAAACCCTATACTATCTTAGAAAATTATTTATTTATTTATTTATTTTTAAAAAGGGATGAGATTATAAAAATATGCCAACTTTATCTAAGACCCTATTTTTTTTTTTTTAAAAGTGTTTTAGGTCCAACCCTAACCTATTTAAAAAGAATTATCTAAAAATGCAATCCTAAAAATATAATCCTAAAAAAAATATAATTTACTAAACCTACATGTCTCATTTACTAAACCTATATGCTCATGTAGGATTTTGATTTTTTGATTTTTAAAGATGAGTAATTATTAAATATTAAATCTAAACAATCAATATAATCAACAAATAAAGGATTAAAGTAATTGAAAAAATAACCTGTTGTCTCACAGTCAAATTAACGATTATTCTAACCATAATTATCACGACAAAGAGGTTCAAAATAATTGAAATCTCATTCAAGTCTTACGGATCAAATTAATAATTCCATTGATTCAACAATTAAAATACTATCAACAAACCCCAAAAATTAATATAATTAAGAAAATGATCCGACATCTTACGGATTGAATTGGTAATTACAATAATTTTGGGGAAAACCCCTGCGGATAATGTCTACAAGATTTTATGAATATTAACATTCAATATTGCAATTTAAATAACTAAACTTAAAGATGCTATCAAAAAAATAAAAAAAAATAACAAAAAGAATAAACTAAACTACAAAAAAAAAAGGAAAAGTAAAAGTAAAAATAAAAAAACTACGTAGGGGGAAATGGCAGTGGATGGCGTCGAGCGATAGTTCACTAGTCGTTGGATCTCCGGTGGGGAGCGGTACGGTGGACGGCGGTGGGCTCGAGCTCGGGGCAGCGGCAGAGGCGGAGCTGGATCATGGGTTGCTAGGTGACGACGTTAGTAGCAATGTGGCGCTCAGCTGGTGTCAGGTCGTCGTGGACTGCTGGACGGTGACGGCGTTGAGGTTCGGCGTAGGGGTGCGGCAAATCGTGGGTAGAAGGCTGCAAACGCAATGGAGGCTGAGCGTCAGGCAGGGGCAGCGTTCGAGTGGTGGGTAGAGATGCTCGGACGGAGGTAGAGATGGAGGCACAGGTTTCTGGGCATCCGGCTCGGTTGGATCAGATAGGCGCAGGTGCAGGCGCGGCGGCTGTGGCAGTGTCGTGGGCGACGAAGGTTTCCGGAGTAGAGGCGTTGGAATCGGGGCTTCTGGGTGGAGACACGGCCAGTGGAGGCAAAGCAGGGGCGCCGGGAGGGCGAGCGGGGCTCGATCGATGCTACTGGGTAGAGGGAAGATCTCAAGCGCTTGCGTCGAGGAGTGGACAGTTGGGTTGGCGCGACGGATCTCGGACCAGCAGTCACTAGTAGATTTGGACTGGATAGTGGCAGCAACGTCGTTGCGGATTGGCTTCGTGGGTTGCTAGAGTCACGGCCACCAACGTGAAGAAACGAGTGACGCTCAAGGGTTGAGGCGTGGTGCTGCACATCAAGGGGGGGCGGATTTGGTGGGATGACGATGGTGGAGGTGTGGAGCCATTGCAGGTCGGCGGACATGCGGGTGTGAGATCGAAGTGGCGCCGGTAGGAGGGTTGCGGACAATTAGGCTACAATGGCTTCGCGGCTCAAGCAGTGAGGTGGACGCGCTAGTCGCTAGCGAGGTAGGCTTGGGTTGCCGGCGGGACAGGCGCGGGTCGCCGAACGAAGAAAATGAATAGTCTTTTTTGTTTACGTCACTTCACCGGTCTTCTAACTTTTTCCCACCTACCCACTAGTCAAACCACTCTCTTTTCTTTCTCTTTGTTTTTTTTTTTCTTTTTTTGAATTTTCTCATGAAAATTTTCTACTCTTCGAATTTTCTCTCAAAAAAAAAAATCCCCATAGTTACAAATAATGAAGCTCTCTTTTATAATGATTCTAGACAACCGCTTTGTATGGCATTTTTTGAGTTTCCATCTTTTGTCACATTAAATCAAAACTGTAAATCAGAGCATGATTTCACAATCAGCTCGATTTTGTTCAGATTTCTTTCATTTTGTAAAAATTCTTGCCTTTTATTCACTTGATTTTTAAATTGCTTTTGCATTTAACAAAATCCGAATATTCATCAGAATTTCAAATTTCCATGCATAATCAATCAAATCAATTTCCCCCATTTTAAATTTTTTTCTTTTATTTGTTTTAATGCAATTTTTATTTTATTTCCTTAGGGTCGTCAAAATTTAGGTGTCAACAGGTTAATAGCATGCATTGCATGATTATCATTGAATAAGTGAAAACAAAAAAAAGAAAAAGAAAGTGCGTGTTAATTAGAAATTATATTTAGGGCCGTTGATGTGAATTCTGATTTAATATTGCAAATATTTTCGTTGCTATGAGGTAAGTTTTGTAATTTATTCATTGTTTTATCTAGGTGTTAAATTGGTGGTTTGCACACCCGTATGAACACCTCACATGTTAGGGAGGTAAATTAAAATCAATTCAAGCTACTTGCCAAATATTTTTTTCAAAATAAAAGGGAAAAGTACCAAAAGGGTGTTAGAGAAATTTAACGTAATCAAGTTCCTGAACTCACAATCTCTGGTTCGTAGGAGTAAAGTAAGTCTCCCGTTACTTTACTTAGGTGTCTAATCGAGCTACTATAAACTGATTAGTGGTGACTCCCTTTTGCATGCTAGATATTTGAATCTAAATTGCAAATTGGTATGGACTTGGGGGAGCCCGAGCTAAGTTAGACTTAGTAGTCCATTAGCCTAATTTTAGGTGGTGCACCCGAAATTTAGGTCACAACACACCTTTAAAGTTAAAGGTGAACGTGCTAAGGTGATATCAGTTTGGGCTTTTCTGTGTACATATCCCAAACAATTATCCCCCACTATGTCTCCGACTCTTAGGTTTTCCACTCTAGTATCCGTTTGGCACATATGAGAGCCTCATTCTTCTAGGCATTTTACCAAGCAATTCCATAAGAAACGCATCTGTTTCTATTTCACCCAACTGTCAAAAATCCAACTTAAGCAGTAGAACATGTAAGAATGGACGGATAATCGATTCACTAAATCCAGCACTGAATCAACCGAAACATTTTCCAAACGCAGACATTACCAACCAAAAAGGAAGAAACATGGAAGCGGACAAGGAAGAGGAGAGGAGTCAAAAGTCAGACAGCTCGCATGACTGAAGCCGACCACTCGATTGAAGTGGAACAATTTGGTGGGAACCTGAGCCGATCGGTTGAGCGTTTGATACTAAGAAGGTTTTGCTAGAAAGCGGAGCACAAGAGAAGCGATATTCGTGGAACAGAGCAATCTTTTGGCCTAAACCATCTCCCGCGACGCTTATTTGAGAACGATCACAAAGCTTATTGCATCGGATCAGAGCCGATCTAGAAACGTGAACATGTACTCACGTACTTGCGACTTGAAGGAGTGGCGCTGATAGTGAATGGAGGCCCGAGTTGCTGCTGCTGCTTCTCTTCTTCTTCCTCTATCTCCGTGCGTGTCTGAACAGAACCAGAAAAGTCGCGGGTAGGCATAACTTACGAAGAAGGCGACTAGAGGTTGTGGCTAGACCCGGCAAAGGCGAGTTGTAGAAAACCCTCGAGAACTAAGGCCCCATTCGTTTAGCAAAACATATGGCATTTTTGGAAAACATTTTGCACAGAGTCATTTTGCAAGAAAATAATCATAATTTTTGTTGTTCGGCTAAAACCTAAAAATAAATTAGAAAATATTTTTCGTTGTTCAGTAAATAAAATCTTTTCCTCTATGGCCCCTTTTAATAATTCTTTTATTATTATATTTTTTAAAAAATTGATTTTAAATTATTTCTATGCTTTTTCTTTTCTTTTTTCCTCTTCTTTCTTTTGCTATATTTTTTTTTCATTTCTTCTTTTTCTTTTTCTTTTTTTTTTCCTTCTCTTCTTCTTCATTGGCCAATCACCAGTGATAGCGAGGGCCGATGACCGCAATCATAGGTGAGCTGGAGCTTAGCGATAAGCCGGCAAGGTTAAGCTCGCCCAATGTCGACGAGCTCAAGCCCTGCCAGATCCGACCATCTGGGCGAGGCTCAAGCCTCGCCGACATCTAACGACCTTAGGTGAGGCTTGAGCCCCATCCGACCACCAAATCCAATGAACTAGGCGAGGCTCGAGCCTTGCTAGAGGTCACTAGAGCCTCATTGATGTGTGGCAACCTTTGGCAAGCCTTGAGCCCTACCTAGGTGGCCGAATCTAGTGGGGCTCGAGCTTGCTAGTGTCAGGCGAGCTTTGTCTCGCTTAATTAGGTAATGCTTTAGCTCGCCTATGGCTGGTCATAGGCCGATGGCAGTCAATGAGGGCTAAGGAAGAAGAAGAAGAAGAAAGAAAGAAAGAAAGAAAGAAAGAAGAGAAAAAATAAAAAATATATCAATTCAACTTTTAAAAATAAAAATAAAATATAAAAAAATGAAAATTAGTTTGGTGAAAGAAAGTGAGGTGGAAGAAGTTATGGGAACTATTTTCCATTTTCAAAAAGTGGAAAATATATTCCTCACTTTCAAAGGTGTGTTTTCCAATAGCAAAAACATATTTTTTTACTAGTTCATTTTTCGTGAAATGAATGTTGGAAAATTCATAAAACATTTTTCAATTTTTTTTTTTGTAAAATAAACGGAGCTAATCCTCGATTTTTGGACCGACAAAAGCTTGTTTGCTTTCACATCTAACAAAAAAAAAATTGGTTGATATCACAAAAAACCTTAAATTTATACACTTAGTTACAAATTTTCCCTAAAATAATTTTATAACAACGAAAAATCCCAAATTGTTATATTTGTGACAAATTTACTCTCTCTTAATTTTATTAAATTAAATTAATACCTGAAAAAAATCACAAATTGGTAGAGTAAAATCCTAAATTGATACATCAGTCAACCATCACATGCCATCCAACTTGATAATTTGAAGGTAAAATTTAACGGAAATTGACGGAGAATAAAATCAAATGTGTATGAGTTTAAAGTTTTTGGTGGTTAACAAATTAATTTGAGATAAATTTGTTAAAGTGTACTAATTTGAGGTTTTTCATAGTATTAAGCAGAAAAAAAAAATTCTCAACGGATGCTTTTGATCCTCTCTTTTTATTTATTTATTTGGTGCTTGGGGCTTTGGCCGCTTGAAAAGGAACGTGTGTGTATATATATTCAAAACAAAAATAATAACTCAATAGAATAGAGTTCATAAAAAAGCGAGAAAAAAAAACATAAAACAATGAGGCACATTTAGGTCGTTACGCACTTGTTAGATTTCATTAACATCTTCATAGGGCGGGGAATCAGCCTAAGAAGATCGAGGTCGAACAACTTTGCGATTGAATACCATTCTATCGGTGTTACTTTTGAAAGGCTGATTCCTATTTCAATCTTCTTGCTTCGACATGTTCGTAGTTTATGACAGTCGGGGACATTTGAAGTACTCTTATGGCATTGGGGTCATAGCATATCGTAATTCTGTTCATTTACGTTGTCATTTAAAATTTTTATGAGAACGTTTCAATGCATGAGTCTCAACGGCATAAAAGATCTCATGCTGCTATACCGCAGTTTATTTTTGTTGTAAAAATTATGGGTTAGGTTCCTATTTTTTTTCCCACCCACTTGATCTTAAATTATTGTGGTTCTCGAGAGCTGGTGAAATTTGAAGATAATTATCATGATTTTTTAGGTCCTAACACGTTGTAATTGTGGGCATTTTATCTTAAGTCAATGAAAACTTTCGTAGCTCTTTTCAACAACCTACTCATAAGAAGTCGCAACCCATCTATTTTCGTTGTGCTATAGCTCATTTTGGTCGAAGCACAATAATTTTGGCCTCGGAGATCGATCAATCGCTGTCCAAGCAACAAACCATCAATATCGCTGATTCTTATTTTGGCTGCCCACTTTGAAATTATCATGGTTCATGACAATTGGGAAAATTTCAAGTACTCTCATGGCATTTGAGTTCGTGATGCACGTATCATTCTATTGTAAGTCGCTAAAATTTTTGCAAACTTTTCGATAAACAAGTAATAATAAGTTGTGATATATCTTATTTTATCGTATTACAAGTTATTTTTGTCGTAAAACAGTGGATTTTATCTTAGAGATTAGTTGATCGATGTCCAAGCATCGATTGATCGGTTTATTTTCTCTTTCTCTTTCCACCACTTGATTTGAAACTATCATGGCTCATGAGGAAGTTTAAAATACTATCACAATTTTTGATGTTGTAACACATTGTAATTGCTATCATTTGTCGTAAATCAGTTAAAAGTTTCTAGTGACTTTTCAGTGAGCTAGTCGTAACATTCTCAAGGTATTTGAGGGCGTAACACATTGTAGTTGCGTTCATTTTGCTAGAAGTCAAGGAAAATTTTCATAAACGCTTTTCAATGAACAAGCCGTGAAAGTTGTCCTCGATCAACTGACATGTTTAGACAATTGACCAATCTTGTGAAATAAGCCTGAGACATTTCACGGAAAGATGAAATGTGCTATGACAAATGTATGGTGGTACGGCCGAACATAGCTTGCTCCGGTTAGAATAAAAGGATTTTTCAATCACATGAACATGATAAAAAATTAATAAATACAGTGTACCCAAATCAAATGTAGCTATTATTGATCTAACGAGCGAAAAGATGTCTTCCCATGAGATGAACGTTCACCACTCTCCTCTATGAAAGCTATGATGGATGTGTATTTTTTTTCCTCTCTTCTGTTTTGTGGAAATAGCGGAAGTCTGATAATGGAATACATTCATTCTCCACTGAGAAGACATCTTACATAGACGGAGTGATAAGAGTAACCCTAGAGCTACCAAATCTCAACCTTTCATCAAGATTTAAGATATGGATTCTATATATATAATTGGATGTCAAAAATATATTGCCCTTAATATATTTTACTAAATTGGGCGTATATCAAATACTAAATAATAGACTTGATAAGCCAAATAAATGGATTATACAACCTCAAGTCCAACATTCTCCCACTTAACTAAAGGTTCTACTATCAATCTATTCATTAGACAACACAACATAATTAAACATATACAACATCCCTTAAGTAAGGTCATGTCTAACATTTATGTAAGAAAGAATTGGAGCTAGTATCCATGTTCCAATGCCATTGCACCATTCTCCATTTACCATCCTAGCACAAATATTAAACAAAACATTTAATGGGCTAATAGTCATGAACCATAACGTTTCATAATATAAAAATGTTCATGAGGTCCATACATAATTGTTTGTTTAAAAAAAAAAAGAAAAAAAAATTCAAAGGTGCATATATTACAAGAGGCAACAAAAGATAAATCCAAGTCCATTACATGAGGTGATAACAAATAAAATGTCATTTCCAAAACCATGGTCTAAACTAGAAGTTATTAACCAACCCCATACTAGCATCATGTTCTCGAAAGATATTGGATAGTAAGCCTTTTGCCACGAGATCTGCTAACATTGCTTTCATACTAATATACTAAGGGCGCACATGTTTTTATTTCTGTTCCTTTTTTGTTCCTGGGAATAGAAATAAAAAAAAAAGTGTTTTTGTTCCGGGAAACAATTTTTGAATAAAAAAACGCGTTTGGTAAACTTGTTCCGGGAATAAAAAATGAACAGAAACACATTTGGTAAGTTTTATTCTTTTTTTGTATCTTTTAATTTTTTAATGTTTTTATTTTATTTTGCATTTCTTCCCTCTTTTTTTTTTCTTCTTTTGGTTGGTCGCTGGCATCCGGCGACCGGCCGACGGGGCCGGCAGCCTCGCCCAGCCATGGTGAGGCTCGCCGGCGAGGTCGACGCCGTTTGACGGCGTCGCCGGTCCTCGATGGCCGGTCGCCGGCCATGGCCAAGGCCGGCGACCGGTGAAAGAAAAAAGAAGAAAAAAAGAAGAAGAAAAGAAGAAGAGAAGAAGAAGAGAGAGAAGAAACGTTTCTTCAAAATTGTTTCTGGAACAAGAAGTAGGTTTTTTTTGTTTCTTTTTTTTTGTTCTTTTTGTGTTCCGAGAACAAAAGAACAGAAACGCAACCAAACGCGTTTATGTTTTTTTTTTTTGTTCCTAGGAACAAAAAAACAAAAAAGTGTTCTAGAAACATTTTTTTGGAACGTTTCCATGCTGCCCCTAAATAAACACAATTTGATTTTGGACTCTTTCTCTCATAACTAGGTACTTAAGGTCAATGTGTTTGGATGCACCACTTGACTTCTTGTTCTTCAAGAAGAAAACAACGATTTGATTGTCACAATGAATCTTCACTGGTCTTGAAATAGTATCAACTACCTTTAACCCCATAATGAAGTTCTTCAACCATAAACCATGAGAACTTGCCTCATAACATGCTATGAACTCAGCCTCCATAGTGGAAGATGCCTTTAAGGACTGCTTTGCACTCTTCCATGAGATAGGTCCACAAGCAAGCATAAAAATGTTAACATGATGTGTATTTCTTGGTGTTAATGCACCTAGTATAATCAGAATCAAAATAACCAATAACCTCAAGGCTATTTGTTCTATTGTAGGTAAGCATAAAATCTTTTGCATCCTATAAGTAAAGCATCACTTTCTTAGTTGCTTTCCAATGACCCATTCCTAGGTTTATTTGGTAATGGCCAAGTATTTCAACAATATACACTATGTTTGAGTGAGTACATACTTGAGCATACACAAGACTCCCCACATCAAATGCATAAGAAATATGCTCCATTTGTCCAAGCTCTAGTTAATTTCTAGGGTATTGCAATAAGTTGAATTTGTCACCTTTAACAATAGAGACAACATTGGGAGAGTAGTTATGCATGTTGAATCTCTTGAGAATCTTTGCAATATAGGCTCTTTGAGGTAATCCTAAGATCCCTCGAGATATATCATTGTGAATCTCAATGCCTATTACTTAAAAGGCTTCACCAAGGTCTTTCACCTCAATTCATGTGAAAGAAAAGTCTTGGTCTCATCCAACAAGTCCTTATCATTGCTGGCAAGTAGTATATCATCTACATATAATATTAGAATGATCAATTTACTCCCACTGATCTTAAGATATATTCATTGATCCACTGCATTTTCTTTAAAGTCAGAATTACTAATCACATCATGAAACTTAAGATACCATTGTCTTGAGGCTTGTTTCAAACCATAGATGACTTTTTCAGTTTGCATTTCATGTGTCCCTTGCCCTTGACTACAAAACCTTATGGCTGTGCCATATAGACATCTTCTTGCAAGTCTCCATTAAGAAAAACTGTTTTCATGTCCATTTGATATAACTCTAAATCATAATGAGCTCTTAAGGCCATGACTATTCTGGAAGAGTCATTCTTTGACACGGGTAAAAGTATCATTATAATCCACTCATTCTCTTTGAGTGAAACCTTTTGTGACCAATCTGACTTTATATCTTTCAACATTAACTTTAGGGTCTAGCTTAGTTTGTAGACCCATTTACAGCCTACAACCTGGGCCCCTTTAGGCATGTCTACTAAGTCCTAAATATTATTAGTTTTCATTGAGTTTGACTCATCTTTCATAACTTCAAGCCACTGAGTAGAATGATTGCTTGTGATGGCTTCATCATAAGATAGGATCAATTCATTTGCCAACATCATGGTTTGACTCATCTAGATACACGATGTATTCTTCAGAGATAGCTGATTTTCTTTCTTGTTCGACCTCCTAAAAGGTTATTAATCAACAGGAGGGAGAATAGGCTCCATACTTTGAGGTTCTTCATTAGGTACCTCCTCTAGTAGACCATAATCTTTTGGTGAAGGTAATGGTATGCTAGACCCTTGAATAATAGGAACCAAAATATGATCACAAGTAGAAAGGTCTATTGTTCTAGTGGTACCATAATTAGCATTTTCCAAAAGCACCGCATTTCTAGTCTCAACAAATTTATGGTCCTTGGGTTGAGTTTATTCATTTGTGGGTTATCTATTTTTGCCTTAGCCAAACAACCCATAGATGAAAATATCTCAAACTCGGTTTCCTTTGTGTCCATAGTTCATAAGGTGCCTTAACCATAGATTTACTAGGGACTTGATTAAGGATATGCATGGTTGCTTTGAGAGCTTTTAGCAAAAGACATTTTGGTAGAATGTGATATAGCTAGTACGAGTACCTAGAGGGGGGTGAATAGGTATATAAATGATTTTTCTTGATAATTTCTTGATAATTGCGCAATACTTAGACAGTTGAATGATTTGCGATAAGTAATAATCAATGTAAGACTAAGTAAAGGAAAGAGAGAAATGAACACGCGGTTTATAGTGGTTCGGCTTGATTCAAGCCTACGTCCACTCTTCTGCACTGATAGCCAATTGGCTGGATTCCACTATGAACAAAGAGATGTTACAGTGTTGATCTTCCTTGATTTCTAGGTGTAGATGATCTACCACACTCGCTCAAGGTATCACCAAGTATAGACACTCTCTGTGTATACAATTTCGCTCGATCGTATCGATTAATAATCAAGGTGCTTCGGACTGGAATTTCTCTATCGATCACGTACTCAAACAACTAGAACGTCTTCCTTTTTATACTCCTTTATGCCATCATACCCGTTGGCACTTTCCAAAGGAATTCCTCCAATCTCCCCGTTGGACGGAATCAATCAAGAAGGTCATTCGAGCTATTAAAGGAACCTGACGATAGCCCATCAATCCTATTCGCCCATATAATCAGGATCTTGGTTTCTAAGAATAGAACATTCCAAGAATACTTCGTCGACCATCGGATCTTCAATTGATCTAGATACGAACAAAAGAATCCGTTATATTTATCCAACCAAAAAGATCTTCTCCAGACGATAGGATTAAACCTCAACCATATACTTCGCTCGATTTCCTTCGTCATCGGATCGTAAAGACTATCAATGAGAATAGTCTTGAGTCTTGAGTCTTAAGTCTCGAATCTTGAGTCTTGAATCTTGAGTATGGTAATCAGAAAGTCTTCAGACTTTAAACTAGACAATCTGCAGATATCCAGACTAGACTGAAGGAAACGTTTTGTCAGCTTCAAAATATTCTGGAAAGATTTCTCCAACAATCTCCCCCTTTTTGATGGTGACAAAACTTTCCTGTAGATTTGAACCTCTTTGACCTGCAAAAACATTTCTCAAGTAATATGGCTATCTCATAAAGATTAACAAAACAACTAGACTTTGCATCCACAGAAAATTGGTTAGTCTTTCATGAGTAATACCATATAACAACACTTGATATAAATGCAAACAGTCAAGCATCTAAATCCACAGCCAATTCAGTCAAATTCAAGTTCACACCCAAGTTCACTCAAGTCATACTAAAAAAAAAAACACATTTAACCACAAAAATAAATTTAAAGTCAAAAAAGGTTGGTTCAAATTGCTTCTCCCCCTTTTTGTCATCATTAAAAAAGGTGAGAAATGAGTCATGTCTGCTTGGGAATGCACATGATTTAGAAATCTCCCATGGACTGGACTACGCCTTCTAGCCTCTTCAAGTCCTCCCTTAGTTGAGCTACCTCCTCTCCTTTGGCATTAGCTTGAAGTTGCAGAGCGAGGTCTTTCATTTTATCCTTCAGGGTAACTGAAGATACTTGTCCAGCATTCTTCATGGCTTGAATTTCACAGTCCAGAGCATATATCTGGCCACGCATTTCCAGAAGAACATCCATAATACGACGAAAATCTGCAGAATTGTCCGTCTGATTACTTGCATTTGCTCTTTCCGATGGAGTGAATGCAGACGATGGCGCTTCTGTATAGTCTTGCAGATTTGGTGTCGACGTATCGTGTCCTTCTTTAGGCATTTGAGAAGCCTGAATTTCTTCTGGATCTGCTGGAGATTGTCTTAGACCTTCACTATTGGCAGCATGAGGTGTGGACCTTTGCTCGCCAACTCCCCCTGTCTCTAGGACATCAAAAGGGGAAGAGTGATGATCATGCTCTTCTATGTCTTGATTCTCCTTCTCTCCAGATTCAGCTGCAGACTTTTCTTGCTCTTCTTCTCCTTCTTCTTTAGCTTCTTTCTCCTTCTCTCGCTGCTCTTCTTCTTCTCTGTTCTTGGCTTGCTCCGCTTCTTCTCTTTGTTTCTTCTGTTGTTCTGTTGGTTGGGGAACAGAACTTCCGGTCCTTATCAAGGCAGTGATTGTAAGATCTTCCTCCTCATCTTCATCCTCCAAGATGAAAGTTCTCTTCTTTTTGGATGGGGCACCAATGGCCTCCTTCCCTTTTCGCTTTGAAACAGACGGAACTGGAGTCTTCACTCTGAATTTCTCCATTGCCTTAGAAAGTTCTTGCAGACGCATCTTCGTTAACATCTTCAAACTTACCACCATCTTATCGCACGGTCGAACACAAAGTGTGTGTGTGGAGGTTCAATATTCATGTGTCTGAAGATCTTGGTCACCAGACCTGGATAAGGCAATTGTCCCTTGTCTTTTGACATTGCTCTGTACATGTGAAAGAGAATAGTGTGAGGAAGAGAGAACTTCATCCCTGAGTTGATTGCGTACATCAATTTTGCCTCTGAATTTGACACATCAGTCTTTGATGTGGACTTGGGCCTGATGCAATTTATCACAATTTTGTGCAGCACAACATTGATGGCACGCAGCCTTGAATAGATGATTCTTCCCTCTACATCTCTATCCTTGACAAGTTCCAGTGAGGCACGAGCAACTGAGACTTTGATTGGTTGATAGTATCCTCATTCAACTCCAATTATGTCCGCCAACATGTCCACATCTAACACATAATCCTGATCTCGAACACTGAATGATATTCTATTCGCATCTATAAAGCTGAGATTCGAATAGAAATATGCGATCGATTGTGCATATCCGTCCGTGGTATCGGTGCAAAAACGTTCCAGTTGAAGCAGACTGAACTTTTCCCTCAAGTTCACATTCACAGCATCCAAGAAATCGAAATCGACACTCCTAGGGTTTATCACCCCTCGTTTCAGCAGTCTGAAAAACAAATTCTCCTGTTCTTTCGATTTGAACAACTCCATCCTCTTTCCTTTCACCTTTGCAGCAATACCCATTCTCGGTTGAAAATCACTGAACATTTTGTCATCGTCGTTCCCATCAGTCAAATTTGGTCCCGACATACGAGGGTCACTGGTAATATTAGCAAGCGCTTCCTCTGCTTTACCCTTGGGAGCAATTCCCAAATCCTCCATTTTCTTCAGAAAGATATACTCATTCCCATAATTCTTTTCTTTAAGAAAATCATCCACGTATTTCAACGGAGTCCCAGTACTTTTCAAAGCACGGTAAAGTTTGTAAATATAAGAGGGTTTTTGGACTCTTACAGGATCTGCGTCCTCGATTATCTCTTCCTCCGGATGTTGACCCGCACCTTGTGGGGTAGATGGCGTTGAGTGACGTGGTGGAGAATGAGTCGGGTTCTGTTGCTGACTCGATAATTCTTCCTCTTCTGTAAGATCGAAGTAGGTAGGTCCCTCCTTCATCCTCTGTGATCCCCTGTTCGCGATTCTTGAAGACTTCCTCGAAGAAGACATCCTTCTTGTTGCTGAAAGATTCCTTTACTCGCTTTCCCAAGAAAAGATGACAACTTTCTCGAAGATGAACACGCAGTAGAAACCGGATTCGGAGGAGAATGCTTTTTAGGGTTTTGAAGATTGAAAATGAGAACTGTATATATATAACTCAGTTTTGAAAATGGAAGTTCAATCGGTACAAGAAAATGTACGAATACCTCTTTTTGAAATCAATAACGCCAAAATTAATCCTTTTGAAAAGAAAAGTTTTCGATTTTCACGGAGACTCCAAAATAACTGAACGAAAGATCATACCTTTTCGAATAACAACTTACAGTCTATAAACATCAGTGTCTGAGTCTGAAGATACAGAGTCTGAGAGATTTGAGTCTGACGATCAACTTTTTGAGTCTGAAGGTTGGAGAGTCTCTAGACTTTAACTTCTTCGAGCTTCAAAATGTTGAGTCTGGAACGGATAAAATCGAATTGATTTTTCTCCAAAAGCTTTGTGAATATATCCGCTAGTTGACTTTTTGAATCAACAAATTGAATCGAGATTTCTCCACTTTGAATATGATCTCTAATGAAGTGATGTTGAATTTCTATATGCTTTAATCTTGAATGAAGAATTGGATTTTTGGTGAGATTGATTGCGCTGGTGTTGTCACATTTGATTTCTGTGCATGAGTCTTCAATCCCATAGTCTTGTAGCTGTTGTTTTATCCATAGAATTTGTGAACAGCAGCTTCCAAGGGCTACATACTCGCTTCTATTGTTGAGAGAGCTACGTTGCTTTGTTTCCTTGAAAACCAAGACACCGTCCCCTTCCAAGCAACCGGCAAGTTCGAAGTACTCTTTCTATCGACTCTGCAGCCGGCTAGATCTGCGTCTGAATATCCCAGAAGATTAAAGTCTCCCTTCTTAGGATACCAAAGACCAATGCTTGAAGATGAAGCAATGTATTTTTGCAGCACTGAGATGGGATTCTCTAGGATCTGATTGAAACCTAACACAGATGCAAACACTCAACAAAATGTCAAGTCTAGAAGCAGTAAGATAAAGAAGTGAACCAATGATGCTCCTATATAGCTTTTGATCAACTTTCTTTCCTTCTTCATCTTTGTCTATCTTCAAAGAACTTGACATTGGTATATCAGTCTTCTTACAATTTTCCAATCCAAACCTTTTGACAAGATCATTAGCATATTTTTCTTGGTAAATGAAAGTTCATTCCTTCAATTGCTTTATTTGAAAACCAAGAAAGAATGTTAATTCTCCCATCATACTTATTTCAAACTCATCCTGCATAGACTTAGAAAATTTCTTGCATAGACTTTCATTAGAGGATCCAAAGATAATATCATCCACATGTATTTGAACAAGTAAAAGGCTTTTGTTTTCCTTTTTGATAAATAAAGTAGTATCTACTTTACCTTTGACAAAACCATTTTGTAATAAGAACTTACTTAGTCTGTCGTACCAAGCTCGAGGTGCTTGCTTTAGACCATACAAGGCATTTTTCAGTCTGAAGACTGAGTTTGGCTTCTTTGGGTCTTCAAACCCAGGCAGTTGTTCCACATAAACTTCCTCTTGGATAAATCCATTTAGGAAAGCACTTTTGACGTCCATTTGGAATAACCTGAAATTTTTGTAACAAGCAAACGCAAGTAATAGATGAATAGCTTCTAACCTTGCTACGGGAGCGTAAGTCTCATCATAGTTTATTCCTTCTTCTTGCGTGTATCCTTTGGCCACGAGTCTTGCTTTATTTCGTACGACTTTTCCTTTTTCATTCATCTTGTTTCTGAACACCCATTTGGCTCCAATAACAGTTTTACCTTTTGGTTTAGATGTCAATTCCTAGACATCATTAATGTTGAACTGTCTGAGCTCCTCTTGCATGGCTTCGATCCAGCTTTCATCAGATAAAGCTTCTTCTATGCTTTTTGGTTCAATTTCAGAGATGAGAGCCACAAAGACTAGACTCTTCACGTCTTTAGATCTGGTATGAATTCCTTCATTAATTTCGCCGATAATGAGATCTTTAGGATGACTGGACTTATGCTTCCAAGCATCTTTGGTTGATTTGTCTCGGATGATGATCTCTTTCTTTATTTGAATCTTCATGAACATCTTGATGCTGGTCTTCCAGTCCGAGACATTTCTTGAGTTGCCGCTTTGGAAAGTCTCGGAGAGTGATTCAGACTCTTCATACCGAGTCGATTGGATTCATCTTGCGTAGAGTCTCGAAATTTGACATTCATTGACTCCTCCACTGACTGGCTCTTCTTGTTATAGACTCTGTAGGCTTTGCTTGATGTAGAATATCCAAGGAAGATGCCTTCATCTGATCTTTCTTCAAACTTACCAACTCGATCTTTTGCATTTTTCAATATAAAGCATTTGCAACCGAACACATGAAAGTATGAAACAATGGACTTCTTACCTTTGAATAATTCATAAGGGGTTTTATCAAGAATAGGTCTTAGGAAGACTCTATTGATGATATAGCATGCTGTTGAAACAGCTTCAACCCAAAAACGTGAAGAAATTTTACTTTCAATTAAAAGAGTTTTAGCCATTTCTTGAAGAGATCTATTCTTTCTTTCCACAACTCTATTTTGCTGAGGAGTGTATGGAGAGGAGAACACATGTTTAAATCCAGATTCATCACACAATTTTGTAAAATCTTGATTTTTAAATTATCCTCCATGATCTGTTCTTATACTTGAGATAACACATCCTTTTTTTCATTTTGAACCTTTTTAGGAAATTTTTCAAAATACGAAAAGGTTTCTAACTTACTTGCAAGGAAATATACCCAAGTAAAGCGGGAGTAATCGTCCACAATTACTAGGCAATATTTCTTACCTCCAATACTCTGGGTTCTGGTTAGTCCGAAGAGATCCATATGCAGCAACTGAAGTACATGGTTAGTAGAGACATGATTTATTAGCTTAAATAAATTTCTTACCTGCTTTCCCAGAATACATGGCGTGCATGGATCGGACTTTTGATATGGTAATTTGGGTAGACCTCGAACAAGCTGCTTTAATGAGATTTTGGCTAATTGCTTCATGTTGACATGACCAAGCTTTCTGTGCCATAAGCTTGCTTCATCTTGGATTGAAATTAGGCATTGAGATTCATTTAATTTCATGTCGAAGAGGTAGATATTTCCATGCCTTCGACCCATAAAAGACTCGAGTAGAGTCTTTACCGATTCCAAGAGTATATTCCTTCCCGAAAGGAGATCTTGAAACCAAAAGTATCACACAATTGGCTAATGCGAGGAGGTTATAGTTGAGTCCTTCCACTAGAGAAACATTGCTTATTGTGAGATTTCCAATTTTCACAGTTCCAAATCCCACAATGCTTCCTTTGCCGTTTCCTTCAAATGAAACATTTCCACCGTTTACTTGAACAAGTTTTATGAAGCATTTTGAGTCTCCTGTCATGTGTCTTGAACATCCGTTGTCAAGATACCACTTTACCTTTTTTTTGACGGAGACCTGCATTTAAAAGAAAGTCTCAAGCTTTCTTTGGTACCCAAATTTTCTTGGGTCCTTTGGTGTTAGAAGGATAAACATTATTAGGCCATACTTTCTTAACAAGCTTTCAAACCATAGGACACTCTTTTTCAAAGTGATCCTTACTGTTACACTTTGAACACCTTAGAGCATTTCGACCTACAGACTTTACAAAAACTTTCTTGAAATGATTTTTGTAAGCCTCTCTCGACGGTCTTTTCTTAATTCTTTCTTTTACTTTAGGAAAATCAATCAAGGGAATTGTTTCTGTTGTCATGCCTAGACCAGACTTATTGAAGTAAGGTCTTTGAACTGAAAGAACTTTTTCAAGCTTTTCGGATCCTATCGAAAATTTCTTTGAAATATTTGATAAGTCCGTTTTTAAGAAAACATTTTCTTTCAAAAGATCATCTTCTTTTTCTTTAAGAGCAGAAACATTCAAGTCTAAACTTTTAACTCTTTCTTCTAAAATATTTTCCTTTTATTTTAGAGCTGAGTTTTCCTTTTTAAGTTCGGAAATTCTTTTGAGAGAAGTCTTAAGACTAAAACGCAGTTCATCAATGTATTTAGAAACTTTGACAGGAATTTTAAAATCACTTACCTCAAATTCACCGTCGAGTCCGATCCAGACCAGTGCGAGTCGAATGTGCCATCGATATATGTTGGCATATTCATTATCACTTTCTTCACATTCTGTATCACTCCTGTGTTTCGGCTTTGAGAGCTTTTCGAAACTTCTCGCTTTTCCTCTTTTCTTCTTCAGAAGAGGACAGTTGGGTCTGATGTGTCCCTTTTTCTTACATTCGAAGCAGAATACATCTTTGTTTGGTTCCTCATCATCAACAGTCTTGGTCTGCTGTCTCTGGAAACTTTGTTTCCTCATCATCAACAGACTTGGTCTGCTGTCTCTGGAAACTTTGTTTCTTTGAGTTGAACATTCTACCTTTTCTATTCAGTTTTCTGAATCTTCTTATCATGAGAGCAAGCTCCCCGTCGTCCATATCATCTCCTGAATCTGTATCATCATAATCATCATTTGATTTTAATGCAATGGATTTCTTACCTCTTGGATCTTCGTCTTCATTAATTCGTTCCACTTCATAAGACCGAAGAGTTCCGATCAGTTCGTCGACAGATAGAGGCATAATTCTTTGCGTCTCTCTTATTGAAGTCTTTATATGATTCCAATCCTTGGAGAGTCCACGCAGTAGCTTGTTCACCTTCATGGGATCAGAAATTTTTTGTCCTTGGTTCTCAAGACCATTGATAATATCTGTAAAACGACTAAACATGTCAGTTATAGATTCTCCTTGCTTCATTTTGAAGGCTTCATATTGACCAAGGAGAATGTTGATTCTGGTCTCCTTCACTCGATCTGTTCCTTCATAGGTGATATGTAATCTGTCCCATACTTCTTTTGCTGTAACACACGAAGATATTCGGTTATATTCAGTTGGAGACAAGGCACAATATAAAGAGTAAATTGCTTTTGCATCGAGTGCTTGTCTCTTGTTTATTTCTTCCGAGTCATTCGCCGGCATCACAGTTTCTTTCCCTCTTTCGTAGACCGATGCAAAAAGAGGAGTGATTCCTCTTTCCACAACGTCCCATTCCAGAGGATCCTTTGATCGTAGGAAAGCTTTCATCTTGTTCTTCCAGATGTTGTAATCCTTTCCATCAAAAGAGGGTGGTCTGGTATTGCTTTGCCCTTCCACCAGCCCTGGTGCTAGCATACTAGCCATGGATCTTTTACTCTGAAGTAAAACACTTCAAACAAAGTAAGAACACGGGCTCTGATACCAATTGATATAGCTAGTACGAGTACCTAGAGGGGGTGAATAGGTATATAAATGATTTTTCTTGATAATTTCTTTATAATTGCGCAATACTTAGACAATTGAAGGATTTGCGATAAGTAATAATCAATGTAAGACTAAGTAAATGAAAGAGAGAAATGAACACGCGGTTTATAGTGGTTCGGCTTGATTCAAGCCTACGTCCACTCTTCTGCACTGACAGCCAATTGGCTGGATTCCACTATGAACAAAGAGATGTTACGTGTTGATCTTCCTTGATTTCTAGGTGTAGATGATCTACCACACTCGCTCAAGGTATCACCAAGTATAGACACTCGTGTATACAATTTCGCTCGATCGTATCGATTAATAATCAAGGTGCTTCGACTGGAATTTCTCTATCGATCACGTACTCAAACAACTAGAACGTCTTCCTTTTTATACTCCTTTATGCCATCATACCCGTTGGCACTTTCCAAAGGAATTCCTCCAATCTACCCATTGGACGGAATCAATGAAGAAGATCATTCGAGCTATTAAAGGAACCTGACGATAGCCCATCAATCTTGTTCGCCCATACAATCAGGATCTTGGTTTCCAAGAATAGAACATTCCAAGAATACTTCGTCGACCATCGGATCTTCAATTGATCTAGATACGAACAAAAGAATCCGTTATATTTATCCAACCAAAAAGATCTTCTCTAGACGATAGGATTAAACCCTCAACCATATACTTCGGCTCTGGATTTCCTTCGTCACTGGATCAGAAAGACTGTCAATGAGAATAGTCTTGAGTCTTGAGTCTTAAGTCTCGAATCTTAAGTCTTGAATCTTGAGTATGGTAATCAGAAAGTCTTCAGACTTTAAACTAGACGATCTGCAGATATCCAGACTAGACTGAAGGAAATGTTTTGTCAGCTTCAAAATATTCTGGAAAGATTTCTCCAACAGAATGCTATGGCAAATCATTCTTCGTACCATATCCATTAAGAGTACGATTTTGTTGCTCAGCAACACTATTTTGTTGGAGAGTATATGTCATTGTACACTGAGCAACTATGCCACATCTCTCCAAAAATGAAGCAAAAGCACTAAGATTATGACCTATATCAGAGAACCTTCCATAATATTTTCCTCCATAGTTAGCCCTTACAACTTTAATTTTTAGGTTGAGTTGATTTTCAACTCTACTTTGTAGATCTTAAACATATTCAGCACTTTAGATTTATCATAGATGAGATAGACATAACCATACCATGAGTAGTCATCGATGAAAGTGATAAAATACTTTTGACCACCAGTAGAGAAGGTCCACAAAAATCAATGTGGATGATTTGTAAAAGTCACCCACCCCTTGTGGCACCATGTTTATTGCCCTTTAGGAATTGTCCCTTAATACATTTAATACAAGCGTCAAAGTCAGAAAAATCTATAGATTGTAGACTTCCATCTTTAATGAAGCATTCCATTTTGCCTAGTGAAATATGACTCAAATGTTCATGCCATAATTTTGAGGAATTTTCATTCTCTGATTTCTATTTCTTATCACTTTTAGCAATTTCATCATTCACATTCATTGAAACTATGATTCGGTTTATGAAAAATCTAAACACAATTTGTAGAGGTTTCCCTCAAATAGATCATAACCAATAGTCTCACCTTAATGAAAAATGGAACAACTTCTATTCTCAAACTTAAACAAATAATCATAAGTATCAAGTTTTGAAATAGAAATTAAGTTTCTAGCAATACTAGGAACATAAATAGTATCAACTAAATCCAAATCAAAACCACTCTCCGACACCAAATGAAGAGTGCCAATAGCTTCAACTCGAACCTTTTCTCCATTTCCCACAACAATATTACGATTGCCTATATTTAGATTCTTCCTTGAAAGGAATCCCTACAATGAATTTGTTATGTGTAGAGTCGCACTAGTATCAAATCCACCATGTACTTAAAGGAGCATCAACAATATAGGACTCACTAACAAACATAACTTAATAAAGTATTACCTTTCTTCTTTAAACACTGTCAGAATTTCGAGCATTCTTCCCTCACATCTCCTTTAGCTCTACAAAAATGACAGTTAGAACCACCCGCTCCTTTCAAACTAGAAGGACCTGCCTTGTCAGTCATAAGGTTGGGAGTACCATTGTTTTCATAATTGTGACCCTTGCCATACATCTTTCCTTTTCATTTATTTGAAACAAAGGTAACTACGTGAGCACAGTCAAGTTGTTCGGATTTTAGCCTCTCTTCTTCTTGGATACACAAAAATTAGCTCACTTATCTTCCATTTCTCTTTTTGCGTATTATAGTTGATCTTAAAAGATCCAAACTGTGTAGGAAGAGATGTCATGATGACGTGAACAAGGAAACCTTCAATTATGCAACAACTTAAGTTGAGTAGCCATGTCATTCATTCGTATAATGTGATCATGAACAACAATGATTCCATTATACTTGAGGGTGATCATTTTGGAAATAAGAGCAATAGCCTGTACCTTGGAAGTGCCCTCATATTGCTCCTCAATGTCAGCAAAGTACTTCTTAGCATTAGAAGAGTCAGGAATGACTCCTCGGATAGCAATCGTTATGGAACCTTTCATAATCATCATAGATATGCGATTACATCGCTCTCACTTTTCATGAGCAGCTTTCTGCTCATTTGAGCTTTCAGCTATGAGTTCAATAGGAGCATCAACCTCTTAGACATAGTCTAAATCCATGACCCCAAGAATGAGACTTATTTGCTCTTTCCATTTCTTGAAATTTGTACCACTCAATTGTTCAATAGAGGAAAGATAACTTGTAATGGCAGCAAGATTGTATGGTAGAATAGAAAATTTTAATTCATGCACATTATTACCTTTAGGAAATCCACAAAACTAAATAAAATAATTTACTTCACCATCACAATAAACTAAAAAAATAAACAGTTCATTTATATAGAAAGGTAAAATACACAACCTTACCACAAGAAATCCAATAATCATCTATAGCCTTCCATTGGGCCAACTACAAACACTTTAAATGGATTCTTTCATAATTTACCAGCAAATTTCATAAGGGAACAATTAATCAAATTAAATCACCGTTGGACAAAATTAATTCGACTTGCTATTCGCAATTTATTTGCTTATTAGATTATCACTATACTCAAAAGTAAATATCTTAACTTTCCGTTGGGCCAATTATGAAATCAATCATGAGCATAACATAAGACATTTTTATCATAATCTAAATCTATTTAAACAATCATTTTCTGTTGGGATGATTACTGCTCAAATAGTTTAGAACCGCAATAATAAAGAATATATATATGTATGTATGTATTCGACATCATAGTCATACTTGACAATTTTAACATAACCCAATCGCCATTAACAATATTCACCTTCCAAAAACATGTGTCCCAAAGGAGAAGAGAACAACACATAATTAGGTTATTCAATGGTCAAATCACGGAATGATAACCATAATATACAACATTATTTACTGATTTCAGACATTTTGTTAATAAAACTCAAAAACATCTAAATCAAATACATTATTTGCATAACATATTCAAGAATAATTATCATTATATATTTATTCCATCATCAACAAAATACTATGAATCAATCATAAAAGAGGGTGAAAGATCATAATAAACATTATAACCATGTTCATGCCTTGAATAAATCAATGCTTTGATACCACATGTTAGAATAAAATGATCATTCAATCACATGAACATGACATAAAATTAATAAATGTGGCATACCCAAATCCAAGGTAGCCATTATTGATCAAACGAGCAAGAAAATATCTTCCCGTGGGTATGAATCTTCATCACTATCCTCTATGAAAGCCATAATGGATGTATATTTTTTTCCTCTCTTCAGTTTTGTGGAAATAGTGGAAGCTGATAATCGAATACATTCATTGTCCACCAAAAAGAGATCTCTTATAGAGGGAGTGATGGGATCAATCCTAGAGCTGCCAAATCTCAACTCTCTATCAATATTTAAGATATGGATTCTACATTTTTAATTGGATGTCAAAAATATATTACCCTTGATATATTTTACTTAATTGGGCATATATCAACTATTAAATAATAGACCTAATAAGCCACATAAATGGGTTAGACCTCGTCAAGTCCCTTAGCCCCTTGTAGAGCTAGTTCTACCTTTTTAGCTTGCATTATGATACAATGAACTCAATTACAATTGCATCAGTAAAAAGGATAAGGAGTGGCAAGGCATTACCCTAAGGATCTCACACCTATTATGGAATGATTGATTTGAATCATAATTACTTCACACCACCCATGATTTGAAGGCCCAAAGTTGTTGAGCCCGTCAATGTAGCCTTACTGAGGTGCTGGCTACTAGAAAGTTTTACCACACGAGAAATGCTATAGTTAAGTAAATGCAACATGAGCCATTCATAAGTTGCTCTCACACGAATCAAAGTCGCTAATCTCATGGAAGATAGATGACTCATTTATCAATGGAGATTTTAAACGTAGACGATTTTCAAGCCTATCGTACAGCCAACGTGACTTTTTACGAACTCAATCACCGCGTCTTGCACATGCTATTGACTTGTTATTCCAGGAAGCTTCAAGAGCACCGATGTTCTATTAATCTTCATGAACGGAATAAGTTACTCTGAGTGGTTGAAAGTTGACACCTTAGCACAACAGTCAATTAGACGGTCCTGATGTACTCTCCATTTTTTTTTCTTTTTTTTTTTTCCTTTTACCTTATCCCCTAATTTTAGAGGATCCCAACCTAAAAACATATTAGATATGAAATTATTTTTTAACTAATTTAAAAGTGGTGTGTTGCGTGGATTTGAAGTTTATACTTATGGAAAAATTTCGACTTGATGATATAATATAATCATATAGCATAATATTTACAAAATTTATACATTATATTTTACACTACATATCAATCAACCAAAAAACAATAATAAAGTATTGACTAATACTTCACTAAGTGATTTGACTTGAACTATACCTTATCATTTGAACGTTCATTTTACTGTGTAATTTTTAATAAAATTAAATATCCAAACTTAAAATTACTTTAAAGTATTTTTATCATATGGAGTTTATTGCTGGCTTTTATTGTTGTGTGTGTGTGTGTGTGTGTTTTATGTAATTATAATTTAAATGTGGCTTTTATATGTGAGAATGATTACATGATTTAAGACTAACTATTTATTGCATCTAAAAGACTTATGTTTTTTACATATTGGCAATAATAACTATGGGCAAGATAATTATTTTGTCAAATGAAATTTCTATAAGACAAAATGCAAATTCATAACTATGTTTTAGATTAAAAATAATTGTTTTTTGGAACACAACTTTTTAGCTCCACAATTTTTGTTACTTCTGCAATAATCATATATGTAGGTTAATCAATTTTTTCCACACTCTAAATTTTTTTCACACTTCACTTTGTCGCTGAATCATTTTTGTGCACACACCCAATCTATAGATCAATTAATATTTTGAAAAAAGAAAGAAAAAGAAAAAGGATATGATCCAACAGGTGTAGTCAATGATGAATAAAAGCTCATTTATAAAGATATCCATAAAGGCTTCAAATTATGAATATAGATTTATGGATTGTAATATCAAATGACATTTCAATTAGTGAGCTTTGTGAGTTGATGTTGATACTTTGTTGTAGGAACATTGATGATAGATTAAGTGGAATAAAAAAGTTTTTTTTTGTCTAATTAATGAAATAGTTAGCGTGCTAATCAATATTTTATGAAGTGAGAGGGAACGAAGCTTTGTGATAAGTGGCTCGACCACAAAGTTTAATTCCACCCACCTTTCTTATTTTTAAGGTAAGGTATGAAGTATTTCGCTCCGAGCCCCTTTTCCACGTGCGTCACACTCAACAAAGCAATCTATCCTACCACTTGCCCCGAAAATTGAAAATATAGTCAATTAGCTAATTCATTTGAAAAAGAAAGACAAAGTTGGCACAAAATACTTTAATTGGGTTGTTTGTTTGGCACCTAAAATTGGTATTTCACCTGCATCACAGTTTTACAAAGATAATGAAGAAATTACTCAGTGGGTGAACAAATTGGGCTTTATGGTGTTCAAGCAAGCATACATCCTTATGAGCGGAAAAAAAAAATGTCAAGGGCAGTCAAATGATCCTTATATATAGCCAAACGGTCCACCCTCTTGTCCCACGCAAGTATGTAAATGATGTTATATTCTTTATGAACCGCGGCTAGATGCAAAGTCATATTTCCATCAATGTCTTGCTTGCTGATAAGAACCTCCAGGTTTGGCATCCCAAGTATGTGCTTTACTACATTTACTTGTCCACCAAACGCTCGATTCACTCACTCCCTTCAAAATGCCTCAAATCAATAGGCTATGGACAAATTTGTACTCCAGACCACCAGAAATTGGGAAATGAGCAACGTCGATTCTTATGTAGAGAAAAGCGGTAGTTTAGTCCACTTGCTCATATTACTTGAAGTCATTCCATTAAATCAAGCAAATCGTGTTTTAAGAAATGGGGAAATTCATATTAAACCACAAAAAAGAAAAGAAAAAGGCAAAAAAGCTGATGCACAAGTTTAATGTATATTTGTCATTGCTATATCCACCAGATCCTTTATGGAACGGAACTAAAATTTACTATAGGCCATTATACAATTCTGTTGAACTGGAAGACTCCACAAATTATCTATTTTACGGTAATTTCTTTAAAGGATTGGCAGAAAAATTCATAACACTGTATGCAAGATGTTTGTGATTGCCATTTTCTTCATGTCCGTTCCTCTTTAGACAAGTGCATGCGCACGAAACACATTTATGCCACCTTTGCTCAATTTGTGTGACACCATGTAGTATATCACTACCTCGAATCATTTATGGCTCGGCAACTTTCGAAGAGAGGCCCAAACCCAGCCTTTTATCTTGGCCTTGGAGAGGCTAAGCTGTAGTTTAGAGACCCAAGGAGATGAAAAAGGCCCAAAGCTTTCGGCTTTACCCTTTTCGTTAGCAAAGGCTATTGGATGCGTGAAGGTGTCAATTTATAAGGACGATCAACGCATGATGTTTTCTTGCTGATGCAGAAAAGGTATGCCGCATGACTACTAGCATTAGGTTTGAGATGAGAATCCCTTCCCTGATCATTTACCTTGATTTCTTTGGTAAAAGGTTTGCCAAAGAAGCATGTGGATCGAGAGATGAATGGAGAGGAGTGACCGGGCGCGGTGCTAAATCTCACTGCGCTAGTCCAAAAAAGAACGGATAGGAGGGTAGTAGTAGATTTTGATCGACCAAATCGATCGCTTGCTCGTCCACAAAATGATAACAAATAGACATCAATACTTTCCTTTTCAAAATCATGAGGGGAAGTAAGGGAATTTCAACCTATTGCCTAGGTAAAGTGGAATTGCTGGCCCACACCTCACACCTTTGGGTGGTATATTTTATTGTAGGGCGGAGTCATCCTTCCTTAGGCAATTTCTCAAGTCTTATACCATAGAAAAGTGAAAGCAGATTCTTTGCAGAACGCATCTAATTCTACTTTTCCTTCCGTTAGTTAAGCCCCTTTTTCTCATAAGGATCTTAGTGATTCTGGTTTGACTCTATTAAAATCTCTTTCCCATATTGAGAAATTCTGTCTAGCAGTATTTGATCAAAGAATCCATTAATAGGTTCAGAAATTACTAGAATTTATTTACCAATCAGAAGTAGTAATTGTGGTTCCTTCAATAATATTTTCGGCCCTACACCTCTATTGAGCAATGCCTGAGTGGCGGCATCAAGGTTTGGCCCAAATTGAGCAAAGGTGGCATAAATGTGTCTCGTGCGCATGCACTTGTCTAAAGAGGAACGGACATGAAGAAAATGGCAATCGCAAACATCTTGCATACAGTGTTATGAATTTTTCTGCCAATCCTTTAAAGAAATTACCGTAAAATAGATAATTTGTGGAGTCCTCCAGTTTAACAGAATTGTATAAATGGCCTATAGTAAATTTTAGTTCCGTTCCGTAAAGGATCTGGTGGTTATAGCAATGACAAATATACATTAAACTTGTGCATCAGCTTTTTTGCCTTTTCTTTTCTTTTTTGTGGTTTAATATGAATTTCCCCCTTTCTTAAAACACGATTGCTTGATTTAATGGAATGACTTCAAGTAATATGAGCATGTGGACTAAACTACCGCTTTTCTCTACATAAGAATGGACGTTGCTTATTTCCCAATTTCTGGTGGTCAGGAGTACAAATTTGTCCATAGCCGATTGATTTGAGGCATTTTGAAGGGAGTGAGTGAATCGAGCGTAGGTTCTTTTCCTTTTCTTTTTCGTGGTTTAATGTGAATTTTCCCATTTCTTAAAACATGATTTTCTTGATTTAATGGAATGACTTCAAGTAATGTGAGCTTGTGGATTAAGCTACCGCCTTTCTCTAAATAGGAATCGACCCTGCTTGTTTTCCCATTTCTGATGGTCTGGGGTACAGATTTGTCCATAGCCGATTGATTCGAGGCATTTTGAAGGGAGTGAGTGAAATGAGTGTAGGTCCTTTGCTTGTTGTACGATGTCTCTGTCAATCCTTCTACCATTTTGGCTCTCGTTTCAATCGCTATCACCTCCCCTTCGGACTCTTTAACATCACAGCATTGACCAGTACACCATTAATTGTCTATCTTTGGATGACAATAATCGATGAAGTCTTCTAATTGGATAAATCTTGGCCATTGAACATTGATTCGCTAGAATTTCTCTATCTAGATGACTCCATCCTTGGAGGTTTTGTAAAACGTTACGCTTGGCTGAAGAACTATCCAAGATGGTTTTCATTGCTACGTACCCATAGGGGGAAGGCATAGAAGTCTAAAGTTACTATGTTCCAAGAAGTAATCGTGGTTGTGCAATGATTTTGCTTCTGATGGAAGAAGTGGAAGATAAGACGGTCCCAAAGTCAAAAGATAAAGAGAAGCGACCGGGGAGATCCGGCCGTTGATTTTTTTTTTTTTTTTTAATTTCAACTAGAGCCCCGCCACTTCTTATTATAAATATGCCTTAGAATAGAAAATTCAAAGAAATAGATCAATTGGGCCATGAAAGAGGTGGTGGTTGCAGTGATGCATAAGGCAACGGTTCATTAGAATTTTCCTTGAAGGTTCTGATGTTCACTTGGTTGAAGAACTCTCGAAGATGATTCTCATTGCCACGTACTCCACGGCGGAAGGAACGGAAATCCAAAGTGACGGTGCTCTGGGAAGTTTCGTGGATGTGGAGTGATTTTGATTTTGATGAGAAGTGGAAGACAAGTTGGTTCAAAAGTTAAAAATAAAAAATAAAAAATAATGACACGAGTTAAAAGAAGAAGAGCAGATGGAACAAGTCATAAGACGCCTCGTAAGGGGAATACTAGATGAGGACAAAAGTCAAAAAGTCAAAAAGTCAAAATAAAATAAGAAGCCCTCACAAGTGGAAGATCAGATAGGAAAAAGTAAAAATGAAATAAGAAACTATAGGGAAGACGTGGCCATTGATTCTTTTGATTTTTTTTCTTTTTTTGTACTAGTCCATCTTCCGTTCAACAAGATTTCCCGACTTTCTGATTATATTTGCATGCGGAAGAATAGCAAATTTCAGAGAAACAAAGCAATTTGGTTTTGCGGAAACCATCGATAGATCATCCATACATATATGAGTCTCTTTTACGATATTTTCAGAAACTCAAATGAATTTGCTCTTCCACCATCCTCATTTTAATCCGATCCTTTTGAAAAGTTTAAAGAAATTCTTTAATCTGTTCCATTGAAAAGTAGCAAGAAATTTCCTCCCAACATCTTTTCTTTAATTTAGTTAAAAGCTAAAAAATTCTCTTACTTTCCAACATAGATCCTTTAATCATGTTCTCTTGCTAAGCTCAAAGACATTCCTCGTGTTTTCCCTCAAAAGTTCACTTTTGACTACTCTTGTCCAAGGAACTATAGAGAGAGTGCATTAATCATTTACCTTTGGATGACAATAGTTGACCAAGTCAAGTAATTGGATAAATCCCCGCCAACTGGATGTGGATTCGTTAGGATTTCCTATCTTGGTGACACCATCCTCGAAGGTTCCTCGATAAACCCTGGGAAGCCCAGCTGGCTCTAAAGCCAACATAAAAACAGAAGATGCAGGGGAGACCTATAGACGTCGATTTTTTGTTTCCCGGACTTGTCCTTTTTTCCTTTCAACATGATTCCGCCACTTCTTTATGATAAATTCACATTTTGTCCATATACATATAATAGTCTCAATCGGGTATTCTTGAGAAGCCTAGAAATATTTTCTCTCCAACACTCCCTTTAATTAATTCTTCTTACAAAGCTCAAAAATTTCTTTTCACGTTGTTGGATTTTTGCGGAAGCGTGTGTGTGCAAGTGTGTGTGAATTATGGCAAGGGAGTATGGCTAAAAAAATTTATTATAATAATTGATATTACATGGTCCTTGGGTAGCCTCGAATTGAATCGGTCAGCATCCAAATCACCGTGTTGCCACCTACCGTTACCCCGGTAGCTGCAACCCCCTTGTTCGGCTTGGATTTTCTCCCTGTGCCGAAGGGATACGGGGACCCCAACATCAGGGACTCTCACCAAGGGAGGTTCTCCCTCCTGTCGGGGGGTCTCCCCTTGAGCCTTTTAGGGACCTGCTCGGGTCCTAAGTGTGTGTGAATTATGGCAAGGGAGTATGGCTAAAAATTTTTATTATAATAATTGATATTACAAAGGAGGGAGCATTTCTAGTTTCGGCTATTTAGAACAAACGTCCACTAACTCCTATCTATAGGCGTGAATCACTGCCTTCCTCTACCGACTTTGAGTACAAAAATTAATATAAAATTGCAGCTTGCTTGTTTGTCTCCTGCTTGTCGCTTCTTCAGCCACGTTCAAGTCCCTTCTTCAGCCACTATTGTTGACTTTCATTTACTTTTATTTTGCCTGAAATAAATTGTGGCTGCCGACTTGTTCCTTCTCCATTAAGCATACCTAATTCTTAAGTATGAGTAGTCTAGTGTACTCATTGCTTGTGCTTATAAGTTCAAGTGCAACTACTCTCTGTACTGTAAACAATAAACAAAGAGTGAGAATGGATCCTGAAGTGTATAGGGCTGCACAATCCGGAGACTTTGGCTTCCTGATCACAATAATTTCGAGAAATGGGGAGGGCCATTTGCACCAAACAACACCAAACGGGAATAACATTCTTCACGTTGCGGCTATATGCAAGCAGGTAAATTTCATTGAAAATGTTCTTCAAAATCCATCAGGACCATCCCTTCTTTGGAAGGGTAATAATAGTGGAGATACTCCCATACATGTTGCCGCTGAAGTGGGAAGCTATGAAGCAGTTCGAGTCTTCATTGAGTCGGCGAAATCACTTCATCAGGATGTTGAGAATGAACAAGTTGACGCATACAAAAAGTTACTTCGAATGCAAAATATGCATAAGAATACGGCGCTGCACCTTGCAGTAAGAGGACGCCATGATTTGGTGGTGGAGTTGCTGATTGAACAAGATTCTGAATTGTGTGATATTATTAATGTTGCCGATGAGTCCCCACTGTATATTGCAGCAGAGCAAGGACTTTCTCATACAGCTGAGCTGATTTTAGGAGCTTCCTCATCATCATCCTCTCATAAGGGCCCTAAGGGTTTGACAGCTCTGCATGTCGGAATGTCTCTCTCATTAACCTGTAAGTATCACAAGATACTAAGCCCAGTGAATTTTTTTTTAGCGGAAGTTCTCTTTCGCGTGCGATGCTTCTCTTAGATGAGAGTGCTAGTGTTAGTATGAGGGTCGCCATCTATCCTAGCTTTCAATAAATATAATAGCAAATTCAAAACTAATTTATTTATTATTAAGTTTATTTTGGTGAAAGGTCAAACATGCCTCTTGATAGGTTACATACGAGAGTTATGTTTTGAAAAGCTTCGAGTTGTTACTCTCATTGCATGCTCTTTGTTGTTTCATTTATTGGCTATAAAATAAGTTTAAACCCATTCGTCTTCTCTTGAAACACAGACTTAAAAGATAGTATCCGTTTATATTATGCATCCAATCGGAAAAATAGCTATTTTGATAGGAGTGCTGGTAAGAATTTTTCTCACACGCTAATTTCTTTCTACACGTTATTCTAGAAATTGTCCTCTTACTTTTTTCTGAATTATACCAATTTTTGTCAGTTTGCAAGTGATGACAGGGCACATAGCAATATATTTACAAAAGATCAGGGCATACATGCTGAATTTCTTACCCTGGAGGGCAAATTATGAAAATTGAAAGGAAAGGGAAGCGATGATTTCCCTTTTGAAAATAGAGAAGGTCCTAGTCCTCATTCGATATTTAAATTCTCTTATAAAATTGAGTTGGGCATAATATTTTCCATAAAATGATTGGCATCGGAGTAAAAGTTCTTGGTCTTTTATTCTAATCTTGACAGAGCACATGACTTGCTGAAAATATGAGAAGCTTCTTCTCAAGCAACTTCACAAATTTCTAACAATTTCACTTATCAATTGACAAACTTCACAAATCTCCGCATTATGTAGATTGAAGGCAGTTAGTTTCTACACGTATTACACAAGATCACTAGAAAAACTTTGAAATTACCATGACAAAGTCCTTCCTAGTACAGACAAAATCGGGAAGGAGAACTTGATAGCATGAAGTGCAACTTTAATATCTATGCCAAGGTGCTATAAACAGACTAAATCATGACATTTTCCTATATTATTTGCAAAGGTTGGGAGAAAATCATGGAAAAGACACCAGAAGCGATCATAGAAAGAGATGATGTGGGGCGGACTCCCCTTCATTATTTCTCTTACTTTGGCAAAGTTGAAGCAGTTCGACTACTCCTGCGACACAATATTTCCGCGGCATATGACTCAGACAAAGAGAAGCAATCAGCTCTTCACATTGCAGCATTTCGAGGCCACATCCAAGTCATTGACGAGCTCATTAGATCTTGTCTTGATGCTTGTGACATGGAAAACACCAAAAAGCAAACGGTTCTTCATGCAGCTGTTATTGGTGGACAAGGGAATGTAGTCAAGCACATACTAGGGATGCCAAACCGGGAGAATCTTATCAACAAACAAGATGCCGATGGAAACACGGCTCTGCATTTGGCTGCACTTCATAAAGAATATGACGTCATACACATACTTGCACAAGACAAGAGGGTGGACCGTTTGGCCAAAAATAAGGATCATTTGACTGCCCTTAACATTGTTTCTGCTCATGAGGAGGTATGCTTGCTTGAACAATATAGAACCCGCTTTGTTCACTGACAGTGTAATCTCTTTATTATCTTTTAGAAACCGTGGCCCTAGTGAAATGCTCATTTCAGGTGCAAAGAAAATTGAAGTCTTTTAGCGTCAACTTTGTTTCGCTTATTCAATTTTTAGGCATATTGACTATATTTTCAATTTTCGTAGCAAATAGAACCATAGATTTCTTTATTGAGTGGGACACACATTTAGAAAAGGGGTTCCGAATAAAGTGATGTCACACTTCATATCTTACAATAAAATATAAGAAAATTTGGTAAAATTCAACTTTGTGGTTGAGCCAATATCACAAACCTTCGTTGCCTCCCACTTCACTTAATAATAATTAGCAAACTAACTATTATTAATTGTACAAAAGATGAAAAGGCTATCTCTATCATTAATTTTCCTACAACAAAATATCAACATCAATTCGCATAGCTTACTAGTTTAGATGTGATTTGATATAATAGTCAATAATCCTAAACTCACTATAGAAGTCTTTATGGTTCTTTCATTAGGTGAGTTGGTATATTATACTTTTGTTTATTATTAACTAAATGTGTTTGGTCATACCTCTTTTGTTTCCTCAAAAATACAAATTTATCTACAGTTAATGCTTATATTTTTAACCATCTAACTCATTACCACATATTAAAGCCCCACTTACAGATTACATGAAAAGAAACCAAATGTCGCATTAATAGCCAACAGTTAAATGCATATAATAAAAGAAATAACTTAAGTTTGAATATTTTGCTTTATTAAAATTATTCTCTGATAAATACTCAAATAACAAGGTATAACTTAAAACAGATAACTTAGTAAAGTAATTTGAATGTTACTTAATTTTGTTGTTCAGTTGATAAATAAGTATACGCTTGTTAATATTATGTTGTATGATCATATTGTATCATCAGAACATAATTTTCCAATACGGTTCAAATTCGAGCAAGACGCTGGTCTTCAACTAGTTCAAAAGTAATTGTCTAAATCTTGGTTTTCTTGAAAACATTGCAAAACATTTAGTGTTGGACAGCATAGAGGCAAAAAGAAAAAAACAGAGAGAAAAGAAAAATGGAGAATAAATCAGGACTGGGATAGCATATCCGTAATTGTTTACTCCAAAACCTCTGTTTATGGGTGTATCTCCCATTTACCTTTATCTAGAAGAGATAACTTGAATGGATTCTCCATGATGCTTTACCACTCAGCACGAGTTTTGTTTGATATAGATGGATTATGAGTGTGTAAAGTGAGAATCGTGAAGTATTTGGCCGAGAAACTTTCACTGGTTAATTGATACATTTTGTACATTTTCAGACGGATATCAGAGCTGCAAATGTTTCTAGCCTATTGGAAGGATCTCATGGAATCCTGGGCTTTCAAGGCTGGTTCATTAAACACGGTAAGAAGAGGTCGGATGGGCAATTTGTTGAGGGTGAATCATCTTTGTCTTTAACCACAGGAAGTCATATTGCCAACCGAGTTAATTTCAATGGGTCAAAAAAGAGCATTGCGGAAGTCGAACAAGTAGTGGCAGCATTAATAGCCACAGTTACCTTCACCGCGGCCTTCCAAATGCCTGGAGGTTATGAGAGCGAAGGACCCAACCGAGGAATGGCAACTCGCGCGGGCAGGGCAGATTTCATAGTCTTTGTGACGTCTAACAGCGTGGCGTTCCTTTTCTCCCTCGCGGCAGTAATCGCACAGTATCGAAATTTTATGGTCGGCCGCATCTCCCTGACTGTGGGAGGCTGTCTTCGAGTTGCGATATTCGGGATCGTGCCAGCCTACTTGTCGGGTGTGTCTGTTGCATTGCTGGGACCCCCCAGGGGGACCAGGGAGAGTATCGCTTATACTATCCCCCTTTTACTGTCCGCGATTTTCGCGATTTTCTGCTGCAGCCTGCCGTGGTGGTAGCGGCGTGAATCTTCTTGGCTCGCGACGTGTCACTGTCCCATAAGAAACATCGGAAAGTTGTGGCTTAAGTGTAAGACACAATTGTTCGATTTCCCTGCGAGGCTTACTTCTGGTCGCCAGGGAAGCTAATTAGTTGGGTCGGTTCTACAGTCCCGCGACCTTGTGGTGGACAGGGAATCTTCTTTTTGCTTTGCGAACTGTCGATTTCGAGCACATCATGTCAGCTGTCCAATTTAATACGTGTCAACGTCCACCGTTGAATCGATCATAGGCAAGATTGCAATGCTCAAGATGAAGGGTTTTGCACACCTCTGGAGGTTTGTCGAAGAATGTGATGTTCACTATCATACAGTTGAATTGTGTTGGAGATGTGTCAATACTGCTGCTGATGTTTTGTCGTTTTATTTATTATTCAGTCAAGTTTATTTGTTAGGCGGTTGATTTGTTAGCTATTTTCTAGGAAGTGGAAACAGGTTCTTATTTAGCTTGTACTTGACAGTTTTTTTTTTTTTTTTTGTAATGAATGAAGTTCAGTGTTTCTTCTCATTCGTTCTCTTTGTAACAAGAAGTTTGTGAGTATTAGTTGATTATATCAGCTATAACAGATTGCCGTTGAATTGGGACTTGCCCTCAACTTCTATGCATTTCTATTTCGTGTAATAGTAGCGTAAAACCACAGGTAGTGCCACAACATTTTCGGCATCCATTAAGAGCAAGAGTCATGGGTGATGCTTCCAATTATTTCAAAAGCTTCATAAGCCTTCATAGAAGTAATGATGTCATCTTTCTGTGTAATCTCAGAACTTCCAAGTCAATCCAGTGAGTAACATCATCAAATATTTAGGTACACGAGGTCAAAGATGTATCACCATACCGACCTATGCCAAAAGCAATCATTTCGCTTGGTTTTCCATATTCGTGTGTGAAATATGCGTGTTACTCACTAATGCACAGACAATTCAAGCTCATGTCATCTTCCCTTACGCTTGAGTCCACCATTCCCAGATCCATTTCTCGTCAAGTTCAAGAGCTGTGAAACACTAAAATTATCAACGGATGTTCACCTAAATCAGTACAATTCAGTGACTAAGTTGCACTTCATCATCGGCCACTCTTAACCATCACCAGACCCACACTGCCTACGGCTGTCCTCCGTCGCCATCAACTCAATCCTCCGCAATTGCAACAGTAAAGGAAATGGACTGAACATAAGATTGGAGAAACAAACCGACGCAAAAGCTTTCTACAAAATCATGCTTAATGAGCAACTAATCGATCAACAATATGAACAACTACACTAGTATGTCTTCGGCTTTAACAGAAACTCACAGATGCACTTCGGAGTCATTTTATCAAGCACGTCATGTGCATACGGCAGAGAAGCGAAACAAAGCGCAATCACTTCGGATTAGAGATCAGGTTCACGCAAAATCAGTCCAAGGACGCAATCATCGATATGAATACGCAGTTAAGCTGATTCTATCCTAATCTAGGACATGCCATTTCGGTTACTTTTATTCGTCAAAAGCAGAGTATAGTAGGGAGGAGAGATTGCCTTGTTGACGAGGAATTCTTGGTCGCGATTACTGGTCGATTTTGCACGATTAGGATCTGGAAAAACGTGGTCGCGTGAATAAGCACCGGTAGTGAAGTTTCAGACAAACGCGAATGGCTTCAAACACGATTGAAAACGAAGAGGCACGAAAGGATTCAGAAGAAATCGCCGAGAGAGAGTGACTTTTGGTATCTCAAAAGACTCGAGTGATTTCGACCGTTGCCTTCTGTTCTAGTTCTCTTTCCAGTACGTACGTTAGGCGGTGGCCGGCAATGGTAAACCGATGGCGATTTCCAGCGAATGAGGATGACAAAGTAAGAGAAATTCAAAAGAGCTGTACTGTATGTCCATAAGCGAATGCACCATAAATGAGCTTGTGTTAGCAATTATCTTCGAGAGATCACAAACAATCATCAGGTAGCACGCCGAATGTTTAAGAAGACGAGATAGAATATTTGTTGTGGAAATTGGAGTCTTGGTTAAAATGACGGTAACATGGCACCTTTTTAGAAATTGAAAAGGACAGCTTTGTCTAATTATTACTAATGTGCTGCTTCAATTCTACATCAAAATTGTGTCGATGCACAGAATTTAGAGTACATGTGATTTTGCAATTGTGCTAATGTGATCGAGGATGCCTGAAGCGGAACTGTGGTAGCCTTGGTTTTCTTTAAGCAGAAGGGGTCTTCAAGCGTCTTTCCTTGCCCGTCTGTTTTCTCTCAGGTGCGCATGCGTGCCTCAAAAATGGTTTTCTCTCCGGTCAGTGTCTTCCCGAGACTGATGATCAACGACGGCCGAAGGAAGCGAGTACCGTTCGCGGCCGGAGAAGGTAGGCGACATCTAATGGTGGTGGGGGAAGAATCCAGAAGCTTCTGGAACGGAGCTTCCTTCCAGAGCAAATTTTCTATCGTTTTTCTCTTGTGATCACCGAATTTGGACATGGGCTGTGCGAATTGATCCGGGCTGAAGCTGATATGTTTGGTGAATCGAAGAACATTCCTCTTCTGGGTTATAGAAAATTGATCAAGACCTTAAGCTACCTTAGACAAAAAGTCAAGCTAGTTAAATAAGATTAGGAAAAATATATGGAAAATCCCAAATTATGCTTTCTTAAACAAGCTACCCTAAGCTTTTCAATGCACCTTAAAAGCCCTTGAACTGATATACTTAGGACACATTTATCCTATGACCCGTTAACGGAGTTGAAGTCAAGATTATTCCATCAAAATTTTGTATTGTCCTTCAAATTGTCTTTTCTCAAGTGGTCCTTGGGAGAATAAGAAATTCTAAAATTATCTTGACTTTCTTAAATTTTTTCAATCTATTCCCTAAGAAGAATTCTTTCCATTGATTGCATTATAACTGTTTCAAATGGAGGATACCAATCTAGATCTAGTGAAAGAAGGAAGCATTTTGATCTCATGTGGTATTGGGAGAGATGAAATTATCCAGCAAATATATTCATCGTTTTAAAGGTTACTACATTCGATTTATTCTATTGACTTCCCAAAATTCATCGAAATATAATATCCTCACAAAAAACAAAAAAAAACAAAAAATTGAAAGCGCTATTCAATATGAGAATTATTTATTCTATTGACTTCTATTTGAAGCTGCTTCTGATTTTTTTTTTTTTTGGCAGCAAAGGCTGCTTCTGATTTAATAGGCAAAGAATGCCATGGATTCTTTTTGAGTGCTTTATGTTGAGTCTCCTACATTATTCTACCTATCTTCGTTACTTTGTATAGATTTCCGGTGAGCGTACATAATCACTAATTTATTTTTATCCTGAAAATCTTTCATGTTTATTTTTCTTTTGCCGACACTTGTCGTAGTATTGTCACTATTTTCCTTGGATCCTCTATAAAAAAAAAAATCTATTTATTGGAGTTTTCTTCAACCCTTTTTTGATATTTCATCCTTCACGTATTGAATGTACTTCATGCTACGGGACTCTTGGATAGAACTTGCTAGTGTTGAGCATTTGACGCAATAATCAAGAAAATTCCTGAAGTTTCTCCAAACAATCCAACTAGATCCTCGGATGGCTTATATTTTGTATGATTTTATAAAATGGAGGGGGGCAAAGTAAATAATCAGAAAACTAGGTCCTTTGTGAGAAATTTTGTCCCGGTGGCAATTCCGTTTCTATTTGATTTTATGAAGAGTAAAAAGGCAATAAAAGGATAGTTTTTCTCCAAGTCCTAATGGCGGGGTGCAAATGGAACGATGGTGCCGGTGACAGTTTTTTCGTGCACATTTTAAAGTTGAGGGTAAACGTGCTGCGAGATGTCAGTTTAGTCTTTTCCGTGTACTTATCCCAAACAATTATCCACCACTATGTCTCCAACTCTCAGTTTTTCCATAGTTTTCGTTTGGCATATATGAGAGCCTCATTCGTTTAGGCATTTTACCAAGCAATTCCATGAAAAACGCATCTGTTTCTATTTCACCCAACTGGTCAAAAATCCAACTTAAGCAGCAGGACATGCATGAATAACGGATGATCAATTTCACTGAATCAGGCACTGCATTAGCCCAGACATTTTCCTAGCACAGACATTACCACCCAAAAAGGAAGGAACATGGAAGTGGACCGGGCAGAGAAGAAGAGGATTTAAGAGTCAAGACCGCCACGAAACTGAAGCCAAGCACGCGATTGAAGAGGAAAGATTTGGTGGGAACCTGAATTCTTAATCTCCCGAATTAGTACACTTATTACGAATTAACCCTAACTTAACTTTTTGACCACCAAAAATTATTAAATTAATATGTCTGTGACAAATTTTATCTTTCGTTAATTTCCGTTAAATTAGATTAATATCACAAAGAGTCACAAATTGGTAAATTTGTGATAAATATAGAGTAAAACCACAAATTAGTACATTAATCAACTATCATATGTCATTCAATTCAATAATTTTAGGAGTAAAATTTAACGGAAACTAACGGAATGTAAATTTATCACAAGTGTACCAGTTTAGAGTTTTTGTTAGTTAACAAATAAGTTTGAGGTAAATTTGTTACAAATGTACCATGTTGAGGTTTTTCATGACATTAAGCTAAACAAAACATTAAGCTAAAACAGACTTCTTCAATGGATGCTTTTTATTCTCTTTTTTATTTATTTATTTGGAGTTTTTGGAGCTTTGGCACTTTGGACGCTTGAAAAGGAACGGAAATAAAAAAAAAAAATAGTGACTCAATAGAATAGAGTTCATTAAAAAAGAAAAAAACAAACAATGAGGCACATTTAGGTCGTTCCACGCCTGTTAGATTTCATAAATATCTCCAAAGTGAGGGATTTAACCTAAGAAGATCGAGGTCGAACAACATTGGAATTGAATTTCGTTCTGTACACGTTAGTTTTGGATGGCCAATTTCTATTTCGGTCTCCTTGCTTTGACATTTTCATAGTTCATGATAGTTGGGAACACAGGAAGTACTCTTATGGCTTTTGGTGTCATACTCTTATGGCATTTGGTGTCATAGCATATCATAATTCCATTCATTTACATTGTAAGTCATTTAAAATTTCCATGATAGCTTTCCAGTGAATAAGTCATAACGGGTAATAAAAGATCTCATGTTGTTATACCGCAGTTTATTTATATTAAGTGAAGCGGGAGGAATGAAGCTTTGTGATAACGTGGCTCCACCACAAAGTCTAATTCCACATGGCTACCTTATTTTTAAGGTTAGATATGCAGTATGAAATCACAACGCTTCGAACACTTTAAGAGTGTATCACGCTTAATAAAGCAATCTATACTACTCTTCGCTACAAAAATTGAAACTATCTTTGATATGCTTAATCAATCGGATAAGCAAAACAAAGTTGAAGTATGCATCCAGTTGGGTTGCTTGTTTGCAACTGAAATGAGTATCACCTGGGCCAGTTTCAAGCAAATCGGACTCTGTGTTTAAACGAACATACCTCCTTATGAGCCAAAAGAATGTTAAGGGTGATCAAATGATCCTTATTTATGGCCAAATGATCCACTGTCTTGTCATGTGCAAGTATGTATATGACATCGTATTCCTTATGAAGTGTAGCCAAATGCAAGGCCGTATTTCCATCTGTGTATGGTTCGTTATTAAGATCATCCAAGTTTGTCATCCCTAGTGTGTAGTTAATTACATTTGTCGGTCCACCAACAATAGCTGCACGAAGAGCGTTTTACCATATGGTGTTAATTATGTCCCAAGCATCAGGATGAGATATAACAAGAACGTCAATGACATTGACCTTGCGTTCAAATGCTGCAATGCGAGGAGCCTAGCCCCCTCAGTCGTGTGTCACAAAAGGATTGTGCTGAAGGAGTAGTTGAACTGCTTCGGCTTTGCCCATACAAGCGGCATAATGAAGAGGAGTGCACCCAATGTTATTTCCTTCTCCGATCACTTTTGGTCTCTTCTCCTTGACTTTCCCCAACCCTTGCTAATTGAATAGGAATATGTCATGATTTAGACTGTTTACAGCATCTTGACTTTGAAATAGAAAAGGCATTTCGTCTCATTTGTTCTGCCTTTTCCTCTGCACTAGGAAGGAAAATGTGATGTCATTCTGAAGCTTCTCTGGTGACACAGGTAGAACCCAACTACCTTCAACCTAGCATAATGCAGAAATTAGTTAAGTTTTTCCTTTTGACTAGTGAAATATTTGGGGCCCTTGCGAGAAGATGACAATGAGAAAGCATCTAAAATCGACTTTGGAGTACGAGAAAGTCTTCGATTTGCTAGTGATTAATATAAGCAAAGACTTCAAGTGCAAGAAATTGCTTGGAGTTTTTCAAGAAGGCTGGATTGAAGGAATACTGCGGAGGGAAGTTTTGTGAGCTTTCAAAAAAAATTTCTTTGAGAGTAAAAAGGGGATGTTGGGTAGAAATTCTCATTGAGCTATCCAAGAGGCCTTGATTAAGAGAGAATTTTAAGGAAGAAATTTCTTTAAACTTTTCAGGATGTCAGAATTAAAGAGAGAATATTGGGAAATAAATTTTTAAAATGAAAATGAGAATGTTAGAAAGGAAATTACGTTTGAATTTACCAAGAGGACTGCACTAAGAGGGTAATGTTAGGGAGGAAATTTCTTTGAGCTTTTTAAGAGAACTAAATATGAGCTTGTAGGTATCATAACTATCAAATGAGAGATGGTTGATGCTTCATTAACTCTGGGGAGGCTTTCAATGGACCCAATTGGTCAAGAAAATCTTCCTGGTGCTCTAGAGATTGCCCAATGCTCAGCTATCCTTAGGTTTTTCTTTAGGAGAAAGTGTTGAGAAAACTCCTACCAAGTTTTGAAGTTGACAAAACTTTCTAGTTCTTATTGTTATTTTAAATAACAATATACTTTTGAAGTTATATCGCAAACTCTTGCCATAGTCTATTCATTCTAGAAGTCTTTCCCACTCTAATGCAATCTAGACTAAAATTGTGTCCAAAACGAAGATAAAATCAAACTCAGATTTATTGATCTTGCGACAAAGATTCATAATGAATTCATTAGGAATTTATTCTTCAATATTTGGCTCTTTGACGAAGAATCTCACTTACCTTTTTATAAATACATTGATGGAATCAATCACAAATTGATGAAATCAATCTTGAAGACAAGTTCCTTTTTGATAAGCATTTACTTATGGAAACCTATATTTTGATTATATGGACGACCAGAATTAACGGATTTTTATCTCGATTTTGAAATGGCTATGAGATTTCCTTAATCGATTATGTTCAATAGATTGATTGGAAGAAATTCCTCTTGAAAATGCCAATGGCTAGTGAGGCATGAAGGAGTATCTAAGGAGGTCATTTAGTTTATTTGAGGAAGAAGTGTGAAAATTGAAATTCCAAAGTCTAAAGTCTTTCCAACTACTTTTCTTCATCGGCAATCCTTACAAATTATATTCAAGAGAGAAAATCACAAAGAGTGACTTAGTGAGAGAAAATGGATTTTCCACTAAGTGTTTGCACTCAAAAATTGTACTTCTCTATTGATGCTAAAGTGAATTCTAGCCAAAAGGCTGTTAGCATGGGAGAGAATAGATGTAAGCTTAATTTAAGCCAAACCACTATAAATTTCATGTGTAATCTTCTCTTCCCTTAACTCTTTTTATTTAAATATGTTGCATTCTTTTAAGTATCGCAAAATTCAGTTCCATCTTTTATCTTATTCTGAACATTCATCAAAAGTTTGATGACTTGCTTATCATACTCTATTTGGTTCTCAGACTTTGTTCAAAATTTTTAATTTATCAAAAATTCTTTTAAACACCTATTCGCCCCCTTAAGGTATTTGTACTAGCATTATCAATTGGTATCAAAACCTTGTGCTTATTTGTTGAAGTGATTTTACTTTGGAGCTAAAGATCTTCTATGGCTAGTTGTTTAGCACTAGGACTCATAAAGGGACAAAGCAACACTAAGCCACCTTATTTTGATGGAAAAAAATATAGTGTATGGAAGAATAAAATGAAAAATTCCAGAGATCTAGAGATCTTTGGAATGGGAAGTTATAGAAAGGAAAAATCGGTCTTTACAGGAAATGACCAAACCTTTGTTAAGTGGAAGTAGAGTCTCTTCTCATTTTTGGGTAGAAATAGTTTCCAATTAACAAAGTATTTTTAAAGCCCATCCTAGAGAAAATTCCATATGAAGTTTACAAAGGGAAAAAGCCAAATATTTCTTATTTTCATGTGTTTGGTTGCAAGTGCTTCATTTTGAAAAATGAAAATGATCAGCCCGGCAAATTTGAAGAAAGATCGGATGAAGGAATATTTCTTGGCTATTCTACTTCAAGTAAAGCTTACAAGGTCTTCAACAAAAATACACAGACTCTTGAAGAATTAATAAATGTCATGTTTCAAGAAGCTGTCCAGAACCAACAAGACCAAACTCAACTCAAAGAGGTTGAGCTAGTTTTAGACTTAATGAAGTCTGAATCCCCTAAGCAAACTCAACCTTCCGTTAATCAAAGTCAAGCTAAAGAAAAGTTAGAAGATTCAAAAGAAATAGAGGTTTAGCAAACCCTTATAGATAATGATAGATTCAATAATAACTGGAAGCACAAATCAAGCCATCCTAAATATCTCATTATTGGCAATATAGAAGAAAGGATTTGTATCAGATCCAAAGTAAAAAGTGACTCAAGTGCTCTAGCTCCTATTTTTGAGATAGAACCAAAGGGAGTAGAAGAAGCTTTAATTGATGAAAGCTGAATATAAGCAATGCAAGAATAACTTAAACAATTCAAAATCAATGATGTTTGGGAGTTAGTTCCAAAACCATAAGGAAAATCTATGATTGGAACAAAGTGGATATTCAAAAACAAGATGGATGAAAAGGGTAAGGTGACTAGAAACAAAGCAAGGCTTGTTGCAAAAGGTTATGTGCAAGAAGAATGAATAGACTATGATGAGACATATGCACCTGTAGCCAGATTAGAAGCTATAAGATTATTACTTGCATATGTAAGTTTCCATAATTTCAGGTTATTCTAGATGGATATTAAAAGTGCATTCATAAATGGTTTTATCCAAAAAGAAGTCTGTGGAACAATTACCAGGATTTGAAGATCCTACAAAATCATACTTTGTCTATAGACTGAAGAAAGCTTTGTACGGTTTGAAACCTCAAGCTTGGTATGAGAGACTAAGTAAGTTTTTGGTAAATAATGGTTTCAAGAAAGAATTGATTAACACAACTCTATTTATCAAATGGGAAGAAGAAGACTTTCTATTTGGTCAAATATTTATGGATGATATAATCTTTGGCTCTTCTAATAAAAGTTTGTGCAATAAATTTTTAAAGTCTATGCAGGCAGAAATTTGAAATGGGCATGATGGGTAAGTTAACATTCTTTCTAGGTTTACAAGTCAGACAATCAAATGAATGAATTTTTATTTATCAAGAGAAATATGCCAAAAATGTTATCAAGAAATTTGGGATGAAAAACTATAAGAAGACTGAGACTTCTATGTTAAATTCTTCCAAACTTGACAAGGATGAAGATGAAAAGACAGTGGACCAAAAGATATATAGAAGCATGGTCAGTTATCTTCTCTATCTTATTGCTTCTTGACCTGATATTTTATTCAGTGTGTGTATGTGTGCCAAATTCCAAGCTGATCGTAGAGAATCTCATCTCGGTGTTGTCAAACTAATTATTAAATATATTGCAACAAATCCAAAGTTAGGTTTGTGGTATCCAAAAGGATGAGACTTTACCCATTTGGATACTCATATGATGATCTAGCTAGTTGTAAAGTTGACAAGAAAAATACATCTAGTACATACCAACTCTTGGGACAAATGTTAATGTCTAGGTTCTCTAAGAAGCAAACACTATGGCATTGTCAACAATAGAAGTAGAATATATTGCTCTTGAAAGTTGCTGTTCACAAATTCTTTAGATCAAGCAATAACTAAAGGACTTTAGAATAGAAGAACTGTGGCATCCCAAATTTAATGACAAGCCGTAAGGTGCGTTGAAGTTCCTAATTAGGTGATAGAATTTCTTTCGGCTTATGCCTTAGCCAATTTGTCTTTTAATTTGATGATTTGTGTATTTAAATTCATAGATTAATAATTGGCCATGAGATTTATAAATTTAAATTTTAACAAACAAAGTGTCCCAAGACTTTGGCCAAGATGAAATGTGAATTTGGAAATATTTATAGAAAGGAATTCAAAAAAAAAAAAAAGAAGGGAAAAAGGGTTATTTTTGGAATGGGCCTTGGACCCATTGGCCTAAAGCTTGGTGGGCCAAGCTTGCCGGCCCATTTGAGCCCAAAGGAGGAATTCGACCAACCCAAAGGGGAGTGGCCGGATGGGCCTAAGCCCAAGCCCAATCAAATTCAAATTTAAAACCCAATATGACAAGTGGCAAGGAGAAGGCCATGCATTGGCCATGGTAGAGGCAAGGTAATCATGAGCTTTAGGGGATATAAAAGGGATGAGGAGAGAGAGATGGCCGGTTCTTTGTTCAATTCGTCCAAAGAGAGGGTGAGAAAGAGAGAGAGTTTGAGAGAAAGGGAGAGAAACCGAGAGGGAAGGAGGCGGAGCCGGAGGGGTGCGCCGTTCGTTCGCCGTCCGATCGTCGCCGTTCGTCGTCGTTTGTTCACCTTTAAGGCAAGTGGAGTCCATAACTTCTCTTGCATGTTTGTTGTGGTGTTTGCATGTTAGATTTTAGGTATGATTCGTGCGAAAAACCAAGGTGGGAGTTGTTTATTTGCAAACCGTGTGACTGTTCTCGTTCGGTTTGTTGGAGTCAGTGGCTTGTTCGAGTTTTCATGTGGGTTTGGAGTTCGATTTTGGCTTCGGTGTCTTCATCAAAGTTGAAGCTAACGTCTTTTACTATGACATACTAAAAATTCGTAGAAAACTATGGAGATTTGTGGGGTCAAAAGTTCTATTATACGGAGACTTAGATCTACGAAATTTTCACTGACCTCTTGTCGATTTCTTGTTTGCGTGTTGATTTCTGTTGGAGATCTCACTTTTTTGTCTTCTTGAAAGTTGTAGGAAACACCTTAAGCAACAACATACTCAAATTTGAAGAGAAATGAATGAGTTTAGCCTAGTAAATCGGCTAGATCTTGGAGATGATTGATTCTGGTGAAGTATCTCGAGACACCCGAGACTTCATGGACTAAAATGGTGACCATAATCTGGTTATTTGGCCTAGATCTCTTCATGAAACTTGTAAAGGACAACTTGGTACATAACATACTCAAATTTCAGAGGAAACAAAAGAGGATTGATGGGTGAAAACTAAGAATTTCGGAGGAGTGTGTTCTGGACGTCACGGTAGTGGTTCCAGAAGCTTCGTAGGGTTGTAGAAATTAATATAAAAATAATTTGGCTTAGAGTTATTAATGAAAAAGGTACGACAACGTGTTGGCTATCACCCTGTAAAATTTCGTAATTTTTGAAGGCCATATGAGTATTTTAATCGAAATTATTTGGAAACTGTGCAAGTCTGGCCATTATCCGAATATAAGGTGCTATTTCGTGGAAATGGTGGAATTATGAGAAATTCAATTTGGCCATGAATTTTGTATGAAATTGTGATCCTAATGATTTGTTTAGTGATTGTTTGAATATTATGATTTTGGGAAAATCATAGATATTAAATTTAATATTTATGGAAATAAATAAATATAATAATATAATAAAATAATAATAAAATAATAATAAAATAATAATAAAATAGATTTTTATTTGGCCATGGATTCAACTTCATTTGTGGGGCACTTGTGTGATGAGGTCTTTGTACATGTATTAAGTTGAAATGCATATGTGATAAAGCTTTGGCATGTGTATGACATGTGAATTGAAATGCAAGTGTGATTTGTTTGATGCCATGCCAATTGCCATGTTAAATTGAGATAAAAGGATAAATGTGGATGAGAAAGAGGTTGTGGTGGAGGATGTTGTCTGGTGGCCTGGTGGCGTAATTCCAGAGATTCCGTGGGAGTTTCAGGATGCCCGGAATGTGGGGGGCTGGAAGTCCGATTGTATCTTGGATACATGCCCGGAGATGCCTCGCGACACCAGGATTGGGGTGCGGGATGCCCGGCTAGAAGGGTAAAGGCCGGAAGTCCGGTTGTATCTTGGATACATGCCCGGAGGTTCCTCGTGATGCTAGTTGGGATGCGAGATGCCCGGAATGTGGGGGCCGGATGCCCGGTTGTATCTTGGATACATACCCGGAGGTTTTTCTCGCATGAGATGCGAGTGTAAAATATGAGATAAAATTGATGAATCGAGGAAGGGTGATGTGGTGATCAAATTTAAAGATAAAGATGAAAAATAACTCATGGCATGATATGGCATGATATGCATGATGATATGCATGATGATGGTGATGATATGTGATGTGATATGATGATCACCCATGGTATGATATGCATGATGATATGCATGATGATGGAAATGATGATGTGATATGATATGATGATCACCCATGGTATGATATGCATGATGATGGAGATGATGATGTGATATTATATGATGATCACCCATGGTATGATATGCATGATGATATGTATGATGATGGAGATGATGATGTGATATGATATGATGATCACCCATGGTATGATATGCATGATGATGGAGATGATGATGTGATATGATATGATGATCACCCATGGTATGATATGCATGATGATATGCATGATGATGATGATGATATGTGATGTGATATGATGATCACCCATGGTATGATATGCATGATAATGATGATGACATGTGATGTGATATGATGATCACCTATGATAATATATGCATGATGATGCATGATGATGATGTGTGATGTGACATGATGATCATCCATGGTATGATATGCATGATGAAATGCATGATGATGACAACGATATATGATATGCCATGATGATGATGATATATGATGTGATGATGCATGATATGCATGATTACAAGGTAAGTGATGCTTGCAACGTGTGATGATATGCATGATGCATTAGAATGTTATTGGATTTCCCTATCTGCTGAGTGGTTGTACTCACCCCTTTTGGGGACCAACATTTCAGATTAGTAGATGGATTGAGCGGTTGGATATGATCGTGAGAAGGAAGATAGCAAAAGAGGGAACTTTTGGACGCCGACACTGATCGATGGACTTTAAGTGTATGACTGTTGGAGGAAATGTCGGTCATCTTTTGGAGTGTAGCCGAATATAGAAGACTACGGCATTTTGATGTACCGATGAACAATGTCCATCTGGTTTAAGTAAATAAAAGGTGTACGGCTTTTACTTATAAATATTTAGTAGGTGTGCATCGTTTTCTGAATATAGGGAAGGGAGTTGTTGGATGTGCTTCTGTATATAAATTGCGCAAGGGACCGATCGATAAAAAAAAAAAAATTGTAAACCCCCAAGTTGTATGGACCTGCTGCAATTGGAATGGTATTAGAGTGACATGTTAATAAGGAAAATGAAAGGTAAGCGAACTGTGGCGACCCTAATCGGATCGGGGGCCGTCGAGGGGTGCCACAAGAACCTTGCACTGAAATTGGATATGATAACACTAGTGGGATCAACATTATCAAACATCTCATTCTCCATTCAAGAGCAAAACATATTGAAATCCATCATTACTTTATAAGAGACCATGTAAAAAATAGTGAAATCAATGTTCAATTCATCGATTCAAAGAATCAATCAGTAGATATTTTCATCAAGCCACTAGAGAAATGATCATTTGAGTTCATTCGTGAAAAGTTGAATATTACCCCTACATTTGGTTAAATTCTATGTAAAAGCAAACTCATCAATTCAACCTTCTGAAAGAGACATCTTTCTAAAAGCCCTTATAGACTTAGGTAGTTATATTTCAAATTTTAGCTCATAAGTTTCTTTTCTTCTTGAACATGTATGATTATTTTCGAATTATTACTTACCTTTTATATTTTTTGAAATTGCTATATTACTGCTAATTTTTCGGAATTAATATTTTATAAATTATTTATAGTTACTTTTTTGAAAATTTTCAAAAATGAAGTTTTTTTTTTTCTCTTTTATGCCTATTTGGTTGCCCTGGTTCGTATTCTTCAAATTGTAAGGGCTAGTGTAAATACCTAGAGGGGGTGAATAGGTGTAAGTAAAATTTTCTTGCAAGACTTAATAAAAGTAAATTGCCTTTTGAAGATAATTGACTAAGAACGTAATCAGCTTTGAATAATAAAGCTATGATTAAAAGTAAAGAGTTCAAGGAAAGAGAATTTGGAACACAAGGTTTATAGTGGTTTGGCTTAGATTAAGCCTACCTCTACTCTCCGCGCTAACAGCCCACTGGCTGGATTCCACTATGAATCAAAAGAGATTTTACAACTTGTGACCTTCGACTTTCTCAGTGGAGAGTCTCTATTGATCTCTTAACAAAGTCTCACTATGTGTTTCTCTCTTTTGTATACAATTTGAGATCGATGAATGAAAGAGCAAGGAACTATAGAGGTTCAGACTTTGAAATTCTTCTTTTTCACACTACTTCGAACAACCGGAGAGTCTACCTTAAATACTCCTTCATGCCTTCACGACCGTTAGCACTTTCCAAAGGAATTCTTCCAATCTACCCGTTGGACAAAATCAATTAAGGTGATCTCAAGTCGTTGGATGATTGGTGATGAAAGCCCGTCAATCCTGTTCACCCATACAATCAAGATCTTAGGTTTCCATAAGTAGAACCTTCCAAGTTTGCTTCGCCTTTCAAAAGATCTTCATATCGGAGTGGATTCCAATAAGAATAATCAATCAAGTAAATGATATATCCAGCCATAAGATCTTCAAAAAAAAAAAAAAACTATATGAATCGAATCCTTGAAGATAATCCGCATTTGGATAAGTCTTCATTCTTTGTTTGGAAACTGTCAAAGTGGGCAAACTTTGAATCTTGAATCTAGCGGTCTTTAGACTTTGTCAGTAGAGTCTGGAGTTCTTCATACTATAACACTTGAGTCTGGAAGACTTCAGGCTAGACTTTTGGAAATGTTTTGTCAACTTCAAAACAATAAATGAGTTTTCTCCAACAATCTCCCCCTTTTTTATTGTGACAAAACTTTCCTGCAGATTTGAATAATTTTGACTTGCAAAACAACACTTAAGCAATACATGATATCTTATAAAATAAGTTGATTAGGACTTGGATAGCATCGATTCTGCAACTACAAAAAACATGTTAATCCTGCAAGATAAGATAACTATCCATCCACAATCAGTATCACAAGCTTAGTCACTACAGACGTCAAAATATTCAAAAGTCCAAAATATCAGTCCAAAGCCAAACCAAAAATATCAAAGTCCAATAATCAAAATCAAACCAAGTAAAAAATAATCAAAAATATAAAGATAAGTCAAAAAGATAAGTCAGGTCAAATTTGCATAACTTCTCCCCATTTTTGTCAATAGCAAAAAGTAGAGAATGATTAAAAAGATTTGGGTAAAAAAAAGTCATGGCTGCTTTGGGATTTGAACGAGCTAGATTTCCCTCATAGACTTGACAGTCTCCTCAAGCTTCTTTAGAGTCTCCTTCAGTTGCTCCAAATCTTCACCCTTGACAGTATCTTGCATTTTAGTCTTTAGGGCTTGTAAGCTATTGTTGCAAAGAAACTAAAGTTGCTTAGAAAGCTTTCTTGAGGTCATGTATCTCAAACTCTAAACCATACTATTGACCCTTCAATTCCAACAGGAGTTCCATTAGTCTTTGAAAGTCTGCTATAGATGTTGTTGTAGCACTAGGTCCAACCAAGTCAGTTCCAGGAGTCTTGAGATGTGAGGGAACATCAGTAGTTCGATCACCAAGACTAGGAGTGGATGCCTCAATGTCTCCTTCAAGGTAGTGAGAGGCATACACATCCTCTGGATTTGCTGCAGATCTACTAACATCACTAGTAAGAGTAGGTGAAGAAATACCTCTTTTGCCAATAGCTCCCCCTGTTTGTATGCCTTCAGGTGGAGAAATGAATTCTTCTTCCTGTTCTTGCTTCTGCTTTAGCATTTGAGTGATGTTTTCTTTTCTTTTTCCAGCAATTCCATTCTTGTCTTCTCTGAGTCACTTGACAAGGATACAGCCAATGTAGGCTCAAAAGAATCATCTTGACCCTCTTCTTCCTCTTCTTCTCTTCCTCTTTCTCTTTGTTATGTTGTTCCTTCCTCTTCTTATATTATGCTCTCTTCTCTTTCTTCATCTCTCTTCTCTGTCTCTTCTCTTTCTCTTGTCTCTCTGTCCTCAAGCTCTTGAAAGCTAACAAAACTCCGTAAGTTTCTTAAGGCAAAGGTGGAGAGAGTGATGTCATCCTCATCTTCTTCGTCATGCAAGATGAGTGTTCTCCTCTTCTTGATAGGTTCCCTCAATGGTTCCTTGCCTTTTCTCTTCTGGACGGTAGAGTCTTGTTTTGTCTTGACAGGGGATTTCTCTTCATGCTCTCCAAAACCTTGTTGAGCTCCTTCAGACGCATCTTTGTAACCATCTTCGGTCCAATCACCATTGGAGCAATGGTTCGAACACACAAAAAAGTGGGAATATGAATTTTAAAGTGTTCGAAGAGTCGTGTGATAAGAGTAGAGTAAGGAAGTTGTCTCTTGTCCTTCACCACTGTCCAATACATATGCATGAGGATAGTGTGAGGTAGTGTGAACTTATAACCAATGTTGATGGCATACATCAACTTCGCTTCCGAATGAGAGATATCAGTCTTTGACGTTGATTTGGGCTTGATGCAGTTGATCACGATCTTGTGAAGTAAGATATTGGAGGCATTCATCCTATTGTAGGAAATCTTGCCCTTAGCAAATCTATCTCAAACAAGTTCCAGAGTGGCATGAGTAACAGACACACTGGTTGGTTGAAAACTCCCTCGTTCCACCCCAATCAAATCAGCTAATGTGTCTACATCGACCACAAATTCCTCATCCCTAATCATAAAAGAACATCTATTCGCATCCAAAAATGATAGATTTGAATAGAAGTAAGCTGTGAGTTCTGGATAGGTGACATTTGTCTCGGAGCAAAAACGTTCTAGTTGAAGGAGTGCAAACTTCTCCCTTAAATTGATTTTTCACATGAATCAAGAAAATCAAAGTCCACACTTCTAGGGTTCATCACCCCTCACTTAAGAAGTTTCGAATAAGTCCTCTTATGGTCCTTAGAACGAAAAAGGTCCTTCCTTTCACCACGAACAATTGCAGCGATACCCATCCTAGGTTGATAATGCGTATACATCCTCTCATCATCATCCTTCCCTTTAGGTTGATTAAAAGTTTCGTATCGTGGATCACTTGGAAAATTTACAATAGGCGCAATGCCTAATGCCTAACATTTCCATGGTATTTAAGAAGAAAGTTTCATTCCTGTAACCATTTGACTTCAAAACTCATCGATCAAAGTCATTGTAGAACCACCCATCTTTAAGTTCAAGTAGAGTCTAAACAAAAATTGGGGTTTTTGTGTTCTTACAAGTTCAACATCTTCCATAATTTCTTCTTCTGGTTGTTGTTGTGGAGGATCTTGTGTCCTGTGTTGAGAAGATTGACGTGGTTGAGAATGTTGTTGTTAACTTTGCTACTATAGTTGAGAAGAGTCTTCTTTTTCGGTCAGATCAAAATGCGTAGGACCCTCACGCATATGTTGTGGTCCCCTACTTGCGATTCTAGAAGACTTTCTTTGGGAAGACATTGTCACTTTCTTGGGAAAAATTCTCGAACTCGCTCGTGAAAAATGTGAAATCTTTTTGGATTAAACTAGAGAGAAAGTGAGAGCAAGTGGGATTTTTGTATTCTAGGGTTTGAGAGTGAAAACGGAGAAAATGAAAAACGACAATAGTATATATAGCAAATGAAACGGGGTATATAAAACGTCATAAAGGAAAAAGTAAAAACTGCCTTTTTGAAAATGAAAAACTGCCATAGATTTCAAAACCGAAAAGGATAAGTTCTAAAAATAAAATAGGCAAATAACGATTCGAAAAATCAACGTACCTTTTCAAAAATTCATCCAAAATTAAATTTTTTGCATTTTAAAAAGAAATTAACTTACAGTCGTAACTTTTGGACGTTCTAAGTCTGAACACCCTTCAAGATGTTACCCGGTAGAAGATATGATGTTCAGTTTGGTGTGAATAGACTCAAATAAGCTTTTCTCTAGTGGCTTTGTAAAAATGTTCGCTAGCTGATTATTTGAGTCAATGAACTGAATCAAAACTTCTCCATTTTGAACATGATCTCTAACAAAGTGATGTCAAATCTCTATATGCTTTGCTCTTGAATGGAGAATTGGATTCTTTATGAGATTGATGATGCTGGTGTTGTCACATTTGATCTCGGTGCACGATTCTTCAATACCAAAGTCTCGTAGCTGTTGCCTTATCCACAAGATTTGAGAGTAGCAACTCCTAAGAGCTACATATTTTGCTTCAACTATTGAAAGAGTTACGGTACTCTGTTTTCTTGAAAACCAAGATACCAACTTGTTGTCAAGCAATTGACATGTACTAGAAGTACTCTTTCTATCAACTTTGCATCCTGCTAAATCTGCGTCTGAATATCCAAGGAGAGTAAAGTCTCCTTCCTTGGGATACCACAAACCTAGCTTTGGAGTACTGGCAACATATTTGATGATGCGCTTTGCAGCAGTTAAATGAGATTCTTTGGGATTTGATTGGAATCTAGCATAGATACAAACGCTAAATAAAATGTTAAGTCTAGATGTAGTAAGGTAAAGAAGCAAACCAATAATGCTCCTGTAAAGCTTCTGGTCTACACTATTTCCTTCTTCATCTTTGTTTAGCTTCAAAGAACTTGACATGGGTGTCTCAGTCTTTTTGCAATTCTCTAATCTAAACTTCTTGATGAGATCCTTTGCATACTTTTCTTGGTGAATGAAAATTCCTTCCTTTGATTGTTTAACTTGTAATCCTAAAAAGAAAGTTAACTCACCCATTATACTCATCTCGAATTCATCCTGCATGCATCTAGAAAATTTCTTGCACAGATTTTCATTAAGTGATCCAAATATAATATCATCAACATAAATTTGAACAAGTAGAAAATCTTTACCTTCTCTTTTAATGAACATAGTAGTATCTATCTTTCCTTTAACAAAACCATTTTAAGTTAGGAATTTACTTAACCTTTCATACCAAGCTTGAGGTGCCTGCTTCAATCCATATAGAGCCTTTTCAATTTGTAGACTGAGTCTAGCTTTCTTGGATCTTCAAAACCAGGTGGTTGATCCACATAGACTTCTTCTTGGATAAATCCATTTAGGAATGCACTTTTTACATCCATTTGAAATAACCTGAAATTTTTATAGTAAGCAAAAGCGAGTAATAATCTAATAGCTTCTAACATTGCTACTGGTGCATAAGTCTCGTCATAGTCTATCCATTCTTCTTGTGTATATCATTTGGCCACAAGTCTTGCTTTGTTTCTAATCACTTTTCTTTGCTCATCCACCTTGTTCCTAAAAACCCATTTAGTTCCAATAATAGATTTACCTTTGGGTTTAGGAATTAGTTCCCAAACATCGTTGATGCTGAACTATCTGAGCTCTTCTTGCATAACTTCAATCCAGCTTTCATCAGCCAAGGCTTCTTCTATACTTTTGGGTTCAATCTTGGAAACAAGTGCTAAAGCATTACACTCATCTTGCTTTTTGGATCTGGTGCGAATTCCTTCATCAATGTTGCCAATGATGAGTTCTTCGGGATGACTTGATTTATGTTTCCAGTTGCTAGTTGGTTTGTGAGTTTGCCGCTCCTCTACTTCAGTTGAATCTTCTAGTTCATCTTGTTGTTGAGTTTCAGGAGTTTGAATCACTTTGGGGGAAGTAGACTTTGTAACATTTAGAGTAGGTTTAGATTCTTTAAGTTGAGTTTGATCCAATTGATTCTGCATAGATTCTTGAAATTTGACGTTTATAGATTCTTCCACAGATTGAGTCTTCTTGTTGAATACTCTGTAGGCTTTGCTTGAGGTTGAGTAGCCAAGGAAGATTCATTCATCTGATTTTTCTTCAAACTTACTAGTTCGATCAATTGCATTTTTCAAAACAAAACACTTACAACTAAACACATGAAAATAAGAAACATTTGGCTTCTTCCCTTTAAATATCTCATAAGGAGTTTTCTCTAGAATAGGTCTCAAGAATACTCTGTTAATAATATAACAAGCTGTAAAGACTGCTTTAGCCCAAAATCGAGAGGAAATATTACTCTCAATTAAGAGTGTTCTTGCCATCTCCTGCAAAGATCTATTCTTTCTTTCCACAACCCCATTTTGCTCTAGAGTATATGGAGAAAAGAAAACATGTTGAAAACCAAATTCATCACAGAATTTTGCAAAGTCTTGATTTTCAAACTCACCTCCATGGTTTGTTCGTATGATTGAAATATCATAACCTTTCTCATTCTGAACCTTCTTGGCAAATTTTGAAAGGTAAGAGAATACTTCAGACTTACTTTCTAGGAAGTATACCCATATAAATCGAGAGTAATCATACATGATTACTAGGTAGTATCTATTTCCACCAATGCTTTGTGTTTCGGTTGGTCCAAAGAGATCTATATGCAGAATTTGCAAAATTCGATTAGTAGAACCTTAATTTATGGGTTTAAAAGAACAACTAACATGTTTTCCCTATACACATGATGTGCATAATTCAGATTTTTGACAAGTTAGGTTGGGCAAGTCCACAAACAAGTTTCTTGGAGGAGATCTTGGCAATTTGCTTCATGTTAACATGGCTAAGCTTTCTATGCCAAAGGTTTGCTTCATCTTGAATCGAGGAGATTAGTTTTATATCCTAGATAAAGAACTTTTTTTTTTTTGATTTTATATCCCGGGTAAGATAAATATTCCCATGTGAGGGGAAGAAGTGCATGACCAACAATGCCACCGCACTAGGTGGTAATATTCCCATGTCTTCGTCTAGTGAAAGATTGAGAAAGATCTTTACTAGTTCCCGAACAAGTGCCTTCTTGGAAATTAATTTTGAATCCAAGTGTCGTACAGTTGACTAATGTTGAGAAGATTGTAATTCAAACCTTCCACCAAGGAGACATTGTTGATTGTGAGACTTCCAATCTTCACGGTTCCACATCCAACAATCTTCCTTTGTTGTTTCCTCCAAATGAAACTTTTCCACCATTTATTTGCACAAGTTTTATAAAACAACTTGAATCTCCTATCATGTGTCTCGAGCAACCACTATCCAAATACCATTTGATCTTTTTTTAATAGTGACGTGCAATCATAAGAAGAACTCAAGCTTTCTTTGGTACCCATATTTTCTTGGGTCTAGGGGAGTTAGCACAAAATACAGTCTTTGCCAAATCTCTCTTAACAGGTCTCAAGACCTTGGGGCATTCTTTCTCAAAATGTTATGAGCTATTATACTTTGAACATTTGAGAGCACTTCGTCCAACATGTTTTATAAAAATTCTTTGAAAATGATTTCTGTAAAATGTTTTTGTGGGTCTTTGTTTGATTCTTTCCTTTACTTTTGGAAAATCAATTAGAGGAATGGTTTATGGAGTCATTCCCAAATTAGATTTGTTGAAATAAGGTCTTTGTACTGAAAGAATCTTTTCCAACTTCTCAAATCCTTTTGAAAACCTTTTTGTGATATTTGAAATGTCATCTTTCAAAAAAGTATTTTCCTTCGAAAGAGAGTTTGCATTTTCTTTCAAATTAACAAAAGTTTTGTCTAGATTTTCAAACTTTTCTTTCCAAGAATTTTCCTGTTGCTTTAGTTTAGAATTTTCCATTTTCAGCTCGGAAATCCTTTTAAGAGATGTTTTGAGACTAAGACATAATTCATCTATATACTTTGAGACTTTAGCAGGAATTTTTAAATTACTTACCTTGACTTTTGTATCTGAGTCTAAGTCTGAATCTGTTTCAAAGTCTGAGTCTGATTCTGAATTTGCCATTAAACATATGTTGGCATATTCTTCATCACTTTCTTCGCATTTAGTATCGCTCAATGTCTCTGCTTTGAGAGCTTTTTTGAATTTCTCTGTTTTCCTTTCTTTTTCTTCAAGTGAGGGCAGTTGAATCTAATGTGCCATTTTTCCTTGCATTCGAAGCAAATCACATCTTTGTTGGTCTCGTTTTCCTCAGTTGATTTCTTCTGAAATCTTTGAGTGCTCTACTTTTTCCAGTTATACCTTCTTCCTGCGTTCAACTTCTTGAACTTCGTTATCATGAGTGCTATCTCTTCATCATCCAGGTCATCTTTTGAATCTGTAACATCATAATCATCATTAGATTTTAAGGCAATTGATTTCTTACCTTTGGGATCTTCTTCCTCATTGATTTGCTCTACTTCATATGATTGAAGTGTGCCAACTAATTCATCTACGGAAAGAGGCATGATCCTCTGGGTTTCTCTTATTGAGGTCTTCACGTGATTCTAGTCTTTGGAGAGTCCTCGCAGCAATTTATTGACCTTCATCAGTCCTGAGATTGGTTGTTCTTGATATGTTAGACCGTTTACAATTTCTGTAAAATGACTAAACATGTCAGTGATGGATTCTCCTGGCTTCATCTTGAAGGCTTCATACTATCCGAGTAGGATGTTGATTTTTGTTTCTTTAACTCGATCAGTTCCTTCATAGGTGACGTGCAACCTGTCCCAGACTTCTTTGGTTGTTTCGCAAGATGAAATTCTGTTATACTCAGTAGGAGATAAAGCACAATATAAAGAGTAAATGACTTTAGCATCAAGAGATTGTCTCTTGGTTATTTCCGCTTGTGTCAATTCTCCAGCATCTGCAACTTCCTTGCCTGAGGTTGATGTAGCTTTAGGAATGATCCACTTTCTCTACCACATCCTATTCTAGGGGATCTTTCGATCTCAGGAATGCCTTCATCTTGTTTTTCCAAACATTATATTCTTTCCCATCAAAGTAGGGAGGTCTGGTGTTGCTTTAGCATTCAACCAAATCTGGAGCCAAAATACTAGCCATAGATCTTTAACCCAGAAGTAAAAACACTTCAATAAAATGAGTACACAAGCTCTGATACCAATTGTAAGGGCTAGTGTAAACACCTAGAGGGGGTAAATAGGTGTAAGTAAAATTTTCTGGCAAGACTTAATAGTAATAAATTGCCTTTTAAAGATAATTGACTAAGGATGCAAACAACTTTAAACAATTATATAAAGCAACGAATAAAGGTAAGGAGTTAAGGAAAGAGAATTGAAACACAAGATTTATAGTGGTTCGGCTTAGATCAAGTCTACGCCCACTCTCCTGCGCTAACAGCCCACTTGTTGGATTTCACTATGAATCAAAAGAGATTTTACAACTTTTGATCTTCGACTTTCTCAGTGAAGAGTTTATACTGTTCTCTCAAGAAGTCTCACTACATGTTTATCTCTTTTGTGTATAACTTTGAACTTGATGAATGAAAGAGCAAGGAACTATAGAGATTCAGACTTTGAAATTCTTCTTTCACGCACTACATGGAACAACTGAAGAGTCACCTTTAAATACTCCTTCATGCCTTCATGACCGTTGGCACTTTCCAAAGGAATTCTTCCAATCTACCCATTGGACATAATCAATTAAGGTGATCTCAAGTCGTTGGATGATTGGTGATGAAAGCCCATCAATCATGTTCACCCATACAATCAGGATCTTGAGTTTCCATAAATAGAACATTCCAAGTTTGCTCGCCTTTCAAAAGATCTTCATATCGAAGTGGATTCCAATAAGAATAATCAATTAAGTAAATGATATATCCAGCCATAAGATCTTTAAAAAAAAAAAGAAAACCATATGAATCAAATCCTTGAAGATAATCCACATTTGGATAAGTCTTCATTCTTCGTCTGGAAACTATCAAAGTGGGCAGACTTTGAATCTTGAATCTAGCGGTCTTTAGACTTTGACCGTAGAGTTTAGAGTTCTTTAGACTATAACACTTGAGTCGGAAGACTTCAGGCTAGACTTTTAGAAACGTTTTGTCAACTTCAAAACAATAAAGGAGTTTTCTCCAACACAAATAAGTCTTTAGTTTATTTTTCCCGATCATAGAGACTTTACAAACCTTAACCTCTCTCAAACCTTTACTTCTCTTGATTTGTCCTCACTTTCTTTGCAAATCTCTCTCTTGATCACTCACAAACATATCATCAAAATCCTTCAAATATGTTTCGATGTTTTCTCAGAGGAGGTCCTCTTGCATTGCCAGTTGTGGGCCTCAGTTTGTGCTTGATGCTTAAATGCACTTTGATCTTATTGGAGATGAATCACCACAAAGCACAAATCGACCATAGTGGAGGAAGATGTTACTCAAGATGCAACTCCATTTTCAGTAAGAAAGTCCGAAGTACTTCTTAAACACTATGAGTTTCTAAAAAAGGAAGGAAGTCCCATGAATTTTATAACTCCGTTCTTGAAAGAAAATGGCTATGAGAGCGAAACTTTATTCTTGAGTGCCATGGAAAACTTAGGATTGGTAAAGGCTAGAAGATTAGAAAAGGAATTTACCATTTTCTTACTAATCCTTGCTTTGGTACGGAGGGTCAGACTGAAGGAAAAAAAGAAAATGATGATGAGAGGGTGTTCAAGAATTTCTAACGCAAAATGGGTGTTCCTACAGAAATCGTTGGAACAAAAAGAAAACTGTTTCTATCAAAAGAACATAAGAAGTCTTTGTGCATATACTGAATAGAGGGGTCATCAACCCTCAAATGGTAGACTTTGATTTTCTAGATTCCATCAAGGTAAATTTGCGAGAGAAATTTGTCAAACTTCAAATGGAAATGTTCTGTGTGGAGTTATTCGATACTTATCCTAAATTAACTACTTATTTCTATTCAAATTTTGTTAGTTTTGTATCACACTCATATTCAATATACTATGAGTGAAAAAGATTTGATGTTGATATTGATTTGTTAGCTAATATTTTGAGAGTGAAACAAAGTGGATTTTTACCCATAAATGTCTCAAATGAAGAGTCATCAAGTTTCTAGTTAAAGAAAAAATTCTAAGAAGAAGCATTACTTATTCTAGGATGTTTGCCTCTAACATTTTACTCCACAAGATTGTTATTAGTTGTATCAGACCCAAAGCTGTCTCCAAGATTGATGTTTCAAGATTTGAAGAACAAATGATGTGTGTTATCTGTAATGGAGTTGCTTTCTCACTTCCTCATATCATTCTACTGCACATGTATAGAATTGTGATGAAGGAGAAAGGTTAGCTTCCTTATTCAGCTTTGGTGACCAGATTTTTCCAACACTTTCATATTCAACCGCCCTCTAGTTTTTGCTCCAGAACCATCATTCCCATGCAAATTGGACTTAAAATGATCTTAAAAATGAGATTAAAGGACCTCTCTGGAGCTTTGAATCTTATGAAAAAAAGAATCTACTAGCAAAGCTAAAACAGGATATGTGGCTGAGAAGAAGCGCAAAGGGAAGAGCATTGTCTCATGAACTCCAAAATGGAAAAGACATGTTCTTCTACAAGATGAAGAAGAGGAAGATGATGAAAACGAGACTATCCCTAATATTGTGGCAAATATCACCATGAGAGATCATGTGGGAGGTATAGTTGATTTTGAAGAAGAAGAAGATGATGATGAGAGCAAGAAAGATCTAAAGAGGAAAGTGAAAGAGAGGAAATTGGAGAAAAAGAGAGTAAGGAGAATGACTTAAATGAAGAAGGAATGCAGGAAGGAGAAGAAGTTCTTCCTCAAACTGAAGCCACTCAAACAGGGGGAGTAAGTGAGAAAATTCCTCTTCATGATCAGATTGCAAAACCAGCTATAAGCAATGGTGCAAGTCGATCTTCTCCAAATGCAGAGGACATTTATGCATCTCATTTCTTTAAAGAATCTCCTAGGGATTAGGACAAAGAGACTACTGTTCAGGGTAAGCAACATACCTCTAATGTTCAAGTCAATGTTTATTTACTTTTGGATAATCCACCGATACATTTTGCTGAAGTTTAGTACCCAAACCGAACTAGACTCAAACTATCCTCAAATAGTGAAACTCCTTTTAGAGATTAAGGCACAACAATATGGGATGGAGGTTGAAATCCAAAAGTTACATGTTTCTCTTGATACTACCTTGGAATCTCTCACTAAAAAGGTATAGTCTCTTGATAACAAAGTTTAGAACTTGAATCAGCAGGCTACTCAGAATTTGGCAAAGGTTGAGATTGTCTTCCATTAGTGCCTGACTAAGCTTGAGGAGACTATGTAGACTTTAGAGGATTTCCAACTTATCCATGTTCCAAGGCAACCCTAATAATTTTCGAAAACCAATTGTTTTTTCATTGTGTTTCTCCTTTTTTTTTTTTTTTTCCTATTGACAAAAGGGGAAGAATTTTGTAGATTTGAAGCTTTGACTTGCTAATTGTGTTTGTAGTTTGTGCTTTCTATATTTTACTTGTGTGGTGTGTTTTATGCAGACTTTGTTGTGTAGACCAAACTTTAGAAATGTTATGCTCACTGTTTATTATCTCTATCTATTATCTTGTGCTGCTAAAGTACTGTTTTGTAGAATAACATTCATATTATGTTTAAATTTGCATGAAAGTTTTGTCACTATTAAAAATAGGGAGATTGTTGAGAAAATTCCTACCAAGTTTTGAAGTTGACAAAACTTTCTAGTTCTTATTCTTATTTTGAAGTTATATCGTCGAATTTTTCCAAAGTCTATTCATTCCAGAAGTCTTTCCCCCTCTGACGCAATCCAGATTGAAACCGTTTCTAAAACGAAGATAAAATCATATTCAAATTTATTGATCTTATGACAAGGATTCCGAATGAATGCATTAGGAATTTATTCTTCAATATATGGCTCTTTGGTGAAGAATCTCACTTACCTTTTTATAAATATATTGATGAAATCAAACACAAATTAATAAAATCAATCTTAAAGATAAGTTCTTTTTAGGAAGTATCTACTTATGGAAACCTAGATTTTGATTGTATGGGCGATCATAATTAACATATTATCATCTCAATCTTCAAACGGCTATAACATTTTCTTAATCGATTTTGTCCAACGGATTGATTGGAAGAAATTCCTCTTGAAAATGCCAATGGCTAATGACGCGTATAGAAGTATTTAAGGAGGTCATTCGGTTTATTTGAGGAAGAGGCATGAAAATTGAAATTCCAAAGTTTGAAGTCTTCCCAACTACTTGTTCTTCATCGGCGGTCCTTACAAATTGTATTCAAGAGAGAAAATCACTAAAAGAGTGACTTAGTGAGAAAAAAATGGATCTTCCACTTTGCACTCAAAAATTGTACTTCTCTATTGATACTATAATGAATTCCAACCAAAAGGCTGTCAACATGGGAGAGTAAATGTAGCTTTAATCTAAGCTGAACCACTATTAATTTTGTGTGCAATCTTCTTTTCCCTTAACTATTTTTATTTAAATTTATTGCATTCTTTTAAGTATCGTAAAAATGAATTACATCCCTTATCTGATTCTGAACATTCATAAGAAATCTAGTGACTTGCTTATCATACTATGTTTGGTTCTTGGACTTTGTTCAAAATTTTAATTTATTGCATTCGTACTAGCATTATCAGAAAAGCAGAGAAGATTCATTATTGAAGTTGCACACTTTCTCTTCAAAGGGTTTTTGGACTTGGAAACATCTAAGGACTTGTTTAGATGGTAGTCTTCCCTTAATAGGATTTAATTCCACCATGTAGGACAATGTACAAGTTGGTCATTAGAGAGTTAAGTTGCAAAGTCATATCCAAAAATAACAAGAAGTGCCGGTAGAATAAGGAGAGGTTTTGCTTCTGCAATTTTAACGGAGAGGCCCACAAACTTTTTATCTTGGTACTTAGGAGGCATCAGCTATGACATCCTGAATTTTCAATTATGTTTTCAATTAAATAAATTGGGTCTTTCATCGATGCACTTATAGTGCTATTCTCAAAGCTGATCACTCTAGGGATAACTAGACTATCTAGGAAAGCCATTAACAGATTTTAATGCAATAAACTTGATAATTCAACTAGAAATTGACAACTCAATCGTGCTCATCTACAGATATCATTACGGACACAGTTAAAAATCGATTAGAGATTAGAAATAGGTCGGTTTGATAGAGATGTGTGGCAAAACATAGGTGATTCCGCCAAATCACAAAAGTCTTGTCGATCGATACTAGACTGATTTTTCTGTTGTTTTGGTACCCTGTGTCCGTATTTGAAATCTCGAGATTTTCACGATCACCGAGAGTCACCAATGTGTCAAAGAGGTTTATTGTGGCTCAAAGAAAATCGACCACTGGTCATTTGCACTAAAAATTTATGAAAACTACTCGATAACCTAGGTCATGCTAAAATCGCGCCAGAATGAAATTAACTATGAATTTGAATCCGATTTTAGAAATTGAAAGTTCTATCATGTCATGAGTCGTTTTAGGAACGTCAACTCATCATCCGAAAATTTTTCTGCAAATTAAGATTTTGGTGGAAAAAATTGATAAAGGACCGTTTTCAACCGGAAAATTTGGAGGACTATTTTTTATCGTGAAATTGGGATGCAAATAGGTTCTAATGTCAAGGAAAAACGTCAATTTGATCATGAGTACCTTGGTTGAACTTTTTAGGGTTGAATTGAGTCGATTCAAGAAGGAATGGAAGTGGAATTGGGAGGAAATGTCTTCAAATTCGTATGCATGTTGGTCCATGACTTTTTGGACCATTTCATTAGCTTGTTATGGAAGTTTGAAGGCTACAAGAGGCCATGGATGCCAGCCACATATGGTGGGACCATTCCAAGGAGACAAGAGGATAGAAGGGGAGCATGAGGGGTCCTCCAAGGTAGCGGATTCCTCTCTTCTTCCCCCTTGGTCGATCCTCCATCTTTCCAGACCAAAGAAGCTCCAAGAACCAGCAAAAAAAAAAATCGAGCCTCCCTCTTCCCCCTACCATTGCAACCACTTGCCAAGCCGCTAGAGTCCCCCTCGAGCGCCATTGCTCGCCTTTGCACCCTGCACGCTAGTCATGCTAGTCCCATGCGTCATTTCGCCCTCTCCCGTGTCCAGCCTGTCCCTCAGGCTAGTCTAGCCATCATCACAAGCTGCTCCCGTCGCCTGAGTCGCCGTGAGGCGCCATCCGACCATCGCTCTCCTCCGCTAAGCCATCTACCTCCTCATTGGTCGATTCCAGCTCGAGCCAAGCCTGAGCAACCCCCTTCGGCCCATCCACATAAGTTGAAACCCAGCAGTCCTTCAAACACTATTTGGCCCACTTTGGTGCTCTTCCGGACCTTGAAATGCACCCGCTTTGGAGTTTATCGATCCTCTCCGTGTCCCCGTAGTCGTGGTCCCATTGGATTATTAATCAAGTGAGTTTACTCACTAATCTCTTCTTAGGGAGTTAATTATACTTAATTTGATTAATTTAAGTTAAGCATAGATTATGTTGTTAGTTAGAATAGATTAGCAATTTAATCATTCAATATTGCATGTTAGGTGGTTAAAATAGTGTAATTAGCAAGTAGATAAGCTGTAGTATTTATTTAGACAGGTTCAAAATTTTTCAGAGCCCGTTTCGGTATTTAATTAGGCTTTTCTGGCCTAAGTTTCATTGTTGGGTATTTAATAATTAATTTTCGAAATTATTTATTTAATTATTATTTTCTAAAAATTAGACCGGGATAGCTGATGAACGGAATAGCCGGTGACCGGAATTTTATACTTATTGCAATGATGTGATTTATTTATTTAATTGACTACTATTTTGTGCAAATTGGGTGTGATTTACAATTTTGGGCATTTATCCCAAAATTTATTAATTTCAGTATTTAATTAGAAAATTACTAGATGTCGATTTATAGCGCCAAAATTTTTTTGTATCGACTATATAAATGGTGGGAATTTTAAAAGTAAAGATATTATATTTTTAGTTGAGGCCGATGGTGTACCCATACATGATTATTTTTATCTAGTATGATAAAAATTGTGAAGTGGTGGATTGTGTAGAATGGTATATTGTATTAGCCTGCGAGCTCGATACATCAGCTTAGAGTGAGCAATACATCCTAAGTATCGCACAGCTTCGGTGAGCAATTAAGTACCGCTCAACTTCGATGAGCAATTAAGTATCGCACAGCTTTGATGAGCATTAGCCGTATACTATATTAGCCTAAGGGCTTGGATATATCAACTTAGAGTGAGCAATTACATTGTTATTAGCTTTTGGCGAGCATTTCTTATCTATATTCAGCTTAGAGTGAGCAATCCATGACGAGATTAGGACTTTATAGATAGTATTGATTGGATTGACCAAGAGATGATCTTAATGACATGGAATCAACTAGTTCAATTGATCGATGGCTTAATCTGAATTGATGCTTTAATGTGTTGAAGTGATTTGTTGAATCTATAAATTGTACTAACTTGTAGGAAGGAATTGAGGCAAGGTGAGTCCTCTAACTTGTGCTTGTGCTTAGGTAGCCTTGGAACATATTTTCTTCCTAGTCGGGTCTTAACGGGTGAACTCGCTGAGACGTCGTCTTACCCCGTTGTGGAATAACATTTTCAGGTCCTTAGATGGCGGCTCCTTCCGAGCATTTTAGACAGCCATAGAAGGTCACTGAGCAGAAGTGTTTCATTCCGCTTCATGGAGACCCAAGGGGATGGGTATATGAGTTGGTGAAGTCCGTAGTCTGGGTCGATGCGGGTCTACCCAAAACGGTGCTCCATCAATACAGATCATGGTATTGTCAGGAGCGGAATGGACAGAGAGAGGAGCCCATACCGGAGTCCGAGGTTCCTTTTTATGTGTTGGAGGTAGCTTTTGGGAAAGACACGGTCGATCCACTAGGTGGTTCAATGGTGGACCCGTGTCTGTTAGAGTTAAGGACCCCAAAGTACTTAGTTGAAGACTTCACTAATTAGAGAATCTGTTGCCTTTACCCCTCCCCCTTTTTGCAGACCTTGTTTATAGATTGGCTGGTTTTGTAAGTGACTTGTTATGATATGTATATAAGTGTGGTTTGGTTTTCAAAAATTTATGGCCCTACTTTTCTATTCCATTTGAGTTTTGTTTGGGGATTAATTATTCGCTTCCACATGTGTATTAAAATGAATGGGTCGGCAATGTGTCCCGGGACGTCGCTATTTAGTCGACCACAGAGGGATGAGCGCATGCTCGAAGAATCAGGGCGTGACATCCCCGTTTAAGTGGTATCAGAGCATGCTTAGTGATTGGAGTGATAATGTGCGATAAATTATGGGATAGTTAATAGGAATGGCATTTGTTTCATGCTAGTGCTGTCTGTGATAGCTGTCTAATAGAAATTGTTTGTTTGTGTGGGGTCACTCAACTTCTAATTCCATGTGGAATTGGAAGGCAAGTTTCAGTAGGAAACTTGCATCATGAGTGATCCAAAGCAAAGTAAAAGGGCTAGTACGAACACTTAGAGGGGGTGAATAGGTGTAAAAATATTTTTTGTAGAATTCAGAAGAGATAAATTGCCTTTGGAAGATAATAGACTATAAATGCATTCAGCTTTAAGTAATTAAGTAAGGCTAACGAATAAAAGTAAGGAGTTCAAGGAAGAGAATAGAAACACAAGGTTTATAGTGGTTCGGCTTAGACCAAGTTTATGTCCACTCTTCCACACTAATAGCCTATTGGTTGGATTCTACTATGAATCGAAAAAGACATTACAATAGTGTGATATCAACTTCACAGTAAAGAGTTTCCACTGGTCTCTCACAAAGTCTCACAAGAATTTCTCTCTTTTGTTTACAACTTTGAGCTTAGTAAAAGAAATAGCAAGGAACTAGGATGCTTCAGACTTTGAAAATTTTCTTTCACGCACACACTTTTTCGAACAACTAGCGAGTTCTCTTTATATACTTCTTCATGCCTTCATGACCGTTGGCACTTTCCAAATGAATTCTTCCTATCTATCCATTGGACAGAATCAATCAAGGTGATCTCAAGTCGTTAGATGAGTTGTGATGAAAGCCCATCAATCATGTTCGCCCATACAATCAGGATCTTGATTTTCATAAGTAGAACCTTCCAAGTTTGTTACGCCTTTCAAAAGATTTGATTATCGGAATTGATTCCAATAAAGATAATCAATTAAGTAGGTGTTATATCCAGCTATAAGGTCATCCATAAACTATACGAATTGAATCATTGAAGATAATCCCGCATCTGGATAAGTCTTCATTCTTCGATCTGGAAACTGTCAATGAGTGCAGACTTTGAAACTAAAGTCTAGAGGTCTTCAGAATTTGATACTTCAGTTTGGAAGTCTTGAGACTATGACACTTGAGTCTGGAGTCTGTAGACTAGACTTTGGAAAGGTTTTTCAGCTTCAAAACAATAAAGAGTTTTCCCCAACAATCTCCCATTTTTTGATGGTGACAAAACTTTCCTGCATATTTAAAAACTTTTGACCTACAAAACAACACTTAAACAATACATGATATCTTATGAAAATAAGTTGATTAGGACCTAGATAACATCGATTCTACAACCAAAAAAAACATGTTAGTCCTGAATAGAATAAGACAAATAACTATCCAGCCAAAATGAATATCACAAACTAAGTTGCTGCAAGCGTCAAAAAGTTCAAATCAACAGTTAAAAGTAAGTCCAAAGTCAGAGATAATCCAAAGTCCAAACCAATAAAAACAAAAGTACCAAGTTAAAGTACCAATCCTAAAAAAGATAAAGTATGCACACATTCTCCCCATTTTTGTCAATAGCAAAAAGTGGAGAAAGATTTGAAAAACTTGGATAAAATTAGGATTGTTTGGGAATGTGAACAATTTGGAAATCCCCCATAGACTTGATAGTCTCCTCTAGCTTTCTCAGAGTCTCCTTCAACTGCTCAATATCCTCACCCTTTGTAGTTTCTTGCACTTGAAGCTTCAGGGCTTGTACTTGCTCGTGTAGAGAATCTAAAGTAGCCTTTAAAGCTTTGTGGAGATCCTGGATCTCATACTCCATTCCATATTGCTAACCTTTTAACTTCAGAAGGAGCTCTAGCAAACTCGAAAGTATGCATAAGTGTTTATGGATGCACTAGATCTAGCCAAATTAATTTCAAGAGTATTGAGATGTGAGGGAACATCAGCAGTTCGATCACTAGGACTAGGAGTGAATTCTTCAACATCTGCTTTAGGATATTGAGAGGTATAGACATCCTCTAAATCTATTGGAGATCTACTAACATCACTAGTAAAAACAGGTGAAAAAGTACCTTCTTTTTTAGCAACTCCCCCTGTCTTTGTTCCTTTGGGTGGAGAAAAGAATCATCTTCTTGTTCTTACTCTGCTCCAGTACCCAAGTGATGCTTTTCTTGGTCTTCTCCTGCAGTTCCACTCCGAGTCCTTTCTGTATCCTCTAATAAGGATACAACATATGTTGGCTCAAAAGAGTCATCTTGACCCTCTTCTTCTTGAGTTTCCCTGCCTACTTCTTCTCTTTCTTATTCTATTTTTCTTCTTCTTTTACTTCCTTCTCTTCTCTCTTCTCTCTTCTCGCTATCCTCGGGCTGCTCAAAACTAACAAAGCTCCGTAAATTTCTTAAGACAAAGGCGGAGAATGTAATATCGTCCTCATCTTCATCTTCATCCTACAAGATAAGGTTTCTCCTTTTCTTAATTAGTGCACGCATGGGCTCCTTGCCTTTTCTCTTCTTAACTATGCAGAGTCTTGTTTTGTTTTGACACTCTCCTTCAAGCGTTCCAATGCCTTATTCAGCTCATTCAGTCTTATTTTTGAAACCATTTTCAATCCAATCACCATTGGAGCAATGGTTCGAGCACACAAAGTAGTTGGAATTTGAACATGGAAATGTCTGAATAGTCGAGTGACAACCGTGGAGTAAGGTAGTTGCCCCTTGTCCTTCACAACTATCATATACAAGTGTATTAGAATAGTGTGAGGCAGTGAAAACTTAAACCCAATGTTGATTGTGTACATCGGCTTTGCTTCAGAGTGAAAAACATCAATCTTTAAAGTGGATTTGGGTCTGATGCAGTTGATCACAATCTTGTGTAGCAAACTATTGGAAGCAGTCATTTTGGAATAAGAAATCATGCCTTTAGCAAATCTATCCCAAACAAGAGCCAATGTTGCGTGACCAACAAACACACTGATTGGTTGGAAACTCCCTCTTTTCATACCAATCATATTTGCCAAAGTGTCCATATCCACCACAAATTCTTTGTCCTTAACCATAAAACAAAATCTATTTGCATCTAGAAAAGACAGATTTGAATAGAAATATGAAGTTAATTGAGGATAGGTGACGGAGGTCTTTGAGCAAAATTGTTAAAGTTGAAAGAGAGCAAACTTCTCCCTCAGGTTTACTTTCAATGAATCTAGAAAATCAAAGTCTACAGTTCAAAGGTTCATCACCCTTCTCTTCAAAAGTTTCGAATTGGTCTTCCTATGGTCCTTAGAATGAAATAAACTCGTTCCTTCTCCACAAATATTTGTAGCAATGCCCATCCTAGGCTTAAAATTCATGTACATCCTCTCATCATCATCCTTTCCTTCTAGATGATTAAAACTACCAAACCTCAAATCACTTGGAAAGTTGGCAAAAGTCCTGTCTGCCAAACCTTCAGGCACAATGCCTAACCTTTCCATTGTTCGCAAAAACTGAGTTTCATTTCGGTATCCATGTTCTCGCAGAAACTCATCAATAAGCGTCATCATAGTACCACCCTTCTTTAAATTAGAATAGAGTTTAAAGAGAAATTGGGGTTTCTGCATTCTTATTGGTTCAACATCTTCAATGATCTCTTTTTCTACTTGTTGCTGTGGAGGATTTTGAGTCCCTTACTACAAAGAGTGACGCTATTAAGAATGTTGTTGTTGTTACTGTTGAGGAGAATCTTCTTCTTAGTTAAGTCAAAGTGCGTAGGACCCTCTCGCAAGTGCTGTGGTCCCCTGTTCGCAATTCTAGAAGACTTCCTTTGGAAAAACATTGTCACTGTCGAGGGGAATTTCTTGAACTTGCTCGTTGAAAAAGGTGAGAACTTTATGGATCAACTCGAGAGAAAAAGTGAAATAATAGGATTTTTGTATTTTAGGGTTTGTGTGAGCGTAAACGGAGAAGAAAAACTTCGACGGTATATAAAGCAAGTGAAACAGGGTATATGAATCGTCACAAAGGAAAATAAAAACTACCTTTTTCGAAAATGAAAAACTGCCAAAAATTCAAAAATTTGAAAAGGATAATTTCTAAAAATAAAATAGGTAGGTAGCAATTTAGAAAATAACATACCTTTTCAAATCTTCATTCTAAAAATTAAATTGCCTGTATTGAGAAAATATTAAATTACAAACTTAACTTCTGGACATTCTAAGTCTGAACTCCTTCAAACTTTAACCGATAGAAGATATGATGTTCATTCTGGCATGAATAGACTCAAATAGGCTTTTCTCCAGTGGCTTTGTAAATAGGTCTGCCAATTGATTCTTCGAGTCAATGAACTGATCATAACTTCTCCATTCTGAACATGATCTCTAATGAAATCGTGTTGAATCTCTATATGTTTTGCCCTTGAATGAAGAATTGGATTCTTCGTGAGATTAATGGCACTGGTATTATCGCATTTGATCTCAGTGCACGATTCTTCAATACCAAAATCTCTTAGCTGTTGCATTATCCATAAGATTTGAGAACAACAGCTCCTAAAAGCCACATATTCTGCTTCAACTGTTAAAAGAGCTAAGATACTCTACTTTCTTGAGAACCAAGACTCAAGCTTGTTGCTCAGCAGTTGACAAGTACCAAAAGTACTTTTTCTATCAACTTTACATCCTACTAAATTTGTGTTTGAATATCTAAGGAGAGTAAAGTCTTCTTCTTTAGAATACCATAAACCTAGCTTTGGTGTTGTTGCAACGTATTTGATAATGCGTTTTACAGCACTTAAGTGAGATTCTTTGGGATCTAATTGGAATTTAACACTGATGCAAACACTAAACAAAATGTCAGGCTTAGATGCAATAAGGTAAAGAAGCGAACCAATAATGCTCCTATAAAGTTTTTGGTCTACACTCTTTCCTCTTTCATCTTTATCCAACTTTGAAGAACTTGACATTGGTGTCTTTGTCTTTTTGCAGTTCTCCAATCCAAACTTCTTGATGAGATCTTTTGCATACTTCTCTTGGTGAATAAAAATGCCTTTCTTTGATTGTTTAACTTGTAATCCCAGAAAGAAGGTTAATTCACCCATCATACTCATTTTGAATTCATCCTACATACATCTAGAGAATTTCTTGTATAGATTTTCATTAGTGGATCCGAAAATGATATCATCAACATAAATTTGAACTAATAAAAAATCTTTACCATCTCTTTTTATAAACAAGGTAGTATCTACCTTACTTTTAACAAAACCATTTTGGGTTAGGAAATTACTTAACCTTTCATATAAGGCTCAAGGTGCTTGCTTCAGTCCATATAGGACCTTTTTCAATCTGTAAATTGAGTCTAGCTTTCTTGAATCTTCAAATCCAAGTGGTTGTTCCACATAGGCTTCTTCTTGGATGAATCCATTTAGGAATGCACTTTTTACATCCATTTAGAATAACCTGAAATTTTTATACCAAGCAAAAGCAAGTAATAATCTAATTGCTTCTAACCTCGCTACTAGTGCATAGATCTCATCATAGTCTATCCATTCTTCTTGCGTATATCCTTTGGTCATGAGTCTTGCTTTATTCCTAACCACTTTTCCTTCTGCGTCCACCTTGTTCATGAAAACCATTTAGTTCTAATACTTACCTTTAGGTTTAGGAATTAGTTCCCAAACATCATTGATGCTGAACTGTCTAAGTTCTTCTTGCATAGCTTCAATCCAACTTTCATCAGCCAAGGCTTCTTCTAAACTTTTAGGTTCTATCTCATAAACGAGTGCTAAAGCATTAGACTCTTCTCGCCTTTTGGATCTAGTACAAACTCCTTCATCAATGTTGCCAGTGATGAGTTCTTTGGGATGACTTGACTTATGCTTCAGTTGCTGGTTGGTTTGAGAGTGTGCTGATCTTCTGCTTCAGTTGAATTTTTTTGTTCTTCTTGTTGTTGATCTTCGGAAGTCTACACTACTTTAGGGGAAGTAGACTTTATAAAGTCTAGAGCAAGTTCAAATTCTTCAAGTTAAGTCTGGTCCTATTGATTCTACGTAGTCTTGAAATTTCACATTCGTAGATTCTTCCACGGACTAAGGCTTTTTGTTGAATACTCTGTATGCTTTGCTTAAGGTTGAGTAGCCAAGGAAACTTCATTAATTTGATTTTTCTTCAAACTTCTCAATTCGATCATTTGTATTTTTCAAAACAAAACACTTACAACCAAACACATGAAAGTAAGAAACATTTGGCTTCTTCCCTTTATATACTTCATAAGGAGTTTTCTCTAGAATAAGCCTCAAGAATACTCTTTTAATGATGTAGCAAGCTATAGCAACTACTTCAGCCCAAAAATGAGAGGAAATATTACTTTCAATTAAGAGGGTTCTTGCCATCTCTTGCAAGGATCTATTCTTTCTTTCCATGACCCCATTTTGTTCTAGAGTGTATGGAGAAGAGAAAACATGCTGGAAACTAGATTCATCACAGAATTTCGCAAAGTCTTGATTTTCAAACTCACCTCCATGGTTTGTTCGTATACTTGAAACAGCATAACCTTTTTCATTCTGAACCTTCTTGGCAAATTTTGAAAAGTGAGAGAAGGCTTCAGACTTACTTGCTAGAAAGTATACCCAAGTAAAGCGAGAGTAATCATTCACGATTACTAGACATAATCTCTTTCCACCAATGCTTTGAGTTCTGGTTGGTCCAAAGAGGTCCATATGCAGAAGCTGCAAAACTCAATTAGTAGAAACTTGATTTATAGGTTTAAAAGAAGTTCTAACCTGTTTTGCCAAAACACATGGCGTGCATAATTCAAACTTTTGATAAGCCAAGTTGGGAAGACCACAAACAAGCTTTTTGGAGGAAATCTTGGCAATATGTTTCATGTTTACATGGCCAAGCTTTCGATGCCAAAGGTTTGCTTCATCTTGAATGGAAACTAGACATTGAGAGCATTCTGGTTTTATATCTAGAAGGTAAATATTCCCATGTCTTCGTCCAATGGAAGATTGAGAGAAATCTTTACTTGTTCCCAAGCATATGCCTTCTTGGAAGTTAATTTTGAATCAAGTATTGCAAAGTTGACTTATGCTGAGTAGATTATAATTTAAACTTATAGTGAGGCTTCCAATTTTCACAATTCCACAACCAACAATTTTTCCTTTGTTGTTTCTTCTTAAGGAAACTTTTCCACCATTCATTTGAATAAGTTTTATAAAGCAGCTTGAATCTTCTATCATGTGTCTCGAACAGCCACTATCCAAATACCATTTGATCTTCTTCTTGATAGTGACCTGTAATCATAAAAAGAACTAAAGCTTTCTTTCGTACCAATATTTTTTTGGGTCTAGGGGAGTTAGTATCAAAAACAATCTTTGCTCAATCCTTCTTAACATGTCTCAAAACCTTGGGACATTCTTTCTCAAAATGTTTTGAGCTGTTACACTTTGAACATTTGAGAATACTTCAGCCAACAGGTTTTACCAAAAAATTTTGAAAATGATTTTTGTAAATTTTTTTTGTAGGTCTTGTTTGATTGTTTCATTTACTTTGGGAAAACCAATTAAAGGAATAGTTTATGGTGTCATGCCCAAACCAGATTTGTTAAAATAAGGTCTTTGTACAGAAAAAATCTTTGCCAACTTCTCATAACCTTTTGAAAACCTTTTTGTGATATTTAAAATGCCCTATTTCAAAAAGGCATTTTCCTTTGAAAGAAAGTCTGTGTTTTCTTTCAAATCATCAAAACTTTTATCTAGATTTTCAAAATTTTCTTTCCAAGAAGTCTCCTTTTGCTTCAATTTAGAATTCTCTCTATTCAACTCGGAAATCCTTTTAAGAGTTGTTTTGAGACTAAGACTGAGTTCATCTATATACTTCGAGACTTTAACTAGAATTTTTAAATTGCTAGCATTGATTTCTTTGTGTGAGCCTGAGTCTGAATCTATTCTAGAGTCTAAGTCTGATTTTGAATTTGCCATTAGACATATGTTGGCATATTCTTCATCACTTTTCTCACATTTGGTATCACTCCATGTCTCTGCTTTGAAAGCCTTTTTGTATTTCTCTATTTTCCTTTATTTTTCTTCAACAAATGACAGTTGGGTCTTATGTGCCCATTTTTCTTGCATTCAAAACATATCACATCTTTGTTAATTTCAATGTCTCGTTGATTTCTTCTGGAATTTTTAGTGTTCTACTTTTTCCAATTGAATATTCTTCCCTTCCTGTTCAACTTTCTGAACTTCCTTATCATGAGTGCTAGCTCTTCATCATCCATGTCATCTTCTAAGTCTGTATCATCATAATCATCAATAGATTTTAAAGCAATTGACTTCTTACCTTTAGGATCTTCTTCTTCATTGATTTGTTCCACTTCATATGATTGAAGTGTGCTAACTAGTTCGTCTACTGAAAGAGGCATGATCCTCTAGGTTTCTCTTATTGAAGTCTTGACATGATTCCAAATCTTTGGAGAATCCACGTATCAATTTATTAACCTTCATTGGTCCTGAAATTGGCTGTCCTTGATATGCTAGACCGTTTACAATTTCTGTGAAACGACTGAACATATCAGTGATTGATTCTCCTAGCTTCATCTTGAAGGCTTCCTACTGTCCAAGTAGGATATTGATTTTTGTTTCTTTAACTCGATCAGTTCCTTCATATGTAACATGCAATTTACCCTAGACTTCTTTTGTTGTTTCACACGATGAAATTCTATTATACTTAGTAGGAGATAAAGCACAGTATAATGAATAGATGGCTTTAGCATCAAGAGCTTGCCTTTTGGTTATTTCTACTTGTGTCATTTCACCAGCATCTGCAACTTCCTTTCCTCTTTCTAAGATTGATGTAGCTTTGGAAATGATCCTTTTTTTTCTACCACATCCCATTCTAAGGGATCTTTTGATCTTAGGAATGCCTTCATCTTGTTTTTCCACATATTGTACTCATTCCCATCAAAGTAAGGAGGTTTGGTGTTGCTTTGGCCTTCAACCAAACCTTGAGCCAAAATACTAGCCATAAATCTTTAGCTTAAGAAGTAAAAAACACTTCAATAAATAAGCACACAAGCTTTGATACCAATTGAAAATGCTAGTATGAACACCTAGGGGTGAATAGGTGTAAAAAGATTTTTTGTAGAATTCAGAAGAGATAAATTGCCTTTGGAAGATAACAGACTATAAACGCATTCATCTTTGAGCAATTAAGTAAGGCTAACGAATAAAAGTAAGGAGTTCAAGGAAGAGAATAGAAACACAAGGTTTATATTGGTTTGGCTTAGATCAAGCCTACGTCCACTCTCCCACAATGAGATCTTATTGGCTGGATTCTACTATGAATCAAAAGAGACATTACAGTAGTGTGATATCGACTTCACAGTGAAGAGTCTCTACTGGTCTCTCACAAAGTCTCACAAGAATTTCTCTCTTTTGTTTACAACTTTGAGCTTAGTAAAAGATATAGCAAGGAACTAGGATGCTTCAGATTTTGAAAATTTTATTTCACGCACACACTTTTTCGAACAACTAGCAAGTTCTCCTTATATACTCCTTCATGCCTTCACGATCGTTGGCACTTTCCAATTAATTCTTCCAATCTATCCATTGGACATAATCAATCAAGGTGATCTCGAGTCATTAGATGAGTTAAGATGAAAGCCCGTCAATCATGTTCGCCCATACAATCAAGATCTTGGATTTCCATAAGTAAGACCTTCCAAGTTTGCTACGCCTTTCAAAAGATTTGATTATCGGAATTGATTCCAATAAGGATAATCAATTAAGGAGGTGCTATATCTAGCCATAAGGTCATCCATAAACTATACAAATCGAATCCTTAAAGATAATCCCGCATCTAGATAAGTCTTCATTCTTTGGTCTAGAAAATGTCGGTGAGGGTAGACTTTGAAACTAAAGTCTGGAGATCTTCAAACTTTGATACTTCAGTCTGGAAGTATTCAGATTATGACACTTGTGTCTGGAGTCTTTAAACTAGACTTTGGAAAGGTTTTGTCAACTTCAAAATAATAAAGGAGTTTTCTCCAACACGGAGGACTCCTAAAAAGAGGACCATGGGTCCAATGACTTGGAGGTAAGATGGTGACAAGGGTTGGTACTCGAGGAAGTTGTGGTAGAGTGCCAGCTCAAGGCTAGCACAATTGGAGTTGCACCACCTCTCGTTAGTGCTGAGGTAGTAACCCCTGAGGATCCAAGGTTCACTAGAATCATGCAAGCGTTAGAATTGCTTCGATAATAGGATGGATCAGCAAGCTTGGATCTAAGATGCTAGTGCCGCCACTTCAGCCGCCACTACCACAACTGTCGTTAATGCCGCCACGGATGTTGCTGCTACTACTTCCTTTACTGTTGATGCACTTGCTGAGGTTCCACCGGGAGCGTGATCGCTGGGAGACCGATACATAAGCTGGTGGAACAATTCCTAAGACTGAACCCACCAAAGTTTTCTAGGGCAAGAGACCTCGAAGCTACAGCTCTATGGATTCACGGCTTGGAGAAGGCCTTTACACTGCTAATGTGCATGAAGACGGAGAAGGTAATCCTTGCAACCTACCAACTGCAGGGCAATGCTAATACTTGGTGGAAAGCCACCAGAGGCATAATATTCCCTGAAGGTGTAGCCTCAGAGTGGAACACCTTTGTCGAAGTCTTCAATAGTAAATACTTTTCTAAGACTTTACTAAAAAAAAAAAAAAATTCTAAGACTGCCAGAGAGCTAAGATAGACCGTTATCATAAAGCGATTCAATTTGACCCATTAAAGGGTGAAAGTTACGAGTTTGTCGGGAATCGAGGAGGACCCTTAATTACCTTGATCTCATTGCTTGAGGCAACTCGTTTGTTAGACGGAGCTTGTCAAGGTTACCTAGCAACTGTTGTGGATACGACTATTGAGGAGTTGAAGATCGAAGATATCTCAGTGGTGCAAGAATTTCCAAATGTATTCTTGAAGGAATTGCCAAGTCTATCGCCAAAAAAAGAGATCAAGTTTGTGATTGAGTTAGCACCAAGGACAGAGCCAATTTCTAAAGCTCCTTACTAGATGGCGTTATTTGAGTTGAAAGAATTGAAGGTGTAGATGCATGAGTTGTTGGATAAAGGATTCATACGTCCCAGTGCATCACCTTGGGGAGCACCAATTCTATTCATGAAGAAGAAAGATGGTTCGTTGCGCCTGTGCATCGACTATCATCAACTCAATCGGGTGATGATACAAGAACAAGTATCTACTCTCAAGGATCAACGACTTGTTTGATCAGTTACAAGGAGCATCAATATTTTCTAAAATCGACCTAAGGACGGGATATCATCAGTCGAGGATCAAAAAAGATGACATACCAAAGTCGGCATTTCATACTCGATATGGCCATTATGAGTTTACTGTAATGCCATTTGGCTTGACAAATGCCCTAACTACTTTTATGGATTTGATGAATCGAGTGTTCAAAGAATACTTAGATCGGTTCGTGATCATGTTCATCGATGATATTTTGGTGTATTCAATGAGTGATGAAGAGCACGAGAATCATCTGAGGATAATACTTCAAACTTTGAGGATTCACGAGCTGTACGCTAAGTTCAGCAAGTGCGAGTTTTGGTTGACTCGTGTTGCATTCCTAGGTCACGTGATTTCAAGTGAAGGAATCTATGTGGACCCAACCAAGTTTGAAGCAGTGATCAATTGGCCAAGACCGACTACAATGACAAAAATCAGAAGTTTTCTAGGTTTAGTTGGTTATCACGGAAGATTCGTGGAAGGATTTTCAGCTTTAGCATCGCCGTTGACTCGACTCGTGAAGAAAAAAGAAAAGTTTGTGTGGATAGATAAGTGTAAGCGTAGTTTCCATGAGCTTAAGCAGAAGCTAACTACCACACCTATGTTGACCATTCCATTTGGTCCTGGAAGGTACGAGATCTACAGTGATGCATTGTTCGGAGGACTAGGTTGTGTGCTGATACAACATGGAAGAGTTGTTGCATACGCCTCCCACCAGTTGAGACCTTATGAACAAAATTACCTGACGCATGACTTAGAACTTGCAACCATCATTTTCACTCTAAAGATTTGGAGACATTATTTGTGTGGAAAAAGATTCCTGATATTCACTATTCATCAAAGTCTCAAGTATTTATTCTCTCAAAAGGAGTTGAATATGAGACAGCGTCGATTGATGGAACTTCTGAAGGACTACGATTGTGATATCTTATATCACCCTAAAAGGCGAATAAGGTCGCCAGTGCCTTAAGTCGGAAGTCTTCAGTCGCACATATGTTGGTTAAGGAGTGGAATTTAATCGAGAGAGCTCGAGATTCAGTTTTCAAGTTTGAGGTAGGCCACCTTTCGAATCTTATGGCCACCCTCATAATTGAGCCGGATGTTCAGATCAGGATCAAATTACTTCAATTGATAAACCCAAATGTTCAGAAGATTCTACAAGAGGATACTGATAAGAGAAATGCTGACTTTCAGATTTTTTAGGATGAAATGCTGAGGTTTTGAGGACAATTGTGTGTACATGACGATGTAAAGTTTAAAGAGGAGATCTTATCATAAGCTCATCATAGCAATTACAACATTCATCCTAGCAATACAAAGATGTATCAGAATTTGTGTCGACACTACTAGTGGTCTGGTATGAAGGTGGACATCGCCAAGCATGTCGCCAAGTGTCTAACGTGTCAACAAGTGAAGGCTCAGCATTGTAAGCCGGGAGGACTTCTACAACCTTTCAAGATCCTAGAGTGGAAATGGGAGCACATCATGATGGATTTTGTGACAGGTTTATCGAGAAGTTAGAGAGGAAATGATTCTATTTGGGTAGTGGTCAATAGATTGACAAAGTCGGCTCACTTCATCGTAGTACGAAAAGACTTTGATTTGGATAGGCACGCGTGGAGTTGTATGTGTGTCAGGTCGTTCGTCTGCATGGAGTGCCAATAATGATTACTTCAGACCGAGACCCGAGATTTATAGCTACTTTCTGGAAGAGTTTATAGGCTGCTTTAGGTAGGAAGCTGCAGTATAGTATGGCATATCATCTTCAAATGGATGGCTAGTTTGAGAGGACGGTTCAAACCCTCGAAGACATGCTACGAGCTTGCATGTTGGACTTCAAGGGAAGCTGGGAGGAACAATTTTATATTGTCGAGTTTGCTTACAACAATAGCTATCAGTAGTAGAGCATTCAGATGGCTCATTTCGAAGCGTTGTATGGCAAAACGTGTAGAACGCTAGTGTGTGTTAGGGAAATCCCTTATGATGTTTTGAAGATGACAAAATAAATCAAAGGCTACTAACATGTTTAATGGTTAAGTAATAGACCATGCAGATGATAGAACATGTAAAGGATATTGTCAAAGTGCAAAGACGACCAGAAGACTGAACGTAACATATGCCCAAAGTATATTCTGAAGATTTCCAGACTTCTGTGTCAAAGTCTGTTCTACATCATAAGTCTGCTCACTCTGACAAATTCCAGACTGAACGTGAATGCTGAACCAGAAGACAGACTCTATGTTGAAGCTGAACCAGAAGATAGACTCTATGCTGAAGCTGAACTTGGTATAGACCTTAAAGCTAAATCTGTTCAGAAGCAGGATATGTTCAGACCCAGATTGTAAAGTCTACAGACTCAGATTGTAAAGTCTATTGCTCTCAGACTTTACATCCAGATTCGACTGAACGTAACTCAAGCCCAATCATATAACGGCTAGTGATCTGGTTTGGATTCCACATCAAGATTGATTTGATTGATTCAATCTAATTGATTGACGATTGGATCTTGAAGACAAGAACTTTCTATACGAAGAAGCTTTACTAATGGAAACCAAGATTTCGTTTGTATGGGCGATCGGAATCAATTTGGGATTCTACCTTTGTCACTCAGCGGCTACCAAATCTTCTAGATACAGAGCTGTCCAATGGGTATATTGGAAGACGATTCTTCGGGATGCTGTCCAATGGGTAGTTTGGAAGTGGAGGAGTATTTAAGGAGATCATGGACCGATGAGCAAGTAAGAGACGGAGCGTAGAATTTATAATTCCAAAGTCTGAGCGACTTTCGATCATACACTTGTCTCTTGAGAGCTTAAACGTTTGTAATCGTGAGAGAAATACCAAAAGAGTGACTTAGTGAGATAGTGTGATCTACTACTAAGTGTTTGCACTCGAAGTTGTAATCTCTTGTTGATTGCATAATGGAATCCAGCCAAGAAGGCTATTAGTGTGGGAGAGTGGACGTAGGCTTGGATTAAGCTGAACCACTATAAATCTTGTGTTCTTATTCTCTTCCCTAACTCCTTTATTCTACTCGAAGTTTATTTTATTCCGCATATATTTGCCAAGGTTTATTTTATACACCTATTCACCCCCTCTAGGTGTTCATACTAGCACTCTCAGTGTGTTGGGATGAAGTTGGGGAAAGAAAGATCATAGGCCCGGAGTTGGTTCAGCAATTAGTGGATGCAGTTGTAGTCATCAGGAACAGACTAAAGACCGCTCAGAGCCGTCAGACTACGCAGATAAGTGCCAGAAACCATTAGAATTCCAAGTTGGTGATCACATTTTTCTGAAAGTGTCACAAATGAGGGGTACTTCATGCTTTTGCAAGAAGGGAAAATTGAGTCCGAGGTACATAGGTCCCCTTGAGATTCTAGAGAGAATTGGGATCTTGGCATACCGTCTTGCCTTGCCGCCGAGACTAACACAAGTGCACAACGTCTTTCATGTGTCAATGTTAAGTATGAGCCTAACCCGACCCACGTGCTTAATTTCGAAGAATTGAACGTGAATGATAGAGTGTCATACGTTGAAAGCCCGATTCAGATTGTGGATCAAAAAGAGTAGGTTGTATGCACCAAGACCATCGCGTTGGTCCAAGTGGTCTAGCAACATCACAACATTGAAGGAGCAACCTGGGAGAGTGAAGAGTCGATGAGACAATTGTACCTCCACATTTTTGCTTAAAGTATTGTGATGGTTTAAATTTCGAAGACAAAATTTTTACAAGAGGGAAAAAGTTATGACATCCTGAATTTTCAATTCTGTTTTCAATTAAATAAATCGGGCCTTTCATCAACGTGCTTAAAGTGTTATTCTCAGAGCTGATCACTCTATGGATAACTAGACTATTTGGGAAAGCCATTAAGGGATTTTAATGCAATAGACTTGGAAATTCTACTAGGAATCGACTACTTAACCGTGCTCATCTACAGAGATCATAACGGCATAGTTAAAAGTCGATTAGAGATCAGAGATAAGTCAATTCAACAAAGATATGTGGCTAAACATGGGTGATTCCACCAAATCACAAAAGTCTTGTCGACCGGTACTAGATTGATTTTTCTGTCGTTTTGGTACCCTATGTCCGTATTTGAAACCTCAAGATTTTAACAACCACCGAGAGTCGCCAATGTATCGAAGAGGTTCATTGTGGCTCGAAGAAAATTGACCACGAGTCATTTGCACTAAAATTTTATTAAAACTACCCAGTGTCACGCTAAAATCGCGCCAGATTAAAATTAACAACGAATTTGAATCTGATTTTAGAAATTGAAAGTTCTGTCATGTCACGAGTCATTTTAAGAATATCAACTCATCCTACGAAGGATTTTCTGCAAACTGAGATTTTGGCAAAAAAAGTCGATATAAGGCTGTTTTCGACCTGAAAATTCGGATGACCATTTTTTATCGCGAAATTGTGATGCAAATAAGTTCTAATGGCGAGGAAAAATGTTAATTTGATCGTGAGTACCTTGGTTGAGTTTTGTAGGGTCGAATTGAGTCTGTTCAAGAAGGAATGGAAGTGGAATTGGGAGGAAATGTCTTCAAATTCGTATGCCCGTTGGTCCATGACTTTTTGGACCATTTCATTAGCTTGTTATGGAAGTTTGAAGGCTGCAAGAGGCCATGGATGCCAGCCACATATGGTGGAACCATTCCAAGGAGACAAGAGGATAGAAGGGGAGCATGAGGGGCCCTCTAAGGCAGCCGGTTCCCTCTCTTCTTCCCCTTGGTCAATCCTCCATCTTTCCAGACCAAAGAAGCTCCAAGAACCAGCAAAAAAAACAAAAACAAAAACCGAGCCTTCCTCTTCCCTGTGCCATCGCAACCACCCGCCAAGCCGCCAGAGTCCCCCTCGTGCATCGTTGCTCATCGTGGCACCCCGCACGCCAACCGCACCGGTCCCGTGTGCTGTTCCACCCTCTCCTGCGTGCAGCCCGTCCCTCAGGCCAGTCTAGCCACTATCGCAACCTGCTTCCGTCGCTTGAGCCACCGTGAGGCGCCATCTGACCGCCACTCGCCTCCACCAAGCCGTCCACCTCCTCCTTGGTCGATTCCAACCCGAACCGAGCCCAAGCAACCCCTTTTGGCCCATCCACAAAAGTCGAAACCCAGCAGCCCTCCGGACATTGTTTGGCCCGCTTTGGAGTTTATCGATCCTCTCTGCGTCCCCGTCGTCGTGGTGCCGTTGGATCGTTAATTAAGTGAGTTTATTCACTAATCTCCACTTAGGGAGTTAATTATGTTTAAGGGTTGATTAGTTTAAATTAAGTATGGATTAGGTGGTTAGTTATAATAAATTAGCAATTTAATCGTTCAATACTACATGTTAGGTGGTTAGAATAGTGCAATTAGTGAGTAGATAAGTTGTAGTATTTATCTAGACAAGTTTAGAATTTTTCCAAGCCCGTTTAAGTATTTAATTAGGCTTTTTTCCGGCCTAAGTTGCATTTTTGGGTATTTAATAATTAATTTTCAAAATTATTTATTTAATTATTATTTTCAAAAAAATTAGACTAGGATAGCGGTGATCGGAATTTTATGCTAATTGCAATGATGTGATTTTTTATTTAATTGATTGCTATTTTGTGCAAATTGGGTGTGATTTGCAATTTTGGGTATTTATCCCAAAATTTAATAATATCAATATTTAATTAGAAAATTACCAGGCGTCGGTTTACAGCACCAAAATTTTTTTTATCGATTATATAAATGGTGGGAATTTTAAAAGTAAAGATATTATATTTTTGGTTAAGGCCAACCATGTACCTACACACGATTATTTTTATCATGTATGATAAAAATGGTGAAGTGGTGGATTGAGTAGAATGATATACTGTATCAGCCTATGGGCTCGATACATCAGCTTAGAGTGAACAATATACCATAAGTATAGCACAGCTTTGGTGAGCAATTAAGTATCGAACAGCTTTGGTGAGCAATTAAGTATCGCACACCTTTGGTGAGCATTAGCCGTATACTATATCAGCATGAGGGCTTGGATATATCGGTTCGAATTAGCAGTATACGTTGTTATCAGTTTTTGGTGAACATTTCCTATCTATATTTAGCTTAGGGTGAGCAATCCTTGACGAGATCAAGACTTAATAAATAGTATTGATTGGATTGACTAAGAGATGGTCTTAATGACATGGAATCGACTGGTATTGATCGATGGCTTGATCTGAATTGATGCTTTGGTGTGTTGAAGTGATTGTGGAATCTATAAATTTTACTGACTTGTAGGAAAGAACTGAGGCAAAGTGAGTCCTCTAACCTGTGTTTATGCTTAGGCAGCCCTTGGTACATATTTTCTTCCTAATGGGTCTTAGGGGGTGAACTCGCTAAGACATCGTCTCACCCCGTTATGGGATAACATTTTCAGGTCCTTAGATGACAGCTTCTCCCAAGCATTTTGAACAACCGAAGAAGGTCACTAAGAAGAAGTGTTTCATTCCACTTCATGGAGACCCAAAGGGGATGGGTATATGAGTTGGTGAAATCCGTAGTCTAAGATCGATATGGGTCTACCCAAAAAGGTGCCCCATCAATATAGATCATGGTATCGTCAGGAGCGGAATGGATAGAGAGAGGGGCGCATACCGGAGTCTAAGGTTCCTTTTATGTGTTGGAAGTAGCTTTGGGAAAGGTACGGCCGATCCACCAAGTGGTTCAGTGATGGACCCGTGTCTGTCAGAGCTAGGAACCTCGGAGTACTCAGTCGAAGACTCGACTAATTAAAGGATCTATTGCCCCTACCCTTCCCCCTTTTAACAGACCTTGTTTATAGATCGGCTGGTTTTGTAAATGACTTGTTATAATATGTATATAAGTGTGGTTTGGTTTTCAAAAATTCATGGCCCTACTTTTATATCCCATTTGAGTTTTGTCTAGGGATTAATTATTCACTTCCGCATGTGCATTAAAAGGAATGGGTTGGCGATGTGTCTTGAGACGTCGCTATTTAGTTGACCACAGAGGGATGAGCACATGCTCGAGGATCGGGGCGTGACATCAACTGTTGCTTAGAAACCCAAGGAGATGAAATAGGCTCAAAGCTATTTGCCTTTCCCTTTTCTTTAGCATAAGCTTTTGGATGTGTGAAAGTAGCAATTTGTAAGAATGACCAATGCATGGTGGTTTCTTGCCAATGCTGAAAGGGTATGCCTCATGAATACTACCAGTAGCTTTAGGATAAGAATCCCTTCCCTGATCATGTATCTTGATTTGTTCGTTGAGAGGAGCGACTAGGCGTAGCACTAGCTCTCATTGCACTAGTCCAAAAAGGAATGGACATAAGGGAAGTAATAGATTTTTATCAGCCAAATCGATGACATCCTCATCTACAAAATGATAACTAATAGACAGTTACTTTCCTTTTCGAAATAGTGGGACCCTCGCCTCCCACCTTTCGGCGAGATATTTTATCATAGGGCGGATTCATCCTTTCCTAATAAATTTCTCAAGTCTTACATTGGAGGAAAATGAAAGTAGTTTCTTTTAAGAATGCATCTAGTTCTATTTTTCCTTTCCTTAGTTAAACTTCCTTTTCTAAGAATCGTTGTAGTAATTCCAATTCGACACTTTTTGATATTGCTTTCTTATATTGAGAAATTCTACCTAAGGGCATTCAATCATAGAATCCATTAACAACTTCTTAGGTTTTTTTTTTTTGGTAAAAGTAAGAAATAACAGCTTCTTAGGTTGCGTTTGGCAATCAAGATAAAATTCGTCATATCCTACGTTTGGTGCTTGCTCAGGATATGATAAATTCGAATATAAGAGGGATATAAGCAAGATAAAATTATCTCATGAGACAGGTGAGATAAAGGTTGATAGAAATTCCAACGTCCATAATAGGAAAATTATTTTTTCTCGAATAACAAACTTATTAAATTAACAAAATTGAAATTATATTTTAATATAAATAATATTTGAATCCTAATTTAAGAAATTAAAATTAAAATTATTTTTAATTAATATTATTTTAATTTATATATTCAACTTTAATTCTATCTTATAATAAACATTCAATTTATAAATTAAATATTTATATTTATTATATATTTAGGTAGTTAGTACAATTTACTATTTGATAAAATTTTATTGAAGAATGATGAAAGGGGAAAAAAGAGATAATAAAGAAAATAATATAAAAAATAGGAAAATTAAAATTAAAATTAAAATTAAAATTAATTTAAGGTATAGTGTTATGAGAGATTTTCACCATCTCCGTTTATGAACATTTAGGTTCATTTATAATGATATGCCGTTTATATAAAAAAAAATGTACATGATATGATGTGAATATATCTAACTTTAATACTGCGATTCACCAAATAATGGATATGATATAAAAAAATCTCAGGATTTCATATCCTATCATATCCAGTCCTATTCCAATTAAAAATCCGAACGACCAAATAAGCCTTAAATGACTAGAATTTATTTACCAATTGGAAGTAGTGATTGTTGTTCTTTCGATACTTTTGTTAGCCTTACACCTCTATTGAGTAATGCCCAAGTGGCAAGCATCAAGGTTTGGCCCAAATAGAGTAAAGGTAGCTATTTCATGATGTTGTGCCAATTCCAAATTTTTAACCCTTGATAGGCATAAATGTGTTTAGTGCACAAGCAATTTTCCAAAGAAGAAGGCACATGAAGAAAATGAGGTCACAAAAATCTTGCATACAATATGCTATGAGTTTTTCTACCAATCCTTTAAAGAAATTATTGCGTGATCGAAACAATTTGTGGAGTCCTCTAGTTCAATGTCATTGTAAAAATGGCCTATAGTAAGTTTTCATTCCATAGAGAATCTGCTGGACATAGTAATGACAAATATACATTAAAATGTATGCATTAGATTTTATTTTTTTGATTTAATATGAATTTGCCCATTTCTTAAAACATGATTATCTTAATTTACTAGAATGACCTTAAATGATATGAGCTTGTATATTAAGTTAGTTTTTCTCTACATATAAATCTACCCTGATTTTCCCCATTTCTAATAGTCTAGAGTAAAAATTTGTTCACAACTGAATAATTTTAGGCATTTTAAGGTGAGTGAAGTGAACTAACCGTAGGTCTGATGCTCATGAGTTTGTCCTTTGTATACGATGTCTCTATTTGTCCTTTTACTCTCTTTTTTCCTTCTCACTTCAATTACCTTTCGAACACTTTAAGGGTAATTTGGTCATCTAGATTTCTAGTCAATGTAGGACTTGATAGGATATGATATAAAATTAAAAAATTTTGCTATATCCTATACATTATTTAGTGAATTGCAGCAATAAGGCCAGATATAATTACATCATATTATATATATTGTTTAGTGTAAACGATATATAAATGAAAATAAATCTAAAAGTTGCACAAATGAAAATGGTAAGAATATCTCATGACACTCTTGCCTACTTCATTTTTTATTTTCTTATTTTAAGTTATTTTTCCTCTCTTTTTTATTTTTTTTTTTCCCTTCCATCATTCTCTAATAAAATTCTTTAAATAGTAAACTCTACTAATATACCTAAAATAATAAAATATCTAAAATATGTAATAAATATAAATACTAAATATATATTTATATTTTGAATGTATATTATAAGATAGATATAAAATCAATATATATAAATATAAATAGGCTTAAATAAAAAAATAAAATTGTAGTTATTTTTAAGAAATTTTTATTTTTCATATTAGAATTTAAATATTATTTTATTTTTATTAATTTAGGAAGTTTGTTATTTAGTAAAAATAACTTTAATTTTATGGATATTAAAAATCATATCCACTTTTATCTCACCTCCCCATGGGACAATTTTATTTTAATTATATCCCTTGTGTATCCGACTTTATCTTCTTTTGAATTGGCATCAAATTCAGGATATGATAAATTTTATCTAATCATGTTTTTATTTAGATTGCCAAATGTAGCCTAATAGTATAATATTGTATAGTGCACCGTTATTTATTTATCTATGTATGACAATAATCGATGAAGTCGTCTAGTTGGATAAATGTTAGCCATTGAATATTGATTTGTTGGAATTTCCCTATCTAGATGACACCATCCTTGAAGGTTTCGGAGAATGTTCACTTGGCTAATGAACTATCGAAGAGGGTTCTCATTGCTACGTATTTGCCGGGGGGAAGGCATAGAAGTATAAAGTTATGATATTCCAGAAAAAATCGGGTATGTGCAACGGTTTTGCTTTTGATTAACACAATTAAGACAACTCAGAAGTGGAAGAGTAGATGGGACAAAAGTCTAATAAAATAAGGGCGCGTTTGGTAACGATTCTATTCCCGGGAGCTGATTCTGACTAGAAATTATTATTTTTGATTCGTTCAGGAACGCAGTTCCGAGTAAAAAAGCGCGTTTAGAATCGTTCAAAATTTTTGATTCCGGAATAGAATTGCGTTTGGTACCGTATTAATTGATTCTGTTCCAAATTAATTTCTTTTGATTTTTAAATAAATTTTAAATAATTTCTTTTGATTTTTAAATAAATTTTAAATAATTTCTTTACTTTTTTACTTTTTCTTTTCTTTTTTCCTTTTTTTTCTTTTTTTTCTTTTTTCCCTTTTTTCCTATTCTTCTTCTTCTTCATTTGGCCGATCGCCGGCCCTCGGCGAGGTCGGCCTTCATCGGCCGAGCCTCGCCGTGGCTCGGGCGAGGCTCGCCCAGCCCCGCCGAGCCTCGCCGGTGGCTAGGCTGGCCTCGCCCAGCCTCGGCGAGGCCAGCTTGGCCACCGGCAGGGCTGGGCAAGCCTCGCCGATGGCCAGGCGAGCCTCACCGGCAGCTGGGCGAGGCTCGCCCAGCCACCGGCGAGGCTTGCCTGACCACTGGCGAGGCCGGCCTGGCCACCGACGAGGCTAGGCCTCACCAGATCGGGCGAGGCCGAGCCTCGCCAGTGGCTGGGCTTGCCTCCGGCGACCGGCGGCGGTGGCAGGCGGCCGCGGACGGCGGCGGGCGATGGCGAATGGCAACCGAGATGTTGAAAGAGAAGAACAAGGTTTTACCGTTTTGATTCTTTTTCTGATTCTCGGACGTAGAATCAATTTTTTTTTTTATTCTCAAATCTTGTCCAAAATTGTTCCCGGAACAAATTTGTTCCCGTGAACAAAAAATTTACCAAACGCGATTCTAGTCCCAAACGGCGGTTAAAGGAACAAAAAATCAGAAAGACTGGCGGCTGTTGGGCAAGTTGCCAAACAGGCCATAAGAAACTGCAGGAGAGACGTGGCCGTTCATTCTTTTCGGTTTTTTGTCCGTCTAGGAATATTTGCCCACTTTCTTACTATATTTGCGTGCGGGAGAACGGCAAATTCTTAGAGACAAACCAATTTGGTTTTGCAGAAACTATTCTTAAACCTCATAATTTCATATTTTATCTAAACCAGTGATAGATCCTTCATATGCACATGACAGTCTCTTTTTCGATTCCTTTGAGAAACTCAATTGAATTTGCTCCCCAACATCCTCCTTTTAATCCTGTCCTGTTGAAAAATTAAAAGAAATTTATTCTCAATAACCTCTTTTTAGTCAATTCCTTTGAAATGTTTCAAGAAATGTCCTCCCCAATGATATCTTTCCTTTAGTCTAGTTGAAAGTTCAAAAAAGTTATATTGAAAAGTTCAAAGAGATTTCCTTTCTAACATCCATCTGTTAGTCAAGTCATCTTGATAAGCTCAAAGACATTTCTTGCACTTGAACTTTAATTTCACTTCTGTCTACTCTTGTCTTGGGAACTGTAGAGAGAGTGACATTGTACATCAATTGTCTATCTTTGGATGACAATATTGATCAAGTCAAGTAATTGGATAAATCCTAACCGTTAAATGTGGATTCGTTAGGATTTTCCTATCTCGATGACACCATCCTTGAAGGTTCATCATCGTCTCACGGTGTGATAGTCAAAGAATGTCCACAAAAATTTCCTTTCTAAAACACAAGCACTAGGAAGTTTCCAAACAAGACACAAGTCTCCCTCTCTCTCATCCATATTGTGTGGCCGTTTCTAAGACACAAGCACTATGAAGTTTCCAAACAAGACACAAGTCTCCCTCTCTCTCATCCAAATTGTGTGGCCGTTTCTAAGACACAAGCACTCTGAAGTTTCCAAACAAGACACAAGTCTCCCTCTCTCTCATCCAAATTGTGTGGCCGTTTCTAAAACACAAGCACTATGAAGTTTCCAAACAAGACACAAGTCTCCCTCTCTCTCATCCAAATTGTGTGGCCGTTTCTAAAACACAAGCACTCTGAAGTTTCCAAACAAGACACAAGTCTCCCTCTCTCTCATCCAAATTGTGTGGCCGAGGATTCACCGTTCGTTTTCCAAGCTAAAGTTAGCTAAGCATTTTCCTTAGAATAGTCACTTGGCTGAAGATTAACGAAGGAGGTTATCTTTGCTACCTACCCAAAGAAGACCACATGTCTACCTGGACGTCGATTTTTACCTGTTTTTCAAACTTGTCTTGATTCCACTACTTCGGTATTATAAATTTGCTCTCGAGAGAACAAAAATTTCACAACAACAAGCCTGATATATTCACATTTTATAGATACACATATAGTAGTCTCCTTTTGGGTGCTCTTGAGAAGCTTAAAAACATTTCCTCCCCAATCTTCTTCCTTTAGTCAATTCCTCTTATAGAGCTCAAAGAAGTTCCTTCCGCTCAAACTCATTGCTTATATCAATAAGTTCTCGTGCAATTGCTCTATGTCCTGTAAACAATAAACAAGGAGCAAGAATGCATCCTAAAGTGTATGAGGCTGCAAAATCAGGAGACTTTGATTCCCTGATCACTATAATTTCGGGAAACGGAGAGGACCTTTTCCACCAAACAACACCAAAGGAGAACAACATTCTTCATCTTGCGGCTCAATACAAACAGGTAAATTTCATTGAACATCTTCTTCAAAGTCCATCGGGACCATCCCTTCTTTGGCAAAGTAACTATAAAGGAGACACTCCCTTACATGTCGCTGCTAAAGTGGGAAGCTACAGAGCGGTTAGAATGTTCATTGATTTGTCGAAATCACTTCATTGGGTCGTTGAGAATGGACAAGCTGACGCATCCAAAGAGCTACTTCGAAAGCAGAATTTACATAAGGATACCGTGCTGCATTGTGCAATAAGAGGAGGCCATGATTTGGTGGTAGAGTTGTTGATTGGAGAAGATCCTCAACTGTGTGATATTACTAATACAGCTGATGAGTCCCCGCTTTATCTTGCAGCAGATCGAGGACTTTCTTGTACCATTGAGTTAATTTTGGGTGTTTTCTCTTTGTCATTCTCTCATAAGGGTCCTAAGGGTTTGACAGCTCTACACGCTGGAATCTCTCTCTCACTGACCAGTAAGTATCACGATATACTAAGCCCAGTTAAAAGAAAAAATTAATGGAAGTTCTCTGTTGTGGAAGGACTTCTCTTAGACGAGAGTGATGGTGTCAGCAGTGACGGCCGCCATCTATCCTAGCTTTCAATAGATGTACAGTAAATTCAAAAGTTATTTATATACCATTTCATTTGTTTTGGTGAAAGGTCATACACTTTTTCCCAAGGACAAGCCTCTTGATTAGGTTATACACGAGGTTTATGTTTTGAAAAGATCTGAGTTGTTATCTCATTGCGTTCTCTTTTTTGTTTTATTCATTGACTCTTAAATAAGTTTAAACCCATTCGTCTTCTCTTGGAATGCGGACCGAAAAAATGATATCAATTTTAGATTATGCATCCATGCGGAAAATCACTATTTTGATAACAGTGTGGGTAATAGTCTTTCTCCCCCGCTAATTTCTTTCTACACGTTTTCAAGATCTAGTTCTCTTACATTTTTCTGACTTATAACGCTTTTTTTTTTTTTTTTTGGTTTGCAAATGATGGCTGGCACATTGCAATACATTTCCAAAAGATCAGGGCATACATGCCCAATTTCCTAGCCCTCGAGGGCAAATTAAGATGACTTGAAAGCAAAGGGACGCAATGATTTTACTTTTGAAAATGTAGAAGGTGCGAGTCCTCTTTCATTATCTAAATTCTCCTATAAAATTGAGTCTGGCAGGATATTTTCCACAAAATGATTGGCATTTGAGTAAAAAAATTGGTCTTTTATTCTAGCCTTGTCAGCGCAGATGCCTTGCTGAATATTTTAGAAGCTTCTTCTCAAACTGCTTAATGAATTGCTAACAATTTCACTTTTAAATTGATAAACTTTATGAATTTATGCATTATGCCAGATTGAAGATAGTAAGGTTCTACAAGTGTTACACAAGATCACCTGAAAAAACTTCAGATTACCATGACGTAGTCCTTCCTAGTACAGAGAAAATGGGGAAACTTAATAGGATGAAATGCAACTTTAGTATCTATGTCTAGATGCTATAAACAGACTAAATCATGATATTTCTCTATTTTATTTGCAAAGGTTGGGAGAAGATCATGGAGAAGAGGCCAGAAGCGATCAAAGAAGGAGATGATTTGGGGTGGACGCCTCTTCATTACGTTGCTTACTTGGGCAAAGTCGAAGCAGTTCGACTACTCTTGCAACACGATACTTCTGTGGCATACGATTTAGATAAAGCGGGAGAATCAGCTCTTCACCTTGCAGCATATCAAGGCTATGTCAATGTCATTGTCGAGCTTATTAGATCCTGTCCTGATGCTTTTGACATGATAAACACCAAAGGGCAATCGGCTCTTCATGCAGCCGTTATCGGTGGACGAGAGAATGTAGTCAAGTACATACTAGGGATGCCAAACATGGAGGATCTTATCAACGAACAAGACAACGATGGAAACACGGCTTTGCATTTGGCTGCACTTCATAAAAAATACAATATCATATACATACTTGCACAAGACAAGAGGGTGGACCATTTGGCCAAAAATATGGATCATTTTACTGCTCTTGACATTTTTTCTGCCCATAATGAGGTATGCTTGCTTGAACGTTATAGAGTCAAATTTGTTCACTCGTAGAGTAGTTTCTTCAGTATTGTTTAGAAACTGTGGCCCAAGCAGGTGCAAACAAACTACCCAATTGAAGACTTTTTGCATCAACTTTTGTTTTGCTTATTCGAGTGTTTAAGCATATTGACAATATTTTTAATTTTTCATAGCAAATAGTAGCATAAATCTCTTTATTGAGTGTGACACACATATGAAATAAGGGCTCAAGGGGCTCGGAGTGAAGTGATTTCGCACTTCATATCTTATAATAAATAAATAAGAAAATTAGGTAGAATTGAACATTGTGGTTGAGCCACATTATCACAAAACTTCGTTCCCTCCAACATCACTTAGTATTAGTTAGCAAACTAACTATTACTACTTGCACAAAAAAATACAAAGGCTTTCTCCATCATTTTCCTGCAACAAAATATCAACATCAATTAACATTGCTTACTAATTAAAATCTTATTTTATATAAAAGCAAATAAACGTAAAATCATTATTTGAAGTCTTTATGGTTCTTTCAATATATGAGTTGGTACATAATGTTTTTGTTTATTATTAAGTAAATATGTATGGTCATATCTTCTTCTTTTATTTAAAATACCAATATATCTACAAATTGGATATGTGGACAAACGACCTAGTGACAAAGTAAAATGTAAAATATTTGTAGACAAATGAAAAAATTGGTTATGCCATATTTATGAGTATTGCAAAAATAACAAAAATTTGCTGCTAAAAAGTTGTATTCAAAATTTTATTAGTAGTCTATAACATAGTCAGGAATTTGCATTGTCATATAGAAATTTTATTTGACTCAATAATTACCTTGGCAGTAGCTAAAAAGTCGTATTTAAAAATAGAATTCTTTATAGATCCAAAAAATGCTTATATTTTTTAACCATCTAACTCATTCCCACATATTAAAGCCCCTCTTACGATCCGATCACATGATGAAACAAACAAATATCGTATTAATAGCCAAAAATGCATATAATAAAAAAAAAATTAAGTTTGAATATTTTGCTTTATTAAAATTATTCAGCGACAAAACATCCAAATAGCAAGGTATAGTTTAAGACAAACCAGTTAGTAAAGTAATTTCAGTATTAGTTAATTTGGTTGTTTGGTTGATTAAACACATATCCGTTTGTAAATATTACGTCGTTTGATTGTATTATATTATCAGAACAAATATTTCAATAAGTTTCAAATCCGTGCGACAAGCGGGTCTTCAAATAGTTCAACAGCAATTGTCCGTCTTAGTCATCTCAAAAACAATGCAAGACATTTCGGGTTGGGATCCTTAAAATTGGGTGATAACATAAATGGGCAAAAGAAAGAAAAGGAAAACAAAAGGAAAAATAGAGAATAAATCAAGACTGGGATACCATACTTGAAACTGTAATTATTTACTCCAAGAAACTCTATTAACAGCTGTTATCTATCATTTATTTTGATCCAATAGAGATGATTCGAATGAATTCATCGTATTGTTTTTGGACTTGTTGGGAGTTCTGTATGTTATAGATGGATTTTGAGTGTGTAAAATGAGGGTTTTGAAGTATTTCGCCAGGAAACTTTCACTCATTAATTGATATATTCTGTACTTTTTTAGGTTGACTATAAAGCTAATAAAGTTCATCACCTGTTGAAAGGATCTCATGGAATCCCGGGTTTTCAAGGCTGGTTTATTGAATATGGTAAGAAGAGGTTAGACAAGCAATTTGTTCTAGATCGACCATCTGTGTCTATAACCACAAGAAGTAATATTCCCAACCAAGATAATTTTGATTTGTCAAAGAAAGGCATTATGGACGTTCAACTACTAGTGGCGGGGCTCATAGCCACAGTAACCTTCGCCGTGGCCTTCACAATGCCCGGAGGTTATAACAACGATGGACCAGATCGAGGAATGGCAATTTTTGCTAAGAGGGCAAGTTTCAAAGCCTTTGTACTGTGTAACACTTGTTCGTTCCTTTGTTCCATCATAGCAATAATCTTGCATTGTGAAAGTACTATGTTCAGCTATCGCCCAGAGCCGAGACACATCCCGACCGTGGGATGTTGCATTGCAGTTGCGACAGTGGGGATGATGATGTCCTATGTTTTCGGGATAAATACTGTATTGCATAGACCCAACGAGAGAATCGGGGAAAGCATCGCTCCCTATTATGCGTGGGGAGTTCTCTTCACTGTGTCATTGCTTTATGATTACCCAGACCACGAGGCTCATTCGTGGGTGCTCGGTAGCTCTCCCAAAAGATACATCCGAAGGTTTTTGTTTAAGTGTGGGATGCCATTGCTTGATTTCAAAGCAAGGCTCATTGATTGGTCGCGAGGAAAGCTAATGAGTTGGGCCGGTTCTACATTCCGCTGACCTTGCGCACAGTAAATTTTCTTTTTTACTTTGTCAGCCGTCGATTTCGAGCACTTTTATGTCAGCTGTCCAATGTAAAACCTGTCGACGTCCATTGTTGGGTTGATCGCCCGCTAGATTGCCGTGCTCAAGATGAAGGTTTGCACGCCCCCGGAGTTTTGTCGAAGAATGTGATGTTTAGTTGTTTGGTAGCGTATAGTTGAAGTTGCCCTTGAATTTGGGACTTTGCCTTCTTACTTCTATGCGTCTCTCTTCTTGGCGCAGTAGCGCAAAACCACAGAAAGTGCCATAACATTTTCAGCATCTGTTAAGAGCAAGAGTCGTGGGCGATGTAAGATCCTTCCTGTCCGATTATTTCAAAAACTTCATAGGCCTTCTTGGAAGTGGGAACGTCATCTTTCTGAGATTAACTTTCAAAGTCAATTCAGTGAGTAAGTAACAACATCAAATAATTAGGTACATGAGGCAAAAGATGTATCACCATATCAACCTATAAAGAAATCAGTCACCCACTCATGCAAATACAATTTCGTGTGTGGAATATATGCATCACTTGCTAATGCATGGGGAGGATTAGTGGCCAATCTTGAACAATGTAACCATTCATGGAAACAAATTGTGAACAAGAAAAGTACCAAAAATAGTCATAGCGTTGATATCAATTCAGACTTAAACATATTAATGGACTAATTTAATCATAAACATTTTCACATTAATACCAATTGAGCCAATTCGGTCAATTTTAGTCGAAAATTGCTGATATGAACTATGGTCGTCCTACGTGACATGGTAAATGCTGACGTGAATATTTTTTGAATTTTTTCTTCTTTTTTTTTTTTCTCTCTTTTCCGTCTTTTCTTTTTCCTTCGCTGACCGCTGGCGAGGGCCCTAGTCAGATTTGGCGAGGGACAGCCTTGTACAGCCCTCGCCCAAGGGGCACGGGCTGGGCCTATGGGCCGGATTCGCATATGGGTCAAACGTATACTTTAGGGTTATGGGCCTTAAAGGTCATTTGGGTTATTTAGTCGAGTCGGATCCGGAAAACGTCGCTGGTCAGGATGAGCACCGGTAATGAAGTTTTCAGACAAACACGAATTGCTTCAAGACTTCACGGCCAAAATACGATTGACAACGAAGAGGCAGTGAAGGATTCGGAAGAAATTACTGTGAGAGTGAATTCTGGACGCTCAAAAACCTCTCGAGCGATTTCAACCGGTGCCTTCCGTTCTAGTTCTCTTTCAGTACGTACGTTAGTTGATGGCCGGCGATGGTAAACCGATGGGGATTACCGGCGGATAAGGATGACCGAAGAAAAGGAAATTCAGAAGAAGCGCGCTGAGGGAGTGAGAGCTTTTCCCTCTTCTTCAATCGTCCTTGCCTGTGTGTTTTATCTCAGATGTGCATGCGTGCCTCAAAAATGGTTCTCTCTCCGATCAGTGTCTTCCCGAGACTGAGGATCAACGACGGCTTGAGGAGGCGAGCACCGTCCGACGGCCAGAGGAGGTAGGCGACGTCCAATGGTCTCGGGGGGAAGAATACACAAGCTTCTCCAACGCAGCTTCTCTGCCAGAGCAATTTTTCTGTTCTTTTTCTCTTGTGATCAGCGAATTTGGACATGGGCCGTGCGAACTGATCCGGGCTGAAGCTGACCTGTTTGGCGAATGGAACAAAACTCCTCTTGCGGGCCACATAGAAGATCAAGACCAAATTAGACCCTTTTTTTTTTTTTTTTAAATTGTTGATTTGCTTATTGTTTGTTTACCTATTTATTTTTATTTTTTATTTTTGGTTCTTCTTGCTATTTTTTATTTTATTTTGATTTGGTATCTTTAAAAGAATCAACACTTAACTAAAATTAGGCGCCAATATAGAGATGTTGATGAATTTGGCTTTCCTAGCTTCTTCTAAGGTCTTCAATCCAATCCGATCATCAATATAAAGCTTGGTCCTCAAGAAATGCATTGGTTAGATACATTCCTCTCTTTTTTCCACTGGTTTAATGGTAAAATGGGGTGCAAATTGTAGCATCAAGTAAGGGCAAAAGCACGTTATGGCAACATTACACCACTATGATGACACCATATATCATTGTATATATTTTTCATCCATTGTGTTATGTCCATTTTTCTCATGTAAATGCAATTTTCCTTAAATTGTCCCACTTTCCAAAGTTGAATGCTCTATGATCATATGAAAATCATTAATCACTACAAAATGTAATCACGGGACTACATCATAGAAAATACAACTCCAACACCATAAGATTGTAAAGGAGGAAGCTCGCCAAACACGATTTTGTTATCCTCAGCATTAAATTCAACATGGTTAATCATTCATATTTATATATACGTTCTGTCTTGGTTGGCCATACAAGAGGCAATAAAAATAGTGTTATTATCTTTAAAAATCCCTAAACTGATATTCCATAATATATATATTCCAAACTATATTTTCATCTCACAAAAATTCTTGAACTAGTTTTTTATGATACATTTACCCCAAATTGGTACCTTGACCCAAATCTAGCATCCATTAGTAGTTTAGGATCTAACATTGAGGGTAATCTTCGGTCAACTTACCAATTTTGAAATTTTTCGTGAGACAAAAATTTGTTTGTGGCAAATGAGTTGTTGGTTTCTTGCGAGACAAAATTTAGTATTGATATTTTTATCATGTGGATATAAGTTTCAAATTTTTAATGACATAAACCTTTAAAAAAAAATAGAATAGTTAATTTCAAGTCAATGTCAATGTTACCAGTAATTAAAAATATTCCAATCCCCTAATTTTTCACATACCTATCCGTGACAAGTTCGCAAGTTCTCAAGTGAATTCTTAATTTTGGAATTGATTTGAGTATAGGAAATAATTCTGAAAAAATGGAACCTTTCAAAATGCATGCCTTCTAAACCACAAGGACATTCTACCATGATCTAGCTTAAATACTTTACCACTCCTTATTAATTTCTATTTCTGAAAGCATCGGTGGGGAAAAGGACATCAAAAATGCCATATCTTTATAATGTTAAAACTTTTCAAGTGATTAATTGAGTGTCATATTAGTAAAAAAAACAATTACTTAAGTCACTCTAGCAACAAATTCCAACAGACCGTAAGTTTTTTTTAACAAATTTTTAGTCATGTGGCTTTAATAAAAAGCCCAACGCGGAAATTTTTTCATATGGCAACGTGAACAAAACTCTTCTCTATTATCTTTGCGGCGTTCAACCAACGACTTTTTCAAAATGAATATACTGTCGTAACCAAATGAATGAAGCGGAAGATCACGAATTCAGGACAGAAAATTGGGAGAAGAGTTTGGTTTTGCGTAAAATGAGGAGTGGATCTGAAGAAGTCAAAGAAATTGGGAGGTTGGTTCGGTCTTGTTTTCAAAGAGAGGAATAATTGCATGTTGTAAGTTTGTTTTGGATAAACTCAGTTTAGTGTTTGCATAAGTGATGAGCAAAAGGGCAAAAGAAAAATAATAACACCAAAAATAATCTCGAAGTTCTTGCGTTTGTGCACGCTTACGGTGAGGAGAAAACAGAGCAAACGCAATGGAGAAAGAGGGCTCCGTAAATGGAGCTCTGTTTTCTCAGTAGAGAACAGAGCCGTCTTTCTCAACTCTCGTTTGTCTTCATGATGCTTCCATCGTCCTTTGCTACAGCTCCGGACAATGAAATTGGAGAATGGGTGAAGAAGGGACTGGTTCTTCTAGCTTGGAAGAGGAATAGGAGGCCTTGCAGTGAAATCGTACCGTGGACGAGTTTTGAACGTTTCCTAACTTTGCTCTTCTGAGCATGAGATTTGATAAGACGATTTAGCCCCAATTTGAGGAATTAGGGTTAGGGTTAGGGTTTTTCAAGAACACATTGAATTTGCCCCAATTCCTTAATTTGGGGCAAACAATCTCTAAACGACGTCATTTAGAGGTTTAATTGTTGACTTCATCATACCAACAAAGCCCGTCGGAGTTTATATGATAAAATATTGTCACGTAAAATTTTTTGGCAACTCAAATCATCGATGGCACTGAAGTTGTCGTTTTGTTTTGTTTTGTTTTGTTTTGTTTTGTTTGTTTGTTTGTTTTTTTTTTTTTAAGTGGTTTCAAGTAATCACTCACAAATTTTGAGTATTGAAGTAAGTGTCGTACGAAGGTTATGGGTACTTCTAGTATCATTTTCCCGCATTGATAGGTAAAGACATTGATATCTCCATTTCAAGGTACTACCGCTAAGGTGTTCTTAAAACTTTAAGCTCATTTGTCATCGAGATTTATAAAGTTTTGAGCGTGGGTATCTACTAATGATATGAAGTTCTTCACTAGTTTCATGAACAAAGAAACAAGCCTAGTTTGTTAAAACAATTAACAAAGCACACTTGAGAAATAATTTAGATTCCTTAGGAATTGGGTGATAAGGATGAAAGAATTCAGGAGAACGACTCATTGCTTGGTATTCGAATAACACGTCAAATTGAAAATTTTTAGATAGGTAGTTGGTGTCAATGGCAAGAAACAGAAGCACCGCAGCGAACCTCCTCTAGTGTCCACTTAGAAAAAGAGGATACATTAGTGGAAAAGCACACATAACTTTATTCTTTTCTTTCATCCTCGTTTTCTTTTTCACAGGTCGACTGATTCTTCACTTTCCATTAGACATTTTTCACTAAATGAATCGTGAATTTCAATCCAGGTGAAAGAGAATAAAGGAACGTGGCTCTTTTTGCTGGTTAAGCAGTAAAATTCTCCTTTTTCCAGTGACAATAAAAAGGACCATCGCATCAAGAAGTTAGGGTAGCAGATTCATCAATTATATTAGATTCGGTTGTAGCAAGAAAGAACTTAGCAAGCTCTGCAGTTGATTTAATGTGTGACGTTATGTTGTTTCATGTCTGCAGTGTAGAAAAATATTTGGTATGAATCATTTTTATTTCCCACAAGTACCAACTCCCATACAAAGTTCTCCAGTCAATAGTTCCTCCTTAAACATTCGTCAAGATATTGTTCCTCTTCTTTATATATACTCTTTCCCTCAATTTCATGATTGAAATGCGAAGACAGATTGAAGCAGCTTAAGATGAGTTATGCCAACGTAGTCGAGGTCCTTAATCTAGGCACACAGCATTAGTAGCACACACAATGTTCTAGGAAGAGATTGCTATTAAAAGGCCCCACGACTACAGTCAAGTATTACCTCCTAGCATCAAACTAAAAGTTGCAGAAATTTACACCATGGTGGCATGGCTTAATGAGGTGTCATTCTGCAACATGGAATCACATTTTCTCTGCAGATTGAAAGTTTTATGCTGCAACATCTATAAAGAAACAATAGACAAGAAAGAGAACTTCTGTGCATTATAGTAAAGAATATTAAGAAACTTTTGAAAGGAAAAAGGGGAATAAATTCTTCAAACAATATATAGTGATTCATGACATGTTGTCACCTCAATATCGAAAAGAAAGAAGACATAACACAAAAATGTGTAATTCACACTTTGGAGAACTTATTCTCACCAGGTCATCACAAAAATTCAACAATGCCTCGAGCAATCATGGTGCTCGATAAATAGGTAGGTAAGTTGCACTTATGGTAGACAGATAACTCTAATCATGAATATGAGAAACTAGGTAACCGGCAATAGGATAGAGACAACAATAAGAATACACAGATTACAACATTATCTTTTATACATTTCGCCCCTTATTTTGCTAACTATGTTGTCAATATACCGTATCGGTACCGTATGTCGGTTACACTACCTAAGAAGTACTGGAGTACAACATAGAAGGGCACAGAATAATTGTAAAGAGTTGACCATTGGGGCATCTAAACCACATGTTTGTAGGTAAATAATGGCTACTATAACGTTATTTTTCAAGCTTTCAAAAGCATTTGTGCAGACTTTAGATATACATCAAGTTTTCCACGAGGATACCACCTTTCATTTTTTTACTAACCCAATATACTCAAAATTATAAATTTTATTTTAACTAAGATTGGCGTTAATAACATGTGCAGTCATTATCAACGGCCTCTCTTTCCTAACATGCCGTTGGAAACTCATTGATACTAGAGATGACCAAGAATTAAGTCTTGTCCTAACAGTTTAAGCAAGCTTAAGTCCGGGCTCTAGTCCTTTGATGTTGTCAACCCAATTTGCCCACTCACTCGACTGACAGCTGCGGATTTTCTCTTGCATCAAATAAAGTATCACATACTTCTCAATATGTTCAATTTCCAGTCCAATTGAATTATTGTTTTAGCAGACTTAACAAATTGCCCAGATGTCCATGAATACTGTAAAGAATCTGGAGAATGTCTCCATCATCGTGAGGGAATGCATAGTTAGGGTGCGCATGGCAACGTTTTTATTCCAGAGAACTATTTCTTTTCAAAAAAAAAAAATTGTCTATTTCTATTGTCACGCCCTGATCCTCAGGTACGCACACATCCTTCTACTTAGTCGATTTTATAATGCGATATCCTAGGACTAAGTATCGCCGACCCTTTCGTTTATTAAGCACATGCAAAAGCAGTTATAAATCCCCAGACAATAACACAATGTAATAGAAAAGCAAGACCATATTTTTCACATTGAAATCCACAACCACACCTTTATACATGGCATAACTCAAAGTCTATTCACAAGACTATTCATAGCATTCTAGTTTCACACTATTCACATTTAGACAGGATTCACAATAGAGGATGGGATCTCAGTCCTCATCCGGGTCGTACTTAGTATCATCCTGATCCTCTTCTGACTCTTCTTCACTAAGCTCACATCCTTCAAGCTCTTCATCTTTTACCGGCTCATCGTCCTCTTCTGGTTCCTTCTTCAAAGGCTTCTTTATGAGCCTAAAATGTTGTCCCACAACCGGGATGAGATTATGTCTCAACAAGTTCTACCCCACTAAGACTTTATTAGGAAACCAATACGCTAACCGAGCTGCCTATACATGCATGGGTTAGAAGACTTATCTTGGCCTCAGATTCTACCTGCATATTAGCACAATTCAATAGGCACCCTAGCAATCACATCACAGATCAATATCTCAATCAATCAACCTAGTTGATTACATGTCAATCGAACCATTCAAGGTCACTTCCACTCAATCAGTCAATTCACGACAACGGATCAAATCATTGATCAATTGACCTAGTCGATTACATGTCCGTCAAACCATTTCCAAGTCAAATCACTTCTCAATATAAAACCTCACATTTACATTCTCAGTCACAGAGCTACAATAATGCTCTCGGGCGTCGTTTTCGCCAAGGTGACATATGTACTGGACATCACTCGTGCATTATTTAAGGCGCCGTTTTTACCAGTGATATTCTTAATCACTGAACCACATATGTCCGTAATGAGGCATGCAGTAAACACCAGTGATATTTCTTTAAGGCACCGTTTTTACCAGTGATTTTCTTATCACTGAACCACGTATGTCTTATATTGATGCAAGTAATAGATAGCACTCGTGCGTTCTTTAAGGCGCCGTTTTCACCAGTGATTTCCTTATCACCGAATCACGTATGTCTATATCTCGTACCTAATTGATCTCAGCCAAGATTATTCTCAATTCAGCCTCACGATTTTCTCTACTTACAACTCATCAAAGCATTGTCAATGTTAAATAACAACACTCAGTCATCTACCGATCAATCATTCAATTTCACTCAATTTCAATCAATTTAGGAATAATTCCTCAAATTTCACAATTAATTCGATTCGGCACAAAGTAGAGCTCAAATAAATAAACAGACTAAGCCAAGACAATTAGCATGAAATTTCGATCGTCAGCTATCATTGCCTAATTTCCGAAAAATAAATAATTAAATAATTAATTTCGAAAATTAATAAATAAATACTAAAAATCCAATTTAGGCCCGTAATGCCTAATTGAAGCCCGCGAAGGGTCGGGTAAAATCCCAAGATGCATTCAATAAATAGTATAGGCAATTCTCTAGCTAAGTACACTAACCACCTAACTAATATGTAATGCAATTAACTAATAATCATTAATCCATTATAATCTAACCACCTAATTGCACTTAATTAAATCTAATCAACCCTTAAGCATCATTAGTCTACTAAGCAAGGATTAGTGAGATTACTCACTTCATTTGCGAAGAACGGAACATCGCGACGGCGGCCGAACTTGGGCCCGCGACAAACTTGGACTGGGCCAATCAACTTTACAAGCCCACAGAAATTTCTGGGCTTGGGCCTGCTGGAATTCTTGGGCTGAACTTGATTTGGGCTTCAAGATTGGGCTGAAATGGGCTTAAAACAAAACCGAACTGGGCCTGTCTTTGCTGAAGCTGGGCTGGGCTTCAAGTGGCTAAATTGCTGGACTTTTGGGCCCAACTAGACTTAAATTCGCTAGGCTTGAGGATTGCTGGAGATGGGCCGGCTTGTTGGGCTCGTGGACTTGCTGCACTTGTGGGTTCGGTGGCCCAAAGGAGCTGCTTGCACGTGCTAGGCCCTGAACAGGAAGACAGAAGCAGCTTCGGGTGATGGCGCAAGAGGAAGGGTCTTCAGTCACAGATGGTGGAGAGTGCAGAGGAGATTTCGTTTGGTGGAAGCTGGCTGTCTTTGCTGGCAGCAACGAAATGAAGTGGAGCTGCAGGTTCGTGAGGAGGAATTTGTGGGCTGAGGTGTGAGTGGCCGACAGGGTCAACAAACGACAAAGAGCAGCTTCGGTTGACCTGGACGCGTGAAGATGGAGCAGCTTCGTGAGACGGGGGCTGAGCGGAGAGAGAGAGGGCTTCGGTTCAAGAATTCGGTGGCAGAGGAGCTACAGGTGAGATGGCTTCGCTGGCGTGGGGCTTGCGATCAATTGACCGATGGGAGACGTCTGGCAGAAGACACAGATGGAGAAGCAGCTTCGGTTTCTCTCTTCCGCTGGCTGTGGTGGTCAAATGGAGAGGTAGAGGAGAGAGAGTGAGGATGAAAGTATCAGTCAAAGAAAGCAGAAAAATGAGATAAGCTTTGACTAAAAGCAACCGAGGAGAGGTGGGGAAATAGGATACGACAGGGGGAGGGAGACGTCGGTGTGGGGCTGTTCCGCACGAGAGAGAGAGAGAGAGACAGAGAGAGCAGAAGTTGCGGGTGATCTTTGAAGGAATGAAAGGAGAGAGGCACCGACGCGGAGAGGGCAGCACCAAGGGAAATGAAAGAGAAGCTAGTGGATGGGGAAGAGTCAAATTAAAATATCCAAATCATCATTAACTTGCCTAAAAAGTCTTCAAATTTTTCCAAGGTGTCCCCCAAATACTTTCTTGAATAAATTTCCCACAATTAATCCCATTTGATGCCAATTGTTGCACCCCCCCCATGCCTAGTCCGAATTTCTTCAACTTGAGCTTCAATTTCTACTCAAATATCCCCAATTGAAGTCCAATTTTTGCCCAAGAAAAACTCCACAAACTTTCTATAAATTCCCAACACTCAAAGATTCAAATAGGAGGCCAAAAATCCATTCAAATTGGCCAATTTGAATTTCCGTTATTTTCCGAACCGTCTGAAGTGATTTTCCGTAAAAGTCCCGAACTCGACGAAATTTCTCACGAAAGACAAGCGACATCCTATAAATTAATTGTGATATGCTCGAATGTCCGATTTCCAAAACCGAATTCCATTTCCTGGTTAAAATCAACCGAACGCAATTCTAGTCCAATCCGACCTATCAAGTAGCTTTTAGAGATTTTACTGTGGTTATATCCCTTAACAGTTTCACCCAATAGATTGGTTAACTCGTGAGTGATCAGCTCAGAGAAAAATGACCATAGGCGCGCTGGCGAAATGCCCATTTCATATATTCGGGACGGGGTTGAAATTCGGGATGTCACAACTCTGCTCCTCTTATAAAAATTTCGTCCTCAAAATTTAAACATTTACCAATCCTTAAACAAAAAGATGGGGGTATCGTTGTCTCGTCTAGTCTCACTTTCCTCGGTTGCTTCTTCAATCCCGTGGCACTGTCAGACTACTTTGACCAAGGGGACTATCTTGGTTCACTGAATCCCATCCTTCTAAACCAATAACTGAACCGATTTCTCACGTACGACACTCTGTCATCCACGTCTAACTCTTCAAGATTTAGCACATGAGTCGGGTCAGGTTCGTACGTCCTCAACCTCAACACGTGAAAGACGTCATGCATTTGTGTCTACCCCGGCAGCAACACAAGACAATACATTAGGATCCTGATTCTTTTCAGAATCTTAAAGGAAACTATGTACCTCGGTTCCAGATTTCTCCCCTCCTTGCTGAAGCGCAAAGTATCCCTCATTGGTGACATCTCCAAAAAGATGTAATCACCAATTTGGAACTTTCAAGGCCTTCAATGCTCAACAATACAACTTTTCTGGCGGCACTAAGCGGTCTATAATCTGATTCTGATCATGACAAGTACAATCACTGACTTCTGAATTGACCCTCGGCCTGTGATCTTTCTTTCTCTGATCTCATCTCAACAACTGAAATTTTGTACACTCTAGTCTGTTCTGCTTCAAAAGAACTATCTACCTGTTATGCTAAAACTAGAAATCCTTGATTCTCAATCTGATATAGATCTGCTGCTGGTACTCCACGAAGACGAACTAGTTGACTTATGTACACTTCTTCGTGTTTGATCAAATCAAGATCCCTTCACACAGTAACGACATGAGTCAGCTTCATCCATTTCCTGACTATTCTCCCAAATGGAAACATTACTCTTTTAACTCATTGAGTAAATTTATCACATACTGCAATACTATAGTGAATTTCTTAACAAGGTCTTTTCCTCAAGTTCTATATTGTCTGACACCTATCATCACCCACGATACTTCGATGTTCCATCTTTCGAAATCTGAAAGTCAACTTTTCCCTTACTGATATCCTCTTACAGGATTTTCTGAACATTCTAGTTTGTCAACTGAAGCGTTTGATTCTAACTTGAATATCCGGTTCAATTTTGAGGGTGTCTATAGAATTCAAAAGGTAGCCTACCTCAATTTTGAAAACCAAATTTCAAACTTTCTCAAGTAAGTTCCATACTTTAACCAGTATATGCACCATTAAAGACTCTTGACTCAACGCATCAATGACTTCTTTCTTTCCCCCAAGGTGATACCAAATAGCACCATCCTAGTCCTACCAAGGTTCTGGTTCACGACACTGTCTCATACTCAACTTATTAGGTCTCAACTGGCAGGACGAATATGAAATGATCTTATCATGTCGCATCAGTACGCACCCAATCCTCTGCATGAATTCCTTATTCATCAATCTTCACATCTGCATCTTCAGTTCTACCAATTCAGACAACAACAGCTAATAAGAAGCCTTCGAGAGTGGCTTTATCCTGGTGTTAGCTTGATCACAATTTCTATCTCTTTCTCTGACGACGGTTTGACAGTTCTTGTGACAACACACCTAGAAATTCTTAGACTACTAAGATGTCCTCCATCTCTAGTTCTCCAATCTGTCCTACCTAAGACAATCGCCAAGCAACCTTGGCAACCTCCGTCTAATAAACAAGTTGCCTTCAACCAACGAGATTAATGAAATCAAAGATTCTTTTCGACTCCCAATAACCTTGACACTTTCACATGCTAATGGACTAAACTGGATTACTCCAAGACCATGATTCATTATCACAATATGCTCCATGAACCCACACTATTCACGTGGCATCAAACTCACACCTCAATAACTAGTCAAGCACAACTATTACTAGTAATTCCCCTCTTTTTCACTTTTACTTCAACAATTTAAGTTCTACCAACTCAGCACAAAACTCTGATGCGCTACTATGATAAAATCACCTCCAACACATTCTCTATTTGCTCGATGCAAGGTTAATTCTACTCCCATTCCTTTCGCCATCCTAGCAGCGTTCTGGCTGCAGTAGCGATGTCTATGCTACCTTAGACTTCCACTGACAGTCCTTCATCGAATGGCCATGCTGGTTATCATCATAATATGTTCTAGCCATACCCAAACACTAGATTTATCTACGCTTCCTTCCACACTTTTGGCACTCATCTGGTGAGTCTTCTATTTCCTGTCAGGTGATAGAACACACTCTTTCTGGTTGTCCCATCGGTCTACTTGAATTGGATTTGTACCTCGACTTGGATGTAACGACTCGCTTCCAGATCATATCTCCATTTTGGATCTCAGCAGGTAAGGCAATAATGACGGTTGCGGCACTGACGGCGGTTCTATCCCAAGCCTACTGGCTCATCCAGTTTCCAAGGAACACTAGCATCAGAACAATCCTATCGAACTTAGGATCATTCAACACTGCTACACTAGTACCAACCTGCGGTGGTACTTTTACGCTCAAGCTGACCAGAGCCAACACTTTGCCACAACCACCTCAGGTACCGACCTTTGTCAGTGCTTTACCCTAAGTCACAAAGGACATTGTCCTCTTACTAGGAGTTCTCAGCTCCTGCTCGCTCATGGTTCAATCTTTACATTGAAACCCGTCTTCCAAATCCACACAGGACTAGAAGGTGAGCAATCCACACACAACAAACAATTCTATCATTCAGCTAACACAAACATGCACCAGCATGAATTTAAAGGCCTTTCCTAACCACTGTCCCATGGTCAACGCTCCTTATCACTCCAATCTTGAACTTCACTCTAATACCACAAAAAGGGGAGGTCACGCCCCGATCCTTGGGTACGCACACATCCTTTTACTTGGTTGATTTTATAATGTAATATCCCAAGACAAAGTATCGCCGGCCTTTTCGTTTATTAAGCACATGCGGAAGCAATTATAAATCCCCAGACAATAACACAATGGGATAGAAAAGCAAGACTATATTTTTCACATTGAAATCCACAACCAAACCTTTATACATGGCATAACTCAAAGTCTATTCACAAGACTATTCATAGCATTCTAGTTTCACACTATTCACATTTAAACAGGATTCACAATAGAAGAAGGGATCTCAGTCCTCATCCGGGTCGTATTTAGGATCATCCTGATCCTTTTCTGACTCTTCTTCACTAAGCTCACATCCGTCAAGCTTTTCATCTTTTACCAGCTCATCGTCCTCTTCTAGTTCCTTCTTCAAAGACTCATCTATGGGCCACAACCAAAATGAGACTATGTCTCAGCAAGTTCTACCCCACTAAGACTCGATTAGGAAACCAATACACTAACCAGGCTGCCTATACACGCACGGGTTAGAAGACTTACCTTAGCCTCATATTCTACCTGCATATTAGCACAATTCAATAGGCACCCTAGCAATCACATCACAGATCGATATCTCGATCAATTGACCTAGTCGATTACATGTCAATTGGACCATTCAATGTCACTTCCACTCAATCAATCAATTCATGACAACGGATCGAATCATTGATCAATCAATCTAGTCGATTACATGTCAGTTGGACCATTTCCAAGTCAAATCATTTCTCAATATAAAACCTCTCATTTGCATTCTCAATCACAGAGCTACAATAATGCTCTTGGGCGTCGTTTTCGCCAATCTGACATATGTACTGGACACCACTTGTGTGTTTTTTAAGGCACCGTTTTTACCAGTGATATTCTTAATCACTGAACCACATATGTCCATAATGAGGCATGCAGTAGATAGCAGTTGTGCGTTCTTTAAGGTGCCATTTTCACTAGTGATTTCCTTATCGCCGAACCACGTATGTCTATACAGATGCAAGTAATAGATAGCACTCGTGCGTTCTTTAAGGTGTCGTTTTCACTGGTGATTTCCTTATTACCGAACCACGTATGTCTATACCTCGTACCTGATCGATCTCAGCCAAGATTATTCTCAGTTCAGCCTCACAATTTTCTGTACTTTACAACTCATCAAAGCATTGTCAATGCTAATTAACCACACTCGGTCATCTACCGATCAATCATTCAATTTCACTCAATTTCATTCAATTTAGGAATAATTCCTCAAATTGCACAATCAATTCGATTCAGCACAATGTAGAGCTCAAATAAATAAAAGATCACAAGAACACGCCATGACAATCAAAGACGAACTTTCGTCGTCGACTATCATTGCCTAATTTTTGAAAAATAATTAATTAAATAATTAATTTCGAAAATTAATAAATAAATACTAAAAATCCAATTTATGCCCGTAATGCCTAATTGAAGCGCGAAGGGTCGGGTAAAATCCGAGATGCATTTAATAAATAGTATAGGCAGTTCTCTAGCTAAGTACACTAACCACCTAACTAATATGTAATGCAATTAACTAATAATCATTAATCCATTCTAATCTAACCACCTAATTGCACTTAATTAAATCTAATCAACCCTTAAGTATCATTAGTCTACTAAGCAAGGATTAGTGAGATTACTCACTTGATTTGCGAAGAACGGAACACTGCAACGGCGGCCGAACTTGGGCCTGTGACAAACTTGGACCGGGCCAATAAACTTTACAAGCCCACAGAAATTATTGGGCTTGGGCCTACTGGAATTCTTGGGCTGAACTTGTTCTGGGCTTCAAGACTGGGCTGAAATGGGCTTGAAACAAAGCTGAACTGGGCCTTTCTTTGCTTAAGCTGGGGTGGGCTCCAAGTGGCTAAATTGCTGGACTTTTGAGCCCAACTAGACTTAAATTCGTTGGGCTTGAGGATTGCTTGAGATGGGCCGGCTTGTTGGGCTCGTGGACTGGCTGCACTTGTGGGTTCGGTGGCCTAAAGGAGCTGCTTGCACGTGCTGGGCCCTGAACAAGAAGATAGAAGCAGCTTTGAGCGATGGCGCAAGAGGAAGGGTCTTGGGTCACAAATGGTGGAGAGTGCATAGGAGATTTTGTTCGATGGAAGCTGGCTGTCTTTGCTGGCAGCAACGAAATGAAGTGGAGCTACAGGTTCGTGAGGAGAAATTTGTGGGCTGAGGCGTGAGTGGCCGACAGGGTCAACAAACGGTAAAGAGCAGCTTTGGTTGACCTGGATGCGTGAAGATGGAGCAGTTTCATGAGACAGGGGCTGAGCGGAGAGAGAGAGGGCTTCGGTTCAAGAATTTGGTGGCAGAGGAGCTACAGGTGAGACGGCTTCGCTGGCGTGGGGCTTGCGGTCAATTGACCGGTGGGAGACGTCTGGCAGAAGACACGGATGGAGAAGCAACTTCGGTTTCTCTCTTCCGCTGGCTGTGGTGGTCGAAATGGAGAGGTAGAGGAGAGAGAGTGAGGATGAAAGTATCAGTCAAAGAAAGTAGAAAAATGAGATAAGCTTTGACTAAAAGCAACAGAGAGAGAGGTGGGGAAATAGGATACGACAGGGGGAGGGAGACGTCGGTGTGGGGCTGTTCCGCACGAGAGAGAGAGAGAGAGACAGAGAGAGAGCAGAAGTTGCGGGTGATCTTTGAAGGAATGAAAGGAGAGAGGCACCGACGCGGAGAGGGCAGCACCAAGGGAAATGAAAGAGAGCTAGTGGATGGGGAAGAGTCAAATTAAAATATCCAAATCATCATTAACTTGCCTAAAAAGTCTTCAAATTTTTCCAAGGTGTCCCCCAAATACTTTCTTGAATAAATTTCCCACAATTAATCCCATTTGATGCCAATTGTTGCACCCCCCATGCCTAGTCCGAATTTTTTCAACTTGAGCTTCAATTTCTACTCAAATATCCCCAATTGAAGTCCAATTTTTGCCCAAGAAAAACTCCACAAACTTTCTATAAATTCCCAACACTCAAAGATTCAAATAGGAGGCCAAAAATCCATTCAATTTGGCCAATCTGAATTTCCGTTATCTTCCGAACCGTCCGAAGTAATTTTCCGTACAAATTCCTGAACTCGACGAAATTTCTCCGAAAGACAAGGCGACATCCTATAAATTAATTGTGATATGCTCGAATGTCCGATTTCCAAAACCGAATTCCATTTCCTGGTTAAAATCAACCGAACGCAATTCTAGTCCAATCCGACCTATCAAGTAGCTTTTAGAGATTTTATTGTGGTTATATCCCTTAACAGCTTCACCCAATAGATTGGTTATACCTAAGTTTGTGCACCCAAAAAAAGTTTACGTATGTAAATCTTTAAGGGATACCTAGTTTGGCTAGGGTCCATCGTGTGTAACATGATGAGAATGCATAACTCACGAGAAACTAGGACCATGTAGACCAAAAAGAGCAAAGGACTTGCCGGTTAATAAAAGGAAAAAAAAGAAAAAAGAAACTACAGCTAAAAGTGGGCCCACGAATGCCATTACTTTAGTAAATGAATTCAATCACATTCAATTCTTCAAGAAGAATGTTCGAATCATGGGCACCGAGGGACACTTATGTACCATAACTTTAAAATGGTACACTTGAGTGCCAGTTTTGAAGTTAAATGAGACACTTAAGTGCCACTCCGGCGAAAATCCGACCAAATGGCTTACGTGGCGACTTTTCGGCGAGCTTGGTCCAAAACGGCGTCGTTTTGCACGCTAATGTGGTGAAGAAAATGCAAAAACGACGCCGTTTCGTGTCTACATGTAAATAATAATATAAAAATTAATTTAATTTAATTTAATTTAAAAAATTTAAAAAAATTTTAAAAATTAAGAAAATTTTAAAAATTTTAAAAAATTTTAAAAAAAATTATAAAAGGGGGGGGGAGGTCGAACGGGCGGCACCCTCACCGCCGCCGCCTCCCCCGCCGTCACCGAGAAGGGCTGGCAACGAAAGGGGGAGGGTCGGCCGGGGTCGCTGACCGACAGCGAGGGCTACGGATCGCGGCGAGGGCCACGATCCTCGCCCTAAATCTGGGCAAGGGCTCGCGAGCCCTCACCACCGGTCGGCCGGTCTTGCAACCATTGGCCAGGGCCCGACGACCCCGGCCGACACTCCCCACTACGTCGCCGGCCCTTCCCGGCGGCGACGGGGAGGCGACGAGGGCCCGCGACCCCTCGCTGGATCTGGGCGAGGGTCGCAGCCCGCGCCTAGATCTAGGGCGAGGGTCGCGGCCCTCGCCCAGATCCGGCGAGAGCTCGCGGGCCCTCGTCGCCTCCCCGCCGCCGCCGGGAAAGGCCGGCGACGGAGTGGGCAGGGTCGGCCGGGCCCTCGCCCAGATTTGGGGCGAGGGTCGCGACCCTCGCCACGATCCGGCGAGGGCTCGCAGCCCTCACCGTCGGTCGGCCGGGGGCCGGCGACCCCAGCCGACCCTCCCCCCTCCGTCACCGGCCCTTCCCGACGACGGCGGGGAGGCGGCGGCGGCGAGGGAGCCGCCCCGTTTGACCTCCCCCCTTTTTGTTTTTTATAATTTTTTATAATTTTTAATTTTTAATTTTTCTTAATTTAAAAAAAAATAATTTTTCTTAATTTTTTAAAATTTTAAAATTTTTCTTAATTTTTAAAACTTTTCTTAATTTTTAAAATTTTTCTTATTTTTTTTTTAAATTTTTTTGAATATTTTAAATCTAATTTAATTAATTTATATATTATTATTTACACGTAGACACGAAACGGCGTCATTTTTGCGTTTTCTCTGCCACGTTACCGTGCAAAACGATGCCGTTTTGGACCAAACTCGTCGAAAAATTGCCATGTCAGCCATTTGGCCGGATTTTCGCCGGAGTGGCACTAAAGTGTCCAATTTTACTCCGATATTGGCACTTAAGTGTACCATTTTAAAGTTATGGCACTTAAGTGTCCCTCCGTGCCAAGTTATGGCACTCAAGGTGTCCTAACCTCTCGAATCATGCATGTGCGATGGTTCTGATTTTGATGAAAAGTGGAAGGTGGACTCAACTCAATTTCATGCTTATAATATGCGGACTGCACTTTTCACTACCTACATGATTAAATTCACCCTATCTACACTTAAAAAAATGAAAAAGCTTTCAATCATTCAACGACTGATGCTCGCCGTTGCACGACTGATGCACGAACATTGCACGACCGCTGCACGAACGTTGCACGATCATTGCACGACCACTGCTCGCCGCTGCACGACCGCTGCACGAACGTCGCATGACCGTTACACGACCACTACACAAATGTTGCACAATTGTCGCATGATCACCGCATGATCGTCGCACGAATGTCGTACGATCATCGCATGACCGCCGCACGACCACTGACCGTCGCCGTCGACTGCCGCTGTAGGATTGCCACCTATAGCCCACCGGCCACGGGAGGGGGTGGCGGCTGGTGGGCTATGGGCGGTAGCCGATGGGTTACGGGTGGTGGCGACTATCACCGGCAATCGGTTGGGGACAATGGCACAGACGGCAGGAGGTGGCCGACGGTTGGCAAGCGGCCGGTGGTGGCCACAATAAGAAAGAAGAACAAAATAAAAATAGAAAAAAAAAAAAAACTTATTTCTTGAAATTGTTCCCATAGCCATTGAACCACCTTAATTTTTTTTTTCCCTTAGATTTTTATTGGTTATGGTACATTATGCAAACATCACAATAGAAAACATATGATTATGAGCTCTGACTTTTGCCAATGGGTCATAGAAGTAAAGGTGATCCTCAAATTGCGCGTCAACTAATATTACCTAAGTTTGTGCACCCAAAAAAAGTTTACATATGTAAATCTTTGAGGGATACCTGGTTTGGCTAGGGTCCATCGCATGTAACATGATGAGAATGCATAACTCACAAGGAACTAGGACCATGTAGACCAAAAAGAGTAAAGGACTTGCCGGTTAATAAAAGGAAAAAAAAAGGAAAAAAAAAAGAAACTACAGCTAAAAGTGGGCCCATGAATGCCATTACTTTAGTAAATGAATTCAATCACATTCAATTCTTCAAGAAGAATGTTCGAATCATGCATGTGCGATGGTTCTGATTTTGATGAAAAGTGGAAGGTGGACTCAAGTCAATTTCATGCTTATAATATGCGGACCGCACTTTTCACTACCTACATGATTAAATTCACACAATCTACACTAAAAAAAAAAAATGAAAAAGCTTTCAATCATTCAATTACAGAGTGATGGCCCCATTTCTTTTTGCTTCTACTTTTTCTATTTCTATTTAGAATCTACTTGTCATAATTAAGTATTTCATATTTTTTTCTTTTTAGTGTATTAAAGAATTTTTTTACAATATTCCTAGATATTCCTATAACATTTTACATGCTCTGTATAAAAGTACCTCACCAATAGCAAGGGAAAAAGACATTCTTTGATATGGTAAAATTTTTAAAAGTTCTTTTTACATCATTGCTCTTATAATAACTTACCTATTCTTTGTCAATCTTATCTCAAAAGCTCACTTTCTTGGTGAATTTTTTATTTTTAATTTCATTAGTCTAAAATACACATCAAGTCTCATTGATAACTATATTAAAGAATCTATCTTCTTTTTTTCTTGCTATTGACAAGATATTTTTACACAAAACATGTAAGACATTATACAATATCTAGGAATACACTAAAAATATTATGCATGATAAGCTATCTTGATATCTTTTCATAAAAAAAATTCATAAATGATATTAATTTTTGTTAATCCAAAATAATGAGATTTCACTCGCATTTAAAAAATTCTTATTTTATGCAATGTTTTGATTTAATTATATTTCATCTTTAAATTTTCACGTTGGAGAATTCAATTGTGATTTTATTTTAGAAAATCTTCCAAGAATTTTTCTTTTGCTTCATCCAATTAATCGTGTGTGTGTGTGTGTGTGTAGACGGATAAGATTAAATTTGATGTTGATATACACAACAAAATGAAAATTTATAAACAAATGATTGTGCTAAAAAATTGTCCATGTTACATTACTTCTAGAATATAATCCACAAGTTATCTATAAATTTGATTAACAATGTAGAAAAGAACTAGAATTCTTGGAAACTTCTCTTTTCGACAAAACTAATTTTTATGACATTAAAAAGATGCCTTTTGATATATGTGGTAATTTTGTCTTTCTGGTAACTAAATCTACATAGAAACATAAAAACTAAAACAAAGGAAAGTCAATAAATTTGGGACTACCACTTTAAATAGTAATTGAATCATTGAAGACAATTTTGTCTTCTCGGTAAAAATTGGGTGAATTTAATCATATAAGGGTTGAAAATAATGACGTCCTAATTTATTTGTTATTATATTTTTGGTTTGTACTTGTCCTCTTTTCTTCTAACAAGAGTTGGCCCCACGTATTATTTGTTTGCGTGTGGATAACAGAAAGTCCAAACGGGCATACCTATTTGACTTTTTGGAAACTATTCTCTATACTTGATAAATTTAACTCGATTTCATAGGAACAATTATATATATAGTTGTCTCCTTTCTAGTACTCCAGAGAAGCTCGACTAAATTTCCTCTCTAGCATCCTCCCTTTAGACCAGTCCTCTTAAATAGCTCAAAAAAATTCCTCTTACTTCAACTGATTGTTTGGACAAGTTCACTTGCAACTACTCTGTGTCCTGGGAACGATGGAGAGAGCGAGAATGCGTCCTAAAATGTATGAGGCTGCAAAGTTAGGAGATTTTCTTTCCCTAACAACAATAATTTTGGAAAATGGAGAGGAACTTTTCCACCAAACAACGCTAAAGGGGAACAACATTCTTCATGTTGCAGCTCAATACCGGCAGATAAATTTCATCTTATGCAACATCCATCAATATTGTCCCTTCTTTAGCAAAGTAACTACAAAGGAGACACCCCCTTACATGTTGCTACGAAAGTAGGAAGCCGTGAAGTTGTTCAAGCTTTCACTGATCAGGCTAAAGCACTACTTCAACCTAATGAATACAAAGAGCTAATTAGGAGACCGAATTCATATAAGGATACCTCGCTGCACTATGCAGTGAGAGGAGGTTGCAAGGGGGTGGTGGAGTTGTTGATTGAAGAAGATCCTCAACTATGTGATATTACTAATGCTGCTGATGAGTCCCCCTTTATCTCGCAGCACATCGGAAATGTTCAGATGTCAGAGCCAATTTTATGCGCTTCCTCATCGCCATCCTCTCATAAGGGCCCTAAGGGACTGACAGCTCTGCATGCTGCAGTGCACTTCGAACTACCAGGTAAGTATCATGAGATTCTGAACCCACTTAAACAAATGATAACCGAAGTTCTCTCTCTAGCGCGAGGCTCCTCTTTGGTGAGATTGCTGGTGGTAGCAATGATGATCCCGTCTGCACTAGTATTTTGTAAATATAATAAGAAAAACAATATTCACTTCGACTTCTCATCAAAGTTCTGGAACTTTTGGCCCAAATTATCTTCCATCGATGCTCCTTCTAGAGTCTATACTTGCTCCAATGGCTGTGTCGGAAGCAAAATTTTAACGAAAACATGGAGATGGACGTTAGAGGAGTGGAAAGACAAGAAGGGGAAGAGTGACACCCGCTGGAAAGGAAAGACCAAAAAAGAGAGGGACAACACATTTGACCGGCCACATAAGGGAGATATGATTAAAAATACTGTGACACGGAGTGTCTAAATAAAGAAAGAGTGAAAAAAGCGCAGTCATTTATTTATTGGTTGTTACTTTATATTGTTGAAAGGTCATGCTTTTTTTCGAAGGACATGCCTCTTGACCACTTATGCTAGAGGTCTCGTTACATTCTTTATTGTTATATTCATTGACTGTTAAATAAGTTCCAATTGGTTCATCTTCTCTTACTTTGCGGACTAAAAGAAGAAAATTAGAGTTTGTACATAATAGTATTATCCGACAGAATTTCCCAAGGAACCAGTTGCATTTGGGATTACGTTTTCATTCGAAAAAATCATTGTTATGAAGATTGTACTTTTCGCAAGAACTTATTTTCTCTCTAGATCTGATTCTCCAAGCACCATCATCATCAATACCCTCGTGTGGTGGCAGTGGTAGTAACCACAATCACCATCATACTCCTACGTCTTCCCTTTTCTCTCTCATGCAGTTCCTTTTTTCTGGTATTCTTCTTTGTTTCGACATTTTCTCCTTATGATTACTTGCTTTTCAGTTTACAATTGATGCTAGGGCACACTGCAACACATTTCCAAAAGACCGGGGTATATTAATGCAATTTTTTTAACCCTTGAGGGAAAATTATGACTACTTGAAAAAAAACGGAGGTGCAATGATTGTAGAAGGTGCCATACTCCAGTAAAATGATTGGCATCAGAGTAAAAAGCCTTGGTCTTTAATTCTACCCTTGACCAAGCAGATGCCTTGCTGACTAAAAAAGGAGATTCTTCTCAATTAACTTTAAGAATTTCTGACAAATTTACTTATCAAAATAAAAATAAATAAAAAATAAAAAAAACTTTACAAGGTCCTGCATTATGCTAGAATGAAGGTAGTTAGATTCTGCATGTGTTACACTAGATCACTAGAGAAACTTCAGAGTAACCATGACATATTCCTCCCTAGTAAGGAGAAAAAGGGGAAAGCTAAATGAAATGCAATGCAATGTAAATTATCTATGTCAAGATGCTAAAAACAATCTAAATCATAACCTATTTGTATTGTGTTTGCAAAGGTTGGTGGGAAATCCTGGACAAGAGACCGGAAATGATCAGAGAACAAGATGATATAGGGTGGACTCCTCTACATTTTGTCACTTGCTTTGGCAAAGGAGAATCAATTTGACTACTCCTACAATATGATAATTCTGTAGCATACGTCGTAGACAAAGAGGGGCAATCAGCTCTTCACATTGCAGCATTTCTAGGCCGTGTCAATGTGATTGACAAGCTTCTTAGATCCTGTCCTGATACTTGTGACATACTGAACACTAAAAGGCAAACAGCTCTTCATGTAGCTCTTATCGGAGGACAAGCAAATGTTGTCAAGTACATATCGGGGATGCCAATCCTAGAGGATTTTATCAATGAACAAGACATTGAAGGAAACACGGCTCTCCATTTGGCCACGCTTCATAAACAGTACAACATCATATACTTACTTGCACGAGACAAAAGGGTGGACCATTTGGCCACAAATGAGGATCATTTGACCGCCATTCAAATTTTTCAAGCTCATAAAGAGGTATGCTTGCTTGAACACCATATAATAAGATTTGTTCACTCGCAGAGTCATTTCTTCACTATTGTTTAGAAATTGTGGTCCAGGGGATGTTCATTTCAGGTACCAACAAACAAGCCAATTGAAATCTTTTGGAGTCAACTTGTTTTGCTTATTCAATTGTTTGAGCATATTGACTGCATTTCAGTTTTCCCAGCAAATTGTAGCAGAGATTGCTTTATTAAGGGTGACATATCTTAGGAAAAAGGGATTGAGAGTGAAGTCATTTCATGCTTCATATCTAAAGTATAAAGTTGAATAGAATTGAACTTCATGGTTAAACCACGTGGTAAGCAAAGCTTCATTCCCTCCCACATTACTTAAAATTTATTAGCACACTAACTATTACATTAATCAGGAAAAAAAGAATAAGGCTCTTTTATCCTGCTTAATCTATCATTGATGTTCCTACAACAGAATGTCAACATCCATTCGCATAGCCATGTGAAGTTTTTGGTTCATTCATGTTTATGAGTTGGTGTATATTTATGATCTACTAAACGTGTAGGCCCATATCTCTTTTTTCTTTTTCAATATTTTATCTCCAAAGTGAATGTTGCCTCAAAATGCCAATGCATTTGTTTAACCAAAAATAAATTATTTGAAAAGCATTTTCTTAAAAGTGATCTCTTACATCGCTTATAAAAATGAATTGACAAAAGAAAATTTATTGCTCATGAAAAAATTTAAACATAAATTGTCATCAACAATGAAAAAAAATTTTTTGACTATTATTTTAAGAGATATAAGTAATCATTTTTAGTAAAATATTTTCCAAATCATTTATTTTTCGCAAAATAAATGGCGTTTTAGAGAAAATAAATCATTTAGAAAATATTCTCCTAAAAATAATCACTTGTATTGCTTAAAATAATCAGTAATTAAAACTATTTCATTATCGGTAATAATTTATGTCCGAACATTTTCATGAATGATAAAAAAAATTGTTCATTTATTTCTATAAGTAATATAGGTGATTATTTAAAAAAAAAAAAAACATCATCTAAATTATTCATTTTTGGCGAATGAAAGGTATTCCTAGGAACAATGTAAAATGTATGGTCCCATCACCACCTATAAGGAGCTCGTTCAAGACAAAAAAAAAATGTAAAATTAATTAGATTATTTGAAAAACTTATTAAGACAAATTTATCAGACAAAATATTGAATCTAAAAAGTTGCAATCAAATTTTTACTTTTAATCTAGAACATAGTTATGCGTTTGCATTGTCGTATACAAATTTCAGTTGGCCAATTGATTATCTTTTGAGTATTATTGCCAAAATGTTAAAAACATAAGTCTTTATATATTCAGTTAATACTTACAGTCTTGAACCTTCTAATGAATTCCCACGTATTAAAAACCCACTTAAAAATCTGATTATACACACACACACACACACACAAAACGTATTAATAGTAGTAGTTAACTGCATATAATAAAAATAGTTTGAATCAATATTAAGTTGGAATATTTTGTTGGTAGCAAAATATTCAAATAACAAGGTATAGTTTAAGACAAATTCAGTACTAGTTAAATTTGTTGTTTGGTTAATAAATATATGTTAGTTGTCTAAAATATAATTTATGACATTTGTAACTATTGTTTCGTATGATCTTACTATATCATGAAAACAAAATTCAATTAGTATAAATTTCAAATCCATGCAACAGGTGGGTCTTCAACCAGTTCAAAAGAAATAGCGTGCCCTACTTATCTTGAAAGCAATGCCCAACATTTTGGGTTGGGTTCCTCTAATGTTAGGGGACAAGGTAAAGGGGAAAGAAAAAGAAAAGAAAAGGAAAAGGAAAGAATAATACAGGATAGATCTGAACTGTCTAATGGCTCCTGCACTGAGGTGTCAGCCATTTAAGAGGTAGCTTTAAGATTTAACTTAAGAAAATTTTCTCAAAATCCCAATCCAAAAGTTGATATGCACCTTTTGACTTTAAAACGACTATTGAGCGATATTCATACAAAAGAGTCAGAATATTCTGTACAATATTTAGCTAAACCCCTTATGTTTCTTTTCTGCCCCCTTTCAAATAGTTTTTGAGGTAAAAGAGAGAACTTGCGCTCTGTCCCATCTGGGAAAAGGTTTTCAACCAACTCCTAGATAATTTCATTTAGTTATAGCACTATATTGAGCACTCCTCGGGCGTTCTTTTTGTTATAAATGGGTTTTCGGTGTGTAAAGTGAGAGTCTTCAAATATTTATTCGGGAAAGACCACTCTTTAATTGTGAGAGTCTTCAAAGTTGAACATGTGTTGCAACAATAGTGCAATTCGGGTTGTCTGGGTTATTGAACATGGAAAAGACCATCAATTTGTTGAGGATTAATATGATAGAAAATGATAATTCTGTACACCTTTTTTAGTGTCAATGCTCATAGCTACAAAGCTGCCAAAGTTGAACATGTGTTGCAACAATCTAGTGCAATCTAACTTTTCGGGATTCTTCCCCCTTTCCCTTTCTTTCTCTCTCTCTCTCTCTTTCTTTTTGTCAAGGCTGGGTTATTGAACATGTTAAGAAGCGCCGTTATGACCATCAATTTGTTGAGGATCTACCAGCAATGTCTATCACCGACCGAGTCTGGAAAAAGTGTCATAAGATCGTTGCTTCTATTGTGACATTTGCTCCATCCGGGCTCAACAAACTCTACCAACGACATCTTTTCACTTGTTTTTATTTTCGTTTTCGGACCACTCTATTAAATTGCACATTAGATGACAAAGGGTCAAGCAACTTCGATGGGGGTGGAGGAGGAGGAAACATTGACGGACGCCGTCCAGCGCAAGTCCACTTTAAGGATCCTTGCTCGGGAGCCAAAAGGTGACATTTCGATCAACTAATCACGACAAGAAGTAGATCAGCCAGCACATGTTGATGGGTGATCCTTGGCCCTTTTTGTCAACGTCGTCTCATCGACAGTCAAGGAAAAGGACCTGATTTGTTCCCAAGGTAAACCCCCGTTTCTTGTGTGCTGGCAGTATGTTTTGTTTTCTGACTCTGTAAGTAATTACATTTGCAAAGGTTTTCATGAATTTACATGCTTTGATTCAATGAAGCGAAGTGGAGAGTTATTGAGCGGTATTGACATATCCATAGAAAGGAAAGTAGTGATACTTTCATAGGACTAGGCTTCCCGATACAAATAGTGTGGTTTTAGAGGCAACGAATTTGATCGATGAAAGCTTTTGGCCTTTTTAAATCGAGTTGCTATTGTGGACAGTGTTTCTCCATGATCCTTGTATCTCATCCTCTTCTAATAATTTTCAGGTTCACCTTGCAGCCAATGCCATCGTCGAGAGTTGCACTTATCTTTTTTGTTCATGTTATTTGTTTTCATACCGTGGTTTGACACCAGATTGTCTTTATTTGAAGTGTTGTCATGGTTTTAGAAGATTTAAGTGTATCCATTTTAGATCTTGGGTTCTTTTCTCTCCGAGTCTTTGCCAAGTACAAAAGGTTGATGAAGTATTCGATGCAATTGATGGATCTCGGGATATCAGCTTCTTTCAGAGGAATGGTAGAGCCCTTAGGCGATGTCACGGAAGTAGTTTGAGGGTAATACTAGGGAACATTATCTTGATTTCATTTTTCTTTCGTTTATACTCTATAGCTCCATATATTTAATGAGGAGGCTCAAATTATTATTACTTTGTGACTTCCAATGACAACCTCCTCCTTGGATGGCATCAATCTAAAGTTTTGGTTATGATATGGAGATATTCCAGATATGCCAAGATTTTGTGCATGCTATTCCCTGTTTTACATGAATGAAGTTTTCAGGAAGTGCTTGATCATGCATGTTGTTGCCTATTTTAATCCTACGAGCCTAACTGTAAGTTGTTTGAAAAGAGCTTTTCAAATCTGAAAATGAACAAAAAAAAAAAACCTGTTCGTAAAGGGTAGGTTCCAGGTTCTTGTTTCCGACGGGCGAGGGTAGGTTCCAGGTTCTAGACGGAACCGAACCGGAACCGGGAACCGCTCACCCCTACTCATAGCCACAGTCACCTTCGCAGCGACCTTTACAATGCCCGGAGGTTATAACAATGATGGACCCAACTCAGGAATGCCTACTCTTGCTGGCAGGGCAGCTTTCAAAGCCTTTGTTATATCTAACACTACTGCATTCAGTTTATCCGTCCTGGCGATATTCTTACAATTTGATATTTCTATTTTGGGCGGTCGCCAACAGATGAGGTATGCTCACACCGCCAAAGGTTGCATTGTTGTTGCGATAATCGCGATGGGGCTAGCCTTTGCTTTGGGTACGTATGTAGTCTTGACCGGAACTGTCAGGATTGGAATCGTTCCTTCTGTCATGCTTGGATGTCTCGTGATTATATATTCAATTGGTGTTTACCTGGAACCCTCGGCCAGGCACTGGCAACCTTCCAGAAGATACGTCCGAAGCTTATTGTTTGATTATGGGATCCTCTAGGAAAGCTGCTAAATAAGTTGGGCCTGTGGGTTCTATAGTCCCGTAACCTTGTGCACGTGAAATTTTCTGTTTGCTTTGTCAGCTGTCGAGTTCGAGCACTTGTATGTTGGCTGTCTAATTCAAAACCTCTCACTGCTGGCCCGTTGGATTGCGTGCCGGCAAAATTGCCATGCTCAAGATGACTGGAGCGCTGCAAAGACCAACATGTTTTACTTCTCGTGCGTGTGAAGGATGTACAAGTCGATTGAACGTCAAGTTGGAAATGTTTGGCGATAATCGTTAGGTTGAAATGAAAGTGTTGGAGTTGGTGGTATTTTAATTTAAAAATGGCTCTTCGTAGCGTTATTGAGTTTTGTTTGTTTCTACTTGTTGGTTGCCATTACTTTAATTTTCATGAATTACTTTCAACATTCTTCAACCTTCGTAGATGTTTGAAAAGTTTATGATGTAAATCCGCAGTGTCAAATTGATTTGTGAGTCATCAACTTCATTTAACTTTTACAGGAACATGATAGAGATTAATAAATAACTGACATCATAATGAATTTACCGACGTAAGATTGATTAGTAAGTCAACAATTTTTGAATTTTACAAGTAAATCTTATAAGGGATTAGAAGTTATTGATATAGTAATGAATATGCCATTTGTCAAATGAATTACTAAGTTACCAACATTTTGTGAGCTGTACAAGTAGAAACGGTTAAAAGTTAGTGAGTTAGCGATATCGTAATGCAACCAACACCAACTTTCGTTTTAAGTGCGCACAAGGCTTTGCCGAAGAATGTGATGTTTTCTATCCATTTGAAGTTGCCATTAAATTGTGACTTGGCCTAGATTTCTATGCATCGCTCTTTGATGACATAGTTGCACAGGACTGCAAGAAGTACCATAATATTCTCATCTATGGAGAGCAAGAATCATGGCTCATGCAAGATCCTTGCCTTCCAATAATTCAAAAAAATTCGTAAGCCTACATATAAATGGGAATGTCATCTTTTTGTGCGATCTCAGAACTTTGAGGTCAATCCAGCAAGTAACTTCTCAAATAATTAGGTACACAAGGCCAAGAATGTATCACCGTATCAACTTATAAAAATTCAATCGCGTACTCAGCCCAAAAACAATCATCTTGATTTGTCTTTCATGTTCGTGCATGAAATATATACGTCACTCGCTAATGCACAAAAAGCGGTAGCAACCGATCCTCAAATGGCCCAACCATTCTTCAATGCAAACCCTGAACCCATGGGGTCCAACTGCTAGAAGCTGTGCCTGTTGTCATGTTCTTCACTAAAGCTGCATCATCCACCAAGTAAGGTACTACATATTTTCGCATGTCGGCAAGAGATCGAGATGGTTCCCAGAGACATTAATAAATTTAGGACATGTTTGGCAAATTTTGTTTATGTTTCCCTGAACAACTATTTCTATTCTTTTATTCCAAGGAACCAAAAAAAAAAAACAAAATAGAAATGTGTTTGGTAAAACTTTTGTTCCTAGGAACAAAAAATATATTTTTTTTTTTTCCGGAAATAGATTTAGAACATAAACAAGAAGTAGAAAAAAGTAGTTTCTTATTCCCGGGAACAATTTTTTCTTTTCTCGTCCTTTCTCTTCTCTTTTCTCTTCTTCTCTTTCCTCTCTTTCTCCTTCCTTTTGGCCGGTCGCTGACCTCGGCCATGGCCGGTGACCAGTCAACGAGGGCCAGCAACCTCACCGGAGTGTCGCTGCCCCCAACGACACCAAGCCATGGTGAGGCTTGTTGACTCGAGCATTGTCATGGTTGGGTGAGGCCAAGCTCGCCTAGCCACCGGCGTCGCCCAATGGTGGCCCGGCGAGGCTCGGCCTCACCGATGGCTGGGCAAGCTTGGCCTCGCCAAACCTAGGCAAGCTTGAGCTCGCCCAGCCAAAGTGAGGCCGAGCCTCGTCGTCCGGTGTGAGGCTTCGGCGAGCTCGCTAGACCTCACCCAGCCGATCGCTGGCCGCCACCGTGGCCGACGATTGGTCACAAAGGAGGAATAAGATGAGAAAAAAAAAAAAAGAAGAAAGAAGAAAAAAAGGAAAAATATAACAAAAATATTAAAATTAAAAAAATAACAAAAATTATACAATTTTACCAAATGCATTTCTATCCTGGGAATAAAAATTTTGTGCATTTACCAAGCGTGTTATTATACTTAAAAATTGTTTCCGAAAAATGAAAAAAAAAATATTTCTGATAAAAAATTGTTTTCGAGAAAACAATCGTTATCAAATACTCCTTTACTTTCCCAGCTTCATCCAGGGTCTTTAATCCAATCCAACCTTGGATGTAAAGCTTGATCCGCAGGAAGTGCATCAATTAGATACATTCATCGTTGTTTTGCAATCCAATTCAGTCCTAATTATAGAAGGATGCAAATCGTAGCATCGTTATAACGAGCTACCTGTCTTTCGTGCAACATATTAAACACACTATTGGCTTTACTAATCTCACCACATTTGGCAAACATATCCACAAGTGCCGTGCCCACATTGCTTGCTCGGCCAAGCTTCTTTTTCTGTGCAATGTGGTAAACCTGATTGCCTAAATCTAGAACACCCAGATCAGCTATAGCTGGAAGAACGCATACAAGAGCGACTTCATCATGCTCAACCAATGCAGTTGACTGCATCTCAGAAAACTGTCTCAAAGCTTCATGGGGCTGTTTATTTTGGCAATATCCATTAATTATCACGTTCCAAGAATACAGATTCTTTTCTGGCATGGGATTGAAGAGTGAGCGAGCAGATTTTATGTCACCAACATTGCAATACCCATTAATTATTGTAGTCCAAGAAACCACATTCCTCTCCGGCATTTCATTAAACAGATCCTTGGCTGGGTCCATATCTCCCAACTTAACATAGCCATCAATCATTAAGTTATATGCAGCAGAGTCCTTCTCAGGCATTTCCTCGAACAACTTCATCGCATTCCCCATATCCCCCCTCCTCGCATAACCACCTATCAGAGCTGTCCACGAGACCAGACTCCTCACGCTCATGTCGTCAAACAACATCCTCGCAGCTTCCACGCTCCCCCATTTCGCATACAAATCCACAAACGCCGTGGACACATACAAGTCAAAACCCCATCTTAAAACCCCACCTGCAGCCCTTCCCAACAGGACGTAGCCAACGAGCCACACTTCGCCAGCGCCGTGAAAGTGAAGTTATCGGGCGAAAAGCCGGTGCTCCTCCGGAGATCACGGTAGAGAACAAGAGCCTCGTCAAACTGGCGCAGACCCACGTGGGCTCTGATCACGGCGTTGCAGAGGAACCCGTCGTCTCTGTGGGGACTTTTGTCGAACAGGAGGCGAGCATGGCGTAATCCCGCGAGCGGGTCGGAGCCGGAGGCGACGGAGGCGCAGCTGGCGACGAGCTTGGTGAGGAGGTTGACGTTGAGGTCGAAAGCGTGGCGAAGCATGAAGGCGTGGATCTGGAGGAGAGCGGGTCGAGAGTTCCTGGTCCGTTGAAGGAGGTAGAGACATCTCCGTTCCAGGGGAGTCCAAACGACGGATTTCAACTGCTCCATGGACAACTTGCATTCTCAAAGAACTATCGATTTCGACTATTTAAGCAAAATACAGTATAACAAAACAAATGCCTTGTTGCAATTTCCTATCGAAATTATTCCTCGTTTATTTTCTAAAAGTAAGTTAAGTATAAATTATGTAGTGAAGGTCATCGTTTTGTAATTTCCATTTAATTGTAAATGTTTTCTTGTGAGATGGTAAATTGCTTTTCCACAATTGCCAATTTTTTATTGTAAAATACTTATCATTGTAGTATTCACCTCATGCAAGAGAGTGAATTATTTCTATAATCTTTAAAATGATTAATTTACCTTCAAAGCGGTAACATTTCTTAAGACAAAGTATGTTATAAGAATTCATCTTACCTTGTAATAATTAAATGGAGTAATTTAAGTCTTAATGATTATAATTCATCTTAGTTGTAATAAACAATCTTTGGAACAGAGTGTTGATTCTTAATGATCGATATCCCTACTGAGCTTGTTTCTCATAAAATTACTAACAAAATAATGTTCATAAAATTAGTTTCAATGTTGTAAAATTACCTTCAGGTTTGTAAATATTTATAAATGCAAAATTATCTTATATACCGTAAATTAACATTTGAGTCCATAAATTACTCATAATCGGAATCAATTACAAGCTGAAGCTAGTCATTTTAGCAAACGGGACGTGGACATATATATTTCATATGGGAACCAAAAAGCGCCCGCTTATTCATTGCAATCATCCCGACTTTGACTCCAGCCAATTTTTTCTTCGATCTCCAGCCAATTTGGAAAAGTTGCGATGGAAACCTCATGAACCGATTGTAATCCTGCTTGGCGATACTTAGGATCATCATGTCATGACGAGTGCGGTGATGATAACTGAAACCATCACTAATCAAGCCCCGATCCGCACAAGCATGTACTCGGCTTAAAGTGAGCAGTCAGTTTGCGTTGGCTATCATTATTGGTTATTAGGTTAAAAGTGATTATTGTTGGTTACTATTGGATAATGGGTTGTGTTAGCCCTAAGTTATTATTACATTTTTTTAATAAAAAAATTCCATTGCTGTATACTGTCAGTTGTCTACTAACATTCAGTGCAGTTCATATAGCTGCTGTGAGTAGTCAGTCAAAGCTATATTTTGTGCTCCAATAGACGGAAAATGGCAGCGGCCATCTTTTGGTGCAGTCGTTGCTTCTTGTTAGTCAAAGAAACAAATAGGTAATAACACCCTTTTTTTAATCTGCAGTTGTTATTTGATTATCAGCCAAGGATTGAGAAACTAAAGTGTCTGATAAGTTGGAAAAGGAGTGATCACTGAACCTCCAGTAAGGAATAGCTTTGTGACCAAACATACAAATTCATCTCGAGGAGAGAGGATAGTTTAAAGCTCGACTGTAAGGAAGGGAAAAGTTTTCCCGCCAGAGAGGGGACATTCCATCACCGTTTTACTTTTCTCCTTTGACATGAAACTCAATCTTGGATGCAAGTCCAAGGTCTCCTATCCCATGGATCAGGAAATACGTGCGCTGAAACCTAAATAGATGGCCTTAAAGATGAGACTGTTTCATTTTTCATTACAATGAGGTAGTCCTTATACATACTCTGATCATTCTTCATTACATTGAGGTAGTCCTTATACATACTCTGAATTACTCTTTCTTTTTGGTCAAGTAAAAACTATGTGTCTGTGAAGAGGCAGCAAGAGTAAGAATAACTGGGTAAAGTGTAGTGAACAGGCACAAACAAGCAGCTCTCAACTCTGTCTAAATACAACGCTGTACGAGTCATGATACCACTCCATAACATTTATAAGTTAGATGCTCACATCCAAATTTTCAATTATCGCAAAATGCATCTCTAGATCTGGAGGCCTGTCAGCAAAATAAAACTTCTCTGCTACCTGTATTTTGCCTCTGGCCTTCTGCGGTTCAGATTCGAGCAGGTGCAGCAGTCTATCCTTTTCACGGCGAATCCAAATGCGATTACAGTCGCACCATTGCCTAGGAGTTCCGTGAAGGACGAATCGCAATGCCTGAGCTCGTTGTACAAACTGTTGGGAGAGTCTGCCAATCACATTTGGATCGGTGATGTATGCGCCAGAGGAATTTAGGCCAACATCAACGTAATGGGTTTCTTGGATGCTGCTCAGAAATCTTTCGTTCGTAGTAGGTAAAATTTGAGTCCCCACCCGAATATCAGGGGCTTCATGGCTTAATAGCTCTTGTCCAGCAAAAGATGGATGTCCAGAAGATGAAGGTTCGAAATGGCTGAGCTCAGTCACAAGCTGGTTAAGCACAGTGCCACCTTTGCTAAAACCGAGGATGACAGTTTTCGGTGGATGTCCCTGCGGTAGTAATAAGCTTGTGGACACAAGATTCTTTTTCCTTGAAAGAACATTCTCCACCTGAAATGCCCAACTAGTTAGCATGAGAAAACCATCATACCAGAGACAACTTTCGAGTTTCAAAAAGACCAAACTCATAGGATCTTAAATGGCTAAAAGGAGAGGTCATATTCTTAAGTCGCAAAATAAGTATGCTTCTAATTGTCACCCGACTTCATTCCTTCTCGTTTTCCAGGCTATTTTCTTCAAGCTTTTTTTCTACTTGGTGCTCACATTCTATCATGCTGTATACATTTCCCAATTCAGGTGTCAACCTGCCTAGAAACGAAATTTAGTTACAGGCACCATTTCTCAAGATGCTTCATATATCCATCATGTTCCTCATGTGCTCAATCAGCAACAGACCACTCGAGGAAGTAACAGATAATATGCTATGACAACGAGTGAAAGAGCATGTAGCAGAGAACACATATCATATGACTCCATGTCCCATACCCAGCGATTTTCTCTGCAAATTAGTAATTCTTCCCAATTTCATGGTACGGTCATCTTCCTCACTTTTGGGTAATTTTACCTTGTCTTATTCTTCTTCTTCTTCTTCTTTTTCTGGGTGATTTTCCAATTTTTTTTGGTAACTTGTAAACCCCCTTGGAATCATGAAAAACCAAACAAAGATCCAAGCAAGGAACTGGCTCCTCCCACAATACACTCCCTATGACAAGATTCACAGAAACACACCACATCAAAAAAAATGCACAAAATTTGCTTCACAAAGACATCAGCAAACGACACAACTTTTCAGTTTTTTCAAATGCCCCATTCCCAAGATCCAGCAGTACGCTCCAAAGAGCACGAGCACCGGGAATGACTTCACCTCCTCAAGGCAATTCGACAACAGCGAGACGGTCGACGAAGAAGCAGGGAACCCGACGTGGCCATACGATCTCGGCTCCCCATACTTGTTCGCCGAAGGGACGAACTCCTTATAGACGGCGAAGGGGCCGTTGAAGGTGGAAGCCTCGACGACCCACGCGTTGACGGCGCCGCCGAACTTCGAGACGAGAACGTCGGCTATCGCCTGCGGGTCCGACAGCCTCTCCACGACGGGGTTCCCGGTCCCTCCGACCCGATCCCCATTGAAGAAGACGGCATTGGCGGACGGCGCCTGTCCCCATCACGGCGAAAGCGAAACACACCGAGCGAATCAATCGAGAGTGCGACTAGAGTTTTGCAGTGGGGCGAGCAGAGGGGCGGGGGGGGGCGTACGAGTAGGGCTTCGGAAGACGGCGAGAGGCGGAGAGATACGGCGACCCGGCAGCGTGCGGCGCCCTTTGCGTGGATCGGGACCTTCAGAGTAGCGCTCCATCGATCCATCAGCAAAAGGAAGACCCTGGCGTCGAAGCTACTCTATCAACAAAGCTTATTGCGAGGTAGAAATTCCCAATTGGATTCTCTCCAAAAAAAATAAAAATAAAAATACACGATCAATTACTTTCTGTTGATCAAACAAAATTGCGCTTGCAGTACATCCTCGCCTCTGCGAGTCCCTCTCTACCGCCATGGTAGTGTTCTCTTCTCAACCCTAAGACCTTCATCATGCGAATGATTCTCTACCGTCATGGTAGTGTTTCCTTTCCCAAACCCTAAGCCCTTTTTGCTTCCGTAACCTTCTTTTTCTTCCTTTTTCTGCTCCGTAGTTATAAAAAAAAAAAAAAAAACCTCCTCAATGTTGTTGGGTAGTAGTCGGAAATGCGAATCAAACACTGGAGTGTGCCGATCTAGCCATCATTCTCCTGCTTTGGTGTGGATCTAGCAGTTTAGCCTTTGGATTATCTCTGGGTTTCTTCGGATATAGGGCGATTGGGTAAGTATTTTGTTCTGGTGGATTTCTTCAGTCGATGGCTTCGGTTATTGTGGAGAAGTAGTGGTTGATAGTGATGAGTCTTCATGCTGGTTGATCGAGTTTCTGCATTTGAGGAAGATGAGTATTCTCGAGCTTCTGTGCTGGTCGATTGATTGAGCGTACTTGAGGAAGAAGGGTATTTTCAATCATCAAGGTTGGTAAATCGGACAAGTAAAGATTATTAGTATTCATGGAGAGACAAGAAGATAATGAATTGCGAGTGGCAGCACTATGTAAAAGACCGGGTTACCTTTGGTCTGAGGAAGATGTCGTCGAAGTATCCCCTGAAATTTCTCAGTCAAAAAAGGAGGAATGTTCACGCACTCTCTTTGGCAAGCTCTTCTCCAAACCTAATGTCAATTTCCCAGCATTTGTAACCACTATGAAAAAAGCGTGGAAAGCTGATACTGTTATCTGTGCACAAAAAGAACCGGGGCTATTTACTTTTATGTTTCAAACGGAGGAGGAAAAAGTGAGAATTATGGAGGCTTCACCTTGGTCGTATTCGAGTAATTTGCTTGTATTAAGACAGTGTGAGCCAGAAATCCCTGAGCATTGTTATGAGTTTATCAAAGCTGCATTTTGGGTGCGTATCGGAGGCGTTCCCCCTGGTTGGAGAGTAGAGCAAGTCTTCAAAGATCTGGGAAGTAGAATCGGTCGAGTCTTGGAAGTTAGCCTTGATACTATAGGAAATAAACAGAGAGGAGGAAGAGTCAGAGTAGAAGTTGATCTGAACGTACCTTTGCAATCGAGGGCAATCCTGGATATTGGATCCAAATGGCTGTGGGTGAAATTCAAGTATGAGCGTCTTCCCCATTTCTGTTATTCTTGTGGGAGAATAGGACACTATGCTTCCAATTGTACTAAAATTCCTTATGAACAGTCACCTTGGGGAAATAACAAAATCGGATCATATGGGCCCTGGTTGAAATCAGAAGCAAGTGAGCATAGCCCTTATTGGGAGACTTTTTATGGCCAAATTGAAGAAGACATTACTATGGAGGAGACAGTACCTGTGACACCATCACAATCCGGTGGTATGGAGATCATAGCTCATGAAACAACCCTTGATATACAACTTGGAGCTTGCAGCAAAAGAAGACTTGACAACTCTCTTGGCAAAGAGATAGCACCAGTTCATGAAGGGTCTTTCCACGAAGTCACAGAGCATGGCAAACTGGTTCAATGTTCTGAGAACCATAAACAAGTCCTATCAAAAGTAGGAAAAAGCAGCAAGAAGAATATGAAAGTTCAGAAGGCGAAAAAATAGAAGTGTATTACTGAGAAAATCCCCCTCATGATTGATGATACTGAATTTCTGGATACTCCTGTGAAATTGGCTGCAGAAGAACAAGGATGGGCTCTGGTGGCTGGCCCTAATAAGCCACCTGTGATGCCATGAAAATTGTTAGTTGGAATTGTCAGGGGCTGAGCAACCCCTTGACAATTCAAGAGCTAAAAGCCTTAACGACTAAAGAAAGGCCCAGTATTCTATTTCTTATGGAGACTAAAAACAAAGAGGCTATGGTGGAAAAAGTTTGCAAAAAATTACTCTTCCAGAAAATTTTCCTAGTTAATCCTTCAGGTACAGCAAGGGGTTTAGCTCTTTTGTGGCAGAAGGAAGTGTTATTGAAGGTAAAAACTAGTTCAAAGTACTATATTGATGTAGATTGTATGGATCCGGATAGCAGGCAACATATGCAAATTACTTTTATCCATGCATCTACCAATTTTGGAGAGAGACTAACCTTGTGGCAAACTTTGAGACACATTAAACCGAACAGGGCCGTGGATTTGCATGGGTGATTTTAATGAAATTCTGTATGTGTGGGAAAAAGTTGGGAAAAAAGAAGCGGATAATAGTCGAATTGCAGCATTCAGAAATATGATAAATGACCTCTCCCTAATGGATATGGATAGTCATGGGTGTGCATATACATGGGCCAATAATAGAGATGGGGAAGATATTGTGAAGAAACGTTTAGACAGAGCACTATGCACCTTAGAGTGGAGAATTACCTTTTCTGAAGCTGAAGTACAAGCCCTTCCAGCCATTGGATCGGATTATAGTCCTCTTATTCTCCGACTCTATCCTGGGAAGACAAAGACAAAGAGGTCTTTCAAAATGGAGGTTTTCTAGACAGAGCATGAAGAGTATTATGAACTTATGCAACAAACATGGAAACCTAACTCTATCTCACCATGCACCTTTTCAGAAAAATTAAAGGAGACATCAAAAGTATTGGCAAAGTGGAGTAAAGAAAAGTTTGCCAATGCAAGGCTGCAGATAAAAGAGCTGAATATGGCTCTTACAGAGCTTACTAATCGGTATGACCAGCACACTAGTAGAAAGGAAAAACAGAGCATTGTCCAGCAAATAGAAAAATTACATAGACAAGAGGAACAATTTTGGGGTATGAGGTCCCGGATTAAATGGATGCAATGGGGAGACAAGAATACCAGATTTTTTCATGCATCAACTATACAACGGAGGCAGAGAAATAAAATAACAATGCTGCAATTTGAAGATGCAAACTGGTGTAGAGATCCTATCCTACTCCGCAACCATATTCTGTCTTTTTATAAAGAGCTATATACTTCAGAGGGCCCAAGGCAATACCAACCTATTTTTACCCAATGTCCCTCACCTATAACACAACACATGAATGATGATCTAGTGGATGTACCTTCGCTTGAGGAGATCCAAGAAGTTGTTTTTTAGATGGGAGCACTCAAAGCACCTGGCCTAGATGGCTTCAATGGTATGTTTTATCAAAAATCATGGGATACTGTAAAAATTGACCTGCTTCAGTTAGTTCTGAATTTTTTCCAGACAAGGCTTCTTGATCCCATACTTAATCAGACACACCTCTCCTTAATCCCTAAAGTGAAGAACCCTGAAACCATCAGTCAATACAGACCTATCAGCCTATGCAACTTCAGTTACAAAGTAATTTCAAAACTTCTAGCAAACAGACTAAAGAAGTGGTTACCCTCTATTATTGAACCAGAGCAATGTGCATTTGTCCAAGGTAGACATATACAGGACAATATCTTCATTGTGCAGGAAGTATTACACCAACTGCGCATCACAAAAAAGAGGAACAAACATCAGGCCATCCTTAAACTAGACATGCAGAAAACATATGATCGAATTGAATGGGATTTTTTGAGGGATTGTATGCAGCATATGGGATTTTGTGGAAAGTGGATCACACTTATCATGCAATGTGTGTCTACAGTTTCTTTCAGAGTGAAGATTAATGGAGAACCTACCAATTTCTTCCATCCCTCAAGGGGACTCAGACAAGGCGACCCTCTATCACCTTATTTATTTATTCTGGTCTCTAATGTTCTCACTTGGCTGATGCATAAAGCTATTACAGATGGCAGCCTCAAAGGAATTAAGTTGAACAGGTTTTGTCCTAGACTATCACATTTATTGTTTGCGGATGATGTTATCTTTTTTATGGATGGTACTATCATATAATGTCAAAACCTGGCATTGATACTGAAACAATATTGCTATGCTTCGGGACAAGCTATAAACTTAAACAAATCGGGGGTGTATTTTAGTGCCAATTGTCCCTCTACATTGAAAAGAAATATGGCCACAGAATTAAGGGTTCCGGTATTTGAAAAAACAAGGAAGTATTTAGGCATTCCCACAGATTGAGGACAATAAAAAAAAAGAACTTTTTGCATGGATTTTAGCTAGGGTCAATACAAAGCTTGAAGGGTGGAAAGAGAAATTACTTACCAAGGCAGGGAAGGAGGTGTTGATTAAAAGCGTTGTTCAGTCCATACCTATGCATGCTATGTCCATCTTTAAGCTACCGAGTATCTATCTGCAGATCAATTGAACAACGAATTGCATCATTCTGGTGGAAAAAAGATGATAAGAAGAGAGGAATTCATTGGAAAAACTGGGAGGTAATGAAAACTCGTAAAGATAAAGGAGGAATGGGTTTCAAAGATTTGATTACTTTTAATTATGCCATGTTAGGCAAGCAAGTTTGGAGGCTATCAAATTCTCCCTCTGCATTGTGTAGTAGAGTGCTGAAAAGAATCTATTTTCCCAATGGGGACCTCTGGACAGCGAGCACTGGACAACGTCCCTCATGGGGATGGTGGAGTTTGATTATTGGCAGAGATACAATTAAAGAAAACATCAAATGGTCAGTTGGGGATGGTAAATCTATTCGTATTCGACAAGATAAATGGTTGATGCAAGAGGTACGAGGTGGACAAAGCAATACACCAGAACCCCTGATGGTTTCTGAACTCATACAGGAAAATTCCAGAGAGTGGAATGTACAAAAGATTCAACAGCTATATAACGAAGGTATTGTCAATGAGATCCTGGCTATCCCACTGAACCCACTACTGCATCCAGATTATCTAGTTTGGACAGGTAACAATACTGGGAAATATACTGTTAAAAGCGGCTACAACAGAGCAATTGTAGTCAATACACAACAAAACATAAATAAGGCCTCCAGCTCGTTTTGACTGCCACGTACCTTATGGACAAGAATCTGGAGCCTTGATGTGTTACCGAAAATCAAGACTTTCCTCTGGGCACTCTGTCAAAATGCCATCCCCACGAGGGAAAATCTACACAGAAGAAAAATTATCACAAATCCACTCTGTCCAATTTGCTGTACGAATGTAGAATCAACTGAACATCTCTTCTTTTTGTGTAAATGGACCAAACGCATATGGGCAGATTCAACTTGTAGGGGTCTAAGTCCAACAAACGAGATTACCCGAGCAGATAAGTGGATAATGGAAGCTTTTCGAACAACTAAAGACATACCTGACTGGGAATATACAGGATTGATCCTCTGGCACATATGGAAGGCAAGGAATGGCTAGATCTTTCGAGCAAAAGCACCGAATTCGGCTGATACACTGAGATGTGCGCAAGATCAGCACTCAATTTGTACTCAAGGACAAAAGAGAAAGAATCGACCAAACCCTAATTGCGCCTTACCTCTGCGATGGAAACCTCCGAATAGATCAGACTTGAAGTTGAATGTTGATGCATCTTGGATTCAAGGAGAGTTTCTTTGCTCTGTGGCTGGAGTTGTGAGGGATTCGTCGGGGCTGATGGTCGAGGGCTTCGCGAGCACTTCTAGGGTTTCTTCTTCGCAGGAGGCGGAACTCGACGCCCTTTTCCACGGTCTCTTTTATATCAAAGACTTCCAAAGGCGGCACGTGAGGGACTTCCGAAGTCAACCGCTTCGCTGGATTTGCGAAAGTGATTGCAGTCCAGCAATTGACCAGGTAATGGGCCGGGCCAATTCTTAGTGGAACTTAAAAGAAGCGGTCAGAAAATGCAAACAAGAGCTGGGTCAGTGTGTGAATGTCCAAGTGAACTGTTGTACATGCGAAGAAAACTGTGTTGCTGACTGGATTGCACGATCTCACCGCGCGAACAAGCTCCCTTTCAACTAGTGGATTAACCCTCCATTGCCTCTTTGGAACATATTATGTTCGGACATTAGTCCGTTTTTATCTTGTAAGACTCCTTTTAAGTAAGAATACCACGTCACTTCTTTTCGACCAAAAAAAAAAAATCAAACAAAATTGCAATATGATTCTTTTTCTTCCAATTTTGCCATAAGATACCAATTTCTGCATTTTCGGAATGAGAAATCGATCCTTTTTTCATAAGCACTCCCCCAGAAATAAAGGGGTCAAGATAGTAGTTACGCCAAAACAATTTGGGAAAATGAATGAAAAATTCCTAAGCCCATGCCTTCTTGAATAAGTTTATCTTAAACTTTCCAATAAACTTCAAAAGTCCTTGAATCCATATACTTGAGACAAATTTACTGTATTATAACCATTAATGGATTAGAATTGGGATTATTCTTTCGAAATTTCTTGCTTTGCTCTAGAAATGATCTTTTCTCAAGTGGTCCTCGATGAGAAAATGAAATTCTAAAGTGCCCTGACTTTCTTAAATTTTTTCAGTCTAGTCCCTAACAAGACTTCTTTCTATTGACTGCGTTGTAACCATTTCAGATGGGAGGAACCAATCCAGATCCTGCGAGAGAAGAAACGCTTCAATTTCATGTGGGATGGAATAGATAAAACTATCCGACAAATATACTCATCATTTTAATGGTTGCTACATTCGATTTATCATAACTTATTCTATTGACTTCCCAATTTTCATCAAAATAAAATATGCGCTCACAAACATTATTGAAAGCGCTATCCATTACCATTATGAGAATTATATATTCTATTGACTTCTCTTCGAAGCAGCTTCTGATTTGTTAGGCAAAAAACGCCTTGGACTCTTTCTGAGTTTTTTGTCACGAGTATTCTACATTATTTTATGTATGTCCGCGATTTTCGTTGCTTTGTGTAGATTCCTGTTAAGCGCACCTGATCACTAATTTACTTTTATCCTGTATATCTTTCATGTTTTTGTTGTCTTTTGCCGACACCCTAATGGTATTGTTACCGTTTTCCTAGGATTAGAGAATCTCTTTATTAAAGTCTTTTTTTTTCGTCCTATTTTAATATGACATCCTTCCCGCAATTTTCAAACTTTCCTGAGGTTTCTCCCCGTAATCCAACTAGAGGACCATGGGTAGCTTATATATTCTAAGATCTTACAAAATGGAGGAGAGATCCAACAGAGCAGAGTTTCTAACTAGGACCTTGGATAGCTTAGATTTTGATACGCTTTTTTTCTCTCTGCCTTTTGTTTATTATTTATTTTTATTTTGGGGCTTTGGCACTTTGGACGGTTGAAAAAAGTGGACGAAAGTTTTTAAAATAAAAATAACAACTCAATAGAGCAGAGTTTCTAACAAAAATTGAAGAAAAAGCATAAAATTATAGGAAAATAATGAGGATTATATAAGTCATTCCGAATTCATGGCATCCGTATTAGGCACCAATATGGCTTGCCACTCTCTCTGTCATCTCTATCTCATTCTTTTTTAAAAATTATCAGAGTTCATGAGAATTGCGGAATTTAGAAGTAGGCTTATGGCATTCTATTCATCTTTGTTGTGAATCATTTAGAATTTTCCTGATAACTTTCCAATGAATAATTCGTAATGGTGGTGAAAGATCTCGTTGCATTGTACCGCGGGTCATTTTTGTCGTAAAGTAATAGAATAGTCTTGAAAATCGGTCAAAAATTATTCAAGCATCAAGCGCGAGGTTCCTATTTTTGTCACCCACTTGATTTTATGTTATCATGGTCCATGAGAGTTGAGGAAACTTAGAAAAAATTTCCATGATTTTTAGGTTGTAACACGTTGTAATTGTGGCAAGTTTGATGCAAGTCAATGAGAACTTTCGTAATGACTTCCCAATAACCTTCGTAACACATCTAATTTTGTGATACTATAGATCATTTTGGTGAAACCTTAACAATTTTGGCCTTGGATATTGATCAACCAATGTCCAAGCATCAAACCATCGATATCACTGCTTCTTAATTTCGTTGCCCATTTTGAAACTATCATGGTTCATGACAATTGAGAAAATTTGAAATACTCTCGTGGCATTTGAATTTGTACCACATTGTATCACTTTATCGTAAGTCATTTAAATTTTTGCAATCTTTTTTTATGAACAGCTTGTAATATATCTTATTTTGTCAGGCCACAATTTGTTTTTGTTTTGGAAAATATTGGATTTAGTTTTAGAGATCAGTTGGTCGGTGGCCAAGCATCGACCAATCGGCTTCATTCGTTCCATCACTTGATTTGAAATTATCATTGTTCATGAGGGTTAGGGAAGATTAGAAATACTGGCACAGTTTTTAACGTCGGAACACATAGTAATTGCTACAATTTGTCGTAAACCAATGAAAAAGATTCTAAAGACTTTGCAATGAACTAGTCATAACACATCTAATTTTTTGTAATACTACAGTTAATTTTGGTTGTAGCACAATAAATTGGGTGTCAAATACCAATCGACCAATGTCGACACATCGGTCCTCGATTCCTATTTGGTTCCGCACTTGCTTTAATATTTCCATGGCTCCTGATAATTGGGAAAATATGAAATACTCTCACGGTATCTGAAGGCGTGACCCGACATACCCGTGTTCGTTTTGCTGGAATTCAATGAAATTTTAATAAGGACTTCTCAATGAACAAGTCCTCGGGGACATTGAAAATGGTCGTCGATCAACCGACACGTTTAGACAATCGACCAAGCTTGGAAGATAAGTGTTAGACATTTCACGGAAAAAATGAACGGTACTACGAACGAATACGACTTGCTCGATGCAGAGCCAGTATGACCTTCTAACTTGCATTATGATATAATGAACTTAATTACAGTTCCATTAATAAGAAGGGTGAGAAGTGGCAAGCCATTACTATAAGAGTCTCATGCTCATTACAAAATGATTAATTTGAGCTATAACTACTTCATGATACTTATGACTCAAAAGTCCGTTGCCAGTTATCCTATCAAACCTCATCAAGGCGCTAGCAACTAGGAAGTCTTATCAAGTTAAATAACACAACATGAGTCATCTAAAAGTTCGCTCTCTAGCATATCGAACTCATGACCTCACAAAAAGTAAAATAACTCGTTTATCACTAGGCCAAAAAAACTACCTTGGCGATCAATCATGACATGTTACAATAATCTATGACAGGTTTTCAAAGACTCTTGACATCTAGTATAACAAGAAAATTTCCAGTCAGGTGTATGCCACAAACAATCCTCGGCGTATTGACACATTTTAACATGTTAATCAATCCTCGAAGCCATGGAAGCTTCAAGCGCTAAAATGTTCTATAAAAATCTCCATGAATACGAAGGGAAAAAAGAAGAAGTTACTACGTCAAACACTGAAAGAGTTGTGGGTTGCGTGGATTTGATGTTGTGGCATATTGTTTGATATTCGAGTCAGCCATGGATGAATTTTTCCCCCACCAGAGAATCGATACCGAGCTGGTGATGCCAGTGGTTAGAGGCCGCCATTGTCTGTCTTTTGTTTTTGTCTCAATGTGCATATATGCGTTTGATTTGTTGGAATGGCTATTGTTTTGAAATATACGTTTTCGATGTTCATCGTGTTGAGGCTTGGCGATGGCCGAAGAGATGACGGGTGTTAATGACCTGGTTGTTGGGAAAATATGACGAATATAATAATTAAATCAGACTTTGATGCATGATATTACTTTCTTTAAGTAATTATTTATTCCACAACATTACTAATAGTCACTGACAAATTTTATTCAGGATACAACAAAATCTTGATTGTGAATACTAAATTGTAATTAGAGTATTTCTTCGAGAGTCTCTCAAGAAAAATAATTGGAAAAGATGGCTGTATTCTTTCCAAAAGACTTGATCATAATTGATCTAAAAAACTTATGTACTTATCTATGTCCATTGACCAAAGATAAGCTTTCGAAGAATATTACAAAATGAAAAACTAGAAATTAAATAGATAAAAAAAATATTCACAACTCCTTTGTAAACAATTGCTTTAACGTGATGGTATTGCTAATTTTTATAAATATGAATTTGAATTTTTCAATAAATAAAAAAATAACGATTGCTGGTTAATGCCAAATATTGTTTATGTGCATACTCAAATCTTTTTGAAATGGGACAAAGCACCTCTTAATTTGTTTGCAAAACAAACTACTAACACTAGTGATGGTTGGTGAGGTTAGCTGTCAACGTTGAACTGGTTGAGATTCCGATGTGAGTTCATGTAGTGAAGTTTCAATGTCGAGTTCATCGGTGGAGAAGCTTCAATGCAGGAGAAGTCTTTGTGAAGAAGACGGGATTGGGGAAGAAGACGCAGTAAAAAAAAGAAACGGAGAAAGAAGGAAAAAAAAAATTAAAAATAGAAATAGGAAATAAAAGCAGTAAAAAAAGAAAAAAATAAATCTGAGTCGGGTCGGATTTGGTTATTTGGTTCGGATCAGGTGGCCGGGTTGGATCAAGGACGCTATGGGCTGGAGGTATTGTGAAGCTGGGCTGAGCGTGTGGGCTGAGTTATGATTGGACTTAGAATGAATAGAGACAAGGGAAATTAGCAACTCGGGCTTGAATTGTTGTAATAGCCCGAGTCCATCAGGCTGCGGCTATATTCGGACCGGGTCCTAGGGCCGCTCCGAATTTAGACCCAACCCGGACCGCTAGGGTCCGGGAAGACCAGTAATCGGACGGGGTTCCCTGACCCGATCCAAGTTTCATTTTTCCAGAATTTAAAAAATAATAAACATTTTTAAAATAATAAAATTTTAAAAAATATTAAAATTAAAAAAATAAACATAAATATATTCAAAATTTTCAAAAAATTCAGAAGAAGTTTAGAAATTTAGTTTTTGACTAGTTTCATTAAATTTCTAGTGTTGACTCTAGCATAGAGTAGTTTAGCAATAAAAAGTGTGAAAATCTTTCAATAAAAGGTAAAACTCAAAATTGGATAAGTCTTTAGGGCTTTATAATAGAACTTTTTGAATGCTTTCATTTTTAGAGACAATACAAGGTTGTTGTTTAAGCACTTTCATTTCAACTTTACTTGATTGTGTTCCTTCAATACATCAATTGTTCTTTTCTTTTCTTAAAATGGTTATGATGAATTTTAGGATCTTCGATTAATAAAAAGACTACCTGTCAATAGTTGAGTTTAGATACCAAAAGAACACTAATTAGATAACTAATGTTATCAAGTCTCATTCCCTAAATCTCTAGTTGCATAGATAGTGACGTATTCTTTCATTCCTCACTTGATTTCTAGCCACTTCATTAGGCTAGTGGTGGTTCTTTACATTGAATTTTTAGGATCAATTCAAATTTAAATTAGAAATCTCGTGTCACTTGAGGTATAGTTTTGGAAGAGACCACATTTATGATTGAGCCGTTTGTGCTGTTATCGAGTGAGGGTCCATCCAAGACCTTAACTTTTATGTACCATTCGAATCGTCTAACAAACAATTCCTCTAAATCTATCCTCGAAGGTGACTCCTTCAAGGGTAGGTCGCAACAAAAGTTATGTACCTCTAGAAATTTCATGGCCTTTTGGGCTCTTGGGCCATTTGCTTGGTTTATTGGGCTTAGAATTTTTTGGTCCATGACACATGCACCTCTATTGAGTGATGCCTGAGCGGCAACCTCGAGGTTTGGCCCAAATTGAGCAAAGGTGGTTGCTTCACGATGTTGTGCCAATTCTAGTTTTGTAACCTCCAAGAGACATAAATGTTTTTGGTGCATAAATGCGTTTGGTGCACATGCGTAATACAAATGAAGAAAATGACGGCCACAAACATCTTGCAAAAAATGCGCTGAGTTTTTTTGCCGATCCTTTAGAGAAATTAATGCATGATTGAAACAATTTGTGAAGTCCTCTAGTTCAAGGCATTGTAGAAACGACCTATAGTAAGTTCTTGCTCCATAAAGGATCCGGTGGACATTGCAATGATAAATATACATTAAAACTTATGCATCAGGTTGTTTTTTTTTTTCTTTTTTTGATTTAATGTGAATTTCTCCATTTCGTAAAACGTGAATGACTTCAAATGATATAAGCTTGTACATTAAGCTAACCTTTTTCTCTACACAAGTATCTTCCCTGCTTATTTTCCCCATTTCTGGTATTATGGAGTACAAATTTATTCATAATCGATTGATGTGAGGCGTTTTAACAGGAGTGTAGTGAACCGAGCGTAGGTCCTTTCTTTGTGAATTTGTCATTTGTGTACGATCTCCATTTGTCTTTTAACTTTTTTCGCTCTCACTTCAATCACCTCCCTTTTGAACACTTTACCAGTAGAGTATTGTACCGTACACATTAATTACTAACTCCGGATGAGAATAATCGATGAAGTAAACTATTTGAAAAAATCTCAGCCATTGAATGTTGGTTTGTTAGAATTTTCCTATCTAGATGGCACCGTTCTCTAGAGATTCCTTAGGATATTCACGTGGTTGAAGAACTATCTGCGATGGTTCTCACTGCTACCTACCCATAGGAAGGAGGCAAGGAAGTCTAAAGTTACGATAATCTAGGAAGAATCATGGATGTACAATAGTTTTGTGTCTCATGAAAAGTGGAAGATAAGATGGTTCAAAAGTCAAAAGATAAAAGGAAGATGGTTCTCATTGTTACGTATCCACAGGAGAAGGCATAGAAATCTAAAGTTACCAAGTTCCAGGAAGCATCGTGGATGTGCAATGGTTTTGCTTTTGATTAAATGTGGAAGACAATATGGTTCGAAATTTAAAAAAAAAAAAAAAAAAAAAAAAATTCAAAATAAAATGTAGACAACTCAAAAGCGGAAGGCCACATGGGAAAAAAAGTGAAAAAGTTATAAAATAAAAGACGCCTCATAAGTGGAAGACCAAATGTGGACAAAAGTCAAAAAAGTCAAAATAAAATAAGACACCTCCAAGTGGGAGACCATGCTTCAAAACTATAAAAAAAAAAAAAAAAATCAAAATAAAATGTAGACAACTCAAAAGCGGAAGACCACATGGAAAAAAGTTAAAAAGTCATAAAATAAATGGTTAATATTCTGAAAAACCCTAATAGGTACACTTATGACAAATTTACTCCAAACTATATTTTAATCATGAAAAATCCCAAATTGATACACACGTGGCAATAGTAAACTATATTAATATACCTAAAATACTAAAATACTAAACTATGTAATAAATATAAATACTAAATATATATCCATATAAGATATAAATAAATTCAATATATATAAATAAAAATGAAATTGTTGGTATTTTTCAAAAAAATTGATTTTTTTATATTAAGTTTAAAATATTATTTTAATTTTATTAATTAAGAATTTTTTTATACAAGAAAATAAATATAATTTTCTAAATATTACAAATTTTATCCACCTATATTCCACCTTCCCCATGAGATAATTTTATCTAAATTATATCTCTCTTATTTGACTTTGTCTTGTCTTGAGTAGGTATTACATATAAAATAGAATTATCATATTCTAAATTTTAACCGGACTACTAAATGCAACCTAATAGTACAAAATTGTACAGTACATTATAATTTGTCTATCTGTGGATGACGATAATAGATGAAGTCATCTAGTTGGCGCCATTAAACATTGATTCATTGGAATTTCCCTATCTAGATGACACTATCCTTGAAGGTTTCGGAGAATGTTCACTTGGCTAAAGAACTCTCGAACATGATTCTTATCGCTATGTACTTCCTAGGGAAGGCATGGAAGTCTAAAGTTATCATGTTTTAGGAAGTATCGTGGAAGTGTAATGGTTTTGCTTTTGCTGAAAAATGGAAGCAAAGATGCTTCAGAAGTCCAAAAAGAAAATAGGGATATATGTAGCAGAAGTCCTAAAACTTGTGCAGAAAGTGCAATTGAGTCCTAAAACTTACAAAAAGTTCAATTAAGTCCTAAAACTTGTCCAGAAAGTGCAATTGAGTCCTAAAACTTACAAAGAGTTCAATCAAGTCCTAAAACTTGTCCAGAAAGTGCAATCGAGTCCTAAAGTTAACACCGTTAAGAAAGTTAACGGAAATTGCGACGTTTGACGACGTAATATTTTAAATTATTTTTTTTATTTTTTAAATGGCTTTTTAAAATTATTTTTATTCAAAATCTTTAAAATTAGATTAAAAAATAAAAAGGAAAATCTAAATTTATTTAAAAAAAGAAAAATGTAAATTTATTTAAAAAAGAAGAATCTAAATTTATTTTCTTTTTAAAAATTGTTCAAAAAAAAAAAAAATGGGTGGTGGACTTCCGCCACCCATCGCGGCGACCGTCGCCGGCCACGAGCGAGTGGGCGGTGGCCCTCGGGGGCCGGCGACCGTCGCTCGGCCCTAGGCGAGGGACGGCGACCGCCGCCCGCCGGGCGTGGCCTCGTCGGCCCTCGCTCGGGGCGCGAGGCTCGCCATCTGGGGAGCCTTGCCCGGATCTGCGGGCGAGCCTCGCCGCCCCGAGCGAGGGCGACGAGGCCGCGCCTGGGGGGCGGCCGCCGTCCCGCCGGAGCGGCGACCGCCGCCGCCTCGGGCGAGGCCTCGTCGGCCCTCGCTCGGGGCGGCGAGGCTCGCCAGATCTGGGCAAGGCTCCCCGGATCTCGGGCGAGCCTCATCGGCCTCGAGCGAGGGCCGACGCAGGCCACGCCTGTGGCGGCGACGGTCGCCGTCCGCCGCTCGGGCCGAGCGGCGTCGCTCGCCCTAGGCGAGGCCTCGTCGGCCTCGCTCGGGGCCGCCCATGCGAGCGACGGTCGCCGTCCTCGCTCGGGCCGGAAGCGACGGTCGCCGGCCCCCGGTGAGGGCCGGCCACCTCGCCAGGGCCGGCGACGATTGCGGCGATGGGTGGCGGTGGAAGTCCACCGCCCTTTTTTTTTGAACAATTTTTTTTCTAAATAAATTTAGATTTTTATTTTTTAAATAAATTTAGATTTTCCTTTTTATTTTTTAATCTAATTTTAAAGATTTTGAATAAAAAATAATTTTAAAAAACCATTTAAAAAATAAAAAAATCATTAAAAATATTACGTCGGCGCCACGTCGCAATTTCCGTTAACTTTCTTAACGGTGTTAATTTTAGGACTCGATTGCACTTTTCGAACAAGTTTTAGAACTTGATTGAACTTTTGTAAGTTTTAGGACTCAATTGCACTTTTTGGACAAGTTTTAGGACTTAATTGAACTTTTTGTAAGTTTTAGGACTCAATTGCACTTTCTGCACAAGTTTTAGGACTTCTACTACACATATCCCAAGAAAATATTAAGACAACTCAAAAGTGGAAGAAGCAGATGGGACAAAAGTCAAAATGTCAAAATAAAATAAGAAGCCCTCACAAGTGGAAAAAACAGATGGGACAAAAGTCAAGTTTAAATAAAATAAGAAACTGCAGGAGGGACGTGAGCTGATTGTTTTGATTTTTTTTTTTTTTTTTTTACTTATCCATTTGATTTAGGATTATTATATTTTAAACTTTATCTCGATTGCCAAACATAACTTAATAGTACAATATTATATAGTACACTATAATTTATCTATCTATGCAATGACAATAATCGACAAAGTCATTTAGTTAGATAAATGTCCATTGATTCATTGGAATTTTCCTATCTAGATGATACCATCCTTGAAGGTTTTAGAGGATGTTCACTTGGCTGAAGAACCTTCGATGATGATTCTTACTGCTACTTACTCCCTGGGGAAGGCATAGAAGTCTAAAGTTACCCTGTTTAGGAAGTATCTTGGAAGTGTGATGGTTTTGCTTTTGATGAAAAATGGAAGAATAGGATGCTTCAAAAGTCCAAAAAGAAAAAGTTAAGACAACTCAAAAGTGGAGGAGCATCAAAAAAAAAAAAAAAAAGTGGAGGAGCAGATGGGATAAAAGTCAAAATAATATAAGAAACTGCAGGAGGGACGTGGCTGTTGATTGTTTTGGTTTTTTTCACTTGTCCATCTTATGTTTAACAAGATTTGCCCACTTTCTTATTATATTTGCGGGAGGCAGAACGGCAAATTCAGAGAAACAGACCGATTTGGTTTTGCGGAAACTATTCTTCCACCTCATAAATTCATATTTTATCTAAACCATTGATAGATCATTCATATGCACATGACAATTTCCTTTTCGATTCCTTTTAAAAATTCAAATGAATTTGCTCCCGAACATCTTCTTTTTAATCCAATTCTTTTAGAAAGTTCAAAGAAATTTCTTGTCAATATCCTATCTTTAGTTGGTTCCTTGAAAAGTTTCAAGAAATGTCTTTCTCAATTTCTTTCCTTTAGTCTAGTTGAAAGCTAAAAAAAAGTTTTATTGAAAAGTTGAAGGATATTTCCTATCCAACATCTGTTCTTTAGTCAAGTCATCTTGATAAGATTAAATATATTTTCGCACTTGAACTTATAGGTTCACTTTTGACCATTCTTTGTCCTGGGAACTGTGGAGGGAGACAGATATTATTTATATTTAGATGATAATAAGTTGATCAAGTTGAGTAATTGGATAATCCTGGCCGTTAAATGTGGATTCGTTGGGATTTTCCTATCTCGATGACACCATCCATGAAGATTCATTTGAATATTAACAAAGAAGGTTATCACCCATCCAGGGAAGACCACATTGTCCCAAAGTCCAAAAAGGAAAAGAAGCTGCAGGGGAGACCTAGACGTCGGTTATTATTATTATGTTTTTTTTTTTTCCCGTACTTGTCTTGATCCCCCATATCGTTATTATAAAGTTGCTCTCGAGAGAATAAAAACTTCACAGGAACACGCCTAGCATATTCACGTTTCATAGATATACATATATGAAAATATTTCCTCCCCAACATTCTCCCTTCCATTGATTCCTCTTGTAAAGCTCAAAGAAGTTCTTTTCACTTGAACTCATTGCTTATATTGATAAGTTTCATGTGCAACTACTTTGTGTCCTGTAAACAAAAAACAAAGAGCGAGAATGCATCCTAAAGTGTATATGGCTGCAAAATCAGGAGACTTTGATTCCTTGATCACAATAATTTTGGGAAATGGAGAGGACATTTTCCATCAAACAACACCAAAGGAGAACAACATTCTTCATCTTGCAGCTCAATACAAACAGGTAAATTTCATTGAGCATCTTCTTCAATGTCCATCGGGACCATCGCTTCTTTGGCAGGGTAACTATAAAGGAGACACTCCCTTACATGTTGCCGCTAAAGTGGGAAGCTGTGGCTTGATTCGAATGTTCACTGATTTGTCAAAATCATTTCATTGGGTCGCTGAGAACGGACAAGTTGACGCATACAAAGAGCTACTTCGGAAGCAGAATTTACATAAGGATACTGCTCTGCACTATGCAATAAGAGGAGGTCATGATTTGGCGGTGGAGTTGTTAATTGGAGAAGATCCTCAACTATGTGATATTACTAATGCTGCTGATGAGTCTCCGCTTTATCTTGCGGCAGATCGAGGACTTTCTCCTACCATTGAGTTGATTTTGGGTACTTTCTTGTCGTCATCCTCTCATAAGGGTCCTAAGGGTTTGACAGCTCTACACGTTGGAATTTCTCTCTCGCTGACCAGTAAGTATCATAATACACCAAGCCTAGTTAAAGAAAAAATTAACGGGAATTCTCTCTTGCGCAAGGGTTTCTCTTAGCCGATAGTGATAATGTCAGCGGTGAGGGCCGCCATCTATCTTAGCTTTCAATAAATATAATAGTAAATTCAAAACTTATTTATTTACTATTCCATTGGTTTTGGTGAAAGGTCATACACTTTTTCCAAAAGACATGCCTCTTGATTAGGTTACATGCGAGGTTTATGTTTTGAAAGATTGGAGTTGTTATCTCATTGCATTCTTTTTATTGTTTATTCATTGACTATTAAATAAATTTAAACTGATTCGTCTTCTCTTAGAGTGCGGACCAAAAATATAATATCAATTTGAAATTATACATTCATGCGGAAAAATCACTATTTTGATAATAGTGTTGTTAATAGTCGTTCTCACCTGCTGATTTCTTTCTACACGTTTTTCTAGATCTAGTTCTCTTACATTTTTCTGAATTATACCGCTTTTTTTTTTTTTTTTTAAGTTTGCAAATGATGACTGGGCACATTGCAATACATTTCCAAAAAATCAGGGTATACATGCTCAATTTCTTAACCCTCGAGGGCAAATTATGACGACTTGAAAGAAAGGGATGCAATGATTTTACTTTTGAAAATGTCGAAGGTGCCAGTTCTCTTTCAATATTTAAATTCTCTTATAAAATTGGTTGGGCACAATGTTTTCAATAAAATTATTGGCACCAGAGTAAAAAGGCTTGGTCTTTTATTCTAGCCTAGATGCCTTGCCGAAAATATGAGAAACTTCTTCTCAAATAATTCCACGAATTTTTAACTATTTCACTTATCAATTTATAAACTTTATAAATTTCTGCATTATGCTAAATTGAAGGCAATTAGGTTCTACACGTTTACACAAGATCGCTAGAAAAACTTCACAGTTACCATGACATAGTCCTTCCTAGTACAGACAAAATGGGGAAAACTTAATGGGATGAACGGCAACTTTAATATGTATGTCAAGATGCTATAAACAGACCAAATGATGACATTTTCCCATTTTATTTGCAAAGGTTGGGAGAAAATCATGGAGAAGAGACCAGAAGCGATCAAAGAAAAAGATGATTTGGGATGGACCCCTCTTCATTACGTTGCTTACTTGGGCAAAGTCAAAGCAGTTCGACTACTCTTGCAACACGATACTTCTGTGGCATATGAATTAGACAAAGCGGGGGAATCAGCTCTTCACCTTGCAGCATTTCATGGCTGTATCAATGTCATTGACGAACTTGTTAGATCCTGTCCTGATGCTTGTGACATGATAAACACCAAAGGGCAATCGGCTCTTCATGTAGCTAAATACGGACTCAAGGGGCTCGGAATGAAGTGATTTCACACTTCATATCCAAACATAAGGATCTTATAAATAAATAAGAAAATTAGGCAGAATTAAACATTGTGGTTGAGCCACATTTCTCAAAACTTCGTTCCTTCCCACTTCACTTAATATTGGTTAGCAAATTAACTATTACCATCTGGCCCATAAAAAAATATATAAAATCATTATTTGAATCTTTATGGTTCTTTCAATATATGAGTTGGTACATAATGTTTTTGTTTATTATTCAACTAAATGTATGGTCATATCAAAATTCAATATATTCTTCAAAAGCCAGTGACAAAGTAAAGTGTAAAATATTTGTAGACTAATGAAAAAATTGGTTAGCCATATTTATGAGTATTTCAAAAATCACAAAAATTTGTTGCTAAAAAGTTGTATTCAAAATTTAATTGTTCATCTATAAAATAGTGAGAAATTTGCATTATCATATACAAATTTTATTTGACAAAATAATTATCTTGCCAGTAGCTAAAAGGTTGTATTTAAAAGCAGAAGTCTTTATATATCCAATAAATGCTTATATTTTTAAACCATCTAACTCATTCCCACTTATTAAAGCCCTTTTTACAATCCGATCACATGAAAAAACCAAATATCATACTAATAGCCAACAGTTAAATGCATATAATAAAAAACAATTTTAAGTTTTAATATTTTCCTTTATTAAAATTATTCAGTGACAAAATATCCAAATAACAAGGTATAGTTTAAGACAAATCAGTTTGCAAAGTAATTTCAATATTAGTTAATTTGTTGTTTGGTTGATAAACACATATCCGTTTGTAAATGTTATGTTGTGTGATCATGTTATATTATCAGAACAAAATATTTCAATAAGTTTCAAATCCGTGCAACAAACGGTCTTCAATTAGTTCAAAAGCAATTTTCTGTCTTAGAATCATGTCGAAAACAATGCAAAACATTTAGGGTTGGGATCCTTTAAAATTGGGTGATAACGTAAAGCAGAAAAAGAAAGAAAATGAAAGGAAAAAAAAAGGAAAAATAGAGAATAAATTATGACTGAAATACCATACCAAAACTGTAATTGTTTACTCCAAGAAACTCTATTTACAGGTCCTATCTATCATTTATTTTGATCTAATAAAGATGATTTGAATGAATTCATCGTATTGTTTTTGGACTCGTTGGAAATTATGTTTATTATAGATGGATTTTAAGTGTCTAAAGTGAGGGTCTGGAAGTATTTCACCAGGAAACTTTTACTCATTAATTGATACATTTTGTACATTTTTAGGTCGGCATTTATGCTAAAATGGCTCATCAAATGTTGAAAGGATCTCATGGAATCCCGGGTTTTCAAGTTTGGTTTATTGAATACGGTAAGAAGAGGTTAGACAAGCAATTTGTTAAAGGTCAACCATCTATGTTTGTAACCACAGGGAGTAATATTGTCAACCAAGATAATTTTGGTTTAAAGAAAGATGTTAGGGACGTTCAACTACTAGTGGCAGGGTTCATAGCCACAGCGAGCTTCGCCATGACCTTCCAAGTACCTGGAGGCTATAACAACGACGGACCAAATTGAGGAATTGCGATTTTTGCTGAGAGGCCATGTTTCCAAACCTTTATGCTATGTAACACTTATGCATTTTTTTTTTCCATGATGGCAATAGCGTTGCATAGTGGAAGTACTATGTTCAGCTATCGTCAAGAGCCGACACACGTCCCGACCGTGGGATGTTGCATTGAGGTTGCGTCATTCGCGATGGTGTTTGCCTATTTCCTTGGGACGAGTCTTGTATTAACAAGACCAACCGACAGTACCGGGGAAAGCATCCTTCCTCATTTTGTGGTGGGATGTCTCGTCTTTTCGGCCTTCACCTATGAAATCCCTGACCACGAGGCTCATTCATGGATGCTGGGTAGCTCTGCCAGAAGATACATCCGGAGGTTTCTCGATAAGTGCGTGATACAATTGGTCGACTTCCTAGCGAGGCTCATTTATTGGCCGCGAGGAAAGCTAATGAGTTGGGCCGGTTTTACAGTCCCGTGACCTTGTGCACAGGAAAATTTTCTTTTCTGCTTTGTCAGCCGTCCATTTCGAGCACTTTTATGTCAGCTCTCCATTGTAAAACCTGTCAACGTCCATCGTTGGATTGATCGCCTGCTAAATTGCCATGCTCGAGATGAAGGTTTGTACGCCCCTGGAGTTTAGTCGAAGAATGTGATGTTTAGTTGTTTACTACCCTATAGTTGAAGTTGCCGTTGATTTGGGACTTTTTCTTCAACTTCCATGCATCCCTCTTTCTTGGCATAGTAGCGCAAAACCGCAGAAAGTGCCATATCATTTTCAGCATCTGTTAATAGCAAGAGTCATGAGTGGTGTAAGATCCTTCCTATCCGATTATTTCAAAGGCTTGATAAGCCTTCATGGAAGTGGGAATGTCATTTTTCTATGTAATCTCAAAACTTTCAAAGTCAATCCAGTGAGTAACATCATCAAATAATTAGGTACACGAGCCCAAAAATGCATCACTATATCAACCTATAAAAATTCAATTGCCCACTCATGCTAAAAACAATTATTTCACTTTGTCTTTTGTGTTTGTGTTTGGAATATATGCATCACTTGCTAATGCAAAGAGAGGAGTAGTGACCCTTGAATAGCCTAACCATTCATGGATACAAACTGTGAATGAGAAAAGTACCAAAAAAAATCATAACATTGATATCAATTTAGTCTTAAACATATGAATTGATCAATTTAAAATTAAACATTTTTACTTTTATACCAATTGAGTCAATCAAATCAATTTTAATTAGAAATTACTGGTGTGAACATCAATCATCCTACATGATACGACTGGCATTGATGTAGATATTATTAAAATTTTTAAATTAATTTTCGAATTTTTTATTATTTTATTCTCTTTTCCCTCACTGGTAGCTGGCAAGGCCCCTAGTCGGATTTGGGGAGGGGCAGCCTCGTCCAGCCCTCGCTGAGGGGGACGCGGGATGGGCCCGGTTCGCATATGGGTCAAACTTATACTTTAGAGGTCTGGGCCTTAAACGTGATTTGGGTTATTTAGGCGAGGAGGATCCGGAAAACGTCGCTGCTGAGGATGAGCGCCGGTAATGAAGTTTTCAGAAAAACGCGAATGGCTTCAAGTCTTCACGGCCAAAAACACGATTGACAACGAAGAGGCAGGAAAGGATTCAGAAGAAATCACTGAAAGAGAGTGTCTTCTGGACGCTTCCAAAACCTCTAGAGCGATTTCAACCGTTGCCTTCTGTTCTAGTTCTCTTACAGTACGTACGTGAGTTGATGGCTCGGCGATGGTAAACCGTGATGATCACCGGTGAATGAGGATGACCGAAGAGAAAGAAACTCCAAGGACGCGTGCTGAGGGGGCGCAAGCTTTTCCCCCTTTGCTCGATCGTCCTTGCCTGGGTGTTTTTCTCTCAGGGGTGCATGCGTGCCTCAAAAATGGTTTTCTCTCCGATCAGTGTCTTCCCGAGACTGAGGATCGACGACGGCTGGAGGAGGCGAGCACCGTCCAACGGCCGGAGGAGGTAGGCGACGTCCAACGGTGGTGGGGGAAGAATCCGGAAGCTTCTCGAACGGAGCTTCTCTTCCAGGGCAATTTTTCTTCTATTCTTTTTTCTCTTGTAATCAACGAATTTGGACATGGGCCGTGCCAGCTGATCGGGGCTATAGCAAATAGACCAAGACCATATTAGATCCCTTTTTTATTTGTTGATTTGATTATTATTTGTTTGCCTATTTATCGTTTTAGTTCTTTTTACTATTCCCTTGCTTTTTCTTTTAGGGTACTTTTACAACAATAAATACTTAAACTATCGACTCAAATGAGGTGTTAACACAGAGACAATGAATTTGACTTTCCTAGCTTCACCCGAGTTCTTCAATTTAATCCTATCCTCGATGTAAAGCTTCGTTTGCAGGAAATGCATCAGTTAGATTCATTCATATTATTTTTCCCAATGGATCAAAGGTTAAAAAGGATGCAAATGGTAGCATTGAGTAAGTCGCAAAAGCATTGTATGACAATATTACACCACAATGACGACACCATATCATTATATGCTCTTTCATCCGTTATGTTACATCCATTTTTCTTGTGTAAATGCAATTTTCATTAGATCACCAACTTTACAAACTTGGGTGCTCTATGATCAAACGACAATCATAAGTCACTGCACAATGTTATCGCAGACCATGTCAGGATTTACAACTCCTGCACCATAAGATTGTAGAGGAGGAAGCTCAGCAAACTCGATTTCATAATCCTCAGCCTTAAATTCAACATGGTTAAATTTCATATATAAGGCTTAGAACCCCCAGCCTTACAACATGGTTAAATTTCATATATAAGGCTTAGAACGTGTTTCAACTACTTCTATGTTATATCTTGTTGGCCATACAAGATGCAACAAAAATAGGTTTATTACCATCAAAATCTCAAATTGATACTTCATAATATATTTATCATAAACTCTATTTTCATCTTGCAAACAATCTTGAACTAGTTCCTCATAACATATTTGCCCCAAGCTGGAATCCTAACTCAAATATAGCATCCATCAATAGTTTAGGATCAAACGTTGAGGGTAATCTTTGGTCAAGTTATCGATTTTGGGATTTTTCATAAGACAAAAATTAGTTTGGGGTAAAATGTGTTGTAGGTTTTTATGTGATACGAAAACTAATTTGGATAAATTTATTATGTGAATATAGGTTTCGAATTTTTAATGACATAGACCCAAAATAAAAAATAGAACAGTTAAGTCCAGTCAATGTCAATGTTAAAAATATTCCAATCCCCTAGTTTCTCATTTATCTATGCGCGTGCAACTTCTCAAGCGAATTCTCAATTTTGGAATTGGTTTGAGTGCAGAAGATAATTCTCAAAAGAATGGAACCATTCAAAATGCATGCTTTCTAAACCATTAGGACATTCTACCTAGATCTAGCTTAAATACTTTACCTATCCTTATCAATCCCTATTTCAAAGAGCATTGGTAAGAAAATAACACTAAATGTCATATCTTTTTAGTGCCGAAATTTTTTGAGTAATTACTCAAGTGTTATATTGGTAGAAAAACGATTACGCAAGTGCTTCTAGTTGTAAATTCCAACATATTTTATGTTTTTTATATGAAATTTTTATTAATACGTGGCTTTTCTTATAGAAAAGAAGTCCAATGCATAACATTTTTTCGTCTAACATGGCAACGTGAACAGTACAACAGGGCTTCTCTCTCCAACCCCCCCCTCCAAAAAAAAAAAAAAATTCTTCGTTATCTTTGTGGCGTTTAACCAACAACTGATTCAAAATGATTATACTGCAGTAACCAAATAAACGAAGCGGAAGATCACGAATTCTGGACATAAAACTGGAAGAAGAGTTTGGTTTTACGTAAAAAGAGGGGTGGAGCTAAAAAAGTCAAAGAAATTGGGAGGTTGGTTCGGTCTTGTTTTGAAAGAGAAGAATAATTACCTGTTGGGCATTTGTTTTGGATAAACTCATTTTAGTGTTTGCATAAATGACGAGCAAAAGGGCAAACGCAAAATAATAACACTAAGAAATAATCTCAATGTTCTTACGTTTGTGCACTCATACGGTGAGGAGACAGCAGAGCAAACGCAATGACGAAATAGAGCTCTGTTTTCTCGATAGAGAACAGAGTCCTCTTTCTCACCTCTTGTTTGTCTGATGCTTCGATTCTACTTCGCTACAGCTCGGGACGACGAAATTGGAGAATGGGTGAAGAAGGGATCGGTTCTTCTGCTTGGAGAAGGAAGAGGAGGACTTGCAGTGAAGATGATGCCATGAGTGGAGGACTGAAAGTAAGGCCCTATAGTGAAATTGTATCGTGGACAAGTTTTGAACGTTTGCCAACTTTGCTCTTCTTAGAGCAAGATTTGATAAGGAGAGTTTTATAAGATGATTTTGCCCCAATTTGACGAATAAGGGCTAGGGTTTTTTAAGAACACATTGAATTTTGCCCCAATTCCTTAATTTGGGGCAATCAATCTCTAAATCAACGTCTTTTAGATATTTAATTGCTAACTTAATTTTATTGACAAGCCATATCGGAGTTTATATAATATGACAGTCACCTTGCATTTGCAGGCATTGATGGCTGAAGACACTGAAAACTGTATTTTAAGGTACTATTGCTAAGGTGCTCTAAAACTTTAAACTCATATGTCATCAAGATTAAAAAGGTTTTCAGCTTGAATATCTGCTAATGATTTGAAGTTCTTCACCTATTCCATGAACAAAGAAACAAGCACGGTCAGTTAAAACAGTTAACTAAAGTACATTGGAGAAGTAATTTAGATTCCTAATGAATTGAGTGATAAGAATAAAAAAATTTAGGAGAATGATGTGTTGCTTAAGTATTTGAATGACACAATAGTTTGAAATTTTCCAGATAGGTAGTTGGTGTCTCTGGCAAGTAAAAGAATCATGGAAACAAACCTCCCCTATTGTCCATTTATTAAAAAAAAAAAAAATACACAAATGGAAAGAACACATAACTTTATTCTTTTCTTTCATTATTGTTTTCTTCTCCTTCTTTATGCCTTTACTTGGAACTGAAGTGTCATTATTCAAGACAGAAGAGACTGGGTTTTTTTTTTTTTTTCCTGTGGGCCCACTAATTTTTCACTTTTCATAAGAATTTCTAAATGTGACATTATATGATACCGTCCTATCACAACCCCCTTTCTCTTTTACTATTTGTGCTTCTTTCATCAAACGAATTGTGAATTTCAATTCAAGTGAAAGAGTATAAAGTAACGTAACTCTCTTTGCCAGTTAAGTAGTAGAATACTTTATTCCTTTGCAGGACCAAAACATCAAGAAGGTAGGTCAACAGATCTATCAATTATATTAGGTACCGTCGTAGCAAGAAAGAACTTAGCAAGCTTTGCAGTTGATTTAATTTGTGACATTATGTTATTTGATGTTCACAGTGTAGAGAAATATTTAGTATGAACCATTGAGATTTCTGACTGTTAAAGATGGAAAAATGACATAACTACTAAGTTCCATCCAAAACTCTCCAAAATATCTCGCAAATTGGTTGGAGATTGGAAATTAGCGCAGCAAGGTGCCACGGATCCTTTGGAGATTGTTTACACAAATGTAAAGCAAACATCAAAAGGGTTGTGATCGACGATTTGTTGCATCATCCTTAAAACCCAACATTCCTCTATGAGGAATTTAATCTTTTGTAGCATGGAAATCATTCCTGTCAATAATTACTACTTAATCATTCGCCAAGATACTATTCCTCTTATCTCCAGATACTCTTTCCTCGATATCTTGCTTAAAAAATGAAGCCACATTGAAGAAGCTTCAAATGGGACCACAGCAGTACTAGCATAGGCACAATGTTCTAGGAAGAGACTTGCTGTTAAAAGGACCACGACTGCGATCGTCACCTCTGGGATTATACTAGAAGTTAGGGATAAAAGAATAACTTTTATAGGGCGTTTGCTTAAGTGCTATAACTTTTTTTTTCTTATCACTTAATTGCCATTATTTCTAAAAAAATTATGTTTAGTTGATCACTAAAGTGTCAAATTCTTTTTAAAAATGTTCACTCAAATACCAGAAATTTGATGTAGTTTAGCGCTTATAGTGAACGTTTAAAAAAAAATTATAACAATCAAGTAATTGATTAAAAAGTTATATAACATTCAAGTGATTGTGAAGAGAATTATGGTACTCAAAAGAGTGCCATACATTAGTGATAACATTTAAATGATAAAAAAAAAAAAAAAAAAGAGTGTTGTACAAAGATTATAGCACTTATGATATCTTTTTTTTTTTTTTTCCCTAGAAGTTGCAGAAATTTACACCATAGTAGCATGGCTTGGCAAAGTGTCATGCTGCAAAGCGGAATCACATTTTCTCTGCAGATGCTGCAAAGCGGAATCACATTTTCTCTGCAGACTCAAAGTATTATACTTCCACCACATGTTTAGGGAAAGAACAGACAAGAAAGAGAATTTTATGTGCGTCTCAAAAGTTGGTTGGTAATATAATAAAGAAGAATACTATAAGACTTGTGAAAGGAAAAAGGGGAACAAAATCTCCGAACGGTGTAAAGTGATTCGTCACATGTTTTCACCTCAATATCGAAAAGAAAGAAGGCATGACATGGAAATGTGTAACTCACTCATTGTAGCACTTTTTCTCACTAGAGGTCCTCCATCACGAAATTCAACAACACCTCGACCAATCACAGTGCTTGCTAAGAGAGGCAGGTAAGTTGCAATGATGGTAGATAGATAACTCTAACCATGAACATGAGAAACTAGGTAAACGGCAACAGGACAAAGACAACAGTAAGAATACATGGATTACAGCATTGTCATTTATCCACTCGCCACTTATTGAGCTAAATGTGTTGTCGATGTACTCCATTAATTTAGTATGTTGGTTATGTTAACCAAGAATTACTGGAGTATAACGTGGAAGGGCACAGAATAATTATAAAGAACTGACCCTCGCAGCATCTAAACCCCATGTTTTTAGGTAAATAATGGCTACTATAACTTTCATTTTTTAAGCTTTCAAATGCATTTGTGTAGACTCATAGATACACTTCAGGTACCACAAGACTATATATCTCACCAGCAACTGTCAACACCTTCGCACAAGCAACGGCAGTTTGGAAGGCAAGGAACATAACAGATTGTCACGGACATCAGATGCAAATCATTAAAAATAACAAGCAATAGTCGTATGAGAAATTAACTGCTCTAGAAATGGCATAGTCCATGAGTCCCATGAGCCGTTTCCTATTTCTTACAAAGTCAGAGACAGTGGAAAGAGTCTATCAACAAAAATAAGTCTACTTTCTAATGAACTAATAAAAAATTATTCATGGCACCAATGTGGGAGCAAAGCCTAGGCCAACATACATAAAAAAAGGGTTGAGTTAAAAAAGGAAAAAATAACCCATTGCCAATGCAGTTTTGCTGTTAACAAAGAATTCAGATCTACATACACATAATGTCAATGGGATTCAGGTAGGACACTAATTGCCAATTCGCAGACATAATTGAGGTTAGTCTTTTATGAAGGTACAAGTTCCGAATATGATAAAATAGTCTTAAGAATTTAGTTCTACATATTATTTCACAATGAAGACCACTGTGTGTGATGCAGATGAGGACCTGCGGGCCCTTGGCCATGGACAGACTTGCAAGGGTTGTAGGCCCTCACTAAGACCTCGACAAGGTTAACTGGCCCTTGCTAAAAAAGTAGAACAACTTTGGCCCTGCCTTCTCTTTTTTATTTATTTAAATTTAAGCTTTTGTTGTGTCTCTCTTCCACATATTAAAAATGATAGATAGTCATTGAATGATCATAAATTTTTGATAGATTTTTATTTGTTATATAATATTGTGCAAACATTACAATAGAAAACATATCATTATGAGCTCCAACTTTTGCCAATAGATCATAGAAGTAGAGGTGATTATTGGCTGAGCTCAAATTGGTCGTCAACTAATTTTTACCTAAGTTTTTTATTGGTTGAATTTTCCCTAAGTTCGTGCTCCATAATAATTACATATGTAAATCTTCGAGTGGGACCAGGCTTCGGTAGGTCCATCATGTGCACCATGATGAGAATGCATGCCCACGACGAACTTGGACCGTGAAGACTAAAAAGAGCAAAGGACTTTTCGATGAACAAATAAAATAAAAAAAGAAGAAGAAAACTACGGCTAAAAGTAGGCCCACGAAAATCGTTTCTTTAATAAAAAAGTTAAATCAGATCCGATTCAATTCATTAAAAAAAAAAAATTACAGCTCAAAGTGAATGGATATTATTACTTTAATAAACAAGTTAAATCATATCCGATTCTTCTAGAAGGATGTTCTGATTTTGATAAAAAGTGGAAAGCAGTCCGTTAACTCAATTTCATGCTTATATAATTTATTTATCATTATTACTTTCGGTTTGTAATTGTCCTCCTTCCTTCTAACAAGAGTTGCCTCACTTATTATTGTTTATGTAAAAACAGGAAGTCCAAAACGCATACCAATTAGACTTTTTGCAAACTATTCTCTAAACCTACTAAATTTATTTCGATTTCATTGAAACAATTGAAGAACCACCATATGCATATAAATGTCTCCATTTTAGTACTCCTAGGAAGCTCAATTCATTTTCCTCTCCAGCATTTTCCCTTTTCACCAATCCTCTTGAAAAACTCAAAGAAATCCCTCCCACTTGAACTCATTGCTTATATTGATAAGTTCACTTGCAACTACTGTGTGTCTTGAGAATGAAAGAGAGACTGGGTATGCATCCTAAAGTGTATGAGGCTGTTAAGTCAGGAGAATTTCATTCCTTGATGACAATAATTTTGGAAAATGGAGAAGACATTTTCCACCAAAGAACGCCAAAGGGGAACAACGTTCTTCATGTTGCGGCTCAATTTGGGCAGGTAAATTTCATCCGAGATTTTCTTCAAGATCTATCGAGATCATCCCTTCTTTGGCAAGGTAATGACAAAGGAGACACTCCCTTACATGTTGCTACTAAAGTGGGAAGCCATGAAATGGTTTGAGTTTTTATTGATCGGGCGAAAGCAATACATCAACCTAATGCATACAAAGAGCTACTTAGGATACCGAATTCAGATGAAGATACCTTGTTGCACTTTGCAATAAGAAGATTTTGCAAGAGGGTCGTGGAATTGCTTATTGAAGAAGATCCTCATCTATGTGATATTATTAATGCTGCTGATGAGTCCCCGCTCTATCTTGCAATACATAAAAAATTTTGGGATATCATTGAGCCAATTTTATGTGCTTCCTCGTCACCATCCTCTCATAAGGGCCCTAAAGGACTGACAGCTCTGCATCCTGCAGTGCTCTTCTCACCATCAAGTAAGTATCTCGAGATGCTAAACCCACTTTAAACAAATGATAACCCAAGTAACCGAAGTTCTCTCCCTAGCGCGAGACTTCCCTTGGGCGAGACTGCTGGTGGTAGCAGCGATGCCCCCTTCTACCCTAGTACTTTGTAAATATAATAGTAAATATATTCACTAAAGGGCTGCGATTTTTTACTCCTTATTATAGTGTTTTCATCATATCGTCCCTGATGTGACTTACCTTTTAGCATTACTCTCCTTTGTTTAATTGTTTATATGGTCAAATGCGGAGTCCCTCCATTTCTTTTCCCGTAGGTCCCGCTTTCCTTCTTCGTCTCTTTTCGGCCTTTATTAGTGTCTAACCACCTACAGAGTCCCTCTACTAGGGGTGAGCAGTGGTCTAGGGTCGACCTTGGACCGATCGTGGACCGGCCCAACCCTGCCGGTCCTGGTCCGGTTCCCAAGGGGATCGGGTTGGTCCTTGGTCCTGAAATTCCATGACCAACACTGTGCGGGTTGGTCCTCGGTTCTGAGAGTTTTGGGTCGGTCCAACCCTGGACCAACCCCGTATATTATTATATTATATTATTTATAATTCTTTTATATATTCAAACCTAATAAAATTTCTGTTATATTATATTATATTATATTATATTATTTATAATTCTTTTATATATTCAAATCTAAGTATAATGTCTATTCAAAGAAAAAAAACCCAAGTAAAATGATGTTAAAGCTGTTGACTTCTCAGGCTCACAGTCACGGACAGATGGGATCCAATTCCAAAAGGCATGAAGTTTATGCCGTAAAGGTCTTCACGGCCTCTTCCTCCACAATCCAGAGTACGTTCTTCACCGTGAGGACCAAGGACTCCTCACAGTCACGAACTCGCGACATCCAAAATGGCATGAAGTTTATGCCGTAAATCTCCTCATAGCTTCCTTCCCCAAAGTGCGTTCTCTTCCATTCTATCTTCTTTGTTCTTCAATTTGCCAACCTCTACTCTTTTTTTTCCATTTTTTTTCTTCTTCAGACATGCCTTTCATGTCTCATGTTTTGTTTTTCTCTCCCGATTTTCTCGCACCGACGTTGGCGCGACGTCATTGAGGACAACACGGCTGGCCCCCAAGCCAAGCCGCTGTGAACCCCAGGATGCCCGCGGATTCAGGGCTGAACTCGATGACGCTCTTGCCGGTTAGAGGGAACAATAGGAAGTGACTTTCGATGGAGAGCCAATCGGAGAGGACGAGTGAGGAGTCCAGGAGCCAAGATCCAGTGAGGGGACGACCGGTGATCAAATTGTAGACATCGTCTTGTTTGAGGACGGTAAGTCAGTGTCCTGCAAGTTCGATCTGCCTCATGGTCGTTCAACTCTGCGTTTGCGAGCTGCTTCAGCGGCTGATTCCTCAGTTATCTGATCATAGGAACTAGCAAATGATAAATGTTGTTTGGTGGCCCTTTTCCTTTGCTTCCGTGAATGCCTTTGCCAGCTAGAGTGCAACGCCTTCTCTACCTCGACTTCTCATCAAAGTTCTGGAACCTTTGGCCCAATCTCTCTTCCATCAATGCTCCTTCTAGAGTCTATACTTGCTCCAATGGCGTGTCGGAAGCCAAAAATGGAAAAGAGGGAATAGAGAGGGACACTAGAGGCTTGGAAAGATAAAGAGGTAGAAGGAGAGTGACACCCGCCGGGAAAGAAAAGATTAAAAACAAAAAGGACAGCACGTTTGACCGGCCACGTAAGGGACGTTATGATTAAAAACACTGTGACATGGAGTGCATATTTCGCTTGTACTTAATTTCTTTCTTCACATTTTTCTGGATCTTGTTCTCCAGGCACCACCATCATCAAACCCTCCTGTGGTGGCAGTGGTAGCAACCACCATCACCATGTCTTCCTTTTTCTCTCATCCAGTATATTCCCTTTTTTCTTCATCCAGTTCTTTTTTTACGTTATTTATTTTTTGTATTCCTCTTTTTTTTTCATCATTTTCTCCTTATGATTACTTGCTTTTCAGTTTACAATTGATGATAGGGCACATTGCAATATATTTCAAAAAAATCGATGCAAAACTTTTTTAACTTCCGAGGGAAAATTATGATGACTTGGAAAAAGGGGGGTATAATGACTTTACCATTGGAAATGTAGAAGGTGCTAAGTCCTCATTTAATTTAATTTTTTATAAAATTGAGTTGGACATGATATTCCTGTAAAATGATTGGCATCAGAGTAAAAAACCTTAGTCTTTTATTCTAGCCTTAGACAGAGCAGATGCCTTGCTGAATAGAAAAGAAGTTTCTTCTCAATCAACTTTACGAAATTCTGACAAATTCACTTATCAAAATGAAAAACTTTAGGAATTCCTGCATTATGCTAGATTCAAGGTAGTTAGATTCTACATGTGTTACACAAGATCAATAGAGAAACTTCATAATAACCATGACACATTCCTCCCTAGCACGGAGAAAAAGGGGGGAAAGCTAAATGGGATGAAATGCAATGTTAAGATATCAATGTCAAAATGCTAAAACCGATCTAAATCATGACATATTCCTATCGTATTTGCAAAGGTTGCAAGAAAATCTTGGAGAAGATACCAGAACTGATCAGAGAAAAGGATGAGTGTAGAGGGTGGACTCCTCTTCATTATGTCGCTCACTTTGGCAAAGTTGATGCAGTTCAACTGCTCTTGCAACATGATACTTCTGTTGCATATGACTTAGACAAAAGGGGGATTCAGCTCTTCACATTGCAGCGTTCAAGGCCACATCAAGGTCATTGACAAGCTTGTTACATCCTGTCCTGATGCTTGGGACATAATGAACTATAAAAGGCAAACAGCTCTTCATGCAGCTGTTATCGGAGGAAATGTAAAGGTAGTCAAGTACATATTAGGGATGCCAAACCTGGAGGATCTTATCAATGAAAAAGACATTGATGGAAACACAGCTTTGCATTTGTCTGTGCGTCTTAGAGAATACGAAAGCACATTGATACTTGCAAGAGACAAGAGGGTGGACTCACTTTGCCACAAATAAGGATGATTTGACCGCTCTTGACATTATATATGCTAACGATAAGGTATGCTTGCTTGCACACTACAAGAGCCCAATTTGTTCACTCACAGAGTAATTTCTTCAATATCGTTTAGAAACTGTGGCCCAAGTGATACTCATTTCACGTGTAAACAAACAACCTGATAAAAAAATATTTATATGGTATCGATAGTCAACAGATAACTGCTTATAATAAAAATAGTATAAAGCAATTTTAAGGTCGAATATTTTGTTTTATTAAAAATTATGCAGAATGTGGGACCTGTTTATCTTGAAACCAATGCAAAACTTTAAGGATTGGGAGCTTCTTATGTAGGGGATAAGGTAAAGGGGGAAAAAGAAATAAAAGAAAAATGGAGAATAAATCCGGCCTGTTTAATGGCCCTTGTGCCGAGATGTCAACCACTATCTCGTATAGTGAGCCGGAACTTGAGAGGACCTCAATCGAAAAGTTTATTTGCGCCTTCTGACTTTGAAACCACTATTCTGCCCCATTCATATAAGAGAAGCAGAATGATTTGTACAATGTCAGCCAAAATCCTTCTGTTTTATTTCTGCCCCCTTCAAATAAGTTTTGAGATAAAAGAGACAACCTGCACTCTACCCAATTTGAGAAAAGGGCTTCAAACAATTCCTAGATAATTTCATTTAGCTATGGCATAGCCCAAGATGTAATTGTTTACTCCAGAAAAACTCTATTTGCTGGTTTCATTTACCAGCTACCTCATCTAAAGGAGATGAATTGATTGAAAAATAATAATTTAGGACTTGGCCAGAAATTCTATTTGTTATAGATGGATTTTGAGCGAATAAAGTGAGGGTCTTTGCCAGGATAACCGCAGTTTAATTGATACTTTCTGTACATCTTCAGATGACGTACCAATTTGTTCGAGTTCAACGTGAATTGCAAGGATCTCGTGGAGTTTCGAGAATACAAGCCTATGTTGTGGAAAAGAAAAGAGGTTAGACAAGCAATTTTTGAGGGTCAATCAGCTGCGTCTATAACCACCGGAAGAGATTCGTCATTGAAAAGCATTATTGACCTTGAACTACTAGTGGCAGCATTCATAGCTACAGCGACCTTCTCCGCAGCCTTCGCTATACCAGGAGGCAATAGCAATGACGGACCCAACCAAGGAATGGCGACTCTTGCTGGCAGGGCGGCTTTCAAAACATTTGTGATAACTAACACTATAGCGTTCAGTTTCTCCACCTTGGCATTGTTCTTACAATTTGATACTGTTGCGTTGAGCGATCGTCGCAAGGTGAGATTCACCGTGGGTGCCGCAGCTTGCATTTACATTGCAATGTTCGGAATGGTGCTAGCCTTTGCTTCTGGTACGTATGTAGTGTTGACCAGAACCATTGGGTTGGCAATCGTTCCTTGGGTTATATGTGGATGTCTCGGGATTAATTACCCACGAGGTTTTGTGGCTGACCCCTTTAGTCGTTTTGCAACGCTCTCTATAGATCCCAGTGACGTCCTCCCGGAAGCCAAGGCGAGATCATGAAGTACCCTAAGAAAGCTGCTAAGAGCTGGCCTCGATTTATAGTACTGTGAGCTTGGGCAAGGGAAATTTTCTTTTTTTGCTTTGTCCGTCTTCGGCTGTCCGATTTAAAACATGTCAACGTCGACCCGTTGGATTGAGCGCCAGCAGAATTTGCCGTGCTCCAGATGACTGGAGCGCAACTGGAGCGCAACCGAGGCCAACAAGTCGAGACTTTTCGTGTATGTGAAGGACGAACATCTCGACTGCGTTCCGGTTAAATAAATGATATTAGCAGTTGCTGAGCTATTGCGGTTGAACTGCCAAGGTTGGTATTTGTTTGGTGATTATCTTGAGGTTGCAAGGAAAGTGTTGGATTTTGTGTGTATTTTAATTAAACAAAATGCTCTTCGTAGCATTAATGAGTTTTATATGTTTCTACCTGTTGATTGCCATTACTTCAATTTCCATAAATTCCTTCAACATTCTTCGACCTCAGTGGACGTTTGAAGAAATTTATGATGTAAATTCGCAAAATCAAGTTACTGGTTAGTAAGTCAACCGCATTTAAAAAATTTACTAAAACCAAATTGATTTGTAAATTACCAACTTTGTTCTAAATTTTACAAATGGACAGGATAGAGGTTAATAAGTTGCCGACATTGTAATAAACTTACCGCATGATCATCAAATTGTTTGACAAATGTATCCAAAATTACCACAAAAAACAACAAATTTATCTCAAAAATTTTAAAATGGTATATAAGACAAATATACTTTGATTGGGTAAGAGGTTAGTAAGTTATGGACGTGATAATTAATTTGCCAAAGAATGTGACATTTACTAGCGTGGAGTTGAAGTTGCCATGGAAGTGGGACTTGCCTTCGACTTATATGTGTCGCCCTTTAATGGCATAGTTGCGCAAAGCTGCAGAAAGTATCATAACATTTTCAACATCTACTAAGAGCAAGAGTCATGGCTGATGCAAGATTCTTCATTTCCGATTAGGTAATATTAGAACTTTCAAGTCAATCTAGTGAGTAATATCATCAAATAATCAGATACACAAGGCCAAGAATGTATCGCCAAATCAATATAAAAAAATTCAATCGCCCGCTCATGCTAAAAACAATCATTTCGCTTCATCTTTCGTGTTCATGCATGTGGAATACATGCATCACTTGCTAATGCGCGGAGAGGAGCAGTGGCTGATCCTCGAACAGCCTAACCATTCTTCGATACAAACCCTGAACCCATGGGGTCCAACTACTTGAAGCCGTTCCTGTTGCCACATTCTTCAGTGAAAGAGCTGCATCATCCACCAAGTAAGGTACTTTGCATGTCGGTGAGAGAAATCTGGAGATGGTTCCCAGAGCAGTTGATGAATTTGACTTTCCCAGCTTCATCCAAAGTCCCCAATCCAATCCAGTCCTAGATGTAAAGCTCAGTCTACAGGAAATGGATCGGTAAGACACATTCATCTTTTTTTCCATTGGATTAATGGTGAGAGGTTGCAAATTGTAGCATCGAGTAAGGGCAAAGCATGTCAAGACAATCTTACCCCACAACGACAATACCATATTACAATATGTTCTCTTGCCCATTCTGTTCAGTTCATTTGTCTCATGTAAATGCAATATTGCTTAGATTATCGACTTTTCAAAGTTGAATGCTCAGTGATCAAATGAAAGTCATAACTCACTACCAAACGTAATTGCAGACGATGTCGTGTATGTACACATCCTACACCACAAGATTGTAGAGGAAGTGCTCGGTAAAGATATTGCTTTCCTAATCCTATGTTATTACTTTCAACGTGGTTAATCATTCATATATAAGACTCAGAAAATGTTTCAACTTGTTCTCTATTCCTACCGTGCAAAGTGCCAAAAAAATAAAAAAATAGATAAACTCGCCATAGTAAGGACTAGGTTCTGCAAACTAGCAAATCTTCCCTTGTAGGTTGAGTTTCTGTGGTGGACGTGTTCATTGTTTTAATTCTGGGAGAAATCTACAAACTTCTAGATAGTTAGCAAGGTCCTACAGAAACAGAAAGCAATTCACACCATGCTTAATTGAAAGAACATGTAGACCTTGTGACACAATAGCAAGTGAAATGAGGTTTCACATTGAGAAAAATCACTGGCAAATCAAAACATGAAGCTAAAAACAGGGAACTATGAACGCATGCATAGCACCTATCTTATTCGAAGAGTATCGTGGGCCACACCTATTTTGGGATGGTTATACAATTTCTTCACTTAATAATATGGTAAGATGTACAAAATTAGGACCCTCCAGAGTAAACGAAAAATCATCCTATATAAATATATGCTCTCTTAACACAGAATCGTGCTCACAGTCAGAATTTTCATATAACCAGCGGGTGCCAAGTGCTCCTGTGATTGTATGAAGGTTCCAGAACAAAACAAGAAGACGTGGTTACACAGTGAATTATGAACGAAGAGACTATAATATTTAGAGGAGTTCGTAGCCCGATCAAATAGTCCACAAGAACGCGGAAGATGCCAGACTTTAAAAGAAGGCAAAAAAATCAAACTACAGTAATATGAGCAAAACTCCGATCCCCCTCTGACCTCAATCGAGAGACCACTAGAGAACGGTGCATCCTGATGCCAAATCAATCTAAAACCACGCTACAAATGCAATTAGTGGTATTTGGAAATAAATATAGGAAAGACTTGAGAAGACAATTTCTTCTCGCCTTTGTCATGCACGATCCTACCAGAGAGAACTACTCTAGAATAGCCAAACAGAGTATCTCTTCACCAAATATATCAACTTACCAAGAAGTCTTTCGCATTTTGTGAAAGGATATTTAACTTTCTCGCTGATGTTAGCTTCCTTCTCTCTGCTAATCATTGGCGAAAGGAATGGATCAAACGGGAAAGGAATGAAGTACTTACTCTACAAAACGGTATAGATGCAATTCCAGCGTAAATACCCTGCCATAGTTATGAAGTACTTCACCTATTCCACGAACAGAGAAACAAGCCTCCTCTGTTAGAACCATTAACAAAAGCAATCTGGAAGAGTAATTCTGCTTCCTTATGAATTGAGTGGTAAGGATAAAAAAATTTAAGAGAATGACTCGCTGTTTGGTATTTGAATAACACAGCAATATGAACACAGCAATCTGTTAGAACCATTAACAAATAGGCAGTTGATGTCAAAGCAAAGAAACTGAACCATGGCAAACCTCCTCTATTCGATCCCTCCCCGCCGCGCACCACCCCCCCCCCAAAAAAAAAAAAAAAAAAAACAAAAAAAGAAAAAAAGAAAAGACAACTGGAGCACACATGACTTTGTTGTTTTCTTTTTTCTTTTCCTTCTTCCCCCATTTACATGGATCGGAGGATTATTCAAAATATAAGAGACTGAGTTTCTTTTCCACAAGTCCACTAATTTTTCACTTTACATCAGAATTTCTAAATGAGACATGGTATGATACTATACTATCGCAACCCTGTTTCTCTCTTACCATATGCTCTTCCTTTCATCCATCGAATCGCAACCCTGTTTCTCTCTTACCATATGCTCTTCCTTTCATCCATCGAATCGCAAATTTCAATCCAAGCGAAATAGTATGAATTTACATGGCTCTCTTTGCGGGTTAAGCAATAGGATACTCTTTTCCTTGGCCAATAACAGCAAAAAGGACCACGATGTCGAGAAGGTTGGTTAGCAAATTGATAAATTATATTGGCTACAGTTGCAGCAAGAAGAACTTAGCAAGCTCTGCAGCTGATCTAATTTGTGACGTCACGTTGTTTCATGTCTGCAAAGTCGTAAAATATTTGCTACAAATCATTGATATCGACAAGCAAAGAAGGAAAATTGACAGAACTACCGAGTTCCATCCAAAGTTCTCCGCCTTCCAATGGTCATGATCGTGATTGTGGTCATTAGGAAATTCAAGTATCCCATATATGAAAATCTGTTGCAAACTTGCTAAAACTTCTCCATAATTATTCATTGGGGGAGGACAGTCTACACTCTCCATTCGAGAAAATATTGAGTGCTCGAGTAGTATCATATAGGATTTACAGTAGTCCATTCATTAGTTGCCATGTGTGCAAATTGGGCCCCACACTGACTTCATCAAACTCTTTTTTCTTCTTCCTTCTTCGCCTACATATCTGAATGTGATTTGGGAGGTGACCAACCTCCTATCCTTAATTTTATTCTCCCATTGGCTCCTGTAATTCAACACCATCATAGATATTGGATCGTCACGAACTGTTGAAAACAGCTCATCTATTACGAAATTGGTAACTTCGTTGCGAGGCCACAGTAATGTTGCTTTAGACAATTTTAATGGCCCTGCTAGTAGGCTCGAAACGAAATAGCAAGTCATCTACGGCAAAAAGATATGCCTCTGAGGACATTAAACGACTGCAGATATATAAAAGAAGTTGAAAGGGCCTCGGCCGAAGGATATAAACAGATCATATGGGAGACCACCTTGTAGAAGACCACGGAAAGGTTTGAAAGGGTGAGGGCACGAGCCATTTACCAAAAGCGAGAAAGAGACTGTGGAGACAGTTTGTCAATTGAAGTGACAACGACGATTTTGACCCTAGAAAAAGGAAGTGCCAACGACGATCACCAAAGCCCAACTCACCAAGAACCCTTCAAATTTAAAATCCTGGGTTTTTTTTTTTTTTTTGCTCTTGGCCCTGGAAAGGCTCAGGTGTAGTTTGAAGACCCATGGAGATGAAAATGGGCCCAAAGCTTTTTGCTTTTCCCTTTTCTTTAGCAGAGCCTGATTGATGTGTGAAAGTAGCATGTTCAATTTGTAAGGACAACCAATGCATGATGCTTTCATGCTGATGCACAAGGTATGCCTCATGATTAATACATTAGCTTTGGGATGAGAATCCCTTCCTTGATCATGTATGTTGATTTCTTTGTTGAAAGGTCTGCCAAAGAAGCATGTAGATCGAGAGATAAATGGAGAGAAGTGCTCAGGCAAAACACCAGCTCTCACTGCAAAATAGTAATCATGATTCATGCCCCGTGTGCATGAGTTATCAGGTATCTGGTGCGAGATCCAGAAGGAGCTGTTCCTAATTGCCTAAATACGTTTGAATATATCCACATATATGGGAATAGAATGTGGATATATTCTATAACATTTTGATTGCTTATACCAATCACATTTTCATCCACAAAACAATAAGGATCAAAAAGATTTCTTGGAACCCCCAATAGTTATAAATGGGGATAATTATCATAAACCTATTGTACATGGTCAATTCAGTTTTAAATATTTTAATTTGACAAATTATGTTCTAAACCTTTGGCAATTTATTAGTATATTTGTTCCGCCAATTTGGTTGGCAACTATTGACATGGATGCCGCTTTCCTACATGGCATGGGCAACCAAGGGCTTCGCACTCCTCACCTAGTGGCTAGTGAGGGTTGCCGGGTTAGAGTTTGATAAAATGGAGAAAGAAAATAAAATAAGTAAAAGGGAAAATAAAACAAGAAAGAAAAAATAAAATCCGAAAAAATTATAAAAAAAAATTGTAATAATTATCTACATTAGTGCTAGTTATGTTACGTAGGATGACTTGTCATCCACATCACCTTTGGCCGGAATGACTACATTAAAGCTAGATTAATCAAATTGAAAGCTTTAATATTGAATTGATATTTTTTTTGATAAGGAAAAAAAAAAATTTGGTAAGGTTGAATTGATATTCATACAATAGATTTATGATTTTTTTTTTTTGGGTTAATTTTGTCGTTCACTTTGATACTAGCTTTTGCTCGGAGAAAATTCAATGTGCTCTTAATCCACCATGCAAACATCCCCATCGAAATGAACAAGGAGAGTGGCTCCATAAATATTGAGAAGTTACACCGAAACCTCATGCTGCATGGACAACGCAGTTGAATCCAGAAAGGCGCGCTCTCAAACGGAGGTAGGGAGAGATTGCACCGGTTCACCGCAGCGAAGAATCAGGAAAGCATCACCAACCGTCCAAGGGGGACCGTCCGTACAGTAGTCTTGTGTCATAATCTCCTTCCCGGTCCTCTTCGAAAACTCAAGGAAATTTCTTCATGTACTAACTATGCTGTCCGACCCACTAGGAAATCTCGAAGAAACTTCTCTACAGTGCACCAATTCCCACTAAACTATTTTGGCCTTTCCTCTTCGAAAGCCCAAAGAAATTCCTCCGCGATACACGCACGGTCTCTTTTGCTGAATGGCAGAAAAATATTTAGTAATAACAATGTGAATTAGCTCCAAAAGATTTCGATGACGGTAGCATGGGACAGGTTAATTGATTGAAAACTTCCATGACAATTCCTCCTACAAACCACTCTTAGACTAAAATCTTTTTTCCTATAAATCCGAGACTGAAAATGCCACATGGGAAGTAGTTTCCCTAGTGAATTGATATTTTCTGATTTTGCTTATCATTTTCCAACTAATAAAAATGAGAAAAAAAAAACAAAAAATATTGATCCGAAAGGTGCAAGTTTTATTATCAAATAATCCGTTCAATCCAGTGGCATGCCTAATCGACTGAGTGCACCTACTGTAAAGATGGGACAATAAATTCTAAAGTTTGAATCACTCAAATTAAAAGCAATTGCTTATCCTATAGGTCACCACATACTTATATCACCATTTAATTAAGGCCTAATACGAGATTGTATCAAGCCCTAGCTGCCGGCCTCCTCTTCTCTCTCTCTCATCTCCATGCAACTTTCTTCTTCAACCTCCATAGAGGGAAGGGCTTGAGTTCGATCTCTCTTCACTCCCTTTTTCTTTGATTGATTTGGTTTTCTTTTTCTTGTTTCCTTCTCATTTGGGGGGCTTTTCTCTTCTGATCTAATCTAAATCTAAAAGCTTCTCTCTCCCAATTTGTGAAGGTTTATATTCCAATTTAATTTAGATTTGAGGATTTTTGCATTTATGTTTTCAAGGTTTCGTTTCTCTCGAAGTTTAGTTGTTGTACAAGTCTAGAGTTGCAAGACATTGTAGTAGTTTTGTGAAGGCTTCGTTCAATTAGATCTGTGCTCGGACAACATTTTTACTTTGAATGGTGATGGCTGGGGACATTGAACCTAGACGCACACCACCGAAAGACAAAGCCATAGCAATTTATGGAGTTCTTGATGTGTGCTCATTATTGAAGACGGATTCAGTGATCGATCGACAATTTTGATTTGAAAAAATCACAGATATGCTCTTTGAACATATGGCTCTTAACTTTGTTCTGATGATTCATCCTATTATTTGGAACTTGTTTTGCTTTGAAACTATCTAGGGTTTATTTTGGTTTGCAGTTGGATGTGTTGTCTTTTTGTGGAAATGAATGAAATGTAACCTTTCAATTAAAAGAAAATTAAGGCCTAATACTATATACCAGTTACTTATCATTAACCAATAAAATATACACAATAACATTGGCTTCTAGTGACTAAGAAGATTCTAAAAAGTTGCTGGTTTTACTTTCTTTTTATCTTTTTGAGGTTAATTTATGGAGAGATTATTGTGATTCTTTGATACCCTGATTCTCTTTCGTTCACCCAGATTAATTACGGTGATATATTATTTTTTGAAAAAAAAACATAATAAAATTTAATAATACTAACACGTAGCGATCAACTTTTTTTTTTTTGGTCTGAGTAGTGATCAACTTAAATAGACGGGAATGTCATGTTTAAAATTTATTAAAAAAATTTCTCTTGATTTACTGAGTAATTCGCAAACTCATATTATCTCAGTATTTTATTCAAGAACAAGGACAAATCTAGCGCGAAGTGGGGGTGCTGCTTGCCGAAGGTCAAAAAATTAACTTTCCAAAGGATATAATCCCCTGTTAAAAAAAAAAAAAAAAGGATATAATCCCACTTTCGTATCTATAACCTCATTTATTGTAATTGTGTGCAAATTATTTTGAATACTAGCTATTTGCAATGCTAAAGTACAAGTTTAATCGGTATACGAGACTTGTACGTTATTTTATGAATCTCCAGATAACCGGGTTTTCTCACTTTCGTAACCCTAGATTATATAAAGAGAAAAGTTACAAATTGATTAATTTCAACACGTTAATGTTTGCAAGAATTTCTTTTGATTAGTAAAGTGAAGTGAGAGAGGACAAAGTTGTAAATGGGTTTATTGGCTGTGTCTACAAGGATGTCTTCCAGTATGTATGCTTTATTTTCTAGCCAAAACAATAAATATTGCGACCTTACCATCAACATGATATTGCCCTTTCTAACTGCGACTCATCTACCTTCACACGGCATTAAAATGCATCATTCTAATTTCATTGCGCTAGAGTTATATACCAGTACTAGGACTGATCGGTTCCCGGGTCGATCCTGTTGCGAGGTAGAACCAGGAATCAAACCAGGAGGACCAATTCCCAGACTCTAGGATCGGGAAATGAGCCCAACCGGTCCTGGAACTAGTAATCGGACTGACTGATTGGTCCAGTTCGGTTCGGAGAATTGATAATTTGTTATTTGTTTGTCGCCGTGTTGGATGAGTTGGTGCTTGTGGCTTGAGGATCTTCCGATTATGCAGTGAAGGATGAGGAGATAAGTAGTTGTTTCAGTTGGATTGGTCCTTTCTTAGTGACACCGTCTTGTCGATGGGCTGACGAGAGTGCACTGTTTTGTTGATAGCTTTGTCTTTTTCTGTAGATCATCCAGAAAGTATTTTGTTCAGTGGCTGCATGGCCTTGTTGTCAATTCATAAACCGCAGCATAATTGCAAAGGAGCTGGTGTGATGCTAATAAACTTGCTTTTTATAGATCCCGTCGCAACGTTTCTCAGTTTGTCGCCGGTAGAGCAGTGACTAATGACTAGCGAGGTGTTCTCTGATCCAAAAAGCATCCGCCATCGTCAATCCAGAAGAAGGAGAAAGAAAGACGGAGATGGAGATGGTCGGAGAGGCAGACCAGAAGGAGATGGCCGGCGAAGGTCAAGATTCAGCCATGCCTTCACCTCCAGACGAGCCCGTGGGTGTCCTTGCCGATTCTTCCCCTTCTGCCTTCGATTCTGATTCCGATTCCAACTCCGATTTCGACTCCAAGGCTGAGGACAAGCTCCGGATTGAAGCCCTGGAGTCCCAGCTCTACAACAATCCTTCCGACTACGACGCGCACCTCCAAATTCTCCTCCCTTTTGCTCCCTTTGCTTATGATTTCTCCTTTTTCCTTCTCCCACGTCCATGTATCCCACGCCTAAACTGGTGTAGTTCGGCGTGTCTTTTGATTGCACGACGGTCCTTCGCCCAGCCTCAGGAGGACTGCGACCACAACGACCGATTCTGTCTTCAAGAATCAAGCTTAAAGCTTCGTTTTTTTCTGTGGGTTTTTATCAGCTTGTGTTAAGGGAGGGGAAAGCAGAAAGTGGAAGGGAGGGGAAAGCAGTAAGCAAAAAGGGAAGGAGGGGAAAGCAAAACCTAAAATGGACAAAATGGTTTTTCTCGATTTTTTTTTTTTTATATCAATCGGTCCTGTTCAATTGGTCCCATCGGTCTGATTCCCACCTTAGAACTAGGAACCAAACCGCCCTCTTTAGGAACTACCCAGAACCGGCCGATCCAATCCGGTCTAGGTGGTTCCTAGTTTAGGTCGTTCTTGTTGCACACTCCTAACCAATATAACATGTCTTACATGTGTGGGATTATGAAATTAAAAACAATCACTAACATCTCTATCTTGACTAACTTGCCTATACCGTTGTAGAAATGACACACAAGCCCGCCGCACCCACACATAAAGTTCTAGCTTTGGCTCTAGCTCACTCATGCCGACACGGCGGAAGAGCCTACCATATTAATTTGAGAATTCGTGAGATTTATCTACCAACTACAACTTGTTATAGATAAAGCCAAATATTTGTTTTTAGGGGCTTTTTTGTCTTTTCTATTAGATTTCCTTTTAGGTTAAAAGTGGTACCTATATATTAGCAATGGCAAAAACCCTAGCCGTCAAGACGCTAAAAAAGGAAATATAGAAGCAAGAAAAAGAGAGAAGAAAAAAGTGAGTTTTTTTCTTGATGAGGGTTCTCAATCTCTTTGTGCCCTGATCTTGAGAGAAGATCGTCGTTGTATTCCAACTTTTTCCGAAGTTTAGTGGATTCGCAGAGTGTCTCTACGCGAAGACGTAGCCCAGGTTTGGGTGAACTTCTATAACAAATTTTCTGGCGTGTTCATCTGATTCTGCTCTTTTATTACTATATTCTGTCTGGTGAATTGTTTGCGAGCGTTATTTTTCTGGAATCGACGTGAGATTTCGTAACAACTGGTATGAGAGCCTGGGTTGGCTAATCGAGAACATCGAGGGTTTTCGGTGACGTTCGATTGAAAGCAAGCAGTATGGCAGAAGATAAAATCATAATCAATAAGTTCAATGGAGAGGATTTCGGATGGTGGAAACTACAAATAGAGGATTATCTTTATCAGAAAGATCTCTATGCACCACTTGAGGGTTGGAAACCCGAGATGGCGGAAGTGGATCCAACGGCGAAGCCGATGGAAAATTCTTGATCGAAAGGCGTTAGGTGCGATTCGTCTAGGGTTGATGAAAAGACAGGGTACCACATCGCGAAAGCAAAAACTGCAAAAGAAGCCATGGATATTCTAACGAATATTTTTGAGAAGCCATCCACATCAAATCGGGTATTTTTCTTTGAAGAAACTGGTTAATATGAAGTTATCTCGATAGAAGTTACGTGGCGAGCATATTAATAGTTTCACACAGTCACGGGTCAATTGGAATCCAAGTAGCATAAATTTAGATATGAAGCTTCAAGCTTTATTATTTTTATGTTCTCTTTCGTAAAGCTATAATACCGTAGTGCAGGAATTTCGAGCACCATGAAAGATGATTTAACTCTTGATGATGCTGTGAGTAGTATCATGGATGAAGAGATGCGAAGGAAAGTCTCGTGTGGAGATAATTTTTCTGCATCTACATCTTCAACGGCACTTGCAGTGGAGAACCATGGAAGAAGTAAAAGTAGATGAAATTTCAGCGGTCGTGGCAGATCACAATCAAGGGGTAAGAGACAGGTTGCAAAAGATGAGTGTTGGTTTTGTCACAAACCGGACACCGGAGGTTTCAAAGTGTGAAGCCTACAAAAAGAAGCAGCAAGATGAGAATCAAGGTGCTAATGTAGTTAGCGATAAATCTTTGCTAGATAACTTGTGTTTGTCTCAGGGTTTGACTTGACAACGAGATAAATGGTTTATTGATTCTCGGGCGCTTCTTTTCATTGCACTCGCAAAGAGACATATTTGATGATTATGCTAGTGGAGATTTTGGACAAGTGGTTGGGGAAACGGCCACATGTGTCCAATTGTTGAGAAAGGAACCGTGGATCGTGAACATCTCGTGGAGGACGTCTAGTTTTGCGTGAAACTAGGCATATTCCAAAATTAAAGAAAAATCCGATTTCAACCAAGAAACTTGACCAAGAAGGTTTGGTAATAACCTTTGGTGCGGAGAGTGGAAGATAACCTCAGGGGTAAGAGTAGTAGCAAAGGGAAAGCGTACAGGTACACTTTACTTTCTCCAAGGAGACAATATCAATGATATGGTTACAACTATAATGGCTACAGGTAATTTATCTACTCTTTGGCATTATCGTTTGGGACATCTTGGTGAAAAAGGTGTAAAACAGTTACACTCGAGGAAATTACTTCCGGGTATACGTAAAGTTGAGTTAGATTTTTGTGAGAGTTGCATTTATGGAAAACGAGGAAGGTTGTTAGTTTTCAATTGAATGGACGACAAAATAAAGGCCGAAGCTAGAGTTGGTTCATACCGATGTATGGGGACACGTCGGGAACTCTCTTATGGTGGTAAGAGATATTTTGTCACATTCATTGATGATGCAACAAGAAAGACTTGGGTCTATGCTCTTAAAGAAAAATCAGAAGTATTCGGGATGTTCGTAATGTGGAAGACCATGGTAGAAAAAGAAAAAGGTTATCGATTAAAGCTTTGAAATCTGATAATGGTGGTGAATACACAAGTAAAGAATTTGCAAATTATCCGAGTCGAGAAGGTATACATGGGTTAAAGACTGTTCCTAAAACTCCTCAAGAGAAGGTGTAGCTGAAAGGATGAATAGGACTATTTTAGAACGTGCGAGATGCATGAGACTACACGCAGTCTCCCGCTACACTTATGGGCTGCCACGGTTGATACAACCTGTTTATCTTATCAATAAGTCCATCTAGTGCGTTGGATGGAGAAATACCACAAGAGCGGTGGTCGTAAGAAGATTAATTATTCACATCTAAAGGTGTTTGGTTGTATTGCATATGCTTTGATTGACAGGAGGATAGGAAAAGCTTGATGCTAAGTCTCGAAGTGCGTCTTTATCAGATACGGTGGCGACGAGTATGGCTATAGACTTTGGGATTATGAGAATAACAAAGTCATCCGCAATCGCGATGTGGTATTCCATGAAGAAAAGATATACAAGAATCGTCAGATAGAGACAGAGCATGAGAAGTTAGTACAACCAGAGTATGTTGAATTAGACATAATGTCCGTGAAGATGTTTCCAGTAGATCAAAGTTCACCTGAAATAGAGGTTCAAGATGAACCTATTATCAGTGAAGAGGTAGTTCAAGAAGAACGCAGTGATTCGGAGCAAACGAATGACCCCGAAATATTGTCGTGAGAAGGTCTACATGTGTGAGAAAGCCAAAGGTAATTTTTGACCCATCGCTAATACATTTCGAGCCATGTCTTATATACAGATTCGGGAGAATCGGAGACTTACGATGAGGCAAAGGCAAACACGTCTCACTTGCAGTGGGAGTGTGCTATGAAAGACGAGATGAGCTCGTTACTTCAAAACAAAACTTGGGAGTTGACCAAGTTGCCCACAGGTAAAAAAGCTTTATTGAACAAATGGGTGTACAGGATTAAGAATGAAGCATATGGTAATATTAGATACAAGGCGAGACTTGTAGTCAAGGGCTTTTCTCAAAAAGAAGGGATCGACTACTCCGAGATATTTTCACCTGTAGTGAAAATGACATCAATTAGAGTTCTGCTAAGTATAGTTGCAGTGGAGGATCTTCATCTTGAGCAGTTAGACGTAAAAACAGCGTTTTTACATGGTGACTTAGATGAAGAATTATACATGGCACAACCTAAGGGTTTTGAAGTCAAAGGTAAGAAGCACATGGTATGTCGCTTGAAGAAAAGCTTGTATGGCTTGAAACAAGCTCCGCGACAATGGTACTTAAAATTTGATGGTTTTATGCAAGAAAAAGGATTTGCACACTGTGAGTCTGATCACTGTGTTTATTTTCGCAAATATGATGATGGTGACATTGTGTATCTATCTTTATATGTGGATGACATGCTAGTGGCTAGTTCCAATATGAAGAGAATCGTAGAAGTGAAAAAGATGTTATCATCACAGTTTGCTATGAAAGACTTGGGAGAGGCCAAGAATATTTTAGGCATGAAAATTATCAGCGATAGGAAAAATAAGAAATTATGGTTGTCGCAGGAAGACTATGTGAACAAGGTGTTAAAGAGATTTAACATGGACAAGGCAAAACCGGTTGCAACTCCTCTAGCGAATCACTTCAAACTTTCCAAGGATATGTGTCCAAGCACTCAGGCTTTGAAAGATGAGATGGCGGTAGTTCCATATGCATCAGCAGTAGGGAGTTTGATGCATGTCATGGTGAGCACGAGACCAGACATTGCACAAGCAAAGTGGGAGTTGTGAGTCGATATATGCGAACCCGGAGTAGAGAGCATTGGAATGCGTTAAATGGATATTGAGATATCTAGCAGTACTTCCAACTACTCACTTTGTTATGGTGGTACATCTCTAGAGTTGCAGGGTTATGTAGATGCAGATCATTCGGGTGATCGAGATAGTGGTAAGAGTACCACTGGATATGTCTTTACAATTGCAGGTACAGCAGTGAGTTGGGTATCTCAACTACAAAAAGTAGTTGCTTTATCGACAACAGAGGCAGAATATGTAGCTATTACAGAAGCCTCCAAGGAAATCATGTGGTTACAAGATTATATGGAGGAGTTACATCGAAAACAGCTAGTCAGTACACTGTGGAGTGATAGTCAAAGTGCAGTGCACTTAGCAAAGAATGCAGCTTACCACTCAAGAACTAGACATATCAAGAAGCGTTATCACTTTATCAGGTCAGCAGTGAAAGATAATGAATTAAAGCTACAAAAGATTGATGGCTCGAAGAATCCAGCTGACATGATGACCAAGGTAGTAGACAGAGAGAAGCATATTTTCTGTACTACTACCATTGGTATTACTCCATGTTGATTGATGAGGAGTATCGTAGAGGCACAAGTTTTTCAACTACTATTTTTTGAAGAAGATGGATGCAAAGTTGCTTGGTGCTTGGGTATATTTGTCTTCAAGTGGGAGATTGTTATAGATAAAGCTAAATATTTGTTTTTAGGGGCTTTTTTTGTCTTTTCTATTAGATTTCCTTTTAGGTTAAAAGTGGTACCTATATATTAGCAATGGCAAAAACCCTAGCCGTCAAGACGCTAAAAAAGGAAATATAGAAGCAAGAAAAAGAGAGAAGAAAAAAGTGAGTTTTTTCTTGATGAGGGTTCTCAATCTCTTTGTGCCCTGATCTTGAGAGAAGATCGTCGTTGTATTCCAACTTTTTCCGAAGTTTAGTGGATTCGCAGAGTGTCTCTGTGCGGAGACGTAGCCCAGGTTTGGGTGAACTTCGATAACAAATTTTTCTGGCGTGTTCATCTGATTCTGCTCTTTTATTACTATATTCTGTCTGGTGAATTGTTTGCGAGCGTTATTTTTCTGGAATCGACGTGAGATTTCGTAACACAACTCATATATCGCAACGTGAGATCAGAGGCATATCTAGCACCCTACATATCTAAATTGAAACTCATGACCTATTGGGTCAACACATTACATATGTCTAGTCCACGAAATTTAACAAGCGGGGGAGTGGTAACTGGAGTAGCTTCTTGACAAAGCATATACTATTTAAATGAAGTTTAATATCTTCATTGTCCATTAATAGTTGCATATGAAAAATTAAAACTGATTAGAAAGTACCCCTAATTGTCTACCACGCAACGTTGCTTCATATTAAAATATAGGGATAAGTGTGCTAAAAGTTCTAAAATTTGTTATGAAAGTGCAATTGAATCATAAAATTTTCAAAAAGTGTGACCAAGTCATAAATTTGTCATGAAAAAGCGATTGAGTCCTAAACTTCCAAAAAGTCTAATTAAGTCCAAAAACTTATTGAACTAGTACAATTAAGTCATTCCATTAACTTCGTCCAATTTGGCAAATGGAAAATGCTAATAAGTTTGAAGATTTGATTGCACTTTTTGAAAATTTTAAGACTCAATTACACTTTTATGATAAATTTTAGGACTTACGAAACATTTATCCCTAGAAAATATGACAACTTTAAAAATAAAGAACATGACAAGGCTTGACTTTCTTTTGGCACCTCAAAGCAAGTCTATCTATTCTTGATAGAGGGTCCATTTGTCCAACTAAAGTTTTGTTTTGGCTTTGTTTGCTTGGTCAAAAAGCAGACATATGGTCTTTAAATGATGATTTTCAGGTGCATTAAGCATCCTATGAAGGTTATCACGTAACGGATTTTATGATTCGTGTTAATTTTCATGTAGTGTTGAATGTGTATTAAAATCTAAAATCTGCTTGTGAGGACTACCTTCATCTAGTGGGGATTAATCAAATACCTAATGATTTTGATGAATACCGCAAAACTACAAGAAATTTTAGGCCAATTGTTCATTATATATTCGAGTTGGTATCTTGATCAAGTCTCTAATAAATTGATCAATGAAATCGATTGGCACACATAAAGAGATATGGTATGATGGGGAGAAAGCGTTTTTTTCAACTATTTCTTGTCTCATAATTGATCAACTAGAGGAGATATTGTCAATAGCAGCATAAAGCTATGGCAATAGAGATTTCCAGATCAGAAACTAAATATTCAGATCTCATTGACTACGAGATATTTTATGAGCCTCCGAATAACTAGATCTCCACATCCCTACCCCAAGGTTTAAAAAAAAAAAAAAATCCACTTTGAATGATAGATTTCTACTAAGAAGGTTTTTTTGGGCGAAAAAGGGCTTTCTTTGGTCTCATCCAATTAACCTTATTTTAGTGTACTAAAAAATACCTTCGGAGTTCGAAGCATTTCATATTCCACAACCAAGAAGAAAATATCACTTAGTTGAGTGGTTTAAATCTACGAATAAATCTATATTCTTACTTTACTAGAAATGTTATTCAACAAGTAATTAAGAGATTTTTATATGGTGTATACAATGATAATGTTAAGCTATCTATTGTAAAATTATGTTAAAGATAATGGATCTTGCAAGTAAATCAATATGAGAGAATGAAATCACCAGTGAAATGAATGAGAAACAAAAAAGTAAATGAGAAATTCACATGATCCGATCCAAGTGTCTAATTCTACTCCAAGAGAGAGTTAATAGCAAATAATCCATTAATCAATTACATAGTTATAGAGTTATAATTACTCCTATGCTTGAGTGTTTTCCAACTCTAGATTACACTCAAACATACAATATTTAGTTTCATGTAATTACTTGATAAAACTTGATAAAAGAAATCACCGAGAATTATCTCACAATTTGAAAAACTCATGTCTCCAAGAAGAAAATGCCTCAATTGGATGTAAACTCTCTTTGCACTAAAATCACCATATGATGCCTTTATCTAGGGGAGATTAGCAATGACGAGCATAAGTCTAAGTTTATCAATATATTCACTTGGATCAACCTTCAGTCAAAATTGATACCTTCATTTGGAAAGATCACTAAGAGAGAGTCAAAGTCTGAACTCGTGAATATATTTAGTTATACCTATATTAACTAAAAAAACTTAAGTTAATAAGCTATAGGTCAATTAAGATTATTAACTATTCAATAACATATCAATTCTCCATTGTAAAATTTTCCTAGCACAATTCACACATGCATTATAATACTATCAAATTTGGTACACATTATACTCTTAACATTTTAATTTTTCCATGCAGATAGTCGTGATTCCACAATTTTTCTACTTTAATATTCAACAACAAAACTAGGGTTATAGTGGAGATTGAAGTGTGTTGAGACCTCTTTTTTCGGCGCCCAATCAGGGCAGGCTTGCGGAGGCTAATGGTTTGAGTAGGTCTATTAGACTTAACCCAGGCTCTTTCAAACCCACCAATTCATAACTTAATATTTTGAGATTTTTTTACTTATAAGTTAAGGAGTCACCACTAATTAATTTGGGATAGGTCAATTACAAACGAAATATTGGAAGGAATATTCGCTCCTACACAATCAAATAAATTAAATTCGGGGACTTGATTACACTTTCTAATTATTAATACTCTTCCGATATCTAATTTTGTTTAAACCCTAAGGCTTTTTGAAATTTTGAGGGGTTTTTCATGCATTTGCGGAGGAAAAAATTTTTTTGGGTCTTTTTCTATTTTTTGAACATAAAAAGCATTTTTGGATTTTTGATATTTTTCTGAAAATATTAATCATTTTTGGCTTTTTTTTTTTGGAAAATTAGGAAAACATGGGGTATTTCTGGATTTTTTTTTTTCTGATTTTCTGAAAATAATTTATTTTTATTTATTTTAATTATTAAACTATTATTTTTAATTATAATATGATATTATATATAAAAAAACGACTCGACAGAGGTCCGCCCGGTTTTTTTTTGGGGGGGGGGCGGTGTGGCCGGTGTTGGTGTGGGGCTATACGCTTGGATCTCGCCCCTCCTTCTCTGGATTGGCTGGCCTCTCTCGGATCTCTCTCCAGCTCTCCAGCTGGCCTCGACCGCTCCTACTCGGCGTCTCTTCTCTGGCTGGCCTTGGCTGCTCCTGCTTGACGTCTATCCTCTGAATCTGACCCTCTTCGGCGATCTCCGGCGGTTCGCCCTTAGGCCTCCCCCAAAATCTCTCGGAGAAGGTTCTCGAAGCTCGCTGCCGGTGATCCTTCTCTTCGCCGTGGTTTGGCCTTCCCCCGACGCCCTATTTATAGGCGAGGGGAAGGCCGGTTGACGAAGGTTCGGTAGTTCGTCCTTCGCACACCGAATGGCCTCCGCCGGCCAAATCGGCGTCCCATTTGTCGAGGTGGCTCTAGCTAGGCCACCTCGCATTGAAGACGCATCCCCTCCGCCTGCCGCGTCGTACGTCGCCATCTCCTCCTCCATTTTGGCATAGCGCGCGTCCGGCCTCTGGCGTGTGCTGCTCATCCGAACAGGGAAGAAGACAACGTGAGGAAGAAGACAAACAGGAGAAGGGGGCCGGGCCTGGGGGGAGAAAAGGGCCGGGCTGGGCCCTGGGGGCCCGCGCGAGGGTAAAGAAAAAAAGAGGAAGGGGCTGGGCCAATGGGCTGCTGTTTTTTTCTTTTTCTTTTTATTTATTATCATTATTTTTATCCGAAAAAGGTGAAAAGAGAAAATAAAATATAGATGCAAATAAAAACTAAGCCCTAATTTAAAATACCAAGGCAAAATTTAGGTGTCAACAAAATGAAGTTGCTAAGTGGTAGTAGGTTTCGCGACCTTCCCAATAGTGAACCACTAGGGGAAGGCTAATGGTTATTAATGGGAATGAAGGTTTCCTCATGAGGCAATTGTTTGTGTTTAGCATGGGCTCTTTTCGATAAGCCCCACCAATCTTAACTTGGTATTTAATTAGACATGTAATTTACCTTACCTTTTGGAGCTGCCGCTAATTTTCATGGGTCGATTAGACACACAAGTAAAATGTGAGAGTATATTTCTTCAAATCAAATATTCAAATGGATTCGAGGAGTTAATTACACTAGATTAATCCAATGCCGTTTTGGTATCTTTTCTTATTATTTTGAAAATATTTTTGCAAGCAATCTTAATTGATTTTATCTAATGTGCTAGTATGGGAGATGGTGATCATGTGAGTGTGCAATCGAGAAAGTAACACTCAATAATCAAAGTAGTAAATAGATTGTAAAAAATTTAAAGAACCTGGATTCACCAAGCCAAAGCAAAGCATATAATTATCGATCACCACATGGTTTCTACAAACTATTAGCTAGGAATATATGCATACATAATGCATGAATGGTGTCTATGATTTGCATGAGTTAATGACTAACTAATATGCAATATATTCTATTTTTTTTATTATATAACCAACACAATGATTTAAGAAAAACACAAATAAACCCTAGAGTTCTATGTTAAAAGAAATTTACCGATATGCCAAGGACCTAATCAAATAACTAAATGATATGCAAGAATGATGCAGCTACGTGATATGCATGATTAGTTTTAAATGACAAATGATGGAATTAATTCCGAAAATTATCTATGTGGGACATTAGTCAGAATTAATCCTAAATGATCTACTGAATAGTAGGCGATATGAATTTTAGAAAAAGTTAGCCTAATTAATGCAATCAACGTGAGACTCTCTAATTTGACTTTTTTTTTTATTCTTTTTTCTTTTATAAATTAACAACAAGACAGATGACCCTAAAGTCTATAAATTAAATGAACATGCAATTTCTATTATATATGCAATATGGAACATTTTAAATAATGTATGCCCCATTCTTAGTTAATTAGCAAAAATGAGTGGTCTATGGAAATCATGAATCTATTCTATATGAAGACCATATGGAGTGCAATTTTTATATTAAAAATCTGAGACCTAACGAACAATTAGTGATTATGGAATTATATGCAATGGATGATGCATGTAATGCCATTAATAGTTAACGTTATCCATATGATTAATTCTAAAAGCCTTGTATTCTATGATACGCATGCTATGGGACTGATTAACTCGAAACCTACATGCAATCTACATATTATAATGACATTTTATTTTAATGAAAAGTAGGCGTTATCCTAAATTTATGTTCATTTTAAGATTAAGTGCATTGCCCCAACTATGGAAATTACGAGTGCACCCTAAGCTCTAAATATGTATGCGAGATTATGATACGCAATTTATACATGATGATCGTCAAGCATCAAAGTATATGTTTTATCAAAGTTTACCATTAAAAATCAAAGACATTATTGTGATGCATGTAAACTTTTTCCAACCAATCACGCATAAAAAGTTATGTTATAGTCACGAATAATGAAGGGGCGATACTAAGCAGCTGACCTCTAGGCCCAAAGGTCCGGCGCCCTAATATTCCTTGACTAATGCAGGAAAATATTTAAAGCAGAATTAGATATCCTAAGGCTTTACTAAGGCCCTGTTTGGTAACCATCCAAACAAGGCTAAATTATGATTTTTTATTCCCAAAATCAGTTTAGGCTCAGAATTGTGTTTAGTAAAAATTTTATTCCCGAGAACAGATTGGGAGTGGAATCAAGAATAAAAAAAAAAAAAAAAAAATTGATTCTTGTTCCAGAATTAGAATTGAGAATCAAAACTAACAACTCTTCTTCTTCCCTTCGGCCATCTCACGACCCACCGCCCGCCATTATCTACCGCCGCTGGTTGCCGTCCGCCGGTCCAGCGAGCTCACGAAGAATAAGAAGAAGAAGAAGAAGAAGGAGAAGGAGAAGGAGAAGGAGAAGAAGAAGTAGAAGGAGAAGGAGAAGGAGAAGGAGAAGCCTAGGCCACCAAGGAGGCTTGGAAGGAGAAGGAGAAGGAGAAGGAGCAAGTCTCGTGAGAAGAAGAAGAAGAACCCCACAGAAGAAGAAGGAGAAGAAGCAGAAGCATAAGAAGAAGCAGAAGAAGAAGAAGAAGGAGAAGGAGAAGAAGAAGGAGAAGGAGAAGAAGGAGAAGCCTTGCGGAGAAGGAGAAGGAGAAGGGCCTTCCGAGAAGAAGAAGAAGGAAAAGAAGAAGGAAAAGAAGAAGATGACTAGCCACAAGAAGAAGAAGAAGAAGAAGGAGAAGAAGAAGGAGAAGAAGAAGAAGGGGAGAAAAAGGAAAAGAAGAAAAAAAGGAAAAAAGTGAAAAATTTATTTAAAAATTAAAATGAATTGATTTGGAATAGAATTAATGAACAAGGTAACAAACACAATTTTATTACAAAATCAGAAATTTTGGCAAAAAAAAAAATCATTTCTGATCAGAATCTACTCCAGGAAACAGAATCGTTACCAAATGTGCCTTAAATGTCACGAACTTTAACATTATATACTAAAAATTAAGCCACCACATTAAAGACTTAGCTTACGTGGAATCAAAATGGCAACTGAGTGATAGAAGTAGCGTCGACAAAGGTAATCAACGCTCGTGAAGCTGCTGCAGGGATGTCCAAAAAGCTAGGTTGACTCAAGGAAGAGGTTCCAAGCAAAGCCAGCAAGTCCAAATGTAGCTGGGGATGCAGCGGGGCTGAGCGGGAATCGCCGGAGATTGGTGGAGACATCTAGAGTTGACCGCAGGGAACTCAGCAAGTCGAAGAAGGCAGGGCTGAAGGTCAGGGCTTGCTGAAATTCGCTGGTTCACCGAGAATAGCTTTGGACACTGCAGGAAAATTATAGGCGCGGCGGAAGCTCGAGTGAGGCTACTGGACTCAGTTGAGGCATCAAGAGCTCGCTGGGGTTTGCTTGAACTGGTCTGGAGAAGAGCCAGGTCACTTGGGCGTGCTCAAAGCTTGCTGATTGCCCACTGGGAAAATCTGGAAGCTGCGTGGACTATAGCGTGATGTCGTGCAAAAAGGCCATTGCAACAATTTTTGAATTATTTTAAAGTAATGACTTTTATAGAAGTTATGACCGCAATGAAAATCATGATTATATTACTAGTTATATAACTACCTTTTTAATGATCATATGATGGCTTTTTAACGACTTTGTAATGATTAATTTATTTTTTCATAAATCCTCTATCATTTTACAACAACATTATAATAGTTTCGTAACTGTTCTCTCTATTTTGAATATGAAAATAACTTCAAAAGATATTTTTGAATATATGCCGAATTATGAAGAGAATATCATTTTCTTCTTAAATCTTTTCTTTCATTGCTGGGTTGTATAACATTTTTCTTATTTATTCTATTATTCTGTACAGGGGCAAGAGCTGTGGTGGCTTAATTGACAGAAGATATCCTACAGTACTTGCAGGATCCAGAAAATTGATCGTATTTTCGGATATTTTTAATAGATTTCCAACTATCCTTATTTTTCATTTCATATAATATTTTTCCAACGGGCTGGACACGACAACAACAGGGATACTGGGACGTGTAGGCAAGGCTAGTGATTGCTATGAGTGGGGCCTGGAAGCTGCAGCTAAACTGATGGCACGGAGAAAGTTTGTTCGCCGTTGCTCAGGTTGCGGACCGTCAGCGAGGGCGCTTTGGTTCGCTGGCTCGTCCACGTCTGCTTCCTAGTTGCAGCTTCGTGGCGCGGCTGCAGGGAAGAATTGATGCTCGCCGGAGGTGCTGGTTAACTGATGTTGGTAGCGAACAGTAGTTGCAGGAATTGGCTGGACTGGCGGATCTCTTCGGTTCTGCTGGAAATCTCTTGTCGCGACCTAATTTTTTTGGGCAATCCACCTAAAATTTGACTAATGGGTTACTAAGTCTTTAAGCTTAGCTCAGGCTCTCCTAAGCCCATACCAATTCGCGACTTAGGTTTGAGTTTTTAACATGCAAATGATTTTCAATCAGGAGTCGCCATTAATCTATTTTTGGTGGGTCGATTAGAAACCCAAGTAAAGTAATGGTATATTTACTTTACTCCTACAAACCAGAGATTTATGAGTTCGGGGATTTGGTTACACTAAACTATCCTAGTGCCCTTTCGGTACCTTTTTTTATTTCATTTAAAAAAAAATGTTTGGCAAGCAATTTGGATTGATTTTAAATCTATTCTTCTAACATGTGAGGTGATCATACAATGTGCATATCACCAATTTAACACTCAAGAAAGCAATTAAATACTGCAAAACATACCTAGAAGCAACGAAAGCATCTGCATTATTAAATCAGAATTCACATTAGCAACCCTAGATATGATTTCTAATTAACACGCAATTTCAATTCTTGTTTTCACTTTATTTAATGAAAATCATGCGATGCATACTAATAATCTAATATGACGTGGCAGCATGACCTAAACTATATGACATGAAGAAATGCAACAATTAAATGCAATCTAAATGACCTAATTCTAATGACATGCAATGCGATGCAATGACATACAAAATTATTTAAACTAAGATGACATTTATTAAATGACTTAGTCTAATGACGAGGAAGTTCTAATTAAATGAATCTAATAAAAACTAAATGACGTGCATTTGATATTTCTATTTAAAAATGCGAAAATGATCTAGCTAGATTAAAATTCTATCTAATTTAAACTAAGGATTAAGTCACATTAAATCCTAATTTAAACTAAGATATTATCTTAATCTAACATGTAATTGATTTAATATGCAATGACGTGCGGAGTATGCCCTAATTCTACATGACATATGCATGATATTTTTTTATCTTTTATTTTTTTATTTAAAATTCAAAATTTAAAATCGCCACGTAATTAAACATGCAACTAAAATCCTAAATGAATACATTTTTTTTGTTTTCATATTTTCTAAATTCGGAATAAAATCCCTATCCTAGATATGCAAGATAACAAGAAATATTCTAAAACAAACTTAATCTTAATTCAAATATTTTTAGATATTTTTTAGTGGTTTTCAAAAAAACAAAAAATTATCAACTAAACATTAAATTTAAACTAATCAAGGCATCCAATCAAGTAAAGAATTACAATGATCGAAAAAATAACCTGTCATCTCACAGGTCAAATTAACGATTACTATAATCTTGAATGTCACAACAAGAAGATCAAAATAACTAAAAATCTGATCCGAATTCTTACGGATCAAATTAATAGTTATATTGATTCAACAATTAATGTGCTATCGACAAAATGCCCAAAAATTAATATAATTAAAAAAATGATCCGACGTCTTACGGACCAAATTAATAATTATATAGTTTTGGGCAAAACCTTAAGGATAATGCCTAAACTATACAAATAATTAAAATTGACATCCCATGCTCTAACTTAAGCAAAAATGACAGCACTTAAAATAACTAGATAAAAGGATAAAAAGTAAATCACCTAAAAAGGAAATTAAAAAAAATGGCAACAATGGTGGACGGCGCCGGGCGGAGGATGGCCGGCGTCAGAGCTCCGGCGAGGGCACAGCAGGTACAGGCCTGCGTCGCGGGAGGCCTCTGGTGGCTGCGATGAGGCTCGGCACCGGCGAAAGGGAAGCGTCGAGCTGGGTCTGGGGCTTCTGTCGTCGGGGACCTCGGATTTGCCAGCGGAGGGACTCCGGGTGCTGGATCTCAACTCGGCTGCGACTCTGGGTCACCGGTGGCTTGGGATCTGACGGCGAGGTGGTGCGGACCGCAGGAGACGCCGGGGCGGAGGTGCAGGCTCGGGCTGAGGCGGATCACCGGCGAAGTGGACACATAAGCAGCAGAACAGGGGAGTCACTCGGGGGAAGACTCGGATCGGCACGGCGGCGGCTTCGTCAGGCGGAGCAGAGGCGCTGGGCTGGCTGAAGCGTCGCGGGCCGAGGGCTGAACAGCAACGCCGGGGCGGAAAGGACTGCGATCTGGCTCGGGTCTAGCTCTGGCGGAGGCCAACGGGCCGAGCTGCAGGTCCCAGGCGAGGCGGAGGCGCGAGCGTCGGGGCTCGTGGACGGAGACCGGCGGCTACGTCGACGCGGGGAAGGCGGTGTTCGCGGACGGACGCTCCAAAAGGAGGGTGAGCGGCGAGGGAGACGATGAACAGTCGTCCCCTCTGCCCCCTCCTACTTTCTCTTCTCCCTTCTTTTCTTTTCTCTCTCTCACGTCACTCTCCCTCTTCCTTAGCTTTTCTGCATAAGCTTTTTGCTTTTTCCTTTTTCTCTTCTTTCTTTTCAACCTCCACGGATGGCTTCTCTCCCCTTTCACTTTTTCTGAATTTTTTAAAAAAGAAGCTTCCCCCTAAATGATAGAATTTTGCTCTGAGTTTTTTTTTTTTTTTTTTTTTCGAATTTTCTTCTCCCCCGAAAGGTGAAGAAGAACCCCTCTATTTATAAAGCGAAAATTCTAGTTTATTTCGCCGGTGGAGATTTTTGCTCAATCTCTCGCCGATGGAGATTTTCGCTTTCAACTTCTCCAACGAAAAAAATGGCTCCAAAATCCGGCTGTTGAATTATTTTGAATTCAAAATTTCTTTTCAAAATTTCCCTCTAATCTTTTATTTTCTAAAAATTGAATCTAAATTAGGTTATCTCTGTTTGGCGTGGGAGGAGCGGTGATGCCGTGGGGGCAGGGGCAATGACCGTGAAGGCTTAACGCGGTAACAACTTGCCATAGTGAACGTCCAATATTGGCGATATCTTCTCCTTATGTTTTGGAATTTTGTGCCTTAATTGGTGAGATGTTGCCTTTCAAAAGTTGGAAACAATTTTCCTCTTTACTTGCCTTTCCTTTCCTTCATTGATTAAATGGCCCCTACACGGTACACAGTTGCCTTTCTTCGGCCCCCTACACAGTACACACCTGCCTTGTTAATTTGCTTTTGCCTTAATCAATACTCAATCCTTCTCATGTACGCTCGATCGTCTGAAGAAGATTCGACGCAATAATGCCCAAATCCTTGACTTTCGCCATGGATTGAGGTAATTATATGCCCACAAATTTTGCCAATATTCTCGAGAAAAATATTTGTGTCCAATGATGCCTTTCTTAAATTTGTGAGTCTAAAAAGAATCCACCCATTAGTCCTCTTCTTTTGAGCATGCCCCCACAATCATGGCTCGGTCATCTCTCCGTTTCTTCTGCAAAATTTAGTACGAAATTTCAGTTTCAAATTGCGATATGGATTGACAATTAACCGTGAACTTTTGGCCAAAATATGTCATTTTTAAATGGCTCCATGGGTGATACTTCATGGAGCGCGGGCCATTATGCAAACTTTGTACTTTTGATTTTATTTTTTTGGGGATTGAACCCAATCCCTAATTTTCATGCAATAAATGATTGGGAAAAATCAATATTTAGGTATCAACCGTAGGTAAATGAGTTAGAGACTATTTATGGCCACGTTAAATTTAGTGACAACGGTCTCAAGTTATTGCTAGATGTGAGATGATGGTAGGATGTTAGAAATGGGGGTAGCGGCTGGTGCTTAGTAGCAGCAAGGGTGGTTGTGATAGCAACTAATAACATCATAAGCAGTTGAGGGTTGATTCGCCAGAACTATCGAAGATGGTTCGCATTGCCGTGTACTCCCCGGGGGGGAGGCATGGAAGTCTAAAGTTATGATGTTCTAGGAAGCATCGAGGATGTGCAATGGTTTGGCTTTTGATGACGAGCGGTAGACAAGATAGTTCAAAAGTCAAAAAAAAAAAAATGTAAGCTGCAGGGAGACTGGCCGTTGAATTTTTTGTCGTGCTTGACTTTTTCCTTCCAATTTGCGCGTGGAAGAACGGAAACTTCAAAGAAATAGAGCAATTTGGCTTTTCGAAAACTATTTTCTGAAAGAACTTCCTACTGCTTGAATTCATTGCTTATATATGCAAGTTCACTCGCAACTACTCTTTGTCTGGGGAAAGGTAGAGAAACGGTGAGAATGCATCCTAAAGTGTATGAGGCTGCAAAGTTGGGAGACTTTGATTCCTTTGAGACAATAATATCAGGAAATGGAGAGGACATTTTCCACCAAACAACACCAAAGGAGAACAACATTCTTCATGTTGTGGCTCAATACAAGCAGGTAAATTTCATTGAAGGTCTTTTTCATTGTCCATTAGGACCGTCCCTTCTTTGGCAGGGTAACTACAAAGGGGACCCTCCCCTACACCTAGCTGCTAAAGTGGGAAGCTATAGAGCGGTTCGAGCCTTCATTGATTTGGCAAAATCACATCATTGGGTTGTTAAGAACGGACAAGTTAATGCGTGCAAAGAGCTACTTCGAAAGCAGAATTTGCATAAAGATACTGCACTACACCATGCTGTAAGAGGAGGCCATCATTGGATGGTGAAGTTGATGATTAAAGAAGATTATCAACTCTGCGGTTTTACTAATGTTGCCGATGAGTCCCCGGTTTATATTGCAGCAGATCGAGGACTTTCTTGTACCACAGAGCTGATTTTAGGCACTTTTTCATTGTCATCCTCTCACAAGGGCCCTAAGGGTTTGACAGCTTTGCATGCTGGAATCTCTCTCTCACTAACTAGTAAGTATCGCAAGATACTAAGCCCAATGAAATTTTTTTTAACGAAAGTTATCTCTCTTGTGCAATGCTTCTCTTAGATGAGAGTGCTGGTGCTAGCAATGAGGGTTGCCGTCTATCCTAGCTTTCAATAATTATAATAGTAAATTCAAAACTAATTTGTATATTATTACGTTTATATTTGTGAAAGATTGAACACAACTCTTGATTAGTTATATAGGGGGGTTATGTTTTATTTATCGACTATAAAATAAGTTTTAACCGATTGGTCTTCTCTTAAAATTAGGACAGAAAAATAGTATCCATTTTAGATTGTACGTTCATTTAGAAAAATTGTCATTTTGATAATGGGAAAAGTACCCAAAAAATCCTAAACCTATTGCATTGGTACCAATTCAGTTTAAACTTTTCAATTGAATCAATTCAGTCCTAAACCTTTTACTATTGGTTCAGTCCATTCGGCCAATTTTTTGGCCAGCCAATGCTAACGTGGACGTCGGCCAATGGTCGGATGCTAATGTGGAAATTTTTATGATTTTATAATTATTTTTTCATTTTTTTATTAATTTTTTTCTGTCTTCTTCCTAGCGGTGGCCGGCGAGGGCCGCGAAGTCCTCACCTGCCGCTGGCGAGGGTCACGGCCCTCGCCTGGCCTCTCCTAGGGCCGTCGGTGAGGAGGCTTCGCTCGGATCCGGGCGAGGCCAGCCTCGGCCGCGGCCTTGGGTGACCAGATCCAGGCGAAGCCACCTCGCCGTCGGCCGATCAGGGCAAGGCTGCCCTCACCCAGTGGCCGGTGAGCCTCACTAGAGGCTCACCGGCCATAGCAAGGAAGAAGACAAAAAAAAAGGAAAAAGAAAAAAATTAATAAAAAATTAGAAAAAATAATTAAAAAATCATAAAAATTGCCATGTTAGTATTCAACCACTGGCCGACGTTCACGTCAGCGTTGGCCAGCCAAAATTGGCCGGATGGACTGAATTGGTACCAATAATAATAGGTTTATGATTGAATTGATTCAATTGAAAAATTTAGGACTGAAATGGTACCAATGCAATAAGTTTATGACTTTTTTGGTACTTTTCCTTTTGATAATTGTTTCTCTCTTTTTTCCCTAAATTATACCACTTTTTTCAGTTTGCAAGTGATGACAGGGCATCTGGCACTATATTTACTAAATTTCTTAACCCTCGGGGGCCAAAAATGACGACTTGAAAGGAAAGGGATACAATGATTTTACTTTTGAAAATGTAGAAGGTGCTAGTCCTCATTCAATATATATATTCTCTTATATAATCCATATAATGATTGGCATCAAAGTAAAGAGTTTTGTTCTTTTTTTTTCTAGTCCTGGGAGTGCAGATGCCTTGCTTAAAGTATGAGAAGCTTCTTCTGAAACAACTTCACGAATTTCTAACAATTTCACTTATCAATTGATAAATTTAACAAATTTCTACATTGTCCTAGATTGAAGGCTGTTAGGTTCCGTGCATATTATACAAGATCGCTAGAAAATCTTCGGAATTACCATGACATAGTCCTTTCTAGTACAGACAAAATGGGGAAAACTTGCAGGGATGGAGTGCAACTTTAATATGTATGTCAAGATGCTATAAACGGACTAAGTCATGACATTTTCCTATTTTATATGCAAAGTTTGGGAGAAAATCATGGAGAAGAGGCCATAAGCGATCAGAGAAGGAGATGATATGGGGTGGAGACCTCTTCATTATGTCGCTTATTTTGGCAAAGTCGAAGCAGTTCAACTACTCCTGCAACACGATAATTCTGCAACATATGATTTAGACAAAGAGGGACAATCGGCTCTTCACATTGCATCATTTCGAGGCCACATCAATGTCATTGACGAGCTCATTACATCCTGTCCTGATGCTTGTGACATTATAAACAACAAAGGACAAACGGCTCTACATGTAGCTGTTATGGGTGGACAAGTGAGTGTAGTCAAGTACATACTAGGGATGCCAAATCAGGAGGATCTTATCAATGAACAAGACACTGATGGGAACACGGCTCTGCATTTGGCCGCACTTCATAAAGAAAATGACATCATAGACATACTTGCACGAGACAAGAGGGTGGACCGTTTGGCTAAAAATAAAGATCATTTAACTGCCCTTGACATTTTTTCTGCTCATGAGGAGGTATGCTTGTTTGAATACTGCAGAGCCCAATTTGTTCAATGGCAGAGTAATTTCTTCTTTTATCTTTTAGAAACTATGGCCCCACTGAAACACTCATTTCAGGTGCATGCATACAACCCGATTGAAGTCTTTTTGCGTCAACTTTGTCATGCTTATTTGATTGTTTAAGCCTATTGACGATATTTTTCAATTTTTGTAGCGAATAGTACCATGGATTTCTTTATTAAGCGTGACACACTTAAAAAAAGGGTTCAAAATAAAGTGATTTCACCCTTCATATATTACAACAAATAATAAGAAAATTGGGAAAAAGTACACCAGAAGTGTCTTAATTTGTATATTGCGCTAACTTTAGTGTCATAACTTATTTGCTAGCTCATTTAAGTGTCAAAATTGAAGAAAAATGATCACCTAAGTGCTTCCAATGAAAAAATTTTATAATTAGAAATTTTATTTGAGGTGGAATTTTTTGACTAAAGTGATCACTTTTTCATTAAAATTGGCACTGAAGTGATCACTTCTTAACTTATTATACAACGTTATTTAGGATTTTTTTACATTAAAGTGATCACTTTTTAATACCGATTGACACTGAAATGATGATTATTTTTTTTTTTTATAATGACTAGTAATGAAGTGATCACCTTTTTAACTTATTAAATGACATCATTTAGAGATTATATAATGACTGGGCATGTGGTAAGCCACGTATGATTGAGAAATTAATAAAATATTATCATGTTAGATTTCCGGCCACTCAGATTTGAGTTAGCACTTAAGTAATCATTTTTTTTTTTTAAAGGTGGCACTTAAGTGAGCCTACAAAAAGTTGTGGCACTAAAGTATGTGTCGTACATAAGTTAAGGCACTTTTAGTGTACTTCACCCCAGAAAATGGGGGTAGAGTATGAGCCATTATCAAACCTTCCTTGCCTCCCTAACTTTATATTAATTATCAAACTAACTATTATTAGTTGTAATAAAAAGGTTCTCTCTAACATTATTGTTCCTACAACAAAATCAACATCAATTCACGTAGCTTAGTAGTTTTTATGTGATTTGATATAATAGTCAATAAATCTAAACTCACTATAGAAGTCTTTATGGTTCTTTCAAGATGTGAGTTGGTATATAATGTTTTTTTTTTTTTTGTTATTAACTAAAAGTGTTTGGTCATATCTCTTTTTTCTTTTTTTTCAAAATTGCTAATTTATCTACAAAGTAGATGTATGGATAGAAACGATTTTGTGAAAAGTAAATGTCAAATATTCTTTGACTAATTAAAAATTTGATTAAGCCATATTTATGAGTATTGCAAAAATAACAAAATTCGTAGCTAAAATGTTGTATTCAAATTTTTATTTTAATCTATAACATAGTCAGGAATTTGCATTGTCCTATAAATATTTCATATGAAAAAATAATTATCTTGCCAGTAGCTAAAAAGTTGTATTTAAAACGGAAGTCTTTATACCTCCAATTAATGCTTATATTTTTAAAACATTTAACTCATTATCCCAAATAAAAGCTCCAGGTATAGATTGCATGAAAATTAAAAAAAAAACAAAAAACAAAAAATCAGATTAATAACCAAAAGTTGAATGCACATAGTTAAAAAACAATTTAAGTTTGAATATTTTGCTTTATTAAGATTATTCAGTGACAAAGTCTTCAAATAACAAGGTATAGTTTAAAACAAATCACGTAGTAAAGTAATTTGAGTATTAATTAAATTTGTTGTTTGGTTGATAAATACATATTCGTTTGTTAATCATATGTTGTTTGACCATATTGTATCATCAGAACAAAATTTTTCAATAAGTATAAAGCTCAAATTTGGGCAACACAAGGGCCTTCAACTACTTCAAAAGTGATTGTCTAAATCTTTGTTACTAGGGGATAGCATAAAAAGAAAGTTAGAAAATAAATCAAGACTGGGATAGCATACTTGTAACTATATTATTTACTATAGGAAACTCTATTAACGGGTGTTATCTACCATTTATTTTATCAGCTATGATTTGAATGATTTCGAGAAAATTATCCAAAGAGTCCTAAACCTATCACATATTTGGCAATTCAGTTATAAATCTTTTTAATTTTACTAAATGAGTCTTAAACTTTTTTACATTTTACTAATTGAGCTCCATCTAGTCAATTTTAATTGAAAGTTGCTAAGATAGACGTTCGGTCAACCTACATGGCATGGCTGATGGTAACATGGATAATTTGTAATTGATATTTTAATATATTTCAAAATTTTATTATTTCTTTTTTTTTTCTTTTTATTTTATTTTTTTTTCCCTTTCTTCCTCCTTTATCCGGTCACTAAGCCTCAACAACTAATAGAGGCAAGGGTTGGTAAGGTTGACCTTGTTAGCCTCAAGAAAAGCTTGCCCCTACTAGCCACTGGCGAGGGCGAGGCTCGCTAGGGGTGGGTGAGGTCGGCCTTGCCCGCCATTGGCAAGTCTTGCTTACCCTTGGCAAGGCTTGACCTCTCCCAATGACGACAAGGCTTGGCCTCACAAGTGGCTTGGTTGGGGGGCGGGGTGGGGAGCTTTACTAGAGCTCATTGAGGCTAGCGATCAAATAGAGAAGGGAAAAAGAAAAAAATAAAAATAAAAATAAAATATTAAAATGTTCATATTAGTGCTGGTCATGTCACATAGGATGATAGCTGTCTATGTCAGTGACTTCCAACAAAATTTGGCCAAATGGATTCAATTTGCAAAATGTGAAAAAATTCAGGACTCAATTAGCAAAATTAAAAGGTTTATGATTGAATTGACAAAAGTCCAATAGATTTATGAATTTCAGAACAATTTTTCCAATGAATTTTTCATGACGTTTCACCACTCGTTGCAAGTTCTGATTGTTATAAATAGATTTTGAGTTTGTAAAGTGAGGATCTTGAAGTATTTGGCTAGAAAACTTTCACTCATTAATTGATACATCTTGTACATCTTTAGATGGGCTTCGGTGCTAGAAATGTTTCTTACCTATTGGAAGGATCTCATGGAATCTCGGGCTTTCAAGCCTGGTTCATTGAACATGGTAAGAAGAGGTTAGAAAAGCAATTTGTTCAGGGTCAACCATCTTTGTCTACAATCATAGGAAATAACATTGCCAACCGAGATAATTTCGATTTATCAAAAAAAAGCATTGTGGACGTTCAACTACTAGTGGCAGCACTCATAGCCACAGTGAGCTTCACTGCGGCCGTCGCAATGCCTGGAGGTTATAACAACGACGGACCCAACCGGGGAATGGCGATTCTTGCTGGCAGGGCAGATTTCCAAGCCTTTGTCCTATGCAATAGTGTTGCTTTCCTTCTCTCTGTCCTGGCAATAATCTTACATTGTCAAAGTTGTGCGTTCAGCTATCATCAAGAGCCGAAATACATCCCGACTGTGGGAGGTTGCATTGAAGTTGCGATAGCCGCGATGGGGCTCGCCTATATTTTCGGGATGTTCACTGTATTGATCAGGCCCACCGGGAGTACCGTGGAAAGAGTCGCTCCTTATATTGCGTATGGATTTCTGTCCACTTTGTGCTTCATTTATGAGTTCACCGACCCCGAGGCTCATTCGTGGCTGCTAGGTGGCTCTCCCAGAGGAGGATACATCCGAAAGTTTTTTACTGTCATTTTCGGTTGGGCCGGTTCTGCAAACCAGTGACCTTGCTCACGGGAAATTTTCTCTTTGCTTTGTCAGCCAGTCGTCGATTTCGAGCACTTTTATGTCATTTGTAAAATTTAAAACCTGTCAGTGTCAACAGCTTCGTTAGCCATCATAAAAGTGGGGAATGTCATCTTTCTATGTAATATCAGAGCGTTCAAAGTCAATCGAGTGAGTAACATCATTAAATAATTAGGTTGGCAGCGCCAAAAATGTATCTCCATATCAACCTATAAAAATTCAATCACCCACTCATGCAAAAAACAATCATTTCGCTTCATCTTTTGTATTTGCTTGTGGAATATATGCATCACTCGCTAATGCATAGAGAGGAGCAGTGGCCAATCCTCGAACAACCTAACCATTCATCGATACAAACCGTGAACCGTTGGGGTCCAACTACAAGAAGCCATTCCCATCGCCATGTTCTTCATTGAAGCTGCATTATCTGTGTTGGGAGCTGTAAATTAGGGGACTATGTACTTTTCCAAGTCGTCGAGAGAAGTATCCTTGTCGCAACCTCCCAATACTTTTGGGGAAAGATGAGTTTAGAGATAATGCCAAAAGTGGACCGACAGTTCTCAAATTGTTCGGGTCCTCCCAAACCCTTAACTAGTGTGACATTAGAATTTTCAATATTATAGTATGACTTACCCTACATAAAGGAGCTAATGTTAGCTTATTAAGGCAGGTTAGGAGCCAAGTAAGATAGGGGAAATGTTTCATCTTTTACGCAACCGGAAATTTTAAGATCGGGAACTTAATTACACTAATTATCCAACTAGTCTCCTCTTGATACCCTAACTTGATTGGTTTATTACCTAAGATTCATTTGATATTTTAATAATTTTAGTATCCTATACCACTAAACAATGTCCATTCATGGGTATAATTAAGGGTAAGTAAATAATCACAATTGATATGATGAAAATAAATTATAAGGATATTGTCCTTAAGGACAATGTTTACAGGCCTTAGATAATTAATCTTATTTTCTCATTATTTTTAATAGATTCCTAACAATCCTTATTTTTCATGTTATATAATATTTTTCCAACAGGCTGGACACGACAACAACAGGGATACTGACGTGCATCGGCAAGGCTAGTGATTGCTGTGAGTGGGGTCTGGAAGCCAGCTAAACTGATGCGACGGAGAAAGTTTGTTGGCCGTTGCTCAGGCTGCAAACCGTCAGCGAGCGCACTTTGGTTCGCCTGCTCGTCCGCGTTTGTTTCCGAGTTGCAGCTTCACGGCGCGATTGCAGGGCAGAATTGATGCTCGCCGGTGCTGGTTAATCGATGTTGGTGGCGAAAAACGGCTGCAGGAGTTGGCCGGACTGGCGGGTCCTCTTTAGTTTGGCTGGAAACCTAATGTCTGTCGTATGGTTTGGACTCGTCGCTGCGTTGGTGGCCACATTCATGGCACCGAAGGGAATGATGCGGACTTGGCCTGATTGGGTGGAGCGGTGATGTCGGGGGCGGCAGGGGGCAGTGACCATCGAGGCTTAATGGTGACAACAACAGGGCATAGTGAACGTTGAATATTGGCGATATCTCCTTACTTTTGGGAATTTTGTGCCTTAACTGCTGAAATTTTGCCATTCACTTGTTGGAAAGAATTCTTCTCTTTTCCTTGGTTAAGTAAACGGCCCTGTACAACACTTTGCCCTGTTAGTTTGGAGAAGATAAGTCGCAATATGTTCCCCTGTCCCAAATCCTTTGACTTTTCGCCAAGGACCGAGGTAATCACGCTCCCAAAAAATTGTCATTTCTCCTATGACACGTTCCTTAAATTTGTGAGGCCGTCATTCACGGAAAAGAAGCCACCGAATTCTCCTCATCCTTTCGAGTGTGCCCCCATAATCACAGCTTCATCATCTCTCAGTCTCCACAATCCATAAGTGGGCCCCCACAATCATAGATTGGCAATTAACTCAGAACCTTCAGCCAAGGCACCTCAATTTTTAGTGGCACCACTCAATAAGAAAAAATTGCCTGCGTGATATTCCATGGTACGCACTCCCCATTATGCAAACTCTGTTATGTTGATATTTTTTGTTTAGGGATTGAACCCAATCCCTAATTTTTAGTGTAATAAATGACTAGATAAAATCATAATTTAGGTGTCAATGTTAAATTTAGTGACAATGGTGGCATGTTGTTAGATTTGGAATGATGGTGGGATGTTATAAATGGGGGTAGGGCTGGTGCATGGTAACGGCAACAGTGGTTGTGATAGTAATTGGTAACTTCATAAGCAGTTGATTCAGCCTTGATGAGACGATCCGATGACTCCATCCTTGAAGGTTCCTTAGACATTCACTTGGCTGAAGAACTATCGAGGGTGGTTCTCGTTGCTACCTACCTCACATGGGGAAGGCGTAGAAGTCTAAAGTTACCATGTTCCAGGAAGTATCCTGGATGTGAAATGGTTTTGCTTCTTATGGAAAAGTAGAAGACAAGATGCCTTAGAAGTTTAAAAAAAAAAAAAAAAGAAGCTACAGGGAGACCTGTGCTTTCCTTTTAATTTGTGTGTGGGAGAACGGAAACTTCCAAGAATTAGAGCAATATGGCTTTTTTAAAATTATATTATGAAATAAATTCCTCCCACTTGAACTCATTCTTTATATACACAAGTTCACTCACAATTGCTCTATATCTCGAGAAAGGTAGAGAGACACTGAGGATGCATCCTAAAGTGTATGAGGCTGTAAAGTCGGGAGACTTTCATTCCTTGGAGACAATAATTTCAGGAAATGGAGAGGACTTTTTCCACCAAACAACACCAAAGGAGAACAACATTCTTCATGTTGCGGCTCAATACGTGCAAGTAAATTTCATTGAAGGTCTTCTTCAGTGTCCATCAGGACCATCCCTTCTTTGGCAATTTAACGACAAAGGAGACACTTCTGCATCTTGCTGCTAAAGTGGGAAGTTGCGAAGTGGTTCAAGTCTTCACTGATTTCACAAAATTACTTCATTGGGTTGTTGAGAATGGACAAGTTGATGCATGCAGAGAGCTACTTCGAAAGCAAAATTTGCATAAGGATACGGAGCTGCACCATGCAACATCCTCCATTGAATTTGCTCCCAACATCCTCCTTTTAATCCTGTCCTGTTGAAAAATTCAAAGAAATTTATTCTCAATAACCTCTTTTTAGTCAATTCCTTTGAAATGTTTCAAGAAATGTCCTCCCCAATAATATCTTTCCTTTAGTCTAGTTGAAAGTGCAAAAAAGTTTTATTGAAAAGTTCAAAGAAATTTCCTTTCTAACATCCATCTGTTAGTCAAGTCATCTTGACAAGCTCAAAGACATTTCTTGCACTTGAACTTTAATTTTACTTTTGTCTACTCGTCTTGGGAACGGTAGAGAGAGTGACATTGTACATCAATTATCTATCTTTGGATGACAATATTGATCAAGTCAAGTAATTGGATAAATCCTAACCGTTAAATGTGGATTCGTTAGGATTTTCCTATCTCGATGACACCATCCTTGAAGGTTCATCATTGTCTCAAGTGTGATAATCAAAGAATGTTCACAAAAATTTCCTTTGTGAAACACAAGTACTAGGAAGTTTCCAAACAAGACACAAGTCTCCCTCTCTCTCATCCAAATTGTGTGGCCGAGGATTCACCGTCCGTTTTCCAAGCTAATGTTAGCCAAGCATTTTCCTTAGAATATTCACTTGGCTGAAGATTAACGAAGGAGGTTATCTTTGCTACCTACCCAACGAAGACCACATGTCTACCTAGACGTCGATTTTTTTTTTTTTTTTTCAAACTTGTCTTGATTCCACCACTTCGGTATTATAAATTTGCTCTCGAAAGAACAAAAATTTCACAACAAGAAGCCTGATATATTCACATTTTATAGATACACATATAATAGTCTCCTTTTGGGTGCTCTTGAGAAGCTTAAAAACATTTCCTCCCCAATCTTCTTCCTTTAGTCGATTCCTCTTGAGAATGCATCCTAAAGTGTATGAGGCTGTAAAGTCGGGAGACTTTGATTCCTTTGAGACAATAATTTTAGGAAATAGAGAGGACCTTTTCCACCAAACAACACCAAAGGAGAACAACATTCTTCATGTTGCGGCTCAATACGGGCAAGTAAATTTCATTGAACGTCTTCTTCAATGTCCATCAGGACCATCCATTCTTTGGCAAGTTAACGACAAAGGAGACACTCCCTTGCATCTTGCTGCCAAAGTGGGAAGTTGCGAAGTGGTTCGAGTCTTCACTGATTTCACAAAATTACTTCATTGGGCTGTTGAGAACGGACAAGTTGATTTATGCAAAGAGCTACTTCGAAAGCAAAATTTGCATAAGGATACGGCGCTGCACCATGCAATAAGAGGAGGCCATAATTTGGTGGTGCAGTTGTTGATTGAAGAAGATTCTCAACTGTGTGATATTATTAATGCTGCCGATGAGTCTCCACTTTATCTTGCAACAAATCGACAACTTTCTCATGCCATTGGGCTGATTTTAGGTGCTTTCTCATGGTCATCCTCTCATAAGGGCCCTAAGGGTTTGACAGCTTTGCATGCCGGAATCTCTCTCTCATTGACCAATAAGTATTACAAGATACTAAGCCCAGTGATAGCAAATCCAAAACTTATTTATTTATTATTATGTTTAGTTTGGGGAGAGGTCGAACACGCTATTTGATTAGTTATATATGAGGGTTATGTTTTGGAAAGATTTCAGTTGTAATTCTCATTGCATTTTCTTTATTGTTTTACTTATCGACTATAAAATAAGTCCAACTGATCCGTCTTCTCTTGAAACGCGGACTAAAAAAAATAGTATCCATTTTAGATTATCCATTGATTCAGAAAAATTGCTATTTACAGTGTTGGTAATAGCATTTCGCACACGCTAATTTCTTTCTACACGCTTTTCTAGATCTTGTTCTCTTACTTTTGATTTCCTAAATTATACCAATATTTTCAGCTTGCAAGTGATGATGGGGCACGTGGCAATATATATACAAAGGATCAGGGTATATATGCTAAATTTCTCAATCCTTGAGGGTAAATTATGATGACTTGAAAGGAAAGGGATGCAATGATTTTACTTTTGAAAATGTAGAAGGTGCTAGTTCTCTTTCATTATCTAAATCCTCTTATAAAGTTGAGTTGGACAGGATATTTTCCATAAAATGATTGGCATTGAAGTAAATTTTAGCCTTTTATTCTAGACTTGATAGTGCAGATGCCTTGCTAAAAATATGAGAAACTTCTTCTCAAACTGCTTAACGAATTTATAACAATTTCACTTTTCAATTGATAAACTTTATGAATTTCTGCATTATGCTAGATTGAAAGCAGTCAGGTTCTACAAGTGTTACACAAGATCCCCGGAAAAAACTTCAAATTACCATGACATAGTCCTTCCTAGTACACGCAAAATGGGAAAAACTTAACACGATGAAGCGCAGTTTTAGTATCTATGTCTAGATGCTATAAACAGACTAAATCATAACATTTTCTTATTTTATATGCAAAGTTTGGGAGAAAATCATGGAGAAAAGACCAGAAGCGATCAGAGAAAGAGATGATATGGGGTGGACTCCTCTTCATTACGTTGCTTACTTGGGCAAAGTTGAAGCAGTTAGAGTACTCCTCCAACATGATACTTCTGTGACATACGATTTAGACAATGCGGGGGAATCAGCTCTTCACCTTGCAGCATTTCAAGGCCATGCCAAGGTCATTGACGAGCTTGTTAGATCCTGTCCTGATGCTTTTGACATAATAAACACCAAAGGGCAACGGCTCTTCATGCAGCTGTTGTCGGTGGGCGAGTGAATGTAGTTAAGTACATACTACGAATGCCAAACCTGAAGTATCTCATCAACGAACAAGACACCGATGGAAACACGGCTCTGCATTTGGCTGCACTTCATAGAAGTTACAACATCATATTCATACTTGCACAAGACAAGAGGGTGGACCATTTGGCTAAAAATAAGGATCATTTGACCGCAATTGACATTTTTGATACTTATAAGGAGGTATGCTTGCTTGAACATTATAGAGCTCGATTTGTTCACTTTTAGAGAAATTTCTTCAGTATCATTTAGAAACTGTGGCCCGAGTGATACTCATTTCATGTGCAAACAAACTACCCAATTAAAGTCTTTTTGCGTCAACTTTGTTTTGTTTATTCGAATGTTTAAGCATATTAACTATATTTTCAATTCTCGTTCCAAATCAGTTGGACACACATTTGAAAAAGGGCCTCGGAGTGAAGTGATTTCACAATTCATAAATTACAATCAAGAATAAGAAAATTGGGTAGAATTGAACTTTGTGGTTGAGCCTCATTATCACAAGGCTTCGTGGCCTCCCACCTCACCTAACATTAATTAGCAAACGAACTATTTTTAATTGGACAAAAAATAAAGTCTTTCTTTATCATTAATGTTCCTACAAAATATCAACATCAATTCATATAGCTTTCGAATTTAAATGTGATCTGATATAATAGTCAACAAACCTAAACTCATGATTTGAAGGAACATTATATCAACATCAATTCATATAGCTTATGAATTTAGAAGTGATCTGATATAATAGTCAACAAACCTAAACTCATGATTTGAAGTCTTTATGTTTTTTTTATTATTATGTATATATTGTATTTTTTTATCATTAACTAAATGTGTATTGTCATATCTTCTTCTTCTTCTTTTTCTTCTTAAAAATATTAATTTATTTATAAATTGGATGTGTGGACAAAAACGACTTATTGACAAAGTAAAATGTGAATTGTGTATAGACTAATGGAAAAATTAATTAGGCAATATTTATGAGTATTGCAAAATAACAAAAATTTGTAGTTGAAAAGTTGTATTCGAATTTTTATTTCCAGTCTATAACATAGCTAGGAATTTGCATTGTCGTATAGAAATTTTATTGGCATAATAATTTTCTTGCCAGTAGCTATTATTGCAAAAATCTTCAAAATAGAAGTCTTTATAATCCATTTAATGCTTATAGTTTTTAACCATCTAACTCATTCCCACATATTAAAGCCCAACTTACAATCCGATTTCATGAAAAAAAAATTCGTATTAATATCCAAAAATTAAATGCATTAAATATAAGTTGTTTAAACAATTTTAAGATTGAATATTTTGCTTTATTAAAATTATTCAGTGACAAATTATTCAAATAGGAAGGTATAGTTTATGACAAATCGCTTAGTAAAGCAATTTGAATATTAGTTAATTTTGTTGATTAGTTGATAGATACATGTACGTATGTAACTATTACGTTGTATGATCATATCATATCATCTAAGCAAAAATTTTCAATAAGTTTCAAATCCGAGCAACACAGGAGTCTTCAACTAGTTCAAAAGTAATTGTCTAAATCTTAGTTATCTTGAAAACATGGCAAACATTTAGTATGGAAATTCTCTAAATTTAGGGGATACCATAAAGAGAAAAAAGAAAGAAAAGGAAAGGAAAAAGAGAAGAAAAATGGAGAATAAATCAGGACCAGGATAGCACACTTGTAACTATAATGTTTACTTTAGGAAACTCTATTTATCTAAAAGAGATGATATGAATGAATTCTCCATGACGTTTTAATAATTGCCAAGAGTTCTATTTGTTATATATGAATTTTGAGTGTGTAAATTGAGGCTCTTGAATTATTTCGTTGGAAAACTTTCACATGTTAATTGATATATTCTGTACATTTTTTAGATCGGCTACGACACTACGAAAGTTCATTACCTGTTGAAAGGAACTCATGGACTCCCGGGTTTTCAAGGCTGGTTTGTTGAACATGGCAAGAAGAGATTAGACAATCAATTTGCTCGGGGTCAACCCTCTATATTAACAACTACAGGAAGTAATATTGCCAATAGAGATAATTTCACTTTGTCAAAAAGAGACATTATGGATGCTCAACTACTAGTGGCAGGGCTGATAGCCACCGTAAGCTTCGCGGCCTTCACAGTTCCCGGAGGTTATAATGACGATGGAATGGCAGTTCATTATGGCAGGCCATTTTTTAAAACCTTTGTGATGTCTAACAATTTTGCGTTCATTTTCTCCGTCTCGGCAATATTCTTACAGTTTGCAAATTTAACGTACAGCTATGGTCAAAAGTCGAAATATATTCCGACCGTGGAAGGTTTTATTATAATTGCTATGCTCGGGCTGTTCGTAGCCTTTCATGTGGGGCTGAGTCTGGCATCGGAGAGATTCCCCGAGAGTATCGAGGAAGGAGTCGATGTTTGTGTTACGTATGGACTTCTCTTTGCCGTGTGCTTCTTGTATGATTTACCTGACCACGAGGCTCATGCGTGGTTGCTACATACGTCTGGCAAAGGATCTATACGAAAGTTCTTGCTTGATTGCGGGATACACCGTATCTTTTGATTTCCCTGACGCCGAGGCTCCATTCTGGTCGCTAGGAAATCTAATAAGTTGACCTTGTGCACGGGAAATTTTCTTTTTGCTTTGTCAGCCCTCAAGTTCGAGCACTTTTATGTCAGTTGTCCAATTTAAAACTTGCCGTTATCGACTGTTGGTTTGTACTCCGCTGAAGGTTTGTTGAAGAATGTGATGTTTACTAGCATATAGTTGACTTTGCCGTTGACTTGGAACTTGCATTCGACTTCTATGCATCTCTCTTTTGTGGCATAGATGCGCAAAAACCGCAGGAAGTAACATTTTCTGCATCTATTAAGAGCAAGAGTCATGGGTGATGCTTGCAATTATTTCAAAAGCTTCATAGGCCTTCATAGAAGTAGTGATGTCATCTTTCTCTGTAGTCTCAGAACTTTCAAATCAATCCGGCGAGTAACACCAGCAAATATTTAGGCACACGAGGCCAAAGATGTATCACCATATCAACCTATAAAATTCAATCCCGCACTCACGGCAATAACAATAATTTTAAGACTTGATTTTACTTTCGTAACAAATTCATTACTTCTAAACCTATCTTTTCTAGAGAGGTCCATTCCTCCTAAGATGTCTTGGAAAAGATAGATTTGATAACTCTTTTTGAAAGTTTTGAGACTTAATTATACTTTATAATAAATTTCTTGACTTAATTACATTTTTTGAAATTTTAGAACTCAATTGTATTTTTTATGGTAAGTTTTAGGATTTTCAATGCACTCGTCTCAATAAAAATTTGCTAGAACCAGATTCAGCCCAATCATATCTTAAACCCATTCCTGAACATTACCGCACAAACCCATCCCCATGACAAATACATACTAAGCCCACATTGAACTTATTTTCCATTGAAAAGGGCCTATTTTTCTTCTTCTTTTTTTGTTGTTCTCCTCTCGTTTTATGATCGTTGTTCATCCTTGACGCCGAGTCCACCATTCCCAGATCCATTTCTTGTCGAAGTTCAAGAGCTGAAACACTAAAATTATCAACAGATATTCACCTAAATCAGTACAATTCAGTGACTACGGCCATCCTCCGTCACCATCAACTCAATCCTCCACAATCGCAACATTAAAGGAAATGGACAGAACATAAGATTGGAGAAACAAACCGACACGAATGCTTCAATGGATCAACGCTCCGGCCATTAACTCGAATCCGTTTACTCGTCATCGACTGCCATCCATCACCACCGAGACAAACATAGGAATAGAACGGGAATAGGTGTGTCAGTCTCGGTCAATGTGTAAAATTCTACAAAATCATGCTTAATGACCAACGAATCAATCAATAATGTGCAAACTAAACTAGTATATCTTCGGATTTAGCAGAAACTCACTGATACACTTCGGAGTCATTTTATCAAACACGTTATGTGCATTCGGTGGAGAAGCAAAACTAAGTGCTGTGATTTCGGATTAGAGATCAGGTTCAAAATAGAAAAAAAAAAAAAAAAAAATCAGTCCAAGTAGGAAATCGTCAATATGAATACGAATTTGAGCCGATTCTATCCTAATCTAGAACATGCCATTTCGGTAACTTTTATTCGTCAAAAAACAGAGTGATTTCCTTGTCGATGAGGAATTCTTGGTCGCGATTAATGGTCGATTTTGATGAGCACCGGTGATTTAAGACAAACGCAAATTGTTCCTTGGCAACGAAGAGGCAGGAAAGTATTCAGAAGAAATAGTTCTCCAGTTCAAGTTACTTTCCAGCGGTTAGTCGATGGACGGCAATGGTAAACGATGGCGATTGCTGGCGGATGAGGACGACCGAACTAAAGAAATTCCGAAGAAGCACGGTCAGGGACTGACGATCGACGACGGCTGAGTAGGGGAGTACCGTCCGACGGCCGGAGAAGGTAGGCGACGTCCGACGGAGGTGGGGGGAAGAATCCGGAAGCTTCTCCAACGGAGCTTCTCTTCCAGAGCAATTTTTCTTCTGCTCTTTTTTCTCTTGTGATCGACGAATTTGGACATGGGCCGTGCGAACTGATCCGGGCTGAAGCTCACATGTTTGGCAAATCGAACAAAACTCCTCTTATGGGCTATCGAAAATAGATCAAGACCAAATTAGATCCCTTTTTTATCTGTGGAATTGATTATTATTTGTTTGCCTATTTATAGTTTTAGTTCTTTTTGCTATTAAAGGTAAAAAGGGATACAAATTGTAGCATTGAGTAAGGCGCAAAAGCATGGTATGACAATATGACACCATAATGATGACACCATATCATTATATGCTCTTTCATCCATTGCATTATGTCCATTTTTCTCATGTAAATGCAATTTCCCTTAGATCACCAACTTTACAAAGTTGGATGCTTAATGATCAAATGAAAATCATAAATTACTGCACAATGTAATCGTGGACCATGTCATGGATTTACAACTCCTACGCCATAAGATTGTAGAGGAGGAAGCTCAGCAAACTCGATTTCATAATCCTTAGCATTAAATTCAGCATGGTTAATGTTCATATATAAAAGGCTTAGAAGATGTTTCAACTTCTTCTATGTTCTGTCTTGGTTGGTCATACAAGATGCAACAAAAATAGGTTTATTACCATTAAAATCTCAAATTGATACCTCATAATACATTTATCCTAAACTCTATCTTCATCTCGCAAAAAATCTTGAGCTAGTTCTTCATAACATATTTATCCCAAATCAGTACCCTGACTCAAATCTAGCATCCATTAATAGTTTATGATCAAATGTTGAGGGTAATCTTTAGTCAGGTTATCAATATTGGGATTTTTAATAAGATTAAAATTAGTTTGGGTAAAAAATTTGTAGGTTTTTTGTGATACAAAAACTAATTTGGATAAATATACCATGTAGATACAGGTTTTGAATTTTTAATGACATAAACCTAAAAAAATTAGAATAGTTAAGTCCAAGTCAATGCCAATGTCATCCGTAGTTAAAAATATTCCAATCCCCTAGTTTCTCATATATCTATGCGCATGCAACTTCTCAAGCGGATTCTTAATTTTGGAATTGGTTTGAGAACACAAAATAATTCTCAAAAGAATGGAACCATTCAAAATGCATGCTTTCTAAACCATTAGGACATTCTACCATGATCTAGCTTAAATACTTTACCAATCCTTATCAACCTCTGTTTCAAAGAGCATTGGTAGGAAAATAACACTAATGGTCATATCTTTTTAGTGTCAAAATTTTTCAAGCAATTACTTGAGCGTTATATCTAAGGAAAAATGATTACTCAAGTGCTTTTAGTGGTAAATTCCAACAAATTCTATGTTTTTTTTTTTATATAATTCTTTTATTAATACGTGGCTTTTCTTTCAAAAAAGTAGTCCAATGCAGAAATTTTTTCATCTAGCATGGCAACGTGAACAATATACTGTAGTAACCAAATAAACGAAGCGGCATATCACAAATTTAGGACAGAAAACTGGAAGAAGAGTTTGTTTTTACGTAAAAAGAGGGGTGGATCTGAAGAAGTCAAAGAAATTGGGAGGTTGGTTCGGTCTTGTTTAGAAAGAGAAGAATAATTACCCGTTGGACATTTGTTTTGGATAAACTCAGTTTAGCGTTTGCATAAGTGATGTGCAAAAGGGTGGACATTTGTTTTGGATAAACTCAGTTCAGCGTTTGCATAAGTGATGTGCAAAAGGGCAAAATAAAAATAATAACACTAAAAAAGATCTCGATGTTCTTGCGTTTTTGCACGCATACGTTGAGGAGAAAACAGAGCAAACGCAAACGGAGAAAGAGGGCTCTGTAAATAGAGCTCTGTTTTCTCAGTAGAGAACAGAGCCCTCTTTCTCACCTCTCGTTTGTCTTCAAGATGCTTCCACTGTCCTTCGCTACAGTTCGGGACAACGAAATCGGTGAATGGGTGAAGAAGGGACCGGTTCTTCTAGCTTGGAGGAGGAAGAGGAGGCCTTGCAGTGAAGATGAGGCCATGAGTGGTGGATTGAAAATAAGACCTTGTCGTGAAATCGTCTCGTGGATAAATTTTGAACGTTTCCCAACTTTGATCTTCTCAAACCACAATTTGATGAGGTTTTGACAAGATGATTGCCCCAACTTGGCAAATTAGGGTTCGGTCTCCAAGAACACATTAAATTTTGCCCCAGTTCCTTAATCTGAGGCAAATGATCTTTAAATAACGTTTTTTAGCGATTTTATTGCTAACTTCATCCTGTTGATAAGGCATGTCGGAATTTATATCATATAATATTGTCATGTTGGATTTTCAGGTGTTAGTGGCCAAAGATACTGAAAATTACATTCCAAGGTACTATGGCTAAGGTGCTCTAAAAACTTTAAACTCATCTGTCATCAAGATTTAAAAGGTTTTTGGCTTGTATATCTGCTAGTGATATGAAGTTCTTCACCTATTCCATGAACCGAGAGACAAGCCTGGCCAGTTAGAACAGTTAACAAAAGTGCGCTGAAGAAGTGATTTAGATTCCTAATGAATTGAGTGACAGGGATTAAAGAATTTAGGAGAACAACTCACTCCTTGATATTTGAATAACGCAACAATTTGAAATTTTTTAGATAGGAGGTTGGTGTCTATGGCAAGTAAAAGAAGCATGGAAACAAATCTCCTCTGTTGTCCACATATTATAAAAAAATTGCACAAAAGGAAAGCATACATAACTATATTCTTTTCTTTCATCCTTGTTTACTTTTTTAATGCATTTACTTTGACTGAAGTGTCATTATTAAAAAGAAGAGAATGAGTTTTATTTTCCGTGGGTCCACTAATTTTTTGCTTTCCATAAAAAATTTCGAAATGTAACATGATATGATACTGTCTTATCACAATCCATATTTCATCAAGTGAAACGTAAATTTCCATTCAAGCGAAAGAGTATAAATTAAGGTGTCTCTCTTTGCTGGTTAAGCAATAGGATATTTTATTCCTTTGCCAATAACAGCAAAAAGGACCACGACATCAATAAGGTAGGTCAGTAGATCTATCAATTTTATTAGGTACGGTTGTAGCAAGAAAGAACTTACCAAGCTCTATAGTTGATTTAATTTGTGACAGTATGTTGTTTCATGTTGGCAGTGCAGGAAAATATCTGCTGTGAATCATTGAAATTTCTTACTAGTAAAGATGGAAAAATGAGACAAGTACCAAGTTCCATCCGAAGTTCTTCTGAATATCTAGCGAGCTGTTTGGAGATTGGGAATTAGCGCAGCAATGTACTACAGACTCTTTGAAATACACGGATGTAAAGTTCGATAAAGCGGAGAGAGAAAATAAAAGAAGTAATAGGGATAAAAAAAAAACAAGAAAGAAAAAATAAAAATCCACAAAAAATATTTAAAAAATTATAAAAATTATCTACATTAGTGTTGGCTGTGTTATGTAAGATAACTAACATCCACATCATTCTTAATCGGAATGATTGCATTAAGACTAAATTGGTCAAATTGAAAACTTTAATATTAAATTGATATTTGTATAATAAATTTATGATTTTTTTAAATTAATTTTGGCATTCACGTTTGATCCTAGCTTTTGCTTGGAGAAAATTAATGCGCTCTTAATCCACGATGCAAACATCGATGAACAAGGATAGTGGCTCCATAAATATTGAGAAGTTACACCGAAATCTCAGAAAGGCGCGCACTCAAACTGGAGGTAGGGAGAGATTGCACCGGTTCAGCGCAGCGAAGAACCAGGAAAGCTCAGACCCAAAAAAAAAAACAAAAAAGAATCAGGAAAGCATCACGATCCGTCCAAGGGGGGACCGTCCGTACAGTAGTCTGTGTCATAACCTCCTTTCCAGTCCGCTTCGAAAACTCAAGGAAATATCTTCATATACTAACTATGCTGTCCAATCCACTTGGAAATCTCGAAGAAACTGCTCTGCGGTGCCCCGATTCCCACTCAACTATTTTGGCCATTCCTCTTCGAAAGCCCAAAGAAATTCCTCCGCGATACACGCACCGCACGGTCTCTTTCGCTGAATGGCAGAAAAATATTTAGTGATAACAATGTGAATTGACTACAAAAGATTTTGATGACGGTAGCGTGGGACAGGTTGATTGATTGAAAATTTCCATGACTATTCCTCCTATAAACCGATCTTACACTAAATTCTTTTTTCCTATAATCCGAGACTGATAATGCCACACGGGAAGTAGTTTTCCTAGTGAATTGATATTTTCTGATTTTTCTTATCATTTTCCAAGTAATAAAAATGAGAAAAAAAAACTAACAAAAAATATTACTCTGAAAGGTGCAAGTTTTATTATTAAATAATCCGTTCAACCCAGCGGCATACCTAATCGAATGAGCATACATAATCGAATAAGATTAGGTATCAAAATGACATTAATTATTTATTTTGTGTAATCAAGTCTTAAACCCTAAATAATCTAATTACATAAGAAGTAAAGTACGCTCCCACGTTTCACCTAGTTTTTAGTTAACTCCAATAAGTTAGTGGCAACTCTTTATTAAAAATTTCTTATAGCGTCATTTTGAATACCCAACATTGCATGAGATATGGGTTTGTGAGAGCCTATATAAAATTAAAAGCCATAGACTTATCTTTTAAGCAATACCCCTAAACCTATTTTTCTCCATACTAAGGGGTACATTGCAACTTCCATTTTTTTTTAATTTTCTTTCTTATATTAGAATTTAAATTTTGTTTTATTTTTCTTTTTAATTCAAGATGCTTTTTGTTCAATAAAATTAGTTTTTATGCTATAGATATAAAAAATCCTATGCACCTACCCCTTGTGATATTTTTATATAAGTTATTTCCCACTTATATCTGACTTTATAATATTTTGGGCAAGAACTAAACATAAGATATGATAAATTTTGTCATATCATGATTTTTATCTTATGTTTTATAGCCCTTTTAAATTTGACGCTTTGTAATTTGGGTCAAGAGAATATGTAACCTTTCATGTTAGGAAATCAGAAAATCCTCTATTGTTATCCATGTGGACAGAAATTTCAAGAGAGTTGTCTCCAAGAACTTAGAATTTCATGGGCGATGCACATGTGAATTTCGGCTATGGGAGATGCGGATGTTGGCCAGCAAAATTTTAATGTGGGTTTTAAACTTGGAAATCAAACTGAGTTTAGGGCCCCCTTTGTCTTAAGTCCAAGTTCATTTAGCATGTTGGTTAAATTAAACGTAATCGATGACCGGACCAAATTAAATAACATTTACTTGATGCAACATATCATTACTAAAATAAAATGTCGATTGCCTAAATGCAATGCAAATGCAAAATTATGCGTTATTGATATTTTTATTTAAGGATTTAATTTGACCTCTAATTTTTATATGAGATGACCAATAAGAATGAGAGTCAAAATTTAGGTGTCAACATATATTCGCATATGGAAGATTAGAAAATTCAAAGGAAGATGCTAATTTGGCTTTTTTGGAAACTATTCTATAAACTTGACAAATTGACTTGAATTCTATCTAAATAATTGATGAACTATCCATATATCTATATAATAATCTTCCTACCAATACTCTTAAGGAGTACCGGAAAGCTCAGAGAAATATCCTCAAGGCCTCTTGGAAAGCTCAAATAAATGTGGGGGGGCCTTTTGAGGAACACTGGATGATGGAACAGATGTGGTGGTGCAAAAGTGGGGATAAGAAAGGGGTACGGCATGCAGAACAGTATCTTGCGCCCCGCTAGTAGGTGGTGGCTCCTTTTCGACGCACTTGATTAAAGAAAGAAAATATCTAACCATCATTTCATGCTTCTCTTCCACGCAGTATCCTTGTCCCCACTTTGGCATGCAGTATTTTATGAGAAATATAATAGTCACTTAGGATACGTTCGGTAAATATACTATTTTAAAAAATAACTTTTACTCAAAAATGATTTTTTTTTGTCTATTTTCAAGAATAATTTTCAAGTTTTTAAAGATATTTGGTAATTGCTTCAAAATTTTTATTCTCGAAATAAAAATATGTTTGATAGGACTTTTAATTTTTTTATTTCTTTTAATTTTTAATACTTTTATTATATTTTCTTATATTTTTCTCTTTTTTTTTTTTTTTTTTTTCTCTTCTTCTTCCTCCTTCTTTGTGACCAGTTGCCAACCATCAACTTGAAAAGGTCCGGAAAGAGAAGAAAAGAGAAGATAAAACATAAAAATTAGACTTGATTTTATGAATTATTCTTGAGAATGAGAAACAACATTTTTTTTTACTATTGATTCTATTCCAAATCTATTCCTAAGAAAAAAATTAAAATTTTTTTCTCAAAAAACAAAAATTTTATCAAACGGATTTTTGATTTTTGATTTTATTTTATTTCGGGAACAAAAGAATAGAATCGGACACTATTTGAAGTAAAAAAAATGCCCTTTAATAATCGTAAATCTTTTAAATTTGTATAAATTGTGGTTTTTTTTTATTTTGAAAATTACAAGAAAACAAGCATGATCATGAGTTACGACTTCTTCTAGTGAATTGCAAAAGTGGAGACGATTATTGAGCGGACTTAAATTGGGGATTTGACCTGAAGTTTTGTACCTAAGTCCATCCATCATAAAAGTTTTACGCACATAAATCTTCGTGTGGGACCGGGCTTGGTTTGGGTTCACACGAGGAAGATGACAATAATTCATGACTCGTGTGGAACTAGACCTATGAAGACTGAAAAAGTAAGTCTTCGTGTGGGACCGGGATTGGTTTGGGTTCACACGCGGAAGATGACGATAATTCATTACTAGAGTGGAACTAGACTTATGAAGACTGAAAAAGCAAGTCTTCGTGTGGGACCGGGCTTGGTTTGGATTCACACGTTGAACATGACGATAATTCATGACTCGTGTGGAACTGGACCTATGAAGACTGAAAAAGTAAGTCTTCTTGTGGGACCGGGCTTGGTTTGGGTTCACATGTAGAACATGACGATAATTCATGACTCGTGTGGAACTGGACCTATGAAGACTGAAAAAGTAAGTCTTCGTGTGGGACCAGGCTTGGTTTGGGTTCACACGCAGAACATGACAATAATTCATGACTCGCGTGGAACTAGATCTATGAAGACTGAAAAAGTAAGTCAAAGATTTTTTCTTTTTTTAACCGAGGACTCCATTACAGGCCCTTGTGCCCGGACAGGACCGAAGGGCCGGGTCCTTATATTTCGGGAAAAACTAGCACAAGACCCCACCACTATTGCTTTCCAATTAACACGCTAGTATATGGAGATTTGAACTTGTGATCTCGGTGATGAGGAGCAAATCCTAAACCATCACGGCTGCCTATCGGTAGGTAAAATAAATCAAGGATTTATCAGTCAAAAAGGGAAAAACAGGAAACGTCCGCTTACAATGATTGAGGCAGTTGTGGCACGATCACTCCTTCCATCTGGATCCACTATCGTCATGACGTTCAATAATTGAGTTCAGTCAGATGCGGGCAACCAAGACAAGTGGATGAAATCATGCGCGTGCGCGATGCTTTTGATCGATGAAAAGTGAAGACAGATGGTTGAAAAGTCCAAAATAAAAATAAAATAAAAAGAAGAAGCTGCAGGTGAGTCCCAAATAATAAGGTACCCAAAGAATTCCTCCCACTTTAACTCGTTGCATGATAAGTTCCCTTGCTGCTACTCTGCGTCCGACAGTATTAGAACAATCAACCGTATAACAGTCTGTTTAATCACCTCCTTCCTAGTCCTTTCCGGGAACTCAAAGAAATTTCTTCCTTGGACTAACCGTGCTATCCAATCATCTAGGAAAGCTCGAAGAAACTCCCCCACCGTGCCCAATTCCCACTCAACCATTTAGGCCGTTCCTTTTTCGAAAGCTCACAGAAATTCCTCCGCCAACACGTGAAGTGGGGTGCTCCTCCCCAAGGTCAAAAAATTAACTTCTCAAGTTTATATGTGAAAAAAAAAGTTTACATGTGAAAAATAACTTTTTGAAATCCCGGGCAAATTTTTTCATGTTGGCCGCCCATTAATCTCGCTTCCATCCTTATTTGTGAAGATACTATCTTAGCATTGTGGAAACTTCTATAACCCCATGTATTTTAATTGTGTACAAATTACTCTGAGTCGGCTTATTTGCACGGGCTAAAAGTATGGGTTTAACCAATTCATAGGTCCTTGTAAAGTGTTTCATTAATCTCTAGATAGCGGGATTTCCACTTTCGTGCCCTTATTAGATTATAAAAAGAAAGAAAAGTTACAAAATGAGTAATTTGTTAGACGCAAATTGCGCAACCCCAAGATCTCCATAACTAGAACAAGAACATGCATAATTGAGTAGAAAGATTAACGCATCTGTTTTAGGATCCATCGAACATAAAGCGGAAGTAAAAAAGGATTACCCACATATATTAAGGGGATCCACGCATCAAGTCCTTCTCCTCTATTGCCCTCCGTATCACTGGCTCAATGAGGTGGCCCCATTCACGTTTAGCGTTAGGTAAACGCCCCTTAGGTGAGGATACATGTGAGAATTAGGGTTAGAGGAGAGACTTGAGCACTATTTATAGAGTTTCCAGCCAGTCCCCCTCATTACGGGCCAGGCTCAACTCGGCCCACACTAGCCAGCCCATATTAGACTAATTAAGAAACCTTCTATCTCTCTTTAAACCAACCCTGTTTTACGGTAACCGTAAAAACAGTAAATTACAATATCAATTAATTTAGTCCACATTAGGAAAACTCTTACATTCTCCCACTTGGACTATATTAATTGAAATCGTACCGTATGTGCACACATTTGGTCCAGAGATATCTTAATAGTCAATCCTATCTCATAAAGTCTTAAACACCGAATCATGGCAGTAACTGCGTGTATACACACAGAGCCTTCCATGGTCACGAATGTTCTCAACTTTATTAATATGGATTCAATATGGTAGTGTGTCAAATGGATAACGTCTCTCATAGAGAGATCCCATTTGTCAGTCACCATTCTCTTACCTTACGTGTCACAAAAACTTGTGCCACAAGAGAATGCTTTATGGTTCCAATGAACCCACATATGTCTTGTCCTTATGGTTAACCTTTCTTTATGTATCACAAGACATATGCACAAGGCTAATAATCGGATGCCCCTAGCCTTCACTCAAGGTCTATACAATCCCTTGAGACTTTATCAATATGTATTCAACATAATAACAACACATTTAAAATATTTTATTGAATGCAAAAGTTGATACATATCAAAACGTTACTAAGTGTAACGAACCACAGATGTGAACTTTATCAGAATAAAGCTAAAATAGCTCCCACTAAACAACAGTATCCGAAGATACTCCTAGGCCCATGCAAATGACATGTCACTCAAATACACATGGGCGTAGGCCTTTAGTTAGTGGATCTGCAATCACATCATCTGTGAAAAATATATTAAAACGTCACCTTTCTGTACCGTTTGCTTTTGGTCAAAAATTTTGATCACCATATATTTAGACCCGTTAAGACCTCTGTAGTAAATAAATAATACTACAAATTTGTTATCTCAATATAATCGTATGGGTCTATCCATCAAGTTAAAACGATCAATTCCGTCATGAGGTTCTGGAGCCTAAAAGCCCAAGTAACAGCCTAAAAGAATGTTACTAACACTGCTTACATAGTAGAAGATGACATAAAACTTTATTTACCGCATTTACTATTAACATAAATATGTATTATGTTATTGATTGTATGTCATCAGAACAACCAACAAAGTTTACATCTAAATACCCTACTAACTGCAAGAATTGAACATGGCTATAAATTAGCATATAATCTATTGTCTTCTTTAAGTACCTTAAAACCTTCTTGACAGCAACCCAGTGATCATGTCCTGGATTTGACCGATATTTGCCTAGAAGTCCCGTCACAAAGACAACATTTAGTCTAGTGCAAATTCGAGCATACATTATACTTTTAAGTGCACTGACATAAGGTACACCATTTAATTATATTTTATCAATATCTAAATAAGGACAATGTGATAGATTTAGTCCATCACCCTTAACAACAGGAGCAATTCCTGGCTTGCAATGATGTATATTGAATATTTCCAATATACAATCAGCAAATGTCCTCCGAGAAAATCTAATATAATATGGCAAAAACAATTTTTACAGACCTCAGTATTGTCTCAAGGTCACAACTTGTAAGCAAAATATCATGTACATAAAGTATGAGAAAAAATAAATTTCCTCCCACTGACCTTGCAGTATATTGAATTACTTTGTTCCCAATTGAACAAAATAACAACACTATGAAACTTTAATAATATTGTTTGGAAACTTGCTTAAGACCATAAATTAGAACTTTTCATTCTACACATAAGTTTACTTGAATCTGCTGCAAAATCATCCAGTTGCACAATATAGATTTTGTATCTATTTGGCGTAACTTTATATCAAAATAAATTATTAATGCCACGTTCACTCGAAAGAACATTTAAAGAAATAATTATTTATTCACTATAAACAATCCACCCATCTTTCGAGTTAAAACGTTAGTTACAAATTTGGCTTTAAATTCCATAATCTATTCTTTTAGTTTTGTACGCCAATTTGCAACTAATAAACTTGTGATCTTTAGACAAGTCAGTAAGTTTCCAAACATGTTTCATAGATTGTATATCGCCTTTTATGGCATCTAATCACATACTTAATTGAGAATAAGAAACGACATTTATAAATATGTCATTACATCAACCATATAGTGGATATTGTAATCATGCTCTCATAAATAGATTATATAGTCGATGGTATAACCGATCGTCTTTCCTTAACAAATCTCCTTAATAAAGCTGCAACCACTTCATTCTGCACTTGAGAGATTTAAGAAATTTCATTATAAACTATATTAAGAATAGTACCTTGAACCTCAACAAGTTTAGTCTATGGTACAGGAGATTCCATAATTATCTGTATAGGGAAAGACAAAAACATAATGACCTCCATCATACTATTATCTTTAATAATTTGAGAGCAGCTATCCTCTACAATTACGTCAATATTTAGAAACTTTAGAGTATGTGATTCCATAATTCTTGTACCTTCTTTAGGGTCATAAAATCAATACTCTTTTGAACAATCTAGGTAAGATACAAAATAATTTCGAGTGAATCTTTTGTCAGGATTTTCAGGCATAGTAATTAAGTTACCACCCCAAAATCTACAAAGTATTTGACAAGTGACCCTTTAAGCTATTTCGCACTGTTATACTTGCCAAAATACTCATTGCCACTGTTAAACCTGACAACTTTTAATCATATACGAGATGTATATGTCATTAGGACTTAAACACAACTTTTGCAGATGTGTCCTAATTTTAATATCAGACAATAGATAATTTCAAGCAACTAAGGCTTCCATCATCTTATAGCAGTGCAGTCCACATGCAAACCTCTTTTCAAGTGTTCCAGAATGGAACGCTTCATGGACAATAAGCAAATTCAATTGCTCTTTTCTCAAGCAACAAATCATATGTCCACAACTTAAAATTTGAAGCAGTAAAAAACCTCAATGATGACGGAATTACCATTTACGAAAAGGTGACTGAAAAACAAAGCAAGTATATAATTAGCATCATGTGAGCATTGTGTAACTTGACGTACAAGTACACATCCAAAGAGTCACATGCAAAATCACATAATCACCTTTGGGCAAAATACATGACATGCAATTGTACACTCCCCACATGATAAGGGTTATGAGAATATGTTCCAATTCTTCGTGAATTCATCACTTTTGGGCAAATGAATCACTAGAATCAGTCACTCCTCCACCACACTATCATGTATCCCTCCATGAACTAATACACAATCACCTCCTTTGGGAGTATGATTACGCATTAGACTAGGAGACATCCCAATCATCATACGAGACCGAAATTTCTCAAACCCAATCAAGCGTGCCACTTTGGCGGTCACTACTCAATTGAATCATTGAAGTTCTCTCATACCAGGGATATAAACTTTACTCCTCACATACACCATATATATGTGATTTTAACTTTAGTGATAGGGGCAGCATATCACCAAAATTACATATCATGCTAATTTCATTGCTTTATTAATTAATAAAAATTAATCATACATATATATAAATATATATACAGCGAACCTGTTAGACAGATTCCAATGAGATCATTGATCACAGTAACACAAAAAACTTCTTATAACAGAGAATAAAACATCTCTTATGTACCCCAATTACATATTACTAGAATAACATAAAAAGAATGCTGATCTATTATATCTCTCACAAATTAACATCAATAGTAATACATGGTGCACTAAATCGACAAACTTGACAGCTGATCCATTATCACTCATGAGTTCATAAGGCAAAAATGACTCAAATGCCAACAATTGATTTATTAATCAATTTTAGGTAATAAATATCATTACTTCAACCAGTGGCCTATTAATTGAGTCAAACCAGAGAACCAAATATCTAAAATTTAACAGTAGATACTATTGCTCTGCATAAATGTTGTCATATTCCTTAACTTTAAAAAAATATTCAATTTGATAGACATTAACAAGTGACCAGATGAGTTCATGTACAATATGTAGTAACTTAATTGACATGCATTACCCACATTCAGCAGATGTGTTAATCAGTACATCAATTTGGTCACGAGTCCTTAAGTCGTCTATCATTCAAATATTACCAATGTGTAAAGGAGTATACTTGAGTAACAAAAGTTTCATAATCTTTAATGTTTCTCATCAGTTCAATACATAGCTCAAATACAATTTCATACTAATTGTATCTCATTAAGCCAGCTTTAGTTCATAATAAAGTTTAATTTTTATTGATGAATCACACATTTTTATTATGTGATAACATACTAGTAACCCATCACTTGTATTTCCAAAATCAAAGAAAATACAAGAAAAATACGCAAAAATACACTAAAAATTCACGTATTTAGGGCTTTGTATTTATTTTCACATCCATAAAATTATCAAACATATAAAATAAATATACTACAAGATAGGAAATTACCATACGAGTTCAACGCCACCAACCACGCGCCAAAATAATTCCCCACGCGCCTGCACGCGCCGCCTGAGTGCGCGGCGAGCGTTCGACGCCCAAGCGGCGCGTGGCCGTGCGTGGGGGCGCGTGCAGCATCCCCCGGCGACGCGCCGCCAACCCTCTTGCTCGTCTCGTCTCCCCCAATCCAAATTTGTGATTTAATTTAATTTTCATTGAACAAAAAGTCTCGAAAATCACAAATTATGGCAAGATCAATACCAATTAGGGCTAATCCATACAAATTAGGGTAGATCCGTACAAATTATGGTAAATCCGTACAAATTATGGCAAAACCAATTGCGTTCGAATTCTAGAGTTATGGTTGGCTCTAATACCACATGTTAGACGCAAATTGCGCAACCCCAAGATCTCCATAACCAGAACAAGAACATGCATAATTGAGTAGAAAGATTAACGCACCTGTTTTAGGATCCATCGAACATAAAGCGGAAGCAAAAAAGGATTACCCACATATATTAAGGGGATCCACGCATCAAGTCCTTCTCCTCTATTGCCCTCCGTATCACTGGCTCAATAAGGCGGCCCCCTTCACGTTTAGCGTTAGGTAAACGCCCCTTAGGTGAGGATACATGTGAGAATTAGGGTTAGAGGAGAGACTTGAAAGCACTTATTTATAGAGTTTTGTAGTCCCTCATTACGGGCCAGGCTCAACTCAGCCCACACTAGCCAGCCCATATTAGACTAATTAAGAAACCTTCTATCTCTCTTTAAACCAACCCTGTTTTACGGTAACCGTAAAAACAGTAAATTACAATATCAATTAGTTTAGTCCACATTAGAAAAACTCTTATATAATTTTGATATGTTAGTTTTTGTAAGAAAATCTTTTGATAATTAAAGAGGAGACAAAAATGCAAGTGGGTTTATTCACGGTGTTTGCAAGACTGTATTTCAATATGTATGCTTTATTTTCTGGCCAAAACGAAAAAAAATAGCATTACCTGACCTTGCCGCCAACATAAAATTGTCCTCTCTAACCTTGATTCCTGTTCCCCCAGACGGCGTTAAAATGCATCATGCTAGATTCAAGTTGTGGGAGATTTATCTACCGGTAGAGCGTGTCCCACAAACCCACCGCACCAACGCATAAATTTCTAGCCTTGGTCACCGCTCACGCATGCCGGCACGGGTGCAAAGCCTGTCATATTAGTTTGAGATTGTGAAAGACTTATCTACCAATACAAAAACTCATATATGCCCATGTGAGATAAGCAGCAATTCTGGCATCAAAACTCATAAACTTATTAGGTCGTCACTTAATAGTATATAATGATCTTCAATGTGTACATAGGTATATCTGTCCACGAAATTCAACAAGTGGGGAGTGGTAATTGGACTAGCATCTTGACAAAGCATCATGCATTTTTTAAATGAGGCTTATTATCATTATTACCCAGTAATAGTGGAATATGGACACTAAAAGCCAATTGGAAAGTACCCTTAATTGCACGTAAATTACTTTAAGTTAATGTCACATGCAACAGGCCAAAGAGGCCTGTACTTAATTGGTTCATGGGGCTAAAAAAGTGTTCCATGAACTTCCAAACTATTGGATCTACATGCCCATATCTCAGGATTAAAAAAAAAGAAAAAGAGGACTCCCACTTTGATTAATAGGTTTCTATTAAGAAGGTTTTTCTAATGGGAGATAAGGCTTTCTTTGGTCTTGTCCAATTAACCTTATTTTAGTGTGCTAGAAAATACCTTTTCAAAGCATTTCATATATTGCAACCAAGAAAAAAATGTCACTTGGCTGAGTGATGTAAATCTATAGATAATTTCGTTACTTATTCTGATAGAAATGTTACTCTATAAGCAAAAGAGAGATTTTCATATGCTACACATAATACTTAACGGCTAACATTTTTACGCAACTAGTAGTGATTTCATAATATTCTTACTTTAATATTTTAATGTTAAAAATGGGGTTGCGGTGGAGATGGAGGTGGCAATGGTGGTGGCGGACGTGCTGAGTTGAGACTACCTGTGGCCGTGTTGAAGTTAATGAACGAACAACGGTGTCAGGCCACGGGAGAGACGGTGGTTGTGGTAGCCGTGGAGTGTTGACTGGTAGAATGTTGACTTGGCTAACTCGCCGGGGGCATATATGTCAAAAGCTACGATGTCCCAGGAAGTATCGTGCATGTGCAGTGATTTTGAAAGTGAAGGACAAGATGGTTCAAAAGTCAAAAAAAGCAACAGAAGCTGCAGGGAGACTTGACCGTGCAGTTATTTTGTTTTGTTTTTTGCTTGACCTTTTTCCTTTCAATTTGCGTGCCGGAGAACGGAAACTTCAAATAAATAGATCAATTTGGCTCTTCGAAAACTATTTTTCGAAAGAAATTCCTCCCACTTACTCATTGCTTATACTCGCAAGTACGTGCATCATGTGTTCTGGGGAAGGAAGAGAGACAGCGAGAATGGATCCCGAAGTGTATAAGGCTGCAAAGTCGGGATCTTTTATGGACATTCCTCGCACTCACCCATTGCTTTCAAGAGATGAAAAAGATCTTTTCCAGCAAACAACTCCAAAGAAGAACAACATTCTTCACATTGTGGCTCAACACAAGAATACATATTTCATTGAAAATCTTCATCAAAATCCATATTTCTTTGAAGATCTTCATTGATGTCCATCAAGACTGTCTCTTTTTTGGGAGGGTAACTATAAAGGAGACACTCCCCTACACATTGCTGCTAAAGTGGGAAATTGCCAAATGGTTTGGGTCTTCATTAATTTGGCGAAATCACTTGATTGGGTTGCTAAAGACGGACAAGTTGACGCATGCAAAGAGCTACTTCGAATGCCAAATTTGCAAAAGGATACCACATTGCACTACGCAATAAGAGGAGGTCATCATGCGATGGTGAAGTTGTTGATTGAAGAGGATCCTCAGCTGTGTAATATTGCTAATTCTGGTGATGAGTACCCACTTTATTTGGCAGCACATCAAAGACTTCCAAAAATCATTAAGCTTATTTTAGATGTTTCCCCATTGTCATCCTCTCATAAGGGTCCTATGGGATTGACAGCTCTACATGCCGCGTTGCACTACTCACTGCAAGGTAAGTATCATAAGATTCTAAACCCAACGAAACAAATTTTAACAGAAGTTTTCTACTCTTCGTGCGAGGCTTCTCTGAGGTGAGAGTGCTGGTGGTTGCCGTGATGGCCGCCATATATGCTAGTATTTTGTAAATATAACATTAAAAACAATATTATTTGTTTATTATTACTTCTATTTTGGGGAAAGGTCATACCTTTTCCCAGGGACATCCTCTCGACCACTCATATACGGGGGTTATGTTTAGAACGGATTCGAGTTGTTATTCTCATTACTTTCTCCTTATTGCTTTATTCATTGAATATTAAATAAGTTCAAATCGGTTTGTCTTGTCCTAGTATGAGGACTAAAAAAAGAAAATTAGAGTCTGCACATAATTTCATTGGACAGAATTTCCGGAGGAGCCACTTGGGTCTAGGATTACGTAACCATTCGAGAAGATTTTTTTTTTTTGGTCAAAAAGAACTGACATTTACTTAGCTTAAGTCGGAGTCTTACATAATACCGATGGAGAAAGATCGGTGCATAAGATATTCCAGAGAGAAAAAGGAATAGAAGACAGCCAATTAGTTGGTAGAGTGTTGAGGCGATGATTCCGAACGATCCAATCCGCTGCGGCATTTGCACGTCGTGGGCAGTGGATAACCGTGATGTTTTTATTTTGGGCTAGCTCATTCCTGCATCGCTGGACAACTTCTTTTAGATTCCATGGAGGTTCGGCCCGGCCCATCACCCAATCAACAGTCCCGGAACAGTCGCTTTCGATGAAACACTTAGCAGTTTGACTTCCCGAGTTCTCCACGTGCGGCTTCGTTAGTTCGTGTGCGCTTCTAATCCCGTGTAAAATCGCCTCTGCCTCAGCTTCACTTGCAGAAGAAACCCTAGCGGTAGCCGCGAAGCCGTTGAGGGTTCGTCCTTCGGAATCGCGCATCAAGCCCGCGACCGAACAGAGGAATTCGCCTTCTCGCCAAGCCGCATCCACGTTGAGTTTCAGATCCGTCCCTACAGGAGGTTTCCAGTGAGTGGATTTGTCTCGGTTGGGTTTCCTTTTGCTGCGATTTAATTTTCTTCTACTGAAAGAAAGTTGCTGTTCTTGTGCTGTGAGCAACAGATCTGCTGGTTTGGGTGCTTGCTGTCGAAAGATCCAGCAATTTCTCATCTTCCAGACGTTCCACAAGACCAAACCCGTAAATTCTGGTTCAGGTAAGTCTTGATCTTTACGGAAAGCGTTAACCAGCCACTGATCTGTTCGGGTAATGTGTTGTGTTGGTCTGATTGTGATAAAAGCCGGGTCTTCCCAGATTTTCTTGGTCCATTTGCATAAAAACAGCAGATGCTCTACGGTTTCGGGTCTTGTGTTGCAGAGTGGACATAGGGGATCGCTGACTATTTTCCGTGTGTACAGGTTTTCTCGCGTTGGGAGGGCGTTTTGACATATGCTCCAGAGGAAGGATCGGACCTTTGGCGGCACATCAAGACTCCAGATTTGCGTCCATAAGGTGCGAGGTGGTTGATATGAGCATGAAGGACGGTTGTGATCTGTTTTCCTTGTGTTTATGGTTGCTCTATTATATCCACTTTTGACGGAGTATTGCCCTGTTCTGTTACCCGTCCATATGAGCATGTCTGGCTGTGGTTGATGGCTTAGGGGAACTGCTAGAATTTCTTTTGCAAACCTTTCTTCGTACAGTTGATGGATGAGTTGTTGCTTCCATTCTCTGGATTCTGCATTGATCAATTCCGATACGAATCTAGGTTCTGTTTGATTTACTTCCCCGCCAATTACTCCTTGTGAGAGCCATCTATCTTCTCTGATTCGAATAGATTTGCCATCTCCTACTGACCATTTAGTGTTTTCCTTTATGGTGTCTCTGCCGAGGAGTAGACTATGCCAACCCCATGAGGGTCGGTGTCCCTTTGATGCTGTCCAGACATCACCGTGGGGGAAATAAATCCCTTTCATGACTTTACTCCATAGATCTGATGGGGAGGTAGCAAGTCGCCATACTTGCTTGCCTAACATGGCCCTATTAAAGGTGAGCAGGTCTTTGAACCCGAGGCCGCCTTCATCTTTTCGAGTCTTCAATACTTCCCATCTTTTCCAATGCATCCCCCTTTTAGCATCTCCGTTCTGCCACCAAAATGATGCAATGCGTTGTTCTATGGCTCTGCAGATGGACACTGGCAGCTTGAAGATAGACATTGCGTAGGTAGGTATGGATTGCACAACACTCTTGATTAGCACTTCCTTTCCTGCTTTTGTTAATAATTTTTCCTTCCAACCAGCTAACTTTGCATTTACTCTGGCCAGGATCCACGCAAACAGCTCTTTCTTGGATTGACCCCATTCGAGAAGATTCACTGCTCTAAAGATAGCATTTTTCACACGGATTCAATTTCGTTCTACATGTTTTTCGGGATCATCGTCATCATCAAGCCCTCCTGTGATGGAAATGGCAGCAATCATCACCATCCCCATCACACACCTCCCCGTTCCCTTTTCTCCCTCATCCAGTTCTTTCCTCTTTTTTTTTTTTTTGGTATTCTTCTTTGTTTCGACATTTTCTCCCGATTATTATTTTCTGTTTGCAATTAATGACGGGGCCCATTGCAATATATTTCCAAAAGATCAGGGTATCGGTTGCGAAACCCTGTAGGGCAAATTATGACAGATTTAAGAAAACGGGTGTGCAATGATTTTACTTTTGGAAAATGCAGAAGGTGCCAACTCCTCATTTAATATTGAAATTTTTTATTGAATCGAGTTGGGCGCGATGCCTCCGTAAAATTTATTAGCATCACGCTAAAAAACCACGGCCTTTTATTCTGGCCTTTAAAGAGCAGATGCCTTCCTGAAAATAAGAGAAGCTTCTTCTCAATTGCCTTTGTGAATTTCTAACGATTTCACTTATCAAAAACAAAAAATTTACATGGGGGAAAACTAAATGGGATGAAATGCAATTTTAATATCCATGTCAAGATGCTAAAAACGGTTTCAATTATGACATAACCCTATTTTACTTGCAAAGATTGGCAGAAAATCCTAGTGACGAGCCCAGAAGTGATCAAAGAAAGAGATGACATGGGGTGGACTCCTCTTCATTATGCCGCTTGCTTTGGCAATGTTGAAGCAATTGAACTACTCCTGCAACACAGTCCTTCTGTGGCATATGTCTTAGACAAAGAAGGGGCATCTGCTCTTCACATTGCAGCATTTCGAGGCCATGTCCCTGTCATTGACATGCTCGTTACATCTTGTCCTGATGCTTGGGACATGATAAACACCAAAGGGCAAACGGCTCTTCATGCAGCTATTATTGGAGGACGAGCAAATGTAGTCAGGCACATATTAAGGAAGCCAAACCTGGAGGATCTCATCAACGAAGAAGATACATATGGAAACACAGCTCTGCATTTGGCTGTGATTCATAGAAGATACGAAATCGTGTATACACTTGCATGAGACAAAAGGGTGAACCGTTTTGCCACAAATAAGGATCATTTGACTGCCTTTGACATTTTTTTTGCTAGTAAGGAGGTATGTTTACTTGAACTCTAGAAGTGCTAGATTTGTTCACTTGCGGAGAAATTTCTTCGGTATCCTTTAGAAAATGTGGCTCGGGTGATACTCATTTTGGTGCAACAAACAACCCAATTGAATTCTTTTTAAATCAACTTCGTTGAAAAAATAGTATGCTTCAGTGAGTGAGACCGACGTTTAAAAAAGGGACTCGAGAGAACGGATTTCATACTTCATATCAAACTATATTTAATAAAGATGTGGGGTAGATTGAACTCTGTGGTTGAGCCACATTACCACAAAGCTTCATACCCTTCCACTTCCCTTAAACATTAATTAGCACACTAGCTATACATCAATTAGACATAAAATTAAAAGATTTTTTTAATCCAACGTAATCTCTCATTAATGTTCCCACGACAAAATATCAACATCAATTGACATACTTACTACTAATAGTACTTTTCATAAAATAGTCACTAAATCTAAATTCATGATTTCAAGTTTATATGATTTTTTCGTATTTATGAGTTGGTATATAATATTTTCATTTACTATTAACCAAATGTGTTGGGTCATTTTTTTCTTCAAAATACAAAATTATCTAAAAATTTGGTGTGCGCACAAAAATGATTTAGTGACAACGTAAAATATCAAATTTTTAGACTATTGAAAAATTGATTAAGCCATTTATATGAGTATTGCAAAAATAACAAAAATTTGTAGCTAAAAATTTGTGTCGACATTTTTATTTTTAGTCTATAAATGGTAAATATTTTGCATTGTCATATAGGAATTTCATCTTGAAGAATAGTTGTCTTGCTGGTAGTTATTATTGCAAAAATGTTAAAAATAGAAGTCATTATAAAGCCAATTACTACTTATAGTCTTAACCCATTTAACTAATTCCCACTTGTAAAGGCCACACTTAGAATGATCCTCTAAAGTGAGGGGATAAGGTAAAGGGAAATAAGGAAAAAAAAAAGAAAAATCGATAATAATTATGGACTGTTTAATGGCCCTTGTCTGAGGTGTTAAAGGATGAGAATATTTTGTACAATATGTAGCTAAAATCCTCCTGTTTCTTTTCTGCCCCCTTTTAAGTAGCATTTGAGATGAAAGAGAAAACCTGCACTCTGCTCCATCTCAGAAAAGGACTCCAAACAATTCCTAGAAAATTTCATTTGAATATAGCATGCCTGAAACCGTAATTGTCTACTCCAGAAAAATCTTTTTAATGGTTTTTTCTCTACCTTCTATCTGATCTAAAAGAGATGAATTCACTGAATTCTGAATTATGTTTTAGGACTCGCTAGGAGGGAATTTTGAGCGTGTAAAGTGATGGTCTTGAAATATTTTTGTGGGAAAGATCACTCATTAATTAATACTTTGTGTACATTTTTTAGGTCGGCTTTGGAATTCTTGGAGTTTTTATTATGTTGAATAGATCTCGTGGATTCCCAGTTATTCATAACTGGGTTATTAAACATGTTAAGGAGAGATTAGATGAACAATTTGTTGGGAGTCAATCAGCTGGGTCTATAACCACAGGAAATAATACAGCCAACCGAGAAAATTCTGAGTCAATAAAAAGCATTTTTGACTCTCAACTACTAGTGGCAGCATTCATAGCCACAGTGACCTTTGCCGCGACCTTCACGATGCCTGGAGGTTACAACAATGACGGACCCAACCAAGGAATGGCGACTCTTGCTGGCAAGGTAGCTTTCAAAGCCTTTGTGATATTTAACACTATAGCGTTCGCTTTCTCAATCCGGGCATTATTCTTTCGATATGATACTTCTTTTTTGAGCGATCAAGAAAAGATGGTACCCACCGCGTTTGTCGGATGCAACATTAAAATTGCCATGCTCGGGATGGTGCTAGCCTTCGCTTCGGGTACATATGTAGTATTGACTAGAACCAGCGGGCTCGGAATCGTTCCCTATGTTGTTGTTGGATATCTCGTGGCTGAATACCTCATCACGGGTATTCTCAATCCCGATAGGCATTTTATGATGCTTCTTTCTCAATCCTCTGGATTCTCCAGACCGTTATGGCATAGTTATGGGATACGCTAGCAAAGCTGCTAATAAGCTGGGCCGGTTCCACAGTTCCGTGACCTTGTGCACGAGAATTTTTTTTTACTTTTTTGTTTTGTCAGCCGTCGAGTTCGTGCACTTTTACGTCAGCCGTCCAATTTTAACTCAACATCGACCCGTTGGAGGAGGTTTTCAAGATGACTGGAGCGCAACAAAGGCCAACGAGTTGATTAGCTTTATCTGTTTTTGCCGTCGATTGCCATTACTTTGATTTCCATAAATTCCTTGAACATTCTTCTACGTTGTTACATGTTTGAAGTTTATGAGGTACATTTACTGTTAAGTTTGTTATCCGTGTTGTAATGAATTTACCGACGTCCAATTAATTTGTAAATTATCAACTTCTTCTAAGGTTTACTAGTAGACAGGATAGCTGTATTAAATTTACCAACATGGAATTGATTAGTAACTGAACAACTTCTTAAATTTTTACCAGCGGATTGGGTAATAGATTAGTATGATACCGACATTGGCAAGCTACCAACCCTTTTGAAGTTTTACAAGTGGGCTCAGTTAAAAATTTGCAAGTTAGCAATATTATAATGCATTTACTAGCGGTAAATTTCTCTTAAGTTTTACGAGTAGGGATAAGTAGAAGTTAGTACACTGCGGAAGGTTTGCCGAAGGATGTGATGTCTACTAGCACATAGTCACAGTTGCCTTTGAAATGGGACTTGCCTTCGACTTCTATGGGTCGCTCTTTGATGGCATAATTGCGCAAAACTGCAGGAAGTACCATAATATCTTCAGCATCTATTGAGAGCAAAATTCATCGCTGATACAAGATTCTTCCCTTCCGATTATTTTAAAAGGTTTCATAAGCCTTCAATAGAAATGGGAATGTCATTTTCAGTGTTATATAAGAACTTTCAAGTCAATCCAATGAGCAACATCATCAAATAATTAGGTACACAAGGCCAAGAATGTATCACCATATCAACCTATGAACATTCAATCACTCTTCTCACACCAAAAACAATCATTTCGCTTTGTCTTTCGTGTTCGTGCGTGGAATACATGCATCACTCTCTAATGCACAGAGAGGAGTAGTAGCCGATCCTCTAACAACCTAACCATTCTTCGATACAAATGGGAGAATTACCAAAAAAAAGTCCTAAACCTATTGCCAATTCAGTCATAATTTTTTTTTGGCCAATTTAGTCCTAAATTTTTTTATAATTGTGCCAATTCAATCCATCCGGCCAAAATTGGCTGGTCAGCGCTGATGTGGATGCCAGCTTGGGATAGCTAGTTGGTGAATGCTAATGTGGCAATTTTTTATTTTTTATTTTTATCTCTGATTTTTTTTTTGAATTTTTGAATTTTTTTTCCCACCTTCTTCTTCCTTTGGTCGACCGGCGAGGTCAGCCTCACCAGCAACTAGCGAAGGCAAGCCTCACCGACCACTAGCGAGGACTGTTATTAGATCTCGAGGGTGTCCTCGGAGAGGGTATGGACGGCGGATGAGTCCAAAGGGGGCGACATGGCCTTGGCCCAAGTCGCCGACCACTAGAAGCGCAAGAGGTTGCCAGATCTGGCGACAGTCCTCACTAGTGGCCGGCAAGGCCGTCATTGTCGGCCGCTAGCAAGGACCGTCGCCAGATCTGGCAACGATGGCCTCGTCATCGCTGGGCGAGGCTCGCCTTCGCCAGTGGTCGGTGGGGGTGAGCCTCGCCAGTAGCCAGCATTGACTGGCCAAAGGAAGAAGCGGGTGGGGAAAAAAATTCAAAAATTAAAAAAAAAGAAAAAATATATTAAAAAATTGCCACATCAACGTTCGCTGCCCATTTGTCCCTAGCCGGCGTCCACGTCAGCACCGAATGGACTGAATTGGCCAAAAAAAAAGTTTAGAACTGAATTGACACAATTGCAATAGGTTTAGAATTTTTTTGGTAATTCTCCCCGATGGAAACCTTGAACCCATGGGTCCAACTACTAGAAGCCGTTCCTCTTGCCATGTTCTTCGCTAAAGCTGCATCACCCACCAAGTACAGTACTATATATTTTTGCGTGATCTAGAGATGGTTCCTAGAGAGAATGATGAATTTTGACTTTCTCAGTTTCATCCAATGTCTTCAATCCAATCTAGCCCTCGATGTTAAGCTCAGTTTGCAAGGAATGCATCGATCAAATATGTCCCTCTTTTTTTCAACCCAATCCAGTCCAAATGGTAAAAGGATGCAAATTGTAGCATCGACAGGGGTAAAAACATGTTGCCACAAGCTTACACCACAACAATTACACCAAGTCGCAACATGTTCTTTGGCCCATTTTGTTCCGTTCATTTTTCTCATGTAAATATAAATTTCCTCAGATTATCAACTTTTCAAAGTCGAATGCTCAATTATCTAGCGAAAATCATAAATCACTATTAAATGTAATTGCGGACCATGCCATGGATATAGACCTCCCACACCATAAGATCGTAGAGGAAGAGCTCAGGTAAAGATAATGCTTTCATAATCCTCATTATTACTTTCAATATGCTTAAGCATTTATATGTACGGCTTAGAAAATGTTTTAACTTGTTCTCTGTACTATATCTTGGTTTACCGTGCAAAGTGCAAAAAAAAAAAAAAAAAAAAAATGTAAAAAAAGAAAATTCATTCCAAGTCAATATCAACGTTCCCAGAGATTTTATATATTCCAAACCCTTGGTTTTCATATTTAGGTGCGTGCAAGTCCTCGAGCAAAATTTGGTTTGAGTGCTAGAAATAATACTAAAAAAAGAAGCCTTTGAAAATACAATACCCTAAGTAAGACACTTTCGCGGGAAGAAAGACATTTATAGCGTAGTGTTAAAATTATCCCAATCATGCTCACAATAAAACTTCAACAAAAACCCAATATATGGACAAGGAGACAAGTTAATTCAAAAAAAAAATCTACTTCAACTTCGAATATGTTCATTTAAAATTGGGGTTCTTCTACTTCATTTTTGTTTACTTATTTTTTAATCATTTTTCCTTTCTTATTTATTTATTTATTTCATTCTTATTCCCTTCCATCATTCCTTAATAAAGAATTATTAAATAATGAACTATACTAATATACTTAAGATATATAATAAATGTAGATTCTAAATATACATATATATATATATATATATATATATATTAAAAAGAAAGATTAAAGAAAAATAAAAATTGTCTATTATTGACATCAAAATTTTGGCGACCCATTAATTATTCATTAATCACATAGAAAATTATGAATTAATTTTTAACCCCTAAAAAAAATTTCATTAAATCGCATCACATATAGACATTAGGAACATTTGCATTACTAGTATCAATCATTAAAAAAATATTTTCAAAAAAGATTAAAAGAGTTAAAAAATATACTAAAAATCAGTAGGCCTGGGCTCGAGACAGCCAAGCCCGGCCCCTTCTTCTTTCCCCTTTCCTTCTCCCCATCGGGGCCGGCGCAGCCTCTCTCTTCCTCCTCCTTTGCCCTCTCTTGAACGCTACCCCCTCCGATCCCTAGGTTCCTACACCATAGTGACAACACCAAATCGCATTACGTTCTTTCACCCATTCTGTTCAGTCCATTTTTCTCATGTAAATGCATTTCTCCTAAGGTTATCAATTTTTTAAAGCCAAATTCTCCATGATCACATGAAAATCATAAATCACTATCAAATGTAATTGAATTCCATGTCATGGATATATGCCTCCTACGCCATAAGATTGTAGTAGAAGAGCTCGGTAAAGATAATGCTTTCATAATCCTCAGTCAATATGGTTTATCATCATATTTAAAGCTTAGAAAATGTTTCTACTTGTTCTCTGTTGTATTTCTTGGTTGACCTTACAAGGTGTAAACCAAAATAACAGTTAATTTAACGTTACCAGAGATTTTACCCTGATCTAGCAAACTTTGCCATTGCTTAACAGTGATCATCACAATCACCCAAAATTTATCTAGCTTCTTGTGGTTAAAGACACTGATAACTGCATCTCAAGGTACTACTGCTAAGGTGCTTTAAAAACTTTGACTCATTTGTCATCAAGATTTGGAAGGTTTCTCAATGAGGGAAGAAACCAACAAACCATAATTCAATGACAAACTGCTGTATGTTAATCATGTGTGTCCAAGCAACACAGCAATTACCTCCTGTGCAGGCAAAAGAGTATCAAAAGTTCCATCTGGATAGTATCCAAACCAGGATGTTTCCTTTGGTATCAACACAGTGTCTTGCTCAAACTAGAAGGAAACGAAAATAGTCAGCATCACGAGCTGCAAAAGACAAGGGTCCAAAATCAACAACATATACAAAACTAACCATAATAAGGACTAGGTTCTGTAAGTCCGCCTCTCTTATTGGCTCTCCTCTATTGTCAGAATCTTCAATTTTGTGCTATGTATCTTAAGAAAATAATTTTTTTAAAAAAGCATTGTCAATATTTTTCATATTCACGAGATTCATGTCGTGACGTTGTATAAAGTAATAGACCGGAGTCGAATGATTATGAACAGTGTACAATGAGCATGATGACTCGGACTAGGATTGATGCGTGAACCGGGGCAAGAGAATCAGAAACCTCGTATATAATCGCAACCAGCTGGATAACATGCTCCGCCCAAGAAAGCGGCCCTATTCTTCATATTTAATCCCGCATTGGTTCTCAATCTCTACTCTTTGTTTTTTGAGGAAGATTGACAGTGTAAAATACAAGAAAAAAAAAAAAGAAAAGAAACAATTGAAAATTTATAAATAACTTGGAAAATTAAAAAAAAAAAATCAAAAACCATCTATGTTAGAGCTAGTCATGCAATATAGGATAGTTGACGACTGCATAAGCGATTTGCTATCAAAATTTGTCAGAATGACTACCTTGGAAAATCATAAAAGAATTTATAACTAAATTGGCCATCATATTAATATGTTAGAACTTTTTGGACAATTATCCCAGTATTTATACATGGATATTTAGATGCATGACAAGAAATAAAATAGGAAAATTTGTATGAAAAGCATTTTATAAAAGAGATGAAGGTATAAATAATGGACATTAATCAAGTTTCCATACCCATATTTATATAGTTTGTAGAAGTAAGATGAGCTCTCACATCTTACTTGGCTTCTAATTAGCCCACTGTAGATGAATCGTGACTCCTAAATTTAATATCAAATGAATACTTAATTGATGTATCGAATCGCAATTGGTAGAGTTTGGGAGAGTCCGTACTGATCATAAAAACCACCTCACGAGACGGATTAGTCACACTCGTTTATCAATTCCTCAAACTCCCTCAAATATCTCACATCGTTAGAGTCGTGATCAAACCAGCTATACTTTTGTCCGTTTAACTTCACCTTTCTTCCCTAGTTCTTCTTTCACATTCTGCCCCAGGGTCCATCTACTTAATCCCCCACGCACACCATCCACGCATGCATCTGCACGACCATGTCGCCGTAGCCACTGGCCCATTTCCGAGCACCCACCCACAGCGTTTATCCCTCTACGTATCCAGGAGAGAGGCAAGCCTCGCCAGAGTCTCCCAGGGCTGGCTGGCGACGTCGTAGTGGAGACGACCTCGACTTTTGTGAGGTCAAGACTGCGCTTGAATAGTTGAGGGCAATCAATCCACATTGGCCCCGCCGCTGCTAAGACTTAGTGCTATCTGGACCAGGGTGTACGTTGCCACCTGGATTAGAGTTTACGTGTGTTAAATACATATAAATTGTCGTTTTCATTTCAAGTGACATTTTTCCAAGAAAAGGACACGAAAGAGCAATTAGGTGCCATCGGGACACAAAAGAGTTATTGCTACCTGGGCCAGGGACTCTCGTGCAATCAAACATTCAGCTTCATTGCAACTCCAACAAATGAAAAGCCACGCACGTGCGCAATACACTGCATCACTAATAGGCAGAGGCGACTTTGACCATTCTTTTAGTCTGAAGACCAAGACAAATAAATTGTAAATAATGACTCTGGGGTCAATTTCTACTCCTTGGTCTTGCTTTATAGAAGAAACGAATCAAATCAAAATATTGGCATAACTACAGTGGAGAACCTTTTACAAATCAACGTAAAGATGGCATATCAATAGCATATCAAGTAAAGCATCTACGAATTCTTCATTTAAATATTTTGTTTTTCTTTTCATTTTTCATGTAAATTAAATTTGTATCGTCATGTTTACCTTCTACCATGATTATAGGGACGATATATCTCTAATATCTTTCTATTTATACTGTACAAAATATTAATGAATTTATGTGCTTCATTCATTCAATTCTCTATTTATCTTAAATCATCGCCAAACAAAGGCACATTGATCTTGTTAAGGAGAAAAAAAAAATCAATACAACCATGTTGTCTCCCTCTTCAAACCTTAAATTTTGATTTACTTCCAAGTGGCAAACTTTGTGACATAGAAGCTTAATGAAAATAACATTTGCTTTGGGAGACATAGGTTTTGTCTCTGATTGAAAATAGGAACCTAATTGATTTCTGTTAGATATATTGTTAATATAGTAAAAAATAATATGTTCATATACAAACCCAATAGGTGAAAACACGGTTATTTGGGTCCATATGCGCCAGAGCCCAATAACTTACATATAAAAACTCTATGGTTCCCCTACGTTTGAGGTAACACTGTTGAGCGTTCCAAACTTGACGTCTTTTAATGTAATACTTCAAGCAATTGCTTCTTCTCTCTCAAACCTATAACCTCAAACAATCTTGAAGTATTATGATTGTGGGTCGGATTTGAGCGAGTAAGGTGTCTTCTTGAAGATTTCGTCAAGACGAACTCATGGGTATAATTTACTTTCGATTTCGACGGTGGTATGGGATATGAGTTTGAAGATTCGGGTGACAGAAATATTTGATTCAAAAATCCAAAAATTATAGCCAATTTTAGAGGGTGAAACCATTTGGGCTTTGTTCTACTCGTCAATACGAATGTTTCGAGTGGTCACTCGTGTTGATCGGAGGTCAGAGGGAGAAGTTACGGCACCCAGAAGTTTTTATCTGAATTTCTAGCGAATTTCAATGATGAAATTTCCAGCGAATTTCGGCAACAGAAATTTTCAACGAGTTTCAGCGACAAGGGCAATCCAATTTAAGGTTTTTGGGTGCTCTAGATCTATTTTTGGGTTTTTTTTTTTTTTTTGGTGGCAAATTCCATCTCTTTAAAGCGGTTTGATTAAGGTTAGGAGAGTTATTTGACTTTGTGGCTCCGAGGACTCCAATATGCACTTTTCCTAACACTTTGCTCTGATTAAAATGACAAAAAGTAATTCCTATGATATTATAAAATTGCAATCATTTGATGTTACTAAATTTCATGGCTGAAAATTACATGTTCAATTAGGCATGAAAGAACATGACATATTCTATACTATATTAAGTGATTTTGCATCTACCACTGAAGATGTGGATAACTATCAATGATTTTTGTAGAAATTATTTGTTGAATTTTCTAAATCCTAATATGGCTATGACTTATAGTGAGTATAAGACAACGAAGAGATATGGGATCACTTGAACGCTCAGTTTCAAAAACAAGAGGGGCTATCTAAAACTCTCATAGCGGAGAAATTCTTTAACTTTAAATTCACTATGAATTCAAGCATTACCTCTCAGTTAGTTGAATTTGATAACATAAGGAACAAGCTGAAAGGTGATAACTCTGATATATTCGATAATCTCTTTGTCAGTCTTGTGTTAAACAAACTACCAACTGAATGAAGTTCTTTCGAAACTGAAATGCATAAACTAAAGGTACATATGTAACTGGATGAATTAAAGATGTATATTCACATTGAGGATCAAAACATTACTAAAAAGAGTTTGGAATAAGTAGGACAACAAAAGTCAGTTGTCAACTTAGTTTCACACTCCAATAAATCTCATAAAAGGTCAAAATCACCAAAATGTGAATCTTCTCTATAGTTAGAGGCCAAAAAGACTATTTTTTAAAAGAAGAAAAATGGCAAGTGCCATAACTGTGAAAAGTGAGGTCATTGGGTAGCAGAGTGTAAGTTACTAAAGAAGTCAAAAAATGACACATAACAAAATAAGGCCAATATGCTTATTAGAGAATCTGAGTCTCGAGCTTTTGTTGGAATGGTGAAGAATGGAAAGGTCAACATTTCTTCTGAGTGGTGGTTGGACAATGGCGCTACTTGTCATGTTACAAATAACAAGAACTTACTCACTGAGATCATAGAAGTGAAACGCATTATGAAAAATTGCAATGATGGTGAGGCAAATGTGGCTCATGCTAGAACTGCAAATTTGGTGCTTTCTTTAGGTAAGTTACTAATTTTGAAACATGTTAGAGTAGTTACTTTACTTAAAAAGAATTTGATATATATGAGTTTACTTTATAAAGCTGATATGTCTTTTTTAACTATGAATGGTAGAGTAACTTTATTTGTTAACTCATGTTATTTCGATTGTGCATTCATGGTTAATGATATGTATAGATTGAGTTTAAATATTGATAGCATAAATCATGTAAATTCTACTTTGATTAATCCAAAGTTGCTACACAATAAACTTGGACATGTGAATTATAGGAAAATGCAACATTTAGTTAAAACTCACAACATTCCATTAGATACTTCTATTCAATTTGACAAATGTAAAGTGTGTGCACATACTAAGATCACTAAAAAAACCCTTTAAGTTAGTTTCTAAAAGCACACAACTTCTTGAGCTAATACATTATAACATTTGGGACTTTAGAAATTACATTACTAAATGTGGTCGGAAGTATCTAATAACATTCATAGACCATTTTTCTAGCTATCGTTATGTCTATTTGTTGAAATCGAAAGAGAAAATCAACTCAACTTGAAAATTAAGAGGTTTATGAGTGATAGAGGAGGAGAATACACAATGACAATGTTCAAGAAAATTTTGTATTTCAGAAGTTATAATACTTGAAACCACTACTCCTTAATCACCCCAATCAAATGGTGTTGCCGAGTGTAAGAATAGAACGTTAACTAAAATGTTAAATTCTATGTTACTCACAACTGGCATCATTCTCCTACTAGGGAGAAGCAATTCTAACTACTAATCACATCTTGAACAAATTGTTGCACTCTAAATTGTCTATGGCACCTTATGAGATATGGTATAAGCGTCATTGTATATATGATTTTCTTAAGACTTGGGGCTGTATTGCTTGTGTAAACATACTAGATCTTAAGAGACCTAAGGTGAGACCACAAGTAACTAAAACCATTACTTGTGTATATCTAAGTAGTGCAAAAGATAGTGCTGCAAATAGGTTTTTAGATCTATCTACTAACACAATGATAGAATCTAGAGATGCAGTGTTCTTCAAAAATAAGTTTATCAGAGATCAAGGCTTGAATGTTTCTAGATCTACAAATTTGATTTTAGAATCTCATGTAGAATCTGAAGCAGGCCATTCTGACACTAATTCCACACAGCTGGCTGTTGAACCATTTTCAGTTAAGGTATCTACAAGAGAGAGAGAGAGAGAGAGAGAGAGAGAGAGAGAGAGAGAGAGTTCCCAAAAGTTTTGGTGAGGACTTTGTTACATACCATCTTGAGAATGATCCATTCTCCTATTAGGAAGCAATGAGATCTAGGGAATCTCTACTGTGGGCAGAAGCCATAGATGATGAAATGAGCTCTTTGCTGCAGGACCACACTTTGCAGCTAGTAAATTTACCAAAAGGGGCTAAGGCTATAGGCTGTAAATGGGTATTGAGAAAGAAACTGAATAGTAATTGATCAATAGCCAGATACAAAGCACGTTTAGTAGCTAAATGCTATAAACATCAAAGTGGAATAGACTATTTTGATGTCTATTCACCTGCTTGTCAACTATAAACTATAAGAATTCTTCTTGTTTTGACATCTATTGAACACTTTGTAGTACACCAAATTAATGTAAAGAAATTTTTCTTAAATGGTGAGTTAAATAAGGAAATTTACATGGAACAACCGGAATGATATGTTATGAAATATCTTGAGGACAAAGTTTGTAAATTGAATAAATTCTTGTATGGTATTAAACAAGCACCTAAGATGCGGCATCTTAAATTTGACAAAATGGTAAAGAGTTATGGCTTTCAGTCTAGTTATTCAAATAAATGCATTTACCATCATTCTATGTCAAATAAGATAGTCATCATTTACTTGTATGTTGATGACATGTTAATTCTTGGTTCCGATCATTCTGTAATTAGTGACATGAAAGTTACTTTAGCTAAAGAATTTGACATGAAAGACCTTGGTATTGATAATATCATTCTTGGTATGAAAATAAGCTTTAAACGGCAAGTCATCTCCCTTAGTCAGACTCATTATATTGAGCAGCTACTTTTTACTTGGGGATATGATAAGTGTAAACCGAGTGAGATACCATGTAATTATAATAACAGACTGAGTCTTAATGAAGAGATTAGCGTGGATCAATTTAAGTACTCGAAATTGCTTGGTAGTCTTATGTATACTATGAGTTGCACTAGACCCAACATAGTCTTTATAGTTGGCATGCTGAGTCGTTTTACTAGTAATCCTAGTAAAGAGCATTGTGATGCGCTCAATAGACTGATGAAATACCTTAAAGGTACTAAAAATTATACTTTATATTATTCTAGTTATCCTCTAACTATGGATGGATATTCTGATGCCTCATGGTACTCAGATATTGAAAATAGTAGGTCCACTAGTAGATATATATTCACTTTGGGTGGAGCTGCTATTACTTGAAAATCCAAATGACAGACTTGTCTTGCATTGTCGTCTATGGAATTGAAACTTTTTGTTTTAGCCTCAGCTGGTGAAGAGGTTGAGTGAATAAAGAATCTGATTATGGATATTCCTTTGACTCAGCTAAAGCTTAATTCTTTAAGCCTATTCTATGATAATCAAGCAGCTGTCCAAGTCGTCAAGAATGCTCTCTGTAATTTAAAGGGAAGACATGTGAGATTGAGACATGCATTGTTGAATTATTTGAAAGAACAAAGGGTTATCACCTTGATCGATGTAAGATCGAAGGATAACATAGTCGATACTCTCACCAAAGGTATGCCTAAAGATCGATTATTCAAAACAGTGGGGAAATGGGGTTAAAGACTATATAAGCAAGTCTTAACTACCATTTACTTACCTTCTAATTGTGTGTTTTGAATAATCAAATCTTTTTTTATTGACTACAATGATAAGCACAGTTTATATGTTTCATCGATGCTCATAGTTGCTGACTAATTTGAAGAGGGTGAGTTGTCTCATTCCAAACTTGATGAAGATGACTTTAACCTAATTCAAATGTTATATCGAGGAAACTTATGTCATTCCAAACTTGATAATACAATTCAACTAAGTTAGACTATCCTTTTGGTTAAATGATCTTATTTCAAACTTGATGCTAGATTATTTAACTTTAAGGAATCAGTAACTATGACATTCCGAATTAAAACATAGAAACAGTTGTTTACATAAGAAACCTGATGGTCTTGTTTTTAATTGAAAATTGATATTACATGACTATGTTATTGTAAGTGACTTGACTATTGGTCCTATTCTGTGAAACTAGACAATAGTTATTCTCCTACAAATAAACTTAAGTTAATGGCTCTTTGTAAATCACATTGTTTAGGTCTTGTTCATAATATATGAAACTAAATTGATGCTTATAAACATGATATTATGATGCTTTATGACATTAATTTATGTTCTTCTCTACCTAATGGAATGGTGCTAAGTTTTTATTCAAATGATTGAATTCATGATAAAATGAAATTCATATTTGACATTCTATAGGGGATGGTAGAGATGGAGGAGAGCTTAATGAGTGGGATCCTGACCAGGATGACTTACTTGATGAATAAATATACATTATTTAGAACGTGTGAGGACTTGACAGTTTACCTGCTATTGCTTATTATGGTGGAGTCAATCTACTTGAGACTTGTATTTTGATATTTCTATTTTGTGAACATTATTATGTTTGTTTATTATATTTGTAAGGTCTTGGACTATTTTAATTGGCTTACTTATATTTGACTATTATGCATATATTGGTTATGAACTGAGTCTGAGATTTATTTTGGGATTTGGATAAGTTTAGACTGAATCTAAAACTCCTAATACTTATTTTGATTTGTTGATCTCATAACAGATTCGTGATAAGAATGATTCACTTATTTAGATTGCAAATGATGATTGAGTTTGATACTTTACCGCTTAAAAACTCTTTGACCGGTCCAAGTTGATTGTCTTGGATTGAATGTGGATGATTCCTATTTGTCTAAATATTACATTGACTACCTTATTGGATTGTGCTGCATGGTGAACATAGGAGGAGATTGTGGGATATATTGTTAATATAGTCCAAAATAATATGTTCATATACAAGCCTAATAGGTGAAAGCACGGTTATTGGGTCCATATGGGCCGGAACCCAATAACTTGCATGTAAAAACTCCAGGGTTCCCCTATACTGGAGGTAACACTGTTGAGCGTTTCAAACTTAATGTATCTTGGTGTAATACTTCAAGCAACCAATTCTTCTCTCTTAAACCTATAACCTCAAACAATTTCTTTATCGGAGAGATACTAGCACCACTCCAAACTCGGACATCAAAAGAAATGGTCGAAATTAATAATCCAAAATAGATAATGGATGCACAGTGACCATCTCGTAAAATTTTGGATTGAGGGTACACTCTCAAAAAAGGTTGTTGTACAAGTGTTAAATTTTGAACAGCACAAAAGTTGATGGAGTTGTGAAGTCTAATAGAGGAAAATAATGTTCAAGCGCAGAAACAATTTGTTAGGGGCAGACACTTCCCAATAAGTTACTTTTCCTGTTATCTTAAAGTAGATAATAAAGGTTTTACTACTGCTAATGACATACATGTAATTTCTATCATAATTTGTTATGCTCTAGACTCCTACTATATATAAGGGCAATATCTTTTATAGTGTAACGTTGAAGTTTGTAACTCTAGAGTTTGTAGTATTGATATTGATAGTGGAAAAATTGTCTAGTGCAACAACATGATTTTTCTGTATCTGATTTTGACAAGTTTTTTTCACATAAAAATTCCCACTTGTCTTTCTTCTCTATTTTTCTCTTCAGAGATTAACGTTCCTAACAACTAATATTAGATCCTGGTTTTGGCGAAATAGTGGGAGTGAATATGGATGAATAGAAAGTGAAGATTGATCAATTCAATGGCAAGGACTTCGATTTCTGGAAAATGCAGATCGAGGAGAACTTCCATTAGCCTTTGTCTGGAGAGAAACTAGATTAGCTTATTTACGTTTATCCTCACTAAAGTTATTGTATTCTCCAAGCTTTGTCACCAATAAAATTCCGACAATATTTGTTTCTGTATAATTATGTTTGTAGTAAAGCTTTTGATCCTTATATATTTGTGATATTTCCTGTCCAAAGTCACCACAGAATCTAGTCACCACAGAATCTATCTCCTCTCATTGAAAGTTGAAGAAATATTTTCGGTAAAAGATATTTCATCGTGGTAGAAATTTAAGCAAAAAAGCTGGATTCATCAAGAAAAAATTCAGACACATCCTTCAATAATTTTATGATTCTTCGAATTCCCATATTAATTAAGACGACCGAAACAATGCACAGTCCAGCATCTGCACCCTTAACTCTCTCTCTCTCTCTCTCTCAAAAAGAAAGAAAATGGAAGAACACGAGCTTGAAACAATGGAGGAAGGCAATGACAATAAGTATTAAAGACAAAGCACTCGCATACCAGTAAACATAGCAGAAAACTGGTTCCGATACTTCCAGTACGACCCCAAGCAGGACTCAGCGAGTGAGGTGCGGAACATCCTCCTGATCATCGCTACCCTGGTTGCGACTGTCACGTTCCAGGCAGGCGTGAACCCTCCCGGCGGGATATGGCAAGACAATGATGATGGCCACTCGGCTGGCAGAGCAATCTATGCGTCTCATCAGATTGCCTTTTATGTGTTCTTGGTCTCTAACACTTCCGCGCTCTCCACTTCTCTGCTTGTCATTGTCTGTCTCACTTACAGGTTCCCACTCCACTTTGAGATATGGGTGGCCACGGCATCGATGATGGTGACATATGCGTCGGCAATCTTTGCCGTGACGCCACATGAGTCGGTGAGGTTCCGCTACGTGTTAATCGCAGGGACGCTACCAGTGATATGTCGGTGCATTTTCCAAATGTACGGGAAGCTGGATAATTGGAGAAAGCAGTCACCGAATAGCGTGAGCCAGCAGTAAGGAAGGCCAGACAACGCCCGGTGGTAACAAAATGAGACAAGGAGTTGCTTCTGTCTATTAGTATGTGTGAGGTTTGTGGTTTTTCCTCCATGCTAAAGAAAACTTTCCTCCAACCAAGTTTTTTACTTAGCTGGATATAAGTTTGAATTTTATGAACATGCAAACGTGATTAAATTGCGAGTGATGTTCGTTTTTCTAAGTATAAATTAGATCTATTGTATGTTGAATATATTTGCATTTGTTGTCTTCGTTCACCACGCGTCCCTCTTGGATTATACTTCACCGCAACCCATCGCTGCTCAACAAAAGACCAACACCCATCTCTCTCCTCTTCCCTCTTTGTCTCTCTCCACCCGCTCAACTGTTGCCAAACGACGCGACCGCTGAACCCCCATAACCACCATGAATAGAGCAATCTGAGCCATTCTGAAGAAAATCAAAGGAATTAAGAGAGCAATGATTCAAAGGTAAATTTCCCCGGAAAAAAATGTTTTCACTAAAAGCCATAATACACACTTTGCTTCTACAGTATATACTACTATTTATATTAAGAGGACAACCAAATTTCCTAATCTACATTCTGAATATCTAATTTTAACTATTGACCGGCTCAATTAACCCACAATTAAAATAATTAGAATCAAATCATATCTCATACTCTAATCTAATCTTCCGATTGTAATATTATTAACCTTATTAGCCTCCCTCCAACTAGGATTAGGTGGAAAATCTAGTCCCAATTTGTATCGTAACTTGCAATGATCAAAGTGTGGTAAAGCTTTTGTAAATATATCAACAATTTGATGAGTAGCGGGAATACATCAAACTTCAAGTAACTTGAAAGCAACTTTCTCTCGAATGAAATGAAAATTAATCTCCACTTGCCTTGTCCTTGCATGAAGGACTAGATTCACTGTCAATTAAATGGCCAATTAATTATCACTATAAAGCAAAATTGGACCCTTGAGTGGAATAAGAACCTCCAACTCTGATACCATGTGAGGAAATCAAAAGAACTAAAAAAACAATGATTCAAATGTAAATTTCCTAGGATAAGATTGTTCTTCAATGAAAACCATAATACACACTTTGCTTCTAAAATATATACTGCTATTTATATTAAAAAGACAACCAAATTTCCTATTTTATATTCCGAATATCTAATCATATGGATGACCGGATCAATTAACCCATAATTAAAATAATCAGAATCAAATTATATCTCCTACTCTAATCTAATCTTATGGTTCACAAATAATATTATTAATCTTATCAAGCTCTACCATCTGCTGTCAGAGCCGACAAGGGGGCCACTTGGACTTAATGCACCGCTTTGTCTCTTTCTCACCAACTCCATCTCCTCTCACAAGCTTTTGGTACTTCACCATGAGCTCCGTCTTGTGAATATTCGACAACGACAAGATCCAGAGGAGGTGTTTCCAGATTTGGAGGACCATGAACTTAGTTTGTGTGCCCAAACGCAAGAGCATTTAAAACATACCAAAAACACCCTCCTCACTTTTGAACACAAGAACACTTTACAACTTCTATTTCTCATAACACCATTTTGCATCCGTCCATAAAACCTCATAGTCGAAAAGATCATATTGCCCTTGCTCAATCAACAAAAATACCTTCTTCTCAACGTCTTTCCTTTCATGATGCCACACGAAGTGTCGAAGCCTAGTCTCTTCCACACGCCACCATCACCTCCACCCTTGGAAGTCAACCCAACACCTCCGGTTGCCATATCCCGTCTTTGAGCTCCTACAGCTGACAGTGCAAACTAGGAGATTTAATCTTTTAATTTTTTTACAAGCGAGATTGAATTGGGGGATTCCATGAGATTTTTGTTTCGTGAAAAATAAATAATTTTTAAAAATAATCAATTATATTGCTTGAAATAATTAGTTAATAAAAATATTTTTTTATTTTTATCTAAACATTTTTGTGGACAATGAAAAATTTTTTGTCCATCCAATTTTTAAGCGATTAAAGCAATTATTTGTAGGAAAAAGTTTTCTTAATCATTTGTTTCCTGCTAAGCAAACACACCCTTAGAGGAAAAAGCTCTTAAAGAGAATTGGCACATGCAAAGGACCATTAGAGTTCAACTGAACAAAATTGGGGTAATTGAAGCAACAACCTTAGAATTATTGTCAATATCCAATAGAATAATTCAAAAATATATATTGTTTGCATCTCTTAGTAATAGATTAATGAAAAATATTTTAATTATGAACAAAAATATATAAATATATATTGTTATTAATAAAAAAATTGTTGACAATTTTTCTAAATGAAACAATGATTTTTAATAAAATATCAAATCATGAATTTTTCATTAAATAAATGCATCCTAATAATTGTAATTTGAATAATCAAAATAAAATCCTAAAACTTTTCCTATAGATGCTCAATCAACTCCTCTCATATAAAGATCAACCAAATTCTAAATGTGACACACTGCCACATGGCACTCTCACTATTTTTTGTACAATTTAACTAACAAAGTTAATAAGTCCGATTAGATTGAATATTTGCTCAAATATTTCAAGATTAAATTGATGGAAACCATTGGGGATGCCCTAGTGGCCACCTATGAAGCAAGGAGTCGTGTCTAACACATGTCGACGTGTTCGACACGCTTGGACATGCTTGAACACACGGTCAATGCGTGTCAGATTTCCCAACACATGGTCAACTTTTCTCGACACGCATGTCCGAGAGAGAGATTGTTGAAGAAGACAATGGTGGGTAGAGGTGAGGCTGAGGAAGCGGAGGTGAGGCCGCGACGGTGAGAGGAAGAGCATAAATTGAGGTGCGCTGCGATGGAGGGCCGGCAGCAAGGCTGCAGTTGCTGCAAAAGAGGAAGGGCCGGAGGCAATAGTGACGAGGAGGAAGAAACTGAGGTGGCGGGGGAGCTGGTTGTGGTGTGGGGGAAGGGGGGGGAGAGAGATAGGAGGGAGAGAGACCGAGGGGGTGATTGATGGGGGCGTGGGGGAGGGGAGGGGCGGGGGAAGACAGGGGAAGAACATGGATGGGGGGATTGATGGGGGTGTAGTGTCGCAAGGGAGCAGGTGGTGGCGTGGGGGGAAAGGGAGGGGGAGGGGGAGAGAAGAGGGGAGAGAAGGGGAAGAAACCGAGGGGGATGGGGTGATTGATGGGGGGGCGCAGGGTAGGTGGTGGCGTGGGGGAAAAGGGAGGGGAGAGAGAGAGGAGAGAAGGGGAAGAAACGAGGGGGCTGGGGGTGATTGATGGGGGCGCAAGGAGTAGGTGGGGACATAGGGGGAAGGGGAGGAGAGAGAGAGAGAGTTGGAGCAGAGTCGCAGAAATCGAAGGAGGGGGATTTTGGGGTGGTGGCATGGGGAGAAGAGGGGAAGAGATAAATGAGGAGAGAGAAATGAGGAGGGAGGGTTTGAGGTGAATAATTTTTGTTAAAATAAAAAACATGTTTTCAAATATGGACATGTATTAATTATGAATATGTTTTTTAAATTTTCTATGAATAGATTTATTAATATTATTAGTGAAAATTTATTGTAAGTTCTTATTTATTTATTTGTGAATTTGAATTAAGTTAATTAAAAATAAAAATATTTTTTAATATATAATGTGTGGGAACGTATCGAAATTCTCTATTTTTAAGAAATGACGTGTCGACGTGTCGTGTCATATGTCGATACTACTTAGGCGGCCACTCTTCCCACATGAGAATGGAGGAGAGATGAATCCCCACCTTCTCATAAGATTGGGAATCCCCACCTTCTCATAAGAGATTGGGGTGGGACGACGATTTAACTTCATATATGGATTTTGACTCTCATACCTTGCAAACAAGTAGGGCAACAATTTAAGAATGAGGGTTAAAATAAAAATAGAGTAGGATTGACAAAAAAAAAAATTGAACAAATGAAAGGCCCTATCATGCTAGTTGGACTTAATTATCCCAAAAAAAAAAAAAAAAATCCAAAATCTGTTTTGTCGCTTGTGTGATGTTATACTTGTTGCTATTTCATCGGATTGAATGGTCGCCTCAAAGTTCATTGGAAAATATCTCCCTGCTCACATCGAAAAAGAGTAAATTGATATGTGGAAATGTGCTTGATTGATCGCCATGATTGTTGGAGGGACAATGGGGTTGCATCAGCTTTTAGCCATATAGGAAGCTTTTTGGAGATATTTTAACTGAACTCCTGATAATGACTCACCTCATTTTGTTATTAGAAATTAAAATACAGTTGGTGACAAAAAATAAAAAATAAAATACAGTAAATATCGTTCATGTTAGAGAGTGATTGTCACGTATGAATTATAATATATATTTTTTACTCTATTTCGCATAAGAGAGCCATTCTGCCGAAGATCCTCAATGCATGGGATCTTATCTTCTTCCAATTTGGGTTGAAGATAATTCCTTCCCACCCGATCCCTAATGGGTCATTCGTAACCTTTAACATCACTGACCCTAGCCTCCAGAATCACCAAGCCACTCTTCCTCTCTCTTGCATTTCTCTCTCCTGTTTCTCTCACTGCTTCTCTCGTCTGAGCACCAGCCTTCGCTCGCCGACCGTTTCCGCGACGCTCTTGATCCTCTGACCGTGACACCCTCGACCTAAGCGTGTCGCGTCAGTCATGCTCGTCAACCGCCATCCTCGATAGGCTCGTCCTTGTCCTCTTCTCCGATACACGTTCCTCTCTATTCCCCCATCTTTGTCAGCGTGTGTCCTCCTTGCCGACTTCAGCAGCAGCACTTGTGTCATATTCTACCTCAAGATTCCATTCGTCATAACAATTGTCGACGAGAATAAGACAATGGCGGCAATGAGCCTAAATCGAAGGCTTGGATTGAGCATGAGCTTAGGATCCCGGCTTCTTTGTGCTAGATCTAAGTCAAGATATAAGGTAAAGGAGGACCTCGGATTGAGTTGGTGACATTGTTAGAAGAAATAAATGATCCATTAATGAAATAAACATAACAGAAAAATAAATCGGACACATATTTACATGTTTTAATCAATCCGATATATATCCAAGGGGAGAGCAGTAAAAAATTCTATTGTAAATTAAACAATATAACAAATATTACAACTACACTCAAGTAACTTAAACATTCTTAGTGTTTCCTAATCACTAAATGCACTCAATAAATCAAATAGTATTTAACCCTCGCAATTTCTTGTGAAACAGTCTTTCTATTTCACAAAGGAATTCACAGATCTTACTCACAAGATTTAATTGAATTTAACACTTATGTTTTTAAAAGCGTTATTCATAATAAGCCGTCTCTTGAATACTTTTCACAAAGAAGATACTTATATGTAAAGAAGAGTTAGATTTAAAATAGGAAACACATTTTTAGGAAACCAACTCCAACTAAGAGACCTTATCATTAAGCAAAGTTTACTTTTCATATTAAAACTCGATATACATTTTCAACAATCTCCACCTTAGCTCAATGTGTGAGCTACGTTTCAATTGATTTGCTAAAATCTAAACTTCTTTGCTACTTTCCCAAAAACCCTCGTGGACTCCTCAATCACCACATGCATCTTCCGGGTACAAATCTCACTTGAATTTCACCATAACCATAGACATCATCAAAACTCCACACACCTTTAACCGCTCCATAAGAATTTTCCAACATTAACTCCTCAACCATAGATAAAGGAAAACCATCACTATATCCATATCTATCAAGAGATTGAACTACACCTAATCAAACTTAGCAACTATAGAAATTGTTGTCTCTATTGGCTTCATCTCACTACAAGCATCTGCTTGTAAAAGTTTCTACTTGCAACTCCACTTTAAACTAAACAATGTCCGAATTCGTTTATACACTATCACAATTGCTCATATATAAATGTACTGGAGATTTGTTAAATGTAACTTCTCTACTAATAACAAGTGAATTTAATTCTAAGTACTACAACCAATAACCTTCTTACGTTGTGCATAGCCTAGGAATATGCATTTTCTTGTCTTCTTTCACTCACTCAAAGCACAAGCAACCAATTATTCTAATAAGAGAATAACCAGCAACATTACCTAACCAAATTTCTTCAAGAATCCAACCTCTAATTGCAGTTGATGGGGATATATTTACTAGGTAACTCATAGTACCAATCACATCCGCCAAGAATCTCCTAGCCATTCTAGCACTAGAGTGTAATACATTGCGGTTCACTAACACCAATGTAGTACCTCACTATTCCTTCTTCAAGCATAATCTATTTAATAGCTCCAAGTAGTACTCTATTGTTGACACCTGAATTTTTACCAACAAATTTAATAAGTTTCGAAACCCGAGACTTGGGATTCTTAATTGTGATAGGGCCCGATTCTCAATCAAAAAGAGTTATTTACATGTCTTTATAAATCTATTTGTCTGTAAAGACATATAACATCTCATTTCATATGCATTTTAGTGTCATTTAGTCAAAACATCAAAGTTTCACTTTTAGATTGACTTTTTGGTCAAACCTAAACCCTAAAAAGTCGATTGTTGATCAAAATTTGGCAAATCATGTAAAAATCACAAATAAGTGTCAATTTGATGTTTACATGTACAATTAGGCTTTTACACTTCAAATTTTCATAAAATAATCAAAGGTTGACTTTTTCAATCAAGCTAAAGATTTGACCTTGGATTCAAAAAAATGAAAAATTCATTAATTTCTAGACATGTTTTATTTGGCTTCTTCTAAAATTTGATTGAGGAGAGCAATATAAAATTCCATTGTAGATTTGATCGAGGGACCATAATCAATCAAGATTTCAAGCCCTATTTCAAAATTCCAAGCTCAAATGGGCCATTGATCATCAATCGAGTACAAGTTTAAGGCCATGGTTAACTTTTTTCACTGAAGTCAAAGAGCACTAGAAATATAATTAGGCCAAGCACAACTCAATTTCAACATCAATTATTACAAGATTATGACAATTTGAGCATGAAACAATGGTTGGGGACCTTGGGTCAAACTTGAGTCAACCTGCTTAAGTCCAATTGGGTCTAGCCCATTAGATCAAACCTAATTGGGCCAAAAAATTTCAAGCCCACCAGCCCACTAACATGGCCAATTGGCCTCTCTCACTATATCACATATTTACCAAATTGCCACTCTTCTAAATTTATCTAAATATCATGTCATATCATCAATCTAGGTGCACTCTCATCTTGGCCATTCAATCTCATCTAATCGTAGCCATGGATGGTGTCATGCCACTCATATGTGCTTGAGCAAGAGCCGATAGGGTCCTTTCTTAGCCATTAAGGAATAAACCTTAGCCATTAGATTAAATATTGACATGTAGGGCTAAGATTAATTAATTTTAAAATTTCCCCTCCAAATTTCCCTCTCTAATTCCCTCTCTTACTTCACTTTGGCTAGCCATAAGGTCACAAGAACAAAAAAAATTGAACAAAAGCTTAAACTCTCTCTCTCTCTCTCTCTCTCTCTCTCTCTCTCTCCATGGCTTCCTTCCTCCCGGTGTTTGCCGGCTGAATTATGCCCTCTTGCTGCCAATCCCGACGTGCAACCACTTTCCCCGACATGTCCTTGAATCGTTTGTGGTGACCCATGGTTGTCACCAAAATCTCACTGATTAGGCCGGTTTTCCATTGTTGTTTGCCGACGGTCTCAATTAAGAGCACTAGGCTCCTAATGACAATTTTGTATGATCGTCTAATGACTTTGATTCAGCTATAGCTTCAATCTTTAAGATAATTATCAAGGAAAGAAGTAATGAAATTGAGTAGTTATTAATAGATAAAGCTAGTTCAATTTCCGCAAAATAAAAGTAAATCGCCTGTTAGATTACCTAGGACTTCAATCCTTACTTGGCCAAATTATCCTAGATGAACATCGCTGTTGATTTTGATTATTTCATTTTTTTTCTTTTTTGGCATGGTATGATTTGCTTGATCAATTCCATAATTATCATGATATGGCCGAAATTTCTAAGATGACGGTGAATGTGATTAGGATCAAGTTTGGTTGATTTTGGTGATGATTTCTTGAAGTTTTCATGAGTTAATTGGGTAATTTTTTTAGTTCATTGAAGTTGAATGCATGAAGGCATGATTCAATGTTCTTTAGGATGAACTTTTTTTTTTTTTTGTTTTTTTTTTTGGGGGGGGGGGGGTGGTAAAAAACAAACCAATTCATTAAAGAACAGTACTAGTTGAACAAAGATAGTCAATTTGTAAACATAATGAGTCCCATAGGGGTTAGGGAGGCTTAGAAAGCCAGTATGGAAGTGTTATGTCCTTCCTAGAGGTGAACGGCCAATAGAAAAAACTAATGGATTACTAAGCCCAAAGACCTAGCACGGACTCTCACAAACCCTACCAATCGCAATATGGTACTCAAATTTATCAATTTAATCATGCAATCTTATTTAATTATGAGTCCACTAATCAATTAAGGTTGATTAGAAACCCATCTATAGACTAGAGATTTGCTAGAATAATGTAATATCCTTTTGGTACATTTTCTCTTTATTTTCAAAACCATTTTGTAAGCAATCTAGATTGATTCTAAATGACCAACGTACAAACATGATCATGCAGATGCGCAATCAATAATTTAATAACCAATAATCAAAGCACTAAATAAATTGCTCAAATAGGGCAAGAACCTAAATACCTCAAGCAAGCAAAGCACAACCTTATTAAGGTTAATTTTCAAATATGTACAATGTATTAATTATTAATGCATGTCTAGCATAAACATTATTTCTAAATGCTTATGGACTTCTAATATAATCTCTCTTTTTTGGAGATTTTTTATTTGTGAAAATTAAATATGCTAAGCATGAGATGCAATTTTAACTCTAAATTTGACCTAATTCTAATGATGGGCAAAAATTATAAACTATACTAACATGGCATGCAATTTTGACTATATATATATATATACCTATTATGCGATCACTAAATGTCTTGAAAAGTAGGGAAATTTCCAAATAAGGACTTGAAGTTGACCAATTTTCTCAAATAAAGACTCGAAATGAATTTTGTGTCAGATAAAGATATAAAATAGACCCATTATCTCAAATAAAGACCTTAAGTGGTTGAATCAATTCCAAATAAGAACCTGAGCTTGCTAGTCAGCCAAATATTTGCTGGCTATCAAGCATGTAACATTTCCGATGACTAGAGTTTGGGTAATTTTGTTGAAAAAAATATAGGGAAAATTAACAAATCCTAAAACAGAAACAAAAAAAACCCTAGGTTTTCTACGATCTTCATGTTCCTTGTATCCATACTCTGCAAAGTCAAAGATCAAAGTTCTCCCCATTCCTTGTACCCATCCTCCGCAAAGTCGAAGACCCAAATTCTCCGCCGGTTGAGGCACAAATTCAAAAAAAAGAAAAAAAAACCATATGCTTCTTTCTTTGTTTGTGGAGACCCAAATTCTCCGCCGGTTGAGCAAGGTGAGGAGTGACGAGAATCGAGTCGCGATGATGATCGGGCATCGACTTGATTGAGGAGCAGCAGGGGAGAAGAAAGAAGAAAATGTAAACATCTAAATGAATAACCTAAACTTAATTAATTCAAAATTTTCTCTTCTTTTTTTTTTTTTTTCCAATCACAAATTTCTGACAAAATTGCCCCTATTTTAATCACCGGAAAATGTCTACCGGTGAGCTAAGGTCCTCAATAGAGATTAACTTGATCACTCCGGGTCTTTATTTGACATAAAATTCACTTCGGATCCTTATTTGAAACAATTGGTTCACTACGGGTCCTTATATGACACAAAGTTCACTTTGGGTCCTTATTTAACAAAATAAATTCACTTCGGATTCTTATTTGGAATTTTCCCTGAAAAGTATGACTGCCATGGATGGTGACATGGCTATGATGTGGCATAACAACATCGAAAACATAATGACATGGCAAGATGACATAGCATAATGATGTTACAAATATGTATGCATCCTATTCTATATGATATGCACATGTTATTATTATACATTTTTGAATAAAATTCGAAATAATTAAATATTAAAAAGAAACTATCTAAAGTGAAAGATTATCCAACTCAAATGAGGAAATAAATTAAATTAAACTTCAATTTTGGAATTTTATCCTAAATTACTAGATATTATCTTAACATGCAATTTCAATTAGGAAATAATCTATCCTAATGGGCAATGTAATCTTTTTTATTTTTTTTTTTTTTTAGCATAGTAGAACTTACTATGTTAAAGCATGTAATATAAACCCTCATCAAAATATTCACCGAGATTAAAAAAATCAAAATAATAAAAAAAAATTATCCGACGACTTGCAGGTCAAACTAATGATTATTACGATTTTATATGGAAACTCTTGTGATTGGATAATGCCTAAAAATGTTACCAAATCACGGTTAGAATCAAATAATTCAAATTTGGCAATAAGATATTAGAATTGGAATCGGCTAAGGGCATTACCTATTTTAACGTATCTGTTTCCAAGAGTTGGACTAGCGGCAAAGGAAAAGGCAATACAGCAGGGCACGGTGGTGGCCGTTTAGTCCGATGGGTCACTGGCAAAGGAAGGTTGTAATCAACTGGCAATGGCCAGCTGTAAGGGGGCCGCTGGAGACATGCCTGTAGACCTATAAAGGAAAGATATGTCTCGGTGGTAGGTTTGTTGGCGCAATATCCAAAGTTGGGATTGCAAGATGGCTTAGCGTGCCGTGTCAAAGACCGCTTACATTCTTAAAAAATCAATTCAAAAGTCAACCTTTGATATTCTTGTTAAAATTTGAAATTGAGATGCACCATTGACTCTAAAATCTAACTTCATAGGGATGAAGGAAAATGTAACAATCTCTAAGCCCATTTACCCAACATTGCCTTGTTAAAAGTGACAAGGTCTTTGAAATCAAGTCCCCTGCTATCTTTCCTGGTTTTTAATACACATCACATTTCTTCCTAATGGATCTCGAACTGGACATATTTTGTTTCCAACAGAAAGAGGCAATTTTCTGCTCGACAGCTTTACAAACCAAGAAAAGCATCTTAAATATAGATATGGTGTGTCGAGGCAGCTTGAACCACAGTTTCAATCAAAATCTCCTTTCCAACTTTAGACGCCAGTTTCTCTTTCAACTCTTCTAACCGATGAGTGCCAAGTGCTCTCGTTATTGTATGAAGGTTTGTAAACAAAACAAGAAGATGCAGTTAAATAGTGAAGTATGAAAGAAGAGAAACAACAGTAAAGAGCTAGTTGTTGATAGTGTAGAAAAAGTAGCCCGGATAAGACTTTGAGCAAACTTATCATCAGGTATCGTTATAGCAAAAGGGTAATGTGAATTAGAAATGACTAGGAAGACCGAGACAAACCTGGACATAGCCACATTGAACCCCTAGTAGCTTGACCAAATCGTCCACAAGAACGTAGAAGATATCAACTTGTGAAAAAAGGCGCCAAAAAAAAAAAAAAAAATCAAACTGCGTTAATATATGCAGATTTCACCCCCCTTGAGACCTCAACCAAGAGACTACTAGAGAATGGTGGATCCTAGTGCCAAATTAATCTAAAATCACCCCAGAAACGTGTGTGAGACCTTACCCTACGAGAAACATCCACCGTGGAGATCAGTATACTTGCGACTAAACATAAGGAAAGACCTGAAAAGATAATTTCTTCTTGCCTTTGTCATTTACAATACTAGCAAAGAGAACTACTCTCCACTAGCCAAATCGATCATCTCTTCACCAAGGATATCAACTTACCAAGAAGTCTTTTGCATTTTGTGAAAAGATACTAACCTTGCTCGCTTACAATGTCACAAACAAAATATGCTTCATTTTCTCTACTAATAATCGGTAAAAAGAATGAATCGGACAAGAAAGAAATGCACTTTCTCCAAAAAACAGCATAGACGCTACTCCAGCGTAGATGCCTGCTAGTGATATGAAGTTCTTCACCTGTTCCACAAATAGAGAAAAAAGCCTGCTCTGTTAGAATAGTTAACAAAAGCACTTTGTAGAAGTAATTTTTCTTCTAACGAATGGAGAGATAAGGATTGAAGAATTTAAGAGAATGAGTTGGTATTTGAATAACAAAGCAAATTTTCAGATAGGTAGCTGGTGTCAAAGAAACAAAAGAAAAAAAAATAGTCTAGGGAAACAAGCCTTTCTCTATTGTCCACTTAGTCAAATAATACACAAGCGGGAAGCCATATAACTTCGTTTCTTTTCTTTTTTCCTTTCTTTGATCTCCTTTTGTTCCCACATTTACTTGGACCGGAGCGTCAATATTGACAAAACAACGAAATTGACATTTCTCTTCCGTTGGTCGATTAACCTTTTGCTTTCCATTACCCTCGCGCAGACGCCGCCACCACCACCACGACGGTCTCGCCTACTCACTGCCGTCCCCCGCCCCACCCGCGCCGTGCTCACTGTCATCTCTTCAGGGCTCCGCCTCGTCAACGGGCAGCCCCGTCACCGCCGGTTGTCCGTCGCTATTCAGGTGATCTGCTGCGAGCTCCTTTCTTGATGGTCTGACCAGTTGTTAGTTAGAGCTGATTCTTGGTGGGTAGGGGGGCCTTCTACTCCTCTTTGAAACCCACAAAGAGTTTTTACCTGGTACGTCCTCCTCTTTGGGCCAAATGGCTGATTTCGGTTAGGGTTTTCATGCCCTGTTTTGCTATTTTTCGCGATATGTGGAAATGATGTCTGAGGCGAGTTTGGCCCGTAATGTTGGGGTTGGGCCGAGTTCTCGAAGCCCCTCCCATCCTGTTTTAGACCGTTCAACTCAGGATGGTTCTTCGAAGTTAAGTGCGAGACGTGAGGATGCGTCCGATGTTGCTGCGAGGGATGGCCCTCAGCTGAATCATTCCCCTACTGGTCCGTCTGGTCCGAGAGGGAGGAGGCATGATAGATCGGCCTCTCAAAGGCCTCAACAGGGTAAAGACTCTGGCAAACCCGCTCCACGCACTTGGGCTACTATTGCTAAGGTTATGGAGAAGGGATACAATCTTGAGTATTTCCCTCCGTCGTTTTTTAATGACAAACCTATAGTGGAGATGACTGATGATGAGGTTGAGGCGGTTGACCCTAAGCTACTTGACTGTCTTGTTGGATACTTTGTTGGTAGACGATTATCGTTCAAAACTACTGAAACAATGCTAAAGAATGCATGGGGACCTAATCTTGCTGAAGTTATGTCTAATGGAAAGGGATTTTTCTTCCTCCACATTCCAGATGGAGAGTTTCGTCGAAAGGTGTTGGAAGGGGGGCACATTATGATTGCCAGTCTAGCAATGGAAGCCTACCAATGAGCTGAAGAAAGATGCTCATCTTACCGTGCCGGTGTAGGTTAGGTTGAACAACCTCCCGCTCGTGTTCTGGTCTGCCCAAGCGATCAGCAAAGTTGCGAGTGTTTTAAGGAGACCTCTCTTCATGGATTAGCAAACAAGCCAGCTAAAGATGGTTGCGTTCGCCTGAGTTTGTGTTGAGATTATTGCTAACCAACCTTCTTGCGACTCTATTGAGATTACTCACAAAGGTGAATCGTGTATGGTGGGAGTTGAATATGAGTGGAAACCTGTAAGCTTGTTCGGTGTGTGGCATTTTTAGCCATAAATGTGGCCCTCCTCTAGCTTGACCTCCTATTGTGGGAGCTGCTTGACAGCATCAGGGTCCTTAATCTCAAGCCCCTTCGACCTTAGCTATCTCCCTTAATCTCCCACCTCTAGCTCCCGAGGCGTTTATTGTTCAGCGAGGATAGGTGGTAGTTATTGCTGATAATCCTTTGTTTGATAGCAAAACTGCTGGTGCGACTTCTGGGGGAATCTCTCCTTGTCTGAAAGATGTTGCACCTCCAGTTGATGTCCCTATTCCACCTTTTAAAGGTGGCATTGAATGCTCGGGCTCAAGGGATGCTCTGGCATAGCCTTCGACTGCAGTTCCTGCTGCTGTTTTGTTTCAACAGGATGTTGATCCTCGTTGGAAGCAGGTGAAAGGTAAGAAAATCAAGCCCATTTCTGGTAAGGATGCAGCGTCTCTCCAGTTGGCTCCTCTTTCGGAGGGGGGCCAATCTCTAAAGATGAAAGGTCCTGCTCTTGAGAAGGCTAGACCTCGCAAGCCTCCTACAAATTCAAAGAAATCCTTGAAGATTGGTGATGGTCCAGCCCCCAGGTTGAGACAATAGCTATCCCAACTTCATTGGTGTTTCAGGGTGGCTTGGAGGATGAGATTATAGCACCAAGTGCTTATGACGGATCCGATGATGAGGACCTCCTTTCGGTTGGTGATCATCCTTAGGCTTCTCCCCCTTCGACTGTTGCCACACTTGCCCGGAAATCTCAAGCTCCATTGAAGAACACTTCAAACCTTGGTGAAGGGCGTCCAATGATGGGGGTGGTGGTTGAACCTCCGTCCTTGGTGCATAATTCTAGCTTGGGTGATGAAATAACTGGCTATTCGGATGATGATGTACTACTCTCTTTCTATCGTTCTTCTCCGAAAGCTCCAAAGCTCATTGGAAAGAAGAATCCCTACAATACAAACTTTTAAAGATGCATCACGATACGCCCCCTTTGGCATTGCCTCCCCTGGCCTTTGGTCGGCGTAAGAACACTAAGAAGAGGTAACTCTTCTCCCTTTCTATGTAAATAGGTATATGAAATATAAGGAGCCCAATGGGCCCCATTAAATGTGCGGAAGTTCGGAAATTTGTTTCTTTAAATAATCTAAGCTTAGTTGGGTTGTTGGAGACAAAAGTTCCCGATTCCCTTTTTCAATTCTATTTCCTTGTGCCTTTTAACGGGTTGGAATTGGGTTGCAAACCACAAGTATTCTCCTATAGGTAGAGGTAGAATTTGGGTAGGATGAAACCCAGAGTTTGTTACATTTGAAGCTTCTTCTATCAATGCTCAAGCTATCCATGGCCACATGCAGTCTTTACTGTTGGGTCTTTCTTGTTGTATTTTGGTGGTTTATGGTGAGCATACCTTTATCCGTTGTCGGCCTCTATGGGACGACCTTGTACACATGAATAATATTATGCAAGACTTTGCTTGGTTGGTCACTGGGTATTTCAATGCAATCAAAGATCCATCTAACTGAGTTGGGGGAGCTTCTAATTGGATCCCTTGCTTTGACAAATTCCAGCTTTGTCTAGAACAAACTGAATTGGAGGACTTGAGGTATGTTGAACTTTGGTACACTTGGTCTACTTCCTCAGGAGCCGGAAGAAAAATGAGAAAAATTGATCAGGTTTTGATAAATGCGAAATGGAACCATGTCTTCTCCTTTTCCGAAGCTTCTTTTATAAACTCGGGTATTTCTAACCACTCCCCCATGGTTGTCAGAGTTCTTAACCCAGTTTTTAGAAAAAAGCCTTTTAAATTCTTTGAGTTCTAGATGATACACCCTGCTTTTACTTCCATTGTTTGGCAAGTTTGGGAAAGCCCGGTGATGGGGCATCCCATGTTTATACTTATGTGCAAGTTAAAAATGTTGAATGGCGTCTCAAAGATCTCAATAGAGAGGCTTATTCTGATATCTCTAAGAGAACTACTATTGCTCAAGAGGCCCTTCGAGTTACGCAGCTTGGCCTTCAGCAAGACCCAGGCAGTATCACCCTTGCTGAGTTGGAGAAATCTCGGCGCCGTCAGTTTGTGGAGTTATGTTCTCAAGAGGAGTCTTTTTACAAATAGAAATCAATAGTGAGATGGCTCTAGCAAGGTGATCGAAACACCAAATTTTTTCATCATTCGATTAAAAGAAGACAACTTAGAAACAAGATTCTTTCGATGAAGGATCCCACTGATTCTCTCATATCGGACCCTGCCTTGGTGCCTCCTTTTTTTTTTTTTCCTATTTTAACAACCTCTTGATGCCTCAGACTGCCCTCTCAAAGCCTTCGTTGCCAGAGCTGAAGGCATTCATTTGACGGCCTCTTTCTTTCGACCAAGTTGGTGTTCTTTCTTGCCCAATTATTGACACCGAGATCCGCGATACTGTTTTTTCTCTGGCCCGTGGTAAAGCCCCTAGACTAGATGGTTTTATAGTTGAATTCTATAAGAGCAATTGGCATTTGGTGGGCCTTTGGTAGTTGAGGCAATGAAGGACTTCTTCTCCTTAGGCCGGTTGCTGAGAGAGGTAAACAACACAATCTTAACCTTGGTGCCAAAAATTCCTAATGCCTGTGGGGTTTCTAATTTCAGGCCTATAGCTTGTTGTAACATAATATATAAGATCATCACTAAGATATTGGCCAATCGCCTTGTTGTTGTATTGAATGACCTGATAAGCCCTCCTCATAATGCCTTTGTGAAAGGTAGGAGAATCACGGATAATATTCTCCTAATCAGGAGCTATTTGCAGGTTTCCACCTCTTCCCTTATCTTCCCAAATGTGCAATTAAGGTGAACTTCCAAAAGGCATATGACACAGTGGATTGGGACTTTCTGGAGCTTACTCTTTTAGCTTTTGGTTTTCTCGAAAGGATGATCAAACTCATCATGGTTTGTGTTCGCACCCCCAAGTACTCCATAGCTATCAATGGCGAGCTTCATGGCTTCTTTTCAGGCGGACGAGGACTTCGGCAAGGGGACCCTATGTCCCCTTACCTTTTTACCCTGATAATGGAGATTTTCTCAGGTATCTTGGTTTCTCACACAGCTCATAAGGACTTTAAATACTTTTGGAGGTGTAAACCTATGAAGCTTTCCCATCTCTTCTTCGCTAATGATGTTTTCCTTTTCTCCCGAGCTAATTGGGCTTCGGTGACTATACTCAAGAGAGGACTTGACATCTTTTCCTCTTGGAGTGGCTTATTGCCTAACAAAAATAAGAGTGAAGTTTTTATGGCGGGAGGCTCTCCTACTCTGCGAAGGCATATTCTTCTGACCTTGGGTTTTCAGGAAGGGAAGCTTCTAGTACGCTATCTAGGAGTCCCAATTATTTCTTCAAGGCTTGGTAAAACGGACTGTATTGCACTTATTGACCGGATCACAGCCAAAGTTCAGACTTGGCCTCAGCGGTTTCTTTCATTTGCTGGAAGACTCCAGTTGATCAAGTCAGTACTCCACTCTATTCAGGCTTTCTGGGCCAGTGTGTTTACTCTTCCTGCTTCAGCTATTGATTGTATTGAATGTATTTTGAGACAATTCCTCTGGAAAGGCCCATCCCTAGGCCGAGGGGGGGGGGGGAGCAAAAGTTTCTTGGGAATATGTTTGTGTTCCTAAGAAGGAAGGTGGTTTGGGTATTTGTAGATTAAAGGACTGTAATAAAGTTGACATGCTTAAGTATATTTGGGTTTCATTTACTGACAAAGAATCCCTTTGGTGTCGGTGGATCCACACCAATTTCTTAAAAATGGATCACTTTTGGGTTTCCTCCATCCCCACCGTATGTTCTTGGGCTTGGAGGAAAATTCTCCAGTTGAGAAGAGACTTTAGGGCTTCTTTTTTCTGGAAACTGGGTGATGGTCATTCGATCTCGCTTTGGTATGACAATTGGTATTAGGAAGGCCCTTGGAGCCTCATTTTTCCAAACTCTCTTATTGCTACCTCGGGAGTTACTAGACAAGCAACAGTGGCAGATTTACTTTCGACTGAGGGCTGTGCTTTCAGGACTCTTTTGGAATCTTAGGAGTTTGCCTTGCCAGTTCTCCCTTAGACCCCTGATCGTTTCTATTGGCGTGAGTCTTCTGATGGTGCCTTTTTGGTAGCTTCAGCTTGGGAGGCGATAAGGACCAAAATGAATCGGGTTCCTTGGGCTTGTTTTACTTGGAATAATGCTATAGCCCCAAGGTTTCAATTTAACTTTTGGCTGATTATCAAGAACAAATTGCCTACTCAGGCTTTTCTCATTTCCATTGGAAGGATTGATTTTGAATTATGTGCTTTTTGCAATCGTATCCCAAACTCTATTGATCATCTCTTCTTTGATTGTCATGTTCCTGCGACACTTGCTTCCTTTTGGGCTGGAAGATGTAATCTTCCATGGCGTAACATAACTTGGGCGGAAAATCTCCTCTAGGCATTGAAATTCTTGTCGGGTAATGACTTCTTTCACTCTATCGCTCATTTTTCTTTTGGGGCCTTATGTCCGTGGCATCCCAAAAATAACTCATGGCCATGTGTTTTATAAGTAGGAGTCTATTGATTTATGATTTCAACATTTATGGCCAAGTGAATAAGAATGATATGGTATTTATATAAATGGATAATTATGTTGTTGGAAACGCATCCTATGTCCATGTGAGACCAAGGATTTTATTTGATGAGGAAATTATGTTTTTGGCCATGAATTTTATAAGTTGGATTTTATTAAACTATGTTACAAAGTATTATGGCTATTTAAATTTGTAATTTGGTACCTTGTATAAGTGAGATTAAGATGGATTATCAAAAATAAATATGGGCCATTTAAGTTTGGACCTTAAGCCCAAGTGTGTTGGGCCTAAAGTGGGCCAAGAGGCCCAGCCCAAGGAGCCCAGCCCATTGAAGGCCCATCATGTGCATGGAAAAAATGCCAAGTGTTGCCCCTTTGTAACCAAGTGTCCCTCCATGCAAAAATGGGAGCATGCAAGGGTTTTAATTTGACTAAAAGGAAAAGGGGGAGGGGGATTTCGACCAGAAGAGAGAGAAGAGAGAGAGAGAGAGAGAGAGTACTGTCCAAAGAGAGAAAGAGAGGAAGAGAGGAAGAGGAGACGCCAACGAGCCCGCCTAGTCCCACCGTCGTTCTTGCTGTGTTTTCCTTTGATTTGAGGCAAGTTAAGTCCTAAAACCTACTCTTTGCATTGCTGCATGTATGTGTAGTAGATGGTAAGTCTTGGTTGTGGTAGATGGGATGAGATTTCGGAGCTTTGAAGAGAGATTCGTTGGTCATGCATGCTGATTTCGGAAAGACTAGTCCGACTGTCCACGAGTTTGTGTGTTGTATGTGACTTTTTAGTTTGAATCTTCTTTCAACCTCTCCATGAAATTTGTAGAGAACATCTTGAAGTATGACATACTAAAATTTTAGATAAAATGGACAAGTATTGATGGATGAAACCCTTTTTCTACGAAAACATTAGATCTGGAAACTGTTTTGTTGACCTCTTGGTAATTTCGTGTGTTGCATGTGACTTTTTAGTTGGAATTTCACTTTGATCTCTTCATGAAAGTTGTAGAAAAGATCTTGAAGAATAACATACTGAAATGTGAGATAAAACGAACACGTTTTTCTTGGTGAAACGATTTTCCTTTGGAGAGACTAGATCTGGAATTCGTCGTGATCACCTTCAGTGGTTTCGTGGTCTGTAAAGTAATCTTCTTGTTGAAATTTCACTTCGATTTCTTAACAAAAGTTGTAAAGGACATCCTGAGGTTTAACATATCAAAAATTTAGAGAAAACCAACAAGAATAGGTAGGTGAAATTGTGGTTTTTCGGAGGTAGTTAGATCTGGAAATTTCAGTACTAAGAACAAAAGATTTAACCGCCTATATTTAATTACCTAGGACGAATCTGACTTTGATTCCTTCATGAAAAATATACCCTGGGGTCTTGACTACCACATAGTCTAGTTTCATAATTTTTTTTGAAGGCCATTAGGGTATTTAATCGGATATGCTTCTAAAACCATGTAATCTGATGTGTTTGGACTTAGTTAGTTTCAATGCGTGGGCTATATCGTTTTGTATGAGGTTCTTTCAGAAATGTGTTCTTCATAAAATATTTCTCTTCATGTTTTCCCTACAAAATATTCAAATATCGTAATTTTTGAAGTTCATTTGCCTATTTAACCAAAAATATTTAAAAAACTGTGCAAGTTGAATTGTTAGAATAGTAGAGCTGTGATGCATGGTCTGTACCGAATTATATGGGGATCTTTTGGTGTAGTTTTCTTCATGAAATATTTGCCTTTATGTCTTGAATATCACATGTTTGAATTTCATAATTTTTTAATGTCATTTGGGTATTCAATTAAAATGTTTTCTAAAACTGTGCAAGCTGGATAGTGCGAATTTCAAAAGCTGTAATGCATGGACTATTCTGTTTTGTATGAAATGCTGGTTGTGGCATCCCAAAATTCAAGTCATCCTCTAGAGAAATTAAAGCCTATAATTAGGTAATGAAATTACCTATGGTCTATGTGTTAGCCATTAGTTTTCTTAAGGCTAGGTGTTATTGTGCTTGTGTTTATGAATTTTGAATTTAGGACTATAGGATAAATTAATAATCTATGCTTGGCCATGCACTTTATAAATTAAATTTCAATGAACAAAATGTCCCAAGACTTTGGCCAAGATGAAAATTGAAATTGAAATATAATTATAGAAAGGAATTCAAAAAAAAAAAAAAAAAGGGGAAAAGGGGGTTAGTTTTCGAATGGGCCTTAAGCCCATTTGGCCTAAGCTTGATGGGCCAAGCTAGTCGGCCCAAGAGGGAGTTCGACCGGCCCATTAAGGCCCAAAGGAAGAGGTGGCCGGCCCATGATGCATGCAATAGGACAAGTGGCATGGAGGAGGTGAAGCATGGTGGACACTTGTCTTCCTCCACAATTACACTTGTCCCTCATGCAAACCTAGAATGCATGCAATATAAAAGGGAAGGAAAGGAGAGAGAATGGCTGGTTAGCCATTTGGCCAAGTGAGGGAGAAAGAGAGAGAATCGTGCGAGAGAGAGAGGAAGCCGAGAGGGAGAGAAAGGAGCCCGTTCGCCGCCGTGTGCCGTCCGCTCGTGCTGTTCGTGAGGTCTAGAGGCAAGTTGGGAATCCACTTTCTACTCTTGCACCAATGTTTTCGCATGAACTGTTTGGAGTCATAAACTTGTTTGAGCTTGCATGTGTGTTTAGAGTCCGATTTTGGCTTTGATTTCTTCATGAAAGTTGTAGCTAACATACTGAACTACAACATACTGAAATTTTGTGGAAAATTATGGTGATTTGAGGGGTCAAACCCTCATCCTACGGAGATGCTAGATCTGGAATATTTTCGTATGAACTGTTTGAGTCAGAATGTTGTGAGAGCTTGCATGCATGTTTAGAGTTCGATTTTGGCTGTGATATCTTCATGAGAGTTTTAGCTAACATCTTAAAATACAACATACTGAAATTTCGTGGAAAATGATGGATATTTGAGGCGTTAAACTCTCATTATACGGAGACCCCAGATCTGGAAAGATTTTACTGACCTTTGGTTGGATTTGTGGTTGCATGTTGGTTTGTGTTGAGAATCTCACTTCATTTTCTTCATGAAAGTTGTAGGGAACATATTAAACTACAACATACTCAAATTTGAAGTGAAAAGAACAAGTATAGCTTGGTTAATCGACTAGATCTTGAAGACGATGATTCTGGTGAGGTGTTCCGAGACACCTGAGACTTCATGGACATAAATGGTGATCATACCTTGGTTATTTGACCTAGACCTCTTCACGAAACTTGTGAAGGACACCTTTATACATAACATACCCAAATTTCAGAGGAAACGAAAGAGAATAGATGGGTGAAATATTAATATTTTGGAGATGTGTATTCTGGACAATGCGGTAATGGTTCCTGAAGCTTCGTGAGGTTGTACAAAAAATATAAAAAGAATCTGACTTAGAGTTCTTCATGAAAGTTGCACGAAAATTTCTTGGCTATTGCTCTGTAAAATTTCGTAATTTTTGGAGGCCGTATGGATATTTTAATTGAATTTCTACGGAAACTGTGCATTCTGGTTTTATCCGAATATTGAAATTTTGTGAAATTCGATTTGGCCATGAATTTTGCATGTAATTCTATTGGTTTGTAGTTGCTTGAATTTTTTATAATTTTGGTTTTTTATAGATATTGAATTTAATATTTATTTATAATAATAATAATAATAATAATAATAATAATAATAATAATAATAATAATAATAATAATAATAATAATAATAAAATGGATTATTTTATTGGCCATAAATTCCATTGAATTTATAAATAATTATACATTGTAGCATGTATGATGAGATATTGGTGTATGTATGACATTGAATTGTGATGTATGTGTGAATGCTATGCCAAATATGACTTGTTTGATGTCACGACATGTGCCATGTTAAATTGAGATCAAAATATTGGTAAATGTGGAAGATGAGAAATGAGATTTATGAGAATATGCATCGTGGTGATGATGATACCGTCGGAGGTGTGAGCCGACAATGCCCCGGGAGTCGGGATGCCCAAAGGTTCGAATGAGTCGATGCCCTTTGGATGCCTGGTTGTATTATGAATACATGCCCAGAGGTTTTCCCCGGGAGTGTCGGGATGCCCGGTTGTATTATGATACATACCCAGAGGGTGAGGGGTTGTATCATGATGCATGCCCGGAGGGTAGGGGTAACCATTTTCATGGCGAGCCCCGGAGATTCCTTGTGATGCCAGGTGGGGTGCGAAATGCCCAGAGGTTCGAATGAGTCGATGCCCTTTGGATGCCCAGTTGTATCTTGGATTCATGCCCGGATGCCTCGTGATGCTAGTTGGGATACGAGATGCCCGGAATGTGGGGGTGCCGGATGACCGGTTGTATCTTGGATACATGCCCGGATGGTTCTCGCAATGCTAGGATTGGGCGCGAGTGATGAATGTGGGATGCAAACATTGATCCCGGGAAAAGAGAAATGCGGCAGTTCAAAATGAAATTGAAATTAAATTATGCATGATGATATATGCATGATGTGGTGATGATGTTACATGCATGGATGCATGGAAATGATGATGATATGTGATGTGAAATAATGATGATCACCCATGATATGATATGCATGATGATATGCATGATGATGATGATGATGATGATGATGATATGCATGATGATATGTATGATGATATATGATATGACATGTGTAATGTGATGATGCCATGATGATGATGACATGTGTAATGTAATGATGTCATGATGATGATGACATGTATGATACGAAGATGATACACATGTATGTATTATAAATTGATATGATGATGCATGATAGTATGTGCATGGCTTCAAGGTAAGTAACGCCGGCAATGCATGTATGACTTGTATGATGCATTGAGTGGTTATTGGATTCCTTTATCTGCTGAGTGGTTGTACTCACCCCTTTTGGGGACCAACATTTCAGATTAGTAGATGGTTTGAACGGTTGGATATAACCGTGAGGAGGAGGATAGCAAGGGAAGGAGCTTTTGGACGCCGACACTGATCGATGGACTTTAAGTATATAACTGTTGGAGGAAATGTCGGTCATCTTTTGGAGTGTAGCTGAATTTAGAAGATTACGGCATTTTGATGTATCGATGAATGATGTTCATTTGATTTAAGTAAATAAAAAGTGTACGGCTTTTACCTATAAATGTTTAGTAGGTGTGCATTGTTTTTGGAATATAGGGAAGGGAGTTGTCGGATGTGCTTCCATAAATGAATTGCGAAAGGGACCTTTAGTTGAAAAGAAAAGAAAATGTGTATGGACCCGCTGCAATTGATATGGTATCAGAGTAACATGTTAATAGGGAAAGTGAAAGGTAGAGCGAACTGTGGCGACCCTAACGGATCGGGGGCCATCGAGGGGTGCCACACTGGTGGTGTTGTGTTCTTCATGAGATAAATGCCTCTAGATCTCGTCTATGATGTGTCAAATTTTCAGAATTTATTAATGTCATTTACTAATTTTTCTGGAATTTTAATTGGAGGAATGCATTCTGATTTATTCGAAAAATTGATGTGTTTTGAAAAATAAATGAATTTATCCATGTGATGGAATACCTTGAGTGGTTGATTTTGCTGCATATGAGATGGTATATGGCATGTTATATGGCATGAAAAGTTGGTTAAGACTCTTGATATTGATGTATATCAAATGCCATGTTGAAATTGAGATAGATGTATAAATGTAAATGGAGATAGTAACAAGACCGTCAGAGGTGTGAGTCGATGATGCCCCGGGAGTGTCGGGATGCCCGGAATGTGGGGGTGCCGGATGCCTGGTGGCCTAGTGGCGTAATTCTGGAGGGTCCTCGGGAGTTTCGAGATGCCCGGTGGTATACAGTATGTAATTCTAGAGGGGGGAATCTTGGTGGTATGTCGGTACGTAATCCCGGAAGCCCCGGAGGTGTGTGCTTAGGGGGATTCCTCGTGATGCTAGTTGGGATGCGAGATGCCCGGAATGTGGGGGGCCGGATGCCCGGTTGTATTTTGAATACATGCCCGGAGGTTCCTTGCGATGCCTGGTTGGATGCGAGCAATAAATTGTCGAATGCAAACATTAGTCCCTGGAAAGATAAGAATTGAAAATGAATCATGTGCATGGTGTATGCATATGACATGATGCATGATCTACTTATGAAAGTAAATTAATGCTATTTGATATTGAAAATACGATCATGAAGGCATGAATAGATCTCATGTTGATGTATGCTTGATAGCATGAATGATATGAATCATGATGGTATATGCATGAATGCTTGATGACGAGTGCATGGTGTTATATGCACATATGGTATGATGACATATGCATGGCTACAAGGTAAGTTATGCTTGAATGCATGAATGATATGTGCTTTGTTATGATGCCTTGATTGTTTGACGCAATGAGTAGTTTGGTGGATCTTTACTACTGAGTGGTTGTACTCACCCCTTTTGGGGATTAACATTTCAAACTAGATAAGATTCATTTACTGCCACTGCCATTAGTAGATGGATCAAGTAGTTGGATATGACCGCGAGGAGGAGGATAGCAAAGGAAGGAACTTTTGGACGCCGACAATGATCGATGGACTTTAAGTATACGACTCTTGGAGGAGATGTCGGTCATCTTTTGAAGTATAGCCAAGTATAAAAAACCATGGCATTTTGATGTACCGATGAATGATGTCCATCTGGTTTAAGTAAATAAAAGTGTTCGGCTTTTACCTATAAATGTTTAGTAGGTGTGCATCGTTTTCTGAATATAAGGAAGGGAGTTGATGGATGTGCTTCTGCTATATGAATTGTGCAAGGGACCGATCTAAAAAAAATGTAAACCCTCAGGTTGTATGGACTCGCTGCAATTGAAATGGTATTAGAGTGACATGTTATTAGGGAAAGAAAATGGAAATTGAACTGTGGCAACCCTAACGGATCGGGGGCCGTCGAAGGGGTGTCACAATGTCATCTTATTTGGAAGAAAAGGAATAGCATCATCTTACGTGGTGAAGCCCTTGAGGTTGCAGCTTTCAAGAATCATCTCATTAAAGTTGTGAAAGACAAAGCCCTCACCTTCAGTAGAGTACCAGACAACCCTAGGAATAGAAGGCTCCAATGAGGATGGGGATTTGACCCCTCTGTTTTCATCAATGGCCTTGCTAAGCATATTGATTGATGGCGGCTCGTTCCGGACTTATGGATGGTGCTATGGCTGCTGTTACTGAGTTGATCTTCTTTGATCTTTGGCATTTGGCATGGTGTGTCTGCCGGTTGTTTTGGCTGGTGTTGTTGTGTCTGTTCTAGTTCTTTTATATCGGCTCCCTTTCCACTCATTTTGTTTTTTGCACTATGAGTGAAAGTTTTTGGCGCCGATTTTTTGTATAGCTAGCTCTCCCTTAATATATTTTTATCTTTACCAAAAAAAAAAAAAAAAATTACTTTCCATTAGGAATTCTAAATATGACATGATATGATACCATACTATCACAACCATTTTCCTTCTTCACCATCCACACTTCCTTTCATCAAACAAATTACAAATTTCAATCCAAGTGAAGCCGTACATAGTGAAATGTCTCGTTTTGCTAATAAAGCAGTAGGAAACTTTGTTCTATGCCAATAACAACAGAAAGGACCCAACATCAAGACGGTAGCTTAGCAAATTCATCAAGGTACGATTGTAGCAAGGAAGCATTTAGCAAGCTTTGCACTGATTTAACTTGTGACATCATATTTTTTCACATCCGCTGTGTGGGAAAATATTTGCTATGAATTATTGAGATTTCCGACTAGTAAAGAAGGAAAAATGACAGAAGTATCAAGTTCATCCAAAGTTCTCCATTTTCCAATGGTCATGATCATGATTGTGGTCATTAGGAAATTTCAGTATACCATACATGAAAATTTAGTGGAAACTTACCCCATAATTAAATTCCAGTGAAGGCTAAAGGAGATGACTTCTCTGAACATTCACTGTGAAAGGAGAGTCTCCACTCTCCAGCCGTAAAAATATCGGGTGCTTGACTAGTGTCACGTAGGATTTATAGCAATCCATCCATTAGTTGCCATGTGTACACGTTAGGACCCACTCTGACTTCATCAGACTTGTTTTCGTTTCTTCACAGCTCCCCTAACTCTCACTCTCTTCTCTTAATATCTTTTCCTTCTTTCTCCGAATCCCTATTGTGTTCCAGGACATTAAATTGCTTCATTTCTTGCAATATCTAAGCAACACCAAACGAACAACAAAAACCCAGCTCCTTCTCAGAGTAATTATACCGAACGTGGCCGTAGTGTTCCGTGACAAGGAGACAAATCCAAAAACGAGATAGAGGACAAAGGGTTTCGATAATGGATCGAGAGGTAAGAACAAATGAGGACAACGGACATGGAGTTGGTCTTGGCGTATTGGAATGTCGAGACCCAGAGAAGGGAAGCCAAGCCCAGGCCTCACTTTGAGTGGGGGACGAAGGTGTGGACCATGTCCATCACTCTGCTGCCACTGTGTCGGAGCGCGTACTGGATAAGCCTTCTTTCCTCCATCTCAAACATCTGTTGGGGCGGGACACTATCTTCAGGCCTCTGCCAGAGGCTACATCGTCGGTGGTGGCACCGCCGCCACCATCAAAAAGTTCAAAAATTTAGGAGAATCATCTAATAGATATCAGTAACTTAAAAGTAGCATCCTGAGCCATTGAAGAACACGTGCACGTCTACATATCTGAATGTGATATGTGGGGCCACCAACTTCCTATCCTTAATTTACTTCTCCCATTGGTTCCTGTAATTCAACTCCGTCATTGAACATTGGCTCGTTGTGAACCTTCGTGGATGTTTGGACTGAAAAACCGCTCATATTTTATTGAAATTGATAACTTTGTCGTGAGGCCTCAGCACCATTGGTTTATACAATACGAGTAGGCTCAAAACGGAATAGTGAGTCGTCTACTATAGGAAATACGATAAATTTTAGAGAATTTCCACCTTAAGGAAGTTACTTTCATGACATCATTTGATTGCAGATTCACGAGAGAAGCCGAAAGGGCCTCAACACAGATATAAACAGATAGTATGAGAGAAAGTAGTAGACCACAGAAAGGCATGTAAAGGTGTGAAGAAGAGCCATTTTTGAATAGCAAGAAAGAGACTGTGGAGACACATTGCCAGATGGAGTGGCACCGATGACCCCTAAAGCCCAACTTACCAAGAACCTAAAAGAAAAGTCAAATTTGTCAAAGACTTTGCTCATGTCAAGTTCAAGGGTAGCAAAAGATGACAACATTTTTTCTTTTTAAATTTCCAGAGCTAGATTATAGGAATGACTCTGCCTGGCACAACAGCCCCTTAATAGTGAGAAATCAGAGAATGTAGGACAAGTTTGAGGTGGTTGCCCAAAATCACCTCAGATTATTTTATAAGGAACATTGCAAAAATGGATAGATTGAAAATCAAAGATATATTGAGGATTGGGAGCGTTTAGGCAAACATATGTGGGGTTTGTTTCCTAAAGCATGAAATATGATGGCAAAATGGATAAAGAGTCCACCAGTGCAGCAATATCGCAACATTATAAAAGAATGCTGGTGCTTCCTTAGGTCTAGTGGGCTTCCAATTGACCAAATTGAAAAACAACATTTTACTCTTCATCTGTTGTAAGAGGTTGGTCAAGAAAATTTTGCTAGTCCTTTAGAGATAGCGCCCAATGTTCCACTATCCCCAGGTTTGTCTTCAGGAAAAGGAAGACAACATTCGCTATTGAAGTCTACGCACTTCCTTTCCGAACGGTGATTAGACTTGGAAACATCTAAGGACTTCATAAGATGGTAGTTTCCTCTGACTGCATCAGACTCTTTTTCTCTCCTTCCTTCTTCTGAATATGATACATGCGGGCCACCAAACTCCTATCCTAAATTAACTTCTCCCATTGGCTCTTGCAATTCAACACCATCATAGAACATTGGCTCATCGCCAACCTTCTCGGGTTGTTAGGACTGAAAAACAGCTCATCTTTATTGAAATTGAAAACTTCTCTCTCTCTCTCTCTCTCTCCTTCCCTCTTGCTGCCAGTCCTGATGTGCAACCACTTTCCTTAACGTGTGCTTGAGTCGTTTGTGGTGATCCCTACCCATCGTTGTCGTCGGAATCTCATTGATTAGGTCGGTTTTCCATTGTTGCTTGCCAACGATCTCAATTAAGAGCACTAATCTCCTTATGACAAGAATCATCTAATGATCTTTGATTCAACTATAGTTGAAAATGAAAGCTATAGCTTCAATCTATAAGTTAATAGTCAAGGTGAAAAGTAATGAAATTGAGTTGTTATAAATAGATAAAGCTAGTTCAATTTCCAAAAAAATCAAAATAAATTGCATGTTAGATTACCCAAGGACTTCAATCCTTACTTGGCCGAATTATCCTAGATGAACATTGATGTTGATTTTAATGATTTCATGTTTATTTTTATTTTATTTTTGGGAGGGGGGGGGTATGTGATGATTTCATGTTTATTGAGCTTGATTTTGCATGCTCAGGATAGGTGTTCTAAAGGATTAGTTCAAGTATGGTCTAAGAGTCGGATTTGCTTGATCTGTTCCATAATTATCATGATGTGGCTGAAATTTCTAGGATGATGATGAATGTGATTAGGATCGAGTTTAGTTGATTTTCGTGATGATTTCTTGAAGTTTTGATGAGTTGATTGGATAATTTTTTTTTTTTGGTGACCCAGGGAACCCCCACATCATACCAACGCGGATGGCCCAACACGGGCCCGGGATAACGGGGGTAAAATCTGGGGGCGACACGTGCTAGCCACCACACACGGCCACCGGATAAGTCACCCTACGACGCCCGGGAATCGAACTCCTCCCCTTGCGTTAGGGGGAGAAGCTCGCCGCCAGCAGCTGTAATTCATTGAAGTTGAATGCACGAAGGCATGATTGAATGTTCTTCAGGACAAGTTTCTTTTTTTTTTTTTTTGGTCAAAAACAAATCAGTTTCATTAAAGAACAGTTCTAGCTTAACAAAGACAATCAGTTTGTAAACATAATAAGTTCCATAGGGGTTGGGGAGACTTAGAAAACCAGTATGGAGGTGTTGCGTCCTTCCTAGAGGTAAACTGCCAATCGAAAAAACTAATAGATTACTAAGCCCAAAGACTTAGTACAAACTCTACCAAACCCTACCAATCGCAACTTAATACTCAAATTTGTCAATTTAAACATGCAATCTCATTCAATTAGGAGTTGCCACTAATCAATTGGGGTCGATTAGAAACCCTTTATGAACCAAAGATTCGATAGATTCTCAGACTTGATTATGCTAGATTAATGTAACCTCCTTTTGGTACATTTTCTCTTTATTTTCAAAACTATTTTGCGAGCAACCTAGATTGATTCTAAATCACTAACATACAAACATGATCATGCGATGCGCAGTCAATAATTTAACAATGAATGATCAAAGGACTACATAAATTGCTCGAGTAGGGCAAGAACCTAAATACCTCAAGTAAGCAAAGTTAAACCTTATTAAGGTTCATTTTCAAATATCTACAATGTATTATTTATTAATGCATGTCCAACATAATATTATTTCTAAATGATTATGTACTTCTAATTTAATATCTCTTTTTTGGGGATTTTATATTTATGAAAATCAAATATGCTACGCATGAGATGCAATTTTAATTCTAAATTAACATGCATGACTTCCACTAGTGACATGTGATGTGCAATTTATATGACCTAATTCTAATGGCGGACAAAAATTATAAATTATACTAACATGGCATGCACTTTTGACTATATATATACCTAACATGCGATCACTAAATGACCTAAAAAGTATGACTAGCATGGATGGTGACATGGCAATGATGTGGCATACTGACATGGAAAATATAATGACGTGACAAGATGACTTGGCATAATGACGTTACAAATATATATGCATCCTATTCTATATGATGTGCACATGCTATTGTTATACATTGTAGTCTCACTAAAATTCGAAATAAATAAATATTAAAAAAAATCTAAAGTGATGGATTATAAAAATCAAATTAGGAAATAAATCAAATTAAATCCTCTTCTAATTTGGTATTTTATCCTAAATTACTAGATATTATCTTAACGCTCTAGTAGTCGCCACCCAAACATTGCCTAGTAATTTTCATCAAGGAAAGAGTAACCCCCAAGGCTCTATCTCTGCGACTTTTAGACTTTCCTTTAAATATATATATATATATATATGTTTTAGTTATAATGACCTAAACTTATTAGCCAACTAGCTAGATGCCCCATGTATTGCATCGGTATGAGACTTATCTTATTCTAAACGTTGGAAGTAACGTAAATTTTCATATGAGAAGTAAGATGCAGTAATCTATAAAAACAAAATGTTGATTAAAAATGAGAAATAAAATCATACGTCAGTGTTTGAGTAAGGTTTTGTTTAAAGTGGCTCTGCGACCCATTGTTTAATATATTCTCCCTGATTTAAAAATGAGAAATAAAATCGAAATATTAATTAAATCACAAAATAAGTATCGATAGTAACGTGAACGCATAAAATAATAACGTAAATCCACCCCTCTTATTGGCTCTCCTCCCTTGTCGGAATCTTCAGTTTTGTGTTATGTACCTTAAGAAAATAATTTTTGGAAAAAAAGCATGTCAATTATTTTCATATTCACGAGATTCGTGTCGTGACGACGTATAAAGACAATACACCGGAGTCGAATGATTATGAACATTGTCCAATGAGCACGAGGATCGGAAATCTCATATAATCGCAGCCTGCACGAGAATCGGAAACATGCTCTGTCCAAGAAAGTGGCCTTAGTCTTCATATTTAATGCATTGGTTCTCGTTCTCTACTCTTTTCTTTTTTAAGTAAGATGGACAGTGTAAAATACAAGAAAAAAAGAAACGAAACAATTAAAAAATTTATAAAGAAAGTTAAAATTAAAAAATAAAATAAAAAAACAGTGCACATTAGTATTGATCGTGCAATATAGGATGGTCAATGGCTATATCAGTGATTTGCTATCAAAATTTGTTGTAACAATTACTTTGGAAAGAAATTTATGACTAAATTGACCGTGATATAATATATTTAGAATTTTTTAGATAATTATCTCAGCATTTATACATGGATATTTATTTAGATGCATGTTAGGAAATAAAACAGGAAAATTTGTATGGGAGTTATTTTATAAAAGAGATAAAGATTTAAATAATGGACATTAGATAAAGCTAGTGTAACCAAATTTCTGAAACCACAATCACATAGTTTGCAGAAGTATGGCAAGCTCTCACATTTACTAGGCTTCTAATTAGCCCACAATAGATGAATCCTGACTCCTAAGTTTAATATCAAATGAATACTTAATTGATGTACCAAGTTGCGACTGATAGAATTTGAGAACTTGTGCTAAGCATAAATACCACATCGCAAGATGGATCAGTCGCACTTGTTTATTAATTCTTCTTACTCCCGCCAAGTTCTCACATCGTCAGAGTCGTGATTAGATTGATTATATGTTTGTCCATTTACTTTCACCTTCCGTGCGTAGTTCTTCTTTACTATTTTACCCCAAATTCATCTACATAGTCATCTGTGCACGCCACCGACGCATGCATCTACACGATACCGTCACTATGGCCATGGGCCCATTCCCCAATGAAAGTGCTAGTATAAATACCTAGAGGGCGGTAAATAGGTGTGAAAATAGATTTTGTGAAATGCAACAAAAATTCTTTACTTTTAAACTGAGTCTGATGAACAGCAGACTTTGAAGAAGACTTCAGACTTTAAAAACTATTTTGAAACACAAGCAGATACCACAACAAGCAAAGTAAATGAGTTTAGGGAAGAGAAAAAGAACACAATATTTTTAGTGGTTCGGCTTTGTTTAAGCCTACTCCACTCTTCCACGCCGATAGCCTTCTAGCTGGTTTTCACTATGAATTGAAAAAGAGTGTTTCAACTGTATAACATCAACTTCTTCAGTGAAAAGTTTCTACTGCTCTCACAAAGTTACTCTTTAGAGTTTCTCTCTTTTTCGAATATAAGTTTGAGCACTATATGAGGAAGGAATTCTTCTTTCACGCTCTCTATCGAATCACTTGAAGAACCTCCTTAAATACTCCTCCATGCATTTTTGACCGTAGGCACTTTCCAAAGGAATTCTTCCAATCAACTCGTTGGACAGAAATAATCAAGGAGATCTTGACCCGTTTGAAGATTGAGATGAAAGTCCGATGATTCTTATCGCCCATACAATCAGAATCTCGGTTTCCATAAGTAGATTATTTCCAAATAAACTTACCTTCCAAAAATAATTTTTCCGTTCCGTGATTGATTTCAATATTAATAACCAAAATAGTAAGTCATATTTCCATCCAGAGAGTCATATATATCATATTCGTGCTGAAGCCTTGAAGGAAGAAAAATAATCCTGAGTCTGATTATGTCTTCATTCTTCACTTACGTTCAGTCTGGATCTTCGTCAAAGTGGGGCAGGCTTCTGATGTAAGATAGACTTTGAAAGAATTACCCAGAAGTCTCGTATTCCTCATAATAGAACTAGAGAAGTTTTGTTAGCTTCAAAACCTAACAGGAGTTTTCTCCAACACCCAGCACCCACCAGCATTGTTTATCCCTCTAGCGATGTTAGAGTGGAGATGACCTTGAATTTTGTGAGGTCAAGATTGCCATCGAATAGTTGAAGGCAATCAAAGCACAAGGAGGAACTATTGGAAGAAATCGTACCTAAAACACCTCCTACAACTGCTCACCCTCTCCCTTTATTGCCGCCGATAACTACCACAGAAGTAGCTCCCCTGCTGCAGTCTATGGTAGCAACCACCCCTGTTTCAATAGTTCCGCTAGATGATCAAGGACATTCGAGTCCTCTGCAAGGTAGCATTATTCACACAGCGATGATACCTGCAATAGCAAAGCTGAAGGGTGTTCAGGTACAAACCAATAGCTTACAACTTCAGAAAAAAAATCAAGAGCTTTCGCCATACACCGAAAATTGGTCCTGCCAAGAAGCTCAAACGCTATAACCCCTATGATATGCGAAGTTCAGCCCCAAAAGACTTAGATGAATCGTTACTTTTGGACACTCCCATCATGGAAGCAACTAAAGACGGGAATTGCGCAAAGGTGGCTAGCCCTCAACAACCACCTTGTCACAAATGAAAATCCTAAGTTTGAACTATCAGGGATTGGGCAATCCCTTGACAGTTCAAGCACTTAAAGCCCTTGTGGCTAGGGAAAAGCCCGATCTCTTATTTTTTATGGAAACTAAAAATAAAGAAGTTGTTCTACAACTTATGAAATGTCGTTTGCATTTTTTGCATCTTCATGTTTACAACTCGGTTGGCTCAGTAGGAGGCTTAGCAGTGTTACGGAATGGCACCACTTCTTTAACTTTTATCAGCTCTACTTCGGACTATTTTGATATGACATGTAAGGATGAAGTGGACGGCAACACCTAGCGCCTTACTTGTCTCCACGCCCCTGCTGTTTCTCAATTACGACATCAGGTATGGTAGGATCTCATTCAAATCAGTATTGCTAATCTTCTTCCATGGGTCTGTATGGGAGATTTTAATGAGATCCTTTACCACTGGGAAAAGCAAGGGGGAAGACCAGTAGATTTCAATCACTTAGCATCTTTTCAAGCTGTTGTGAATGATTGTTTTTTAATGCATATTGAAGCAAAGGGGTGTGCATTTACTTGGATGAATAATCTTAAGGGGGATGAGTTTATTAAGGAATGTCTTGATCGAGTCTTATGCTCTATGGAATGGTGCCTACTTTTTCTTGGGGCTGAAGTTCAGGCACTCCTTGCTATGGGTTCTGACCATAGCCCTCTCCTTTTAAATACCACACCGGCTATTGGGACAAAACAGCGCTACTTCATGTATGAAGCTTATTGGAACCAGGATGCGGATTGTCAAGACATTATTAATACTTCATGGAATATTGATCAGCTGAAGCATGCAGCTCTTATGCATAAGATTCAAGCAGTATCGGTTGCTCTAGCAAAGTGGAGTCACACCAAATTCTCACATAATCGACTCAAGGTGAATGATTTGCAACAACAACTGCAGCAGCTCACAAACCAACATCATATATTTTATGATAACCTGGCGGCAACAGCTTTAAAATAGGAGTTACAATGGGTGTGGAGTCGCGAAGGACATTATTGGGCTATGAGATCCAGGATCAATTGGCTGAAATGGGGCGATAAGAATACTAAAATTTTTCATGCCACTACTATCCATAGACGACAACAGAATAGAATTACTATGTTATAGGATGATAACCACATTTGGGTGCGGGACTCTACAACATTATAGGAGATGGCGACAGAATTCTTTTCACGGCTATATACCACCGTTGGAAGTCGCAGCTATGAACCTATCTTAGATCAATGTCCTTCTATGGTTACGCAGGAGATGAACGATGGTTTAACTGCTATGGTGACCCTTGAAGAGGTGCATCAGGCTACCTTTCAATTAGGAGCCACCAAAGCTTCAGGTCCAAATGGTCTAAATGGTTTATTCTTTCAAACGCACTGGGACATCATTAAAAATGACCTCTTCACAACAGTAAGCAATTTTTTTTACATCTGGAATTATGCCCTCATCTCTAAATAGGACTCTTATCTCATTGATTCCTAAAATTCCCCACCCCGAAAGTCTTGATCAATATCGTCCTATCAACTTGTGTAATTATGCTTACAAAGTTATTTCCAAAGTCATAGCCAATAGATTGAAACCTATCCTACCAGATCTAATCTCAGAAGAACAGTCCGCCTTTGTGGGAGGTAGGCAGATACAGGATAATATTTTAATAGTCCATGAAGTTCTCCACCAGCTCAGGATAACAAAAGGGAAGCGTACATTTCAAGCTGTTCTTAAAATGGATATGAAGAAAGCGTATGACAAGGTGGAATGGGATTTTCTACAAGCTTATCTTCTCAAATTAGGACTTCACCCGATGTGGGTCTGGTGGGCTATGCAGTATATAACAACCCAATCATCCCGTGTCAAATTTAATGGAGAATATCTAAAGTATTTCCACCCTACCAGAGGTCTTCGACAGGGTGATCCTTTATCGCCATATCTTTTTATCCTGATGGCTAATCTCTTATCCTTTCTTATTAAGAATGCCATCAACATGGAAAACCTCAAAGGTATCAAACTTAATAGGTGGTGTCCTTCTTTATCACATTTGTTTTTCGCAGATGATGCTATTTTCTTTCTCGATGGTACTATTCGTGAATGTCAGAATTTATTGAATATATTACATCAGTACTATGTAGCTACAGGACAAGAAATTAATCGTAATAAATTTGGCATCTTTTTTGGAAAAGCCTGCCCTGTTAGTTTGCAACATAATATGGCCATGGAGTTGCGAGTACCTATTTTACATAAGTCTGGGAAATATTTGGGGATACTTTCTGATTGGGGACGTTAAAAAAAGATCATGTTTTCATGGATAATGGGGAGAGTTCGTTCCAAATTGGAAGGTTGGAAAGAAAATCTGATTTCAAAAGGTGGGAAGGAGATTCTCCTTAAAACTGTCGTACAGGCTATTCCTTAGTACGCCATGTCTATTTTCAAGTTACATGTATCTATCTGTAGATATATTGAGAAAAGAATTGCCAGGTTTTGGTGGCAGAATGATAGGAGAAAATCAGGAATCCATTGGCGGAGTTGGGAAGTTTTGAAAAGAAGAAAAGAAGATGGTGGTTTGGGATTTAGAGATCTGATGAATTTTAATAAAGCCATGCTGGGCAAGCAGGCTTGTCTTTAAATGACTTTACTTCCATTCAAAGACCTTCTGTAATGCCGAAAGAGGCTCTCGCCCATCTTGGGGTTGGCAGAGTCTTCTAATCGGACGAGATGCCATCCTACCCAACATTCGTTGGTCTGTAGGCGATGGGAGATCAATCAGAATTCGAGGTGATACGTGACTTCCTATTGGCATATTAGGCGGACCTACGGTTCGCGAGGAACCTCAACTGGTGGCTGACCTTATAGACCAGACCAACAGCACCTGGAATGTCAATATGCTAAACCGACTCTTCGACACATAGGTAATAGACTAGATCACCACCATTCCAGTGAGACCCAATTTTGTTAAGGATCAACTTATATGGACTACTACCAAAGATGGATCTTTCAATGTCAAAACTACTTAGAATCCACGCTGGCTATGGAAAAAAAATCTGGAAAATGCATTCACCCCCAAAAGTTCGAACATTCCTATGGTCGCTATGTCAAAATGCTTTAGCCACAAGAGCAAATTTATACCAGAGACATATTATTGCCGATCCAAGTTGTCTTCTATGTAACCAGAATGCACTAGAAACCCTAGAACACTTATTTTTACTATGTCCGTGGACTAAACGGGTTTGGTCTCATCCCCAATTTGATATTCAGATCTCACCTCTTAACATACACAGAATCGACGCATGGGTTGCAAAGAAAGTTCAAAGATAGAATTCCTTACCTGGCTTGGAGACTCTTGCATCTATGTTTTGGAAGAATTGGCGAGCTCGGAATGGTTTTATCTTCCGAAATGAAAGACTTCAACCTTTTCGAGTGGCTAAGGCAGCGCTTGCTAGAACCCATGTTGCTCGGCTGACAGCTTGTTCTCTGACCAGCAAAGGAAGATCGCTCCAAAACAGGGAAGCCCTTTGGAAGCTGCCAAATCCGGGTACCTTGAAGGTGAATATCGACAGATCACATCAACCAGGTTCCAGAGAAGGTAATATGGCTTGTGTTTGTAGGGATCATAACGGAAGACTTACCGATGGTTTCTCAAAACACTTTGCTGCAAACTCAGCCCTACAGGGGGAGATCCAGGCCTTTACTCTGACCCTTCAGCACCTGCAACGTCATGGTTTAAATCACACCCTGCTCCTTCTTGAATCGGACAGCTTTGTTCTGGTCGAGACTCTGAACTGAGGATGGTAGCCGCCATGGGAGGATCAGTCTATGTTCATCGAAGCCGCCTCTTTGTATTCTTTGTATTCTAGCTTCCCAAATCTTTCCCTCACTCACTGCAGAAGAGAGGCTAATGTGGCTGCCGACTGGGCTGCATAGGCCCACGACTGTGCTTCCTCCTTTCAGAATTGGGCTGTGTTTCCTCCTTTTTACTTGATTGATATTATATGTGCTGATGCATTAGCTGCCGGTTGTAATGGGTTTTTATCTTCAATATAGTTTCTCTTTTCTGACCAAAAAAAAATCAACGCACGTTGGCCCCGCTACTAAGAGTTTTTACTGCCTGGGCCAGGATGCATGTTGCTACCTTGATTAGAGTTTACGTGTTTTTAACGCCTATAGATTGCCGTTTTCATTTCAAGTGATCTTTTCCTAGGAAAAGGACACAAAAGGGCAGTTAGGTGTCATGGGGACACAAGATTCCCACCAACGGGCCTAGGGACTCTCGAGCAATTAAGCATTCAGCTTCTTTGCAACCCCAACAATGAAAAGCCACGCACATGCGCAATACACTGCATCGCTAATAGCCAGGGGCGACTTTCAACGTTCTTCTAGTCTCAAGACCAAGACAAACAAATTGTAGACAATGACTAGGGTCAATTTCAAATTCTTGGTTTTGCTTTATACAAGTAACGAATCAAATCAAAATATGGGCATGATTATAGCCACGCACATGCGCAATACACTGCATCGCTAATAGCCAGGGACGACTTTGACCGTTCTTTTAGTATCAAGACCAAGACAAACAAATTGTAAACAATGACTCTAGGGTCAATTTCTAATTCTTGGTTTTGCTTTATACAAGTAACGAATCAAATCAAAATATGGGCATGATTATAGCCACGCACATGCGCAATACACTGCATTGCTAATAGCCAGGGGCGACTTTGACCGTTCTTTTAGTCTCAAGACCAAGACAAACAAATTGTAAACAATGACTCTAGGGTCAATTTCTAATTCTTGGTTTTGCTTTATACAAGTAACGAATCAAATCAAAATATGGGCATGATTATAGTGTAGAATTTTTCACAAATCAACGTGAAGATAATACATCAAATAAAGTATCAACGAATTCATCATTTAGAGATTTTATTTTTTGTTCATTTTTCATGTAAATTAAGTTGTTATCTTCATCTTTACTTTCTACCATGATTACAGGGACAATATATCTCTAATATCTTTCTATTTATACCGTACAAAGTATTAATGAAATTTATGTGCTTCATGTAAGACATAAAAATTAATATGCGGAAGCCAGGATCAATTGAAGACAAACCTCCAGCCATTGTTCTTGTTCGCGTTCGTCAGAAAAGCCTGATCAAGAAGGTAATAGGCGCACTCTACTAACCAAATTTCCTCACGTACTGATGGTGTATTCTAAATGTGAAGATTTTGTGTTAGACCTTGATCGCCCGTCAGAAATGAACGTACTCCTTATATATATCGTCTCCCATCAAGACGAGCGGTTGTCACGAAAGGGTATGAAGCATGTCGAATAGTCGCAACAATTGAGTCTAAATGTGGGATCACAAAAGAAAAATAAATAACACTTCATTCATTCAATTCTTTGTTTATCTTAAATCAGAGCCAAACAAAGGCACACTAATCTTGTTAAGGAGAAAAAATCAATACAATCATGTCATCTCCCTCTTCAAACTTGAAATTTCAATTTCCTTCCAATATCAATGTGGCAAACTTTGTGATGTTGAAGGTCAATGAAAACAAATATTTGCTTTGGGAGACATAGGTTTCGTCTCTAATTGAAAGTAGGAACGTACTTGATTTCTATATCAAATAGATACTACCACCACTCAAGACTCAAACATTAGAAAAAATGGTCATAATAAATAATCTAGAATATATATATTATGGATGCGTAGTGAACATCTCATAAAATTTTGGATCGTGGGTACACTCACGAAAAAGGTTCTTGGACAACAGCAAAAGTAGATGGAGCTATGGAGTCTGATAGAGGAAAATAATGTTCAAGCACAGAAAAAGTTTGTTGGGGGCAGACACTTCCCATGAAATCACTCATCTTGTCATGTTAAAGCAAATAATAGGGCTTTTACTGCTGCTAATGGCATGCATGTACTTTCTATCGTAATTGTGTATACCCTACACTTGTTTTATATAAGGACGATATCTTTTATAATTATAATGTTGAAGCTTGTAACTCTTGAACTTGTAACGATGATACTAATAGTAGAAAGATTGCCTAGTGCATACCATGGTTTTCCCTTTCTAATTTTGGGAAGTTTTTTTCCACGTAAAATTCTTGTTTACTTTTCTTCTCTATTTTTCTCTTCATATATTCACATTCGTAACAATTGTTATTAGATCTTGGTTTTGGTGAAACAGTTGGAGCAAATATAGATGAGTAGAATGTGAAGATTGATCGATTCGATGGCAAGGACTTTGGTTTTTGGAAAAATGCAAATCAAGGATATGTTGTATCCAAAAAAAAAAAAATTGCATCAGTCTTTTTTTGGAGAGAAACTAGATTCTATGAAGCAAGAAAAGTGGGAATTGTTAGATCAACAAGCTTTGGGTTTGATTCATCTCACATTAGTGCAGAACGTTACTTTCAACATTGCCAATGAGGCGATTATGGGATTATGAGAATATGGGCATAGAACTTTTGGTTATGAAGAAACATGTGTACAACTGCTAGGATACCTCTCGAGAGAAGTTATGGCAAAAACCATTATAAATACCACGAACCACGAACCAGACACTGGTGAGCCCCCGCACAAATCAAACAAAAGTACTATCTTTCAATTATTTTTATTTTCCTACAATGTACTTTAAATTTCCATACTCACATCGTCGATTAAATTCCGACATATTGTTTAGTTGTAATTTCTAGATTCGCATTGTTACTTAAATTCCGGCATGTATTTTATTCTGAGTATTGCGTCATCAATTAAATTCTGATGTATTAAGTTTGCGTTCGCAAGCATTGTCGACGATTAAATTCTGACATTGTTTGTTTACCTTTATCCTTATTGAAGTTATTGTATTCTCCAAGCTTTGTCATCGATTAAATTCCGATTTGTGTCTATATAATTATGTTTGTAATAAAGCTTTCAATTTCATTGTATACCTATGACATTTCCTTTTGGAATTGCCATGAAATATGTATCCTCTCATTAAAAGCTAAAGAAATATTTTTCGATAAAAGATATTTTGTCCCAGAAGAAATTTGGGGGGAACGGTTGGATTCATCAAGAAAAAGTTCAGACACATCCTTCAATAATTTTATGATTCTTCACATTCCTATATTAACTAAAACGACCGAAACAATACACAGTCGAGCATCCTCACTTCTCTCTCTCTCTCTCTCTCTACATTCCTATAATAACTAAGACGACCGAAACACAGTACAGCATCTTCAGTCTTAACTCTCTCTCTCTCTCTCTCTCTCTCAGAGAGAAAAAATGGCAGAACACAAGCCTGAAAAAATGGAGGAAGGCAATGACAATAATTATCCAAGAAAAAGGAGTCCCCCGCCCCGGCCAACAAACATAGCAGAAAACTGGTTCCGATACTTCCAGTACGACCCCAACAATGACCTTCCGAGTGAGGTGCGGAACATCCTGCTGATCATCGCTACTCTGATTGCGGCTATCACATTCCAGGCAGGCGTGAACCCTCCTGGCGGGGTATGGCAAGACAATGAAGATAGCCACACGGCCGGCATGGCAATCTACGCATCTCGTCAAATTGCCTTTTATGTGTTCTTGATCTCCAACACTTTCGCGCTCTCCACTTCTCTACTTGTCATTGTCTGTCTCACTTACAGGTTCCCACTCCACCAGGAGATATGGGTGGCCACGGCCTCGATGATGGTCACATATGCATCGGCAATCTTTGCCGTGACGCCACATGAGTTGGTGAGGTTCCGCTACGTGCTGCTCGCAGGGGCGCTGCCAGTGATATGTCGGTGCGTATTCCAAGCGTATGGGAAGTTCTGCTGCACGAAAGGAACCGAACAGCGAGGAGCATCACACAATAATCGGACCAAGCAGGAAGGAGTGCCGGACAACGCCCAAGGGTAATAAAATGAGACAAGGAGTTGCTTCCGTTTAGTATGTGTGATGTCTTTGTTTTTGAGTTGCTTCCGTTTAGTATGTGTGAGGTCTTTGTTTTCGAGTTGCTTCCGTTTAGTATGTGTAAGGTCTTTGGTTTTTTCCCCATGCTAAAGAAAACTTCCTCCAACCAAGTATTCACTTGGTTATAAGTATGAATTTTATGGACATGCAAACATAATTAAAATGTGGGTGATGTTCGTATTTCTAAGTATCAATTAGATCTGTTGTATGTCGAATGTATATGCATTATACTTCACGGCAAACCGTCCAAACCTAACCAAAACCTAACACCCACCTCTCTCCTCTTCCCTCTCTGTCTCTCTCCACCGGCTCAATTGTTGCCAACCACGCCACGGCTGAACCGCCATCGCCCCCACAAATAGAGCGATCTAGGCCTCTCCATCGTCTGTTGTCAAGGCCGACAAGGGGGCCACTTGGAGTTCATATGCCGCTCTGTCTCTTTCTGCCCAACTCCATTTCCTCTATCGAGCTATTCGAACTCAACCATGAGCTCCGTCTCGTGAACCGTCAACGGCGACAAGATCTGCAAGAGGTGTTTAACAAAGCCTCATCAAAATATTCACCAAGATTAAAAAAATCAAAAAAATTATCCGACCGCAGCTCAAGCTAACGATTATTACGCTTTTATATGGAAACTCTCCTAATTGGATAATGCCTAAAAATTTTACCAAATCACGGTTAGAATCAAATAATTCAAATCCGACAATAAAATATTGGAATTGTAATCGGTCGAGGGCATTGCCTATTTTAACGTATTTGTTTCCAAGAGGTGGACCAGCGGCAAGAGAAATTTCCAACGACGGCGGGTGAGGTAATCATGTTAAGAGGTTCCTCAATACTGAGGGATTGCTTCGAATCTCGTCAAGAAGCTTGCTAGCCACACGACTGCAAAAAAATTGTTAGCGCTCACGAACAATAACAAGGATTGCAAAGGCTCGCCCAGATTGCTGGACTCTAGCCGGATACGATGACAGAAATGAAAAGGTAATATCGCAGGGCACGGTGGTGGCTGTTAAGTCCGATGGGTCATCGGTAAAGGAAGGCTGTAATCGGCTGGCAGTGGCCGGCTGTGAGGGGGCCGCTGGAGACATGCCTGTAGACCTGCAAAAGAAAAATATGTCTCGGTGGCAGGTTTGCTGGCGCAATCTCCTATGTTGGGATTGCAAGATGGCTCAGCATGCTGTGTCAAAGACTGCTTACATCCTTAAAAAGTCAACTCGAAAGTCAACATTTTGTACTCTAGTTAAAATTTGAAATTGAGATGCACCATTGACTCTAAAATCTAACTTCAACTTCACAGGGATAGGGAAAATGCAACAATCTCTAAGCCCGTTTACCCAACATTGCCTTGTTAAAAGTGACAAGGTCTTTCAAACCAAATCCCATGCTATCTTTCCTGGTTTTTAATACATCCCATTTCTTCCTAATGGATTCCTGAACTGGACATATTTTGTTTCCGCCATAAGGAGGCAATTTTCTGCTCGACAGCTTTTCAAATCAAAATAAGAATCTTAGATATAGATATGGTGTATCAGGGCAGCTTGAACTAGAGTTTCAATCAAAATCTTCTTACCAACTTTAGACAGCAGTTTTTCGTTCCGGATTTCTAACCGATGAGGACCAAGTGCTCCCGTTATTGTATGAAAGTTTGCAAACAAAACAAGAAGATGCGGTTAAACAGTGAAGTATGAAAGAAGAGGGACAACGGTAAAGAGCTAGTTGTCGATGGTGCAGGAAAAGTAGCCTGAATAAGACCTTGACCAAACTTGTCATCGAGTATCGCTATAGCAAAAGGGAAATGTGAATCATAAATGACAAGGAAGACCGAGACAAACTTGGATGTAGTTAGAGTAGACCCCTACGAGCTCGGTCAAATCGTCCACGAGAATGTAGAAGATACCAGACTGTGAAACAAGGCAAAAAAATAAAATAAAATAAAATTGCGTTGATATATGCAAACTTCACCCCCCTTGAGAGCTCAACCAAGAGACCACTAGAGAATGGTGGATCCTAGTTCAATCTAAAATCACCCCGAAACGTGTGTGAGACCTTACCCTACGAGAAACATCCTCCGTGGAGATCGGTGATACTTGCGACCAAACACGGAAAGATCTCGAAAAGACAATTTCTTCTTGCCTTTGTCATTTACAATACTAGCGAAGAGAACTCCCCTCCACTAGCCAAATTGATCATCTCTTCACCAAGGCTATCAACTTAATAGGAAGTCTTTCGCATTTTGTGAAAAGATGCTAATTTCGCCCTTTTGCAATGTCACAAACAGAATAGGCTTCCTTTTCTCTGCTAATGATTGGTAAAAATAATGGATCAGACAGGAAAGGGATGCACTTACTCCACAAGCAGCATAGACGCTATTCCAGCGTAGATGCCTACCAGTGATATTAAGTTCTTCACCTGTTCCACAAATAGAGAAAAAAGCCTGCTTTGTTAGAATAGTTAACAAAAGCACTTTGAAGAAGTAATTTTGCTTCCTAATGATAAGGATTGAAGAATTTAATGTTGGAAATTTTCTATAATATGGACTTACATTAATTAATTAATTTTCTATGTTAAATAATCGGGTTAATAGATATTCCAATATTTGTTAAACCCCATAGTAATATGATTGAATTGGGTATTGGTATCTATTAATAATGGGCCTAGTTGAGCGGCAAAGTGTAGGCAATTGTGTTTAATCAAAACCCATAATGAGAAGAGCTCAGTTGACACGCTGTTGATTAGGGTTTGCTAGGTCCCCTCTCTAGCTTATAAAATGATAGGTTATACCTATCAGTTGCTTGAATCCCATTGAAAGCTACTATACTAAAATAGGTCATAGAGAATCTATTTTTCTTCAAGTGAAACAATGACTTAAATAGCTATGGGAGTGTTAGATCTGAATTTCTTCAAGCTTGAATATGGTTGAATTCTGAGATTGTTCTTGATTAATTAGTTGTTCATGTGATCTCTCTCTGCGTGCTTGCTATCTTCCACGATCCATCGGAGCAAATTAGGGCTGCGTGCATTGGGCTGACCGCTTTCTTTCGCTTGCTCTCTCACGTGTATTCTATAGTTCGTGGTGGATTGTTTCCACATCGTCCCTCTGGGCAGATTGTGTCCATGGATGGATATAGGAGCGCAATGCTCACGGGCACCCATGTCTGGATTATGAGAATGAACCAATCGAGTTTTTAAGGGGGACGAGTTAAATGGTTAAGCTGGAAACCTTATGGGTATTCCAGCATAATAATATTGATGAATGGTTCTCGAAGATGTGGAATGTTAGAGTTAGAAAGATGTCAAATTTTGGGAGGATGGTGGAACGGCAGTGATATTGGTGTATCCACGACGAGAAAGTGCTGCTGCTGTCTTTGATAGAAAGCTACCATACACAAGAAAACCTTCCTCTGTGGGGCCACTTGGATCGTAGTTGGAGGAATTGCTATCAAATCAAATTTTGAAAGACCGTTTGACTGTCTTGAATATAATGTGCATTTGAACTAAATGGAACAATTTTAGCATCCTAAACTGCTTGAAAGGAGGGAAATACAAGATAGTTGTTAGAGTTGTCTAGGGTGTATGGATGCGCCCACTTGGAAGCAATTACAATCTGTCCTTCTTCAAGTACTCTGTCCTGTAATGTGGAGATTGGGGAGCATGGCATGCCAACTGTAGAACTCCCCAACAAATTTGGGAGCAGCTTTCCTCTTTTAATTATCACGTGTCTTCAACATGCTTTTCTGATGTAGCTAACAAGGAGCAAAGGTCTCTATGCTTAAGCTTTGAACGTTTAGGGGCTTCACTATATTATAGGACATTGGGTTTCTCCTTATAAACATCATTGGATGTTTTTTTTTCTTTTTCTTTTTTTGAAGTTCTGGGTCATATGACCCGGTTTTTCAGAAATTTGGGACCCGGCTGGAGGTCTTCTTCAACCTCCAGCCGGGCCTGGGCCAAAATATGGATTTTAGCCCATATTCTATTTAAAATTCGAATCCTGGCATGAGCCTAGAATCTTGAGGCTTTAAATTCTCCTTGGCCGGGGCCTAATAAGCCCAGATTCTTATATTAATTTTTGGGCCATTTTTTTTTTAATTGAAAGGAGCATGGGCTCCCGTGGGTTTGGGCCATATTTTTGGGCCTCGCGAGTCTGGCCCCGCATCTGATCTGGGTTGATCGCGGGTTAGGGCTCGTGGAAGGGTCTAATTACTTTAAAATAAAAAATAAAAAATAATATTTAAAAAAATTTGTGGCAAAAATCATTGTTTAATAAATGCAATATGATCTAGAGAAGCACATGCTGTAAAGTGTTTTATATTGTTAGATGAATTTTGGGCATAAAATTTTGGAGTTCCCTATTAATAAAAATTATTATATACAATAACTCACCCAAATGGGGTTATTGTGTATATTAATTTAGAAAAGAGAATGAAGATTAATTCTCAAATTTAAAAGATGGGGATGTATAATTGAAAAACATTTATCTATTCAAAGGGGATAAATGTTTTGAAAATTATATGTAATTCCTGTCTATATCGATATTATGAAAATGTATAATTTAAATGATTTGTCTATCCAAAGGGGATTGATACTTAACAATTATATGTAATTATCTTTGTTATTGCTTTATAAACTTCATGCTATGAAAATAATAGTGCATTATACACTTTGCCCAAATGGGAATTTATAATATACTAATTATTTTTGTTGAATTTTTTATTGCCCATAATTGATCTTATTGCATTATATGTGATAAACAGTAATGCCATGGTTGAAATGTTAGTTGAATCAAATATTATACAACTGAGTCAATGTTGTCTGATTCTCTAACAAAAGGTTTACAATTCATTTTGTTTAAAGAATATGTAAAGAATATGGGTGTTTAGATTCTTTTGATTTGTTTTTGTTAGTATGAGCTATATAATTTGTATTTCTAGATATTATAGTTATATGCATACCGATAATGCTCTTATTATGTCTATTAAAACATTTATTTTCAATGATTGTTATTATTGATTATACCGTTATCATTTCTCCTGTTGACTAAGAAATGTAAGTATAAAATAGTATCTTTAAATAAATTTTAGTTTAAAGATGACCGGATGTCACTGATTATGAGATCTCATGATGGATTGTGACATAATCATGAAATTTCTTGTTGTTTAGAAATTACGTTAATGCAGTTTTATGTTGTTGAGAAATTGCATTTTGGACCGATAAAAAATAATATATATTTTGATCACATGTTGGCACTATTTTTTACTACACTACTAGGTCCATGATCCATGAAAATATAATGCTTATTATATGTGATTATGGAAGGTCACGTGTTGTGATATTTTCTTAACACATTAATCTCCATAGTCCTATACTAAGGTTATATAGGATTGAATTGGTTTTGAGATGCCGTTGTTGGAATATTATTTTTTAAAGCTGTGGCAACATAAAACAAAATTTTTAATTATTAACTTGATAGTGTCGTTTTCAATATAAAATATTTTTCAAAATAAAAATAAGTTAATTAATGTAGCCCAAATGGGAAAATGTTGGACATTTTTTTATAATATGGGCTTACATTAATTAATTAATTTTCTAAATAATCGGGTTAATGGATATTCCAATATTTGTTGAACTCTACAATGATCTGATTGAATTGGATATTGACATATATTGATAATGAGCATAATTGAGTAGTAAAATGTAGGCAATTGTGTTTAATTAAAGTCCGAAATGGGAAGGGCCTAGTTGACACGTTGTTGATTAAGGTTTGCTAGGTCTCCTCTCTAGCCTATAAAATGGTAGGTTATATCTATCAGTTGCTTGAATCTCATTGAAAGCTACTATACTGAAATAGGTTATAGAGAGGAAGATCTAGCATTCTGATAGATCTCTGATTACCAAAGTGATCTATTTTTCTTCAAGCGAAGTAATGGCTCAAACAAGTACATTTTAATTCTATTGTGCTTACTGATCTTAGTGTTTTACAATCATATATGAATCCGATTCTTCTTGATTGATTAGTTATTTATGTGAATAATTTTCTACATTTAAGAGAACGACTTGGTATTTGAATAACAAAGCAAATTTTCAGACAGGTAGCTGGTCCACTTATTCAAATAATATACAAGTGGGAAGCCACATAACTTTGCTCTTTTCCTTTTTCCTTCCTTTAATCTCATTTCTTTCCCACATCTACTTGGACTGGAGGCTCAATATTGACCAAAAAAAAAAAAAAACAAGATTGACTTTTATTTTCTGTTGGTTGATTAACTTTTGCTTTCCATTAGGAATTCTAAATATGACATGATGTGATGCCGTACTATCACAACCATTTTTCTTCTTTACCATCCAGACTTCCTTTTATCAAAAGTATTGCAAATGTCAATCCAAGTGAGGGTGTACATAGTGAAATGTCTCTTTTTGCTAATAAAGCAGTAGGAAACTTTGGTCTATGCCAATAACAACAAAAAGGACCCCAACATCAAGACGCTAGCTTAGCAAATTCATCAAGGTACAGTTGTAGCAAGAAAGAATTTAGCAAGCTTTGCACTGATTTAATTTGTGGCATCACACTTTTTCACATCCACAGTGTAAGAAATTATTTGCTGCGAATTAGTGAGATTTCCAACAAGTAAAGAAGAAACAATGACAGAAGTATCAAGTTCCATCCAAAGTTCTCCATTTTCCAATGGTGATGATCGTGATTGTGGTCATTAGGAAATTCCAGTGTACCATACATGAAAATTTAATGGAAACTTACTAGTACTTCTCCATAATTAAATTCAAGTGCAGGCTAAAGGAGATGACTTCTCTGAAAATTCATTGCGGGAGGAAAGTCTCCACTCTCTAGCCGTGAAAATATTGGGTGCTTGACTAGTGTCACGTAGGATTTATAGTAACCATCCATTAGTTTCCATGTGTACGCATTTGGATGCACTCTGACTTCATCCCCTTACTCTCACTCTCTTCTCTCAATATCTTTTTTCTTCTTTCTCCGAATCCCTATTGTGTTCTAGAACACTAAATTGCTTCATTTCTTGCAATATTGAAGCATCACCAAACAAACAACAAAAATCCAGCTTCTTCTCAAAGTAATTTTATCGAACATGGCCGTAGTGTTCCATGATGATGGTTTTTATGATGGGCTTAAGGCCCGTCCACCCATGTTGGGCCTAAATGCCCGGCCCGCAAGATAAGGGCCCATGGATGAAGGGTTGAGATATGAAGGGGTGTTACGTTGAGGGGATGTGTCTTTTAGAGAAGACGTATTTAAGAGGAGAAAAGAAAAAGAGAATGCACCTTTTCAAGTACACGTACGTCAATTTCTCCCTCTCCCAAAACCAACGTAACTTTTTCTCTCTCCTTTGAACCAACAGTACGCTCCTTGGTAGATGGGGATCAGATTCTTTCTCGAACTTCAACGTTGGTGTTTAATCTGTGGACAATAAAGTACGCTCAATTCCGTGGTGTGTCTTTGATCGGTGATACATGTTCTTCCTAAGTTCGTCTTCCACATTTGTTTTAGGGGTTCGATTTAGTGTCGAATCCGTTTTAGGGAATCCGACATTCACTTCATTGGTATCAGAGCCCTAGTTCATGTTTTCCTGACCCCTTTCATGTTTATGAATGATTTTTGATTGAATTTTCGTGAAAAGTCGGCCGACACCGATAAGGGGCAGAAAAATCCCAACACCCGATTCTGTTCGCCCCATTTTTTGGTTTTCTGTAAATCAAAAATTTTTTTTTCTAAAAGCGTAGGATCAAAGCCCTCGTCGAGACGAGAAAAACAAGTGGCGGATCGCCACCGGGGACCGCTGGACGCGCCGCCACGCGCGGCCGAAAAGAATGGGGGTCATTGGCGCGTGCAACACACGCGCCAATTCGGTCCCTCATAGGCACATCAGATGCACACACCATTTCAGCTGAAGGCGCATGCAACACATGCGCGGAAGCCTGGGGCGTGCCACGCACAAGCCGGCTGACGTCTGTGTGACGTCAGCCCGCGCACGCACACGACACGTGCCGGTCGGTTTGCCCAATCGACCTGACCGTGCTGTCTGGTCGGATCGGTCCAACCTGCCGCCCGTTGACTCCATTCTGATTGACCATTGATCATTGACTTTGACCGTTGACCGTTGACTTTGACCGTTGACCCAAAAAAAATGTGTTTCTTTTTCTAATTAAGTCTGTGTGGATTATATGTGATCCATTATTTGTTTTGCATTTGTTATAGGAACAATGCCTCCCCTTAAGTTGTGCACACCTATTCGCGTAATTATCGATGAACAAAAGGAAAGGCTTTCTAAGCTGATAGGTGAGCTGACCGATTATCGATGGGAGAGTGGCGACTTAATTGATCATGTTCTTGAAATCAACGGGAAAATACAAAAGGTTATATGGAATGGTCGTCCCATGCCACAGTATGAGATGGTGCGATTTTTCATGAACACTCTTCCACAAGAATGGCAAGGAGTGTTGAATCGCGTATGGGAAGTCAACAAGATTGCTTCGTATAAGAAAATTGTGATGGATTTTATAGATGATTATTATTGGATTGTTACAAGGGAAAAGATCAAGAAATTGAACAAAAGAGGATTTTTCCCAGTTCGTATATTGACTAGGTGCTAGATGTTTTGACTGGTCTTTATTTAGTATTCTTTGTGGACATCTTATGTAATGTTTATTACCTGATTGTTGTTAATATAGCAACTGATATGTAAGTTGTATTATGTGAAAGCATTATTATTCTATTGTATGTCAAATATTATTTGCTTTCTATTATTGTTGATTGCTGTGGGTAGTTCATAGAAGTTTTTGTAGTTTCATAGAATATATTTTGTATAAGACAATTATATTAATGATAGTTTTAAGTTAGAATTTTTGGAGGATGATTGGAAACATAGTGACATTTTGATTTTGAAACCTTACTTGAAATTGTTCATTAATATGATGGGTCTGTGCAAAATGGATGCATAAATGATAAGCATTAATAATTCGTGCAAATATGTCTGATATGTTCATATCAATGGCTTCGGCCACAAAGAGCATAGTTGCTAAGCTAAACAAAGGTGAGAAGCTCAATGGCGATAACTATGAAATATGGCACATGAAAATCCAATATGTGCTGAAAGAGCAAGAGGCACTAGAAGCTCTTAACCTGACCATGGTAGAACTTGAAAAAGGAAACACTGCACAGCACAAGAGAGATAAGGAAGCATTTGCTGCATGGAAAAGAAAGAACTCTCTTGCTCGCATTACGTTGCTGAGTAGCATGGAAAATGACATCATGCGAGAGTTTAGGCATTTTGAGAATGCCAAGGAAATGTGGGAAGCATTGGCAGCAAGATTTGGTTATACTTCGGTGACCAGACTAAGGCAACTCACTATTAGGTTTGACTCTTATAAAAAGCCTCATGGTGAGACCATAAGTAACATCTTAGAAAGATGTCAAACATGATTAATGAGCTGAAAGATGCTGGCCATGTCCTGACTGATTAGCAGCAAGTGCAAGCAGTGATTCGTTCCTTACTTCAGAGTTGGAAGCACATGAAGGTGCACCTAACCGATAATGAGAATATCAAAACCTTTGAGGATGGAGTGTGTCATCTTAAGCTGGAAGAGGACCACCTCTTGGCGGCTAAGCCGGAAGATGAAATCTATCATGCTGGTTCTAGCTCACATGGAACTTCGAGCTCCAAGCGCAAACGTCCTAATTGGTTCAATAAAGGGAAAGGCAAGGAAGCAAGTTTTTTAAGGAAGAAACCTAAGCTTAACCAACATGAAAGAGGAAAGTGTCCTCGAATGAAGAAACTTACAAGGGTGAAGTGTTACAATTGTGACAAAAAGGATCACTATGTTCGCGACTGTTGTGAGCCAAAGAATGTATACATCCCTTGTACTTTTCAGAACTTTGCTTATGTGTCGAATTTATGTATTCTTAACTAAGTCTAATCCTTTGTGGATTGTGGACTCAGGAGCGACAGACCATGTAGCGAAGGATAGAGAATCCTTCGTGGAATTCCGACGAGTAACAACTGGAACTAAGTGGATTTATGTGGAAAACAACTCCAGAGTTGAAGTAAAAGGAATTGGCACCTGCCAACTGAACATGCATGGTGGACGCACTTTGTTCATACAGTATGTATTGTATGGTCCGGAGATTCGTCGGAATTTAATGTCTGTTTTAGTGTTGATCAAGCTAAGTTTTAATATGAACTTCCATAATAGAGGTGTGGATTTGTTTTTGGATACAAATTTCTATGGTTGTGGTTATTTTCTGGATGGTTTTAATGGATTAGATATTGACTATATTAATGCAAATGTTTGTTATTCCCTTCTCATGTCTCCTAATTCATATGATAATGATGTGAATGTGTGGCATGCTAGACTTGGTCATATTGGCCAACAACGTATGAATAGACTAGCCAAAGAGGGCTTGTTGGGCAATATTGAAAAAGTCGATTTGCGCATATGTGAACATTGCCTAGTAGAGAAAACGACAAGAAAACCATTTGGAAAAGGTAAAAGAGCTGAATTTCCTCTGCATTTAATCCATTCTGACGTCTGTGGTCTAATGAATGTGAGAGGAAGACATGTGGCTATTTATTTCATCACTTTTATAGATGATTATACTCGATTCGGATATGTCTATTTGATTTCTCATAAATTTGAAGCATTAAGTTGTTTCAAAAGGTTTATGAACTTGGTAGAAAATCAATTAGACAAGAAAATAAAAGCATTGAGATCCGATCGAGGTCGAGAATATTTATCTGATGAGTTCAGAAAATTATGTGATGAAAAAGGAATAGAAAGATAGTTGTCTATTCCATATACTCCTCAACAAAATGTGTTGCGGAGAGAAGAAACAAAACCTTACTAGAAATGGTTAGGTCAATGATAGCGCATGCTAACTTACCTAACACTTTTTAAAGTGATGCGTTGTTAACAGTTACCTATATACTTATCCGGGTGCCTTCTAAATCAGTTACTTTCACTCCATATGAGTTATGGACAAATAGAAAACTGGACTTAATTTTTCTTAAACCATGAGATTGTGCTACCTATAGTCATGAACTCTTTCACAAGTTTGGGAAATTGGGTCCTAGAGAAAAAAATAGTATTTTCATAAGATACTCTGAACACTGGAAATGGTATGTGTTCATAAGTGAATAGGAAAGTGGGAGTATAACTGAATTTGAATCACGGGATGTCACATTCTTACAAAATGAATTTCTTAAGAAGGGCGAAATAGGTGAATATTACTTACTATTTAAAACCATGGATCAAGATAATAATATTAGTGTAGTTCGTCCAAGTGGGAGTAATATGAGAAGTGATGAATTGAATTCAACTCATTCTTAATTACAACCATATGATGAAACGACATCATCATTATCTAATCATAATGGGAGCATAATAGGTAATGACGTGCAAAGTGTACAATCTCCCATACGGCGAACAAGTCACAAAATTATTCCCCATCGACGTTTTGACATTGAAGGAGAAACTTTTATGATTGTTTCGTAAGATGAGGATGAACTAAGAAATATTAATGAGGCTCTAAATTGCCCTAGTAAGGAAAAATAGATTCATGCAATAAAAGAGGAAATTACATCAATGAAGTCAAACCAAGTTTGGGAATTGGTTAATCTTCCAAAAAGATGCAAAGCTATTAGGAACAAGTGGGTTTTCAAAATAAAGCGAAAAGCTGATAGCTCGATAGAAAGGCATAAAGCCCGCCTTGTGGCAAAGGAGTATAACCAACAGGAATGAATTGATTATGAAGAAATATTTTCTCATGTAGTGAGATTTATCTCGATTCGCATTATTCTAACAATAGTGGCTAGTATAGATCTTGAGTTATATCAAATGGATGTAAAGACTGCTTTCCTCAATGGAGAATTAGATGAATAAATATATATGGAACAACATGTTGGTTTCATTAAAGAATGCCAAGAAGGAAAGGTATGTCGACTTTTGAGATCGATATACAGCCTTAAACAGTCATCGAGACAATGGTATATACATTTTCATAATACCATGATGGTATATGATTTTACAATGATAGATGAGGATCATTGTATATATATCAAAAGATCTAAATATCAATTTGTGATTATATCATTATATGTTGATGATATACTAATTGCTGGAAGTAATAAGGAGTTTGTTAATATTGTCAAAAGTTGGCTATCTTCCAACTTTGAGATGAAAGATATGGGTGAGGCTGCATACATTCTTGGAGTTAAGCTTTCAAGAGATCATTCAAAGATGTCGTTATCTCTTTTGCAAGAAACATATATAAATAAGGTTCTTGAACGATTTCGTATGCAAGATTGTAAACCCATAGACACTTCTATTGCAAAAGGTGAAGGATTGAGTCATAGATTGTGTCCAAGGACTCCACAAGAGAATGAACAAATGAAACATGTTCCTTATGCTAGTGCTGCTGGAAGCTTGATGTACGCTATGATGTATACAAGACCTGACATATGTTTCGCAATTAGAATGGTGAGTAGATACCAATCCAACCCAAGTCAAGTACATTAGAAGGCCGTTAAGAGAATACTGAGGTATCTAAAGAAAACTGCTGATTATACGCTGAGTTATCAAGGAAATGATATGCGACTCTAAGGCTATTCCAATGTTGATTGGGGAGGAGATTTAGATGAAAATAAATCTACCTCTAGGTTTGTTTTCTTACTGAACAATGGCGCCATATCATAGAGCAGTAAGAAGCAAACATGTATAGCCTTGTCCACGATGGAAGCTGAGTTTGTGGCATTATCAGCAGCGGTACAAGAAGGAGTTTAGCTTAAGAGATTTTGAATCACTTAGGTGTTATTGAAAAAACTGCAAATCCATTATTGGTTAACTGTGATAGCCAAGCAGTTATAGCGTACACCAAAGATCCAAAATATCATGGCAAGACCAAACATATAGATACAAAGTATAACTTTGTCAAAGATATGGTTACAAGAAAGGATGTAAACTTACAATACATATCTACGCATAGAATGGTAGCAAATCCAATGACAAAGCCAATACCTAGAGATATGTTTTGTGGTCATGTAAAATCTCTAGGATTACGTAGAGTCTGATATACTGAATATTGTTATTTCCCTAAGTTGTTCACATTTATGAACTTGTATTTTTCATCATTAATGCCTATGAATCTTTGTTTGATCTTTATGCATATTAATGCTCAGTGCATTACATTAAGTTGAGAAAGTATGTCGGACAGATATAAGATTATCCCACTCACACGGGTAATCGCCTCTATTTACTATGTGATAAATAAAGATGAGGCGGTTTTTAAGCTTATTATCTAGGTGATAATCAAGAGCTCAAGCTTAAAATATATTTGTCGCCTTAACTAGGTGTTAAGATGAGGACATAATATTTACTATATCCGAAAGTAAAATAATCCACATATTTTACATTATCTGTCTATGATGCTAGATGTGAGTTCTGATGAATTTTGTGAATGAGTAGATACGTGAACTCAAGTTAGATATTGGGTATGTCTGAACTATCATCTATACGGTATTGAAGGTGTAGACATACGCTCCATGGGAAATGAGTTAATACCGTAATACGTATTTCATACTACGTATGCATAAGACAACCAATAAGAGTGACAAAAGTTTGATCTCAACTTTTATGCCGTGTGAGACTCTTGAGGAAAAGAGTTCATCAATTTGAGTGCCCTCATGACTCTTATTTATTCTCAAGATTTCTATTTAGTGTTTGCTATATTAGGATATTGCCAATGGTCATGAGTTGATTTGATCTAATGGGACATTTCTAGAAAAACAAATTGAACTGAGATTGAGAGTGAGAGTTTGAAGGAAAGATAAAGATTGAATTTGGAGAATCACATTGTAGTTTTGTATTCGTTGGTCGACCAATTATGATTGTCTTTGGGATAATTATAATTGTGAATATAATATATCGTTGTTTAAAAGAGATCAAGAGAGATATAAATGTGATCGATCGATCTAGGATACTGCATACTAAATCTACTTAGAGTGTGATGCCCATTATGAGCTGCTATATATTCTTAACAGATGTATGGTAACGAGCTCTAAAAGTATGCTGATCGCACGGATTATTCACCGGTATGAATGTTGCAGAGAGGTAAAGAGGATCTTGTTCAACCCACCATGTGCGAGTGAGAGATGATGGTTTTTATGATGGGCTTAAGGCCCATCCGCCCATGTTGGGCCTAAAAGCCCGACCTGCAAGATAAGGGCCCATGGATGAAGGGTTGAGATATGAAGGGGTGTTACGTTGAGGGGATGTGTCTTTTAGAGAAGACGTATTTAAGGGAAGAAAAGAAAAAGAGAACGGACCTTTTCAAGTAAATGTACGTCAGTTTCTCCCTCTCCCAAAACCAACGTAATTTTTTCTCTCTCCAGTACGCTCCTTGATAGACCAAGATCAGTTTCTTCCTCGAAATTCAACGTTGGTGTTTAATCTGTGGACAATAAGATATGCTCGATTCCGTGGTGTGTCTTTGATCCGTGATACATGTTCTTCCTGGGTTCATCTTCCGCATTCGTTTTAGGGGTTCAATTTAGAGTCGAACCCGTTTTAGGGAATCCAACATTCACTTCACATGACAAGGAGACAAGTCCATAAAAGAGATAGAGGACAAAGGGTTTCGATAACGAATCGAGAGGCAAGAGCAAGTGAGGACAACGGATATGTAGTTGGTCTTGGCATATTGGAATGCCAAGACCCAAAGGAGGGAAGCCAAGCGCAGACCTTGCTTTGAGTGGGGGATGAAGGCGTGGATGGAAAAAGTACCAAAAAAGTCTTAAATTTATTACATTGGTATCAATTCAATCATAAACATTTTAATTAAACTGATTTAGTCATAAACCTTTTCACATTGGTATTAATTCAGTCAATCTGACCAATTTTGACCACCCAACACTGACGTGGACATTGGCCAATGGTCAGATGCTGATGTGGCCATTTTAAAATATTTTTATTTTTATTTTTTTCAAATTTTTATTAATTTTTTCCTTTTTTTCTCTTTTTATTTTCTTTTTCCCTTTCTTTTCCATCTTCTTCCCCTTGGGACTTTCTCACGGTGGCTCGCGAGCTTTCGGTGAGGCTTGCCGGCCACTGGGCGAAGGCTACGAAGTCTTTGCCAGCTGCCAACAAAGGTCACAACCCTCATCTGACGCAGCCCTAGGCAAGGCCTATTGAGGGCGACAACCCTAGCCGATGGCTGGTGAGGGCTTCGTGGTCCTCATCCAGTTGTCGGCGAGTCTCGAAAGTCAAAGAAAGAAAAGGAAAAATAAAAAAAAAGGAAAAAAAATTCAAAAAAATATTATTCAAAAATTGACACTTCCGCATCATACCACTAGCCGGCATCTTCATCGTTACCGACCAATCAAAATTGGTCAAATGGACTGAATTGAATTTGTAATAATGTAATTGGTTTAAGAATTTTTTTGATACTTTTCCAAAGTGTGGACCATGTCCATCACTCTGCCGCTGTGTTAGAGCATGCACTGGATAAACCTTCTCTCTCCATCTCAAACTTCTTGGGGCTGGACACTACGTTCAAGCCCCCGTTGGAGGCTACATCGTCAGTGGTGGCGCCACTGCCACCATCAAAAAGTGCAAAAATTTAGAAGAATCATATAATATATGTCAGTAACTTAAAAGTAGCATCCTCAGCCAATGAAGAACACTTGTACACCCACATGTCTGAATGTGATATGTGGGGGCCACCAACTTCCTATCCTTAATTTGCTTCTCCCATTGGCACCTGTAATTCGACTCTGTCATCGAACATTGGCCCGTTGCGAACTTCTTGGGCGTTAGGACTGAAAATCACTCATATTTTATTGAAATCAATAACTTTGTCATGAGGCCTTAGCACCATTGGTTTATACACTACGAGTAGACTCAAAATGGAATAGTGAGTCGTCTACTATAGGAAATATGATAAGTTTTAGAGAATTTCCACCTAAGGAAGTGCCTTTCAAGACATCATTTGTTGCAGATTCACAAGAGAAGCCAAAAGGGCCTTAACATAGATATAAACAGATGGTATGAGAGAAAGACTGCCGAGTAGCAGACCACAGAAAGGCATGTAAAAGCGTGAGGGCGAGCCATATATGAATAGCAAGAGAGAGACTGTGGAGACATATTGCCAGATGAAGTGGCACCGATGGGCCCTAAAGCCCAACTTACCAAGAACCTAAAAGAAAAGTCCAGATTAATCTGTCAAAGACTTTGCTTATGCTGAGTTTTTTTTTTTTGTCGATGCTACTCTATTCCTACTCTAACTCTTATTCTCAAACTTTTGCCCTACCTCCATACAGGGTGTGGGAGTCGAAACTCATGATTGAAACTAATTTGTCCCCACCCCAACTCCCCTGAGAAGGTGGGGATTCGAATCCCCCACCTCCCCCGTGACAACATTTTTTCTTTTTAAATTTCTAGAGCTAGATTATAGAAATGACTTTGCCTAGCACAATAGCTCCTTAACCGTGAGAAATCAAAGAATGTAGGACAAGTTTGAGTTGGTTGCCCAAAATCTTAGAGATAATTTTATAAGGAACATTGCAAAGACAGATTGGTCAAAAATCAAAGATATATTTAGGATTGGGAACGTTTAGGCAAATATGCAGGGTTCATTTCCTAAAGCATGAAATATGATGGCAAAAAGGATAGAGTCCACTCGTCCAACAATATCGCAACATTATAAAAAAATGTTGGTGCTTCCGTAGGTCTAGTGGGCTTCCAATGGACCCAATTGAAAAATAACATTTTACTCTTCATCTATTGTAAGAGGTTGGTCAAGAAAATTTTGCTAGTCTTCTAGAGATAGCGCCCAATGCTCCAATATCCCCATGTTTGTCTTCAGGAAAAGGAAGACAAGATTCACTATTGAAGTCTGCGCACTTTCTTTTCGAATGGTGATTAGACTTGGAAACATCTAAGGACTTCATAAGATGGTAGTCTTCCTCTGACTTCATCATACACTTTTTCTCTTCTTCCTTCTTCCAAATGTGATACAGGAGGGCCACCAAACTCCTATCCTAAATTTACTTCTCCTGTTGGCTCCTGCAATTCAACATCATCATATAACATTGGCTCGTCGCAAACTGTCTTGGGTTCTTAGGACTGAAAAACAGTTCAGCTTTGTTGAAATTGATAACGTTGTTGTGTGGTCATAGCAATGTTAGTTTAGACAATTTCAATGACCGTACTAGTAGACTCAAAATGGAACAGCAAATCATCTGCAAAAAAGAAACGATGAGAATTTTCAAAACAATTTCTATTTAAGGAAATGACTGTCGAGACATTATACGGCTACATATTGATAGGGCTAATAAGAATACCTAGATGGGGGTGAATAGGTGTCAAAGAAGTTTGTGCAAGACTTAACAAATTAATTCGTCTTTTAAGAACAATAAATTGAAGATGTAAAATACTATAAACAGTTGTATAAGACTACGAATTAAAGTAAAGATATTAGAGAAAGAAAATTGTAACACAAAGTTTATAGTGGCTCGGTTTAGACCAAGCCTACATCCACTCTCCCGCACTGACAGCCTACTGGTTAGATTTCACTAAGAATCAAAAGAGATTTTACAGCTTCACGTCATTGATTCCACAGTGTAGAACCTCTCCCACACTTCCTCATGTTCTCACAAGTATCTAATCTTTCTTTTGAGTACAACTTAAGCTCGACAATTGAAATAGCAAATAATTAGGAGCTTCAGACTTTGAAAATTTTCTTTCACGCACACTTCCAAATAACTTGAACATCTTTCTTATATACTAACTGTTGGCACCTTCCAAAGAAGTTCTTCCAATCTACCCATTGGATAGAATCAATTAGGGAGATCTCGAGTTATTTAAGGAATGTGATAGTAGCCCACCAATCCTGCTCGTCCATACAATCAGGATCTAGGTTTCCATAAGTAGAACATTCCAAGTATACTTCGCCAATCAACAAATCTAATTACTCGAATTGATTTCAATATGAATAACTAATCACGTGATGCTATCTCCAGTCATGAGATCTTCTTCAACCGTACAAGCCAAATCCTTAAAGATATACTTCCATCTGGATAAGTCTTTTTCATCCGATAAACTTTGTCTTCATTGGTCTAGAAAATATCAGTGAGGGTAGACTTTAAATCTTGAGTTTGGAGGTCTTCAAACTTTGACGATAGAGTCTGCAAGTCTTTAGACTAGACTGATGGAAACGTTTTGTCAACTTCAAAACAAATAAGGAAGTTTTCTCCAACAATCTCCCTATTTTTTATGTTGACAAAACTTTCCTGTAGATTTGAACACTTTTGTCTTGTAAAACAACACTTAAGCAAACCAAGATATCTCATAAAAGATAAAAAGATTAGAATATGGATAGTAACGATTCTGCAACCACATAAAACGTGTTAATCCTGTAAAATGACTATCCTTTAGATAGCTTAAGTTACTACAAGCATCAAAAGATCAAATCAATCAATCTAAACCAGTCCAAACCACAACCAAACAAAAGATAAGTCTAAAAATCCAAAAATCCAAGTCAAGTAAGTCAAAAGTCAAATCTTCAAATTTGCAACTTCTCCCCCTTTTTGTCAACAACAAAAAGTGGAGAACATAAAGAGAAGTGGATAAAATTAAAATTGCTTGGGGATGCGAACAAGTTGGAAATCCCCTATAGACTTGACAGTCTCCTCCAGCTTCCTCAAGTTCTCCTTCAGTCATGCTATATCCTCACCCTTTGCGTTTGCTTGAACTTGAAGATTAAGGGCTTGAATTTGGTTGTAACTGAAGTGGCTTGATGAGCATTCTGCATCATCTAAATTTCACATCCCAACCCATAAACTTGACCTTTGATCTCCAGAAGAATCTCGAGCAATCTTTTAAAGTCTGCTGAGTTGTCAGTTTAAGTGCTTGCTTCAGCATGATTAGTTTACGGAGTGTTGGCAAATGATGGAATTTTAGCATGAACATCCAGACTTGGAGAGGAAGCCTCATTACCATATTTAGGAAATTGAGAGGCATATACATCTTCTAGATCGGCAGGAGAACGACTAACATCATCACTGGTAAAAGTAAGGGAATGAGTACCTCTTTTATCATCAGCTCCCCATGTTTCAGTGCCTTCAGGTGGAGAAAAATACTCCTCTTGCTCTTTCTCTGCAATAGCACGATGATCGTGTCCTTCTTCCTCTGCATGACAATCATCATGACCCTCTCCTTCTGCTTGTTCTCTTTTTCCCTCTTCTTTTTCTGTTCTTCCTTCTTCTTCTTCTTTCCTCATCGCTTCTTTCTCTTCATCTCTCTATTCCGTCTCTTCTCTATCTCGGTTCTCTCTATCATCTATCTTTGGAACAGAACTCTATAAATTCTTCAAGGAAAAAGCGGAGATTGGAATGTCATCTTCATCTTCTTCTTCCTCCAAGATGAGTGCTTTTCTCCTTTTATATGATGTTATTATGGGCTTTTTGCCTTTCCTTTTTGCAGCTGCAAAGTCTTGTCGTGCCTTGATAGGGGTCTTCACCTTAAATCTCTCTAAAGCCTTGTTCAGCTCTTTCAGATGCATCTCTGAAACCATCTTTAGTCCCACCACCATTGGATCAATGGTTCGAACACACAAGATTTTGGGAGTCTGAATGTTAAGATGTTTGAACAAGCGAGTAACAAGAGAAGAATAAGAGAGATGTCCCTTGTCCTTTATCACTATCCTATACATGTGAAACATGATAGTGTGAGGCAAAGAGAACTTGAAACCAATGTTGATGGCGTACATTAGTTTTGCTTCAGAATTTGAGACATCAGTCTTTGATGTGGATTTGGGTCTGAGACAGTTAATGACAATCTTGTGGAGCAAGATATTAGATGCAATCATCCTCGAGTACGAAATCTGGCCTTCTCTAATCCTATTTTAAACAAGTTTGTTTAGTAGTATGAGCAATAGGCATGCTGATTGATTGGAAATGCCTTCTCTCCACCCCAATCACGTCAGCTAGAGTGTCCATATCTACCACATAATCCTGGTCTCTAACATTGAAGGAAAATCTATTCATATCTAAGAATGATAGATTGGAATAGAAATAAGCTATAAGTTCCGGATGAGCAACAACTGTTTCAGAACAAAAGCATTCGAGTTGAAGCAATGTAAACTTCTCCCGTAACTTTACATTCAATGAATTGATAAAATCAAAATCTACACTCCTAGGGTTCATCACCCCTCGCTTCAACAATTTAGAATAAACTTGTTTGTGCTCCTTAGAGTGAAACAGATTCGCTCTCCAAAACAAGTAAACATCCTCTCATCCAAATCGAATGTGCGCAGCAACACCCATACTAGACTTAAAATGAATAAACATCCTCTCATCGTCATCTTTTCCCTCAGATTAATTAAATCCTCCAAAACGCGGATCACTTGGGAAATTTGCAAAAGCCCTTGCTGCCGAACCAGCAAGAGCAATACCCAAACTCTCCATCGTTCTTAAAAAGTAAGTTTCATTTCGGTACCTCTTTTTTCTCAAAAATTCATCAATAAAAGTCATTGCAAAATCTCCTTCCTTCAAAGCAATGTAGAGTTTGAAAGTAAATGCGAGCTTAAGAGTTCTTACAGGTTCAACATCATCAATAATTTCTTCCTCTGCTTGTTGATGCGGAGGTGCTTGAGTTCTAGCTTGAGAACAATGGCGCGGTTGAGAATGTTGTTGTTGACTTTGCTATTGCCTTGGAGAGTCTTCTTCCTCGGTAAGATCAAAGTACATAGGACCCTCACGCATATGCTGTGGTTCCCTATTTGCAATCCTAGAGGACTTTCTTTGGGAAGACATTGTCATAGTCTTTGAGAGATTTCTCGAATTCGATTTGCGAGAAAGGTAAAAAATTTTATGGATTAAACTAGAGAGTAAAAAGTGAAGTTCTGTGCTCTAGGGTTTGTGAGTGAAAACAAAGAAGAAAAACAGTATATAAAGCAGTCAAAATGAGATATACGAATTGTCATAAAAGGAAAAATAAAAATGCCTTTTCGAAAAAGAATAACTGCTATAAATTCAAAAACTTGGAAAGATTATTTCAATCAATTAGCGATAAATAAGTAATCGTACATTTTCAAGTCTTTATCCAAAAAATTAAATTACTAGAACCAAAATTACTTACAATCGCAACTCTTGGTCTTCTGAGTCTGAACACTTTCAGACTTTTATCTCTAAGTTTGAGCTTCTTCAGACTTTACTAATTAAAAGATATGATATTCAATCTGATCCGAATAGACTCAAATAAACTTTTCTCTAGTGGCTTTGTAAATATGTCCGCTAGTTGATTCTTTGAATCAATAAATTGGATCATAACTTCTCCATTTTGAACATGATCTCTAATAAAGTAATATCGAATCTCTATATGCTTTGCTCTTGAATGAAGAATTAGATTCTTTGTGAGATTAATTGCGCTGGTGTTATCACATTTGATCTCAGTGCATGAGTTTTCGATTCCAAAGTCTCTCAGTTGTTGTTTTATCCATAAGACTTGAGAACAACAGCTTCCAAGGACCACATATTCTGCTTCTGTTGTTGAAGAGCTATAGTACTTTGCTTCCTTGAGAACCATGACACAGTCCTATAACTTAGCAATTGACAAGTACCGGAAGTACTGTTTCTATCAACTCTGCAACCTGCTAGATCTCCGTCTGAATATCCAATGAGAGTAAAGTCTCATTCTTTAGGATACCACAGACCAAACTTTGAGGTAGTTGCAACGTATTTAATGATGCATTTTACAGCACTTAGATGAGAGTTTTTGGGATCAGATTGAAATCTAGCATAAATGCAAACACTAAACAAAATGTCAGGTCTAGAAGCAGTAAAATAAAAAACAAATGAACCAATAATACTCCTATAGAACTTCTGGTCAACTTTCTTTCCTCCTTCATCTTTGTCCAGCTTCGAAGAACTTGACATTAGTATATCAGTCTTTTTGTAATTCTCCAATCCGAACTTTTTAACAAGTTCTTTTACATATTTTTCTTGGTGATTGAAAATTCCTTCTTTTAATTGTTTCACTTGTAATCCGATAAAGATTGATAGTTCACCAATCATGCTTATCTCAAATTCGTCCTGTATAAACTTAGAAAACTTCTTGTACAGGTTTTCGTTAGGTGATCCAAATATAATATCACCAACATAGATTTGAACAAGTAAAATGTTTTTACCTTCCTTTTTAATAAATAAAGTAGTATCCACTTTTCCTTTGACAAAACCATTTTGAATTAAAAACTTAATTAACCTGTCGTACCATGCTCAAGGTGCTTGCTTTAACCTATATAGAGCATTTTTTCAGTCTGAATACTGAATCTGGTTTCCTTGGCTCTTCAAATCCAGGAGTATGTTCCACATAGACTTCTTTTTGAATAAATCCATTTAGGAATGCACTTTTGACGTCCATTTGGAATAACCTAAAATTTTTATAACAGGAAAAAGCAAGTAATAGTCTAATTGTTTCTAGGGAAAATTACACAAATAGTCCCTATAGTTTTACTCAATGTCCAATTTCGTCCCTGAACTTTCGATTGGCTCAATTTGGTCCCTGAACTATTGATAAAATGTCCGATCTAGTCCCTGAACTTTCGAATGGCTCAATTTGGTCCCTAAACTATTAATAAAATGTCCGATCTAGTCCCTGAACTTTCGATCGGCTCAAGTTAGTCCCTGAACTATGATGAAATGTCCGATCTAGTCCTTCGTTACTATTTTTCTTTTTTTCCTCTTTTTTTTTTCCTTTTTTTCCTTTTTTCCTCATTTTTTTCCCTTTTTTCCTTTTTTTTTTTTTTTTTTTTTTTTTTTTCGCTTTCCCCGCCGGAGCCGGGGGGGCGGCGTCCGGCGAGGGAGCCCCTCGCCCCGGATCGGCGAGGGCCCCTCGCCGGCGTCCCCGCCGATCTTGCGAGGGAGCCCCTCGCCCGACGCCGGCGAGGGCTCTCCCTCGCAGATCCGGGCGAGGGCCGTCCCTCGCCGGCGTCGCGAGGGAGAGCCCTCGCCGGCGTCGGGCGAGGGCGAGGGCGAGGGCTCCCTCGCCGGCGTCCCCGCAAGCGGGCGAGGGCTCTCCCTCGCCGGCGTCGGCGAGGGGCTCTCCTCGCGGAGCCCTCGCCCGACGCCGGCGAGGGGCTCTCCCTCGCAGACGCCGGCGAGGACGGCCCCCCCGATCTGCGAGGAGAGCCCCCTCCCTCGCAGATCTGGCGAGGGGCCGTCCTCGCCGGCGTCTGCGCGGGGCTCTCCCTCGCCAGATCTGCGAGGGAGAGCCCCTCGCCGCGCTTGCGGGACGCCGGCGAGGGAGCCCTCGCCCTCGCCCTCGCCCAACGCCGGCGAAGGGCTCTCCTCGCAGACGCCGGCGAGGACGGCCCCTCGCCCGGTCTGCGAGGGAGAGCCCTCGCGGCGTCGGGCGAGGGGCTCCTCGCAAGATCGGTGAGGGGCTCTCCCTCGCGGACGCCGGCGAGGGACTCGCCCGCTGCGGGGACGCGCGGCGAGGGGCTCCCTCGCCGGACGCCGGCCCTCCGCGGAGCGGAAAGAAAAAAAAAAAAAAAAAAAAGGAAGAAAAGGAAAAAAAGAGGAAAAAAGGGAAAAAAAAAAGAAAAATAGTAACGAAGGACTAGATCGGACATTTCATCATAGTTCAGGGACCAACTTGAGCCGATCGAAAGTTCAGGGACTAGATCGGACATTTTATTAATAGTTCAGGGACCAAATTGAGCCATTCGAAAGTTTAGGGACTAGATCGGACATTTATCAATAGTTCAGGGACCAAATTGAGCCGATCAAAGTTCAGGGACGAAATTGGACATTGAGTGAAAATATAGGGACTATTTGTGTAATTTTCCCTTGTTTCTAACCTTGCTACTGGTGCATAATTCTCATCATAATCTATCCCTTCTTCTTACGTATATTTTTTGGCCACGAGTCTTGCTTTGTTCTTGACCACTTTTCCTTTTTCGTCCATCTTGTTCCTCAAAACCCATTTAGCTACAATAATGGATTTACCTTTTGGTTTATGAGTTAATTCACAAACATCATTAATGCTGAATTGTCTGAGTTCTTATTGTATAGCTTCAATCCAGCTTTCGTCAGTCAAAGCTTCTTCTATACTTTTGGATTCTATTTCAGAAATAAGTGCCACGGTGCTAGACTCTTCTTGCTTTTTAGATCTGGTACGAATCCCTTCATCAATGTCACCGATAATGAGTTCTTTGGGATGACTAGACTTGTGCTTCCAGTTGCTGGTCAGTTTGACAGATTGCCAATCTTCTATTTCAGTTGATTGTTTAATATCTTATCATTGTTGTTCTTCTGAAGTCTGAGCTGCTTCAGGGGAGGTAAACTTTGAAGAGTCTAGAGCAGGTTCAGATTCTTCAGGTTGAGTCTAAATCAATTGATTTTGTAAAGAGTCTTGAAATTTGACATTCATAGATTCTTCCACAGACTGAGTCTTCTTGTTGAATACTCTATAGGCTTTGCTTGAAGTTAAGTAGCCAAGGAAAATTCCTTCATCTAATTTTTCTTCAAACTTACTAGTTCAATCATTTGCATTTTTCAAAACAAAACAATTGCAACCAAACATATGATAATAAGAAACAATTGGCTTATTTCCTTTGAATAACTCATAGAGAGTTTTCTCTAGAATAAGCCTTAAGAATATTCTGTTAATAATATAGCAAGCCGTGGAAATTGCTTCAGCCCAAAAACGAAAATAAATATTACTCTCTATTAAAAGAGTTATTGTCATTTCTTGCAAAGATCTATTCTTTCTTTCAACAACTCCATTTTGTTCTAAAGTGTATGGAGAGGAGAAAACAAGCTAAAAACCAGATTCATCACAAAATTTAGAAAATTCTTGATTTTCAAACTCACCTTCATGGTCTGTCCGTATGCTCGAGATAGCATATCATTTCTCATTCTGAACTTTCTTGGCAAACTTTGAAAAGTGAGAAAATGTTTCAAACTTACTTGCCAGAAAGTAAACCTAAGTAAATTATGAATAATCATCCACTATTACTAGGCCATATCTCTTTCCTCCAATGCTTTAAGTTCTGGTTAGTCCAAAGAGATCCATATGCAGAAGCTGCAAAACATGATTAGTGAAAACTTGATTTATTAGTTTAAAAGAACTTCTAACCTATTTTCCTAACACACATGGTGTGCATAAGTCAAATTTTTGATATTTCAGATTGGGTAGTCCATGAACAAATTTTTTGGAAGAGATCTTAGCAATTTGCTTCGTTTTGACGTGGCCAAGCTTTCAATGCCAAATGTTCGCTTCATCTTGAATTGATATTAGACATTGAGACCTTTCTGGTTTTATATCCAAAGGATTTTTATCATGTCGTCATTCAATAAAAGATTGAGAAAGATCTTTATTAGTTCCCGAATATATTCCTTCTTGAAAATTGATTTTGAATCCAGTGTCGTACAATTGACTAATGCTGAGTAAGTTGTAATTTAGTCATTCCACCAATGAGACATTGTTGATTGTAAGACTTCCAATAAGACTTCCAATCTTTACTGTTCTGCATCCAACAATTCTACTTTTGCTATTTCCACCAAAAAAGACTTTTCTACCATTTGTTTGAACAAGTTTTATAAAACAGTTTGAATCTCCTGTCATGTGTCTTGAACAGCCATTATCCAAATGCCATTTAACATTTTTCTTGATAGTAACCTACAATTTAAAAAAAAAAAAAACTCAAACTTTCTTTGGTACCCATATTTTCTTGGGTCCAGGGGTGTCAGTACAATACACAATATTTGCCCATTCCTTCTTAACGGGTTTCCAAACCATAAGATATTTTTTCTCAAAGTGTTATGAGTTGTTATATTTAGACATTTGAGAGCATTTCGGCTAACAAGTTTTACAAAGACTTTTTAAAAATGATTTCTATAAAAAAAATTTGTAAGTCTTTGTTTGATCATTTCCTTTACTTTTGGAAAATCAATTAGAGAAATGGTTTCAGAAGTCATTCCCAAGCGTGATTTGTTAAAATAAGGTCTTTGTACTGAAAGAATCTTTTCCAACTTTTCAGATCCTATTGAAAACCTTTTTGAGATATTTGAAATGTCTTCTTTCAAAGTTGTATTTTCTTTTGAAAAAGAGTCTACATTTTCTTTTAAAACAACAAAACTTTTGTCTAAATTTTTAAACTTTTCTTTCCAAGAATTTCAAACTTTTTTTTCTTTCCAAGAATTTTCCTGTTGCTTAAGTATAGAATTCTCCATTTTTAGCTCGGAAATCCTTTTAAGAGAGGTTTTGAGACTAAAATAAAGTTCATCAATGTATTTCGAGACTTTAGCAGGAATGTTTAAATTGCTTACCTCGATTTCGTTGTTTGACTCTGAGTCTGAATTTACCTCAGAGTCTAAGCTTGATTCTGATTTTTTCATTAGACATATATTGGCATAATCTTCATCACTCTCTTCACATTCAATATCACTCAACGTCTCTACTTTGAGAGCCTTTCTATATTTCTCAACTTTTCCCTTTTTTTCTTCAACAGAGGACGGTTAGGTCTGATGTGTCAATTTTTCTTGCATTCAAAACACATCACGTCTTTATTGGATTCATCATTCTCAGTTGATTTCTTTTGAAACTTTTGAGTGCTTTGTTTATTCCAGTTGAATCTTCTTCCCTTTTTGTTCAGTTTCCTGAACCTTCTTATCATAATTGCTAGCTCTTCATCGTCCATACCATCTTCAGAGTCTGTAACATCAAAATCATCGTTAGACTTTAAAGCAATTGACTTCTTACCTTTAGGATCTTTTTCCTCGTTGATTTGCTCCACTTCATAAGACTAAAGTGTGCCAACTAGTTCGTTTACCAAAAGTGGCATGATCCTTTGAGTTTCCCTAATTGAAGTCTTCACATGATTCCAGTCTTTGGAGAGTCCATGCAACAATTTGTTGACCTTCATTGGTTCTAAGATTGGTTGTCCTTGATATTCTAGTCAATTTACAATTTTTGTAAAACGACTAAACATCTCAGTAATAGATTCTCCTGGCCTCATCTTGAAGGCTTCATATTGTCCGAGTAAAATATTGATTATTGTTTCTTTCACTCGATCAGTTCCTTCATAGGTAATGTGCAGCCTATCCTAGACTTCTTTGGCTGTTTCACAAGAAGAAATTATGTTATACTCAGTAAGAGATAAAGCACAATATAAAGAGTAAATTACTTTAGCATCAAGAGCTTGTCTCTTGGTTATTTCTTCTTGAGTCATCTCACTAGCGTCTACAACTTCTTTTCCTCTTTCTGAAGCTGATGTGACTTTAGGAATGATTCATTTTTTTACCACATCCCATTCCAGAGGATCTTTTGATCTTAGGAATGTCTTCATCTTGTTTTTCCATATGTTGTATTCATTTCCATCGAAATAGGGAGGTTTGGGATTGCTCTGACCTTCAACCAATCTTGGAGCCAACATACTAGCCATAGATCTTTAACTCAGAAGTAAAAACACTTCAATTAAATGAGTACACAGGCTCTGATACCAATTAATAGGGGTTAGTAAGAACACCTAGAGGAGGGTGAATAAGTGTTAAAGAAGTTTTTGCAAGACTTAACAAATTAATTCGTCTTTTAAGAACAATAAATTGAAGACGTAAAAGACTATAAACAGTTGTATAAGACTACGAATTAAAGTAAAGAGATTAGGGAAAGATAATTGTAGCACAAAGTTTATAGTGGTTCGGCTTAGATCAAGCCTACGTCCACTCTCCCGCATTGACAGCCCACTGGCTGTATTTCACTAAGAATCAAAAGAGATTTTACAGCTTCACGCCCTTGATTCCACAGTGTAGAACCTCTCCCACACTTTCTCAAGGTCTCACAAGTATTTAATCTCTCTTTTAAGTACAACTTAAGCTCGACAATTAAAATATCAAAGAACTAGGAGCTCCAGACTATGGAATTTTTCTTTCATGCACACTCTCGAATAACTTGAGCGTCTTTCTTATATACTCCTCAATGCTTTCATAACCGTTGGCACCTTCCAAAAAAGTTATTCCAATCTACCCGTTAGACAGAATCAATTAGGAAGATCTCAAGTTATTTAAGGAATGTGATAATAGCCCACCAATCCTGTTCGCCCATACAATCAGGATCCAGGTTTCCATAAGTAGAACCTTCCAAGTATACTTCACCAATCAATAGATCTAATTACTCGAATTGATTTCAATTCAAATAATTAATCATGTGATGCTATCTCCAATCGTGAGATCTTCTTCAACTGTATGAGCCAAATCCTTAAAAATATACTTCCATTTGGATAAGTCTTCTTCATCGAATAAACCTTGTCTTCGTCAATCTGGAAACTATCAGTGAGGTTAGACTTTAAATCTTGAGTCTTCAGACTTTGATGATAGAGTCTACAAGTCTTCAGACTAGACTGATGGAAACGTTTTGTCAACTTCAAAATAAATAAGGAAGTTTTCTCCACCACATATATCTAAGAGAAGCCGAAAGGGCCTCGAGGCTGGACATGAAGAGTTCATATGAGAAAAGACTACCTTGTAGCAGACTAGGGAAAGGCTCGGAAGGGTGAGAGTGCGAGGCATTTATCAAAGTGAGAAAGAGACTAGAGACAGATTGCCAATTGAAGCAACAATGACAATCAGTAAAGCCTGGCTCATCAAGAACCCTTAAAAGAAAAGTTCAACTTTCTATCTTGGCCCTGGGAAGGTTCAACTACTATTTGAAGACCCAAGGATACGAAAATGGGCCCACAGCTTTTTGCTTTTCCCTTTTCTTTGGCAAAGGCTGTTCGATGTGTTATAGTAGCATGTTGAATTTGTAAGGACGACCAATGCATGATGCTTTTTTGCTGATGCACAAGGTATGACTCTTGATTACCACATTAGCTTTCGGATGAGAATCCCTTTCTAATGATGTATCTTGATTTCTTTGCTGAAGGGCTTACCAAAGAAGCATGCAGATTGCGAGATAAATGGAGAGGAGTGATCAGGCTGAACACCTGCTCTCACTACAAAAGAACAAGCATGCCCCGTGTGCATAGATTCTATATCATTTTGGTCGCCCCAAATCGATAACATTTTCCATCCCCAAATCAATAACTGACGGATTTCTTGGAACCCCTGATTGGTATAATATCTTTGGTGCACATGTGCTTTCATTAAGGAAATCAAATGAAGAAAACGGCCATGACAAACATCTAGTAGACGCTGTGTATGAGTTCTGCTGCTTGTTCAATGCTGTAAACATGGCATTAATTTTAGAATTCAGCGAACCTCAATACCATGAAAGCAATTGCCCAAGTTTATCACAAAACTAGGAATTAAAGGTTGCTGCCATTGATTTTTAACTTTCACTAGGAGAAAATCCCGTGTAATAAGGTTAATGTGCTCTTAATCCACTAAGCAAACATCCCCATCGAAATGAACAAGGAGAGTGGCTCCACAAATATTGAGCGGTTCCACTGAAAAATCATGTTGCATGAATGCAATTGAATCTAGAAAGCGCTCCATAAATATTGAGCGGTTCCACTGAAAAATCATGTTGCATGAATGCAATTGAATCTAGAAAGCGCTCCATAAATATTGAGCGGTTCCACTGAAAAATCATGCTCCATGGATGCAGTTGAATCTAGAAAGGCGCCCACTCAAATTGGCCTTCGCGATATATTGTACCCAGTGATCGCAGCAAAGACTCAGGAAAGCACCACCTATCGTGGTGATGTTTTTGTTTTTGTTTTTTTTTTTTTTGGGGGGGGGGGGGGGGGGGGGGCCAGCCATCTATGTAATAGTTTCTGTAACAATCTCATTCCTGGTCCTCTTCAAAAACTCAAGGAAATTTCTTTCTTGTACTAACCGTGTTGTTCAATCCTCTAGAAAAACTAAAAGAAACTCCTCCCTAAGGCCCCCCACTCAATCATTTAGACCAGAAGAAAATATTAGGATATCACGTCAGACTTGCAATTATCCATTGAATGGATGACACGTGTTATCCTTGGGGCCCACCGTTAGAAATTTTAGTAGTCCCTCTACTTTGCAAATATGGGCTTTGCAGCTCCTCAACTTTGTCATGTAGATCGTAAGGACAACCAATGCATAATGCTTTCTTGCTGATGCAAGGTATACCTCATGATTACTACATTAGCTTTGGGATGAGAATTTCTTCCTTGATCATGTATCTCGATTTCTTTGTTGAAAGGTTTGCCAAAGAAGCATACAGATCGAGAGATAAATGGAGAGAAGTGATCAGGCAGAACACCTGCTTTCATTACAAAACAATAATCATGCCCCGTGTGGAAGAGCTTCTCTTGGTATCGGGCATGCCAAATGGAGCTGTTCATGAGACATAGATCCTATACCATTTTGATCGCCCATATGGATCACATTTTCATCCACAAAACAATAACAACCAAAAACATTTCGTGCAACCAATGACGAGTATAAAAAAAATAATTACCCAATTGTACAACCACCAATTTAGTTATCGATCTTTCAATTTAACTAATTTAATTATAAGCCTTTTGATGATTTGTCAATTTAATAATTCCAACCAATTTGGTTAGAAATCGCTAACATGAATGCTACTATCCTACATGGCATGAGCAAGGGCTCTAGGCAAGGGCCGCAACCCTTGTCCATAGCCGGCCAAGGCTCCACACCCCTCCCCAATGGTTGGCGAGGATTGCTGGCTTAGAGTTGGAAAAATGGAGAAATAAAAGAAAAGAAAAATAAAATGCAAAAAGAATATAAAAATATAAAAATTCAGAAGAATCATTAAAACATTTTGTAAAAAATGTTCACGTCAGCCACAATTAAAATTGACCGGAATGACTACATTTGTAAATTGTCAACATATTTTGAACTAAATTGACCAAAATAAAATGTTTATAATTGAACTGATATTCATACAATAAATTTAGGACTTTTTTTTTTTTTTTGCATTTTCACGTATCCTAACTTCTACTCAGAGAAAATTCAGTGTGCTCTTAATCCACTGTGCAAACATCCCCCATCGAAATGAACAAGGAGAGTGGCTCCATAAATGCTGAGCTTACCCTGAACCCCCATGCTGAATGGAGAATGCAGTCGAATCCAGAAAGGCACCCACTCAAAGCGGAGGTCGAGAGAGATTGCACCTTGTTCATCGCACGAAGAATCAGGAAAGCACCACGAACCGTCTAAGGTGGGGACCATCCGTGTAATGGTCTGTATTCTGTAATAATCTCCTTCCTAGTCTTCTTCGAAAACTCAAAAGAAATCTCTTCCTTGACTAACCGTGCTGTCCAATCCTCTAGGAAAGTTCGAAGAAACTCCTCCACAGTGCCCCAATTCCAACTTAACCATTTAGGCCATTCCTTTTTCGAAAGTTCACGGAAATTCCTCCCCAATACGTGAAGTGGGGGATGCTCCTCCCCCAAGGTCAAAAAATTAACTTCTCAAGTTTATATGTGAAAAAAAAACAAAAAAACAAAAAAACAAATTACATGTGAAAATTAACTTTTTGAAATCCTGGGCAAATTTTTTTTGTGTTGGCCGCCCACTGATCTCGCTTCCGTCCTTATTTGTAAAGATATTATCTTAGCATCGTGGAAATATCTATAACCCTATGTATTTTAACTATGTACAAATTACTCTAAGTCAGGTTACAGGCTAAAATTATGGGTTTAACCAATTCATAAGCCCTTGAAAAGTGTTTCATTAATCTCCAACAGCGGGATTTCCACTTTCGTGCCCCTAGATTATAAAAAGAAAGAAAAGTTACAAGATGATTAATTTTGATATGTTAGTTTTTGTAAGAAAATCTTTTGATAAGTAAAGTGAAGATAAGAGAGGACAAAGGTGCAAGCGGGTTTATTCACAGTGTTTGCAACACTGTATTTCAATATGTATGCTTTATTTTCTGGCCAAAACGAAAAAATAGCATTGCCTGACCTTGCCGCCAACATGAAATTGTCCTCTCTAACCTTGATTCCGGTTCTCCCACACGGCATTAAAATGCATCATGCTAGATTCAAGTTGTGGGAGATTTATCTACCGGTACAGCAAGTCCCACGAGCCCACCGCACCAACACATAAATTTCTAGCCTTGGTCACGGCTCACTCACGCCGGCACGGCTTCAAAGTACATCATATTAGTTTGAGATTGTGAAAGACTTACCTACCAATACCCAAACTCATATAGTCCCATGCGAGATAAGAAGCATGTTTGGCACCCTACATACCTAAATCAGAACTCATAAACTAATTAGGTCGTCACTTAACAGTATATAATATATAGATCTTCAATGTGTACATAGCTATATCTGTCCACGAAATTCAACAAGTGGGGAGTGGCAATTGGATTAGCGTCTTAACGAAGCATCATGCATTTTTTTAAATGAGGCTTATTATCCTTATTACCCATTAACAGTGGAATATGGACAATAAAAGCCAATTGGAAAGTAGCCTTAATTGCATGTAAACTACTTTAAGTTAGAATCACATGTACAGGCCAAATGCCTATACTTGATTGGTTCATGGGGCTAAGAAGGTGTTCCATGAACTTCCAAATAATTGGATCTACATGCCAATATCTCGAGATTAAAAGAAAAAAAAAAGACTCCCCCTTCGATTAATTGGCTTCTATTAGGAAGGTTTTTCTGAAGGGAGAAAAGGCTTTCTTTCGTATTGTCCAATTAATCTTATTTTAATGTGCTGAAAAATGCCTTTTGAAAGCATTTCATATATTGCAACCAAGAAAAAAATGTCACTTGGTTGTTTTTTTTTTTAATCTATGGATAATTTCGTTAGTTATTTTGATAGAAATGTTACTCAATAAGCAATTAAGAGATTTTTATATGCTGCACACAAGGGTAAAATTAAACTATCAAATATGCTACACATAATACTTAGCGGCTAATATTTTTACAAAACCGGCAGTGATTTAATAATATTTTTACTTTAATGTTTTATTTTTTATTTTTTTGGGTCAGATAATATTTTAATGTTAAAGTGGGGTTGCGGTAGAGATCGAGGTGGCAATGGTGGTGGCGGACGCGCTAGGTGGTGGCATGTGGATGAGTTGACGCTACTTGTGGATTGTGGCTGTGTTGAAGTCAATGAATGAACAGCGGTGTCAGGCCGCGGGAGAGGCGGTGGTCGTGATAGCCGTGGGGTGTTTTTTATTGCAACGTACTCGCCGGGCATATAAGTCAAAAGTTACGATGTTCCAAGAAGTATCGTGCATGTGCAATGGTTTTGCTTTTAATGAAAAGTGGAAGACAAGATGGTTCAAATCACATGATTCTTTCTTCAATAAAACAAATCAAGGAATATGATCATTATAAAATCTCAATCAACTAAGAATATATCTAATATCAAGCATAATGAGAAATTTTAAATTGTGTACTCAAATCAAATTGAGAATAAAAATATATACATTTCTTACCAAACCCTCTTTCTTCTTTATTCTTTATATCATGCAAAAATAACTCATCTTTTCTTTAATATCCATTTTTTTTGGGTCCATGAGAGTTAGTATAATATGCTGCTTTTATCCAATCTTTCTTAACCGATCTCCAGACTTTAGGACAATATTTCTCAAAGTGTTCCAAATCTCCACAATTTGAACACTTGAGAGCATTTAGACCAATAGGTTTTATAAACACTTTTTGAAAATGATTTTTGTAAAATGCCTTTGAAAGTTTTTGTCTAAGTCTCTCTTTTACTTTAGGAAAATCAATTAAAGAATTATTTTCCTTATTGAAACCAAATCCTGACTTATTATAGTAAGGAATTTGTTTAGAAAGAATATGCTCTAATGTTTTTGATCCATTTGAAAATCTTGTCGAAATATTTGAAAATTCTTTCTTCAAATAATCATTTTCTTTAACAAGCAAATCTCGATTTTCTTTTGTTTGTAGAAAATATTTTTGCAAAATTTCAAAATTTTCTTTTTGAGAAAGATCCTATTGCCTAAGTCGAGAATTCTTCTTTTTAAGTTCGGAGATCCTTTTAAGAGAAGATTTGAGATTTGAGCAAAGCTCATTTATATACTTTGAAACTTTTAGAGAAATTTTTGAATGACTTACCTCGATTTCTTCATCGGATTTTGAGTCTGTGTCTAAATCAGACTCTGATTCTGAATTTGTGTCTGACTCAGACTCAGATTCTGAATGTGCCATCAAGCATATATTTTCTTGCTCATCATCTTCTTTCATTGTTCTTTTATGCACATTATGCTTGTATTTTCTTCTTCCACTGAATTTGCTTCTTTTTCTACTCAACTTTTTGAATTTCTCAATCATAAAAGCAAGTTCTTTGTCGTCCATGTCATTTTCTAAGTCTGTTTCATCAAAAATAACATTAGATATTAAAGCAATGGACTTCTTACCTTCGGGATCTTCATCGTTAAGTTGTTCTACTTCATAGGATTGAAGAGTGCCAATCAATTCATCAACGGAAAGTGGCATAATCCTCTGAGTTTCCCGGATTGAGGTCTTGACATGGTTCCAATCTTTTGAGAGACCTTGCAAGAGTTTGTTGACCTTCATTTGGGAAGAAATTGGATGACCTTGATATGCCAAACCATTTACAATTTCTGTAAAACGATCGAACATATCTTCAATCGATTCTCCTTGCTTCATCTTGAAGGATTCATATTTGCCAAGTAGGAAGTTTACTTTCATCTCTCTTACACAATCGGTCCTTTATATGTAACATGAAGTCTATCCCAAACTTCTTTTGCTGTTTCACATGAAAAGATTCTGTTATATTCAGTAGGAGACAAAGTGCAATATAAAGAATAAATGGCTTTTGCATCAAGCGCTTCTCTTTTGGATATCTCCGCCCGAGACATAGGAGCGGGAAGTTTGGTTTCTTTGTCTTTGCCATTCTTGTTTAATGTAGACGCAGCAGTGTGATTGATTCCTCTTTCCACAACATCCCATTGTAAGGGATCTTTAGATCTTAGGAATGCTTTTATTTTGTTCTTCCACACGTTGTTTTCCTTTCTATCAAAATATGATGGCCTTATGTTGCTTTGTCTTTCCATAAGTCCTGGTGCCAAGATACTAGTCATAAAAGATCTTTAGCTCAAAAGTAAAAACACTTTTATAAACCGAGCACTTGGCTCTGATACCAATTGAGAGTGTTAGTATGAACACCTAGAGGAGTTGAATAGGTGTTTAAAATAAATCTTGACAAATATATGCGGAATAAAATAAACTTCAAACAAAATAAATGAGTTAAGGAAGAGAATAAGAACAGAAGATTTATAGTGGTTCGGCTTAATCCAAGCCTACGTCCACTCTCCCACGCTAACAGCCTTCTTGGCTCAATTCCATTATGCAATCAACAAGAGATTGCAACTTTGAGTGCAAACACTTAGTAGATCACACTATCTTACTAAGTCACTCTTTTGGTATTTCTCTCACGATCACAAACGTTTAAGCTCTCCAAAAACAAGTGTATGATCGAATGTCGCTCAAACTTTGGTAGCCGTTGAGTGACAAATGTAGAATCCCAAATTGATTCCGATCGCCCATACAAACGGAATCTTAGTTTCCATAAGTAAAGCTTTTTCGTATAGAAAGTTCTTGTCTTCAAGATCCAATCGTTAATCAATTAGATTGAGTCAATCAAATCAATCTTGATGTGGAATCCAAACCAGATCACTAGCCGTTGTATCTTCGGGGCTTGAGTTACGATCTGTCGAATCTGGATGTAAAGTCTAAGAGCAATAGACTTTACAATCTAGGTCTGAACATATTCTGCTTCAGTATGGAGTTTGTCTTATAGTTCAGCTTCAGAGTCTGTCTTCTGGTTCTTCCAAAAATAGACTTTGATAATATCTTTTACACATTCTATCATCTACATAGTCTATTACTCAACCATAAAAAATGTTAGTAACCTTTGATTTATTTTGTCATCTTCAAAACATCATAAGAGATTTCCCTAACAACATGTTCGTTACATCCTGTCCTGATGCTTGTGACATGATAAACACCAAAGGGCAAACGGCTCTTCATGCAGCTGTTATCGGAGGATGAGTAAACGTAGTCAAGTACATATTAAGGGAGCCAAACCTGGAAGATCTCATCAACAAAGAAGATATAGATGGAAACATAGCTCTACATTTGGCTGCGGTTCATAGAAGATACAGAATCTTGAATACACTCGCACAAGACAAAAGGGTGAACCATTTTGCCACAAATAAGGATCATTTGACTGCCTTTGACATTTTTTTTGCTAGTGAGGAGGTATGTTTACTTGAACACTAGAAGAGCTAGATTTGTTCACTTGCGGAGAAATTTCTTTGGTATCCTTTAGAAAATGTGGCTCGGGTGATAGTCATTTTGGTGCAACAAACAACCCAATTGAATTCTTTTTAAATCAACTTCGTTGAAAAAATAGTATGCTTCAGTGAGAGAGACCGACGTTTAGAAAAGGGACTCCGAGAGAACGGATTTCATACTTCATATCAAACTATATTTAATAAGGATGTGGGGCAGATTGAACTCTGTGGTTGAGCCACATTACCACAAAGCTTCATACCCTTCCACTTCCCTTAAACATTAATTAGCACACTAGCTATACATCAATTAGACAAAAAATTAAAAGCTTTTTTAATCCAATTTAATCTCTCATTAATGTTCCCACGACAAAATATCAACATCAATTGATCGTACTTTTCATAATATAGTCACTAAATCTAAATTCAGAATTTCAAGTTTATATGATTCTTTCGTATTTATGAGTTGGTATATAATATTTCCATTTCCTATTAACCAAATGTGTTGGGTCATTTTTTTCTTCAAAATACAAAATTATCTAAAAATTTGGTGTGCGCACAAAAATGATTTAGTGACAACGTAAAATATCAAATTTTTAGACTATTGAAAAAATTGATTAAGCCATTTATATGAGTATTGCGAAAATAACAAAAATTTGTAGCTAAAAATTTGTGTCGACATTTTTATTTTTAGTCTATAAAATAGTATATATTTTGCATTGTCATATAGGAATTTCATCTTGAAGAATAGTTATCTTGCTGGTAGTTATTATTGCAAAAATGTTAAAAATAGAAGTCTTTATAAAGCCAATTACTACTTATAGTCTTAAACCATTTAACTAATTCCCACTTGTAAAGGCCACACTTAGAATGATCCTCTAAAGTGAGGGGATAAGGTAAAGGGCAATAAGGCAAAAAAAAAAAAAGAAGAAAAATCGATAATAATTATGGACTGTTTAATGGCCCTTGTCTGAGGTGTTAAAGGATGAGAATATTTTGTACAATATTTAGCTAAAATCCTTCTATTTCTTTTCTGCCCCCTTTCAAACAGCATTTGAAATGAAAGAGAAAACCTGCACTCTGCTCCATCTCAGAAAAGGACTCCAAACAATTCCCAGAAAATTTCATTTGAATACAGCATACCTGAAACTGTAATTGTCTACTCCAGAAAAATCTATTTAATGGTTTTCTTTACCTTCTATCTTATCTAAAAGAGATGAATTCACTGAATTCTGCATTATGTTTTAGGACTCGCTAGGAATGAATTTGAGCGTGTAAACTGATGGTTTTGAAATATTTCTGTGGGAAAGATCACTCATTAATTAATACTTTGTGTACATTTTCAGTTCGGCATCGGAAGTTTTGGACTTTCTTCTATGTTGATGAGATCTCCTGGATTCCCAGTTATTCATAACTGGGTTATTAAACATGTTAAGAAGAGATTAGACAAACAATTTGTTGGGAGTCAACCAGCTGGGTCTATAACCACAGGAAATAATACAGCCAACCGAGAAAATTCCGAGTTAATGAGAAGCATTGTTGACTCTCAACTACTAGTGGCAGCATTCATAGCCACAGTGACCTTTGCCGCGACCTTCACGATGCCCGGAGGTTACAACGATGACGGACCCAACCAAGGAATGGCGACTCTTGGTGGCAAGGTAGCTTTCAAAGCCTTTGTGATATTTAACACTATAGCGTTCGGTTTCTCAACCCGGGCATTATTCGTGCGATATGATACTTCTTTTTTGAGCGATCAAGAAAAGATGGTATACACCGGATTTGTCGGATGTAGCATTCAAATTGCCATACTCGGGATGTTGCTAGCCTTCGCTTCGGGTACATATGTAGTTTTGACTAGAACCGGCTGGCTCGGAATCGTTCCCTATGTTGTTGTTGGATATCTCGTGGCTGAATACCTCATCGCGGGTTTTCTCAATCCCGAGAAGCGTTTTCTTGCGTTTAACGTTCAACCCTTGGGAGCCTTAACATTCAGTCGTAGATATAACATTCACCCAATAGGCTGGGCCGGTTCCACAGTTCCGTGACCTTGTGCACGAGAATTTTTTTACTTTTTTGTTTTGTCAGCCGTCGAGTTCGTGCACTTTTACGTCAGCCGCCCAATTTTAACTCTCAACATCGACCCGTTGGATCGACAGCCGGCAAAATTGTGGTTTTCAAGATGACTGGAGCGCAACAAAGGCCAACGAGTTGATAAGCTTTATCTGTTTTTGCCGTCGATTGCCATTACTTTGATTTCCATAAATTCCTTGAACATTCTTCTACGTTGTTAGATGTTTGAAGTTTATGAGGTATATTTACTGTTAAGTTTGTTATCCGTGTTGTAATGAATTTACCGAAGTCAAATTAATTTGTAAATTATCAACTTCTTCTAAAGTTTACTAGTAGACAGGGTAGCCGTATTAAATTTACCAACATGGAATTGATTAGTAACTTAACAACTTCTTAAAATTTTACCAGCGGATTGGGTAATATATTAGTACGATACTGACATTGGAAAGCTACCAACCCTTTTAAAGTTTTACAAGTGGGCTCAGTTAAAAATTTGCAAGTTAGCAATATTATAATGCATTTTACTAGTGGTAAATTTCTCTTAAGTTTTACGAGTAGGGATAAATAGAAGTTAGTACACTGCGGAAGGTTTGCCGAAGGATGTGATGTCTACTAGCATATAGTCAAAGTTGCCTTTGAAATGGGACTTGCCTTCGACTTCTATGGGTCGCTCTTTGATGGCATAATTGCGCAAAACTGCAGGAAGTACCATAATATCTTCAGCATCTTTTGAGAGCAAAAGTCATGGCTGATACAAATGGGAATGTCATTTTCAGTGTTATATAAGAACTTTCAAGTCAATTCAATGAGCAACATCATCAAATAATTAGGTACACAAGGCCAAGAATGTATCACCATATCAACCTATGAAAATTCAATCACTCTTCTCACACCAGAAACAATCATTTCGCTTTGTCTTTAGTGTTCATGCATGGAATACATGCATCACTCTCTAATGCACAGAGAGGAGTAGCGGCTGATCCTCCAACAACCTAACCATTCTTCGATACAAACCGTGAACCCATGGGGTCCAGCTACTAGAAGCCATTCCTGTTGCCATGTTCTTCGCTAAAACTGCATCACCCACCAAGTGAGGTACTATATATTTTTGCGTGATCTAGAGATGGTTCCTAGAGAGATTGATGAATTTGGACTTTCTCAGCTTCATCCAATGTCTTCAATCCAATCTAGCCCTCGATGTTAAGCTCGGTCTGTAAGGAATGCATCGATCAAATACGTTCCTCTTTTTTTCAAATCAATCCAGTCCAATTGGTAAAAGGATGCAAATTGTAGCATCGACAGGGGTAAAAGCATGTTGCCACAAGCTTACACCACAACAATAACACCAACTCGCAGCATGTTCTTTGGTCCATTTTGTTCCGTTCATTTTTCTCATGTAAATTTCCTCAAATTATCAACTTTTCAGAGTCGAATGCTCAATTATCTAGCGAAAATCATAAATCACTATTAAATGTAATTGCGGACCATGCCATGGATATACACCTCCCACACCATAAAATTGTAGAGGAAGAGCTCAGGTAAAGATAATGCTTTCATAATCCTCATTATTACTTTCAATATGCTTAATCATTTATATGTACGGCTTAGAAAATGTTTTAACTTGTTCTCTGTACTATATCATGGTTTACCGTGCGAAGTGCAAAAAAAAAGAAAATTCATTCCAAGTCAATATCAACGTTCCCAGAGATTTTATATATTCCAAACCCTTGGTTTTTATATTTAGGTGCGTGCAAGTCCTCGAGCAAAAATTGGTTTGAGTGCAAGAAATAATACTTAAAAGAAGAAGCCTTTGAAAATACAATACCATATATAAGACACTTTCTTGGAAAGAAAGACATTTATAGCATAGTGTTAAAATTATCCCAATCATGCTCACAATAAAACTTCAACGAGAACCCAATATATGGACAAGGAGACAAGTTAATTCAAAAAAATCTATTTCAACTTCGATATGTTCATTTAAAATTGGGGTTCTTCTACTTCATTTTTATTTACTTATTTTTAATCATTTTTCCTTTCTTTATTTTTTATTTTTATTTCATTTTCATTCCCTTCCATCATTCCTAAATAAAGAATTATTAAATAATGAACTATAATAATATACTTAAGATATGTAATAAATGTAGATTGTAAATATACATATATAATAGATATTATTGAAAAGAAAGATTAAAGCAAAATAAAAATTGTCTATTATTGACATCAAAATTTTGGCAACCCATTAATCATTCATTAATCACATAGAAAATTATAAATTAATTTTTAACCCCTGAAAGAATAATGTTTCATTAAATCGCATCACATATAGACATTAGCAACATTTGCATTACTAGTATCAATTATTAAAAAAATATTATCAAAAAAATATTAAAAGAGTTAAAAGAATATACTAAAAATCAGTAGGGCCGGGCTCGAGACAGCCAAGCCCGGCCCCTTCCTCTTTCCCCTTTCCTTCTCTCCACCTGGGCCGGCCCAGCCTCTCTCTCTTCCTCCTCCTTTGCCCTCTCTTGAACGCTACCCCCTCTGATCCCTAGGTTCCTACTCCCGCCGTGCTTCACTACTCCCGCCGCCGCCGCCCCCGCCGCCATGGCAGCCTCGGATCCTTTTCTCGTTCCCGAAGAGGCTGGTCTTCCCTTTCACCTCCGAGTACGACAGCGACAGCTCCGTCTTTCCCCACGAGGTCCCCTGAAAGCTCCTCGACGGCCTCGCCACGCCCAAGCTCTCCTTCCTCGACGACAGGAAGGGCGAGATCGCCCAGCCTCGGCTGGCCTTCGTCTCCAAGCACCTCTCCATACACCACGACGTCGAGAAGTAGAACGCGCTCGTCAAGGTCGGCGTGCGACGTCGGGCCGAGGCTGCATCTCAGCGCCGAACACGATGTCAAGGCACAACAAAGGAGAGATGTCGCTGGATGAGGACCTTGCCGAACCCGGTTATGCGCTCGAGCTGTCGTCTCCCGTACATACTGTGGGGTTGCCAAGGGCGACGGTAAAGTTCCCTCCTGGTGAAGTCTCACTGGAAGAAAGAGAGGAGGAGGAAGTGAAGAGAACGCTGTCAATAAATGGGATTCTTAAAAGTCAAATCCGGAATGGAGCGTGAAGTGCCCAATATGCAGAGGAAGAACTGGAACTAAGATATTCTTTTAGGGATGAGGAGCTGTCTTTTATCCCAATCATTTCTCTGCCCTCAAATGCTCTCTTGGTTGCGCTCAAGCGTAGATTTAGTCCTTCTAGCAAGTTGAGCTACCGGTAAAATTTCGATACCGAGTACTGGAGTGCGGTCTACGAGCAAACTTATGGCAAGGATTTCAAGTTTAAGGCTGGGTACGATTCGGAGGTCCGCCTAGGTTGGGAATCTCTTCGAGTTGGAGATGAAGACGGCAAAGTGAAGACAAGACAGCGCCGATGAAGATGAAATTTCATTTCATGCTCCAAGTGCCACAAGGCGACATTAATTTATCAGACTTGATGTTCCGTGTTAAAAAGAGGTGGGATAAATGATCAACCGTGTTGGATGAGAGGGTGTTGTAGCATGATAATGCGCCACTACTATGCTTGTTCCGTAAGTTTGGTTGGGGCTCGAGCTCAAAGTGGTAATGACTGGGATTACGATGACGGAATCGACTCCTACGACGAACCGCCACTAGTCTGCTGTTTTGGCGCAGCGCAGCAGTAGCTCGTGCCGATGGTGTGGGTCCACCACAACCGGGTGTACCCGACCAACCACCTCCACCGGCACCATCCGATGACCTGCAGCCGGCTGCATCCTGCTCGTGGCTTCTCACTTCTGATTCCCACATCTCCGTGAGATTTCTTTTTTACTGAGTCCAAATATTTTCGAGTTTTCGGCTGCCTTTGCTTTGTGCTTTGATATATCCCTATGGATGTCCTCTGTGTTGGTGGTATGGTTGTGAGTGTAAGTCTCGAGTGGATAATGACGGTTGAATATGTGAGTGGAGTTCCAATGAAGTGAAGCATAATGTTCATGGCTGGCTGTTGATGTTCTTGAATCAGTAAGCAATCCATTGGATTTTCTGGGCGTGCTTGAAGAAGTCGTTGGAGAGCAAAGGATGGAGTTCTGGGCTTACTTAGGCATAGTGAGCTTTGGGCTTGAAGTGTTGTTTTTGCATATTTGGGTTCAATCTAGTGAGAGTTGGGCTTTGCTTAAGTTGTTTTTGTTTGGGCTTATTTTGGTTTGGGCTGAGTGAAGCCCGATTTATTGGCCCAATATACGCTGGTATGAGTCCAGATTTGTGTGACCAGTGCAGCCCATGTTCAGATCGGGCCTAGGGCCCAACCCGATACACCATTTTGGAATAAAATATTATTTAAAAAAGATACGTTTTTAAAAAATTATAAAAATTAAAAAAAATCTAAAATTTTTAATTTTTTTTAAATTAAAATTCCTCAAAAAGCTTAAAAAATAGCATTTTGGGTAATTTTCTCCTAAAAAGTGGAACTCTGTCAAACTATAATCGAGCTCAAAGTTGACTAAGCCCTTAGAGCACTATTTTAGGGTTCGCACTTTCAATATGATGATTATGGCTTCCCTTTAGTCTAATTAGGATTGTCATTTATTTATCTCTTAATATTAGATGCTTGTTTTCCCTTGCAATTTATTTAATGCTTCATTTGATTGTTGATTGTTATTTTAATGATTGTACACTTGTATGATCATTTCATATGTTAATGGATAATTCTAAAATCAATCCAAATTATAAGACAAAAACCTTTTTGAAATGAACAAGATTATGTATTAAAAGAGCACTGATTGATTAATTAGTGTAATTAAGTTCCCGATCCTAGATTTTTTTGATTACATAGGAAATGAAATACGCTCCCATGCTTCATCACTTGGTTTCTAGTCAATCCTAATAAACTAGTGGCAACTCATTGTTAGAAAAATTCTCATAGCGTCAATTTGAATACCCAACATCACACGAGGTAAGGGTTTGAGATAACTTGCATTTAAAACTAGAAATTGTAGGTCCATCTTTTAGGCAATACCTCTAAACCTTTTTTTTTTTCTATACCAAGGGATGGGTTGCGACATCCATTATTTTTTTGAATTTTTTATATTATAATTCAAATATTATTTTATTTTTCTTTTTTATTTAAGAAACTTTTTATTCAATAAAATTAGTTTTTATGCTATAGATATAAGAAATCCTATGCAACTATCCCATGTGATATTTTTATCAAAGTTATATCCCATTATATCTGATTTTATAATATTTTGAGTAGGAATTGAACATGAGATAGGATAAATTTTATCATATTCACATTTTTATTTTAGCTATTAAACTTAGACATATAGTCTTAGGGTTTATAGCCCTTTTAAATTTGACACTTCGTAATTTGGGTCAAGAGAATATGTAACCTTTTATCTTGGGAAATTAGGAAATCCTCTCTTGTTATCCATGTGGACAGAAATTTCAAGAGAGTTGTGCAACCTTCCTCCCCAAGAACTTAGAATTTCATGTGCGATGCACACGTGAAATTTGGCTATGGGAGATGCGGATGCGGGCTGGCAAAATTTTAATGTGAGTTTTAATCTTGGAAATTAAACTGAGATTAGGGCTCATGTTGGCTAAATTAAACGTAATCCATGACCGGACCAAATTAAATAATATCTATTTGATGTGAACATCTCATTACTAAAATAAAATGTTGATTTTCCAAATGCAATGCAAATGAGAAATTATGCAAAATTGATATGTTTATGCAAAGTCTAGATTTGATCGCTAATTTTTATATGATATGACTAATAAAATGAGAGATAAAATTTAGATATCAACATAGATTTATTTTTATTTTTTTGGTAAAAGGTAAGAATTATATTAAGGAAAGGCCAAATGTACAAAAGATCTCGATACCAGGAACTTGCACTCCAAATGTAGGAACAAAAGAAGTGGAAGGGTGACGAGATGTAGAAGCCGCAAAGACGGCGCAAGCACTACAACAACAAGACCAACTAAGCACGGCTAGGTTGACCGGCTACCAAACATAAACAAAAGCAAGGAGGAGGCCACCGTTAGATCGAACAACCTACGAGTCCCCAGTGAATATAATCGGGTCTAGGCTCCAACTTCTCTGCAACCTTCTGTTTCTGAAATTATCTTTGACGTTCCCGAAGGTAATAGCCTTGTCTCGGACCACTTTGAAGAGGTGGTTCATCATGGCCGGAACCGATAGAGGCTGGTCTTTAAAGATGATATTATTCCTGTTTTTCCAAATGATATGACAAAGCGCGCCAAAGGAAAAACGGGCTATGCACTTGTAGAAATCTTTGCCCATCAAATAGGTAGCTGCCCATCGGAAGTTCTCCCCCCAAGTTCTGTTACGCCAGGGTAAATTGCATCTGGAAGCCCAAAAGAAAGCAACACTAGCCATGACACAGCAGTAAAAAAAAAAGGTGGTCAAGAGAGTCAGGCATATTCTTGCAAAACACACAGGCAGCACTTCCAATTATACCATAGGACAGAAGGAGATCTTGGGTTGGAAGCCTACGCTTAGCCATGAGCCAAAGATTGAGCTAATATCGAGGCACTATGGCGTTGTCCCACATGAAAGAGTACCAGTGGACCTGCGCCCTCTTCTTCCTGATGAAGTTCCATGCCGATGCCATAGTGAACTGGCCCGAAGAGCTTTCACGCCAGCATCAACGATCCGGGACACTCTCCAGGATCAGAAGAGGGTGACCCCATGTTTCAAGCACCAACCTGAGAGCTTGGCCAACATCTGAGAAGAGGTTAGCAACACAAGCTTGCCTAGAGAGCCCTGAGCTATAGATAAGAGAATCTGAGAAGATCAGGTTCAAGGGCCCTCTAGGGTGCCAATTGTCAAACCACAGAGAGGTTGTTTGGCCATCGCCAATTTTCCAGTAGAAGGCCATCCTGAAATCCCTTCTTAGGTTCAACAAGCTCTTCCAGGCCCAGGATCCAAATGTTGGCTTCCTAGCAACCCAAAAGTTCTTATTTTTTAAGAAAGTGGAATGGACCCATCTACACCAAAGCGCTTCCTTGTCGGAGAACAAGAGCCAAATATGCTTTAGCATGGTAGCTTTATTGCAATCTTGGAGCCTCCTAATATTTAGTCCTCCTTCATCCTTTGGAAGGCAAACTTCATCCCAGGCTACCTTAGAACCACCCCTGCCTAGGTCCGGACCTTTCCACAAGAATTGTCTAAATATTTTCTTTATCTGGTCCATCATAGCTATAGGTAAAATAAAAACACTAGCCTAGTAGGCTTGTATAGCATGAAGAACTGACCTGATAAGCTGAATCCGACCAGCAAGAGAGAGGAATCGGTGGGTCCAAGACTGAACCCTTGCAGTGATACGGTTGACCAAGGTACAACAATCTGCTTTGCTGATCCTCGAAGTGATAATGGGAACCCCCAGGTACCGAACTGGCAAGCTTCCTTCTTGAAAGCCCAACTCCAAGAGAATATTATTCCTTAAGGAGGGATTGCCACCCACCAAAAAAATTTCACTCTTGCACGGGTTAGGACAAAGGCCACTCCAAGAAGAAAAGATATTAAGACCTTCCTTAAGGAGAGTCACCATAGGAAGATGAGCCTCACAAAAAAGGAAGACATCGTCCGCAAAAAAGAGATGTGAAAGACTCACTGCCTTGCACCTCTAGAAGAACTTGAAATCAGGCCTCGAAGAGTACCTAAGAATGATCCCTGAAAGCACTTCCATGACCATAGTGAAAAGGTAAGGAGAGATGGGATCACCTTGGCGGAGACCTCGACCGCTCGCAAAAAACCCATGGAGCTCTTCATTCAAAGCAATTGAGAATTTAGGAGTGCGTACACAAGTCATAATAAGTCGAGTCACAAACTAAGGGAAGCCAAATGCCAGCAACACACTTTCAAGGAAGTCCCAATCCATAGTATCATAGGCTTTCCTGAAGTCCATCTTTATCGCACATTTAGGGAGATAAGGCTCAAGGTGGAAGCTAGAGAATAGCTCCTGAGCCAGCAAGATATTGTCCTTGATCCGCCTACCTTTTACAAAAGCAGTCTGAAAGGGGCCTATCGTGTTCTTCAAAGCTTGGGCCACCCGATTAGCTAGCACCTTTGTAATACACTTGTAGATAGTGTTACAGCAGGCGATAGGCCTATAATCCTCCATAGAAGTGGCGTTGAGCACTTTAGGAACCATCACCAAGATGGTATTGTTAATCTCCCTCAAGAGTTTTCCGGAGGTGAAAATATCCTTCACTGCAGTCGTTACTAAAGGATCAACTGTGTCCCAGTTTTCTTTGAAGAACTCCGCTGTGAGACCATCCGGCCCAGGAGCCTTTCTCCTAGGCAAGGAGAAGATAGTGTCCCAGATCTCCAATTCTGTAACCGGCCGAGCAAGAAGCGCAGCCTGATCAATTGAGAGTGGATGGTGGATAACCTCCCTCAAGTTCTCTAACGACGGTCTAACGAGCTCCCCTTGCGGCGCCAAAAGGTCCTCAAAGAACTCTACAAATCGTCGTTGCACCAGCCATGGCTCCGTCATCAGGTTCCCTGAAGAGTCGAGGACGGAAAGGACTCTGTTCCTCAAATGTCTTTTGTTGACATATTGGTGGAAGAAATTGGTATTACGGTCTCCCTCCATAAGCCATTTGACCTTGGACTTCTGCCTGAAGAAAGACTCCTCCGAGGAGCACAGCTTTGCAAAGATACGCCTTTGGTTCTTTTCCACCTCAGCAAGGTTAGCAGAAAAGTGATTTAGCTGTAATTCTACTTGAGTGGCCTCCAACATCTTCCGCGCATCAAGAGTTCTGGCAGAGATAGAAGGAATCTCTATTGAGCTGCTTGAGTTGACATTTAAGAGCCTTGAGCTTAGACACAAGCCTATACATAGGAACACCACCCCCCAACGCATCCCACACTTGCGAGACAATCTCATTGAACTCCGGGTGCTTCATCCAGAAATCGAAGAACTTGAAGGGCTTCCTTCGATGAGTCGGATTAAGCATCTTCACCACCATAGGCGAGTGATCCGAGATTCTCAGAACTAGGAAGGAGGCTTCCGAGTAAGAGAGATCCAAGCTCCACTTGGGGTTTACTAGAACCCTGTCAATCTTTCTTACTTTCCTAAAAGACCCTGAAGACGTAGTCCAAATGTATCTAAAACCAACGAACCTCAAGTCTTCCGGTTGGCTTGCTCCAAGCACTATCCAAACTCATCAAAACAAGGGAGCCAATCTTCGGAGCCACCGACACGGTCTGATGGATCCTTAATAGCGTTGAAATCTCCCAAGACAAGCCAAGGAGTGTCCCGGAGATGGGTACTTTTTAGAATGATATCCTCCCATAGCGGTTTCCTCAGTGAAAAAGAGTGTTCTCCATAAATAAAAGAAACACAACAAGCCACCCCAGAGTCCAGGTTCTCAAAGTTCCCATGAACCGCCTGCTTGGTAAGTGAGAAGGCTTCAAACTTAACTCTCTCGAGGTCCCAACCGACCCAAATTCTACCCTTGGGGGAGAAGTCATAGTTTGCAATCCAACACCAATCCCTCAATAGACCTTAGGATATGGAGTTGAAGCGATCATGTGGCACCTTAGTTTCCACCAAACCAATATAGCACAAGTGGTTCGAAATAATAAAATTACGAATCTCCGCTTGCCGAGTCGGGTCAACCATGCCTCTAATATTCCAGCATCCTATATACATATGTAAAAAGAGGAAAAGAGGAAGGGTTACCTCATTTTCGGTGGCTTGCGACGGCTCGGAGGGGGAGCCGCACGAGCCGATGGAGGAGGTGGGTCTGGGGAGAGCGCCAGGGGACTTGTCCTGGGTAGTCTCCTCGCTGCTTCTAGTTGGAGGAGCCTTCGGCGATAGACAAGGTGAGAGAAGATCATCATCTGAGCTATCTAGGTGGTTGATAGACCTATTAAACTCCGCTCCACTCCCAGGTCTACATCCGGATGGCTAATGGGGTCTTCCTCCATTGTCGAGGTGGGAGCATCCACCTTGATTAGGGCTCCAAGCCCACTCTGAGCCCTTCGGGTAGAGGTTGATGGCAAGCTCTTAAGAGCTGCTGCTATCTGCTTGAGGGATGGTTCCTCGTCTCCGGAGCTGACCGGATGGTCCAAGAACGTCTCCTTAGGAGGGGCAGATTTTTTCTTCTTTCCCTTGACTTGTTTCCACCCTAATTCAGCCTCATTTAGATTTACCACCAACACCGGGGAAGTCTCGGGGGGGCGGGCCTCCACTGAAGGGGAGGGGATGGCTTGAGCCTGCTTCTGGCCTTGCACCGCCTTCGGACTAGCTAAAGAGGCTGCACAATTGTGCCCAAAGGAGCCACACTTCAAGCATTCCGCTGGCTTCCACTCATACTCGATGGCAATGGACCGAGCAACTCCATTTAGTCTTACCTTGGCCGAGGAGAACCTCCACTAATTAACTTGAAGCTCCACGCAAACTCTTGCGAAAGAGATCCTTTGAGTTTGCTCCGTGCGTTGATCAACAAACAAAGGCTTGCCAACAATGCTTGCAATGGCGCTAATTGCCGGGGCTGTCCAGAGGTCAAGAGGTAGGTTCTTCAAGCGAATCCACACCGGCACCATGGTTTGCTTCTCCCTCTTCAACTCTAGGAGAGGCTTCCATTGTTGCAAAACGAGTGGAACCCTTGCAACCGTTATAGGACCATCTTCCAAAATCTTCCTTCGGAACTCGGGGTCAGGGATGCGGAAGAAAAAGAAGCCCTAGTCATCGACGAAGACCTCAACAAGCTTTGGTCCCCAACAAAGCTTGAGCGTGTTCTCCGTGAGCTAGAATGGCAAACTCTTTCCTACATAATACCCAACCAGGCACTCATGCCATTTGGGATCCACCGTATCTAACACTTCTTAGGGAGATCCACCACTGGGATATCATCCTCAAACGAAGGAGGAACAAAGGTAAGGTCATACCTTTTCGCTGCAAGCTTCGCAACATTTGCCCATGTCCGGACAGCCGAGGCCTCTAGTTTCCTCACTTGCTTTTGCGAGGCTTAGGGCCGTTTGGATGCCGACCTCGCTCTGCTTTGTCCTCTTGAACGCCTATCACGGGCTGCATCCTTGGGACGACCACGGTTTGAGGTCTCCGCTGTTGTAGAAGCCTTGCCCGTGAGCAAGGAGGGCTGGGCCTCTTTGTTTCGATTGAGAGGGCTAGAAGCCTTCTCCGTTCCAACTCTCAACTCATCAACCACAGCAGATGGAGTAACCATAACTACAATAATACCCAGCCAGCTAACACTTGAACCCTCTACACAGCAGCCATAAAGAGAGCGAGAGACTAACCAGGGTAATGTAAGTGCTGATGAGACTTAATTCCTGCTAGAACCTCGGCACAGTAGTGGCCAGAGGGTCCAAAAAGCTCGGACGTTCTGAATGGATTGACTAGCTCCTACTCGAAGGGATGATGTAGCACAACGAGCTTGACCAGGAAGGTGCTGGGACGCCTCACAACCCCTTCGAGATAGGCCGGCGATGCACCAGCAGCCATTCGGAAGCAGTGACGCAGCACGGCGGGGTCGGGACAGAGGGTACAGACACCCAGCAGTTGATCGGGAGCAGGTTCGAGGCACAGCAGGCTTACCTGAGGGTGCTGGGACGCCTACCAACCGCTACGAGCAGGCCCGAGTCGCCCCAGCAACCGCACCTCGAGGGATCGAGCAGCGCAGCAGCAGGGCGATTCTCGTGAAGAAGGGCAGCTTAGATCTCGCCACAGAGAGGAAGAAACCCAAATCCGTTCGGTGAGGAACGAGAGGCTTACCAGAGGAGCTGAAACCCCAAATTTCACGCCAAACGGAGGTCTAGAACGGCCGGATCGAGTAGGGGAAGCCGGCGAGAATCAGGTCAGAAACGCAGCGGAAGAGAGGGTGATGAACAGTACCCGTGCGTGCCTTTCCATCTCTTTTGTGGTAGATATAGGATATCAACATAGATTCGTTCATGGAAGAATAAAAAGTTCATGCCAATTTGGCGTTTTGGAAATTATTCTATAAACCTGACAAATTGACTCGAATTCTATCAACATAATTGATAAATTGTACATATGGATTATCATATACATATGAATAGATGATAAGTGGGGATAAGAAGGGGTACAGCTTGGAGAACAGTATCTTGCGCCCCGCTAGTGGGTGGTGGCCCCTTTTCAGCGCACTTGATTAAAGAAAGAAAATATGTGACCATCTTTTGATCTTCTATTATCATTTCATGTTTATCTTCCACGTGGTATCCTTGTCCCCACTTTTGCATGCAGTATTTTCTGAGAAATGTGATAGTTAGTCACTCAATAATCGATGTGTATAAATTGTGGTATTATTATTATTCTTACAAGAAAACACGCATAATTATGAGTTACGACTTGTCTAGTGAAGTGCAGAAGTGAAGACGATTATTGAGTAAGTTTAAATTGGGGATTGACTAAAAGTTTTGTGACTTAGTCCATTCGTCATAAAAGTTTACGCATGGACCGGACTTGGTCTACACGTGGAACATGATGATAATTCGTGACTTACGTGGAACTAGTCTTATGAAGACTTAAAGAGTAAATCAAGGATTTATCAGTCAATAAAGGAAAAAGGAGACGTCGGCTTCAAATAATTGACACAATTATGGCACGATCACTCCTGATTGGATCCAATATCGCTATTTCGTTCAATAATTGAGTTCGGTCAGATGCGAGCAACCAAGACAAACGTGTGAAATAATGCACGTGCGATGCCTTTTGATTGATGAAAAGTGAAGACTAGATGGTCGAAAAGTCCAAAAAAAAAAAAAGTAAAAAAAGGAGCTGCAGGTGAGTCCTAAATATAAATGTACCGAAAGAGTTCCTCCCACTTGAACTTGTCGCTTAAATTGATAAGTTCGCTTGCGGCTACTTTGGGTCCGAGAGTAGTAGAGGGAGAGAGTGAGAATGCATCCTAAAGTTTATGAGGCTGCAAAGTCAAGAGACTTTGAAAATCTAATGACAATAATTTCAGGAAACGGAGAGGACCTTTTCCACCAAACGACGCCAAAGCATAACAACATTCTCCACGTTGCGGCTCAATACCAGCAAGTACATTTCATCAAAGATCTTCTTCATTATCCATTAGGACCACTCCTTATTTGGCAAGGTAATTACAAAGGAGACAATCCCTTGCATGTTGCTGCTAAAGTGGGAAGCTGCGGAGTGGTTCGAGTCTTTATTGATCTGGCAAAATCAGTGCATTAGGATGTTCAAAATGGACAAGTTGATTTGTGCAAAGAGCTTCTTCAAAAACCGAATTCGGATAAGGATACTGCTTTGCACTATGCAGTAAGAGGAGGCCACATTGGGGTGGTGAAGTTGCTGATTGAAGAAGATCCTCAATTGTGTGATATTACTAATGCTGCTCATGAAACCCCGCTTTATCTTGCAGCAAATTGAGGGCTTTCTCATGCCATTGAAATAATTTTAGGAGCTTCCTCATTCTCATCCTCTCATAAGGGTCCTAAGGGATTGACCGCTTTGCATGTGACAATTTTTTACCTGCCAACCGGTAAGTGTTACAAGATTCTAAATCTAGTAAATCAAAAATTAATTGAATCTCTCTCTATCTCTCTCTTTTAAGTGAGTTATCATGTTAGCAGTGATGGCTGCCATCTATCCCAGTACTTTTTTCTTTAAATATAACGATAAACATAATTTTTTTCTATTTATTATTACTTTCATTCTGGTGAATGTTCATACTTTTTTTTTCAAGGACATGCCACTTGACCCGTTAAACGCGAGGGTAATGTTTTGAAAAGATTCGAGTAATATTCTCGTTGCATGATCTGTCCTTTCGCTCATCGACTATTAAACAAGTTCAAGCCAGTTCATCTCTTCGAATTCCACCAGCACCATCATCATCAACTCTACCGATGATGGCAACAGCGGCAAGTTAGCAACCACCATAACCATCACACCCCTATCTCTCCCATTTTCTCTCTCATCCAGCTCAGTTTTTTTTTTTTTGCTTCTTTTATGTATTCTTCTTTGTTTCGAGATTTTCTCCTTATGATTACTTGCTTTTCAGTTTACAATTAATGATAGGGCAAATTGCAATATATTTCCTACAGATCCATGTATACATGCAAGAGCATTAGAGAAACTTCAAAAAAATCATCACAAATTCCTACCCAGTACAGGGAAAAGCGGGAAAATTTAATAGGATAGAATGCAATTTTAATATCTATGTCTAAATGCTTATAACAGTCTAAATCATGGCATGTTCCTACTGTGTTTGCTAAGGTTGGTGGAAAATCTTGGAGAAGAGACCAGAAGTGATCAAAGAAGGAGATGATTTAGGGTGGACTCCTCTTCATTATGTCGCTTGGCGAAGTTGAAGCAGTTCGACAACTCTTGCAACATGATATGTCACGCCCCAAACCTCGAGCGCACCAACATCCCACCATGGTCATGCAAATGCGACATTCCCAGGTAGTGTCGCCGACCCCATTCATTTATTATTGCGCAAGCGAAACGTATTATAATCCCCTGACAATGAAATACGGGATAGAAAAGCAGAAAGCAAAATCACAACATAACACTTAAACATAATTCAACAGAATTACAAACAGAGGTTTACGGCCAATAGTCTACAAAAGACTGGCTCTTAAAAAGAGGTTATCCTACGACCTACAAGTCGTACTCGATCTCCAATCCTTATGACTTCACATCTCCAACTCCTCAAGGCCAACCAAAGCTATATGGCCACTCCGTCCACCAGGGACCTGAAATGGTTATTCAATAACCACTGAGACAACGTCTCAGCATGTTCAACCCCCTAAACCCCTATTAGAAAGAAAATACGCCCAAGGGTGGCCTAGCCCCATCACACAGAGAACTTACCTCGCCTCAATTCCTTCCTGCAGGTTAGCACAATTTGTATTACATAATCTCAGGTAGTAATAATAATTCAAACAATTGGAACGCCATCATTTTCATATAATTCACGATCGCACTTAGCACGCATTCCAATTATTATTCACTGCCACACAAGGGCATAGCCTACTCCCAGGTCGGCTATCTATTAACATTACGGCATTTCGAGAAGAATAAAGGTCCAGTCGGTCCCGCCACTACTGCGACCAAGCCACATCATTCTATCGACGGCATTTCTAGAAGAATAAAAGTCCAGTCGGTCTCGCCACTACTGCGACCAAGCCACGTCATTCTCTTGACGTCATTTCTAGAAGAATAAAGGTCCAGTCGGTCTCGCCACTACTGCGACCACAAAATTCTAAGAATTTAGGGTCCCAAAATAATTTTCGAAATTTATTTAATAATTAAATTTATTACGAAAATTAATTAAATAATAATATCCCTATCTTTCACAATCCACACTCGATTTATAATATCCAATCATCAATTTCAAAATCCGACTACACAAAGAGTAGCGATCGACACGAAATTCTAAGCAACCGGGGTCAAAATAATTTTTTTCCGTTTTTTTAAATAAATAATAATAATTTATTAATTTCGGATTATAATATAATATTATAATTTCTAGAATTTCGAAACATTTAAATAAATAAAAAATAAAACCTATTACGTCACATCGATGTTTATCATTAAATAAACTCTCTTAGCCTTTAATTAAACATGGTTTAAATTAAACAAACATCTTAATCTAATTCACAATTAAATAAACTAAACTAATCACCTAAACTTACTTAACTTAAGCTAAGCACACTTAGGGCATCATTAACCGTCTAATCAAGGTTTAGTGAGCTAAACTCACCGGATTAGTGAGCCGAGCGGACCAAAACGACAGGGACGACGCGAGGATCGACTTTCCTCAAAGCGGGCTGAGCATCCGGGCTCGGGAAGGCGGCCAAAACGGGCCAAACGTCTGCTGCATACCCATTTTTCCAGCCACTGCTTTGGGGTCAAGAAGGGCTGCACGGCGGCGGATCGGGCGGAGGAACGGCGGAGGAGGACCGGCGGGGCTTGAACGGGCGAGGCGGTGGCCAGGCGAGGCCTCACGGTGGCCGGAGGGAGCTCCGGCAGCTCCTGCGCTCTGAAATTTCTGGGCGTCGAACGGAAAGGAGCAGGGACAACAGCGGCAGGAGGCGGAGACGTGCGAGTGGCGCGGGGCAGACATGCGGCAGCGGCGACGGCGACGATGGCGTGCGAGCAGCGACGGCGACGAGCGGCCGAGCAAATGGCGAAGGGGCGTGCGGCGTGCGGCTCACGCGGGCGAGGCAGTGACAGGTGGGACGGCGAGGCGAGGCGAGGAGCGCGGGGGAGCGGGGTGCCGCGCGTCACGCGAGGCGGCGACGGCACTGGCGGCGACGAGCGGGCAGGCGGAGGGCGGCCGGTCGGGCGTGCGGCTGGCTTGGTCCGGCCGAAGCTCTCCCTCCTCCTCTTTCTCTCTCTTCCAAAGGTTGAAGAAGAAGTTGGATCAATCTCCTCCCTCCACTTGTCAAATTCTTCTTCATTTTGGCCAACCACCATGACATAGGGTGATGTCATCTTCCACTAAAATTCAAATCCCCCACAACTATCTTCAATAGGTCCAATTTCATTTTCCGCCGGGGCCTAAAACTTGTGCAACAATTTCTTCAATTCCACTTAATTCTCTTCCAATTAAATCTTAATCCCACTTGAATTAAATCAAATTGACCCCCATTAATTCATTCAACACCTCATCAATCAAATTGGTATTTTTCCTTACCACTGTGGCGTACTTGCATCCCAATTTCATAATCTCTGGCTTCAACTGAATGAAAACGGCCCTATTTATCCAGTCGAAATTAAAACCCGAAAATCTGGATGTCACATGATACTTCCATTGCATACTATTTAGACAAAGGGGGGGAATCTGCTCTTCACATTGCGGCATTTTGAGGCCACATCAATGTTATTGACGAGCTTATTAGATTGTGTCCTGATGCTTGTGACATAATAAACACCAAGGGGCAAACGGCTCTTCATGCAGCTGTTATGGGTGGACGAGTAAATGTAGTCAAGTACATACTAGAAATGCCAAACTTGGAGGATCTTATCAATGAACAAGACATCAATGGAAACACGGCTCTGCATTTGGCTGCATTTCATAAAAAATACAACATCATATACATACTTGCACGCGACAAAAGGGTAGATCGTTTGGCCACAAATAAGGATCATTCAACCGCTCTTGACATTTTTGCTGCTCACGATGAGGTATGCTTGCTTGAACACTATAGAGCCCTATTTGTTCACTTGTAGAGTAACTTTTTCAGTATCATTTAGAAACCGTGGCCTAGGTAATAATCATTTTGTATGCTCGGCTTGGAGGGAGATCTTTCTTTTCCCCTCCCGCTTCACTTAGCATTAATCGGCACACTTCCTATTACGTTAATTAAAACAAAGAAAAAAAAGGCTTTTTTGTCCCACTTAATCTATCATTCATATTTTGATAACAAAATATCAACATCAATTCACATAGAGTATTAATCTAAATGTGATTTGACATAATAGTCAGGAAATCCAAATTCATGATTTGAAGTTGTTACTGTTCTTTCATAAATATAAGTTCGTGTATAGTGTTTTTATTTATTATTAACTAACTGCATTGGGTCAAATTTTTTTTAATATACCAAATTAACTTTAAATTAGATATGTGCATTAGAATAATTTGGTGATCAAGTAAAATGTAAAATTTTTTAGACTACTGAAAGAATTGTTTAAGCCATATATAGTGTGTCGCCAAAGTAGCAACATTTGTGGCTAAAATGTTGTTCAAATTTTTACTTTTAATCTATGACATGGTTATGAATTTGCATTGCCATAGATATTTCATTTTACAACATAACTATCTTGCCAATAGTTATTATTGCACAAATGTAAAAAATACAAGTCTTTATAGATCTAGTTAATACATATAAAGACCCCTCTTAAAATCTGATTTAACAATTCAACCTTAAAAAAATCTGATTAAACAACAAAACCACAGAGGAGTTTTGATTAAAAATCTGAAAAAATAATTAAATAATAATAAAATAGGAGTTTTGACTCTTTTACTACTTTTGTGAAGTTTTGACGTGAACCATAGAGTTGTGTGGAAAAAAGAGTTTTGAATCTCTTTTTATCATGGAACTTTGATGTAAACAAAAAATTATAGATGAGTAGTGCAACTTCGACATAAACCCAATATACAGAGAAGAAGGAGACGAAGTGAATTAGAAAGATCTATTTCAACTTGAATTTGTTTATTTAAACTTGGGATTCTTCTACTTCATTTTTATTTACTTATTTTTACTTATTTTTCCTATCTTTTTTATTTCTTTTTTATTCCCATCCATCATTCCTTAATAAATAATTATTAAATAATAAAACATAATAATATACTTAAAAATTTAATAAATATAGATTCCTAGTATACATACATATAGAATAGAAACACATTCAAATATATAAAGCAAAATAGGACTAAATAAAAACAAAAATTGTCCATTATTTTTTATTTTTTATTTTTATATTAGAATTCAAATATTATTTTATACTTTTCATTTTTTAACCTAATAATTTTTTCAAACAAGAAAAATAGTTTTTATGCAATAGACATTAAAAAATCCTATCCACCTTCTCATGTGATATTTTTATCTGAGTTATATAGTATATTTGACTTTATAATATTTTGGGCAGGAATCCAATATGGGATCCTATTCTAATTTTTATTCTAGTTACCAAACATAACTATATAGTCTTAGGTTTTATGAGCCTTATGAATTTGACGCTTTCATAATTTGGATCAAGGGAATATGTAACATTTATCCTCGGAAATTAGAGTGGACAAAAATTTCAAGAGCGTAGTGCAACCTTGCTCTCCAAGAATTTTAGAATTTCATGTGCGATGCACATGTGAAATTCGGCTATAGGAGATGGGGATGTGGGCCGGAAAATTTTAATGTGGTTGGATTTACTGGGCTTAGTCTTGGAAATCAAACTGAGATTAGGGCCCCCTTGTCTTAAGTCCAAGTTTATTTAGCATGGTAGCTAAATCAAACCTAATTCATGACCGGACCAACTTAAATAACATTTATTTGATGTGAAAATGTCATTACTGAAATAAAAACCTTGATTGCCTGAATGCAATGCAAATGCAAAATTATGCGATGTTGATATTTTTATTTAAGGGTTAAATTCGATCCCTAATTTTTATATGAGATGACCAACAAGAACGGGAGACAAAATTTAGATGTCAATGTAGATTCACTTATGGAAGAATAGAAAATTCATGATAATTTGGCTTTTTGGAAATTATTCTATAAACCTCACAAATTGACTTGAATTCTATCAATATAATTGATGAACTATAAATATTAAATGAATCACCAAATTAGCAAAATTGTTAGCTAAAATGTTGTTCAAATTTTTACTTTTAATCTATGACATAGTTATTAATTTCCATTGCCATAGATATTTCATTTTACAAAATAATTATCTTGCCAATATTGGTACTGCACAAACGTGAAAAATAGAAGTCTTTATAGATCCAATTAATACATATAAAGCCCCCCCCTAAAATCTGATTTAACAATTCGACTTTAAAAAATATGATTAAACAACAAAACCACAATATTATATTAATAGCCAAACACTAACTGCATGTAGTAAAATTAGCTTTAAAGAATTTTAAGTTTGAACTTTTTGTTGTATTAACAGTTATGCAGTAACAAACTATTCAAGTAACAATGTATAGTTTAAAGCAAATCACTTAGCAAAGTTGATAGTTTTATTTATGGAGATGGGCCTAAGTTGGCCCGTCCGTTCAAGTTGGGCCCAAAAAGCCCGGCCCACGGGAATAGGGCCCATGGATGGGGGAAGGTATAAAAGGGAGGAGAGAGAGAGAGAAGACACCTTTTGGCGCATAACGTACATACGTCTCTTTCCCTTTCCCTTTCTCTTCCAAAAGAAAACAGTAAGCAAACGGCACTTTTATTCTTCCCTTCAAGGTGTCATCGGATTGAACGGGGCCAGATTTTCTTCCTCTTGTCGGCGTCGGTGTCTAATCTGTGGCTAACAAGGTACGCTCGAATCCGTGGTGTGCTTTACGATCGGTTATACGTGATTTTCTCGGGCTTCGTCTTCCGCATTGATTTAGGGGTTCGATTTAGTGTCGAATTCGTTTTTCGGGGATCCGTTATTCCCAACATTGGTATCAGAGCCCTAGTTCACGTTTTTCCCGACCTATTTGACGTTTTTTGATTGATTTTTCGCAAAAGCAATTCGGTCGTACGGATCGGGGCGAGAAATCCCGACACCTGAGCGTTGTTCGGCCATTTATCCGAGTTTTCGTAAGTCGAAATCGAATTATAATGGCATAGAAAGAAAGGCGATGTCGAGACGAGTCCGGCGACAGGTCGTGCGCCACTGGGCGACGCCGCACGCGCCCACACGCGTGGCCAAAAGGCGTTGCGCGTGGGCGCGACGTGCCCCGAAGCGCTGGCTCGCCCAGCGCGTGCGACACACGCGCCAGTCGGCGAACCGGCACGTGCTCGCCGCCGGTCCGCAAACCGACGTGTTCTGATGTCAGCATGACGTCACCCAGCGGTCAGTAACCGCTAGGGTGACGTCATTGATGACGTCAGCAGGACGACGTTTCGCCAGGCGGTCACCGGCCGGTAACCCGATCGGCGATCCGACCCGACTCGACCCGCGGACGCCTGGCACACGCGCAACACGTGCCGGATGACGTCTGCATGACGTTAGCCCGCGCACGCGCGCGGCACGTGCCGTCTGTTCGCCCGAGCCGGCCCCTTCGGCCCGACCGGTCCGACCTTTCTATCCGGTTCGACCGGTCCGTCGACCGACAACCGTTAACCGTTGACCATCGTTGACCGTTGACGACTGTTGACCGTTGACCGACGACTGTTGACCGTTGCCCCAAAAAAAAAAATTGTTTCTTTTTCAATTATGTCTGTGTGGGTTAGAGGTAATCCATTTTTTATTCTGTATTTGTTGCAGGAACTATGATGCGTTATACATGGATACCTGCAATCCTGAGAACGGACGAAGGAAGAGCTAGACTGAAAAGGCTAATGAAAGAGTTAGCTGATTATCGGTGGCTTGATGGTGATTTAGTATCACACATGGTCATGGTTAATCAAATGATACAGGAAATCATCTGGAATGGTTATCTTATGCCGGATTTTGAGAAGGTGCCGGCTTTGATGAACACTCTTCCACCTGAATGGCAAGCAGTGTTAGATCGGCTATGGGAGGTCAACGTGGTCTCGGATTATAAGAGGCTAGTGGAAGCTTTTGTAAGAGAGTACTATAAGATTGAGTTGGCCAAAACTTCAACCCTTAGATTGAGCGCCACATGGCGTAGAGTAAATGCGCCTTGGTGGTGACATGAAAGCTCTCCAAAAGTTTTTCCATGGTTGGCAAATGTGCCTTCAGTTTTCTCAGATGTTTTGACTGATAGATTGGAAGGGACATTCCCTATTTATTTCTTAGATTAGTTTGAGATGTTTTTTAGTGTTGAATATCTCTTTCTATGTTGATATTTCTTTTTGGATATATTACTTAGTGTAATGGATATGTTATTAGTAATAGTTGAAAGCATTATTATTTTATTGTATGTCAATTATCTGTTGCTTTCTGTTAATGCTGGTTGCTGCGGGTAATTAGCTGGGGGTAGTTTTAGAAGTTTTAGTAGCTTCATAGAATTGATTTTGCATATGACAATCATATTAATGATAGTTTTAAGTTATGATTTTTGGAGGATGATTGGAAACGTAGAGACCTTTTGATTCTGAAGCCTTACTTGAAATTATTCATTAATATGATGGGTCTATGTAAAAAAGGATGCATAAATGATAGGCATTAATAATTCGTGCATATTTGTCTGATGTGTTCAGATCAATGGCTTCAGCCACAAATAACATAGTTACCGAGTTGAACAAAGGTGAAAAGCTCAATGGTGACAACTATGAAATTTGGCACATGAAAGTCCAATATGTGCTGGAAGAGCAAGAAGTACTTGAGGCTCTTAACCTGACCATGGTAGAACCTGAAGAAGGAAACACTGCACAGCACATAAGAGATAAGGAAGCTTTTGCTGCGTGGAAACGAAAGAACTCTCTTGCTCGCATTACGTTGCTGAGCAGCATGGACAATGACGGCATGCGAGAGTTTAGGCGTTTTGACAATGCCAAAGAAATGTGGGAAGCATTGGTGGCAAGATTTGGTCATACTTCGGTGACCAGACTAAGGCAGCTCACTATCAGGTTTGACTCTTATAAGAAACCTCATGGTCAGACCATGAAGCAACATTTTAGAAATATGTCAAACATGATAAATGAGCTGAAAGATGCTGGCCATGTCCTCACAGATGAGCAGCAAGTGCAAGCAGTGATTTGTTCCTTGCCTCAGAGTTGGGAGCATATGAAGGTGCACCTGACCCATAATGATAATATCAAAACCTTCGGGGATGCAATGCGTCATCTTGAGCTGGAAGAGGACCGCCTCTTGGTGGCTAAGCCGGATGCTGAACTTTATCATGTTAGTTCTAGCTCACATGGAGCTTTGAGCTCCAAGCGTAAGCACTCTAACTGGTTTGATAAAGGGAAAGGCAAGGAAGAAGCAGGTTCTTCAGGGAAGAAACCCAAGTTTAACCAACATGATAGAGGAAAGCGTCCTCGTATGAAGAAGCTTACAAGGGTGAAATGCTACAACTGTGACAAGAAGGGTCACTATGCTCGCGACTGTTGTGAGCCAAAGAAGGTATGCACCCCTTGTACTTTTCAGAACTTTGCTTTTGTGTCGAGTTCTGTGTTCTTAACTGAGTCTAATCCTTTGTGGACTGTGGATTCAGGAGCGACGGACCATGTAGCGAAGGATAAAGAATCCTTCGTGGAATTCCGACGAGTACCAACTGGAACTAAGTGGGTCTATGTGGGAAACAACTCCAAAGTTGAAGTAAAAGGAATTGGCACATGCCAACTGAACATGCGTGGTGGACGCACTTTATTCCTACATAATGTATTGTATGCTCCAGAGATTCGTCGGAATTTAGTGTCTGTTTTAATATTGGTTAGACTAGGTTTTAATATGAACTTCTATAATAGAGGTGTAGATTTGTATTTGGATACAAACTACTATGGTTGTGGTTATTTTCTGGATGGTTTCGTTGTATTAGATATTGAGTATGTTAATGCAAATGTTTGTTATTCCCTTATCACGTCTCCTAATTCATATGATAATGATGTGAATGTGTGGCATGCTAGACTTGGTCACATTGGCCAACAACGTATGAATAGACTAGCCAAAGAGGGCTTGTTAGGCAACATTGAAAAAGTCGATTTGCCCATATGTAAGCATTGCCTAGAAGGGAAAACGACAAGGAAACCATTTGGGAAAGGTAAAAGAGCTGAATTTCCTCTGCATTTAATCCATCTGATGTCTGTGGTCCAATGAATGTGAGAGGAAGGCATGGGGCTGTTTATTTCATTACATTTATTGATGATTATACTCAATTCGGATATGTCTATTTGATTTCTCATAAATCTGAAGCAATAAGTTGTTTCAAAAGGTTTATAAACTTGGTAGAGAATCAATCAGACAAGAAAATAAAAATATTGAGATTTGATCGAGGTTGAAAATATTTATTTGATGAGTTCAGAAAATTATGTGATGAAAAAGGAATAGAAAGACAGTTGTCTATTCCATATACTCCTCAACAAAATGGTGTTGCAGAAAGAAGAAACAGAACCGTACTGGAAATGGTTAGGTCCAGATGGCGCATGCTAACTTACCTATCACATTTTGGAGTGATGCATTGTTAACTGCTGCCTATATACTTAACCGGGTGCCTTCCAAATCAGTTACTTCCACTCCATATGAGTTATGGACAGGTAGAAAACCGGACTTAAGTTTTCTTAAGCCATGTGGTTGTGCTGCCTATACACATGAGTCATCTCACAAGTTTGGGAAATTGGGTTCTAGAGGAAAGAAGAGTATTTTCATAAGATACTCAGAACACTCAAAATGGTATGTGTTCATAGGTGAGAAGGAAAGTGGGAATATAATTGAATTTGAATCACAAAATGTCACATTCCTAGAGGATGAATTTCCTAAGAAGGGCGAAATAGGGGAAGATTGTTCCCTATTTGAGACCTTGGATCAGGATAATGATGTTAGAGGAGTTCGTCCAAGTGGGAGTACTATGAGAAGTGATGAATTGAATTCAACTCATTCTCAATTGCAATCACATGATGAGATGCCGTCATCATTATCTAATACAAGTGGGAGTATGATGGGGAATGATGTACATAGTGTACAATCTCCCATACAACGAACAAGTCGCCAAAGTATTCCCCGTCGACATTTTGACATTGAAGGGGAAACTTTTATGGTTGTTCCACAAGATGAGAATGAGCCAAGAAATATTAATGAGGCTCTGAATTGCCCTAGTAAGGAAAAATGGATTTATGCAATAGAAGAGGAAATAGAGTCAATGAAATCAAACCAAGTCTGGGAACTGGTTGATCTTCCAAAAGGACGCAGAGCTATTGGGAACAAATGGGTTCTCAAAATAAAGCGAAAGGCTGATGGCTCGATAGAAAGGCATAAGGCTCGCCTTGTGGCGAAGGGGTATAATCAACAGGAATGAATTGACTATGAAGATATGTTTTCTCCTGTAGTGAGATTTACCTCGATTCGTATTATTCTAGCAATAGTGGTAAGTTTGGATTTTGAATTATATCAAATGGATATAAAGACTGCTTTCCTCAATGGAGAATTAGAGGAAGAAATATATATGGAACAACCTTCTAGTTTCATAGTGAAAGGCCAAGAAGAAAAGATATGTCGACTTTTGAGATCGATATATGGCCTCAAGCAGTCATCAAGACAATGATATATACGTTTTCATAATACCATAATGGCATATGATTTTACAATGATTGATGAGGATCATTGTGTATATATCAAAATATCCAAGGATCAATTTGTGATTATATCATTATATGTTGATGATATACTTATTGCTGTAAGCAATATGGAGTTTGTTAAGACTGTCAAGAGTTGGTTGTCTTCCAACTTTGAGATGAATGATATAGGTGAGGCTGCATACATTCTTGGAGTTAAGATTTCAAGAGATCGTTCGAAGAGATCGTTGTCTCTTTCGCAAGAAACCTATATAAATAAGGTTCTTGAACGATTTCGTATGCAAGACTGTAAACCCATAGACACTCCTATTGCAAAAGGTGAAGGATTGGGCCATAGACTGTGTCCAGGGACTCCACAGGAAAAGGAACAAATGGAACATGTTCCTTATGCTAGTGCTGTTGGGAGCTTGATGTATGCTATGATGTGTACAAGACCCGACATATGTTTTGCAGTTGGAATGGTGAGTAGATACCAATCCAATCTAGGTCCAGCACATTGGAAAGCCGTCGAGAGAATACTGAGATATCTAAAGGGAACTGCTGATTTCAAGTTGAATTACCAAGGAAAGGATCTGCGACTTGAAGGCTATTCAGATGTTGATTGGGGAGGAGATTTAGATGAAAGGAAATTTACCTCTAGATTTGCTTTCTTACTGAACAATGGCGCCATATCATGGAGTAGTAAGAAGCAAACGTGTATAGCCTTGTCCACGATGAAAGCTGAGTTCGTGGCATTATCAGCAGCGGTACAAGAAGGAGTTTGGCTTAAGAGATTTTTGGATCATTTAGGTGTTATTGAGAAAGCTGCAAATCCATTATTGGTTAACTGTGATAGCCAAGTAGCTATAGTGTACACCAAAGATCCAAAATATCATGGCAAGACCAAACATATAGATACAAAGTATAACTTTGTGAAAGATATGGTTGCACGAAAGGATGTGAACTTATAGTACATATCTACGCATAGAATGGTAGCAGATCCTATGACAAAGCCAATACCTAGAGATGTGTTTTGTGGTCATGTAAAATCTCTAGGATTGCGTAGAGTCTGATGTACTGAATTGTAATTTCCCTGAGTTGTTCACATTTATGAAATTTTGTTTTTCATTGATTAATGCCTATGAATCTTTGTATGATCTTTATGCATCTTAATGCTCAGTGCATTATTTTAAGTTGAGAAGTATGTCGGACAGGTAAAAGATTAGCCCACTCACACGGGTAATCGCCTCTATTTGCTATGTGATAAATAGAGATGAGACTGTTTTTAAGCTTATTATCTAGGTGATAATCGAGAGCTCAAGCTTAAAACACGTATGTCGCCTTAACTGAGTGTTAAGATGAGGACATAATACTTACTATGTCCGAAAGTAAAATATCCAACATATTTTACTTTATCTGTCTAAGATGCCAGATGTGAGTTCTGATGAATTTTGTAAATGAGTAGATACGTGAACTCAAGTTAGACATTAGGTATGTCTGAACTATCATCTGTACGGTATTGAAAGGTGTAGACATACGCTCCATGGGAAAGGGGTTAATACAGTAATACGTATTTCATACTACGTATGCATGAGACAACCAATAAGAGTGACAAAAAGTTTGATCTCAACTTTTATGACGTGTGCGACTCTTGAGGAAAAGAGTTCCTTAATTTTTAGTCCCCTCATGACTCTTACTTATTCTCAAGATTTCTATTTAGTGTTTGCTATCTTAGGGTGTTGCTAATGGTCATGAGATTATTCGATCTAATGGGGCATTTCTAGAAAAGCAAGCTGAACTGAAATTGAGAGTTTGAAGGGAAGAGGAAGATCGATTTTGGAGAATTACATTATAGTTTTGTATTCACTGGTCGACTAATTATGACTGTCTTTGTGATAATTATAATTGTGAATACAATATATATATATCATGTTTAAAATAGATCAAGAGAGATATAAATGTGATCGATCGATCTAGGGTACTGCATACTAAATCTATTCGGAGTGTGACGCCCATTATGAGTATATATTCCTAACAGATGTATAGCAACGAGCTCTCAAAGTATGCTGGTCACACGGATTATTCACCGGTATGAAAGTTGAAGAGAGATAAAGATAATCATGTTTGGCCCACCATGTGCGAGTGGGAGATGATAGTTTTATTTATGGAGATGGGCCTAAGTTGGCCCGTTCGCCCAAGTTGGGCCCAAAAAGCCCGGCCAACGGGAATAGGGCCCGTGGATGGGGGAAGGTATAAAAGAGAGGAGAGAGAGAGAGAGAGAGAAGACACCTTTTGGCGCATAACGTACGTACGTCTCTTTCCCTTTCCCTCTCTCTTCCAAAAGAAAATAGTAAGCAAACGGCCCTTTTCTTCTTCCCTTCAAGGCGTCATCGGATCGAACGGGGCCAGATTTTCTTCCTCTTGTTGGCGTCGGTGTCTAATCTGTGGCTAATAAGGTACGCTCGAATCCGTGGTGTGCTTTACGATCGGTGATACGTGATTTTCCTGGGCTTCATCTTCCGCATTGATTTAGGGGTTCGATTTAGTGTTGAATTCATTTTTCGGGGATCCGTTATTCCCAACAAAAGTAATATTCATTGTTAGTTAAATTCATCGTTTGATTGATAAATACATATTATTTTTGTAAGATATAATGTAGAAAGATTGTAAATAGTGGGTTGTATGAATCTCATCAAAACAAATTTTTTCAATAATTATAAATCTCAAATCCATGCAACATGCGTGTCTTCAAATAGTTCAAGAGTCATTGTGTGTCTTATTTTTCTTGAAAACAATGCAAAACAATTAGGATTGGGATACTCTATCGTTGGGGATAGGTAAAAGGGAAAAAAGAAAGAAAAGAAAGATGTAGAATAAATCTGGACTGTCTAATGGCCCTTGCACTGAGGCGTAAACTATTCAAAGGCTAACTTTAAGATGTAATTAATCGTAACTTTAGAGGTCCCAATCCAGAAGTTTATGCACATTACAGTCATATTAAAGAAGCAGAATATCTCGTACAATATAGCTAAAGTCCTTTTTCTTTTCGGCCCCTTTCCAACGGCTTCTGAGGTAAAAGAGAGAACCTGCACCCTACCACAACTAAGAAAAGGATTTCAAACGGTACCTAAAACAGTAATTGCTTACTCTGGGAAACTCTATTTATTGGTTTTGTCTACCTGCCACCTTATCTAAAAGCGATGAATTGAATGAATTCTCCTCAATGTTTTTGGACTCACTGGGAGTTCTACTTGTAAGCATTTTTTAGTGTGTAAAGTGAGGGTCTGGAAGTATTTAGCCAGGAAAGACCACTACTTAATTGATATTTTCTGTACAATTTAAGGTCGGCTACAGAGCTGGAAAAGTTCATCATGTGTTGAAAGGATGTCATGGAATCCAGTGTTATCAAGACTGGGTCACTGAATATGTTGAGAAGAGGTTAGACAAGCAATTTGTTGAGGGCCAACCAGTTGTCTCGATAACCAAAGGAATTAATACAGGCAACCGAGACAATGTCGATTCGTCAAAAAGAAGCATTATCGACCTTCAGCTACTTGTGGCAGTGCTCATAGCCACAGTGACCTTTGCTGCGGCCTTCACGATGCCTGGGGGTTATTACGACGAGGGACCCGACCCAGGAATGCCAATTCTTGCTGACAGGGCTGCTTTCAAAGCCTTCGTGATATTTAATACAACTGCATTCTGTTTCTCCATCCTGGCATTATTCTTACTATATGATCCTTCTTTCTGGGGCGCTCGCCAACAGGCAAGATACAACACCGCCGCAGGATGTTACATTTACTTTGCGATATGCGGGTTGGTGCTGGTCTTTGCTTGCGGTACGTATGTCGTACTGACCAGAACCATCGGGCCCGGGATTGTTCTTTTTGTTGTGTTTGGATGTCTCCTGACTATGCACCGCATCGGTGTTTTCCTTGACCCCGAGGTTGGTTTCTGGTTGCCACGTAGCTCTCTCAGGAGATTCGTCCGAAACATACTGTTTGATTATGGGATATTCTAGGAAAGCTGCTAACAAGTTTGGGCCGTGTGCACGGGATATTTTCATTTTTGCATTGTTAGCCTTATTTTCCGGCACTTTTATGTTAGCTGTCAGGTTTGAAACCCCTAAAAGTGGACCTGTTGGATTGAGAATCGGCCAAATAGCCATGTAAAAGATGAATGGAAAGCGGAAAAGGCCAACAAGTTGAGACTTTTTGTGTATGTGAAGGATGCATAAGCCGATTGCATCACAGTTAGCCAAATGAAAACCAAGAGGGTTAGCAGTTGCTGAGCAATATGCGGTTGAACTGCCAAGTCGGTATTGATTGGTGATATTTGTTAGCTTGCAAGTAAAGTGTTGGATTTTGGGTATTTTATTAAAAAAATGCTCTTCGTAGGATCATTGAGTTTTAGTTGATTTTACCATCAATTGCTATTACTTCAATTTCCATGAATCCCTCGAACATTCTTCCACATCAAATTGATTTGTAACTTACCTACTTCTTTTAAAATTTGCAAATGAAAGGGTAGAGAGTAATAAATTACCAACACCATATTGAATCTGCCAACATTAAATTGAGTAGTAAGTTAACTACTTCTAAATTTTATAAGTGGATTGGCTGAAAGATTAGTATGTTACCTATTTGGCAATGAATATACCAATATCTATTAAATTAGTAAGTTGCCAATGTCTTTTAAGTAATTTATTTATATATATATGTGTATATATGCACGAAACTCTTAAAGTAGCAAAACCTTAAGCATGTTCATATATTGCAATATTAGAATTAACTTGGGATAGGTGGTAAAATCCTCAGTTATCCTGGTTCAACTTTAATATATGAAAGAGTTTTAGTTTGGTCGGTGCAAGAGAGGGGATTTAAAGATTGCTTAACGGAACTCCTAATCCTTTCTAAAGGGCTTGGTGTCAGGACATGCTCTAATATGGAGGCAACTTGTTACTAGCTTTTGCCTTCATGACATGTGGCAATTTATCCACAGTTACTTTTCTCATATGAGAATTGACACATGGCAGTGATATGTCGGTGCATTTTCCAAATGTACGGGAAGCTGGATAATTGGAGCAAGCAGTCACCGAATAGCGTGAGCCAGCAGTAAGGAAGGCCAGACAACGCCCGGTGGTAAAAAAATGAGACAAGGAGTTGCTTCTGTCTATTAGTATTTGTGAGGTTTGTGGTTTTTTCTCCATGCTAAAGAAAACTTTCCTCCAACCAAGTTTTTTACTTAGTTGGATATAAGTTTGAATTTTATGAACATGCAAATGTGATTAAATTGCGAGTGATGTTCGTTTTTCTAAGTATAAATTAGATCTATTGTATGTTGAATATATTTGCATTTGTTGTCTTCGTTCACCACGCGTCCCTCTTGGATTATACTTCACCGCAACCCATCACTGCTCAACAAAAGACCAACACCCATCTCTCTCCTCTTCCCTCTTTGTCTCTCTCCACCCGCTCAACTGTTGCCAAACGACGCGACCGCTGAACCCCCATAACCACCATGAATAGAGCGATCTGAGCCATTCTGAAGAAAATCAAAGGAATTAAGAGAGCAATGATTCAAAGGTAAATTTCCCCGGAGAAAAATGTTCTTCACTAAAAACCATAATACACAATTTGCTTCTACAGTATATACTACTATTTATATTAAGAGGACAACCAAATTTCCTAATCTACATTCTGAATATCTAATTTTAACTATTGACTGGCTCAATTAACCCACAATTAAAATAATTAGAATCAAATCATATCTCATACTCTAATCTAATCTTCCGATTGTAATATTATTAACCTTATCAACCTCCCTCCAACTAGGATTAGGTGGAAAATCTAGTCCCAATTTGTATCGTAACCTGCAATGATCAAAGTGTGGTAAAGCTTTTGTAAATATATCAACAATTTGATGAGTAGCGGGAATACAACAGACTTCAAGTAACTTGAAAGCAACTTTCTCTTGAATGAAATGAAAATTAATCTCCACGTGCCTTGTCCTTGCATGAAGGACCAGATTCACTGTCAATTAAATGGCCAAGCAGTTATCACTATAAAGCAAAATTGGACCCTTGAGTGGAATAAGAACCTCCAACTCTGATACCATGTGAGGAAATCAAAAAAACTAAAAAAGCAATGATTCAAATGTAAATTTCCTAGGAGAAGATTGTTCTTCAATGGAAACCATAATACACACTTTGCTTGTACAATATATACTGCTATTTATATTAAAAAGACAACCAAATTTCCTATTTTATATTCCAAATATCTAATCATACGGATGACCGGATCAATTAACCCATAATTAAAATAATCAGAATCAAATCATATCTCCTACTCTAATCTAATCTTATGATTCACAAATAATATTATTAATCTTATCAAGCTCTACCATCTGCTGTCAGAGCCGACAAGGGGGCCACTTGGACTTAATGCACCGCTTTGTCTCTTTCTCACCAACTCCATCTCCTCTCTTAAGCTTTTGGTACTTCACCATGAGCTCCGTCATGTGAATATTCGGCAACGACAAGATCCAGAGGAGGCGTTTCCAGATTTGGAGGCCCATGAACTTAGTTTGTGTGCCCAAACGCAAGAGCATTTAAAACATACCAAAAACACCCTCCTCACTTTTGAACACAAGAACACTTTACAACTTCTATTTCTCATAACACCATTTTGCATCCGTCCATAAAACCTCATAGTCGAAAAGATCATATTGCCCTTGCTCAATCAACACAGCAAAAATACCTTCTTCTCAACGTCTTTCCTTTCATGATGCCACACGAAGTGTCGAAGCCTAGTCTCTTCCACACGCCACCATCACCACCACCCTTGGAAGTCAACCCAACACCTCCGGTTGCCATATCCCGTCTTTGAGCTCCTACAGCTGACAGTGCAAACTAGGAGATTTAATCTTTTAATTTTTTTACAAGCGAGATTGAATTGGGGGATTCCATGAGATTTTTGTTTCGTGAAAAATAAATAATATTTAAAAATAATTAATTATATTGCTTGAAATAATTAGTTAATAAAAATATTTTTTTATTAACAGACAATAAATTTTTAAGCAATTCAAGCAATTATTTGTAGGAAAAAGTTTTCTTAATAATTTGTTTCCTGCTAAGCAAACACACCCTTAGAGGAAAAAGCTCTTAAAGAGAATTGGCACATGCAAAGGACCATTAGAGTTCAACTGAACAAAATTGGGGGGTAATTGAAGCAACAGCCTTAGAATTATTGTCAATATCCAATAGAAAAATTCAAAAATATATATTGTTTGCATCTCTTAGTAATAGATTAATGAAAAAATTTTAATTATGAACAAAAATATATAAATATATATTGTTATTAATAAAAAAATTGTTGACAATTTTTCTAAATGAAACAATGATTTTTTATAAAATATCAAATCATGAATTTTTCATTAAATAAATGCATCCTAATAATTGTAATTTGAATAATCAAAATAAAATCCTAAAACTTTTCCTATAGATGCTCAATCAACTCCTCTCATATAAAGATCAACCAAATCCTAAATGTGACACACTGCCACATGGCACTCTCACTATTTTTTGTACAATTTAACTAACAAAGTTAATAAGTCCAATTAGATTGAATATTTGCTCAAATATTTCAAGATTAAATTGATGGAAACCATTGGGGATGCCCTAGCGGCCACCTATGAAGCAAGGAGTCATGTTTGACACATGTCAACGTGTTCGACACACTCGGACACGCTCGGACACACGGTCAACGCGTGTCGAATTTCCCAACACGTGGTCAACTTTTCTCGACACGCATGTCCGAGAGAGAGATTGTTGAAGAAGACGATGGTGGGTAGAGGTGAGGCTGAGGAAGCGGAGGTGAGGCCGCGACGGTGAGAGGAAGAGCATAAATTGAGGTGCGTTGCGATGGAGGGCCGGCAACAAGGCTATAACTGCTGCAAAAGAGGAAGGGCCGGAGGCAATAGTGACGAGGAGGAAGAAACTGAGGTGGCGGGGGAGCTGGTTGTGGTGTGGGGGGAAGGGGAGGGAGAGAGAGATAGTAGGGAAGACACTGAGGGGGTGATTGATGGGGGCGTGGGGGAGGGAAGGGGGGGAGAGAGAGCAGGGGAAGAACATGGATGGAGGGGATTGATGGGGGTGCAGCGTCGCAAGGGAGCAGGTGGTGGCGTGGGGCGAAAGGGAGGGGGAGGGGGAGAGAAGAGAGGAGAGAAGGGGAAGAAACCGAGGGGGATGGGATCGATTGATGGGGGGCGCAGGGAGTAGGTGGTGGCGTAGGGGAAAAGGGAGGGGGAGAGAGAGAGGAGAGAAGGGGAAGAAACTGAGGGGGCTGGGGGTGATTGATGGAGGGCGCAAGGAGTAGGTGGGGACATAGGGGGAAGGGGAGGGAGAGAGAGTGGGGGCAGAGTTGCAGAAATCGAAGGAGGGGGGATTTTGGGGTGGTGACGTGGGGAGAAGAGGGGAAGAGATAAATGAGGAGAGAGAAATGAGGAGGGAGGGTTTGAGGCGAATAATTTTTGTTAAAATAAAAAACATGTTTTCAAATATGGACATGTATTAATTATGAATATGTTTTTTAAATTTTCTATGAATAGATTTATTAATATTATTAGTGAAAATTTATTCTAAGTTCTTATTTATTTTTTTGTAAATTTGAATTAAGTTAATTAAAAATAAAAATATTTTTTAATATATAACGTGTCGGAACGTGTCGAAATTCTCTATTTTTAATAAATGAAGTGTCGACGTGTCGTATCGTGTCGTGTCGTGTCGTCATGTCGTGTCATATGTCGGTACTACTTAGGTGGCCACTCTTCCCACATGAGAATGGAGAGATGTGAGATTCGAATCCCCACCTTCTCATAAGAGGTTGGGGTGGGACGACGATTTAACTTCATATATGGATTTTGACTCTCATACCTTGCAAACAAGTAGGGCAACAATTTAAGAATGAGGGTTAAAATAAAAATAGAGTAGGATTGACCAAAAAAAAAAAAAATTGAACAAATGAAAGGCCCTATCACACTAGTTGGACTTAATTATCCCAAAAAAAAAAAAAATCCAAAATCTGTTTGGTTGCTATTTCATCGGATTGAATGGTCGCCTCAAAGTTCATTGGAAAATATCTCCCCGCTCACATCGAAAAAGAGTAAATTGATATGTGGAAATGTGCTTGATTGATCGCCATGATTGTTGGAGGGACAATGGGGTTGCATCAGCTTTTAGCCATATAGGAAGCTTTTTGGAGATATTTTAACTGAACTCCTGATAATGACTCACCTCATTTTGTTATTAGAAATTAAAATACAGTTGGTGACAAAAAATAAAAAATAAAATACAGTCAATATCGTTCATGTTAGAGAGTGATTGTCACGTATGAATTATAATATATATTTTTTACTCTATTTCGCATAAGAGAGCCATTCTGCCGAAGATCCTCAATGCATGGGATCTTATCTTCTTCCAATTTGGGTTGAAGATAATTCCTTCCCACCCGATCCCTAATGGGTCATTCGTAACCTTTAACATCACTGACCCTAGCCTCCAGAATCACCAAGCCACTCTTCCTCTCTCTTGCATTTCTCTCTCCTGTTTCTCTCACTGCTTCTCTCGTCTGAGCACCAGCCTTCGCTCGCCGACCGTTTCCGCGACGCTCTTGATCCTCTGACCGTGACACCCTCGACCTTAGCGTGTCCCGTCAGTCATGCTCGTCAACCGCCATCCTCGATAGGCTCGTCCTTGTCCTCTTCTCCGATACACGTTCCTCTCTATTCCCCCATCTTTGTCAGCGTGTGTCCTCCTTGCCGACTTCAGCAGCAGCACTTGTGTCATATTCTACCTCAAGATTCCATTCGTCATAACAATTGTCGAAGAGAATAAGACAATGGCGGCAATAAGCCTAAATCGAAGGCTTGGATTGAGCATGAGCTTAGGATCCCGGCTTCTTTGTGCTAGATCTAAGTCAAGATATAAGGTAAAGGAGGACCTCGGATTGAGTTGGTGACATTGTTAGAAGAAATAAATGATCCATTAATGAAATAAACATAACAGAAAAATAAATCGGACACCATATTTACATGTTTTAATCAATCCGATATATATCCAAGGGGAGAGCAGTAAAAAATTCTATTGTAAATTAAACAATATAACAAATATTACAACTACACTCAAGTAACTTAAACATTCTTAGTGTTTCCTAATCACTAAATGCACTCAATAAATCAAATAGTATTTAACCCTCGCAATTTCTTGTGAAACAGTCTTTCTATTTCACAAAGGAATTCACAGATCTTACTCACAAGATTTAATTGAATTTAACACTTATGTTTTTAAAAGTGTTATTCATAATAAGTCGCCTCTTGAATACTTTTCACAAAGAAGATACTTATATGTAAAGAAGAGTTAGATTTAAAATAGGAAACACATTTTCAGGAAACCAACTCCAACTAAGAGACCTTATCATTAAGCAAAGTTTACTTTTCATATTAAAACTCGATATACATTTTCAACAATCTCCACCTTCGCTCGATGTGTGAGCTACGTTTCAATTGATTTGCTAAAATCTAAACTTCTTTGCTACTTTCCCAAAAACCCTCGTGGACTCCTCAATCGCCACATGCATCTTCCGGGTACAAATCTCACTTGAATTTCACCATAACCATAGACATCATCAAAACTCCACACACCTTTAACCGCTCCATAAGAATTTTCCGACATTAACTCCTCAACCATAGATAAAGTAAAACCATCATTATATCCATATCTATCAAGAGATTGAACTGCACCTAATCAAACTTAGCAACTATAGAAATTGTTGTCTCTATTGGCTTCATCTCACTACAAGCATTTGCTTGTAAAAGTTTCTACTTGCAACTCCACTTTAAACTAAACAATGTCTGAATTCGTTTATACACTGTCACAATTGCTCATATATAAATGTACTGGAGATTCGTTAAATGTAACTTCTCTACTAATAACAAGTGAATTTAATTCTAAGTACTACAACCGATAACCTTCTTATGTTGTGCATAGCCTAGGAATATGCATTTTCTTGTCTTCTTTCACTCACTCAAAGCACAAGCAACCAATTATTCTAATAAGAGAATAACCAGCAACATTACCTAACCAAATTTCTTCAAAAATCCGACCTCTAATTGCAGTTGATGGGGATATATTTACTAGGTAACTCATAGTACCAATCACATCCGCCAAGAATCTCCTAGCCATTCCAGCACTAGAGTGTAATACATTGCGGTTCACTAACACCAATGTAGTACCTCACTATGCCTTCTTCAAGCATAATCTATTTAATAGCTCCAAGTAGTACTCTGTTGTTGACTCCTGAATTTTTACCAACAAATTTAATAAGTTTCAAAACCCGAGACTTGGGATTCTTAATTGTGATAGGGCCCGATTCTCAATCAAAAAGAGTTATTTACATGTCTTTATAACTCTATTTGTCTGTAAAGACATATAACATCTCATTTCATATGCATTTTAGTGTCATTTAATCAAAACATCAAAGTTTCACTTTTAGATTGACTTTTTGGTCAAACCCTAAACCCTAAAAAGTCGATTGTTGATCAAAATTTGGCAAATCATGTAAAAATCACAAATAAGTGTCAATTTGATGTTTACATGTACAATTAGGCTTTTACACTTCAAATTTTCATGAAATAATCAAAGGTTGACTTTTTCAATCAAGCTAAAGATTTGACCTTGGATTCAAAAAAATGAAAAATTCATTAATTTCTAGACATGTTTTATTTGGCTTCTTCTAAAATTTGATTGAGGAGAGCAAGTATAAAATTCCATTGTAGATTTGAGCGAGGGACCATAATCAATCAAGATTTCAAGCCCTATTTCAAAATTCCAAGCTCAAATGGGCCATTGATCATCAATCGAGTACAAGTTTAAGGCCATGGTTAACTTTTTCTTTGAAGTCAAAGAGCACTAGAAATATAATTAGGCCAAGCACAACTCAATTTCAATATCAATTATTACAAGATTATGACAATTTGAGCATGAAACAACAGTTGGGGACCTTGGGTCAAACTCGAGTCAACCTGCTTAAGTCCAATTGGGTCCAGCCCATTAGATCGAACCTAATTGGGCCATTCAACCTATTGGGCCAAAAATTTCAAGCCCACCAGCCCACTAACATGGCCAATTGGCCTCTCTCACTATATCACATATTTACCAAATTGCCACTCTTCTAAATTTATCTAAATATCATGTCATATCATCAATCTAGGTGCACTCTCATCTTGGCCATTCAATCTCATCTAATCGTAGACATGGATGGTGTCATGCCACTCATATGTGCTTGAGCAAGAGCCGATAGGGTCCTTTCTTAGCCATTAAGGAATAAACCTTAGCCATTAGATTAAATATTGACATGTAGGGCTAAGATTAATTAATTTTAAAATTTCCCTCCAAATTTTCCTCTCTAATTCCTTCTCTTACTTCACTTTGGCTAGCCATAAGGTCACAAGAACAAAAAAAAAAATTGAACAAAAGCTTAAACTCTCTCTCTCTCTCTCTCTTTGCCGGCTGAATTATGCCCTCTTGCTGCCAATCCCGACGTGCAACCACTTTCCCCGACGTGTCCTTGAATCGTTTGTGGTGACCCATGGTTGTCACCAAAATCTCACTGATTAGGCCGGTTTTCCATTGTTGTTTGCCGACGGTCTCAATTAAGAGCACTAGGCTCCTAATGACAATTTTGTATGATCGTCTAATGACTTTGATTCAGCTATTGCTTCAATCTTTAAGATAATTATCAAGGAAAGAAGTAATGAAATTGAGTAGTTATTAATAGATAAAGCTAGTTCAATTTCCGCAAAATAAAAGTAAATCGCCTGTTAGATTACCTAGGACTTCAATCCTTACTTGGCCAAATTATCCTAGATGAACATCGCTGTTGATTTTGATTATTTCATTTTTTTTCTTTTTTGGCATGGTATGATTTGCTTGATCAATTCCATAATTATCATGATATGGCCGAAATTTCTAAGATGACGGTGAATGTGATTAGGATCAAGTTTGGTTGATTTTGGTGATGATTTCTTGAAGTTTTCATGAGTTAATTGGGTAATTTTTTTAGTTCATTGAAGTTGAATGCATGATGGCATGATTCAATGTTCTTTAGGATGAGTTTTTTTTTTTTTTTTTTTTTTTTTTTTTTTTTTTGGGGGGGGGGGGGGGGTCAAAAACAAACCAATTCATTAAAGAACAAGTACTAGTTGAACAAAGATAGTCAATTCGTAAACATAATGAGTCCCATAGGGGTTAGGGAGGCTTAGAAAGCCAGTATGGAAGTGTTATGTCCTTCCTAGAGGTGAACGGCCAATAGAAAAAACTAATGGATTACTAAGCCCAAAGACCTAGCATGGACTCTCACAAACCCTACCAATCACAATATGATACTCAAATTTATCAATTTAATCATGCAATCTTATTTAATTATGAGTCCACTAATCAATTAAGGTTGATTAGAAACCCATCTATAGACTAGAGATTTGCTAGAATAATGTAATGTCCTTTTGGTACATTTTCTCTTTATTTTCAAAACCATTTTGTAAGCAATCTAGATTGATTCTAAATGACCAACATACAAACATGATCATGCGGATGCGCAATCAATAATTTAATAACCAATAATCAAAGCACTAAATAAATTGCTCAAATAGGGCAAGAACCTAAATACCTCAAGCAAGCAAAGCAAAACCTTATTAAGGTTAATTTTCAAATATGTACAATGTATTAATTATTAATGCATGTCTAGCATAAACATTATTTCTAAATGCTTATGGACTTCTAATATAATCTCTCTTTTTTGAAGATTTTTTATTTGTGAAAATTAAATATGCTAAGCATGAGATGCAATTTTAACTCTAAATTTGACCTAATTCTAATGATGGGCAAAAATATTAAAAGTAGGGAAAGTTCCAAATAAGGACCCGAAGTTGACCAATTTTCTCAAATAAAGACTCGAAATGAATTTTGTGTTAGATAAAGATATAAAATAGACCCATTGTCTCAAATAAGGACCTTAAGTGGTTGAATCAATTCCAAATAAGAACCTAAGCTTGCTAGTCAGCCAAATATTCGCTGGCTATCAAGCATGTAACATTTCCGATGACCAGAGTTTGGGTAATTTTGTTGAAAAAAATATAGGGAAAATTAACAAATCCTAAAATAGAAAAAAAAAAAAAAAAAAAAAAAACCCTAGGTTTTCTACGATCTTCATGTTCCTTGTACCCATACTCTGCAAAGTCAAAGATCAAAGTTCTCCCCATTCCTTGTACCCATCCTCCGCAAAGTCGAAGACCCAAATTCTCCGCCGATTGAGGCACAAATTCAAAAAAAAAGAAAAAAACCATATGCTTCTTTCTTTGTTTGCGGAGACCCAAATTCTCCGCCGGTTGAGCAAGGTGAGGAGTGACGAGAATCGAGTCGTGATGATGATCGGGCATCGATTTGGTTGAGGAGCAGCAGGGGAGAAGAAAGAAGAAAATGTAAACATCTAAATGAATAACCTAAACTTAATTAATTCAGAATTTTCTCTTTTTTTTTTCCAATCACAAATTTCTGACAAAATTGCCCCTATTTTAATCGCCGGAAAATGTCTACCGGTGAGCTAAGGTCCTCAATAGAGATTAACTTGATCACTTCGGGTCTTTATTTGACACAAAATTTACTTCGGATCCTGAGTTGAAACAATTGGTTCACTACGGGTCCTTATATGACACAAAGTTCACTTTGGGTCCTTATTTAAGAAAATAGATTCACTTCGGATCCTTATTTGGAATTTTCCCTGAAAAGTATGACTGCCATGGATGGTGACATGGCTATGACGTGGCATAACAACGTCGAAAACATAATGACATGGCAAGATGACATAGCATAATGATGTTACAAATATGTATGCATCCTATTCTATATGATATGCACATGTTATTATTATACATTTTTGAATAAAATTCGAAATAATTAAATATTAAAAAGAAACTATCTAAATTGAAAGATTATCCAACTCAAATGAGGAAATAAATTAAATTAAATCCTCTTCAATTTTGGAATTTTATCCTAAATTACTAGATATTATCTTAACATGCAATTTCAATTAGGAAATAATCTATCCTAAGGGGCAATGTAATCTCTCTCTTTTTTTTTTTTAGCATAGTAGAACTTACTATGTTAAAGCATGTAATATAAACCCTCATCAAAATATTCACCGAGATTAAAAAAATCAAAATAAAAAAAAAATTATATGACGACTTGCAGGTCAAACTAATGATTATTACGATTTTATATGGAAACTCTTGTGATTGGATAATGCCTAAAAATGTTACCAAATCACGGTTAGAATTAAATAATTCAAATTTGGCAATAAGATATTAGAATTGGAATCGGCTAAGGGCATTACCTATTTTAACGTATCTATTTCCAAGAGTTGGACCAACGGCAAAGGAAAAGGCAATACAGCAGGGCACGGTGGTGGCCGTTCAGTTCGATGGGTCACTGGCAAAGGAAGGTTGTAATCAACTGGCAATGGCCAGCTGTAAGGGGGCTGCTGGAGACATGCCTGTAGACCTATAAAGGAAAGATATGTCTTGGTGGCAGGTTTGTTGGCGCAATATCCAAAGTTGGGATTGCAAGATGGCTTAGCGTGCCGTGTCAAAGACCGCTTACATTCTTAAAAAATCAATTCAAAAGTCAACCTTTGATATTCTTGTTAAAATTTGAAATTGAGATGCACCATTGACTCTAAAATCTAACTTCATAGGGATGAAGGAAAATGTAACAATCTCTAAGCCCATTACCCAACATTGCCTTGTTAAAAGTGACAAGGTCTTTGAAATCAAGTCCCCTGCTATCTTTCCCGGTTTTTAATACACATCACATTTCTTCCTAATGGATCTTGAACTGGACATATTTTGTTTCCAACAGAATGAGGCAATTTTCTGCTTGACAGCTTTACAAACCAAGAAAAGCATCTTAAATATAGATATGGTGTGTCAAGGCAGTTTGAACCACAGTTTCAATCAAAATCTCCTTTCCAACTTTAGACGCCAGTTTCTCTTTCAACTCTTCTAACCGATGAGTGCCAAGTGCTCCCGTTATTGTATGAAGGTTTGCAAACAAAACAAGAAGATGCAGTTAAACAGTGAAGTATGAAAGAAGAGAAACAACAGTAAAGAGCTAGTTGTTGATAGTGTAGAAAAAGTAGCCCGGATAAGACTTTGAGCAAACTTATCATCAGGTATCGTTATAGCAAAAGGGTAATGTGAATTAAAAATGACTAGGAAGACCGAGACAAACCTGGACGTAGCCACATTGAACCCCTAGTAGCTTGACCAAATCGTCCACATGAACGTAGAAGATATCAACTTGTGAAACAAGGCGCCAAAAAAAATAAAAATCAAACTGCGTTAATATATGCAGATTTCACCCCCCTTGAGACCTCAACCAAGAGACTACTAGAGAATGGTGGATCCTAGTGCCAAATTAATCTAAAATCACCCCGGAAACGTGTGTGAGACCTTACCCTACGAGAAACATCCATCGTGGAGATCAGTATACTTGCGATTAAACATAAGCAAAGACCTGAAAAGACAATTTCTTCTTGCCTTTGCCATTTACAATACTAGCAAAGAGAACTACTCTCCACTAGCCAAATCGATCATCTCTTCACCAAGGATATCAACTTACCAAGAAGTCTTTTGCATTTTGTGAAAAGATACTAACCTTGCTCGCTTACAATGTCACAAACAAAATATGCTTCCTTTTCTCTGCTAATAATTGGTAAAAAGAATGAATCAGACAAGAAAGAAATGCACTTTCTCCAAAAAACAGCATAGACGCTACTCCAGCGTAGATGCCTGCCAGTGATATGAAGTTCTTCACATGTTCCACAAATAGAGAAAAAAGCCTGCTCTGTTAGAATAGTTAACAAAAGCACTCTATAGAAGTAATTTTGCTTCTAACGAATGGAGAGATAAGGATTGAAGAATTTAAGAGAATGAGTTGGTATTAGAATAACAAAGCAAATTTTCAGATAGGTAGCTGGTGTCAACGAAACAAAAGAAAAAAAAAATAGTCCAGGGAAACAAGCCTTTCTCTATTGTCCACTTAGTCAAATAATACACAAGCAGGAAGCCATATAACTTTGTTTCTTTTTCTTTTTTTTTCCTTTCTTTGATCTCCTTTTGTTCCCACATTTACTTGGACCGGAGCGTCAATATTGACAAAACAACGAAATTGACTTTTCTCTTCCGTTGGTCGATTAACCTTTTGCTTTCCATTACCCTCGCGCAGCCACCGCCACCACCACCACGACGGTCTCGCTTGCTCGCTGCCATCCCCCGCCCCACCCATGCCGCACTCGCCATCATCTCTTTAGGGCTCCGCCTCGTCAACGGGCAGCCCCGTCATCGCCAGTTGTCCGTCGCTATTCAAGTGATCTACTGCGAGCTCCTTTCCCGATGGTCTGACCGGTTGTTAGAGCTGATTCTTGGTGGGTAGGGGCGCCTTCTACTCCTCTTCGAAAACCACAAAGAGTTTTTACCTGGTATGTCCTCCTCTTTGGGCCGAATGGCTGATTTCGGTTAGGGTTTTCGTGCCCTGTTTTGCTATTTTTCGCAATCTGTGGAAATGATGTCTGAGGCGAGTTTGGCTCGTAATGTTAGGGTTGGGCTAAGTTCTTGAAGCCCCTCCCATCCTGTTTTAGACCGTTCAACTTAGGATGGTTCTTCGAAGTTAGGTGCGAGATGTGAGGATGCGTCCGATGCTGCTGCGAAGGATGGCCCTCAGCTAAATCATCCCCCTACTGGTCCATCTGGTCCGAGAGGGAGGAGGCATGATAGATCAGCCTCTCAAAGGCCTCAACAGGGTAAAGACTCTGGCAAACCCGCTCCACGCACTTGGGCTACTATTGCTAAGGTTGTGGAGAAGGGATACGATCTTGAGTATTTCCCTCCGTCGTTTTTTAATGACAAACCTGTAGTGGAGATGACTGATGATGAGGTTGAGGCGGTTGACCCTAAGCTACTTGACTGTCTTGTTGGATACTTTGTTGGTAGACGATTATCGTTCAAAACTACTGAAACAATGCTAAAGAACGCATGGGGACCTAATCTTGCTGAAGTTATGTCTAATGGAAAGGGATTTTTCTTCCTCCATATTCCAGATGGAGAGTTTCGTCGAAAGGTGTTGGAAGGGGGGCACATTATGATTGCCAGTCCAGCAATGGAAGCCTACCATTGAGCTGAAGAAAGATGCTCATCTTACCGTGCCGGTGTGGGTTAGGTTGAACATCCTCCCGCTCGTGTTCTGGTCTGCCCAAGCGATCAGAAAAGTTACCAGTGTTTTAGGGAGACCTCTCTTCATGGATTAGCAAACAAGCCAGCTAAAGATGGTTGCGTTCGCTTGAGTTTGTGTTGAGATTATTGCTAACCAACCTTCTTGCGACTCTATTGAGATTACTCACAAAGGTGAATCGTGTATGGTGAGAGTTGAATATGAGTGGAAACCTATAGCTTGTTCGGTGTGTGGCATTTTTAGCCATAAATGTGACCCTCCTCTAGCTCGACCTCCTATTGTGGGAGCTGCTTGACAGCATCAGGGTCCTCAATCTCAAGCCACTTCGACTTTAGCTATCTCCCTTAATCTCCCGCCTCCAGCTCCTAAGGCGTTTATTGTTCAGCGAGGATAGGTTGTAACTGTTGCTGATAATCCTTTGTTTGATAGCAAAACTGCTGGTGCGACTTCTGGGGGAATCTCTCTCTTGCACCTCCAGTTGATGTCCCTATTCCACCTTTTAAAGGTGGCATTGAATGCTCGGGCTCAAGGGATGCTCTGGCATAGCCTTCGACTGCAGTTCCTACTGTTGTTTTGTTTCAACAGGATGTTGATCCTCATTGGAAACAGGTGAAAGGTAAGAAAATCAAGCCCATTTCTGGTAAGGATGCAGCGTCTCTCCAGTTGGCTCCTCTTTCGAAAGGGGGCCAATCTCTAAAGCTGAAAGGTCCTGCTCCTAAGAAGGTTGGACCTTGCAAGCCTCCTATAAATTCAAAGAAATCCTTGAAGATTGGTGATGGTCCAACCCCTAGGTTAAGACAATAGCTGTCCCAACTTCCTTGGTGTTTTGGGGTGGCTTGGAGGATGAGATTGTAGCACCAAGTGCTTATGACGGATCCGATGATGAGGACCTCCTTTCGGTTGGTGATCATCCTCAGGCTTCTCCCCCTTTGGCTGTTGCCACACTTGCCCGGAAATCTCAAGCTCCATTGAAGAACACTTCAAACCTTGGTGAAGGGCGTCCAACGATAGGGGTGGTGGTTGAACCTCCATCCTTGGTGCATAATTCTAGCTTGGGTGATGAAATAACTAGCTATTCAGATGATGATGTACTACTCTTTTTCTGTTGTTCTTCTCCGAAAGCTCCAAAGCTCATTGAAAAGACGGAATCCCTACAAGACAAACTTTTAAAAATGCATCCCGATACGCCCCCTTCGGTATTGCCTCCCCTGGCCTTTGGTCGGCATAAGAACACTAAGAAGAGGTAACTCTTCTCCCTTTCTATGTAAATAGGTATATGAAATATAAGGAGCCTAATGGGCCCCATTAGATGTGTGGAAGTTCGGAAATTTGTTTCTTTAAATAATCTAAGCTTAGTTGGGTTGTTGGAGACAAAAGTTCCCGATTCCCTTTTCAATTCTATTTCCTTGTGCCTTTTAACGGGTTGGAATTGGGTTGCGAACCACGAGTATTCTCCTATAGGTAGAGGTAGAATTTGGGTAGGATGAAACCCATAGTTTGTTACATTTGAAGCTTCTTCTATCAATGCTCAAGCTATCCATGGCCACATGCAGTCTTTACTGTTGGGTCTTTCTTGTTGTATTTTGGTGGTTTATGGTGAGCTTACTTTTATCCGTTGTCGGCCTCTATGGGACGACCTTGTACACATGAATAATATTATGTAGGACTTTGCTTGGTTGGTCACTAGGTATTTCAATGCAATCAAAGATCCATCTAACTGAGTTGGGGGAGCTTTTAATTGGATCCCTTGCTTTGACAAATTCCGGCTTTGTCTAGAACAAATTGAATTGGAGGACTTGAGGTATGTTGGACTTTGGTACACTTGGTCTACTTCCTCAGGAGCCGGAAGAAAAATGAGAAAAATTGATCAGGTTTTGGTAAATGCGAAATGGAACCATGTCTTCTCCTTTTTTGAAGCTTCTTTTATAAACTCGGGTATGTCTAACCACTCCTCCATGGTTGTCAGAGTTCTTAACCCAGTTTTTAGAAAAAAGCCTTTTAAATTCTTTGAGTTCTAGATGATACACCTTGCTTTTACTTACATTGTTTGATAAGTTTGGAAAAGCCCGGTGATGGGGCATCCCATGTTTATACTTATGTGCAAGTTAAAAATGTTGATATGGCGTCTCAAAGATCTCAATAGAGAGGCTTATTCTGATATCTCTAAGAGAACTGCTATTGCTCAAGAGGCCCTTCGAGTTACGCAGCTTGGCCTTCAGCAAGACCCAGGCAGTATCACCCTTGCTGAGTTGGAGAAATCTCGGCGCCGTCAGTTTGTGGAGTTATGTTCTCAAGAGGAGTCTTTTTACAAACAAAAATCGATAGTGAGATGGCTCCAGCAAAGTGATCAAAACACCAAATTTTTTCATCATTCGATTAAAAGAAGACAACTTAGAAACAAGATTCTTTTGGTGAAGGATCCCACTGATTGTCTCATATCGGACCCTGCCTTGGTTCCTCCTTTTTTTTTTCCTATTTCAGCAACCTCTTGATGCCTCAGACTGCCCTCTCAAAGCCTTCGTTGCTAGAGCTAAAGGCGTTCATTCGACGGCCTCTTTCTATCGACCAAGTTGGTGTTCTATCTCGCCCAATTAATGACACCGAGATCCGCGATACTGTTTTTTCTCTGGACCGTGGTAAAGCCCCTGGACTAGATGGTTTTACAGTTGAATTCTATAAGAGTAATTGGCATTTGGTGGGGCCTTTGGTAGTTGAGGCGGTGAAGGACTTCTTCTCCTTAGGCCGGTTGCTGAGAGAGGTAAACAACACAATCTTAACCTTGGTGCCAAAAATTCCTAATGTCTGTGGGGTTTCTAATTTCAGGCTTATAGCTTGTTGTAAAACAATATATACGATCATCACTAAGATATTGGCCAATCGCCTTGTTGCTGTATTAAATGACCTAATAAGCCCTCCTCATAATGCCTTTGTGAAAGGTAGGAGAATCACGGATAATATTCTCCTAACTCAGGAGCTATTTGAAAGTTTCCACCTCTTCCCTTATCTTCCCAAATGTGCAATTAAGGTGGACTTCCAAAAGGCATATGACACAGTGGATTGGGACTTTCTGGAGCTTACTCTTTTAGCTTTTGGTTTTCCCGAAAGGATGATCAAACTCATCATGGTTTGTGTTCGCACCCCCGAGTACTCCATAGCTATCAATGGCGAGCTTCATGGCTTCTTTTCAGGCGGACGAGGACTTCGGCAAAGGGACCCTATGTCCCCTTACCTTTTTACCCTGATAATGGAGATTTTCTCAAGTATCTTGGTTTCTCACACAGCTCAATACTTTTGGAGGTGTAAACCTGTGAAGCTTTCCCATCTCTTCTTTGCTAATGATGTTTTCCTTTTTTCTCGAGCTAATTGGGCTTCGGTGACTATACTCAAGAGAGGACTTTGATATAGCTAGTGCGAGTACCTAGAGGGGGGTGAATAGGTATATAAAAGATTTTTTTTGATAATTAGCACAATACTAGACAGTTAAAGGATTTGCGACAAATAATAATCAACGTAAGACTGAGTAAAGGGAAGAGAGAATTAAACACGCGGTTTATAGTGGTTCGGCTTGATTCAAGCCTACGTCCACTCTTCTGCACTAACAGCCAATTGGCTGGATTCCACTATGAATAAAGAGATGTTACAGCGTTGATCTTCCTTGATTTCTAGGTGTAGATGATCTACCACACTCGCTCAAAGTATCACCAAGTATAGATACTCTCTGTGTATACAATTTCGCTCAAAATGTATCGACTAATAATCAAGGTGCTTCAGACTCTGGAATTTCTCTATCGATCACGTACTCAAACAACTAGAACGTCTTCCTTTTTATACTCCCTTATGCCATCATACCCGTTGGCACTTACCAAAGGAATTCCTCCAATCTATCCGTTGGACGGAATCAATTAAGAAGATCATTCGAGCTATTAAAGGAACCTGACGATAGCCCATCAATCATGTTCGCTCATACAATTAGGATCTTAGTTTCCAAGAATAGAACCTTCCAAGAATATTTCGTCGACCATCGAATCTTCAATCGATCTAGATACGAATAAAAGAATCCGTTATATTTATCCAGCCAAGAGATCTTCTCCAGAGGATAGGATTAAATCCTCAACCATATATTTCGGCTCTGGATTTCCTTTGTCACTGGATCAGAAAGACTGTCAATGAGAATAGTCTTGAGTCTTGAGTGCTGAGTCTGGTGATCAGAAAGTCTTCAGACTTTAAACAGAAGGTCTGCGAATATCCAGACTAGACTGATAGAAACGTTTTGTCAGCTTCAAAATATTCTGGAAAGATTTCTCCAACAGACTTGACATCTTTTCCTCTTGGAGTGGCTTATTGCCTAACAAAAATAAGAGTGAAGTTTTTATGGCGGGAGGCTCTCCTACTCTACGAAGGCATATTCTTCTGACCTTGGGTTTTCAGGAAGGGAAGCTTCTAGTATGCTATCTAAGAGTCCCAATTATTTCTTCAAGGCTTGGTAAAATGGACTGTATTGCACTTATTGACCGGATCACAGACAAAGTTCAGACTTGGGCTCAGCGGTTTCTTTCATTTACTGGAAGACTCCAGTTGATCAAGTCAATACTCCACTCTATTCAAGACTTTATGGGCCAGTGTGTTTACTCTTCCTGCTTCAGCTATTGATCGTATTGAATGTATTTTGAGACAATTCCTCTGGAAAGGCCCATCCCTAGGCCGGGGGGGGGGGGGGGGAGCAAAAGTTTCTTGGGAATATGTTTGTGTTCCTAAGAATGAAGGTGGTTTGGGTATTTGTAGATTAAAGGACTGTAATAAAGTTGACATGCTTAAGTATATTTGGGTTTCATTTACTGACAAAGAATCACTTTGGTGTCGGTGGATCCACACCAATTTCTTAAAAATGGATCACTTTTGGGTTTCCTCCATCCCCACCATATGTTCTTGGGCTTGGAGGAAAATTCTCTAGTTGAGAAGAGACTTTAGGGCTCCTTTTTTGTGGAAACTGGGTTATGGTCATTCGATCTCGCTTTGGTATGACAATTGGCATTAGGAAGGCCCTCGGAGCCTCATTTTTCCAAACTCTCTTATTGCTACCTCAGGACTTACTAGACAAGCAACAGTGGCAGATTTACTTTCGCCTGAGGGCTGTGTTTTCAGGACTCTTTTGGAATCTTGGGAGTTTGCCTTGCCAGTTCTCCCTCAGACCCCTGATCGTTTCTATTGGCACGAGTCTTCTGATGGTGCCTTTTTGGTAGCCTCATCTTGGGAGGCGATAAGGACCAAAAAGAATCGGGTTCCTTGGGCTCGTTTTACTTGGAATAATGCTATAGCCCCAAGGTTTCAATTTAACCTTTGGCTGATTATCAAGAACAAATTGCCTACTTAGGCTTTTCTCATTTCCATTGGAAGGATTGATTTTGAATTATGTGCTTTTTGCAATCGTATCCCAGACTCTATTGATCATCTCTTCTTTGATTGTCATGTTCCTGCGACACTTGCTTCCTTTTGGGCCGGAAGATGTAATCTTCCATGGCATAACATAACTTGGGCGGAAAATCTCCTCTGGGCATTGAAATTCCTGTCAGGTAATGACTTCTTTCACTCTATCGCTCATTTTTCTTTTAAGGCCTTATGTCCGTGGCATCCCAAAAATAACTCATGGCCATGTGTTTTATAAGTAGGAGTCTATTGATTTATGATTTCAACATTTATGGCCAAGTGAATAAGAATGATCTGGTATTTATATAAATGAATAATTATGTTGTTGGAAACACGTTCTATGTCCATGTGAGACCAAGGATTTTATTTGATGAGGAAATTATGTTTTTGGCCATGAATTTTATAAGTTGGATTTTATTAAACTATGTTACAAAGTATTATGGCCATTTAAATTTGTAATTTGGTACCTTGTATAAGTGGGATTAAGATGGATTATCAAAAGTAAATATGGGCCATTTAAGTTTGGACCTTAAGCCCAAGTGTTTTGGGCCTAAAGTGGGACAAGAGGCCCGGCCCAAGGAGCCCATAAAGTGGTCGACCAAGCTGGCCCAAGCCCAGCCCATTGAAGGCCCATCATGTGCATGGCAAAAATGCCAAGTGGCAAGAAAAACTTGCCAAGTGTTGCCCCTTTGTAACCAAGTGTCCCTCCATGCAAAAATGGGAGCATGCAAGGGTTTTAATTTGACTAAAAGGAAAAGGGGGAGGAGGATTTCAACCAGAAGAGAGAGAGAGAGAGAGAGAGAGAGAGAGAGAGAGAGAGAGAGTACCGTCCAAAGAGAGAAAGAGAGGAAGAGAGGAAGAGGAGACGCCATCAAGCCCGCCTAGTCCCACCATCGTTCTTGCTGTGTTTTCCTTTGATTTGAGGCAAGTGAAGTCCTAAAACCTACTCTTTGCATTGCTGCGTGTATGTGTAGTAGATGGTAAGTCTAGGTTGTGGTAGATGGGATGAGATTTTGAAGCTTTGAAGAGAGATTCGTTGGTCATGCATGCTGATTTCGGAAAGACCAGTCCGACTGTCCGACTTGTGGTAGATGGGATGAGATTTTCATAGTTTGTGTGTTGTATGTGACTTTTTAGTTGGAATCTTGTTTCAACATCTCCATGAAATTTTTAGAGAACATCTTGAAGTATGACATAATAAAATTTGAGACAAAATTTGACCTCTTCATGAAAGTTGTAGAGAAAATCTTGAAGAATAACATACGGAAATTTGAGATAAAACGAACAAGTTTTTCTTGGTGAAACGATTTTCCTTTGGAGAGACTAGATCTGGAATTCGTCGTGATCACCTTCAGTGGTTTTGTGGTCTGTAAAGTAACCTTCTTGTTGAAATTTTACTTTGATTTCTTAATAAAAGTTGTAAAGGACATCCTGAGGTTTAACATATCAAAAATTTAGATAAAACCAACAAGAATAGGTAGGTGAAATCGTGGTTTTTCAGAGGTAGTTAGATCTGGAAATTTCGGTACTAAGAACAGAAGATTTAACCGCCTATATTTAATTACCTAGAACGAATCTGACTTTGATTCCTTCATGAAAAATATACCTTGGGGTCTTGACTACCACATAGTCTAGTTTCATAATTTTTTTGAAGGCCATTAGGGTATTTAATCGGATATGCTTCTAAAACCATGTAATCTGATGTGTTCGGACTTAGTTAGTTTCAATGCGTGGGCTATATCGTTTTGTATGAGGTTCTTTCATAAATATGTTCTTCATGAAATATTTCTCTTTATGTATTCCCTACAACATATTCAAATATCGTAATTTTTGAAGTTCATTTTCCTATTTAACCAAAAATATTTCAAAAACTGTGCAAGTTGAACTTTAGAATAGTAGTGCTGTGATGCATGGTCTGTACCGAATTATATGGGGATCTTTTGGTGTAGTGTTCTTCATGAAATATTTGTCTTTATGTTTTGACTATCACATGATTGAATTTCATAATTTTTTAATGTCATTTGTGTATTCAACTAAATTTTTTTCTAAAACTGTGCAAGCTGGATAGTGCGAATTTCAAAAGCTGTAATGTATGGACTATTCTGTTTTGTATGAAATGCTGGTGGTGTTGTGTTCTTCATGAGATAAATGCCTCTAGATCTCGTCTATGATGTGTCAAATTTTCAGAATTTATTAATGTCATTTACTTATTTTTCTGGAATTTTAATTGAAGGAATGCATTATGATTTATTTGAAAAATTGATGTGTTTTGAAAAATAAATGAATTTATCCATGTGATGGAATACCTTGAGTGGTTGATTTTGCTGCATATGTGATGGCATATGGCATGTTATATGGCATGAAAAGTTGGTTAAGACTATTGATATTGATGTATATCAAATGCCATGTTGAAATTGAGATATATGTATAAATATAAATGGAGATAGTAACAAGACCGTCGGAGGTGTGAGCCGATGATGTCCCGGGAGTGTCGGGATGCCCGGAATGTGGGGGTGTCGGATGCCCGGTGGCCTAAGTGGCATAATTCCAAAGGGTCCTGGGAGTTTCAAGATGCCCGATGATATACGGTACGTAATTCCAAAGGGGGAGAATCTTGGTGGTATGTCGGTACGTAATCCCGGAAGCCCCGGAGGTGTGTGCCCATGGGGATTCCTTGTGATGCTAGTTGGGATGCGAGATGGCCGGAATGTGGGGGCCTGGATGCCCGATTGTATTTTGAATACATGCCCGAAGGTTCCTTGCAATGCCTGGTTGGATGCAAGCAATAAATTGTGGGATGCAAACATTGGTCCCTGGAAAGAAAAATTGATGAAATCCTTGTGAAAGATAAGAATAGAAAATGAATCATGTGCATGGTGTATGCATATGGCATGATGCATGATCTGCTTCTGAAAGTAAATTAATGCTATTTGATATTGAAAATACGATCATGAAGGCATGAATAAATCTCATGATGATGTATGCTTGATAGCATGAATGATATGAATCATGATGGTGTATGCATGATGGCATGGTGAGAGATGCATGACTGCATGGTGGTATATACACATATGGCATGATGATATATGCATGAATGCTTGATGATGAGTGCATGGTGGTATATGCACATATGGTATGATGACATATGCATGGCTACAAGGTAAGTTATGCTTGAATGCATGAATGATATGTGCTTTGTTATGATGCCTTGATTGTTCTGTTTGACGCAATAAGTATTTTGGTGGATCTTTACTGCTGAGTGCTTGTACTCACCCCTTTTGAGGATTAACATTTCAAACTAGATAAGATTCATTTGCTGTCATTGCCACCGGTAGATGGATCGAGTAGTTGGATATAACCGCGAGGAGGAGGATAGCAAAGGAAGGAAATTTTGGACACCGACACTAATCGATGGACTTTAAGTATACGACTCTTAGAGGAGATGTCGGTCATCTTTTGAAGTATAGCCAAGTATAGAAAACCATGGCATTTTGATGTACCGATGAATAATGTCCATCTGGTTTAAGTAAATAAAAGTGTTCGGTTTTTACCTATAAATGTTTAGTAGGTGTGCATCGTTTTCTAAATATAAGGAAGGGAGTTGATGGATGTGCTTCCGCTATATGAATTGCGCAAGGGACCGATCTAAAAAAAATGTAAACCCCCAGGTTGTATGGACCCGCTGCAATTGAAATGGTATCAGAGTGACATGTTATTAGGGAAAGAAAATGGAAATTGAACTGTGGCAACCCTAACGGATCGGTGGCCGTCGAAGGGGTGTCACAATGTCATCTTATCTGGAAGAAAAGGAACATCATCATCTTCCGTGGTGAAGCCCTTGAGGTTGCAGCTTTGAAGAATCATCTCATTAAAGTTGTGAAAGACAAAGCCCTCACCTTCAGTAGAGTACCAGACAACCCTAGGAATAGAAGGCTCCAATGAGGATGGGGATTTGACCCCTTTGTCTTCGTCGATGGCCTTGCTGAGCATATGGATTGATGGCGGGTCGTTCCGAACTTATGGATGGTGCTATGGCTGCTGTTACAGAGTTGATCTTCTTTGATCTTTGGCATTTGCCATGGTGTGTCTGCCGGTTGTTTTGGCTGGTGTTGTTGTGTTTGTTCTAGTTCTTTTATATTGGCTCCCTTTCCACTCATTTTGTTTTTTGCACTATGAGTGAAAGTTTTTGGTGCCGATTTTTTGTATAGCTAGCTCTCCCTTAATATATTTTTATCTTTACCAAAAAAAAAAAAAAACTGTTGCTTTCCATTAGAAATTCTAAATATGACATGATATGATACCGTACTATCACAACCATTTTCCTTCTTCACCATCCACACTTCCTTTCATCAAACAAAGTACAAATTTCAATCCAAGTGAAGGCGTACATAGTGAAATGTCTCTTTTTGCTAATAAAGCAGTAGGAAACTTTGTTCTATGCCAATAACAACAGAAAGGACCCAACATCAAGATGGTAGCTTAGCAAATTCATCAAGGTACGGTTGTAGCAAGGAAGCATTTAGCAAGCTTTGCACTGATTTAACTTGTGACATCACATTTTTTCACATCCGCTGTGTGGGAAAACTATTTGCTATGAATTATTGAGATTTCCGACTAGTAAAGAAGGAAAAATGACAGAAGTATCAAGTTCATCCAAAGTTCTCCATTTTCCAATGGTCATGATCATGATTGTGGTCATTAGGAAATTCTAGTGTACCATACATGAAAATTTAGTGAAAACTTACTAGTACTTTTCCATAATTAAATTCCAGTGAAGGCCAAAAGGAGATGACTTCTCTGAACATTCACTGTGAAAGGAGAGTCTCCACTCTCCAGCCGTGAAAATATCGGGTGCTTGACTAGTGTCATGTAGGATTTATAGCAATCCATCCATTAGTTGCCATGTGTACACGTTAGGACCCACTCTGACTTCATCAGACTTGTTTTCGTTTCTTCACAGCTCCCCTAACTCTCACTCTCTTCTCTTAATATCTTTTTCCTTCTTTCTCCGAATCCCTATTGTGTTCCAGAACATTAAATTGCTTCATTTCTTGCAATATCTAAGCAACACCAAACGAACAACAAAAACCCAGCTCCTTCTCAGAGTAATTATACCGAACGTGGCCGTAGTGTTCCGTGACAAGGAGACAAATCCAAAAACGAGATAGAGGACAAAGTGTTTCGATAATGGATCGAGAGGTAAGAACAAATGAGGACAACGGACATGGAGTTGGTCTTGGCGTATTGGAATGTCGAGACCCAGAGAAGGGAAGCCAAGCCCAGGTCTCACTTTGAGTGGGGGACGAAGGTGTGGACCATGTCCATCACTCTGCTGTCACTGTGTCGGAGCGCGTACTGGATAAGCCTTCTTTCCTCCATCTCAAACATCTGTTGGGGCGGGACACTATCTTCAGGCCTCTGCCAGAGGCGACATCGTCGGTGGTGGCACCGCCGCCACCATCAAAAAGTTCAAAAATTTAGGAGAATCGTCTAATAGATATCAGTAACTTAAAAGTAGCATCCTGAGCCATTGAAGAACACGTGCACGTCTACATATCTGAATGTGATACGTGGGGCCACCAACTTCCTATCCTTAATTTACTTCTCCCATTGGTTCCTGTAATTCAACTCCGTCATTGAACATTGGCTCGTTGTGAACCTTCGTGGATGTTTGGACTGAAAAACTGCTCATATTTTATTGAAATTGATAACTTTGTCGTGAGGCCTCAGCACCATTGGTTTATACAATACGAGTAGGCTCAAAACGGAATAGTGAGTCGTCTACTATAGGAAATACAATAAATTTTAGAGAATTTCCACCTTAAGGAAGTTACTTTCATGACATCATTTGATTGCAGATTCACGAGAGAAGCCGAAAGGGCCTCAACACAGATATAAACAGATAGTATGAGAGAAAGTAGTAGACCACAGAAAGGCATGTAAAGGTGTGAAGAAGAGCCATTTTTGAATAGCAAGAAAGAGACTGTGGAGACACATTGCCAGATGGAGTGGCACCGATGACCCCTAAAGCCCAACTTACCAAGAACCTAAAAGAAAAGTCAAATCTGTCAAAGACTTTGCTCATGTCAAGTTCAAGGGTAGCAAAAGATGACAACATTTTTTCTTTTTAAATTTCCAGAGCTAGATTATAGGAATGACTCTGCCTGGCACAACAGCCCCTTAATAGTGAGAAATCAGAGAATGTAGGACAAGTTTGAGGTGGTTGCCCAAAATCTTTGAGATTATTTTATAAGGAACATTGCAAAAATGGATAGATTGAAAATCAAAGATATATTGAGGATTGGGAGCGTTTAGGAAAATATATGTGGGGTTTGTTTCCTGAAGCATGAAATATGATGGCAAAATGGATAAAGAGTCCACCAGTGCAGCAATATCGCAACATTATAAAAGAATGCTGGTGCTTCCTTAGGTCTAGTGGGCTTCCAATTGACCAAATTGAAAAACAACATTTTACTCTTCATCTGTTGTAAGAGGTTGGTCAAGAAAATTTTGCTAGTCCTTTAGAGATAGCGCCCGATGTTCCACTATCCCCAGGTTTGTCTTCAGGAAAAGGAAGACAACATTCGCTATTGAAGTCTACGCACTTCCTTTTCGAACGGTGATTAGACTTGGAAACATCTAAGGACTTCATAAGATGGTTGTTTCCTCTGACTTCATCAGACTCTTTTTCTCTCCTTCCTTCTTCTGAATATGATACATGCGGGCCACCAAACTCCTATCCTAAATTAACTTCTCCCATTGGCTCTTGCAATTCAACACCATCATAGAACATTGGCTCATCGCCAACCTTCTCGGGTTGTTAGGACTGAAAAACAGCTCATCTTTATTGAAATTGAAAACTTCTCTCTCTCTCTCTCTCTCTCTCTCTCTCTCTCTCTCCTTCCCTCTTGCTGCCAGTCCTGATGTGCAACCACTTTCCTTAACGTGTCTTGAGTCGTTTGTGGTGATCCCTACCCATCGTTGTCGTCGGAATCTCATTGATTAGGCCGGTTTTCCATTGTTGCTTGCCAACGATCTCAATTAAGAGCACTAATCTACTTATGACAAGGATCATCTAATGATCTTTGATTCAACTATAGTTGAAAATGAAAGCTATAGCTTCAAGTTAATAGTCAAGGTAAAAAGTAATGAAATTGAGTAGTTATAAATAGATAAAGCTAGTTCAATTTTCAAAAAAATCAAAATAAATTGCATGTTAGATTACCCAAGGACTTCAATCCTTACTTGGCCGAATTATCCTAGATGAACATTGATGTTGATTTTAATGATTTCATGTTTATTATTTTATTTTATTATTTTGGGAAGGGGGGGGGGCATGTGATGATTTCATGTTAATTGAGCTTGATTTTGCATGCTCAGGATTGGTGTTCTAAAGGATTAGTTCAAGTATGGTCTAAGAGTAGGATTTGCTTGATCTGTTCCATAATTATCATGATGTGGCTGAAATTTCTAGGATGATGATGAATGTGATTAGGATCGAGTTTGGTTGATTTTGTGATGATTTCTTGAAGCTTTGATGAGTTGATTGGATAATTTTTTTTTTGGTGACCCAGGGAACCCCCACATAGTACCAACGCGGATGGCCCAACAGGCCCGGGATAACGGGGGGGTAAAACCTAGGGGTGACATGTGTTAACCACCACACACGGCCACCGGGTAAGTCACCCTGCAACACCCGGGAATCGAACTCCTCCCCTTGCATTAGGGGGAGAAGCTCGCCGCCAGCAGCTGTAATTCATTGAAGTTGAATGCATGAAGGCATGATTGAATGTTCTTCAGGACAAGTTTTTTTTTTTTTTTTCGTTGGTCAAAAACAAATCGGTTTCATTAAAGAACAGTTCTAGCTGAACAAAGACAATCATTTTGTAAACATAATAAGTTCCATGGGGGTTGGGGAGACTTAGAAAACCAGTATGGAGGTGTTGTGTCCTTCCTAGAGGTGAATTGCCAATCGAAAAAACTAATAGATTACTAAGCCCAAAGACTTAGTACAAACTCTCCCAAACCCTACCAATCACAACTTAATACTCAAATTTGTCAATTTAAACATGCAATCTCATTCAATTAGGAGTTGCCACTAATCAATTGGGGTCGATTAGAAACCCTTTATGAACCAAAGATTCGATAGATTCTCAGACTTGATTATGCTAGATTAATGTAACCTCATTTTGGTACATTTTCTCTTTATTTTCAAAACTATTTTGCGAGCAACCTAGATTGATTCTAAATCACTAACATACAAACATGATCATGCGATGCGTAGTCAATAATTTAACAATGAATGATCAAAGGACTACATAAATTGCTCGAGTAGTGCAAGAACCTAAATACCTCAAGTAAGCAAAGTTAAACCTTATTAAGGTTCATTTTCAAATATCTACAATGTATTATTTATTAATGCATGTCTAACATAAATATTATTTCTAAATGATTATGTACTTCTAATTTAATATCTATTTTTTGGGGATTTTGTATTTATGAAAATCAAATATGCTACGCATGAGATGCAATTTTAATTCTAAATTTAACATGCATGACTTCCACTAGTGACGTGTGATGTGCAATTTATATGACCTAATTCTAATGGCGGACAAAAATTATAAATTATACTAACATGGCATGCACTTTTGACTATATATATACCTAAAATGCGATCACTAAATGACCTAAAAAGTATAACTAGCATGGATGGTGACATGGCAATGATGTGGCATACTGACATGGAAAATATAATGACGTGACAAGATGACATGGCATAACGACGTTACAAATATATGTGCATCCTATTCTATATGATGTGCACATGCTATTGTTATACATTGTAGTCTCACTAAAATTCGAAATAAATAAATATTAAAAAAATCTAAAGTGATGGATTATAAAAATCAAATTAGGAAATAAATCAAATTAAATCCTCTTCTAATTTGGAATTTTATCCTAAATTACTAGATATTATCTTGATGCTCTAGTAGTCGCCACCCAAACATTGCTTAGTAATTTTCATCAAGGAAAGAGTAACCCTTAAGGCTCTATCTATGCGACTTTTAGACTTTCCTTATAAAAAAATTAAATATGTTTTAGTTATAATGACCTAAACTCATTAGCCAACTAGCTAGATGCCCCATGTATTGCATCGGTATGAGACTTATCTTATTCTAAACGTTGGAAGTAACGTAAATTTTCATATGAGAAGTAAGATGCAGTAATCTATAAAAACAAAATGTTGATTAAAAATGAGAAATAAAATCATATGTCAGTGTTTGAGTAAGGTTTTGTTTAAAGTGGCTCTGCGACCCATTGTTTAAGATATCCTCCCTGATTTAGAAATAAAATCGAAATATTAATTAAATCACAAAATAAGTATCGATAGTAACTTGAACGCATAAAATAATAACGTTAATCCACCCCTCTTATTAGCTCTCCTCCCTTGTCGGAATCTTCAGTTTTGTGTTATGTATCTTAAGAAAATAATTTTTAGAAAAAAAGCATGTCAATTATTTTCATATTCACGAGATTCGTGTCGTGACGACGTATAAAGACAATACACCGGAGTCGAATGATTATGAACATTGTCCAATGAGCACGAGGATCGGAAATCTCATATAATCGCAGCCTGCACGAGAATCGGAAACATGCTCTGTCCAAGAAAGTGGCCTTAGTCTTCATATTTAATGCATTGGTTCTCGTTCTCTACTCTTTGCTTTTTTAAGTAAGATGGATAGTGTAAAATACAAGAAAAAAAGAAAGGAAACAATTAAAAAATTTATAAAGAACATTAAAATTAAAAAATAAAATAAAAAACAGTGCACATTAGTATTGATAGTGCAATATAGGATGGTCAATGGCTATATCAGTGATTTGCTATCAAAATTTGTTGGAACAATTACTTTGGAAAGAAATTTATGACTAAATTTGACCGTCACATAATATATTTAGAATTTTTTAGATAATTATCTCAGCAGTTATACATCGATATTTATTTAGATGCATGTTAGGAAATAAAACAGGAAAATTTGTATGAGAGTTATTTTATAAAAGAGATAAAGATTTAAATAATGGACATTAGATAAAGCTAGTGTAACCAAATTTCTGAAACCACAATCACATAGTTTGCAGAAGTAAGGTGAGCTCTCACATTTACTAGGCTTCTAATTAGCCCACAATAGATGAATCCTGACTCCTAAGTTTAATATCAAATGAATACTTAATTGATGTACCAAGTTGCGACTAATAGAATTTGAGAACTTGTGCTAAGCATAAATACCAGATCGCAAGATGGATCAGTCGCACTCGTTTATTAATTCTTCTTACTCCCGCCAAGTTCTCACATCGTCAGAGTCATGATCAGATTGATTATACGTTTGTCCATTTACTTTCACCTTCCGTGCATAGTTCTTCTTTACCATTTTACCCCAAATTCATCTACATAGTCATCTGTGCACGCCACCGACGCATGCATCTACACGACACCGTCACTATGGCCATGGGCCCATTCCCCAATGAAAGTGCTAGTATAAACACCTAGAGGGGGGTAAATAGGTGTGAAAATAGATTTTGTGAAATGCAACAAAAATTCTTTACTTTTAAACTGAGTCTGATGAACAGCAGACTTTGAAGAAGACTTCAGAATTTAAAAACTATTTTGAAACACAAACAAATACAACAACAAACAAAGTAAATGAGTTTAGGGAAGAGAAAAAGAACACAATATTTTTAGTGGTTCGGCTTTGTTTAAGCCTACTCCACTCTTCCACGCCGATAGCCTTCTAGCTGGTTTTCACTATGAATTGAAAAAGAGTGTTACAACTATATAACATCGACTTCTTCAGTGAAAAGTTTCTACTACTCTCACAAATTTACTCTTTAGAGTTTCTCTCTTTTTCGAATATAAGTTTGAGCACTGTATGAGGAAGAATAAGTGATTTGGGAAGCTTCAGACTGTGGAATTCTCCTTTCATGCTCTCTATCGAATCACTTGAAGAACCTCCTTAAATACTCCTCCATGCATTTTTGACCGTTAGACACTTTCCAAAGGAATTCTTCCAATCAACTCGTTGGACATAATCAATCAAGGAGATCTCGACCCGTTTGAAGATTGAGATGAAAGTCCAATGATCCTTATCGCCCATACAATCAGAATCTTGATTTCCATAAGTAGATTATTTCCAAATAAACTTGCCTTCCAAAAATAATTTTTCCGTTCCATGATTGATTTCAATATTAATAACCAAAATAGTAAGTCATATTTCCATCCGGAAAGTCATATATATCATATTCGTGCTCAAGCCTTGAAGGAAGAAAAATAATCCTGAGTTTGATTATGTCTTCATTCTTCACTTGCGTTCAGTCTGGATCTTCGTCAAAGTGGGGCAGGCCTCTGATGTAAGATAGACTTTGAAAGAATTACCCAGAAGTCTCGTATTCCTCATAATAGAACTAGAGAAGTTTTGTTAGCTTCAAAACCTAATAGGAGTTTTCTCGAACACCCAGCACCCACCAGCATTGTTTATCCCTCTAGCGATGTTAGAGTGGAGATGACCTTGAATTTTGTGAGGTCAAGATTGCCATCGAATAGTTGAAGGCAATCAATGCACAAGGAGGAAATATTGGAAGAAATCGTACCTAAAACACCTCCTACAACTGCTCACCCTCTCCCTTTATTGCCGCCAATAACTACCACAAAAGTAGCTCCCCTGCTGCAGTCTATGGTAGCAACCACCCCTATTTCAATAGTTCTGCTAGATGATCAAGGACATTCGAGTCCTCTGCAAGGTAGCATTATTCACACAGCGATGATACCTGCAATAGCAAAGCTGAAGGGTGTTCAGGTACAGACCAACAGCTTACAACTTCAGAAAAAAAATCAAGAGCTTTTGCCATACACCGAAAATTGGTCCTACCAAGAAGCTCAAACGCTATAACCCCTATGATATGCAAAGTTTAGCCCTAGAAGACTTAGATGAATCGTTACTTTTGGACACTCCCATCACGGAAGCAACTAAAGACAGGAATTGGGCAAAGGTGGCTAGCCCTCAACAGCCACCCCGTCACAAATGAAAATCCTAAGTTGGAACTATCAGGGATTGGGCAATCCCTTGACAGTTCAAGCACTTAAAGCCCTTGTGGCTAGGGAAAAGCCCGATCTCTTATTTTTTTATGGAACTAAAAATAAAGAAGTTGTTCTACAACTAATGAAATGTCGTTTGCATTTTTTGCATCTTCATGTTTACAACCCGGTTGGCTCAGTAGGAGGCTTAGCAGTGTTATGGAATGGCACCACTTCTTTAACTTTTATCAGCTCTACTTCGGACTATTTTGATATGACATGTAAGGATGAAGTGGACGGCAACACCTGGCGCCTTACTTGTCTCCACGCCCCTGCTGTTTCTCAATTACGACATCAGGTATGGTAGGATCTCATTCAAATCAGTATTGCTAATCTTCTTCCATGGGTCCGTATAAGAGATTTTAATGAGATCCTTTACACTGGGAAAAGCAAGGGGGAAGACCAGCAAATTTCAATCGCTTAGCATCTTTTCAAGCTGTTGTGAATGATTGCTTTTTAATGCATATTGAAGCAAATGGGTGTGTGTTTACTTGGATGAATAATCGTCAGGGGGATGAGTTTATTAAGGAATGTCTTGATCGAGTCTTATGCTCTATGGAATGGCGCCTACTTTTTCTTGGGGCTAAAGTTCAGGCACTCCTTGCTGTGGGTTCTGACCATAGCCCTCTCCTTTAAAATACCACACCGGCTATTGGGACAAAACAACGCTACTTCATGTATGAAGCTTATTGGAACCGGGATGCGGATTGTCAAGACATTATTAATACTTCATGGAATTCTGATCAGCTGAAGCATGTAGCTCTTATGCATAAGATTCAAGCAGTATCAGGTGCTCTAGCAAAGTGGAGTCACACCAAATTCTCACATAATCGACTCAAGGTGAATGATTTGCAACAACAACTACAGCAGCTCACAAACCAACATCATATATTTTATGATAACCTGGCGGCAACAGCTTTAAAATAGGAGTTACAATGGGTGTGGAGTCGCGAATGACAGTATTGGGCTATGAGATCCAGGATCAATTGGCTGAAATGGGGCGATAAGAATACTAAATTTTTTCACGCCACTACTATCCATAGACGACAACGGAATAGAATTACTATGTTACAGGATGATAACCACATTTGGATGCGGGACTCTACAACATTATAGGAGATGGCGTCGGAATTCTTTTCATGGCTATATACCACCGTTGGAAGTCGCAGCTATGAACCTATCTTAGATCAATGTCCTTATATGGTTACGCAAGAGATGAACGATGGTTTAATTGCTATGGTGACCCTTGAAGAGGTGCATTAGGCTACCTTTCAATTAGGAGCCACCAAAGCTTCAGGTCCGAATGGTCTAAATGGTTTATTCTTTCAAACGCACTGGGACATCATTAAAAATGACCTCTTCACAACGGTAAGCAATTTTTTTTACATCTGGAATTATGCCCTCATCTCTAAATAGGACTCTTATCTCATTGATTCCTAAAATTCCCCACCCCGAAAGTCTTGATCAATATCGTCTTATCAACCTGTGTAATTATGCTTACAAAGTTATTTCCAAAGTCATAGCCAATAGATTGAAACCTATCCTACCAAATCTAATCTCAGAAGAACAGTCCGCCTTTGTGGGAGGTAGGTAGATACAGGATAATATTTTACTAGTCCAGGAAGTTCTCCACCAGCTCAGGATAACAAAAGGGAAGCGTACATTTCAAGATGTTCTTAAAATGGATATGAAGAAGGCGTATGACAAGGTGGAATGGGATTTTCTACAAGCTTAGCTTCTCAAATTAGGACTTCACCTCATGTGGGTCCAGTGGGCTATGCAGTATATAACAACCCAATCATCCCGTGTCAAATTTAATGGAGAATATCTAAAGTATTTCCACCCTACCAGAGGTCTTCGATAGGGTGATCCTCTATCGCCATATCTTTTTATCCTGATGGCTAATCTCTTATCCTTTCTTATTAAGAATGCCGTCAACATGGAAAACCTCAAAGGTGGTGTCCTTCTTTATCACATTTGTTTTTCGCAGATGATGCTATTTTCTTTCTCGATGGTACTATTCGTGAATGTCAGAATTTATTGAATATATTACATCAGTACTATGTAGCTACAAGACAAGAAATTAATCGTAATAAATTTGGCATCTTTTTTGGAAAAACTTGCCCTGTTAGTTTGCAACAGAATATGGCCATGGAGTTGCGAGTACCTATTTTACATAAGTCTGGGAAATATTTGGGGATACCTTGTTATTGGGGACGTTAAAAAAAGAACATGTTTTCATGGATAATGGGGAGAGTTCGTTCCAAATTGGAAGGTTGGAAAGAAAATCTGATTTCAAAAGGTGGGAAGGAGATTCTCCTTAAAACTGTCGTACAAGCTATTCCTTAGTACGCCATGTCTATTTTCAAGTTACATGTATCTATCTGCAGATCTATTGAGAAAAGAATTGCCAGGTTTTGGTGGCAAAATGATAGGAGAAAATCAGGAATCCATTGGTGGAGTTGGGAAGTTTTGAAAAGAAGAAAAGAAGATGGTGGTTTGGGATTTAGAGATCTGATGAATTTTAATAAAGCCATGCTAGGCAAGCAGGCTTGTCTTTAAATGACTTTACTTCCATTCAAAGACCTTCTGTAATGCCGAAAGAGGCTCTCGCCCATCTTGGGGCTGGCAGAGTCTTCTAATCGGACGAGACGCCATCCTACCCAACATTTGTTGGTCTGTAGGTGATGGGAGATCAATCAGAATTCGAGGTGATACATGGCTTCCTATTGGCATATTAGGCGGACCTACGGTCTGCGAGGAACCTCAACTAGTGGCTGACCTTATAGACCAGACCAACAGCACCTGGAATGTCAATATGCTAAACCGACTCTTCGACACACAGGTAATAGACTAGATCACCACCATTCCAGTGAGACCCAATTTTGTTAAGGATCAACTTATATGGACTGCTACCAAAGATGGATCTTTCAATGTCAAAATTGCTTATCATACACTTATAGCTTCAGCAACAACTCAAACAGAAAATTCGACTTCCACATCTTACCAGATTCCACACTAGTTATGGAAAAAAAAAATCTGGAAAATGCATTCACCCCCAAAAGTTCGAACATTCCTATGGTCACTATGTCAAAATGCTTTAGCCACAAGAGCAAATTTATACCAGAGAAATATTATTGCCGATCTAAGTTGTCTTCTATGTAACCAGAATGCACTAGAAACCCTAGAACACTTATTTTTACTATGTCGTGGACTAAACGGGTTTGGTCTCATCCCCAATTTGATATTCAGATCTCACCTCGACATACACAGAATCGACGCATGGGTTGCAAAGAAAGTTCAAAGATAGAATTCCTTACCTGGCTTGGAGACTCTTGCATCTGTGTTTTGGAAGAATTGGCGAGCTCGGAATGGTTTTATCTTTCGAAATGAAAGACTTCAACCTTTTCGAGTGGCTGAGGCAGCGCTTGCTAGAACCCATGTTGCTCGGCTGACAGCTTGTTCTCTGACCAGCAAAGGAAGATCGCTCCAGAACAAGGGAGCCCTTTGGAAGCTGCCAAATCCGGGTACCTTGAAGGTGAATATCAACGGATCACATCAACTAGGTTCCAGAGAAGGTAATATGGCTTGTGTTTGTAGGGATCATAACGGAAGACTTACCGATGGTTTCTCAAAACACTTTGCTGCAAACTCGGCCCTACAGGCGGAGATCCATGCCTTTACTCTGACCCTTCAGCACCTGAAACGTCATGGCTTAAATCACGCACTGCTCCTTCTTGAATCGGACAGCTTTGTTCTGGTCAAGACTTTAAACTGAGGACGGTAGCCGCCATGGGAGGATCAGTCTATGTTCATCGAAGCCGCCTCTTTGTATTCTAGCTTCCCAAATCTTTCCCTCACTCACTGCAGAAGAGAGGCTAATGTGGCTGCCAACTGGGCTGCAAAGGCCCATGACTATGCTTCCTCCTTTAGAATTGGGTTGTGTTTCCTCCTTTTTACTTGATTGATATTATATGTGCTGATGCATTAGCTGCCGGTTGTAATGGGTTTTTATCTTCAATATAGTTTCCCTTTTCTGACCAAAAAAAAAAAATCAACGCACGTTGGCCCCGCTACTAAGAGTTTTTACTGCCTAGGCCAGGATGCATGTTGCTACCTCGATTAGAGTTTATGATGGTTTTATATGAGATGGGCTTAAGGCCCGTCCGCCCATGTTGGGCCTAAAAGCCCGGCCCACAAGAGTAGGGCCCATGGATGAAGGGGCATAATTAATTGTTTTTTGGAAGGACATATATAAGGGAGGAGAGAGAGGGAGAACGTACCTTTTGGCATAATTCCAACGTACGTTCCTCTCCCTCCTTTTTCTTCCAAACGCTTAAGGCAACGCCGTTTCCCTTTTCAAGGCAAATTGACATCATCGGATCAGAATTTCTTCCTCAATCTTCAGCATTGGTGTTTAATCTATGGCTAACAAGGTACGCTCGAATCCATGGTGTGCTTTAGGATCGGTGATACGTGATTTTCCCGGGCTTCGCTTCCGCATTCGTTTTAGGGGTTCGATTTAGTGTCGAATCTGGTTTTTGGGGATCCGTTATTCCCAACATTGGTATCAAAGCCCTAGTTCACGTTTTCCCGACTTGTTTGATGTTTTTTGATTGATTTTTCGTGAAAGTAATTCGGCCGTACAAATTGGGGCAAGAAATCCCGACACCCGAGCACTGTTCGTCCAATTTTTCGAGTTTCTGTAACTCGAAATCGATTTTTGAAGGCATAGGGTGAAAGGGCTCGTCGAGACAAGTCCATCGATGGATCGTGCGTCACCGGGAGACGCCGCACGCGCCCGAAGCGCTGGCATCGGCCAGTGCGTACGCCACACGCGTCGGTGACGAACCGGCACGTGCGCGCCGGCGACCGACGAACCGGCGCGTGCTGACGTCATCGATGACGTCATCCCGGCCGGTGACGTCATCGCCGACGACCGTTGGCCGGCCGGCGACCCGACCCGTCCCGCCACATGGCACGCGCGCGGCACATGCGGAAGACGTCACGTGCATGCCCCATGCACGCCCGTGCACATGCCGCGGCCCGTGCCCGACCGGTCCGACCGGTCCGACCGCGCCGACCGGTCCAACGGGCTCGTCCGGTCCAACCGGCCCGACCCGCCGCCCGTTGACGTGACCGTTGACCGACGACCATTTACCTACATTGACCGTTGACCGCCGTTGACCGTTGACCCGAAAAAAAAAAAAAAAAAAAAAAAGGAATTTGTTTCTTTTTCAATCATGCCTATGTAGATTATATGTAATCCATTTTAAATTTTGCATTTGTTGCATGAATCATAGAAAATTTTGTATTTTCCTTTATGTATATTATGGATTATAAGTAATCCATTTTTAGTTATGCATTTGTTGCAGGAACTATGATGTGTTATGCACGGATACCTGCAATCCCGAGAACGGACGAGGGAAATGCAAGACTTAAAATGCTGATGACAGAGTTAGCTAATAATCGATGGCATGATGGTGATTTAATATCACATGTGGTCAGGGTCAATCAGATGATACAGGAAATCTTCGGAATGGTTATCTTATGCCGGATTTTGAGAAGGTGCCGGCTTTGATGAACACTTTTCCACCTGAATGGCAAGTAATGTTAGATCGGCTATGGGAGGTCAACGTGGTCCCAAGTTATAGGAGGCTAGTGGAAGCTTTTGTAAGAGAGTACTATAGGATTGAGTTGGCCAAAACTTCAACCCTTAGATTTAGCGCCACATAGTGTAGAGTGAATGCGCCTTGGTGGTGACATGAAAGCTCTCCAAAAGTTTTTCCACGGTTGGCAAATGTGCCTTCAGTTTTCTTAGATGTTTTGACTGATAGATTAGAAGGGGCATTCTCTATTTATTTCTTAGATTAATTATGTAATGTTTACTACCTGATTGTTGTCGATGTAGCAACCGATATGTTAGTCGTATTATGTGAAAGCATTATTGTTTTATTGGATGTCATTTATTACTTGCTTTCTATTATTGCTGGTTGTTGTGGTTAGTCAGCTGTGGGTAGTTATAGAAGTTTTTGTAACTTCATAGAATTTATTTTGCATATGACAATTATATTAATAATAATTTTGAGTTAGGATTTTTGGAGGATGATTGGAAACATAGTGACCTTTTTGATTTTTTAGAGGATGATTGGAAACATAGTGACCTTTTGATTCTGAAGCCTTACTTGAAATTATTCATTAATATAATGGGTCTGTGCAAATAGGGATGCATAAATGATAGGCATTAATTATTCGTGCATGTATGTCTGATGTGTTCAGATCGATGTTTTCAGCAACTAAGAATATAATTGCTTATATGAACGGCAACAATTGTGAAATATTGAATATGAATATTCAATATGTGCTGGAAAAGCAAGAAGCACTAGAAGCTCTTGACCATGTTATGGAAGATCTTGAGGATGCCATGCGCCACCTTGAGCTAGCTGAGAACCGCCTAACAGCATATGAGCCAAAAATAGATATTTGCTATGCTAATTCTAGCTCAAATAGGGCTTTGAGCTCTAAGTGCAAGCATATTGATTCGTTCAATATGTGGGAATGCAAATGATCAAGTCCTTATTGCAAGAAATCAAGAGTTGACCAACACAAGAGAGGAAAATGTCCTCAAGTGAAGAAAATGTCTAGGGTGAGGTGTTACAATTGTGACAAGAAGGGTCACTATGCTCGCGACTGTCGTGAGCCAAAGAAGGTATACACCTCTTGTACATTTGAGAACTTTGCTTATGTGTCAAATTCTGTATTATTGGCTGAATCCAATCCTTTGTGGAATATAGATTCAGGAGCAACAGATCATATAGCGAAGGATAGAGAATCTTTCGTGGAATTTCAAACGATACCAACTAGAACTAAGTGGATCTATGTGGGAAATAACTTTAGAGATGAAGTTAAAGGAATTGACACATGCCAATTGAACATGCATGGTGGACGCACCTTGATGTTCTATATGCTCCGGAGATTCGTCGAAATTTAGTGTCTGTTTTGGTGTTGGTTAAGCTTGGTTTTAATAAGAACTTCCGTAATAAAGGTGTAGATTTGTATTTAGATACAAACTACTATGATTGTTATCATTTTCTGGATGGTTTTATTGTACTAAATGTTGACTGTGGTGATGTCAATATTTCTTATTCCCTTGTTTCACGTCTTCTACTTCATATGATAATGATGTGAATATGTGGCATGCTAAACTTGGTCATATTAGCCAACAACGTATGAATAGACTAGTCCAAGAGGGCTTGTTGGGCAGCATTGAAAAAGTCGATTTGTCCATATGTGAGCATTGCCTAGTAGAGAAAAACGAAAAGGAAACCATTTGGAAAATATAAAAGAGCTGAATTCCCCTGCATTTAATCCATTCTGACGTCTGTGGTTCAATGAATGTGAGAAGAAGGCATGGGGCTGTTTATATCATCACTTTTATAAATGATAATACTCGATTCGGATATGTCTATTTGATTTCTCATAAATCTAAAGCATTAAGTTGTTTCAAAATGTTTATGAACCTAGTAGAAAATCAATTATACAAGAAAATAAAAGTATTTAGATCCGATCGAGGTCGAAAATATTTATTTGATGAGTTCAGAAAATTATGTGATGAAAAAGGAATAGAAAAATAGTTGTCTATTCCATATACTCCTCAACAAAATGGTGTTGCGGAAAGAAGAAACAGAACCCGATTGAAAATGGTTAGGTCCATGATGGCGCATGCTAACTTACCATCACTTTTTGAAGTGATGCGTTATTAACTGCCGCCTATATACTTAACCAGGTGCCTTCCAAATCAGTTACTTCCACTCCATATGAGTTATGGACAGGTAGAAAACTGGACTTAAGTTTTCTTAAACCATGGGGTTGTGTTGCCTATACTCATGAGTCCTCTCACAAGTTTGGGAAATTGGGTCCCAAAGGAAAGATGAATATTTTAATGAGATACTCCGAACACTCGAAAGGGTATGTGTTCATAGGTGAGCAGGAAAGTGGGAGTATAACTGAATTTGAATCGCAGGATGTCACATTCTTAGAGGATGAATTTCCTAAGAAGGGCGAAATAGGTGAAGATTATTCCATTTTTGAAACCTTGGATTAAGATAATGATATTAGTGGAGTTCATCCAAGTGGGAGTAATATGAGAAGAGATGAATTGAATTCAACTTATTCTCAATTGCAACCACATGATGAAACGACGTCATCATTATCTAATCCTAGTGGGAGCATAAATGGGAATGATGTGCTTAGTGTACAATCTCCCATACGACGAACAAGTTGCCAAAGTATTCCCCGTCGACGTTTTGACATTGAAAGGGAAACTTTTATGATTGCTCCACAAGATGAGGATAAGCCAAGAAATATTAATGAGGCTTTGAATTGCCTTAGTAAGGAAAAATGAATTCATGCAATGGAAGAGGAAATGGAGTCAATGAAATCAAACCAAGTCTGGGAACTAGTTGATCTTCCAAAAGGACGCAGAGCTATTGGGAACAAATGGTTCTCAAAATAAAGCGAAAGGCTGATGACTCGATAGAAAGGCATAAGGCTCGCCTTGTGGTGAATGGGTATAATCAACAGGAAGAAATTGATTATGAAGAAACATTTTCTCCTGTAATAAGATTTACCTCGATTCGCATTATTCTGGCAATAGTGACTAGTATGGATCTTGAGTTACATCAGATGGATGTAAAGACTGCTTTCCTCAATGGAAAATTAGAGGAAGAAATATATATGGAACAACCTGCTGGTTTCATAATGAAAGGCCAAGAAGAAAATGTATGTCGACTTTTGAGGTCGATATATGGCCTTAAACAGTCATCGAGACAATGGTATATACGTTTTCATAATGCCATAGTGGCATATGATTTTACAATGATTGACGAGGATCATTGTGTATATATCAAAAGATCAAATGATCAATTTGTGATCATATCATTATATGTTGATGATACACTAAATGTTGGAAGTAATATGGAGTTTGTTAATACTGTGAAGAATTGATTATCTTCCAACTTTGAGATGAAAGACATGGATGATGTTGCATACATTCTTGGAGTTACGATTTCAAGATTGTAAACTCATACACACTCATATTGCAAAAGGTGAAGGATTGAGCCATAGACCGTGTCCAAGGACTCCACAGGAGGAGGAACAAATGAAATATGTTCCTTATGCTAGTGTTGTTGGAAGCTTGGATGAACGCTATGATGTGTACAAGACCTGATATATGTTTTGCAGTTGGAATGGTGAGTAGTTACCAATCCAATCCAGGTCAAGTATATTGAAAAGCCGTTAAGAGAATACTGAGTTATCTAAAGGGACTACTGATTATACGCTGAGTTATTAAGGAAATGATTTGCGACTCTAAGGCTATTTTGATGCTGATTGGGGAGGAGATTTAAATGAAAGGAAATCTACCTTTGGCTTTATTTTCTTACCGAATAATGGCACCATATGTTGGAGCAATAAGAAATAAACGTATATAGCCTTGTCCACGATAGAAGTTGAGTTCGTGGCATTATCAGCAGCAGTATAAGAAGGTGTTTGGCTTAAGAGATTTTTTGGATCATTTAGGTGTTATTGGAAGTGCTGCAGATTCATTGTTGGTTAACTGTGATAGCTAAGCAGCAAAAGCATACATCAAAGATCCAAAATATCATGGCAAGACCGAACACATAGATACCGAATATAATTTTGTAAAGGATATGGTTGCATGAAAAGACGTGAACTTAGAGTACATACTACGCATAGAATGGTAACAGATCCTATGACAAAGCCAATACCTAGAAATGTGTTTTGTGGCTATATGAAATCTCTAGGATTGCGTAGAGATTGACGTACTGAATATTGTATTTTCCCTAAGTGTTCACATTTGATGAATTTGTGTTTTCATCATTAATGCCTATGAATCTTTGTTTGATCTTTATGCATCTTAATGCTCAGTGCATTACTTTAAGTTGAGAAAATATGTCGGACAGATATAAGATTAGCCCACTCACACGAGTAATCGCCTCTATTTACTATGTGATAAATAGAGATGAGACTATTTTTAAGCTTATTATCTAGGTGATAATCGGGAGCTCAAGCTTAAAATACGTATGTCGCCTTAATTGAATGTTAAGATGAGGACATAATAATTACTATGTCCGAAAGTAAAATACCCCACATATTTTACTTTATCTGTTTATGATGCCAAATGTGAGTTCTGATGAATTTTGTTAATGAGTAGATACGTGAACTCAAGTTAGACATTGGGTATGTTTGAACTATCATCTATACGGTATTGAAAGGTGTAGACATACGCTCCATGGGAAATGAGTTAATACCGTAATACGTATTTCATACTATGTATGCATGAGACAACCAATAAGAGTGACAAAAGTTTGATCTCAACTTTTATGCCATGTGAGGCTCTTAAGGAAAATGATTCCTCAATTTTTTAGTCCCCTCATGACTCTTACTTATTCTTAAGATTTATATTTAGTGTTTGCTATCTTAGGATATTGCCAATGGTCATGAGTTTGATTCGATCTAATGGGACATTTCTAGAAAAGCAAGCTGAACTGAAATTGAGAGTTTGAAGGAAAGAAGAAGATCGATTTTGGAGAATCACATTGTAGTTTTATATTCACCGGTTAACCAATTATGACTATCTTTGGGATAATCATAATTGTGAATACAATATATTTATATATATATATATAATATATATATATATATATATATATATATATATATAATTGTTTAAAAGAGATCAAGAGAGATATAAATGTGATCGATCGATCTAGGGTACTGCATACTAAATCTACTCAGGATGTGATGCCCATTATGAGCTGCTATATATTCCTAACAGATGTATGGCAACGAGCTCTTAAAGTATGCTGGTCGCACGGATTATTCACTGATATGAATGTTGAAGAGAGGTAAAGAGAATCTTGTTCAGCCCACCATGTGTGAGTGGGAGATGATGGTTTTATATGAGATGGGCTTAAGGCCCGTCCGCCCATGTTGGGCCTAAAAGCCTGGCCCACAAGAGTAGGACCCATGGATGAAGGGGCACAATTAATTGTTTTTTGGAAGGACATATATAAGGGAGGAGAGACAGGGAGAACGTACCTTTTGGCATAATTCCAACGTACGTTCCTCTCCCTCCTTTTTCTTCGAAACGTTTAAGGCGACGCCGTTTCCCTTTTCAAGGCAAATTGACATCATCGGATCAGAATTTCTTCCTCGATCTTCAGCATTGGTGTTTAATCTGTGGCTAACAAGGTACGCTCGAATCCGTGGTGTGCTTTAGGATCGGTGATACGTGATTTTCCCGGGCTTCGCTTCCGCATTCGTTTTAGGGGTTCGATTTAGTGTCGAATCTAGTTTTCGGGAATCCGTTATTCCCAACAGTTTACGTGTTTTTAATGCATATAGATTGCCGTTTTCATTTCAAGTGATATTTTCCTAGGAAAAGGACACAAAAGGGCAGTTAGGTGTCATGGGGACACAAGATTCCCACCAACGGGCCTAGGGACTCTCGAGCAATTAAGCATTCAGCTTCTTTGCAACCCCAACAATGAAAAGCCACGCACATGCGCAATACACTGCATCGCTAATAGCCAGGGGCGACTTTGACCGTTCTTTTAGTCTCAAGACCAAGACAAACAAATTGTAGACAATGACTCTAGGGTCCATTTCTAATTCTTGGTTTTGCTTTATACAAGTAACGAATCAAATCAAAATATGGGCATGATTATAGCCACGCACATGCGCAATGCACTGCATCGCTAATAGCCAGGGACGACTTTGACCGTTCTTTTAGTATCAAGACCAAGACAAACAAATTGTAAACAATGACTCTAGGGTCAATTTCTAATTCTTGGTTTTGCTTTATACAAGTAACGAATCAAATCAAAATATGGGCATGATTATAGCCACGCACATGCGCAATACACTGCATCGCCAATAGCCAGGGGCGACTTTGACCGTTCTTTTAGTCTCAAGACCAAGACAAACAAATTGTAAACAATGACTCTAGGGTCAATTTCTAATTCTTGGTTTTCTTTATACAAGTAACGAATCAAATCAAAATATGGGCATGATTATAGTGTAGAATTTTTCACAAATCAACGTGAAGATAATACATCAAGTAAAGTATCAACGAATTCATCATTTAGAGATTTTATTTTTTGTTCATTTTTCATGTAAATTAAGTTGTTATCTTCATCTTTACCTTCTACCATGATTACAGGGACAATATATCTCTAATATCTTTCTATTTATACCGTACAAAGTATTAATGAAATTTATGTGCTTCATTCATTCAATTCTCTGTTTATCTTAAATCAGAGCCAAACAAAGGCACACTAATCTTGTTAAGGAGAAAAAATCAATACAATCATGTCATCTCCCTCTTCAAACTTGAAATTTCAATTTCCTTCCAATATCAATGTGGCAAACTTTGCGATGTTGAAGGTCAATGAAAACAAATATTTGCTTTGGGAGACATAGGTTTCGTCTCTAATTGAAAGTAGGAAAGCACTTTATTTCTATATCAAATAGATACTACCACCACTCAAGACTCAAACATTAGAAAAAAAATGGTCATAATAAATAATCTAGAATATATATATATTATGGGTGCGTAGTGAACATCTCATAAAATTTTGGATCGTGGGTACACTCACAAAAAAGGTTCCTGGACATGTATTAAACTTTGAACAACAGCAAAAGTAGATGGAGCTATGGAGTCTGATAGAGGAAAATAATGTTCAAGCACAGAAAAAGTTTGTTGGGGGCAGACACTTCCCATGAAGTCACTCATCTTGTCATGTTAAAGCAAATAATAGGGCTTTTACTGCTGCTAATGGCATGCATGTACTTTCTATCGTAATTGTGTATGCCCTAGACTTGTTTTATATAAGGACAATATCTTTTATAATTATAATGTTGAAGCTTGTAACTCTTGAACTTGTAACGATGATACTAATAGTAGAAAGATTGCCTAGTGCATACCATGGTTTTCCCTTTCTAATTTTGGGAAGTTTTTTCCACGTAAATATCTCGTTTGCTTTTCTTCTCTATTTTTCTCTTCATATATTCACGTTCGTAACAATTGTTATTAGATCTTGGTTTTGGTGAAACAGTTGGAGCAAATATAGATGAGTAGAATGTGAAGATTGATCGATTCGATGGCAAGGACTTTGGTTTTTGGAAAATGCAAATCAAGGATATGTTGTATCCAAAAAAAAAAAAAAATTGCATCAGTCTTTGTTTGGAGAGAAACTAGATTCTATGAAGCAAGAAAAGTGGGAATTGTTAGATCAACAAGCTTTGGGTTTGATTCATCTCACATTAGTGCAGAACGTTACTTTCAACATTGCCAATGAGGCGATTATGGGATTATGAGAATATGGGCATAGAACTTTTGGTTATGAAGAAACATGTGTACAACTGCTAGGATACCTCTCGAGAGAAGTTATGGCAAAAACCATTATAAATACCACCAACCAGACACTGGTGAGCCCCCGCACAAATCAAACAAAAGTACTATCTTTCAATTATTTTTATTTTCCTACAATGTACTTTAAATTTCCATACTCACATCGTCGATTAAATTCCGACATATTGTTTAGTTGTAATTTCTAGATTCGCATTGTTACTTAAATTCCGGCATGTATTTTATTCTGAGTATTGCATCATCAATTAAATTCTGATGTATTAATTTTGCGTTCTCAAGCATTGTCGATGATTAAATTCTGACATTGTTTGTTTACCTTTATCCTTATTGAAGTTATTGTATTCTCCAAGCTTTGTCATCGATTAAATTCCGATTTGTGTCTATATAATTATGTTTGTAATAAAGCTTTCAATTTCATTGTATACCTATGACATTTCCTTTTGGAATTGCCATGAAATATGTATCCTCTCATTAAAAGCTAAAGAAATAATTTTCGATAAAAGATATTTTGTCCCAGAAGAAATTTGGGAGGAACGGTTGGATTCATCAAGAAAAAGTTCAGACACATCCTTCAATAATTTTATGATTCTTCACATTCCTATATTAACTAAAACGACCGAAACAATACACAGTCGAGCATCCTCACTTCTCTCTCTCTCTCTCTCTCTCTCTCTCTCTCTCTCTCTCTCTACATTCCTATAATAACTAAGACGACCGAAACACAGTACAGCATCTTCAGTCTTAAGTCTCTCTCTCTCTCTCTCTCTCAGAGAGAAAAAGTGGCAGAACACAAGCCTGAAAAAATGGAGGGAGGCAATGACAATAATTATCCAAGAAAAAGGAGTCCCCCGCCCCGGCCAACAAACATAGCAGAAAACTGGTTCCGATACTTCCAGTACGACCCCGACAATGACCTTCCGAGTGAGGTGCGGAACATCCTGCTGATCATCGCTACTCTGATTGCGGCTATCACATTCCAGGCAGGCGTGAACCCTCCTGGCGGGGTATGGCAAGACAATGAAGATAGCCACACGGCCGGCATGGCAATCTACGCATCTCGTCAAATTGCCTTTTATGTGTTCTTGATCTCCAACACTTTCGCGCTCTCCACTTCTCTACTTGTCATTGTCTGTCTCACTTACAGGTTCCCACTCCACCCCGAGATATGGGTGGCCACGGCCTCGATGATGGTGACATATGCATCAGCAATCTTTGCCGTGACGCCACATGAGTCGGTGAGGTTCCGCTACGTGCTGCTCGCAGGGGCGCTGCCAGTGATATGTCGGTGCGTATTCCAAGCGTATGGGAAGTTCTGCTGCACGAAAGGAACCGAAGTGAGGAGCATCACACAATAATCGGACCAAGCAGGAAGGAGTGCCGGACAACGCCCAAGGGTAATAAAATGAGACAAGGAGTTGCTTCCGTTTAGTATGTGTGAGGTCTTTGTTTTTGAGTTGCTTCCGTTTAGTATTTGTGAGGTCTTTGTTTTCGAGTTGCTTCCGTTTAGTATGTGTAACGTCTTTGGTTTTTTCCCCATGCTAAAGAAAACTTCCTTCAACCAAGTTATAAGTATGAATTTTATGGACATGCAAACATAATTAAAATGTGGGTGATGTTCGTATTTCTAAGTATCAATTAGATCTGTTGTATGTCGAATGTATGTGCATTATACTTCACGGCAAACCGTCCCAACCTAACCAAAACCTAACACCCACCTCTCTCCTCTTCCCTCTCTGTCTCTCTCCACCGGCTCAACTGTTGCCAACCACGCCACGGCTGAACCGCCATCGCCCCCACAAATAGAGCGATCTAGGCCTCTCCATCGTCTGTTGTCAAGGCCGACAAGGGGGCCACTTGGAGTTCATATGCCGCTCTGTCTCTTTCTGCCCAACTCCATTTCCTCTATCGAGCTATTCGAACTCCACCATGAGCTCCGTCTCGTGAACCGTCAACGGCGACAAGATCTGCAAGAGGTGTTTAACAAAGCCTCATCAAAATATTCACCAAGATTAAAAAAATCAAAAAAATTATCCGACCGCAGCTCAAGCTAACGATTATCACGCTTTTATATGGAAACTCTCCTAATTGGATAATGCCTAAAATTTTTACCAAATCACGGTTAGAATCAAATAATTCAAATCTGACAATAAAATATTGGAATTGTAATCGGTCGAGGGCATTGCCTATTTTAACGTATTTGTTTCCAAGAGGTGGACCAGCGGCAAGAGAAATTTCCAACGACGGCGGGTGAGGTAATCATGTTAAGAGGTTCCTCAATACTGAGGGATTGCTTGGAATCTCGTCAAGAAGCTTGCTAGCCACACGACTGCAAAAAAATTGTTAGCGCTCACGAACAATAACAAGGATTGCAAAGGCTCGCCCAGATTGCTGGACTCTAGCTGGATACGATGACAGAAATGAAAAGGTAATATCGCAGGGCACGGTGGTGGCTGTTAAGTCCGATGGGTCATCGGCAAAGGAAGGCTGTAATCGGCTGGCAGTGGCCGGCTGTGAGGGGGCCGCTGGAGACATGCCTGTGGACCTGCAAAGAAAAATATGTCTCGGTGGCAGGTTTGCTGGCGCAATCTCCTATGTTGGGATTGCAAGATGGCTCAGCATGCTGTGTCAAAGACTGCTTACATTCTTAAAAAGTCAACTCGAAAGTCAACATTTTGTACTCTAGTTAAAATTTGAAATTGAGATGCACCATTGACTCTAAAATCTAACTTCAACTTCACAGGGATAGGGAAAATGCAACAATCTCTAAGCCCGTTTACCCAACATTGCCTTGTTAAAAGTGACAAGGTCTTTCAAACCAAATCCCATGCTATCTTTCCTGGTTTTTAATACATCCCATTTCTTCCTAATGGATTATTGAACTTGACATTTTTTTTTTCCGCCAGAAGGAGGCAATTTTCTGCTCGACAGCTTTTCAAATCAAAATAAGAATCTTAGATATAGATATGGTGTATCAGGGCAGCTTGAACTACAGTTTCAATCAAAATCTTCTTACCAACTTTAGACAGCAGTTTTTCGTTCCAGATTTCTAACCGATGAGGACCAAGTGCTCCCGTTATTGTATGAAGGTTTGCAAACAAAACAAGAAGATGCGGTTAAACAGTGAAGTATGAAAGAAGAGGGACAACGGTAAAGAGCTAGTTGTCGATGGTGCAGGAAAAGTAGCCTGAATAAGACCTTGACCAAACTTGTCATCGAGTATCGCTATAGCAAAAGGGAAATGTGAATCAGAAATGACAAGGAAGACCGAGACAAACCTGGACGTAGTCAGAGTAGACCCCTACGAGCTCGGTCAAATCGTCCACGAGAACGTAGAAGATACTAGACTGTGAAACAAGGCAAAAAAATAAAATAAAATAAAATTGCGTTGATATATGCAAACTTCACCCTCCTTGAGAGCTCAACCAAGAGACCACTAGAGAATGGTGGATCCTAGTTCAATCTAAAATCACCCCAGAAACGTGTGTGAGACCTTACCCTACGAGAAACATCCTCCGTGGAGATCAGTGATACTTGCGACCAAACACAGGAAAGACCCGAAAAGACAATTTCTTCTTGCCTTTGTCATTTACAATACTAGCGAAGAGAACTCCCCTCCACTAACCAAATTGATCATCTCTTCACCAAGGCTATCAACTTAATAAGAAGTCTTTCGCATTTTGTGAAAAGATGCTAATTTCGCCCTTTTGCAATGTCACAAACAGAATAGGCTTCCTTTTCTCTGCTAATGATTTGTAAAAATAATGGATCAAACAGGAAAGGGATGCACTTACTCTACAAGCAGCATAGACGCTATTCCAGCGTAGATGCCTGCCAGTGATATTAAGTTCTTCACCTGTTCCACAAATAGAGAAAAAAGCCTGCTCTGTTAGAATAGTTAACAAAAGCACTTTGAAGAAGTAATTTTGCTTCCTAATGATAAGGATTGAAGAATTTAATGTTGGAAATTTTCTATAATATGGACTTACATTAATTAATTAATTTTCTATGTTAAATAATCGGGTTAATAGATATTCCAATATTTGTTAAACCCTATAGTGATATGATTGAATTGGGTATTGGTATCTATTGATAATGGGCCTAGTTGAGCGGCAAAGTGTAGGCAATTGTGTTTAATCGAAACCCATAATGAGAAGAGCTAAGTTGACACGCTATTGATTAGGGTTTGCTAGATCCCCTCTCTAGCCTATAAAATGATAGGTTATACTTATCAGTTGCTTGAATCCCATTGAAAGCTACTATACTAAAATAGGTCATAGAGAATCTATTTTTCTTCAAGTGAAACAATGACTTAAATAGCTATGGGAGTGTTAGATCCGAATTTCTTCAAGCTTGAATATGGTTGAATTCTGAGATTGTTCTTGATTAATTAGTTGTTCATGTGATCTCTCTCTGCGTGCTTGCTATCTTCCACGATCCATCGGAGCAAATTAGGGCTGCGTGCATTGGGCTGACCGCTTTCTTTCGCTTGCTCTCTCACGTGTATTCTATAGTTCGCGGTGGATTGTTTCCACATCGTCCCTCTGGGCAGATTGTGTCCATGGATGGATATAGGAGCGCAATGCTCACAGGCACCCATGTCTGGATTATGAGAATGAACCAATCGAGTTTTTAAGGGGGACGAGTTAAATGGTTAAGCTGGAAACCTTATGGGTATTCCAGCATAATAATATTGATGAATGGTTCTCAAAGATGTGGAATGTTAGAGTTAGAAAGATGTCAAATTTTGGGAGGATGGGGGAACGGCAATGATATTGGTGTATCCACGACGAGAAAGTGCTACTCCTGTCTTTGATAGAAAGCTACCATACACAAGAAAACCTTCCTCTGTGGGGCCACTTGGATCGTAGTCGGAGGAATTGCTATCAAATCAAATTTTGAAAGACCGTTTGGCTGTCTTGAATATAATGTGCATTTGAACTAAATGGAACAATTTGAGCATCCTAAACTGCTTAAAAAGAGGGAAATACAAGATAGTTGTTAGAGTTGTCTAGGGTGTATGGATGCGCCCACTTGGAAGCAATTCCAATCTGTCCTTCTTCAAGTATTGTGTCCTGTAATGTGGAGATTGGGGAGCATGGCATGCCAACTGTAGAACTCCCCAACAAATTTGGGAGCAGCTTTCCTCTTTTAATTATCACGTGTCTTCAACATGCTTTTCTGATGTAGCTAACAAGGAGCAAAGGTCTCTATGCTTAAGCTTTGAACGTTTAGGGGCTTCACTATATTATAGGACATTGGGTTTCTCCTTATAAACATCATTGGATGTTTTTTTTTTCTTTTTCTTTTTTTGAAGTTCTGGGTCATATGACCCGGTTTTTCAGAAATTTGGGACCCGGCTGGAGGTCTTCTTCAACCTCCAGCTGGGCCTGGGCCAAAATATGGGTTTTAGCCCATATTCTATTTAAAATTCGGATCCTGGCATGAGCCTAGAATCTTGAGGCTTTAAATTCTCCTGGGTCGGGGCCTAATAAGCCCAGATTCTTATATTAATTTTTGGGCCATTTTTTTAATTGAAAGGAGCATGGGCTCCCGTGGGTTTGGGCCATATTTTTGGGCCTCGCGAGTCTGGCCCCGCATCTAATTTGGGTTGATCGCGGGTTAGGGCCCGCGGAAGGGTTTAATTACTTTAAAATAAAAAAATAAAAAATAATATTTAAAAAAATTTGTGGCAAAAATCATTGTTTAATAAATGCAATATGATCTAGAGAAGCACATGCTGTAAAGTGTTTTATATTGTTAGATGAATTTTGGCATAAATTTTTGGAGTTCCCTATTAATAAAAATTATTATATACAATAACTCACCCAAAGGGGGTTATTGTGTATATTAATTTAGAAAAGAGCATGAAGATTAATTCTCAAATTTAAAAGATGGGGATGTATAATTGAAAAACATTTATCTATTCAAAGGGGATAAATGTTTTGAAAATTATATGTAATTCCTCTCTATATCGATATTATGAAAATGTATAATTTAAATGATTTGCCTATCCAAAGGGGATTGATACTTAACAATTATATGTAATTATCTTTGTTATTGCTTTATAAACTTCATGCTGTGAAAAATAATAGTGCATTATACACTTTGCCCAAATGGGAATTTATAATATACTAATTATTTTTGTTGAATTGTTTATTGCCCATAATTGATCTTATTGCATTATATGTGATAAATAGTAATGCCATGGTTGAAATGTTAATTGAATCAAATATTATACAACTGAGTCAATGTTGGCTGATTCTCTAACAAAAGGTTTACAACTCATTTTGTTTAAAGAATATGTAAAGAATATGGGTGTTTAGATTCTTTTGATTTTTTTTTTTTTTGTTAGTATGAGCTATATAATTTGTATTTCTAGATATTATAGTTATATGCAAACCGATAATGCTCTTATTATGTCTATTAAAACATTTATTTTCAATGATTGTTATTATTGATTATATCGTTATCATTTCTCCTGTTGACTAAGAAATGGAAGTATAAAATAGTATCTTTAAATAAATTTTAGTTTAAAGATGACTGGATGTCACTGATTATGAGATCTCATGATGGATTGTGACATAATCATGAAATTTCATGTTGTTTAGAAATTACGTTAATGCAGTTTTATGTTGTTGAGAAATTGCATTTTGGACCGATAAGAAATAATATATATTTTGATCACATGTTGGCACTATTTCTTACTACACTACTAGGTCCATGATCCATGAAAATATAATGCTTATTATATGTGATTATGGAAGGTCATGTGTTGTGGTATTTTCTTAACACATTAATCTCCATAATCCTATACTAAGGTTATATAGGATTGAATTGGTTTTGAGATGCCATTGTTGGAATATTATTTTTAAAGTTGTGGCAACATAAAACAAAATTTTTAATTATTAACTTGATAGTGTCGTTTTCATATAAAATATTTTTCAAAATAAAAATAAGTTAATTAATGTAGCCCAAATGGGAAAATGTTGGACATTTTTTTATAATATGGGCTTACATTAATTAATTAATTTTCTAAATAATCGGGTTAATGGATATTCCAATATTTGTTGAACCCTACAATGATCTGATTGAATTGGGTATTGACATATATTGATAATGGGCCTAATTGAGTAGTAAAGTGTAGGCAATAGTGTTTAATTGAAGTCCGTAATGGAAAGGGCCTAGTTGACACGTTGTTGATTAGAGTTTGCTAGGTCTCCTCCCTAGCCTATAAAATGGTAAGTTATATCTATTAGTTGCTTGAATCACATTGAAAGCTACTATATTGAAATAAGTTATAGAGAGGAAGATCTAGCATTTTGATAGATCTCTGATTACCAAAGTGATCTATTTTTCTTCAAGCGAAGTAATGGCTCAAACAAGTACATTTTAATTCTATTGTGCTTACTGATCTTAGTGTTTTACAGTCATATATGAATCCGATTCTTCTTGATTGATTAGTTATTTATGTGAATAATTTTCTACATTTAAGAGAACGACTTGGTATTTGAATAACAAAGCAAATTTTCAGACAGGTAGCTGGTCCACTTATTCAAATAATACACAAGTGGGAAGCCATATAACTTTGCTCTTTTCCTTTTTCCTTCCTTTAATCTCATTTCTTTCCCACATCTACTTGGATTGGAGGCTCAATATTGACCAAAAAAAAAAACAAGATTGACTTTTCTTTTCTGTTGGTTGATTAACTTTTGCTTTCCATTAGGAATTCTAAATATGACATGATGTGATGCCGTACTATCACAACCATTTTTCTTCTTTACCATCCAGACTTCCTTTTATCAAAAGTATTGCAAATGTCAATCCAAGTGAGGGTGTACATAGTGAAATGTCTCTTTTTGCTAATAAAGCAGTAGGAAACTTTGGTCTATGCCAATAACAACAAAAAGGACCCCAACATCAAGACGCTAGCTTAGCAAATTCATCAAGGTATAGTTGTAGCAAGAAAGAATTTAGCAAGCTTTGCACTGATTTAATTTGTGGCATCACACTTTTTCACATCCACAGTGTAAGAAATTATTTGCTGCGAATTATTGAGATTTCCAACAAGTAAAGAAGGAAAAATGACAGAAGTATCAAGTTCCATCCAAAGTTCTCCATTTTCCAATGGTGATGATCGTGATTGTGGTCATTAGGAAATTCCAGTGTACCATACATGAAAATTTAATGGAAACTTACTAGTACTTCTCCATAATTAAATTCAAGTGAAGGCTAAAGGAGATGACTTCTCTGAAAATTCATTGTGGGAGGAAAGTCTCCACTCTCCAGCCGTGAAAATATTGGGTGCTTGACTAGTGTCACGTAGGATTTATAGTAACCATCCATTAGTTGCCATGTGTATGCATTTGGATGCACTCTGACTTCATCCCCTTACTCTCACTCTCTTCTCTCAATATCTTTTCCTTCTTTCTCCGAATCCCTATTGTGTTCTAGAACACTAAATTGCTTCATTTCTTGCAATATTGAAGCATCACCAAACAAACAACAAAAATCCAGCTTCTTCTCAAAGTAATTTTATCGAACGTGGCCGTAGTGTTCCATGATGATGGTTTTTATGATGGGCTTAAGGCCCGTCCACCCATGTTGGGCCTAAAAGCCCGGCCCGCAAGATAAGGGCCCATGGATGAAGGGTTGAGATATGAAGGGGTGTTACATTGAGGGGATGTGTCTTTTAGAGAAGACGTATTTAAGAGGAGAAAAGAAAAAGAGAACGCACCTTTTCAAGTAAACGTACGTCATTTTCTCCCTCTCCCAAAACCAACGTAACTTTTTCTCTCTCCTTTGAACCAACAGTACGCTCCTTGGTAGATGGGGATCAAATTCTTTCTCGAACTTCAACGTTGGTGTTTAATAGGTACGCTCGATTCCGTGGTGTGTCTTTGATCGATGATACATGTTCTTCCTAGGTTCGTCTTCCGCATTCGTTTTAGGGGTTCGATTTAGTGTCGAATCTGTTTTAGGGAATCCGACATTCACTTCATTGGTATCAGAGCCCTAGTTCATGTTTTCCCGACCCCTTTCATGTTTATGAATGATTTTTGATTGAATTTTCGTGAAAAGTCGGCCGACACCGATAAGGGGCAGAAAAATCCCAACACCCGATTCTGTTTGCCCCATTTTTTGGTTTTCTGTAAATCAAAAATTTTTTTCTAAAAGCGTAAGATCGAAGCCCTCGTCGAGATGAGAAAAACAAGTGGCGGATCGCCACCGGGGACCGCCGAACGCGCCGCCACGCGCGGCCGGAACGAACGGGGGTCATTGGCGCGTGCAACACACGCGCCGATTCGGTCCCTCGTAGGCACATCTGACGCACGCACCATTTCGGCCGAAGGCACATGCAACGCATGCGTGGAAGCCTGGGGCGTGCCACGCACGGGCCGGCTGACGTCTGTGTGACGTCAGCCCCCGCACGCACGCGGCACGTGCCGGTCGGTTTGCCCGACCGACCTGACCGTGCTGTCCGGTCCGACCGGTCCAACCTGCCGCCCGTTGACTCCAACCCGATTGACCGTTGATCGTTGACTTTGACCTGTTGACCGTTGACTTTGACCGTTGACCCAAAAAAAGAAAGGAAAAGAATGTGTTTCTTTTTCTAATTAAGTCTATGTGGATTATATGTGATCCATTATTTGTTCTGCATTTGTTATAGGAACAATGCCTCCCCTTAAGTTGTGCACACCTATTCGTGTAATTATCGATGAACAAAAGGAAAGGCTTTCTAAGCCGATAGCTAAGCTGACTGATTATCGATGGGAGAGTGGCGACTTAATTGATCACGTTCTTGAAATCAATGGGAAAATACAAAATGTTATATGGAATGGTCGTCTCATGCCACAGTATGAGATGGTGCGATTTTTCATGAACAATTTTCCACAAGAATGGCAACAAGATTGTGTATGGGAAGTCAACAAGATTGCTTCGTATAAGAAAATTGTGATGGATTTTATAGATGATTATTATTTGATTGTTACAAGGGAAAAGATCAAGAAATTGAACAAAATAGGATTTTTCCCAGTTCGTATATTGACTAGGTGCTAGATGTTTTGACTGGTCTTTATTTAGTATGCTTTTTGGACATCTTATGTAATGTTTACTACCTGATTGTTGTTAATATAACAATTGATATGTAAGTTGTATTATGTGAAAGCATTATTATTTCTATTGTATGTCAAATATTATTTGATTTCTATTATTGTTGATTGCTGTGGGTAGTTCATAGAAGTTTTTGTAGTTTCATAGAATATATTTTGTATAAGACAATTATATTAATGATAGTTTTAAGTTAGAATTTTTGGAGGATGATTGGAAACATTGTGACCTTTTGATTTTGAAACCTTACTTGAAATTGTTCATTAATTTGATAGGTCTATGCAAAATGGATGCATAAATAATAAGCATTAATAATTTGTGCAAATATGTCTGATATGTTCATATCAATGGCTTCAGTCACAAAGAGCATAGTTGCTAAGCTAAACAAAGGTGAGAAGCTCAATGGCGATAACTATGAAATATGGCACATGAAAATCCAATATGTGCTGAAAGAGCAAGAGGCACTAGAAGCTCTTAACCTGGCCATGGTAGAACCTAAAGAAGGAAACACTGCACAGCACAAGACAGATAAGGAAGCATTTGTTGCATGGAAAAGAAAGAACTCTCTTGCTCGCATTACGTTGCTGAGTAGCATAGAAAATGACATCATGCGAGAGTTTAGGCATTTTGAGAATGCCAAGGAAATGTGGGAAGCATTGGCAGCAAGATTTGGTTATACTTCGGTGATCAGACTAAGGCAGCTCACTATTAGGTTTGACTCTTATAAAAAGCCTCATGATCAGACCATAAGTAACATCTTATAAAGATGTCAAACATGATTAATGAGTTGAAAGATGCTGGCCATGTCCTGATTGATGAGCAGCAAGTGCAAGCAGTGATTCGTTCCTTGCTTCAGAGTTGGAAGCACATGAAGGTGCACTTGACCGATAATGAGAATATCAAAATCTTTGAGGATGGAGTGCGTCATCTTGAGCTGGAAGAGAACCACCTCTTGGCGGCTAAGCCGGAAGCTGAAATCTATCATGCTGGTTCTAGCTCACATGGAGCTTCGAGCTCCAAGCGCAAACGTCCTAATTGGTTCAATAAAGGGAAAGGCAAGGAAGCAAGTTCTTCAAGGAAGAAACCTAAGCTTAACCAACATGAAAGAGGAAAGTGTCCTCGAATGAAGAAGCTTACAGGGGTGAAGTGTTACAATTGTGACAAAAAGGATCACTATGTTCGCGAACTATTGTGAGCCAAAGAAGGTATACACCCCTTGTACTTTTCAGAACTTTGCTTATGTGTCGAGTTCTGTATTCTTAACTAAGTCTAATCCTTTGTGGATTGTGAACTTAGGAGCGACAGACCATGTAGCGAAGGATAGAGAATCCTTCGTGGAATTCCGACGAGCACTAACTGGAATTAAGTGGATTTATGTGGAAAACAACTCCAGAGTTGAAGTAAAATGAATTGGCACCTGCCAACTGAACATGCATGGTGGACGCACTTTGTTCCTACATGATGTATTGTATGATCCAGAGATTCGTCGGAATTTAATGTCTGTTTTAGTGTTGGTCAAGCTAGGTTTTACTATGAACTTCCATAATAGAGGTGTGGATTTGTTTTTGGATGCAAATTTCTATGGTTGTGGTTATTTTCTGGATGGTTTCATTGTATTAGATATTAACTATATTAATGCAAATGTTTGTTATTCCCTTCTCATGTCTCCTAATTCATATGATAATGATGTGAATGTGTGGCATGCTAGACTTGGTCATATTGGCCAACAACATATGAATAGAATAGCCAAAGAGGGCTTGTTAGGCAATATTGAAAATGTCAATTTGCGCATATGTGAACATTGCCTAGTAGAGAAAATGACAAGAAAACCATTTGGAAAAGGTAAAAGAGCTAAATTTCCTCTGCATTTAATTTATTATGACGTCTGTGGTCCAATGAATGTGAGAGGAAGATATGGGGCTGTTTATTTCATCACTTTTATAGATGATTATACTCGATTCGGATATGTCTATTTGATTTCTCATAAATTTGAAGCATTAAGTTGTTTCAAAAGGTTTATGAACTTGGTAGAAAATCAATTAGATAAGAAAATAAAAGCATTGAGATCCGATCGAGGTCGAGAATATTTATCTGATGAGTTCAGAAAATTATGTGATGAAAAAGGAATAGAAAGACGGTTGTTTATTCTATATACTCCTCAACAAAATGTGTTGCGGAGAGAAGAAACAAAACCCTACTGGAAATGGTTAGGTTAATGATGGCGCATGCTAACTTACCTAACACTTTTTGAAGTGATGCGTTGTTAACTGTTACCTATATACTTATCCGGGTGCCTTCCAAATCAGTTACTTTCACTCCATAAGTTATGGACAAGTAAAAAACCGGACTTAAGTTTTCTTAAACCATGGGATTGCACTACCTATACTCATGAACCCTTTCACAAGTTTGGGAAATTGAGCCCTAGAGGAAAAAAAAGTATTTTCATAAGATACTCTGAACACTGGAAAGGGTATGTGTTCATAGGTGAGTAGGAAAGTGGGAGTATAACTGAATTTAAATCACAGGGTGTCACATTCTTAGATAATGAATTTCCTAAGAATGACGAAATAGGTGAATATTACTTCCTATTTAAAACCATGGATTAAGATAATGATATTAGTGGAGTTCGTCCAAGTGGGAGTAATATGAGAAGTGATGAATTGAATTCAACTCATTCTCAATTACAACCACATGATGAAACGACATCATCATTATCTAATCCTAGTGGGAGCATAATAGGTAATGATGTGCAAAGTGTACAATCTCCCATACGGCGAACAAGTCACAAAATTATTCCCCATCGACGTTTTGACATTGAAGGAGAAACTTTTATGATTGTTCCGTAAGATGAGGATGAGCCAAGAAATATTAATGAGGCTCTAAATTGCCCTAGTAAGGAAAAATGGATTCATGCAATGGAAGAGGAGATTAAATCAATGAAGTCAAACCAAGTTTGGGAACTGGTTGATCTTCCAAAAGGATGCAAAGCTATTAGGAACAAGTGGGTTCTCAAAATAAAGTGAAAAGCTGATAGCTCGATAGAAAGGCATAAAGCCCGCCTTGTGGCAAAGGAGTATAACCAACAGGAAGGAATTGATTATGAAGAAACATTTTCTCCTATAGTGAGATTTATCTCGATTCGCATTATTCTAGCAATAGTAGCTAGTATAGATCTTGAGTTATATCAAATGGATGTAAAGACTGTTTTCCTCAATGGAGAATTAGAGGAATAAATATATATGGAACAACATGCTGGTTTCATTAAAGAAGGCCAAGAAGAAAGGTATGTCGACTTTTGAGATCGATATACAGCCTTAAGCAGTCATCGAGACAATGGTATATACATTTTCATAATACCATGATGGTATATGATTTTACAATGATAGATGAGGATCATTGTGTATATATCAAAATATCCAAAGATCAATTTGTGATCATATCATTATATGTTGATGATATACTAATTGCTGGAAGTAATAAGGAGTTTGTTAATATTGTCAAAAGTTGGCTATCTTCCAACTTTGAGATGAAAGATATGGGTGAGGTTGCATACATTCTTGGAGTTAAGCTTTCAAGAGATCGTTCGAATAGGTCGTTATCTCTTTCGCAAGAAACATATATAAACAAGGTTCTTGAATGATTTCGTATGCAAGATTGTAAACCCATAGACACTCCTATTGCAAAATGTGAAGGATTGAGTCATAGATTGTGTCCAAGGACTCCACAAGAGAATGAACAAATGAAACATGTTCCTTATGCTAGTGCTGTTGGAAGCTTGATGTACGCTATGATGTGTACAAGACCTAACATATGTTTCGCAATTAGAATGGTGAGTAGATACCAATCCAACCCAGGTCAAGCACATTGGAAGGCCGTTAAGAGAATACTGAGGTATCTAAAGAAAACCGCTTATTATATGCTGAGTTATCAAGGAAAGGATATGCGACTCTAAGCCTATTCCGATGCTGATTGGGGAGGAGATTTAGATGAAAATAAATCTACCTCTAGGTTTGCTTTCTTACTGAACAATGGCACCATATCATGGAGCAGTAAGAAGCAAACATGTATAGCCTTATCCACGATGGAAGCTGAGTTTGTGGCATTATCAGCAGCGATACAAGAAGGAGTTTAGCTTAAGAGATTTTGAATCATTTAGGTGTTATTGAGAAAACTGCAAATCAATTATTGGTTAACTGTGATAGCCAAGTAGTTATAGCGTACACCAAAGATCCAAAATATCATGGCAAGATCAAACATATAGATACAAAGTATAACTTTGTCAAAGATATGGTTGCACGAAAGGATGTAAACTTATAATACATATCTACGCATAGAATGGTAGCAGATCCAATGACAAAGCCAATACCTAGAGATATGTTTTGTGGTCATGTAAAATCTTTAGGATTACGTAGAGTCTGATGTACTGAATATTGTTATTTCCCTAAGTTGTTCACATTTATGAACTTGTATTTTTCATCATTAATGCCTATGAATCTTTGTTTGATCTTTATGCATATTAATGCTTAGTGCATTACATTAAGTTGAGAAAGTATGTCGGACAGATATAAGATTATCCCACTCACACGGGTAATTGCCTCTATTTACTATGTGATAAATAAAGATGAGACGGTTTTTAAGCTTATTATCTAGGTGATAATCGAGAGCTCAAGCTTAAAATATATTTGTCCCCTTAACTGGGTATTAAGATGAGGACATAATATAAACTATATCCGAAAGTAAAATAATCCACATATTTTACATTATCTGTCTATGATGTTAGATGTGAGTTCTTATGAATTTTCTGAATGAGTAGATACGTGAACTCAAGTTAGATATTGGGTATGTCTGAACTATCATCTATACGGTATTGAAGGTGTAGACATACGCTCCATGGGAAATGAGTTAATACCGTAATACGTATTTCATACTACGTATGCATGAGACAACCAATAAGAGTGACAAAAGTTTGATCTCAACTTTTATGCCGTGTGAGACTCTTGAGGAAAAGAGTTCCTCAATTTGAGTGCCCTCATGACTTTTATTTATCTTCAAGATTTCTATTTAGTGTTTGCTATATTAGGATATTGCAAATGGTCATGAGTTGATTCGATTTAATGGAACATTTCTAAAAAAGCAAACTGAACTGAGATTAAGAGTGAGAGTTTGAAAGAAAGAGAAAGATTGAATTTGGAGAATCACATTGTAGTTTTGTATTCGTTGGTCAACCAATTATGATTGTCTTTGGGATAATCATAATTGTGAATATAATATATTGTTTGAAAGAGATTAAGAGAGATATAAATGTGATCGATCGATTTAGGATACTGCATACTAAATCTACTTAGAGTGTGATGCCCATTATTAGCTACTATATATTCCTAACAGATGTATGGCAACAAGCTCTAAAAGTATGCTGATCACACGGATTATTCACCGGTATGAATGTTGCAGAGAGGTAAAGAGGATTTATTCAGCCCACCATGTGTGAGTGGGAGATGATGGTTTTTATGATGGACTTAAGGCCCATCCGCCCATGTTAGGCCTAAAAGCCCAGCCTACAAGATAAGGGTTCATGGATGAAGGGTTGAGATATGAAGGGGTGTTACGTTGAGGGGATGTGTCTTTTAGAGAAGACTTATTTAAGGGAAGAAAAGAAAAAGAGAACGGACCTTTTCAAGTAAACGTACGTCAGTTTCTCCCTCTCCCAAAACCAACGTAACTTTTTCTCTCTCCTTTTAACAACCAGTACGCTCCTTGATAGACCGAGATCAGTTTCTTCCTCAAACTTCAACGTTGGTGTTTAATCTATGGACAATAAGATACGCTCGATTCCGTGGTGTGTCTTTGATCGGTGATACATGTTCTTCCTGGGTTCGTCTTCCGCATTCGTTTTAGGGGTTCAATTTAGAGTCGAATCGTTTTAGGGAATCCAACATTCACTTCACATGACAAGGAGACAAGTCCATAAAAGAGATAGAGGACAAAGGGTTTCGATAACGAATCGAGAGGCAAGAGCAAGTGAGGACAACGGATATGTAGTTGGTCTTGGCATATTGGAATGCCAAGACACAAAGGAGGGAAGCCAAGCCCAGACCTTGCTTTGAGTGGGGGATGAAGGCGTGGATGGAAAAAGTATCAAAAAAGTCTTAAATTTATTGCATGAGTATCAATTCAATCATAAACATTTTAATTAAACTGATTTAGTCCTAAACCTTTTCACATTTGTATTAATTCAGTCAATCTGACCAATTTTGACCACCCAACACTGACGTGGACGCTGGCCAATGGTCAGATGCTAATGTGGCCATTTCAAAATATTTTTATTTTTATTTTTTTTTCAAATTTTATTAATTTTTTCCTTTTTTTCTCTTTTTATTTTCTTTTTCCCTTTCTTTTCCATCTTCTTCCCCTTGGGACTTTCTCACGGTGGCTCGTGAGCTTTCGGTGAGGCTTGCCGGCCATTGGGTGAAGGCTGCGAAGTCTTTGCCAGCTGCCAACAAAGGTCACAACCCTCATCTGACGCAGCCCTAGGCAAGGCCTAATGAGGGCGACAACTCTAGCCGATGGCTGGTGAGGGCTTCGTGGTCCTCATCCAGTTGTCGGCGAGTCTCGAAAGTCAAAGAAAGAAAAGGAAAAATAAAAGAAAAAGGAAAAAAATTCAAAAAAAATATTATTCAAAAATTGACACTTCTGCATCATACCACTAGCCGGCATCTTCATCATTACTGACCAATCAAAATTGGTCAGATGGACTGAATTGGTATCAATGTAAAAAGGTTTAGAACTTAATTTATCCAATTGAAAATTTTTAATTGAATTTGTACTAATGTAATAGGTTTAAGAATTTTTTGATACTTTTCCAAAGTGTGGACCATGTCCATCACTCTGCCGCTGTGTTGGAGCACACACTGGATAAACCTTCTCATTCCATCTCAAACATCTTGGGGCTGGACACTACGTTCAAGCCCCCGTTGGAGGCTACATCGTCAGTGGTGGCACCACCGCCACCATCAAAATGTGCAAAAATTTAGAAGAATCATATAATATATATCAGTAACTTAAAAGTAGCATCCTCAGCCAATGAAGAACACTTGTACACCCACACGTCTGAATGTGATATGTGGGGGCCACCAACTTCCTATCCTTAATTTGCTTCTCCCATTGGCACCTGTAATTCAACTCTGTCATCGAACATTGGCCCGTTGCGAACTTTTTGGGCGTTAGGACTGAAAAATCACTCATATTTTATTGAAATCAATAACTTTGTCATGAGGCCTTAGCACCATTGGTTTATACACTACGAGTAGACTCAAAATGGAATAGTGAGTCGTCTACTATAGGAAATATGATAAGTTTTAGAGAATTTCCACCTAAGGAAGTGCCTTTCAAGACATCATTTGTTGCAGATTCACGAGAGAAGCCAAAAGGGCCTCAACATAGATATAAACAAATGGTATGAGAGAAAGACTGCTGAGTAGCAGACCATAGAAAGGCATGTAAAAGCGTGAGGGTGAGCCATATATGAATAGCATGAGAGAGACTGTGGAGACATATTGCCAGATGAAGTGGCATCGATGGGCCCTAAAGTCCAACTTACCAAGTACCTAAAAGAAAAGTCCAGATTAATCTGTCAAAGACTTTGCTTATGCCGAGTTTTTTCTTTTTTTTGTCAATGCTACTCTATTCCTACTCTAACTCTTACTCTCAAACTTTTGCCCTACCTCCATAGAGGGCGTGGGAGTCGAAACTCATACTTGAAACTAATTCGTCCCCACCCCAACCCCCTGAGAAGGTGGGGATTTGAATCCCCACCTCCCTCGTGACAACATTTTTTCTTTTTAAATTTCTAGAGCTAGATTATAGAAATGACTTTGCCTAGCACAATAGCTCCTTAACCGTGAGAAATCAAAGAATGTATGACAAGTTTGAGTTGGTTGCCCAAAATCTTAGAGATTATTTTATAAGGAACATTGTAAAAGACAGATTGGTCGAAAATCAAAGATATATTTAGGATTGGGAACGTTTAGGCAAATATGTGGGGTTCATTTCCTGAAGCATGAAATATGATGGCGAAAAGGATAGAGTCCACTTGTCCAACAATATAGCAACATTATAAAAAAATGTTGGTGCTTCCGTAGGTCTAGTGGGCTTCCAATGGACCCAATTGAAAAACAACATCTTACTCTTCATCTATTGTAAGAGGTTGGTCAAGAAAATTTTGCTAGTCTTCTAGAGATAGCGCCCAATGCTCCAATATCCCCATGTTTGTCTTCAGGAAAAGGAAGACAAGATTCACTATTGAAGTCTACGCACTTTCTTTTAGAATGGTGATTAGACTTGGAAACATCTAAGGACTTCATAAGATGGTAGTCTTCCTCTGACTTCATCATACACTTTTTCTCTTCTTCCTTCTTCCGAATGTGATACAGGAGGGCCACCAAACTCCTATCCTAAATTTACTTCTCCTGTTGGCTCCTGCAATTCAACATCATCATATAACATTGGCTCGTCGCAAACCGTCTTGGGTTATTAGGACTGAAAAACAGTTCAGCTTTGTTGAAATTGATAACGTTGTTGTGTGGTCATAGCAATGTTGGTTTAGACAATTTCAATGACCGTACTAGTAGACTCAAAACGGAACAGCAAATCATCTGCAAAAAAGAAAAGATGAGAATTTTCAAAACAATTTCTATTTAAGGAAATGACTGTCGAGACATTATACGGCTACATATTGATAGGGCTAATAAGAACACCTAGATGGGGGTGAATAGGTGTCAAAGAAGTTTGTGCAAGACTTAACAAATTAATTCGTCTTTTAAGAACAATAAATTGAAGATGTAAAATACTATAAACAGTTGTATAAGACTACGAATTAAAGTAAAGATATTAGAGAAAGAAAATTGTAACACAAAGTTTATAGTGGCTCGGTTTAGACCAAGACTACATCCACTCTCCCACACTGACAGCCCACTGGTTAGATTTCACTAAGAATCAAAAGAGATTTTACAGCTTCATGTCATTGATTCCATAGTGTAGAACCTCTCCCACACTTCCTCAAGTTCTCACAAGTATAACTTAAGCTCGACAATTGAAATAGCAAATAATTAGGAGCTTCAGACTTTGAAAATTTTCTTTCACGCACACTCTCAAATAACTTGAACATCTTTCTTATATACTCCTACACGCCTTCATAACCGTTGGCACCTTCCAAAGAAGTTCTTCCAATCTACCCATTGGATAGAATCAATTAGGGAGATCTCGAGTAATTTAAGGAATGTGATAGTAGCCCACCAATCTTGCTCGTCCATACAATCAGGATCTAGGTTTCCATAAGTAGAACCTTCCAAGTATACTTCACCAATCAACAGATCTAATTACTCGAATTGATTTCAATATGAATAACTAATCACGTGATGCTATCTCCAGTCATGAGATATTCTTCAACGGTACAAGCCAAATCCTTAAAGATATACTTCCATCTGGATAAGTCTTTGTCATCCGATAAATTTTGTCTTCATTGGTCTAGAAACTATCAGTGAGGGTAGACTTTAAATCTTGAGTCTGGAGGTCTTCAAACTTTGATGATAAAGTCTGCAAGTCTTTAGACTAGAGTGATGGAAACGTTTTGTCAACTTCAAAACAAATAAGGAAGTTTTCTCCAACAATCTCCCTATTTTTTATGTCGACAAAACTTTCCTGTAGATTTGAACACTTTTGTCCTGTAAAACAACACTTAAGCAAACCAAGATATCTCATAAAAGATAAAAAGATTAGAATATGGATAGTAACGATTCTGAAACCACATAAAACATGTTAATCCTATAAAACGACTATCCTTAACATAGCTTAAGTTACTACAAGCATCAAAAGATCAAATCAATCAATCCAAACCAATCCAAACCACAACCAAACAAAAGATAAGTCTAAAAATCCAAAAATCCAAGTCAAGTCAGTCAAAAGTCAAATCTTTAAATCTGCAACTTCTCCCCCTTTTTGTCAACAACAAAAAGTGGAGAACATAAAGAGAAGTGGATAAAATTAAAATTGCTTAGGGATGCGAACGAGTTGGAAATCCCCTATAGACTTGACAGTCTCCTCCAGCTTCCTCAAGTCCTCCTTCAATCATGTTATATCCTCACCCTTTGCGTTTGCTTGAACTTGAAGATTAAGGGCTTGAATTTGGTCGTAACTGAAGTGGCTTGATGAGCATTCTGCATCGTCTAAATTTCACATCCCAACCCATAAACTTGACCTTTGATCTCCAGAAGAATCTCGAGTAGTCTTTTAAAGTCTGTTGAGTTATCAGTTTGAGTGCTTGCTTCAGCATGATTAGTTTACGAAGTGTTGGCAGATGATGGAATTTCAGCATGAACATCCAAACTTGGAGAGGAAGCCTCATTACCATATTCAGGAAATTGAGAGGCATATACATCTTATAGATCGGCAGGAGAACGACTAACATCATCACTGGTAAAAGTAAGGGAATGAGTACCTCTTTTATCATCGGCTCCCCTTCAGGTGGAGAAAAATACTCCTCTTGCTCTTCCTCTGCAATAGCACGATGATCGTGTCCTTCTTCCTCTACATGAGAATCATCATGACCCTCTCCTTTTGCTTGTTCTCTTTTTCCCTCTTCTTTTTCTGTTCTTCCTTCTTCTTCTTCTTTCCTCATCGCTTCTCTCTCTTCATCTCTCTGTTCTGTCTCTTCTCTATCTCGGTTCTCTCTATCCTCTATCTTTGGAACAGAACTCTATAAATTCTTCAAGGAAAAAGCGGAGATTGGAATGTCATCTTCATCTTCTTCTTCCTCCAAGATGAGTGCTTTTCTCCTTTTATATGGTGTTATTATGGGCTTTTTGCCTTTCCTTTTTGCAGCCCCAAAGTCTTGTCGTGCCTTGATAGGGGTCTTCACCTTAAATCTCTCTAAAGCCTTGTTCAGCTCTTTCAGATGCATCTTTGAAACCATCTTCAGTCCCACCACCATTGGATCAATGGTTCGAACACACAAGATTTTGGGAGTCTAAATGTTAAGATGTTTGAACAAGCGAGTAACAAGAGAAGAATAAGAGAGATGTCCCTTGTCCTTTATCACTATCCTATACATGTGAAACATGATAGATAGTGTGAGGCAAAGAGAACTTGAAACCAATGTTGATGGCGTACATTAGTTTTGCTTCAGAATTTGAGACATCAGTCTTTGATGTGGATTTGGGTCTGAGACAGTTAATGACAATCTTGTGGAGCAAGATATTAGATGCAGTCATCCTCGAGTACAAAATCTGGCCTTCTCTAATCCTATCTCGAACAAGTTTGTTTAGTAGTATGAGCAATAGGCACGCTGATTGATTGGAAATGCCCTCTCTCCACCCCAATCACGTCAGCTAGAGTGTCCATATCTACCACATAATCCTGGTCTCTAACTTTGAAGGAAAATCTATTCATATCTAAGAATGATAGATTGGAATAGAAATAAGCTATAAGTTCCGGATGAGCAACAACTGTTTCAGAACAAAAGCATTCGAGTTGAAGCAATGTAAACTTCTCCCGCAACTTTACATTCAATGAATCGATAAAATCAAAATCTACACTCCTAGGGTTCATCACCCCTCGCTTCAACAATTTAGAATAAACTTGTTTGTGCTCCTTAGAGTGAAACAGATCCGCTCTCCAAAACAAGTAAACATCCTCTCATCCAAATCGAATGTGCGCAGCAACACCCATACTAGACTTAAAATGAGTAAACATCCTCTCATCGTCATCTTTTCCCTCAGATTAATTAAATCCTCCAAAACGCGGATCACTTGGGAAATTTGCAAAAGCCCTTGCTGCCGAACCAGCAAGAGCAATACCCAAACTCTCCATCGTTCTTAAAAAGTAAGTTTCATTTTGGTACCTCTTTTTTCTCAAAAATTCATCAATAAAAGTCATTGCAGAATCTCCTTCCTTCAAAGCAATGTAGAGTTTGAAAGTAAATGCGAGCTTAAGAGTTCTTACAGGTTCTACATCCTCAATAATTTCTTCCTCTGCTTGTTGATGCGGAGGCGCTTGAGTTCTAGCTTGAGAACAATGGCGCGGTTGAGAATGTTGTTGTTGACTTTGCTATTGCCTTGGAGAGTCTTCTTCCTCGGTAAGATCAAAGTACGTAGGACCCTCACGCATATGTTGTGGTTCCCTACTTGCAATCCTAGAGGACTTTCTTTGGGAAGACATTGTCACAGTCTTTGAGAGATTTCTCGAATTCGATTTGCGAGAAAGGTAAAAACTTTATGGATTAAACTAGAGAGTAAAAAGTGAAGTTTTGTGCTCTAGGGTTTGTGAGTGAAAACAAAGAAGAAAAACAGTATATAAAGCAGTCAAAATGAGATATACGAATTGTCATAAAAGGAAAAATAAAAATACCTTTTCGAAAAAGAATAACTGCTATAAATTCAAAAACTTGGAAAGATAATTTCAATCAATTAGTGATAAATAAGTAATCGTACATTTTCAAGTCTTTATCCAAAAAATTAAATTACTAAAACCGAAATTACTTACAATCGCAACTCTTGGTCTTCTGAGTTTGAACACTTTCAGACTTTTATCTCTAAGTTTGAGCTTCTTCAGACTTTACTAATTAAAAGATATGATATTCAATCTGATCCGAATAGACTCAAATAAACTTTTCTCTAGTGGCTTTGTAAATATGTCCGCTAGTTGATTCTTTGAATCAATAAATTGGATCATAACTTCTCTATTTTGAACATGATCTCTAATAAAGTAATATCGAATCTCTATATGCTTTGCTCTTGAATGAAGAATTAGATTCTTTGTGAGATTAATTGCGCTGGTGTTATCACATTTGATCTCGGTGCATGAGTTTTCGATTCCAAAGTCTCTCAGTTGTTGTTTTATCCATAAGATTTGAGAACAACAGCTTCCAAGGACCACATATTCTGCTTCTATTGTTGAAGAGCTACAGTACTTTGCTTCCTTGAGAACCATGACACAATCCTGTAACTTAGCAGTTGACAAGTACCGGAAGTATTGTTTCTATCAACTCTGCAACTTGCTAGATCTCCGTCTGAATATCCAATGAGAGTAAAGTCTCATTCTTTAGGATACCACAGACCAAACTTGAGGTAGTTGCAATGTATTTAATGATGCCTTTTGCAGCACTTAGATGAGATTTTTTGGGATCATATTGAAATCTAGCATAAATGCAAACACTAAACAAAATGTCAGGTCTAGAAGCAATAAGATAAAAAAAAAATGAACCAATAATACTCCTATAGAACTTTTGGTCAACTTTCTTTCCTCCTTCATCTTTGTCCAACTTTGAAGAACTTGACATTAGTATATCAGTCTTTTTGTAATTCTCCAATCCAAACTTTTTAACAAGTTCTTTTACATATTTTTCTTGGTGATTGAAAATTCCTTCTTTTAATTGTTTCACTTGTAATCCGATAAAGATTGATAGTTCACCCATCATGCTCATCTCAAATTCATCCTGTATAAACTTAGAAAACTTCTTGTACAGGTTTTCGTTAGGTGATCCAAATATAATATCACCAACATAGATTTGAACAAGTAAAATGTTTTTACCTTCCTTTTTAATAAATAAAGTAGTATCCACTTTTCCTTTGACAAAACCATTTTGAATTAAAAACTTAATTAACCTGTCATACCATGCTCAAGGTGCTTGCTTTAACCCATATAGAGCCTTTTTCAGTCTGAATACTGAATTTGGTTTCCTTGGGTCTTCAAATCCGGGAGTATGTTCCACATAGACTTCTTCTTGAATAAATCCATTTAGGAATGCACTTTTGACGTCAATTTGGAATAACCTAAAAATTTTATAACAGGCAAAAACAAGTAATAGTCTAATTGTTTCTAACCTTGCTACTGGTGCATAGTTCTCATCATAATCTATCCCTTCTTCTTACGTATATTTTTTGGCCACGAGTCTTGCTTTGTTCCTGACCATTTTTCCTTTTTCGTCCATCTTGTTCCTCAAAACCCATTTAGCTACAATAATGGATTTACCTTTTGGTTTAGGAGTTAATTCACAAACATCATTAATGCTGAATTGTCTGAGTTCTTATTGCATAGCTTCAATCCAGCTTTCGTCAGTCAAAGCTTCTTCTATACTTTTGGATTCTATTTCAGAAATAAGTGCCACGGCGCTAGACTCTTCTTGCTTTTTAGATCTGGTACGAATCCCTTCATCAATGTCACCGTTAATGAGTTCTTTAGGATGACTAGACTTGTGCTTCCAGTTGCTGGTCAATCTGATAGATTGCCGATCTTCTATTTCAGTTGATTGTTTAATATCTTATCATTGTTGTTCTTCTGAAGTCTGAGCTGCTTCAAGGGAGGTAAACTTTGAAGAGTCTAGAGCAGGTTCAGATTCTTCATATTGAGTCTGAATCAATTGATTTTGTAAAGAGTCTTGAAATTTGACATTCATAGATTCTTCCACAGACTGAGTCTTCTTGTTGAATACTCTGTAGGCTTTGCTTGAAGTTAAATAGCCAAGGAAAATTCCTTCATCTAATTTTTCTTCAAACTTACTAGTTCGATCATTTGCATTTTTCAAAACAAAACAATTGCAACCAAACATATGATAACAAGAAACAATTGGCTTATTTCCTTTGAATAACTCATAGAGAGTTTTCTCTAGAATAAGCCTTAAGAATATTCTGTTAATAATATAGCAAGCTGTGGAAACTACTTCAGCCCAAAAACGAAAAGAAATATTACTATCTATTAAAAGAGTTCTTGTCATTTCTTGCAAAGATCTATTCTTTCTTTCCACAACTCCATTTTGTTCTAGAGTGTATGGAGAGGAGAAAACAAGCTAAAAACCAGATTCATCACAAAATTTAGAAAAGTCTTGATTTTCAAACTCACCTTCATGGTCTGTCCGTATGCTCGAGATAGCATATCATTTCTCATTCTGAACTTTCTTGGCAAACTTTGAAAAGTGAGAAAATGTTTCAAACTTACATGCCAAAAAGTAAACCTAAGTAAATTATGAATAATCATCCACTATTACTAGGCAATATCTCTTTCCTCCAATGCTTTAAGTTCTGGTTAGTCCAAAGAGATCCATATGCAGAAGCTACAAAACACGATTAGTGAAAACTTGATTTATTAGTTTAAAAGAACTTCTAACATGTTTTGCCAACACACATGGTGTGCATAAGTCAAATTTTTTATATTTCAGATTGGGTAGGCCATGAACAAATTTTTTGGAAGAGATCTTAGCAATTTGCTTCATTTTGACGTGGCCAAGCTTTCAATGCCAAATGTTCGCTTCATCTTGAATTGATATTAGACATTGAGACCTTTCTGGTTTTATGTCCAAAGGATTTTTATCATGTCGTCGCTCAATAAAAGATTGAGAAAGATCTTTATTAGTTCCCGAATATATTCCTTCTTGAAAATTGATTTTGAATCCAGTGTCGCATAATTGACTAATGCTGAGTAAATTGTAATTTAGTCATTCCACCAAAGAGACATTGTTGATTGTAAGACTTCCAATAAGACTTCCAATCTTTACTGTTCTGCATCCAACAATTCTACCTTTGCTATTTCCACCAAAAAAGACTTTTCGACCATTTGTTTGAACAAGTTTTTTAAAACAGTTTGAATCTCCTGTCATGTGTCTTGAACAACCATTATCCAAATGCCATTTAAGATTTTTCTTGATAGTAACCTACAATTTAAAAAAAAAAAAACTCAAACTTTCTTTGGTACCCACATTTTCTTGGGTCCAAGGGTGTCAGTACAATACACAATATTTGCCCATTCCTTCTTAACAGGTTTCCAAACCATAAGACATTTTTTCTCAAAGTGTTATGAGTTGTTATATTTAGACATTTGAGAGCATTTCGGCTAACAAGTTTTACAAAGACTTTTTAAAAGTGATTTCTATAAAAAAAATTTGTAAGTCTTTGTTTGATCATTTCCTTTACTTTTGGAAAATCAATTAGAGAAATGGTTTCAGAAGTCATTCCCAAGCCTGATTTGTTAAAATAAGGTCTTTGTACTGAAAGAATCTTTTCCAACTTTTCAGATCCTATTGAAAACCTTTTTGAGATATTTGAAATGTCTTCTTTCAAAGTTGTATTTTCTTTTGAAAAAGAGGCTACATTTTCTTTTAAAACAACAAAACTTTTGTCTAAATTTTTAAACTTTTCTTTCCAAGAATTTTCAAACTTTAGGAAAATTCTTTCCAAGAATTTTCTTGTTGCTTAAGTATAGAATTCTCCCTTTTTAGCTCGGAAATCCTTTTAAGAGAGGTTTTGAGACTAAAATAAAGTTCATCAATGTATTTCGAGACTTTAGCTGGAATGTTTAAATTGCTTACCTCGATGTTGTCTGACTCTGAGTCTGAATTTACCTCAGAGTCTAAGCTTGATTCTGATTTTGTCATTAGACATATATTGGCATAATCTTCATCACTCTCTTCGCATTCAATATCACTCAACGTCTCTACTTTGAGAGCCTTTCTATATTTCTCAGCTTTTCCCTTTTTTTCTTCAACGGAGGACGGTTAGGTCTGATGTGTCCATTTTTCTTGCATTCAAAACACATCACGTCTTTATTGGATTCATCATTCTTAGTTGATTTCTTTTGAAACTTTTGAGTGCTTTGTTTCTTCCAGTTGAATCTTCTTCCCTTTTTGTTCAGTTTCCTAAACCTTCTTATCATAATTGCTAGCTCTTCATCGTCCATACCATCTTCGTAAGAACATCTCGTAACATCAGAATCATCGTTCGACTTCAAAGCAATTGACTTCTTACCTTTAGGATCTTTTTCCTCGTTAATTTGCTCCACTTCATAAGACTAAAGTGTGCCAACTAGTTCGTCTACCAAAAGTGGCATGATCCTTTGAGTTTCCCTAATCGAAGTCTTCACGTGATTCCAGTCTTTGGAGAGTCCACGCAACAATTTGTTGACCTTCATTGGTTCTAAGATTGGCTGTCCTTGATATTCTAGTCAATTTACAATTTTTGTAAAACGACTAAACATCTTAGTAATAGATTCTCCTGACCTCATCTTGAAGGCTTCATACTGTCCAAGTAAAATATTGATTATTGTTTATTTCACTCGATTAGTTCATTCATAGGTAATGTGCAGCCTATCCCAAACTTCTTTGGCTGTTTCACAAGAAGAAATTATGTTATACTCAGTAGGAGATAAAGCACGATATAAAGAGTAAATTACTTTAGCATCAAGAGCTTGTCTCTTGGTTATTTCTTCTTGAGTCATCTCACTAGCGTCTACAACTTCTTTTCCTCTTTCTGAAGCTGATGTGACTTTAGGAATGATTCATTTTTTTACCACATCCCATTCCAGAGGATCTTTTGATCTTAGGAATGTCTTCATCTTGTTTTTCCATATGTTTTATTCATTTCCATCGAAATAGGGAGGTTTGGTATTGCTTTGACCTTCAACCAATCCTGGAGCCAACATACTAGCCATGGATCTTTAACTCAGAAGTAAAAACACTTCAATTAAATGAGTACACAGGCTCTGATACCAATTAATAGGGTTAGTAAGAACACCTAGAGGAGGGTGAATAAGTGTTAAAGAAGCTTTTGCAAGACTTAACAAATTAATTCATCTTTTAAGAACAATAAATTGAAGACGTAAAAGACTATAAACAGTTGTATAAGACTACGAATTAAAGTAAAGAGATTAGGGAAAGAGAATTGTAACACAAAGTTTATAGTGGTTCGGCTTAGATCAAGCCTACGTCCACTCTCCCGCATTGACAGCCCACTGGCTGGATTTCACTAAGAATCAAAAGAGATTTTACAACTTCACGTCCTTGATTCCACAGTGTAGAACCTCTCCCACACTTTCTCAAGGTCTCACAAGTATTTAATCTCTCTTTTAAGTACAACTTAAGCTCGACAATTGAAATATCAAAGAACTATGAGCTCCAGACTATGGAATTTTTCTTTCATGCACACTCTCGAATAACTTGAGCGTCTTTCTTATATACTCCTCCATGCTTTCATAACTGTTGGCACCTTCCAAAGAAGTTCTTCCAATCTACCCGTTAGACAGAATCAATTAGGAAGATCTCGAGTTATTTAAGGAATGTGATAATAGCCCACCAATCATGCCCGCCCATACAATCAGGATTTAGGTTTCCATAAGTAGAACCTTCCAAGTATACTTCACCAATCAATAGATCTAATTACTCAAATTGATTTCAATACAAATAATTAATCATGTGATGCTATCTCCAATCGTGAGATCTTCTTCAACTGTATGAGCCAAATCCTTAAAGATATACTTCCATCTGGATAAGTCTTCTTCATCGAATAAACCTTGTCTTCGTCAATCTGGAAACTATCAATGAGGTTAGACTTTAAATCTTGAGTCTGGAGGTCTTCAGACTTTGACAATAGAGTCTACAAGTCTTCAGACTAGACTGATGGAAACGTTTTGTCAACTTCAAAATAAATAAGGAAGTTTTCTCCAACACATATATCTAAGAGAAGCCGAAAGGGCCTCGAGGCTGGACATGAAGAGTTCATATGAGAAAAGACTGCCTTGTAGCAGACTAGGGAAAGGCTCAAAAGGGTGAGAGTGCGAGCCATTTATCAAAGTGAGAAAGAGACTAGAGACAGATTGCCAATTGAAGCAACAATGACAATCAGTAAAGCCCGGCTCATCAAGAACCCTTAAAAGAAAAGTCCAACTTTCTATCTTGGCCCTGGGAAGGTTCAACTACTATTTGAAGACCCAAGGATACGAAAATGGGCCCAAAGCTTTTTGCTTTTCCCTTTTCTTTGGCAAAGGTTGTTCGATGTGTTATAGTAGCATGTTGAATTTGTAAGGAAGACCAATGCATGATGCTTTTTTGCTGATGCACAAGGTATGTCTCTTGATTACCACATTAGCTTTCGGATGAGAATCCCTTTCTAATGATGTATCTTGATTTCTTTGCTGAAGGGCTTACCAAAGAAGCATGCAGATTGAGAGATAAATGGAGAGGAGTGATCAGGCTGAACACCTGCTCTCACTACAAAAGAACAAGCATGCCCCGTGTGCATAGATTCTATATCATTTTGGTCGCCCCAAATCGATAACATTTTCCATCCCCAAATCAATAACAGACGGATTTCTTGGAACCCCTGATTGGTATAATATCTTTGGTGCACATGTGCTTTCATTAAGGAAATCAAATGAAGAAAACGGCCATGACAAACATCTAGTAGACGCTGTGTATGAGTTCTGCTGCTTGTTCAATGATGTAAACATGGCATTAATTTTAGAATTCAGCGAACCTCAATACCATGAAAGTAATTGCCCAAGTTTATCACAAAACTAGGAATTAAAGGTTGCTGCCATTGATTTTTAACTTTCACTAGGAGAAAATCCTGTGTAACAAGGAGAGTGGCTCCACAAATATTGAGCGGTTCCACTGAAAAATCATGTTGCATGGATGCAATTGAATCTAGAAAGCGCTCCATAAATATTGAGCGGTTCCACTGAAAAATCATGCTCAATGGATGTAGTTGAATCCAGAAAGGCGCCCACTCAAATTGGCCTTCGCGAGATATTGTACCCAGTGATCGCAGCAAAGACTCAGGAAAGCACCACCTATCGTGGTGATGTTTTTGTGTTTTTTTTTTTTTTTTTTTTTGGGGGGGGGGGGGGGGCCAGCCATCTATGTAATAGTTTCTGTAACAATCTCATTCCTGGTCCTCTTCAAAAACTCAAGGAAATTTCTTCCTTGTACTAACCGTGTTGTCCAATCCTCTAGAAAAACTAAAAGAAACTCCTCCCTAAGGCCCCCCACTCAATCATTTAGACCAGAAGAAAATATTAGGATATCACGTCAGACTTGCAATTATCCATTGAATGGATGACACGTGTTATCCTTGGGGCCCACCGTTAGAAATTTTAGTAGTCCCTCTACTTTGCAAATATGGGCTTTGCAGCTCCTCAACTTTGTCACGTAGATCGTAAGGACAACCTATGCATAATGCTTTCTTGTTGATGCAAGGTATACCTCATGATTACTGCATTAGCTTTGGGATGAGAATTTCTTCCTTGATCATGTATCTCGATTTCTTTGTTGAAAGGTTTGCCAAAGAAGCATACAAATCGAGAGATAAATGGAGAGAAGTGATCAGGCAGAACACCTGCTTTCATTACAAAACAATAATCATGCCCCGTGAGGAAGAGCTTCTCTTGGTATCGGGCATGCCAAATGGAGCTGTTCATGATTGTCTTGAATATGTTTGAATATATTCAAGTACGTGAGACATAGATTCTATACCATTTTGATCGCCCATATGGATCACATTTTCATCCACAAAACAATAACAACCAAAAACATTTCGTGCAACCAATGATGAGTATAAAAAAAATAATTACCCAATTGTACAACCACCAATTTAGTTATCGATCTTTCAATTTAACTAATTTAATTATAAGCCTTTTGATAATTTGTCAATTTAATAATTCCAACCAATTTGGTTAGAAATCGCTAACATGAACGCTACTATCCTACATGGCATGAGCAAGGGCTCTAGGCAAGGGCTGCAACCCTTGTCCATAGCCGACCAAGGCTCCACACCCCTCCCCAATGGTTGGCGAGGATTGCTGGCTTAGAGTTGGAAAAATGGAGAAATAAAAGAAAAGAAAAATAAAATGCAAAAGAATATAAAAATATAAAAATTCAGAAGAATCATTAAAACATTTTGTAAAAAATGTTCACATCGGCCACAATTAAAATTGACCGGAATGACTACATTTGTAAATTGTCAACATATTTTGAACTAAATTGACCAAAATAAAATGTTTATAATTGAACTGATATTCATACAATAAATTTAGGACTTTTTTTTTTTAATTTTCACGTATCCTAACTTCTACTCAGAGAAAATTCAGTGTGCTCTTAATCCACTGTGCAAACATCCCCATCGAAATGAACAAGGAGAGTGGCTCCATAAATGCTGAGCTTACCCTGAACCCCCATGCTGAATGGAGAATGCAGTCGAATCCAGAAAGGCACCCACTCAAACCGGAGGTCGAGAGAGATTGCACCTTGTTCATCGCACGAAGAATCAGGAAAGCACCACGAACCGTCTAAGGTGGGGACCATCCGTGTAATGGTCTGTATTCTGTAATAATCTCCTTCCTAGTCTTCTTCGAAAACTCAAAAGAAATCTCTTCCTTGACTAACCGTGCTGTCCAATCCTCTAGGAAAGTTCGAAGAAACTCCTCCACAGTGCCCCAATTCCAACTTAACCATTTAGGCCATTCCTTTTTCGAAAGTTCACGGAAATTCCTCCCCAATACGTGAAGTGGGGGATGCTCCTCCCCCAAGGTCAGAAAATTAACTTCTCAAGTTTATATGTGAAAAAAAAAAAAACAAAAAAAACAAATTACATGTGAAAATTAACTTTTTGAAATCCTGGGCAAATTTTTTTGTGTTGGCCGCCCATTGATCTCTCTTCCGTCCTTATTTGTAAAGATATTATCTTAGCATCGTGGAAATATCTATAACCCTATGTACTTTAACTATGTACAAATTACTCTAAGTCAGGTTACAGGCTAAAATTATGGGTTTAACCAATTCATAAGCCCTTGTAAAGTGTTCCATTAATCTCCCACAGCGGGATTTCCACTTTCGTGCCCCTAGATTATAAAAAGAAAGAAAAGTTACAAGATGATTAATTTTGATATGTTAGTTTTTGTAAGAAAATCTTTTGATAAGTAAAGTGAAGATAAGAGAGGACAAAGGTGCAAGCGGGTTTATTCACAGTGTTTGCAACACTGTATTTCAATATGTATGCTTTATTTTCTGGCCAAAACGAAAAAATAGCATTGCCTGACCTTGCCGCCAACATGAAATTGTCCTCTCTAACCTTGATTCCGGTTCTCCCACACGGCGTTAAAATGCATCATGCTAGATTCAAGTTGTGGGAGATTTATCTACCGGTACAGCAAGTCCCACGAGCCCACCGCACCAACACATAAATTTCTAGCCTTGGTCACGGCTCACTCACGCCGGCACGGCTTCAAAGTACATCATATTAGTTTGAGATTGTGAAAGACTTACCTACCAATACCCAAACTCATATAGTCCCATGCGAGATAAGAAGCATGTTTGGCACCCTACATACCTAAATCAAAACTCATAAACTAATTAGGTTGTCACTTAACAGTATACAATATATAGATCTTCAACGTGTACATAGCTATATCTGTCCACGAAATTCAACAAGTGGGGAGTGGCAATTGGATTAGCGTCTTAACGAAGCATCATGCATTTTTTTAAATGAGGCATATTATCCTTATTACCCATTAACAGTGGAATATGGACAATAAAAGCCGATTGGAAAGTACCCTTAATTGCATGTAAACTACTTTAAGTTAGTTACATGTACAGGCCAAATGCCTATACTTGATTGGTTCATGGGGCTAAGAAGGTGTTCCATGAACTTCCAAATAATTGGATCAACATGCCCATATCTCGAGATTAAAAGAAAAAAAAAAGACTCCCCCTTCGATTAATTGGCTTCTATTAGGAAGGTTTTTCTGAAGGGAGAAAAGGCTTTCTTTCGTATTGTCCAATTAATCTTATTTTAATGTGCTGAAAAATGCCTTTTGAAAGCATTTCATATATTGCAACCAAGAAAAAAATGTCACTTGGTTGTTTTTTTTCTTTTTAATCTATGGATAATTTCGTTACTTATTTTGATAGAAATGTTACTCAATAAGCAATTAAGAGTTTTTTATATGCTGCACACAAGGGTAAAATTAAACTATCAAATATGCTACACATAATACTTAGCGGCTAATATTTTTACGAAACCGGCAGTGATTTAATAATATTTTTACTTTAATGTTTTATTTTTTATTTTTTTGGGTCAGATAATATTTTAATGTTAAAGTGGGGTTGCGGTAGAGATCGAGGTGGCAATGGTGGTGGCGGACGCGCTAGGTGGTGGCATGTGGATGAGTTGACGCTACTTGTGGATTGTGGCTGTGTTGAAGTCAATGAATGAACAGCGGTGTCAGGCCGCGGGAGAGGCGGTGGTCGTGATAGCCGTGGGGTGTTTTTTATTGCAACGTACTCGCCGGGCATATAAGTCAAAAGTTACGATGTTCCAAGAAGTATCGTGCATGTGCAATGGTTTTGCTTTTAATGAAAAGTGGAAGACAAGATGGTTCAAATCACATGATTCTTTCTTCAATAAAACAAATCAAGAAATATGATCATTATAAAATCTCAATCAACTAAGAATATATCGAATATCAAGCATAATGAGAAATTTTAAATTGTGTACTCAAATCAAATTGAGAATAAAAATATATACATTTCTTACCAAACCCTCTTTCTTCTTTCTTCTTTATATCATGCAAAAATAACTCATCTTTTCTTTAGTACCCATTTTTTCTTGGGTCCATGAGAGTTAGTACAATATGCTGCTTTTATCCAATCTTTCTTAACCGATCTCCAGACTTTAGGACAATATTTCTCAAAGTGTTCCAAATCTCCACAATTTAAACACTTGAGAGCATTTAGACCAATAGGTTTTATAAACACTTTTTGAAAATGATTTTTGTAAAATGCCTTTGAAAGTTTTTGTCTAAGTCTCTCTTTTACTTTAGGAAAATTAATTAAAGAATTATTTTCCTTATTGAAACCAAATCCTGACTTATTATAGTAAGAAATTTGTTTAGAAAGAATATGCTCTAATGCTTTTGATCCATTTGAAAATCTTGTCGAAATATTTGAAAATTCTTTCTTCAAATAATCATTTTCTTTAACAAGCAAATCTCGATTTTCTTTTGTTTGTAGAAAATCTTTTTGCAAAATTTCAAAATTTTCTTTTGAGAAAGATCCTATTGCCTAAGTCGAGAATTCTTCTTTTTAAGTTCGGAGATCATTTTAAGAGAAGATTTGAGATTTGAGCAAAGCTCATTTATATACTTTGAAACTTTTAGAGAAATTTTTGAATAACTTACCTCGATTTCCTCATCGGATTCTAAGTCTGTGTCTAAATCAGACTCTGAATCTGAATTTGTGTCTGACTCAGACTCAGATTCTGAATGTGTCATCAAGCATATATTTTCTTGCTCATCATCTTCTTTCATTGTTCTTTTATGCACATTCTGCTTGTATTTTCTTCTTCCACTGAATTTGCTTCTTTTTCTACTCAACTTTTTGAATTTCTCGATCATAAAAGCAAGTTCTTCGTCGTCCATGTCATTTTCTACGTCTGTTTCATCAAAAACAGCATTAGATATTAAAGCAGTGAACTTCTTACCTTCGGGATCTTCATCGTTGAGTTGTTCTACTTCATAGGATTGAAGAGTGCCAATCAATTCATCAACGGAAAGTGGCATAATCCTCTAAGTTTCCCAGATTGAGGTCTTGACATGGTTCCAATCTTTTGAGAGACCTCGCAAGAGTTTGTTGACCTTCATTTGGGAAGAAATTGGATGACCTTGATATGCCAAACCATTTACAATTTCTGTAAAACAATCGAACATATCTCCAATCGATTCTCCTTGCTTCATCTTGAAGGATTCATATTTGCCAAGCAGGAAGTTTACTTTTGTCTCTCTTACACAATCGGTCCCTTCATATGTAACATGAAGTCTATCCCAAACTTCTTTTGCTGTTTCACATGAAGAGATTCTGTTATATTCAGCATGAGACAAAGTGTAATATAAAGAATAAATGGCTTTTGCATCAAGCGCTTCTCTTTTGGATATCTCTGTCCGAGACATAGGAGCGGGAAGTTTGGTTTCTTTGTCTTTGCCATTCTTGTTTGATGTAGACGCAGCAGTGGAAGTGATTCCTCTTTCCACAACATCCCATTGTAAGGGATCTTTGGATCTTAGGAATGCTTTTATTTTGTTCTTCCACACGTTGTTTTCCTTTCTATCAAAATATGGTGGCATTGTGTTGCTTTGTCCTTCCATAAGTCATGGTGCCAAGATACTAGCCATAAAAGATCTTTAGCTCAAAAGTAAAAACACTTTTATAAATCGAGAACTTGGCTCTGTTACCAATTGAGAGTGCTAGTATGAACACCTAGAGGGGGTGAATAGGTGTTTAAAATAAATCTTGGCAAAACCCAGAGGAGGCGCTAGGTGTATTAAGTGTGACTCAGGGGTGGTGGGTCCTCATGCTTAAGTGTCACTTGGGGGTTTACGGCGCGGCTGTCGGCTGCAAGCCGGTTCCTCCAATACCAAAAAAAATAAATAAATAAATAATAAAAAAAATAAACTTCAAACAAAACAAAGGAGTTATGGAAGAAAATAAGAACACAAGATTTATAGTGGTTTGGCTTAATCCAAGCCTACGTCCACTCTCCCACGCTAACAGCCTTCTTGGCTCAATTCCATTATGCAATCAACAAGAGATTACAACTTTAAGTGCAAACACTTAGTATATCACACTATCTCACGAAGTCACTCTTTTGGTATTTCTCTCACGATCACAAATGTTTAAGCTCTCCAAAAACAAGTGTATGATCGAATGTCGCTCAGACTTTGAAATTATAAATTATACGCTCTATCTCTTACTTGCTCATCGGTCCATGATCTCCTTAAATACTTCTCCACTTCCAAACTAGCCGTTGGACAGTATCTCCGAGGATCGTCTTCCAATCTACCCATTGGACAGCTCTGTATCTAGAAGATTGATAGCCGTTGAGTGACAAAGGTAGAATCCCAAATTGATTCCGATCGCCCATACAAACGGAATCTTAGTTTCCATAAGTAAAGTTTCTTCGTATAGAAAGTTCTTGTCTTCAAGATCCAATCGTCAATCAATTAGATTGAGTCAATCAAATCAATCTTGATGTGGAATCCAAACCAGATCACTAGCCGTTGTATCTTCGAGGCTTGAGTTACGATCTGTCGAATTTGGATGTAAAGTCTGAGAGCAATAGACTTTACAATCTAGGTCTGAATGTAATAGACTTTACAATCTGGGTCTGAACATATTATGCTTCAGTATGGAGTTTGTCTTCTGGTTCTTCCAAAAATAGACTTTGATAATATCTTTTACACATTCTATCATCTACATAGTCTATTACTCAACCATCAAACATGTTAGTAGCCTTTGATTTATTTTGTCATCTTCAAAACATCATAAGGGATTTCCCTAACAACATGCTCGTTACATCCTGTCCTGATGCTTGTGACATGATAAACACCAAAGGGCAAACGGCTCTTCATGCACCTGTTATCGGAGGACGAGTAAACGTAGTCAAGTACATATTAAGGGAGCCAAACCTGGAAGATCTCATCAACAAAGAAGATACAGATGGAAACATAGCTCTACATTTGGCTATGGTTCATAGAAGATACAGAATCTTGAATACACTTGCACAAGACAGAAGGGTGAACCGTTTTGCCACAAATAATGATCATTTGACTGCCTTTGACATTTTTTTTGCTAGTGAGGAGGTATGTTTACTTGAACACTAGAAAAGCTAGATTTGTTCACTTGCGGAGAAATTTCTTCGGTATCCTTTAGAAAATATGGCTCGGGTGATACTCATTTTGGTGCAACAAACAACCCAATTGAATTCTTTTTAAATCAACTTCGTTGAAAAAATAGTATGCTTCAGTTAGTGAGACCGACGTTTAAAAAAGGGACTCCGAGAGAACGGATTTCATACTTCATATCAAACTATATTTAATAAGGATGTGGGGTAGATTTAACTCTGTGGTTGAGCCACATTACCACAAAGCTTGATACCCTTCCACTTCCCTTAAACATTAATTAGCACACTAGCTATACATCAATTAGACAAAAAAGTAAAAGCTTTTTTAATCCAACGTGATCTCTCATTAATGTTCCCACGACAATCAACATCAATTGACATACTTACTACTAATAGTACTTTTCATAAAATTGTCACTAAATCTAAATTCAGGATTTCAAGTTTATATGATTTTTTTCGTATTTATGAGTTGGTATGTAATATTTCATTTACTATTAACCAAATGTGTTGGGTCTTTTTTTTCTTCAAAATACAAAATTATCTAAAAATTTGGTGTATCAAATTTTTAGACTATTGAAAAAATTGATTAAGCCGTTTATATGAGTATTGCGAAAATAACAAAAATTTGTAGCTAAAAATTTGTGTCGACATTTTTATTTGTAGTCTATAAATAGTAAATATTTTGCATTGTCATATAGGAATTTCATCTTGAAGAATAGTTATCTTGCTGGTAGTTATTATTGCAAAAATGTTAAAAATAGAAGTCTTTATAAAGCCAATTACTACTTATAGTCTTAAACCATTTAACTAATTCCCACTTGTAAAGGCCACACTTAGAATGATCCTCTAAAGTGAGGGGATAAGGTAAAGGGAAATAAGAGAAAAAAAAAAATCGATAATAATTATGGACTGTTTAATGGCCCTTGTCTGAGGTGTTAAAGGATGAGAATATTTTGTACAATATTTAGCTAAAATCCTTCTGTTTCTTTTCTGCCCCGTTTCAAACAGCATTCGAGATGAAAGAGAAAATCTGCACTCTGCTCCATCTCAGAAAAGGACTCCAAACAATTCCTAGAAAATTTCATTTGAATATAGCATACCTGAAACTGTAATTGTCTACTCCTGAAAAATCTATTTAATGGTTTTCTTTACCTTCTATCTTATCTAAAAGAGATGAATTCACTGAATTCTGCATTATGTTTTAGGACTCGCTAGGAGTGAATTTTGAGCTTGTAAAGTGATGGTCTTGAAATATTTCTGTGGGAAAGATCACTCATTAATTAATACTTTGTGTACATTTTTAGGTCGGCATCGGAATTATCGGAGTTTCTTCTATGTTGAAGAGATCTTATGGATTCCCAGTTATTCATAACTGGGTTATCGAACATGTTAAGAAGAGATTAGACAAACAATTTGTTGGGAGTCAACCAGCTGGGTCTATAACCACAGGAAACAATACAGCCAACCGAGAAAATTCCGAGTCAATAAGAGGCATTGTTGACTCTCAACTTCTAGCGGCAGCTTTCATAGCCACAGTGACCTTTGCCGCGACCTTCACGATGCCCGGAGGTTACAACGATGACGGACCCAACCAAGGAAAGGCGACTCTTGCTGGCAAGGTAGCTTTCAAAGCCTTTGTGATATTTAACACTATAGCGTTCGCTTTCTCAACCCAGGCATTATTCCTGCGATATGATTCTTCCTTTTTGAGCGATCAAGAAAAGATGAAATGCACCAGGTCTGTCGGATCCGGCATTCAACTTGCCATACTCGGGATGGTGCTAGCCTTCGCTTCGGGTACATATGTAGTATTGACTAGAACCAGCGGGCTCGGAATCGTTCCCTACGTTGTGATTGGAATTTACGTGGCCGAATACCTCATCACGGGTATTCTCCATCCCGATAAGCATTTTATAGCGCTTCGTGCTCAACCCTTTGAATTGTTTGGGCGTCGTTATGGGATACGCTAGCAAAGCTGCTAATAAGCTGGGCCGGTTCCACAGTTCCGTGACCTTGTGCACGAGAATTTTTTTCTTTTTATGCTTCGTCAGCCGTCGAGTTCGTGCACTTTCACGTTAGCCGTCCAACTTTAACACTCAACATCGACCGGTTGGATTGACAGCCGGCAAAATTGTGGTGCTCAAGATGACTGGAGCGCAACAAAGGCCAACGAGTTGATGAGGTTTATCTGTTTTTACCGTCGATTGCCATTACTTTGATTTACATAAATTCCTTGAACATTCTTCTTCGTTGGTAAATGTTTGAAGTTTGTAAGGTATATTTACTGTTAAGTTTGTTATCCGTGTTATAATGAATTTACCAACTTCAAATTAATTTGGAAATTATCAACTTCTTCTAAAGTTTACTAGTAGACAAGATATCCGTAATAAATTTACCAACATGGAATTGATTAGTAACTTAACAACTTCTTAAATTTTTACTAGTGGATTGGGCAATAGATTAGTACGATACCGACATTGGCAAGCTACCAACCCTTTTGAAGTTTTACAAGCGGGCTCAGTTAAAAATTTGCAAGTTAGCAATATTATAATGCATTTACTAGTGGTAAATTTCTCTTAAGCTTTACAAGTAGGGATAAATAGTAGTACACTGCGGAAAGTTTAAAGAATGTGATGTCTACTAGCATATAGTCAAAGTTGCCGTTGAATTGGGACTTGCCTTCGACTTCTATGGGTCGCTCTTTGATGGCATAATTGCGCAAAACTGCAGGAAGTAGGGGTGAGCATTGGTCCAGGGTCGACCCTGAACCGACCTTGGACCGGCCCAACCCTGCCGGTCCTGGTCTAATTCCTCGAAAGACTGGGTCAGTCCTTGGTCCTAGAATTTCTAGACCAGCACTATGCGGGTTGATCCTTAGTCCTGAGAGTTTCAGGTCGGTCCAACCTTGATTTTATATATATATATATAATATTACTTATAATTTTTTTATATAGAGAAAACATTAAAATAAACAACGTCAACAACATTAAACAACTCTTTAATGAGAAGTTTAAGTAATTTTTTATTGTTCTTTAATAACTTAGATTTTTAATGTTTTTTACGGTGTCAATATTTATAATTCACGAATGATGAAAATGTTTTTGTGAGAAGTTCTCATGGTGTCCAAAAATGTATAAATAACTCATTATGGCATCCTCCTCTATTATTCATTCTTTTCTATCTTATTTGTCTTCTTAGTCTTCAATTTGACAAAATCAAAAGAAACAAGTTCTCCGCTTGCCACTCGACACTCGCCTCACTTGCTTTGGGTCACTCGTGCCGTTGCTCGCCGCTCGATGTCCGCTTGGCTTGGTACTCGCCGCTCGACATGCGATACGTTCACCGCACTTAACCCTCACCACTTACCTTTCCTAGCTGACCTCACTTATCATCGAACTCATTGGGTCGGTATGGTCCTTAGTTGTCATTTCAAGGAGTACAAAAAATAAAATGAAAAATTATTGGTTGGTTCTGGGTTAATTCTGAAACTTGACCAAACCATTGAGTCAATTCATTCATTAATCGTTTTTTTAAGGAATACAAAAAATGAAATAAAAAATAATTGGTTGGTCCCGGGTTGACCTTAGAACCGAACCGAACCTATTGGGTCGGTCTGGTCCTCGGTCCCAAGCTCAATAAAATTGGTCATCGGTCCTAAAAATTGAGGACTAGCATTATGCGGATTGGTCCTAGGTTTAGGGGGCGGACCGGCCCAACTTGGACCATGATCACTCATAACAGGAAGTACCATAATATCTTCAGCATCTATTGAGAGCAAGAGTCATGGCTGATATAAGATTCTTTCCTTTGGATTCTTTTAAAAGGTTTCAGAAGCCTTCAATAGAAATGGAAATGTCATTTTCAGTGTTATATAAGAACTTTCAAGTCAATCCAATAAGTAACATCATCAAATAATAAGGTACACAAGGCCAAGGATGTATCACCATATCAACTTATGAAAATTCAATCACTCTTTTCACACCAAAAACAATCATTTCGCTTTGTCTTTCGTGTTTGTTCGTGGAATACATGCATCACTCTCTAATGCACAAAGAGGAGTAGCGGCTGATCCTCCAACAATCTAACCATTCTTCGATACAAACCTTGAACCCGTGGGGTCCAGCTACTAGAAGCCGTTCCTGTTGCCATGTTCTTCGCTAAAGCTGTATCACCCACCAAGTAAGGTACTTTATATTTTTACGTGATCTAGAGATGGTTCCTAGAGAGATTGATGAATTTTGACTTTCTCAGCTTCATCCAATGTCTTCAATCCAATCTAGCCCTCGATGTTAAGCTCGGTCTGCAAGGAATGCATCGATCAAATATGTTCCTCTTTTTTTCAATCCAATCCAGTCCAAATGGTAAAAGGATGCAAATTTTAGCATCGAGCAGGGGTAAAAGCATGTTGCCACAAGCTTACACCACAACAATAACACCAAGTCGCAACATGTTCTTTGGCCCATTTTGTTCCATTCATTTTTCTCATGTAAATGTAAATTTGCTCAGATTATCAACTTTTCAAAGTCAAATGCTCAATTATCTAGCGAAAATCATAAATCACTATTAAATGTAATTGCGGACCATGCCATAGATATACACCTCCCACACCATACAATTGTAGAGGAAGAGCTCAGGTAAAGATAATGCTTTCATAATCCTCATTATTACTTTCAATATGCTTAATCATTTATATGTGCGGCTTAGAAAATGTTTTAGCTTGTTCTCTGTACTATATCTTGGTTTACCATGCAAAGTGCAAAAAAATGTAAAAAAGAAAATTCATTGCAAGTCAATATCAACGTTCCCAGAGATTTTATATATTCAAAACCCTTGGTTTTCATATTTAGGTGGGTGCAAGTCCTCGAGCAAAAATTGGTTTGAGCGCAAGAAATAATACTCAAAAGAAGAAGCCTTTGAAAATAAAATACCATAAATAAGACACTTTCGTGGAAAGAAAGACATTTAGAGCGTAGTGTTAAAATAATCCCAATCATGCTCACAATAAAAGTTCAACGAAAACCCAATATACGGACAAGGAGACGAAGTTAATTCAAAAAAATCTATTTCAACTTCGAATATGTTCATTTAAAATTGGGGTTCTTCTACTTCATTTTTATTTACTCATTTTTTAATCATTTTTCCTTTATTTTTTTTTATTTCATTCTTATTCCCTTCCATCATTCCTTAAAAAAGAATTATTAAATAATGAACTATACTAATATACTTAAGATATGCAATAAAGGTAGATTCTAAATATACATATATAATATATATTAGAAATAATATTAAATTAAAATAAAAATTGTCTATCGTTGACATCAAAATTTTGATGACCCGTTAATCATTCATTAATTACATAAAAAATTATGAACTAATTTTTAGCCCCTAAAAAAATAAATTTTCATTAAATCGCATCACATATAGACATTACGAACATTTGTAATACTAGTATCAATTATTAAAAAATATTATCAAAAAAATATTAAAAGGGTTAAAAAATATACTAAAAATCAGTAGGGCTGGGCTCGAGACAGCCAAGCCCGGCCCCTTCTTCTTTCCCCTTTCCTTCTCCCCAACTGGGCCGGCCCAGCCTCTCTCTCTTCCTCCTCTTTGCCCTCTCTTGAACGCTACCCCCTCCGATCCCTAGGCTCCTACTCCCGCCGTGCTTCACTCCTGCCGCCGCCGCCGCCGCCGCCGCCGCCACAGCAGCCTCGGATCCTCTTCTCGTTCCCGCAGAGTCCGGTCCTCCGGTTCACCTCCGAGTACGACAGCGACAACTCCACGAGGTCCCCTGAAAGCTCCTCGACGGCCTCGCCACGCCCAAGCTCTCCTTCCTCGACGACGGGAAGGGCGAGATGGCCCAGCCTCGGCTGGCCTTCGTCTACAAGCACCTCTCCATACACCACGACGTCGAGAAGTAGAACGCGCTCGTCAAGGCCGGCGTGCGACGTCGGGCCAAGGCTGCATCTCAGCGCCGAACACGATGTCAAGGCACAACAAAGGAGAGATGTCGCCGGTTGAGGACCTTGCCGAACCCGGCTATGCGCTCGAGCTGTCGTCTCCCGTACATACTGTGGGATTGCCGAGGGCGACGGTGAAGTTCCCTCCTGGTGAAGTCTCACTGGAAGAAAGAGGAGAGGAGGAAGTGAAGAGAACGTTGTCAATAAATGGGATTCTTGAAAGTCAAATCTGGAATGGAGCGTGCAGTGCCCAATTTGCAGAGGAAGAACTAAAAGTAAGATATTCTTTTAAGGATGAGGAGCTGTCTTTTATCCCAATGATTTCTCTGCCCTCAAATGCTCTCTCGGTTGCGCTCAAGCGTAGATTTTGTCCTTCTAGCAAGTTGAGCTACTGGTACAATTTCGATACCGAGTACTGGAGTGCGGTCTATGAGCAAACTTATGGCAAGGATTTCAAGTTTAAGGCTGGGTACGATTCGGAGGTCCGCCTAGGTTGGGAATCTCTTTGAGTTGGAGATGAAGACGGCAAAGTGAAGACAGCGCCGATGAAGATGAAATTTCATTTCTTGCTCCAAGTGCCACAAGGCGACATTAATTCATCAGTCTTGATGTTCCGTGTGAAAAAGAGGTGGGATATATGATCAACTGTGTTGGATGAGAGGGTGTTGTAGCATGATAATGCGCCGCTACTATGCGTGTTCCGTAAGTTTGGTTGGGGCTCGAGCTCAAAGTGGTAATGACTGGGATTACGATGAAGGAATCGACTCCTACGACGAACCGCCACTAGTCTGCTGTTTTGGCGCAGCGCAGCTGTAGCTCGTGCCGATGGTGTGGGTCCACCACAACCGGATGTACCCGACCAACCACCTCCACTGGCACCATCCGATGACCTGCAGCCGGCTGCGTCCTGCCCGTGGCTTTTCACTTCCGATTCCCACATCTCCGTGTGAGATTTCTTTTTTACTGAGTCCAAATATTTTCGAGTTTTTGGCTGCCTTTGCTTTGTGCTTTGATATATCCCTATGGATGTCCTCTGTGTTGGTGATATGGTTGTGAGTGTAAGTCTCGAGTGGATAATGACGGTCGAATATGTGAGTGGCGTTCCAATGAAGTGAAGCATAATGTTCATGGCTGGCTGTTGATGTTCTTGAATCAGTAAGCAATCCATTGGATTTTCTGGGCGTGCTTGAAGAAGTCGTTGGAGAGCAAAGGATGAAGTTCTGGGCTTACTTAGGCATAGTGAGCTTTGGGCTTGAAGTGTTGTTTTTGCATATTTGGGTTCAATCTAGTGAGAGTTGGGCTTTGCTTAAGTTGTTTTTGTTTGGGCTTATTTTGGTTTGGGCTGAGTGAAGCCCGATTTATTGGCCCAATATACGCTGGTATGAGTCCAGATTTGTGTGACCAGTGCAGCCCATGTTCAGATCGGGCCTAGGGCCCAACCCGATTCACCATTTCCGAATAAAATATTATTTAAAAAACATACGTTTTTTAAAAAAATTATAAAAATTAAAAAAACAATCTAATTTTTTTTTTAATTTTTTTTAAATTAAAATTCCTCAAAAAGCTTAAAAGATATCATTTTGGGTAATTTTCTCCTAAAAAGTGGCACTCTTTCAAACTATAATCGAGCTCAAAGTTGACTAAGCCCTTAGAGCTCTGTTTTAGGGTTCGCACTTTCGATATGATGATTATGGCTTCCCTTTAGTCTAATTAGGATTGTCATTTATTTATCTCTTAATATTACATGCTTGTTTTCCCTTGCAATTTATTTAATGCTTCATTTGATTGTTGATTGTTATTTTAATAATTGTACACTTGCATGATCATTTCATATGTTAATGGATAAGTCTAAAATCAATCCAATTTATAAGACAAAAACCTTTTTGAAATGAACAAAATTATGTATTAAAAGAGCACTGATTGATTAATTAGTGTAATCAAGTTCCTGATTCTAGATTTTCTGATTACATAGGAAATGAAATATAATTCCATGCTTCACTTGGTTTCTAGTCAATCCTAATAAACTAGTGGCGACTCATTGTTAGAAAAATTCTCATAGCGTCAATTTGAATACCCAACGTCACACGAGATAAGGGTTTGAGATAACTTGCATTTAAAACTAGAAATTGGAAGTCCATCTTTTAGGCAATACCTGTAAACCTATTTCTTTTTTATGTACCAAGGGATGGGTTGCGACATCCATTATTTTATTTTTTTTTAATTTTCTTTTTATATTATAATTCAAATATTAGTTTATTTTTCTTTTTTATTGAAGAAGCTTTTTATTCAATAAAATTAGTTTTTATGCTATAGATATAAGAAATCCTATGCAACTATCCCATGTGATATTTTTATCTAAGTTATATCCCATTATATCCGATTTTATAATATTTTGACTAGGAATTGAACATGAGATAGGATAAATTTTATCATATTCACATTTTTATTTTGGCTATTAAACTTAGACATATAGTCTTAGGGTTTATAGCCCTTTTAAATTTGACACTTCGTAATCTGGGTCAAGAGAATATGTAACCTTTTATCCTGGGAAATTAGGAAATCCTCTCTTTTTTTTTTTTTTTTTGGTAAAGGTAAGAATATATTAAAGGAGAGTTAGCTATACAAAAACGGCGCCAAAAACTTTCACTCATAGTGCAAAAGTAGAATGAGTGGAAAGGGAGCTAGGAAAAAAGAACCAGAACAAACACAAGAGCACCAGCCAAACAACCGGCAAACACAGCACAGCAAATACCAAAGATAAAAAAAGATCAACTTAGAAACGGCAACCATAGCACCATTCATAAGGAAATCCTCTCTTGTTATCCATGTGGACAGAAATTTCAAGAGAGTTGTGCAACCTTCCTCCCCAAGAACTTAGAATTTCATGTGCGATGCACATGTGAAATTCGGCTATGGGAGATGCGGATGCGGGCCGGCAAAAATGTGAGTTTTGATCTTGGAAATCTAACTGAGATTAGGGCTCTTTGTCTTAAGTCCAAGTTCATTTAGCATGTTGGCTAAATTAAACGTAACCCATGACTGGACCAAATTAAATAATATTTATTTGATGTGAACATGTCATTACTAAAATAAAATGTTGATTGCCCAAATGCAATGCAAATGAGAAATTATGCAAAATTGATATTTTTATGCAAAGTTTGATTGCTAATTTTATATGATATAACTAATAAGAATAAGAGATAAAATTTAGATATCAACATAGATTTGTTCATGGAAGAATAAAAAGTTCATGCCAATTTGGCGTTTTGGAAATTATTTAATAAACCTGACAAATTGACTCGAATTCTATCAACATAATTGATGAACTGTTCATATGGATTATTATATACATACGGATAGATCAAAAGTGGGGAAAAGCAGGGGTACAGCCTGGAGAACAGGATCCTGCGCCCCGCTAGTGGGTGGTGGCCCCTTTTCAGAGCACTTGATTAAAGAAAGAAAATAGCTTACCATCTTTTGATCTTCTATTAACATTTCATGTTTATCTTCCCCGTGGTATCCTTGTCCCCACTTTTGCATGCAGTACTTTCTGAGGAATGTGATAGTTAGTCACTCAATAATCGATGTGTATAAATTGTGGTATTTTTTTTTATATATAAATATTACAAGAAAACACGCATAATTATAATTTACGACTTCTTCTAGTGAAGTGCAGGAGTGGAGACGACTATTGAGCAAGTTTCAATTGGGGATTGACCTAAAGTTTTGTGCCTAAGTCCATTCATCATAAAAGTTTACGCGTGGACCGGGCTGGGTCTACGGTCTACATGCGGAATATGATGATAATTCATGACTCACGTGGAACTAGTCCTACGAAGACTTATCAGTCAATGAAGGAAAAAAGGAGACGTCTACTTCAATGACGCAACTATGGCACGATCACTCCTTCTAATTGGATCCAATATCGTCATTTCGTTCAATAATTGAGTTCGGTCAGATGCGGGCAACCAAGACAAATGTGTGAAATAATGCGCGTGCGATGCTTTTGATCGATGAAAAGTGAAGACTAGATGGTCGAAAAGTAAAAAATAATAATAAAAGAAAAAAGCAGAGAAGAAAGAAGAAGCTGCAGGTGAGTCCTAAATATAAATGTACCGAAAGAGTTCCTCCCACTTGAACTTCTCACTTAAATTGATAAGTTCGCTCACGGCTACTTTGAGTCCGAGAGTAGTAGAGGGAGAGTGAGAATGCATTCTAAAGTTTATGAGGCTGCAAAATCAGGAGACTTTGAAAATCTAATGACAATAATTTCAGGAAACGGAGAGGACCTTTTCCACCAAACGACGCCAAAGCATAACAACATTCTCCACGTTGCGGCTCAATACCAGCAGGTACATTTCATCAAAGATCTTCTTCATTGTCCATCAGGACCACTCCTTCTTTGGCAAGGTAATTACAAAGGAGACAATCCCTTGCATGTTGCTGCTAAAGTGGGAAGCTGCGGAGTGGTTCGAGTCTTTATTGATATGGCGAAATCAAAGCATTGGGATGTTCAAAATGGACAAGTTGATTTGTGCAAAGAGCTTCTTCGAAAACCGAATTCAAATAAGGATACCGCGTTGCACTTTGCAGTAAGAGGAGGCCACATAGGGGTGGTGAAGTTGCTGATTGAAGAAGATCCTCAACTGTGTGATATTACTAATGCTGCTCATGAGTCCCCGCTTTATCTTGCAACAAATCGAGGGCTTTCTCATGCCATTGAAATAATTTTAGGAGCTTCCTCATTCTCATCCTCTCATAAGGGTCCTAAGGGATTGACTGCTTTGCATGCAACAATTTTTCGCCTGCCAACCGGTAAGTGTTACAAGATTTTAAATCTAGTAAATCAAAATTTTATTGAATCTCTCTCTATCTCTCTCTTTTAAGTGAGAGTTATCATGTTAGCAGTGATGGCTGCCATCTTTCCCAGTACTTTTTTCTTTAAATATAACGATAAACATAATATTTATCTATTTATTATTACTTTCATTCTGGTGAATGTTCATACTTTTTTTTCAAGGACATGCCACTTGACCCGTTAAACGCGAGGGTAATGTTTTGAAAAGATTCGAGTAATATCCTCGTCGCATGCTCTGTCCTTTTGCTCATCGACTATTAAACAAGTTAAAACCAGCTCATCTTCTGTTAGTATGCGGACTAAGAAAAGAATATTACAGTTTGTACATAATATCATAGTAAGGGGATTTTCAAAAAAGCCAGCTACATTTTTTGCTTATGTATCCAATTTTTTTTACGTACTTAATTTCTTTCTACGCTCTCTTCCTGATCTTCTTCTCTTCACTTTTTGTGATTTTTACCACTTCTCTTCGACTTCCGCCCGCACCATCATCATCAACTCTACCGATGATGGCAACGGCAGCAAGTTAGCAACCACCATAACCATCACACCCCTATCTCTCCCATTTTCTCTCTCATCCAGTTCAGTTTTTTTTTTTTTCTTTTTTTTTTGCTTCTTTTATGTATTCTTCTTTGTTTCGAGATTTTCTCCTTATGATTACTTGCTTTCAGTTTACAATTAATGATAGGGCAAATTGCAATATATTTCCTACAGATCCATGTATACATGCAAGAGCAGTAGAGAAGCTTCAAAAAAATCATCACAAATTCCTACCCAGTAGAGGGGAAAACAGGAAAATTTAATAGGATAGAATGCAAATTTAATATCTATGTCTAGATGCTTATAACAGTCTAAATCATGGCATGTTCCTACTGTGTTTGCTAAGGTTGGTGGAGAATCTTGGAGAAGAGACCAGAAGTGATCAAAGAAGGAGATGATTTAGGGTGGACTCCTCTTCATTATGTTGCTTGCTTTGGCGAAGTTGAAGCAGTTCGACAACTCTTGCAACATGATACTTCCGTGGCATACGATTTAGATAAAGGGGGGGAATCTGCTCTTCACATTGCGGCGTTTCGAGGCCATATCAATGTTATTGACAAGCTTCTTAGATCTTGTCCTGATGCTTGTGACATAATAAACACCAAAGGGCAAACGGTTCTTCATGCAGCTGTTATGGGTGGACGAGTAAATGTTGTCAAGTACATACTAGAAATGCCGAACATGGATGATCTTATCAATGAACAAGACATCAATGGAAACACGGCTTTGCATTTGGCTGCGTTTAAAAAAAACATCATATACATACTTGCACGGGACAAAATGGTAGACCGTTTGGCCACAAATAAGGATCATTCGACCGCTCGACATTTTTGCTGCTCACGACGAGGTATGCTTACTTGAACACTATAGAGCCCTATTTGTTCACTTGTAGAGTAACTTCTTCAGTATCATTTAGAAATAGTGGCGTAGGTAATAATCATTTTGTATGCACAGCTTGGAGGGAGATCTTTCTTTTCCCCTCCCGCTTCACTTAGCATTAATCGGCACACTTCCTATCATGTTAATTAAACAAAAGAAGGGCTTTTTTGTCCCACTTAATCTATTATTCATATTTTGATAACAAAATATCAACATCAATTCACATAGAGTATTAATCTAAATGTGATTTTACATAATAGACTGGAACTCCAAATTCATGATTTGAAGTTGTTACTGTTCTTTCATATATATAAGTTCGTGTATAGTGTTTTTATTTATTATTAACTAAATGCATAGGGTCAAATATTTTTTTTAATATACCAAATTAACTTTAAATTAGATTTGTGCATTAGAATAATTTGGCGACCAAGTAAAATGAAATTTTTTTTAGACTACTGAAAGGATTGTTTAAGCCATATTTATGTGTGTCGCCAAAGTAGCAACATTTGTGGCTAAAATGTTGTTCAAATTTTTACTTTTAATCTATGACATGGTTATGAATTTGCATCGCCATAGATATTTCATTTTACAACATAACTATCTTGCCAATAGTTATTATTGCACAAATGTAAAAAATACAAGTCTTTATAGATCCAATTAATACATATAAAGGCCCTTCTTAAATTCTGATTTAACAATTCGGCCTTAAAAAAATCTGATTAAACAACAGAACTACAGAGGAGTTTTGATTAAAAATCTGAAAAAATAATAATAATAAAAGAGGAGTTTTGACTCTTTTACTACTTTTGTGAACTTCTGACGTGAATAATAGAGTTGTGTGGAAAAAAGAGTTTTGAATCTCTTTTTATCATGGAACTTTGACATGAACAAAAAATTATAGACGAGTAGTGAAACTTCGACATAAACCCAATATACGGAGAAGGAGACAAAGTGGATTAGAAAGATCTATTTCAAGTTGAATTTGTTCATTTAAACTTGGGGTTCTTCTACTTCATTTTTATTTACTTATTTTTAATTATTTTTCCTATATTTTTTGTTTCTTTTTTATTCCCATCCATCATTCCTTAATAAACAATTATTAAATAATGAAAGATAATAATATGCTTTAAAATGTAATAAATATAGATTCCTAGTATACATACATATATAATAGAAACAAATTCAAATATATAAAAGCAAAATAGGACTAAATAAAAACAAAAATTATCCATTATTTTTAATTTTTAATTTTTTATATTAGCATTCAAATATTATTTTATATTTTTCATTTTTTAACCTAATAATTTTTTTCAAACAAGAAAAATAGTTTTTATGCAATAGACATTAAAAAAATCCTATCCATCTTCTCAAGTGATATTTTTATCTGAGTTATATAGTATATTTGACTTTTGGGCAAGAATCGAATATTGGATCCTATTCTAATTTTTATTCTGGTTACCAAACATAACCATATAGTCTTAGGTTTTATGACCCTTGACGCTTTCATAATTTGGATCAAGGGAATATGTAACATTTATCCTCGGAAATTAGAAAAACTCTTTTATTCCCCGTGTGGACAAAAATTTCAAGAGCGTAGTGCGACCTTGCTCTCCAAGAATTTTAGAATTTCATGTGCGATGCACATGTGAAATTTGGCTATGGGAGATGGGGATGTGGGCCGGAAAATTTTAATGTGGTTGGATTTACTGGGCTTAGTCTTGGAAATCAAACTGAGATTAGGGCCCCCTTGTCTTAAGTCCAAGTTTATTTAGCATGGTAGCTTAATCAAACCTAATTCATGACCAAACCAACTTAAATAACATTTATTTGATGTGAATATGTCATTACTGAAATAAAAACCTTGATTGCCTGAATGCAATGCAAATGGTAAATTATGCGATATTGATATTTTTATTTTAAGGGTTAAATTTGATCCCTAATTTTTATATGAGATGACCAACAAGAATGGGAGACAAAATTTAGATGTCAACGTAGATTCACTTATGGAAGAATAAAAATTTCATGCTAATGGCTTTTTGGAAATTATTCTATAAACCTCACAAATTGACTTGAATTCTATCAATATAATTGATGAACTATAAATATTATGTGCATCACCAAATTAGCAAAATTGATAGCTAAAATGTTGTTCAAATTTTTACTTTTAATCTATGACATAGTTATTAATTTCCATTGCCATAGATATTTCATTTTACAAAATAATTATCTTGCCAATATTATTACTGCACAAACGTAAAAAATAGAAGTCTATATAGATCCAATTAATACATATAAAGGCCCCTCTTAAAATCTGATTTAACAATTCGACTTTAAAAAATCTGATTAAACAAAAAAACCACAATATTATATTAATAGCCAACAACTAACTGCATGTAGTAAAATTAGCTTTAAAGAATTTTAAGTTTTTGGACTCACCGGGAGTTCTATTTGTTAGCATTTTTAGTGTGTAAAGTTAGGGTCTGGAAGTATTTAGCCAGGAAAGACCACTACTTAATTGATATTTTCTGTACAATTTTAGGTCGGCTACAGAGCTGGAAAAGTTCATCATGTGTTGAAAGGATGTCATGGAATTCAGTGTTACCAAGACTGGGTCACTGAATATGTTAAGAAGAGGTTAGACAAGCAATTTGTTGAGGGCCAACCAGTTGTCTCGATAACCAAAGGAATTAATACAGGCAACCGAGACAATGTCGATCCGTCAAAAAGAAGCATTATCGACCTTCAGCTACTAGTGGCAGTGCTCATAGCCACAGTGACCTTTGCTGCGGCCTTCACGATGCCTGGGGTTATTACGACGAGGGACCCGACCGAGGAATGCCAATTCTTGCTGACATGCCTGCTTTCAAAGCCTTCGTGATATTTAACACAACTGCATTCTGTTTCTCCATCCTGGCATTATTCTTACTATACGATCCTTCTTTCTGGGGCGCTCGCCAACAGGTGAGATACAACACCGCCGCAGGATGTTACATTTACTTTGCGATATGCGGGTTGGTGCTGGCCTTTGCTTGTGGTACGTATGTCGTACTGACCAGAACCAACGGGCTCGAGATTGCTCTTTTTGTTGTGTTTGGATGTCTCCTGACTATGCACCGCATCGGTGTTTTCCTTGACCCCGAGGTTGGTTTCTGGTTGCCACGTAGCTCTCTCAGGAGATTCGTCCGAAACATACTGTTTGATTATGGGATATTCTAGGAAAGCTGCTAACAAGTTGGGCCGTGTGCACGGTATATTTTCATTTTTGCATTGTTAGCCTTCGAGTTCGGGCACTTTTATGTCAGCTGTCAGATTGAGAATCGGCACAATAGCCATGTAAAAAATGAATGGAGCGCAGCAAAGGCCAACAAGTTGAGACATTTCGCGTATGTGAAGGATGCACAAGCCGATTGCATCACAGTTAGCCAAATGAAAGCCAACAGGGTTAGCAGTTGCTGAGCAATATGCGGTTGAACTGCCAAGTTGGCATTGATTGGTGATATTTGTTAGCTTGCAAGTAATGTGTTGGATTTTGGGTATTTTATTTAAAGAATGCTTTTTGTAGGATTATTGAGTTTTAGTTGATTTTACCATCAATTGCCATTACTTCGATTTCCGTGAATTCCTCGAACATTCTTCCACATTAAATTGATTTGTAAGGGTGCGTTTGGCTGCACCCTATTTCTGTTCCTGGAACAAAAATTTCTGTTTTTTGTTCCGGGAACAAAAAAGAAACAGAAACGCGTTTGGGTGCGTTTTTTGTTTTTTTTTCTTTTGGGAACAAAAAAAGAAATAGAAATAAGAAACACAAATTTTGTGTTTCTTATTTCTGAAACACAAATTAGAAACACTTTTTTGTTTCTTCTTCTTTTTCTTCTTATTTTCTTTCCTTTTTCTTCCGCCGGTGATCGGCCGACGAGGGCCGACGGCCTCGCCCAGGCACGGCGAGGTTCGCCGCCCCCCGGCGAGGCCGAGCTCGCCCAGTGGCCGGCGAGGCTCGGCCTCGCCGGGCCACCGCTAGGTGACGCCGACCTGGCGGTGGCTCGACGAGGCCGAGCCTCGCCGGCCGCTGGGCGAGCTCGGCCTCGCCGGGGCAGCCGAGCCTCGCGTGTGCTCGGGTGAGGCCGGGCCCTCGTCGGGCCGGCCGGTCGTCGGCCTCGGTCACCGGCCATGGCCGAGGCCGGCAACCGGCCAAAAGAAGAAAAAATAAAAAAGAAAAAAAGGAAAAATAAGAAAAAATAAAAGAAATAAAAAAATTATACAAATTTACCAAACGTGTTTCTATTTATTTTTTGTTCCCGGAACAAGTTTACCAAACGCGTTTTTTTGTTCAAAAATTGTTCCCCGGAACAGAAACACTTTTTTCTATTTCTGTTCCCTAGAACAATTTTTAAACAGAAACACAAACAAACGCACCCTAAGTTACCTACTTCTTGTAAAAAATTGCAGATGAAAGGGTAGAGGGTAATAAATTACCAACACCATACTGAATATACCAACGTTAAATTGAGTAGTAGGTTAACAACTTCTAAATTTTACAAGAGGATTGGCTGAAAGATTAGTAAGTTACCCATCTAAGGATGAATATAACAATATCTATTGAATTGAATTAGTAAGTTGCCAATGTCTTTTAAGTAATTTCTTTATATATGTGTGTATCTTGTGCACGCGCACTCTTAAGCAGCAAAATCTTAAGCATGTACATATATTGCAATGTTAGAATTAACTTGGGATAGGTGGTAAAATCCTTAGTTATCTTGGTTAAACTTGACTATGTGAAAGAGTTTTGTTTTGGTCAGTGTAAGAGTGGGAAATATAAAGATGGCTTAACGGATCTCCTAATCCTTTTTAATGGGCTTGGCGTCAAAACGTGCCCTAATATGAGGCAACTTGTTTCTGGCTTGTGTCTTCATGACATGTGGCAATTTATACACCGTTGGTTTTCTCATACGAGAATTGACACATGGCATGATCTCATTTATTCTTTTTTTAACTATACTAGCCTTTCACTATAAATATCCCATTATTTTTATCTAAAAAAATTAATCGGGATACTTTGCAAATCCGGGCTTTGCATTTCCTCAACTTTGATGTTTTCCAACTTCGAGACATCGGTGGATCGAAAAATTGAAATCTTCCACGACTGACTGAGCGTTGTTTGCTTCTTTTGAGTCCAAGCAACTTGGCACTCCTCTCTTGTCAAAAAAGAAGAAGAAAAAACTCGGCACTCCTCACTTGTCACTTCACATTGGAGTCTACAAAAAATATCCACCCCACATCACACAACCTTTCTACTTCATCCCGATTGGGGTATTACTTGCAATGACCCTAGCCATTATGTAATTTGAAAAAGAATATAAAATATAAACCTTCTCAATGCGCTCTTTAAAGAAAATACTGCATAACCTAAACAATTTGTGAAGTCCTCTAATTCCACGGTATTGAAGAAATGGCCTGAGGAAAGTTTTTGTTCCATAAGAATCGGGTGGACATTACTAGTCACAATGACATATGTAAATTAAACTTGTGCATCAACGTGTTTTTTTTTTTTTCATTTAATGTGAATTTGACTATTTCTTATACGTGATCGTCTTGATTATATGGAGTGGCTCCAATTAATATGATGTTCACAGATTGATTCGAGGCAATCTTAAAGGGCGTGCTCGTGAGCCTGTCCTTCACGTACGTGTCATCTAAGGTACAATATTATACCGTACATCATTGATTATTTATCTTTGGATGATAATGGTTGAGAAAGTCAAGTTGTGAGATAAATCTCAGCTGCTGGATGTGGATGAGCTATGTTAGAAGATATGATTTAGAAGATTTGTGTCGATTGTAATTGATTGGGATTGTGATCAATTTAGAATTAGATTTTGATACACCAAGATTAGGAAAATATATACTTTCTTTTTATTGATTACACTATTGTATTATATACACTCTTGTATACAGATTATACAACGAAATGAACTGATACTTTTTTCCTCTCCACAAATCCTTCCTCACGCTTTCCTTCCACCCAGATTTGTGACATGGTATTAGAGCATTTGAGCTTTTGACATAACTTCCGCTTCCGCTTCGATTGCCTGCCAAGAAACTCTAACCTGCAAATAATTGTCCCATATTTTTACTTACATTTCTCGTAGCAGTTGTTCTTGCTTAAATTCTAGTGCTAATCTCACTTAATCTTTAAATCTGGTACACTATCTCCGTAGCTTGACATGTGGTCATTAATCAGCCTACTGTCAACTCTAGGTTTGGCTTTTAGAATTCCGTCGAGGCTCGACTTAAGTAGCCTCCATGAAAACGGTTTTTCTCCGATTTTGTGAACCAAAATGGGGTGTTTCATCCAAAACTTCCTCATGACCAGCATATGGTTCCGAGGGTAAATTTAGGTATCAACAACATTACAGTAGAAAAAATGTGATTATGAGTTCCGATTTTTGCCAAAAGTCACAGAATAGGCTTAAATTTGGGGATCAACTAATTTTTTACCTAGGTCACGTAAATCTTCAGATGAGATCAGGCTCGGCTTAGGCTCAACGCATGTAACATGACGAGCATCCATCATTCACGAGGAACAAGGCCTATGAAGACTGAAAGAGTAAAGTACTTGTCGGTCAAGAAAAGAAAAAGAAAAGCAAATGAAAGCTAAAAAAGATTTGAGGACATTATAAAATAATGACTCCTTCCAATTGGCCCCATGATTAACATCACTTTAATAAATGAGTTCAATCAGATTCGATCATTCAAGAAGAATTTTCGAATCGTGCATGTGTGATAGTTTTGATTTTGATAAAAAGAGGAAGACAGTCCGTCAACAAAAGCAAAAAAAAAAAAAAAAGCTGCAAGGGAGACTTGGCCATTTATTTATTATAATTTTTTGTGTTTGCTTGTCCTTTTTCCTTACAGCAAGAGTCGAAATCTAATCAATGACGCAAAGCTTTGTGGAACAACACCATAATTTAATTGACGATGCTGGATCATATAGAGATATATGTGGGAATCTAATTGACAATGGGAATCTTGAAAGCTACAACTAAAATACGATAAAGTAAAGATAAAATAAAGACAATTGTTGTGTTTTGTGCCGGGGGCTTGGGGCTGATGTTCCTTAGTCGCTTGCTCTTCCTTGGCAGTACTATTCGCAATCTCCACGTGTTCCACTTTTTTTGACGTCTTTATCCTTTAACAATGGCTTTTGGACACATCGACAATGTTCATGCAGCTTGTTCATCAAGCAAATAATTATCCCATATTTTTACTTACATTTCACGAAGCAGTTATTCTTGCTTAAGTTCTAGTGCTAATCTCACTTTATCATTAAATCCAGTACACTATCTCCATAGCTTGACACATGGTCATTAATTAGCTTACTGTCAACTCTAGATTTGCCTTTTAGAATTCCATTGAGTCTCGACTTAAGTAGCCTTTATGAAAACGGTTTTTCTCCAGTTTTGTGAACCGAAACGGGGCATTTCATCCAAAACTTTCTCATGACCAGCATATGGTTCTGAGGGTATATTTAGGTATCAACAATATTACAATAGAAAAAATGTGATTATGAGTTCTGATTTTTGCCAAGAGTCACTTAATAGGCTTAAATTTGGGGATCAACTAATTTTTTACCTAGGTCACGTAAATCTTCGGGTGAGATCAGGCTTGGCTTAGGCTCAACACATGTAACATGACGAGCATCCATCATTCATGAGGAACAAGGCCTATGAAGACTGAAAGAGTAAAGTACTTGTCGGTCAAGAAAAGAAAAAGAAAAGCAAACGAAAGCTAAAAAAGATTTGAGGACATTATAAAATAATGACTCCTTCCAATTGGCCCCATGATTAACATCACTTTAATAAATGAGTTCAATCAGATTCGATCATTCAAGAAGAATTTTCGAATCATGCATGCGTGATAGTTTTGATTTTGATGAAAAGAGGAAGACAGTCCGTCAACAAAAGCAAAAAAAAAAGCTGCAAGGGAGACTTGGCCATTTATTTATTATAATTTTTTGTGTTTGCTTGTCCTTTTTCCTTACAGCAAGAGTTGAAATCTAATCAATGACGCCAAGCTTTATGGAACAACGTCATAATTTAATTGACGATGCTGTACCATATAGAGATACATGTTGGAATCTAATCGACAACGAGAATCTTGAAAGCTACAACTAAAATACGATAAAGTAAATATAAAATAAAGACAATTGTTGTGTTTTGTGCGGGGGGCTTGGAGCTGATGTTCCTTAGCCACTTGCTCTTCCTTGGGAAGTACTATTCGCAATCTCCACATGTTCCTTTTTTTTTTTTTTTTTTTTTACGTCTTTATCCTTTAACAATGGCTTTCTGACCCATTGACAATGTTCATGCAGCTTGTTCATCCAACAAATAATTGTCCAGTATTTTTACTTACATTTCTCGTAGCAGTTATTCTTGCTTAAGTTCTAGTGCTAATCTCACTTAATCTTTAAATTGGGTACACTCTCTCTATAGCTTGACACGTGGTCGTTAATCAACTGACTGTCAACTCTAGGTTTGGCTTTTAGAATTCCATCAAAGCTTGACTTAAGTAGCCTCCATGAAAACGGTTTTTCTTTGATTTTGTGAACTGAAACAGGGTGTTTCATCCAAAACTTCCTCATGACCAGCATATGGTTCCAAGGGTAAATTTAGATATCAACAACATTATAGTAGAAAAAATGTGATCATGAGTTCCGACTTTTGCCAATGTGATCATGAGTTCCGACTTTTGCCAAGAGTCATATAATACGCTCAAATTGGGGATCAACTAATTTTTTACCTAGGTCACGTAAATCTTCGGGTGAGATTAGGCTTGGCTTAGGCTCAATGCATGTAACATGACGAGCATCCATCATTCACGAGGAACAAGGCCTATGAAGACTGAAAGAGTAAAGTACTTGTCGGTGAAGAAAAGAAAAAGAAAAGCGAACGACAGCTAAAAAAGATTTGGGGACATTATAAAATAATGACTCCTTCCAATTGGGCCCACGATTAACATCACTTTAACAAATGAGTTCAATCAGATTCGATCATTCAAGAAGAATTTTCGAATCATGCATGTGTGATTGTTTTGATTTGGATGAAAAGAGGAAGACAGTCCATCAACAAAAGAAAAAAAAAAAAAGCTGCAGGGAGACTTGGCCATTTATTTATTATTATTATTTTTTGTTTGTTTAATCAACGACGCTGAGCTTTGTGGAACAACGCCATAATTTAATTGACAATGCTGGACCATATAGAGATACATGTCGGAATTTAATCGACAATGGGAATCTTGAAAGCTACAACAAAAATACGATAAAGTAAAGATAATATAAAGACAATTGTTGCGTTTTGTGCCGGGGGGGGGGGGGGGGGACTTGGAGCAGATGTTCCTCAGTCGCCTACTCTTCCTTGGGCAGTACTATTCGCAATCTCCACGTGTTCCACTTTTTTTGACGTCTTTATCCTTTAACAATGGCTTTCTAACCCATCAACAATGTTCATGCTGCTCGTTCATCAAGCCAATAATCATCCCCTATTTTTACGCACATTTCTCGTAGTAATTATCCTTATTACCCATTAATAGTGGAATATGGACAATAAAAGCCGATTGAAAAGCGCCTTTAATTGCATTGAAACTAATTTAAGTTAAGAGTGACATGCACAGACCAAAGGACTGTACTTATTTGTTAATGGGGCTAAGAAGGTGTTTTATGAACTTCCAAATAATTTGTTCAAAAAAAAAAAAAAAACCTTCCAGATAATTGTATCTATATGCCCATATCTTGGGATTAAAAAAAAGGACTCCCACTTTGGTTCATAGGTTTCTATTAAGAAGGTTTTTCTGACAGGAGAAAAGGCTTTCTTTGCCCTTGTCCAATTAACCTTATTTTAGTGTGCTAAAAAATACCTTTTCAAAGCATTTCATATGTTGCACCAAAGAAAAAGAAAATCACTCGGTTGAGTGATTTAAATCTATGGATAATTTCGTTACTTATTTTGATAGAAATGTTACTCAATAAGCAATTAAGATATTTTTTATGCTACTCACATGGGTAGTATTAAGCTATCAAATATGCTACACATAATACTTACGACTAATATTTTTACGCAACCGGTGGTGATTTCATAATTACTTTAGTATTTTAATGTTAAAAATGGGGTTGCGGCGGAGATCGAGGTGGCAATGGTGGTGGCGGACGTGCTAAGTGGTGGCAGGTGGATGCGTTGAGACTACTTGTGGCCGTCTTGAAGTTAATGAATGGACAGCGGTGTCAAGCCATTGGAGAGACGGGGGTTGTGATTAGGGGTGTGCAAAATACCTAGGAACCGCTCGGACCACCCGGAACCGGACTGGAATCGGACTGGAACTACCTGGAACCGATGGTTCTTGAGGAAACCAGTTCGGTTCCCGGTTTTAATTTATGGAAACCGGTGGGTATCGGTCTAGTTCCCGGTTTCATGGATGGATCCGCCTGCCCACCCACTCGGATCGGACTAGAACATTTCTAATATTAAAAAAAATTACTAAAAAAAATTTTAGATCTCATCTCACTCCCTTCATCTTCGGTTCTCTCTCTCTCTCTGTCTCTTCCTTGGTTCCTCCTAATTCTATTGCCATTTCGATTCCTCCCCGAACATCGACACCATTGCCATTGCTCCTCCGTCACTGCTATTCACCCCCTCGCGCCGGCCACCGCCTACCACAGTCTCTGCTCCTCCACCTTTGCTGTCCGCCCCCTCGCTCCGTGCCCCCTTCGCTAGCAATCCGACACCATTGCAGCCCCTACAGCCGCGATGACCGACGCTAGTAGATCCTGAACTGGTCGCTATGCCCGTCATTGCCTACGACCACTTCCTCCCCTTCGGTGCCTATGACTACTTCCTGTACTCTCTCTCTCTCTCTCTCTCTCTCTCTCTCTCTCTCTCTCTCTCTCTCATTTCCTTGGTTCTATCTTGCATTCTGGATCGAATTCTCAAATGGGCTTTTTTTTTTGGGTGAAGGAGGTGTGTCGGGTTGCTGTTTGGAGTGAGAGCAGACGCACGAATGCGATTCCGAAGGTGTAGCAGTTTTGCTGCGATCACCCCAACCCTATTTTGCAGGTTCTCGCTTGTTGCGAAAATTCTTTCTTTTCTCCCCATCCATGATGTGCAATTCTTGATTATTGTTGGAATCGTAGGTGGGGAACCGCTTGTTTTCGAAATGCTTGATTTTGGAGCTTTTATTGCCTGTGGTCATGCGTATCTTTGAATTTGGAAGTGGGAAATGGAATGTTTTCTGGTGGTTGAAGTCTAGGCTTCTGCTCGCAATGTTGAGTTTTATGCAATTGCACATGCTTTCACCTTTGATGTTTACCCGAAATGGAGTGCAGTTTCTGTATTGCTGTAGTGAATTTGAACTCTAGCTAATGATGATTTACATTTAAGTGAAGGAACTGGGTTTACCCTTTTGGTATATGTCAGTGAAGGTGGATGGATTATATACAGAATGTTACATTTTTTTTTTTTCTGTCTGAGATGTGATTCTTTTAGTAGGTAGTGTCGGGTTGTGACTTATGTGCTATTAATTGTATTGTTCAATTTAGAGTGTTCTTGCCATTAAATTGCAGCAACACTCTACTTTCTGCATTTCTGTGGAAATCTTCTCTCGCCGTCCACATCTCCACGTACTTAAATTTGGTTTTTTTTTTTTTTTTTTTTTTTGTAAATTAAATTTGGTTTTTCTTTTTTAGCTTGCTTTGATGTTACGTAGTCATTCTATGTTGAAAATTAAAATTGTTTCGCGTCAAGATCGGTTCCATAGATCCACACGGGAACCGAACCGGATCGGCGGTCTGGTTCCTGGGTGGATCCATGCAACAAATGGATGGATCCCGGTTCCCATTTTTCGGAACCGATTCTTAGCGGGTGGTTTCCAGTTCTAGGTCAGGAACCACCTGCCCGGATCATGCACACCCCTAGTTGTGATAGCCGTGGGGTGTTGATGCGTAGAATGTTGACTTTGCTAAAAACCTGTCGAAGATGGTTTTTATTGCTACATACTCCCCGGGGGGAAGACACATAAGTCAAAAGTTTCGATGTTCCAGTGAGTATCGTGCATGTGCAATGGTTTTGCTTTAAATGAAAAGTGGACGACTAGATGGTTCAAAAGTCGAAAAAGATAACAGAAGATGCAGGGAGACCTGGCCGTGCAATTATTTTGTTTTGTTTTTTGCTTTATCTTTTTCCTTTAAATTTGCGTGCGGGAGAACGGAAACTTCAATGAAATAGATCAATTTGGCTTTTCGAAATTTATTTTTCGAAAGAAATTCCTCCCTCACTCATTTGCTTATATATTCGCAAGTACGTGCAACAATTTTGTGCTCTGGGGAAGGAAGAGAGACAGCAAGAATGCATCCCGAAGTGTATAAGGCTGCAAAGTTGGGAGACTTTAGTCCTCTGATGCAAATAATTTCAAGAAATGGAGAAGATCTTTTCCAGCAAACAACTCCAAAGAAGAACAACATTCTTCAAGTTGCAGCTCAACACAAGCAGGTAAGTTTCATTAAACAGCTTCTTCAATGTCCATCAGGACCGTCCCTTCTTTGGGAGTGTAACCGCAAAGAAGACTTTCCCCTACACATTGCTGCTAAAGTGGGAAGTTACGAAACGGTTCTAGTCTTCATTGATCTAGCGAAATCACTTCATTGGGTTGTTGAAGACGGACAAGTTGACGCATGCAAAGATCTACTTCGAAAGCCGAATTTGTATAAGGATACCGCACTGCATTATGCAATAAGAGGAGGCCATGATGAGGTGGTGAAGTTGTTGACTGATGAGGATCCTCAATTGTGCAATATTACTAATTCTAGGATGAGTCGCCACTTTATTTGGCAGCACATCAAAGGCTTTCAACTACCTTTAAGATTATTTTAGATGCTTTCCAGTTGTCATCCTCTCATAAGGGCCCTAAAGGACTGACAGCTCTACATGCCGTGGTGCACTACTCGCTGCCAAGTAAGTATCATAAGATTCTAAACCCAACGAAAGAAATTTTAACAGAAGTTTTCTGTTCTTCGTGCAAGGCTTCTCTTAGGTGAGAGTGCTGGTGGTAGCCGTGATGGCCGCCATATATGCTAGTATTTTGTAAATATAATAGTAAAACAATATTATTTGTTTGTTATTACTTTTATTTTGGAGAAAGGTCATAATTTTCCCAGGGACAGCCTCTTGACCACTCATATACGGGGGTTATGTTTTGAAAATATTCGAGTTGTTGTTCTCATTACTTTCTCTTTATTGCTTTATTCATTGAATATTAAATAAGTTCAAATCGGTTTGTCTTGTCCTACTATGAGGACTAAAAAAAGAAAATTAGAGTTTGCACATGGTTTCATTGGACTGAACTTCCGGAGGAGCCACTTGCGTCTAGGATTACGTAACCATTCGAGAATATTCACTGCTCTAAAGATAGCATTTTCACACGGATTCAATTTCGTTCAACATGTTTTTCCGGATCTTGTTCTCTTGCTTTTTTCTGACTTTTCTTCGAATTTCACCGGCATCATCAAGCCCTCCTGTGATGGAAATGGCAGCAATCATCACCATCAAGCCCTCCTGTGATGGAAATGGCAGCAATCATCACCATCACCATCACACCCCTCCCTGTTCCCTTTTCTCCCTCATCCAGTTCGTTCCTCCTTTTTTTTTTTGGTATTCTTCTTTGTTTCGACATTTTCTCCCGATTATCATTTGGTTTTCTGTTTACAATTAATAACGGGCCCATTGCAATATATTTCCAAAAGATCAGGGTATCGGTTGCGAAACCCAGGAGGGCGAATTATAAAAGACTTGGGAAAACGGGTGTGCAATGATTTTACATATTATTTTGAAAATGCAGAAGGTGCCAACTCCTCATTTAATATTGAAATTTTCTATTGAATCGAGTTGGACGCGATTCAAATTTTTTCCGTAGAATTTTTTTTCATTTTTAATAATTTTAAAATTTTCCTTTTTTTCCCTCTTTTCTTCTTTTTTTTAGCATCACGGCGATGGTAATGGATGGCGGAGGGCAAAGGGTGGCAAAAACCACGGAAAATAAAAAATTTTATTCTGGCCTTTAAAGAGCAGATGCCTTCCTGAAAATAAGAGAAGCTTCTTATCAATTGCCTTTGCGAATTTCTAACGATTTCACTTATCAAAAACAAAAAATTTACATGGGGGGAAACTTAATGGGATGAAATGCAATTTTAATATCCATGTCAAAATGCACAAAACGGACTCATGATGACATAATCCTATTTTACTTTCAAAGATTGGGAGAAAATCCTAGAGACGAGACCAGAAGTGATCAAGAAGGAGATGACATGGGGTGGACTCCTCTTCATTATGCTGCTTGCTTTGGCAATGTCAAAGCAGTTCGACTGCTTTTGCAACATGATACTTCTGTGGCATACAACTTAGACAAAGAGGGGGAATCGGCTCTTCACATTGCAGCATTTCGAGGCCACACCAATGTCATTAACGAGCTCATTACATCTTGTCCTGATGCTTGTGACATGATAAACAACAAAGGACATACGACTCTTCATGTAGCTGTTATTGGTGGACATATAATGGCAGTCAAGCACATATTAAGGATGCCAGAATTGGAGGATCTTCTCAACGAAGAAGATACCAACGAAAACACAGCTCTGCATTTGGCCATGCTTCATAGAAGATACCGAATCGCGATCATACTTGCACGAGATAAAAGGGTGGACCGCTTTGCTACAAATAAGGATCATTTGACCGCTCTTGACATTTTTTTTGCTCGTGATGAGGTATGAATGCTTGAACACTATAGAGCTTGATTTGTTCACTCGGCGGAGAAATTTCTTCGGTATCCTTTAGAAAATGTGGCTCGGGTGATACTCATTTTTGCAACAAACAACCCAATTGAATTCTTTTTAAATCAACTTGTTGAAAAAATAGTATGCTTCAGTTAGTGAGACCGACATTTAAAAAAGGGACTCCGAGAGAACGGATTTCATACTTCATATCTAATTATATTTAATAAGGATGTTGGGTAGAAATGAATTCTGTGGTTGAGCCACATTATCACAAAGGTCATACCCCTTCCACGTCCCTTAACATTAATTAGCACACTAGCTATACATTAATTAGACAAAAAAAAAAGCTTTTTTTAATCCCACTTAATCTCTCCTAAATGTTCCCGCGACAAAAACTAGCTTACTAATTCAATCGTACTTTTCATAATACAGTCACTAAATCTAAATTCAGGATTTCAAGTTTTTATGATTTTTTCGTACGTATTACTAGGTATATAATATTTTCATTTATTATTGACCCATTATGTTGGGTCATTTTTTCTTCAAAATACAAATATATCTAAAAATTTGGTGTGTGCACAAAAATGATTTAGTGACAACGTAAAATGTCAATTTTTTTAGACTATTGACAAAATTGATTAAGCCATTTATATGAGAATTGCAAAAATAACAAAAATTTGTAGCTAAAAATTTGTGTTGAAATTTTTACTTTTAGTCTATGAAATAGTTATTAATTCGCATTGTCATAAAGAAATTTCATCTTGCACAATAGTTATCTTGCTGGTAGTTATTATTGCAAAAATGTTAAAAATAGAAGTCTTTATAGAGCCAATTAATACTTATAGTCTTAAACCATTTAACTAATTCCCACTTGTAAAGGCCACACTTAGAATGATCCTCTAAAGTGAGGGGATAAGGTAAAGGGAAATAAGGAAAAAAAGAAAAATCGATAATAATTGCGGACTGTTTAATGGCCCTTGTCTGAGGTGTTAAAGGATGAGAATATTTTGTACAATATTTAGCTAAAATCCTTCTGTTTCTTTTCTGCCCCCTTTCAAACAGCATTCGAGATGAAAGAGAAAACCTGCACTCTGCTCCATCTCATAAAAGGACTCCAAACAATTCCTAGAAAATTTCATTTGAATATAGCATACCTGAAACTGTAATTGTCTACTCCAGAAAAATCTATTTAATGGTTTTCTTTACCTTCTATCTTATCTAAAAGAGATGAATTCACTGAATTCTGCATTTTGTTTTAGGATTCTCTAGGAGTGAATTTTGAGCTTGTAAAGTGATGGTCTTGAAATATTTCTGTGGGAAAGATCACTCATTAATTAATACTTTGTGTGCATTTTTAGGTCGGCATCGGAATTATTGGAGTTTCTTCTATGTTGAAGAGATCTTCTGGATTCCCAGTTATTCATAACTGGGTTATTGAACATGTTAAGAAGAGATTAGACAAACAATTTGTTGGGAGTCAACCAGCTGGGTCTATAACCACAGGAAACAATACAGCCAACCGAGAAAATTTCGAGTCAATAAGAGGCATTGTTGACTCTCAACTACTAGTGGCAGCTTTCATAGCCACAGTGACCTTTGCCGCGACCTTCACGATGCCCGGAGGTTACAACGATGATGGACCCAACCAAGGAAAGGCGACCCTTGCTGGCAAGGTAGCTTTCAAAGCCTTTGTGATATTTAACACTATAGCGTTCGGTTTCTCAACCCAGGCATTATACTTGCGATATGATTCTTCCTTTTTGAGCGATCAAGAAAAGATGAAATACACCAGGTTTGTCGGATCCAGCATTCAACTTGCCATACTCGGGATGTTGCTAGCCTTCGCTTCGGGTACATATGTAGTATTGACTAGAACCAGCGGGCTCGGAATCGTTCCCTATGTTGTGATTGCATTTCTCGTGGTTGATTACCTCATCGCGGGTATTCGCAATCCCGAAAAGCATTTTATGGCGCTTCGTATTCAACCCTCTGGATCTCTCGTATCGTTTAGGCGTCGTTATGGGATACGCTAGCAAAGCTGCTAGTAAGCTGGGCCGGTTCCACAGTTCCGTGACCTTGTGCACGAGAATTTTTTTCTTTTTATGCTTCGTCAGCCGTCGAGTTCGTGCACTTTCACGTCAGCCGTCCAACTTTAACTCTCAACATCGACCCGTTGGATTGACAGCCGGCAAAATTGTGGTGCTCAAGATGACTGGAGCGCAACAAAGGCCAACGAGTTGATGAGGCTTTATATGTTTTTACCGTCGATTGCCATTACTTTGATTTCCATAAATTCCTTGAACATTCTTCTTCGTTGGTAGATGTTTGAAGTTTGTGAGCAAAACCAAGTTACTGGTAAGTTTGTTATCCGTGTTGTAATGAATTTACCAACATCAAATTAATTTGTAAATTATCAACTTCTTCTAAAGTTTACTGGTAGACAGGATAGCCATAAAGAATTTACCTACATCAAATTGATTAGTAAGTTAACAACTTCTAAAATTTTTACAAATGCGTCAGGTGATAAATTAGGACATTACTGACATTGGTAGGCTGCCAACGCTTTTGAAGTTTTACAAGTGGGCCCAGTTAAAAATTTGTAAGTTAGCAATATTGTAATGCATTTAGTAGCGGTAAATTCCTCTTAACGTTTTACGAGTAGGGATAAATAGAAGTTAGTACATTGCGGAAGGTTCGCCGAAGAATGTGATGTCTACTGGCATATAGTCAAAGTTGCCGTTGAATTGGGACTCGCCTTCGACTTCCATGCGTCGCTCTTTGATGGGATAATTGCGCAAAACTGCAGGAAGTACCACAATCTTTTCAGCATCAATTGAGAGCAAGAGTCATGGCCGATGCAAGATTCTTCCATTTCAGATTATTTTAAGAGGTTTCATAAGCCTTCAATAGAAATGGGAATGTCATATTTCAGTGCTATCTAAGAACTTTCAGGTCAATCCAGTGCACAACATCATCAAATAATTAGGTACACAAGGCCAAGAATGTATCACCATCAACCTATGAAAATTCAATTGTGCACTCACGCCAAAAATAATCATTTCGCTTTGTCTTTCGTGTTCGTGTGTGGAATACATGCACCACTCACTAATGCACCAAAGCGGAGTAACGGCTGATCCTCGAACCGCCTAAACATTCTTCGATACAAACCCTGAACCCATGGGGTCCAACTACTAGAAGCCGTTCCTGTTGCCATGTTCTTCGCTAAAGCTGCATCACCCACCAAGTAAGGTACTATATATTTTTGCGTGATCTAGAGATGGTTCCTAGAGAGATTGATGAATTTTGACTTTCTCAGCTTCATCCAATGTCTTCAATCCAATCTAGCCCTCGATGTTAAGCTCGGTCTGTAAGGAATGCATCGATCAAATACGTTCCTCTTTTTTTCAACCCAACCAGTCCAAATGGTAAAAGGATGCAAATTGTAGCATCGACAGGGGTAAAAGCATGTTGCCACAAGCTTACACCACAGCAATAACACCAAGTCGCAACATGTTCTTTGGCCCATTTTGTTCCGTTCATATTTCTCATGTAAATGTAAATTTCCTCAGATTATCAACTTTTCAAAGTCGAATGCCAATTATCTAGCAAAAATCATAAATCACTATTAAATGTAATTGCGGACCATGCCATGGATATACACCTCCCACACCATAAGATTGTAGAGGAAGAGCTCAGGTAAAGATAATGTCTCATAATCCTGATTATTACTTTCAATAAGCTTAATCATTTATATGTACGGCTTAGAAAATGTTTTAACTTGTTCTCTGTACTATATCTTGGTTTACCGTGCAAAGTGCAAAAAAATGTAAAAAAGAAAATTCATTCCAAGTCAATATTAACGTTCCCAGAGATTTTATATATTCCAAATCCTTGGTTTTCATATTTAGGTGCGTGCAAGTCCTCAAGCGAAAATTGGTTTGAGTGCAAGAAATAATACTCAAAAGAAGGAGCCTTTGAAAATACAATACCATAAATAAGACACTTTCGCGGAAAGAAAGACATTTATAGCGTAGTGTTAAAATTATCCCAATCATGCTCACAATAAAACTTCAACGAGAACCCAATATATGGACAAGGAGACAAGTTAATTCAAAAAAATCTACTTCAACTTCGAATACGTTCATTTAAAATTGGGGTTCTTCTACTTCATTTTTATTTACTTATTTTTTAATCATTTTTTCTTTTTCTTTTTTTTTTAAATTTCATTCTTATTCCCTTCCATCATTCCTTAATAAAAAATTATTAAATAATGAACTATACTAATATACTTAAGATATGTAATAAATGTAGATTCTAAATATAAATATACATATATAATATAAAAAAAAAATTAAAGCAAAATAATTTGTTTTATTGTTGACGTCAAAATTTTGGCGACTCATTAATCATTCATTAATTGCATAGAAAATTAATTTTTAACCCCTAGAAAAATAAATCTTCATTAAATCGCATCACATATATACATTAGGAACATTTGCATTACTAGTGTCAATTATTAAAAAAAACTAAAAGAGTTAAAAAAAATACTAAAAATCAGTAGGGCCGGGCTCGAGACAGCCAAGCCCGGTCCCTTCTTCTTTCCCCTTTCCTTCTCTCCACCTGGGCCGGCCCAGCCTCTCTCTCTTCCTCCTCCTTTGCCCTCTCTTGAACGCTAGCCCCCTCCGATCCCTAGGCTCCTACTCTCCGCCGTGCTTCACTCCTCCCGCCGCCGCCGCCGCCGCCGCCCCCGCCGCCACGGCAGCCTCGGATCCTTTTCTCGTTCCCGAAGAGGCCGGTCTTCCGGTTCACCTCCGAGTGCGACAGCGACAGCTACGTCTTTCTCCACGAGGTCCCCTGCAGGCTTCTCGACGGCCTCGCCAAACTCAATCTCTCCTTCGGCGACGACAGGAAGGGCGAGATCGCCCAGCCTCGGCTGGCCTTCGTTTCCGAGCACACGTCCAGTAGAGCGCGCTCGTCAAGGTCGGCGTGCGACGTCGGGCCGAGGCTGCATCTCAGCGCCGAACACGATGTCAAGGCACAACAAAGGAGAGATGTCGCTGGTTGAGGACCTTGCCGAACCCGGTTATGCGCTCGAGCTGTCGTCTCCCGTACATACTGTGGGGTTGCCAAGGGCGACGATAAAGTTCCCTCCTGGTGAAGTCTCACTGGAAGAAAGAGAAGAGGAGGAAGTGAAGAGAACGTTGTCAATAAATGGGATTCTTAAAAGTCAAATCTGGAATGGAGCGTGCAGTGCCCAATATGCAGAGGAAGAACTGAAACTAAGATATTCTTTTAAGGATGAGGAGCTGTCTTTTATCCCAATCATTTCTCTGCCCTCAAATGCTCTCTCGGTTGCGCTCAAGCGTAGATTTTGTCCTTCTAGCAAGTTGAGCTACTGGTACAATTTCGATACCGAGTACTGGAGTGCGGTCTACGAGCAAACTTATGGCAAGGATTTCAAGTTTAAGGCTGGGTACGATTCGGAGGTCCGCCAAGGTTGGGCATCTCTTTGAGTTGGAGATGAAGACGGCAAAGTGAAGACAGCGCCGATGAAGATGAAATTTCATTTCATGCTCCAAGTGCCACAAGGCGACATTAATTTATCAGTCTTGATGTTCCGTGTTAAAAAGAGGTGGGATATATGATCAACTGTGTTGGATGAGAGGGTGTTGTAGCATGACAATGCGCCACTACTATGCGTGTTCCGTAAGTTTGGTTGGGGCTCGAGCTCAAAGTGGTAATGACTGGGATTACGATGACGGAATCGACTCCTACGACGAACCGCCACTAGTCTGCTGTTTTGGCGCAGCGCAGCTGTAGCTCGTGCCGATGGTGTGGGTCCACCACAACCAGATGAACCCGACCAGCCACCTCCACCGGCACCATCCGATGACCTGCAGCCGGCTGCGTCCTGCTCGTGGCTTCTCGCTTCTGATTCCCACATCTCGGTGAGATTTCTTTTCTACTGAGTCCAAATATTTTCGAGTTTTCACTGCCTTTGCCTTGTGCTTTGATATATCCCTATGGATGTCCTCTGTGTTGGTGGTATGGTTGTGAGCGTAAGTCTCGAGTGGATAATGACGGTCGAATATGTGAGTGGAGTTCCAATGAAGTGAAGCATAATGTTCATGGCTGGGTGTTGATGTTCTCGAATCAGTAAGCAATCCATTGGATTTTCTGGGCGTGCTTGAAGAAGTCGACGTTGGAGAGCAAAGGTTGGAGTTCTGGGCTTACTTAGGCATAGTGAGCTTTGGGCTTGAAGTGTTGTTTTTGCATATTTGGGTTCAATCTAGTGAGAGTTGGGCTTTGCTTAAGTTGTTTAAGTTTGGGCTTTTTTTGGTTTGGGCTGAGTGAAGCCCGATTTATTGGCCCAATATTTGCTGGTATGAGCCCAGATTTGTATGACCAGTGCAGCCCATGTTTGGATCGGGCCCTAGGGCCCAACCCGATTCACCATTTCCGAATAAAATATTATTTAAAATATATATTTTTATAAAAACCGTTTTTTTAAATTATAAAAAAATATAAAAAAACAATCCAAAAATTTTTTAATTTTTTAAAAAATTAAAATTCCTCAAAAAGCTTTAAAAATAGCATTTCGGGTAATATTCTCCTAAAAAGTGGAACTCTTTCAAACTAGAATAATGCTTAAAGTTGACTAAGCCCTTAAAGCTCTATTTTAGGGTTTGCACTTTCGATATGATGATTAGGGCTTCCCTTTAGTCTAATTAGGATTGTCATTTATTTATCTCTTAATATTAGATGCTTGTTTTCCCTTGTAATTTATTTAATGCTTCCATTTGATTGCTAATTGTTATTTTAATGATTGCGCACTTGCATGATCATTTTATATGTTAATGGATAAGTTTAAAATCAATCCAAATTATAGGATAAAAACCTTTTTGAAGTGAATAAGATTAGGTATTAAAAGAACACTGATTGATTAATTAGTGTAATCAAGTCCTAATCCTAGATTCTCTAGATTATATAGGAAGTGAAATACGCTCCCATGCTTCACTTGATTTTTAGCTAACCTCGATAGGCTAGTGGCGACTCATTGTTAGAAAAATTCTTATAGCGTTAATTTGAATACCCAACGTCGCATGAGATACGGTTTGAGATAGCCTGCATTTAAAACTAGAAATTATAGGCCCGTCTTTTAGGCAATACCCCTAAACCTATTTTTTCTATACCAAGGCATAGGTTGCGACATCCATTATTTTTTTATTTTGAATTTTCTTTTTTATATTATAATTCAAATATTATTTTATTTTTCTTTTTAATTTAAGAAGCTTTTTATTCAAGAAAATTAGTTTTTATGCTATAGATATAAGAAATCCTATGCAACTATCCCATGTGATATTTTTATCTAAGTTATATCCCATTATATCTGATTTTATAATATTTTGAGTAGGAATTGAACATGAGATATGATAAATTTTATCATATTCAGATTTTTATTTTGGCTATTAAACTTAGACATATAGTCTTAGGGTTTATAGCCCTTTTAAATTTGACACTTCGTAATTTGGGTCAAGAGAATATGTAACCTTTTATCTTGGGAAATTAGAAAATCCTCTCTTGTTATCCATGTGGACAGAAATTTCAAGAGAGTTGTGCAACCTTCCTCCCCAAGAACTTAGAATTTCATGTGCGATGCACATGTGAAATTCAGCTATGGGAGATGCGGATGCGGGCCGGCAAAATTTTGATGTGAGTTTTAATCTTGGAAATTAAACTGAGATTAGGGTTCTCTGTCTTTAGTCCAAGTTCATTTAGCATTATGGCTAAATTAAACGTAATCCATGACTGGACCAAATTAAATAATATTTATTTGATGTGAACATGTCATTACTAAAATAAAATGTTGATTGCCCAAATGCAATGCAAATGAGAAATTATGCAAAATTGATATTTTTATGCAAAGTTTGATTGCTAACTTTTATATGATATGACTAATAAGAATAAGAGATAAAATTTAGATATCAACATAGATTTGTTCATGGAAGAATAAAAAGTTCATGCCAATTTGGCGTTTTGGAAATTATTTAATAAACCTGACAAATTGACTCGAATTCTATCAACATAATTGATGAACTGTTCATATGGATTATTATATACATATGGATAGATCAAAAGTGGGGAAAAGCAGGGGTACAGCCTGGAGAACAGGATCCTGCGCCCCGCTAGTGGGTGGTGGCCCCTTTTCAGCGCACTTGATTAAAGAAAGAAAATAGCTTACCATCTTTTGATCTTCTATTAACATTTCATGTTTATCTTCCACGTGGTATCCTTGTCCCCACTTTTGCATGCAGTATTTTCTGAGGAATGTGATAGTTAGTCACTCAATAATCGATGTGTATAAATTGTGGTATTTCTTTTTTCTTTTTATATAAATATTACAAGAAAACACGCATAATTATGAGTTACGACTTCTTCTAGTGAAGTGCAGGAGTGGAGACGACTATTGAGCAAGTTTAAATGGGGGATTGACCTAAAGTTTTGTGCCTAAGTCCATTCATCATAAAAGTTTACGCGTGGACCGGGCTGGGTCTACGGTCTACATGCGGAACATGATGATAATTCGTGACTCACGTGGAACTAGTCCTACGAAGACTTATCAGTCAATGAAGTAAAAAAGGAGACGTCTGCTTCAATGACGCAACTATGGCACGATCACTCCTTCTAATTGGATCCAATATCGTCATTTCGTTCAATAATTGAGTTCGGTCAGATGCGGGCAACCAAGACAAACGTGTGAAATAATGCGCGTGCGATGCTTTTGATCGATGAAAAGTGAAGACTAGATGGTCGAAAAGTCCAAAATAATAATAATAATAAAAAGTAGAGAAGAAAGAAGAAGCTGCAGGTGAGTCCTAAATATAAATGTACCGAAAGAGTTCCTCCCACTTGAACTTCTCACTTAAATTGATAAGTTCGCTCGCGGCTACTTTGAGTCCGAGAGTAGTAGAGGGAGAGAGTGAGAATGCATCCTAAAGTTTATGAGGCTGCAAAATCAGGAGACTTTGAAAATCTAATGACAATAATTTCAGGAAACGGAGAGGACCTTTTCCACCAAACGACGCCAAAGCATAACAACATTCTCCACGTTGCGGCTCAATACCAGCAGGTACATTTCATCAAAGATCTTCTTCATTGTCCATCAGGACCACTCCTTCTTTGGCAAGGTAATTACAAAGGAGACAATCCCTTGCATGTTGCTGCTAAAGTGGGAAGCTGCGGAGTGGTTCGAGTCTTTATTGATATGGCGAAATCAAAGCATTGGGATGTTCAAAATGGACAAGTTGATTTGTGCAAAGAGCTTCTTCGAAAACAGAATTCGAATAAGGATACTGCTTTGCACTATGCAGTAAGAGGAGGCCACATTGGGGTGGTGAAGTTGCTGATTGAAGAAGATCCTCAACTGTGTGATATTACTAATGCTGCTCATGAGTCCCCGCTTTATCTCGCAACAAATCGAGGGCTTTCTCATGCCATTGAAATAATTTTAGGAGCTTCCTCATTCTCATCCTCTCAGAAGGGTCCTAAGGGATTGACCACTTTGCATGCGACAATTTTTCGCCTGCCAACTGGTAAGTGTTACAAGATTCTAAATCTAGCAAATCAAAAATTAATTGAATCTCTTTCTATCTCTCTCTTTTAAGTGAGAGTTATCATGTTAGTAGTGATGGCTGCCATCTATCCCAGTACTTTTTTCTTTAAATATAACAATAAACATAATATTTATCTATTTATTATTACTTTCATTCTGGTGAATGTTCGTATTTTTTTTTTTCAAGGACATGCCACTTGACCCGTTAAACACGAGGCTAATGTTTTGAAAAGATTCGAGTAATATTCTCGTTGCATGCTCTGTCCTTTTGCTCATCGACTATTAAACAAGTTCAAACCAGCTCATCTTCTGTTAGTATGCGGACTAAGAAAAGAATATTACAGTTTGTACATAATATCATAGTAAGGGGATTTTCAAAAAAGCCAGCTACATTTTTGCTTATGTATTCAATTTTTTTACGTGCTTAATTTCTTTCTACGCTCTCTTCTTGATCTTCTTCTCTTCACTTTTTGTGATTTTTACCACTTCTCTTCGAATTCCACCAGCACCATCATCATCAACTCTACCGATGATGGCAACGGCAGCAAGTTAGCAACCACCATAACCATCACACCCCATCTCTCCCATTTTCTCTCTCATTTAGTTCAGTTGTTGTTGTTGTTGTTTTTTTCTTCTTTGTTTCGAGATTTTCCCCTTATGATTACTTGCTTTTCAGTTTTCATTTAATGATAGGGCAAATTGCAATATATTTCCTACAGATCCAGGTATACATGCAAGAGCATTGGAGAAACTTAAAAAAAAAATCATGACAAATTCCTACCTAGTACAGGGGAAAACGGGAAAATTTAATAGGATAGAATGCAATTTTAATATCTATGTCTAGATGCTTATAACAGTCTAAATCATGGCATGTTCCTACTGTGTTTGCTAAGGTTGGTGGAGAATCTTGGAGAAGAGACCAGAAGTGATCAAAGAAGGAGATGATTTAGGGTGGACTCCTCTTCATTATGTCGCTTGCTTTGGTGAAGTCGAAGCAGTTCGACAACTCTTGCAACATGATACTTCCGTGGCATACGATTTAGACAAAGGGGGGGAATCTGCTCTTCACATTGCGGCGTTTCGAGGCCACATCAATGTTATTGACGAGCTCATTAGATCTTGTCCTGATGCTTGTGACATAATAAACACCAAAGGGCAAACGGCTCTTCATGCAGCTGTTATGGGTGGACGAGTAAATGTAGTCAAGTATATACTAGACATGCCAAACTTGGAGGATCTTATCAATGAACAAGACATCAATGGAAACACGGCTCTGCATTTGGCTGCGTTTCATAAAAAATACAACATCATATACATACTTGCACGGGACAAAAGGGTAGACCGTTTGGCCACAAATAAGGATCATTCGACCGCTCTTGACATTTTTGCTGCTCACGACGAGGTATGCTTGCTTGAACACTATAGAGCCCTATTTGTTCACTTGTAGAGTAACTTCTTCAGTATCATTTAGAAACTGTGGCCTAGGTAATAATCATTTCGTATGCACAGCTTGGAGGGAGATCTTTCTTTTCCCTTCTTGATTCACTTAGCATTAATTGGCACACTTCCTATTACGTTAATTAAGACAAAAAAAGGGGCTTTTTTGTCCCACTTAATCTATCATTCATGTTTTGATAACAAAATATCAACATCAATTCACATAGAGTATTAATCTAAATGTGATTTGACATAATAGTCAGGAAATCCAAATTCATGATTTGAAGTTGTTACTGTTCTTTCATAAATATAAGTTCGTGTATAGTGTTTTTATTTATTATTAACTAAATGCATAGGGTCAATTTTTTTTAATATACTGAATTAACTTTAAATTAGATATGTGTATTAGAATAATTTGGCGACCAAGTAAAATGTAAATTTTTTTAGACTACTAAAAGAATTGTTTAAGCCATATTTATGCGTGTCGCCAAAGTAGCAACATTTGTGGCTAAAATTTTGTTCAAATTTTTACTTTTAATCTATGACATGGCTATGAATTTGCATTGCCATAGATATTTCATTTTACAACATAACTATCTTGCCAGTAGTTATTATTGCACAAATGTAAATAATACAAGTCTTTATAGATCCAATTAATACATATAAAGGCCCCTCTTAAAATCTGATTTAACAATTCAACCTTAAAAAAATCTGATTAAACAACAAAACCACGGAGGAGTTTTGATTAAAAATCTGAAAAAATAATTAAATAATAATAAAAGAGGATCTTTGACTCTTTTACTATTTTTGTGAACTTTTGACGTGAACCATAGAGTTGTGTGGAAAAAAGAGTGTTGAATCTCTTCTTATCATGGAACTTTGACGTGAACAAAAAATTATAGACGAGTAGTGAAACTTCGACATAAACCCAATATACGGAGAAGAAGGAGACGAAGTGAATTAGAAAGATCTATTTCAACTTGAATTTGTTCATTTAAACTTGGGGTTCTTCTACTTCATTTTTATTTAATTATTTTTAATTATTTTTCCTATATTTTTTTTTTTTATTCCCATCCATCATTCCTTAATAAACAATTATTAAATAATAAAACATAATAATATCTTAAAAATGTAATAAATATAGATTCCTAGTATACATACATATAGAATAGAAACACATTCAAATATATAAAGCAAAATAGGACTAAATAAAAAAAAATTATCCATTATTTTTATTTTTTATTTTTTATATTAGAATTCAAATATTATTTTATATTTTTCATTTTTTAACCTAATAATTTTTTTCAAACAAGAAAAATAGTTTTTATGCAATAGACATTATAAAATCATGTCCACCTTCTCATGTGATATTTTTATCTGAGTTATATAGTATATTTGACTTTATAATATTTTGGGCAGGAATCGAATATGGGATCCTATTCTAAATTTTTATTCTAGTTACCAAACATAACCATATAGTCTTAGGTTTTATGACCCTTATGAATTTGACAGCTTTCATAATTTGGATCAAGGGAATATGTAACATTTATCCTCGGAAATTAGAAAAACTCTTTTATTCCACGTGTGGACAAAAATTTCAAGAGCGTAGTGCAACCTTGCTCTCCAAGAATTTTAGAATTTCATGTGCGATGCACATGTGAAATTCGGCTATGGGAGATGGGGATGTGGGCCGGAAAATTTTAATGTGGTTGGATTTACTGGGCTTAGTCTTGGAAATCAAACTGAGATTAGGGCCCCCTTGTCTTAAGTCCAAGTTTATTTAGCCTGGTAGCTAAATCAAAACTAATTCATGACCAAACCAACTTAAATAACATTTCTTTGATGTGAATATGTCATTACTGAAATAAAAACCTTGATTGCCTGAATGCAATGCAAATGGAAAATTATGTGATATTGATATTTTTATTTAAGGGTTAAATTCGATCCCTAATTTTTATATGAGATGACCAACAAGAATGGGAGACAAAATTTAGATGTCAACGTAGATTCACTTATGGAAGAATAGAAAATTCATGATGATTTGGCTTTTTGGAAATTATTCTATAAACCTCACAAATTGACTTGAATTCTATCAATATAATTGATGAACTATAAATATTATGTGTATCACCAAATTAGCAAAATTGATAGCTAAAATGCTGTTCAAATTTTTACTTTTAATCTATGACATAGTTATTAATTTCCATTGCCATAGATATTTCATTTTGCAAAATAATTATCTTGCCAATATTGTTACTACACAAACGTGAAAAATAGAAGTCTTTATAGATCAATTAATACATATAAAGGCCCCCCTTAAAATCTGATTTAACAATTCGACTTTAAAAAATCTGATTAAACAACAAAACCACAATATTATATTAATATCCAAACACTAACTGCATGTAGTAAAATTAGCTTTAAAGAATTTTAAGTTTGAACTTTTTTGTTGTATTAACAGTTATGCAGTAACAAACTATTCAAGTAACAATGTATAGTTTAAAGCAAATCACTTAGCAAAGTAATATTCATTGTTAGTTAAATTCATCGTTTGATTGATAAATACATATTATTTTTGTAAGATATAATGTAGAAAGATTGTAAATATTGGGTTGTATGAATCTCATCAAAACAAAATTTTTCAATAATTATAAATCTCAAATCCATGCAACATGCGTGTCTTCAAATAGTTGAAGAGTTATTGTCTGTCTTATTTTTCTTGAAAACAATGCAAAACATTTAGGATTGGGATACTCTATCGTTGGGGATAGGTAAAAGGGAAAAAAGAAATAAAAGAAAGATGTAGAATAAATCTGGACTGTCTAATGGTCCTTGTACTGAGGTGTAAACTATTCAAAGGCTAACTTTAAGATGTAATTAATCCTAACTTTAGTGGTCCCAATCCAAAAGTTTATGCACATTCTGACTTTGAAACAACTATTATTTTACAGTCATATTAAAGAAGCAGAATATCTTGTACAATATAGCTAAAGTCCTTTTTCTTTTGGCCCCTTTCCAACGGCTTCTGAGGTAAAAGAGAGAACCTCCACCCTACCACAACTAAGAAAAGGATTTCAAACGATACCTGAAACAGTAATTGCTTACTCTAGGAAACTCTATTTATTGGTTTTGTCTACCTGCCACCTTATCTAAAAGCGATGAATTAAATGAATTCTCCTCAATGTTCTAGGACTCACCGGGAGTTCTATTTGTTAGCATTTTTTAGTGTGTAAAGTGAGGGTCTGGAAGTATTTAGCCAGGAAAGCCCACAAGTTAATTGATATTTTCTGTACAATTTTAGGTCGGCTACAGAGCTGGAAAAGTTCATCATGTGTTGAAAGGATGTCATGGAATCCAGTGTTATCAAGACTGGGTCACTGAATATGTTAAGAAGAGGTTAGACAAGCAATTTGTTGAGGGCCAACCAGTTGTCTCGATAACCAAAGGAATTAATACAGGCAACCAAGACAATGTCGATTCGTCAAACAGAAGCATTATCGACCTTCAGCTACTTGTGGCAGTGCTCATAGCCACAGTGACCTTTGCTGCGGCCTTCACGATGCCTGGGGGTTATTACGACGAGGGACCCGACCGAGGAATGCCAATTCTTGCTGACAGGCCTGCTTTCAAAGCCTTCGTGATATTTAACACAACTGCATTCTGTTTCTCCATCCTGGCATTATTCTTACTATATGATCCTTCTTTCTGGGGCGCTCGCCAACAGGTGAGATACAACACCGCCGCAGGATGTTACATTTACTTTGCGATATGCGGGTTGGTGCTGGCCTTTGCTTGCGGTACGTATGTCGTACTGACCAGAACCATCGGGCTCGGGATTGTTCTTTTGGTTGTGTTTGGATGTCTCCTGACTATGCACCGCATCGGTGTTTTCCTTGATCCCGAGGTTGGTTTCTGGTTGCCACGTAGCTCTCTCAGGAGATTCGTCCGAAACATACTGTTTGATTATGGGATATTCTAGGAAAGCTGCTAACAAGTTTGGGCCGTGTGCACGGGATATTTTCATTTCTGCATTGTTAGCCTTATTTTCCGGCACTTTTATGTCAGCTGTCAGGTTTGAAACCCCTCAAAGTGGACCTGTTAGATTGAGAATCGGCCAAATAGCCATGTAAAAGATGAATGGAGCACGGAAAAGGTCAACAAGTTGAGACTTTTTGTGTATGTGAAGGATGCACAAGCCGATTGCATCACAGTTAGCCAAATGAAAGCCAAGATGGTTAGCAGTTGCTGAGCAATATGCGGTTGAACTGCCAAGTTGGTATTGATTGGTGATTTTTGTTAGCTTGCAAGCATTTTTTACGGATGCCTAAAATTTCAATTTTTTTTATTCTGATCAAAGGCAAAACCCACATTTATTAGTAATAAGGAATTCTCTAGAAACCACATCCCCACATTAATTAGTTGATAAGGAATCACTAGAAACTACTCATATGCATCAACAAAATGCTCACTCAAAGTAGATATTTAAAATTATCTTCTTTGCATAGCTCACACATGAAACTTTTAAAATTTGTTTTAATCAAATCGTAACTCAAAATCAATTTGCATCAAACCCCATGACTCCATAATGCTCTATACTATTATTTCCATTTAATTTCACAGCTTAACAATCCCTAAATCGAAAGCCACAGTTCAGAATATACCTAATTCCGAATTAATGCTCTAACTTAGAAAATTACTCCGATTAGATGGACAAAGGGTTCGAACCTTTACCAAACATTGTGAAATGAAGCTAATCCAGCTTCGCAAGATCTCCAAGGCGGCGGCGTGTACAGGAGAAACCTTTATTTTTTCTTTTCCGTTTTTTCTTCTTCCTTTTCTCTTTTCTCTGCGCGGCCCTTTTAATCTGATCTGATAATCCTCTTTTCTTCTTCTTTCTGTTTTTTTGGCCAACCCTTTTTAACCAAGTCAAAAATTACAAGTTCAGCCCATAAAACCGGTCAAACCGGCTAGTTCAAAGAGAGGTCAATTTGGGTCTCACCATAGCTGATATGAGCTTTTCACGGACTTTGACTTCATAATTCTTTCTCAAAATAAGAATAGATAAAGACAATGAAAGCTTTAAAATTTGCCATAAAAGTATAATTGAGTCCTAATTTAAAAAAAAATACAATTAAGTCATAAAATTTGTTGTAAAAATCCAACTGAGTTTTAAAATTTTAAAAAGTGCAATCAAATCTTAAAACTTGTAAAGAAAGTACAATTTTTTTTAAAAAAAAATACATTCAGTGGAAGGACTTGATTGGATCAATTTGACAAGTTTTAAGATTTAATTGTACTTTTGAAAGTTTTAGGACTTAATTGCATTTTCGTGACAAGTTTTAGAACTAAATTACACTTTTTATGACTTAATTGGAAGTTTTAAGACTTCCGACATAGTTATCCCAAATAAGAAATAAACTGACTTTATATCTTTTTTTTTTGGTCATAAGTAACGATTTCATTGAAATAACTAAGTCATATGTGGAGAAAATACATTAAAAGCATCAGCACATAGTAAATCAAACAGGGCAGGTGGGGGATTCTGAAGCCAATTATGTGGAAGAGTATTGTTCCTGCACGCTTTCGCCAGCCAATCCGCAGGCCGGTTGGATTCCCTGTTGCAATGGGCCAAGGAAATGGCCCGAAACAACTTCAGTTTTGTTCTGGCCTGACCCACAGCAGATTTCGCTTCCCAACTGAAGTCTTCCAAAGTGTTGCAACTATGCACGAGGGGAGACAGTCGGATACCACTTCCAGTGAAAGGTGAGTTCGGTTAGAGAGGAAAATTAGGGTTTCGAGGAGGGCGATGGCCTCCGCCTGTTCTGCCATGGACGCAGCCACCAGTTTCGTGAATCCATCAACAACCCATCCCCTGGAGTCGCGGCACAAGCAGGCTATGACTCCTCTGTTCTCGCGTCCTCCCCTGTATCCTCTTGTTTCTGTTTCGGCGTCGCTGCTTGGGAGAAGAGAGGAACTGACTTTATATCTATATGATTGATATATTGCCTTCCATCTGTGTGCTTGTTGGTTCCGGCTGGTTTAACTGGTATTGACCACAATCGTGATTGAATTTTGAGGCAGACCAAAGGACAGGCCGACAATAAGTTGAGCTGGTTGGACCGGTCCGGTTTTTAAAACACTAGATTTTACGCAAATCATATCAATTCTAATGCCCAAATTGAATTAGTAAATATATTATGTTTACATAATATCATGTTTGGAACAGAGAGTGAGCGCCTGTTGTAATATTTTTTTTAAATTATTTTACTGCGTTTGGTTCCCAGGAGGGTGCCATGGAGGAAACTGTAAATGCTTTTATCAGTCAACCCAGTTTATTATTTTTTTCGTAGTAATCTATTTTCTTCCGGTAACCATAGAAAAACTTTATATTTCACAAACAATATTAAGATTCGTGCAGTGTATATCATTCCCTAGCTAATTTCTTCTACAAATAAATACATTGTCTAATCTTCACAAGACACGCGACAATAGATTTTCACTAATGCGTTTATTATAACTTATCCTCTAAGCAACTTACCATTTGACTTCTGAAACTCCATTGGGAATGAAGAAACTCAGTCCACGCGGACCAAGTTCTTATAAGACCGAAAGACGATTTCAGATTGGCCTTTCCATAGGATTAGTATCTCAATCCCGCTTCGTGGCCCTTGATATGTGAGTTGAACAATAACACTACAAACGAATCTAGCAAGGACAACTTGAAGAAGGACAACAATGTGCACATGGAGTGCAAATGTAAATATGCGAAAAATATGTTTTACAATGAATGCACTGCTAAATGATCTTTTGACATCTCAATTCAAAGGGAAAATTACCAGAAAAAGCATAATTATATTGTACGGAAATTAATTCAATCATACACTTTTCAATTTGGTCAATATAATTCTAAACATTTTGATGATTTGTCAATATAGTCATCCCACCAATTTTGGTTGACATTTTCTAACATTGATACCAACCATGTCACGTGAGATAGTTAGTGCCAACGTGAACAATTTTTGCAACATTCTAAAAAATATTCAGTTTTTTTTTTTCATTCTTTTTTCTTTTTTTTTTCTTTCATTTTTCTTTTTTTCCTATGTCCCTCCATTGGTCCGTAGCCTTGGCAATGATCAGTTAAGGTTGTTGGCCACAAGTGAGTGCTGGGACGCCCTTCCTACCCACAGGCAAAGGTGTAACAGCCTGTACCACTACCAACCACAAGCAAGGGAAAAGGAAAAATATTATTAAAATTGAAAAATATCTTTAAAAATTGTAAAAATTATCTATATCAATGGGCTATCACCGTGGCATGTGAGACGATTGGCGTCCACATCAACAATTACTAGTCAAAATTGATCAGAATGACTACATTGGCAAATTGAGAAAAGATTTAGAACTAAAATGATCAAATTGAAAAGTTTATGACTAAATGGACATTTGTATAAACTTTATAACTTTTTTTTTTTTGGTAATTATCCCCATATCGACAATATTTTGAGGTGAACATGGGATAATCTACTAGTTTCTAGAGTAATGTTCTCGATCCGTTTCATCAATGAACTAACATTTTAAAAAAAATGGTAATCTTGGCTATCATTATAGAAGAAAAGGAAAATTACAAGACTTGAAGCGAGCGAAACACATATCCACCTTGTACAAGTTTAATTATCTCGTTCTTCGCTAATTAAAAGTGAAAAAAGGTATTAATTGTCAATGCTATTGCTAGCAACGCCTATCCGTTACCATGGGAGTTTCACATCCTTGTGGAACGAGGGTTGTCATCGTCCTAGAATCTAGATTTAGGATAAGCGTTGGCGTAGGCAAGCTTGTCAAGCAACTCTACAAATGGCTAGCTGGGAAACACGCTGTGACCTCTGGCTCACGAGGACTATCACTGTCTATCGCTGAATATTCTTATGATTTTCATGGCCTCTCTTTTCGAATAACATCACGACAGGTTGGTCCGTGAAATTGTTTCCGAAGGGTGATTGGACTTGGAAACATCTAAGGACTTCTTAAGATGGCAGTCTTCCCTGAATTGGATTCAAATCCACCATGTTAGGAAGGACAGTATCCAAGTTGGTAATTTCAGAGTTGAGGTGCAAGTTGGATCCAGAAATAACAGGAAGTGAAGGTAGAGTAAGGAGAGTTTCTGGCTCTGCCATTTTCGTAGGGAGGCCGAAAGACAGCCCAGCTTTTTATCTTGGCACTGGGGAGGTTCAGCTGTAGTTTTAGAGACCCATGGAGATGAAAATGGGCCCAAAGCTTTTGCTTTTTCCCTTTCTTTAGCGGAGACTGTTGGATGTATGAAAGTAGCATTTGAGGAGTATCAAGCAGAACACTAGCTCTCATTGCAAAAGAAATCTAGTGTGTGATCCAGATAGAGATATTCCTGACTGTCTTGAATATGTCCGGAAATATTCACATACATGCACATACATTTTTATTCTTTTGATGGCCCAAATCATTCAAATCCTCATCCACAAAAGGTTAATGAACAGACAGATTTCTCAGAACCCTTAATAGTTAAAAAACATGTGTTTGTCCTAAAAAGAAACACGGACATGAAGAAAACAATGGTCACTAACATCTTGCGGACACTATATTATGAGTCTTGCTGCCAATCCTTTGGAGAAATTACTACATCATTGGAGCAGTTCGTGTAGTCCTATAATTTAATGGCATTGCAGGAATGACTTGTGGTTAGTTATCGTTCCATAGAGGATCCCATGGATATAGTTTATTGCGACGACAAATATGCATTGAAATTTGTGCATTATTGTGTTTTCTTTTATTTTTCTTTTTGATTCAATCATATGAATTTCACAATTTCTTAAAGCATGATTGTCTTGATTTGAAGGAATGAATTCTTTTAATATGAGCTCATGGATTAAGCTATCGTTTTTTCTCTACATATGAATCTACCCAGCTTGTTTTGCCCTTTTTTGATAGTCTAGGGTATAAAATTGTTCACAACCGATTGGCTTGAGGCATCTTAAAAGAGAGAAGTGAACCGAGGGTAGGTTCTTTGCTCGTGAATCTATTCTTCATGTACAATTTAATCTCTCCCTGTTGTTACTTTTATTTGTTCTCACTTCAGTCACCTCCCTTATAGATACCTTTTCCAGAGTAACATCGTACCGAACTCCATTAATCGTCTACCTTTGGATGACTATCGTTGATGAAGTCAGCTGGTTATATAAATGTTAGCCGTAGGATGTTGTATCTTTAGAATTTCCCTATCAGCATGGCACTATCCTTAAACGTTCGTCAGGATATTCACATGGCTGAAGATCTGTGGAAGATGGTTCTCATTGCCGCCTACCCACAGGGGAAGGCGTATAAGTTTAAAAGTTACCGTGCTCCGGTTCCTGGAAGCATCATGCATGTGCAATGGTCTCGATTTTAATGAAAAGTGGAAAACCAGATGGTTCAGAGCGCAAAATAAACGAAGAAGGTGCAGGGAAGACCGGGCAGTTAAGTCTTTCCTTTTTGTACTTCTCGTTTTTTCCTTTCTACATGTTGCCTCACGGTGTTATTACAGATTTGCGTGTAGAATAATGGAAAATTCAAACGAACGGATTAATTAAGCTTTTGAGAAACTTTTCTCTAAACCCGATTTATTCACTTAGCTTTTATCTAAACTATTGTTAGACCATTGATATGCATATACTAATCTCATTTTCGGCGTTCCTAAGAAATTTGAAAAAACTTCCTCCCCCACATCCTTCCTTTAGCTTAGTCCTCTTGAAAAGTTCAAAGAAGTTCCTCTCAATTAAGTCATTGCATAATGATTATTGCCATTGCTATGTTATTTTTCAAGCAGTGTTTCTTTCCATTTATACAATTTATGATTATTGCCACAGCTATATATATTTTTTTTTTGGTGCCACAGCTATAGTTTTAAAATAATAAATCTTTACGAAAGTTGAATGAGCAAAAGTAGGAAAGCAGTTTTAATTTGCATAAAAAAAGTATTAATGTATAAAACCTATGGGAAGCATGAGCAAGTCTTCTAGTTTATGAGGATTTCCAAAGGCTCCTACAATTATCGAAGGCCTGAGCTGCCCGCTTGTCAGAACATCGCCACGTGGCAGACCAAATTATGTGAATCGCTACAGAAAAGTATTAGCCGTCGGTATAGATTACTAATATATTGAGCAAAGTATTACCAATTGCTAGGATATTGCACAAATTGCTATCAAATTAGTATATTTACGGATACTTCGCATGGTATATTACATAATTTATTATTTTAATAAAATTGCTCTACTCTTGCACATTCAACTTACATGAAAAAAGTACTTTTAGAATAATTGCAGCGACGATGATCATGAAATTGTGAAAGAAATACCACTCGACAATAATATATATCATTTGGTGGATGATTGCATATATAGTGACTTGATTTACCTTACTTATAAATTCACTTTACACTTAACCAAACATTTCCTATGTCATATTTTACAAAAGGTTGAATTCATCAAGATTTATTTATATTTAATTCTACTCCACCGTTTGATTTTTTTTTTTTTTTTTTTACTGATTACTATCTTTTAAGTAACTTTAATATTATTACTTTTGGTCGAAAGAAAGAAAGTTGTCTTCATTGCTCAAAAGGATAAATAAAAAATACATAGTCTTCATGACAGAACAAATAGAACAAAGCAAGAATACTGAAAAGCAAAGCCAATTGTAGAAAACAAGAAGGATCAACGGAGCACCCGCAAAGTTAAGCACACATTCATTCCACAAGAACGCATGTCAAGCAAATTAATAGTGGCCAATCACTGGATCTCATGTTCTTGTTAGTGATGAGCACGCACTAGAAATTCCTTCTCCAATAACTATAACGTCGCCGGTTAGCAGCACGCACTTAGATTCAACTTGCTCTACACCATCACTATACGAAGACAATCAAAATAGATTAAATAAACACAAATCTAACATGTAAAGGAGCAAATCTTCGTGACTCAACTAGACACTAAAGCTCCTGCGATCATTACTAAAGTTGGAGGCAGAGAACATACCACAAACAGAGTAGAGGGGTAACGTATCCCCAAAGGCATGTTTATTAAACTCCCGAATCTAGATTAGAAGAGGATGGCAACCAGATCTAGAACTAGGTTGAGAGATTTCAAACTCTCAAATCGAGAGCTGAATTGGAAGAAGAGAGCTCCAAAAACCTAAATCAGGGGAGAAAAAGGTAAGAAAAAAAATAATAAAATGCAAACAAAATTAATAAAGGAGGGAGAGGAGGGTGAGACTAGCTCAAACCCTCTTCATGGCTAAAAGTTGAAGAAGATTAAAAAGAGAGAGAGGTTGAGAGAAAAGACTTTTTGGCTCTTCTTCAATATTGTATTTACTCTATGTTGTAATGGATGGGATTGAAATAATTAACTCTCTTAGTTGTATGGCATTGCAAGTGTGTAAGTCAATTTTTCTCTCCATATCATTCTGTCAACATGTAAATAGATTTTTTTTGTAAAGATATCACAACATATATTATGCGTAATAGAGTCAATCTCTTGTGAAATTATTGATATAATTGCGTTCTCATTCCGGTTGAGTTTATTTCACTACTTATTAGTTTTGACTTAACTAAATAAATGTAAATTTATACCTCCATCGACATTATAAATTTTTCTCTATTGATTTTTTTCTTGTATTTTCCCATTCTCAAGGTCAACTTTACTCTTTATTGTCAAGAGATTCTCCGCCAACCTTTCATTTTTTCTTGGAAAAACTATTAAATTTTCCTTTAAAAAAGAAAAGGCTCCATCCAATAAAATTTAATGTGTTTAATGTGCAAATGTCACTCTTAGTATATTATATAAGATTAGCTTAGATGTTAGACTCAGATTTAAATAGCGTAGTGAGAAAATTTAACAGGAAATTGGTAGTGATTCTATGGCCAATAATTAATATTAATGTCTATATAGAAAAAATTACACGGAACCACTATAATGAAAATTGAATTGTTTCTGTCAATTCACATAGAACCATTGTATAGTTTTTTTTTTTTTTTTTTTGGTTGAAAGTGGCGATTGTATCCATATTAAAGGAAACTTACAACCTGAAGCTAAAGCGTCCGCATAAACAAGGTTGAGTAGAAGAAAAGGTGGGAATATGGTCCAGTTGTAGGCCGAGGTATCATTACGGTGGGCCTTTGCAGCCCAGTCGGCAACCATGTTCGCCTCACACCTACAGTGTTGCACACTTAGATTAGGGAAAAGGGAAAGCAAAGCGACGACCTCCGCGAGCAGAGCATGAACTTCCCAAGGCAGCGATCTCCCATCTCTCATGGTGTTGACGAGGGTGATGCAATCCGATTCGATCAAGAGTTGTTCACAATTGAAGCCTTGTTGCAGCAGATATTGAAGCGTGAAGGTAAGCGCCTGGATCTTTGCCTCTAGAGCCGAAGTAGCTGGGAATCTTCTGGAAAATATATTTGTAAGTCGACCGTGATGATCTCTACAAACATAGGCCATCGAACCTTCTGTACTTCCAGGCTGATAGGCACCATCTATATTGCATTTCAGATTAGCATGCTCTATTCTTGAATGGGTGGGAGCAGAGATGTGATATATTCGGGTTTGTGTGATAGCAGCCTCCACTGCAAGGGTTGGATCCGATTGTTGATTGTGAAAGATGAAGCTATTTTGCATTCTCTAGATCTGCCAAAAGACATTGGCTATGGTTTCCAATCCAGGTAATTTTTTAGGTGTGGTTACTCTTACTGTTAGCCATGCATCTAATCAATGAACCGTATGAGGCAATGGCTATATGTTGATCTATGGGTGAGCCCATATAGCCCTAGTCCATGAACAGGAGAGGAATAGATGTTCTAAGGTTTCTAGAGTGTTTTGTTGACAAAGTTTGCATAAGGGATCCGTGATAATGTGTCTTTGGAACGAATTTGCTCTGGATGCTAGTGTGTTTTGACAAACCGACCATAGGAATGTTTGAATTTTTGGTGCTGTTCTCATTGCCCGGATTGTCTCCATAAAATCCTGGGATTCTGGTAAGAAGCTGATGCTTTGTTACCGTTGTGGTTGCTTGAAGTATTGATTAAAGCATGGTAGTTACTTTTCACAGTATATCGGCCATCCTTTGTGGCCGTCCAAATTAATTGATCTTCAGCATAGAGAGATCTTACTGGGATGGTAAGAATTTCTGCTATGACCGGATCTTCTAAAAACCTGTGAAGCAGAGATGTGTTCCAAGTGTGGTGGATTGGATCAATAAGATCAGCAACCATCATTTGTTCTTCTCTTGTCATGGGTCCACCGAGAATCCCTATTGGTAACCACCGATCTTCACAAATTCTGATCATATTCCCGTTACCAACTGACCATCTAATATGTGGTAGAATAGCATCTTTGCCCATTAGAATGCTATGCCAACCCCAGGATGGCCGAGTTCCTCTATTCGTTGATTGGAAGTCTTTTGAGTGATAGTACAGACCTTTAAAAATTTGACTCCATAAAGATTGAGACTGTTGTAGTAATCGCCAAGCTTGCTTTCCAAGCATAGCCTTGTTAAATTCTACGAGATCATGGAATCCTAGGCCTCCGTTGTGCTTGCTGCTTTTAAGAACTTCCCTTTTCTCCCAGTGAATTCCTGCTTTGTTTTGATCATTCCTCCACCAAAATCTAGCAATACTCTTTTCAATAGATTTGCAAAGAGACAGAGGAAGCTTAAAGATCAACATGGCGTAATGTGGGAGTGCCTGTATAACAGATTTGATAAGAATTTCCTTACCATTTTTTGAGATTAATTTTTCTTTCAATCCCTCCAATTTTGCATTTGCTTTCCCTAAAATCCAAGAAAACATCTCCCTCTTTGAGCAACCCCAGTCAGATGGTATTCCCAAATATTTTCCATACCTTTGCAGCATAAGTGTTCTAAACTCCCGCGACATATTTTCCTACAATCTGAAAGGGCAACGTTTGCTGAAAAGCATGCTAGATTTGTTGCGGTTCACGACTTGTCCCGTGGCCACACAATACTAATTTAAAATGTTAGCAAGGTTCTGGCATTCCTGAATGTTACCATTTAGGAAGAAGATTGCATCATCAGCGAAAAATAGATGGGACAGGGTAGGACACCACCTAGTTAACTTAATACCCTTGATGTGTCCCATATTGACAACTTGATTAATAAGACTTGATAAAACATTTTCCAGTAGAATAAATATATATGGAGAGAGAGGATCACCCTGTCGGAGACCTCGAGTCAGGTGGAAATAAGCTAGTCACTCTCCATTAAATCTTACACTTGTTGGAGAAAACTTCCTTATTTGTTTTGAAGCTGACAAAACGTTTCTATCAGTCTAGTCTGAAGACTTGTAGACTCAAGTGCAAAAGTCTAATGAACTCCAGACTCTATTGTCAAAGTCTAAAGACTCAAGACTCAAGATTTAAAGTCTTCCTTCACTGATAGTCTCTAGATCGACAAATGAAAGATTTATTTGTTGGAGAAGATTTGTCCAGATGCGAGTATATCTTTAAGGATTCGGTTCGGTTGAAGAAGATTTCATGGCTGGAGAGAGCATCTCACGATCTGTTATTCTTATTAATTTGGATAACTAGATCTTTTGATTGGCGAAGTATACTTGGAGGGTTCTACTTATGGAAATCTAGATCCTGATTGTATAGGCGAGTATGATTGGTGGGCTATCATCACATTCTTTAAATAACTTGAGATCTCCCTAATTGATTTTGTCCAACGGGTAGATTGGAAGAACTCATTTGGAAGGTGCCAACGGTTATGAAGGCATGAAGGAGTATATAAGGAAGACACTCAAGTTATTCTAGTGTGTGCGTGAAAGAAGAATTACAAAGTCTGAAGTTTTTAGTTCTTCGCTATTTCATTTCGTTGAGTTTAAATTGTACTCAAAAGAGAGATTAAATACTTGTGAGACCTTGAGGAAGTGTAGGAGAATCTCTACACTATGGAATCAAGGACGTGAGACTGTAAAATCTTTTTTGGTTCTTAGTGGAATCCAGCCAGTGGGCTGTTAATGCGGGAGAGTGGACATAGGCTTGGTCTAAACCAAACCACTATAAATCTTGTGTTTTAATTCTCTTTCCCTAATATCTTTACTTTAATTTGCAGCATTATATTATTGTTTATAGTTGTTTACATCTTTAGTCTATTATCCTTAGTCGAATAAGCTTGTTAAAGCTTTGCAAAAATTTATTTAATCACATATTCACCCATCTCTAGGTGCTCTTACTAGCCCTATCAATTAGTATCAGAGCTCGTATGCTCAGTTAATTGAAGTGTTTTTACTTCTGAGTTAAAGATCTATAGCTAGTATGTTGGCTCGGGTTTGATTGAATGTCAAAGCAACATTAGACCACCTTATTTCGATGGAAATGATTACAGTATATGGAAAAATAAGATGAAAGCATTTCTAAGATTGAAAGATCCTCTGGAATGGGATGTGGTAGAAAAATGAATTATTCCTAAAGCTACATCTGTGTTAGAAAGGGGAAAAGAAGTTTCAAACGTTGGCGAGATGACTCAAGAAGAAAAGACCAAGAGACAAGCTCTTGATGCTAAAGCAATTTAGTCATTATATTGTGCATTATCTCCTACTAAGTATAACAGAATATCTTCTTGTGAAACAGCCAAAGAAGTCTGGGATAGGCTGCACATTACCTATGAAGAAATTGATCGAGTAAAAGAAACAAGGATCAACATTCTACTTGAATAGTATGAAGCCTTCAAGATGAAACCAATAGAATCTATTACTGACATGTTTAGTCATTTTACAGAAATTGTAAACAGTCTAGAGTATTAGGAACAACCAATCTCAAAACCAATGAAGGTCAACAAATTGCTGCGTGGACTCTCCAAAGACTGAAATCATGTGAAGACTTCAATAAGGGAAACACAAAGAATCATGCCACTTTCGGTAGACGAACTGCTTGGGACACTTCAGTCTTATGAAGTAGAGCAGATCAACGAGGAAGAAAATCTCAAAGATAAGAAGTCAATTGCCTTAAAGTCTAACGATGATTATGATGTTATAGACTCTAGAGGACATAGACGATGAAGAACTAGCACTTATGATAAAGAGATTTAGGAAAATGAACAAAAAAGGGAAGAAGGTTCAATTGGAAGAAACAAAGCACTCAAAAGTTCCATAACAAATTAATGAAGGATGATGAAACCAACAAAGATGTGATTTGCTTTGAATGCAAGAAAAATGGACACATCAAACCAAATTGTCCATTGTTCAAAAAAAAGAAGGGAAAAGTTGAGAAATTCAGAAAAGCTCTCAAAGCAGAAACATGGAGTGATACTGAATGCGAAGAGAGTTATGAAGATTATGCCAATATCTATTTGATGGCAAAATCAGCATCAGACTCTGACTCTGAGTCAGATACAGATTCAAACTCAAATAGTGAATTCGAGGTAAGTAATTCAAAAATTCCTACTAAAGTCTCGAAATATATTGATGAACTTTATTTTAGTCTCAAAACCTCTCTTAAGAGGATTTTCGAGCCAAAAAGGGAGAGTTGTATACTGAAGCAACAAGAAAATTCTTGGAAAGAAAAGTTTGAAAATTTGAACAAAGATTTTGCTGTTTTAAAAGAAAATACTAATTTTCTTTCAAAAGAAAACACATTTTTGAAAAATGATATCTCAAATATTTCAAAAAGGTTTTCAATAGGGTCTGAGATGTTGGAAAAGATTCTTTCCACACAAAGACCTTGTTTCAATAGTCAGGCTTGGGAATGACTTCAGAAAATATTTCTTTAATTGATTTTCCAAAAGTGAAAGAAAGAATCAAATAAAGGCTTACAAAAATTTTTTTTTACAGAAATCATTTTTAAAAAGTCTTTGTAAAATCTATTGGCCGAAGTGCTCTAAAATGTTCTAAGTATAATGGCTCAGAACACTATGAGAAAGAATATCCTACGGTTTGGAGACCTATTAAGAAGGATTGTGCAAAGATTGTATATTGCACTAACTCCACTAAACCCAAGAAAATGTGGGTACCAAAGAAAGCTTGAGTTTCTTTTTTAAATTGTAGGTCACTATCAAGAAAAATGTCAAATGGTATTTGGATAATGGATGTTCAAGACACATGACTAGAGATTCAAATTGTTTTATAAAGTTTGTTCAAATAGATGGTGGAAAAGTCTCTTTTGGTGGAAATAGCAAATGAAGAATTGTTGGGTGTGGAATTGTAAAGATTATAAGTCTCATAATCAACAATGTCTCTTTATTGGAAGGACTAAATTACAATCTGCTCAGCATAAGTCAACTATGCGATACTGGATTCAAAATCAATTTCTAGGAAGGAATATGTTCAAGAACATCTATCTTCTAGATATCAAATCAGAAAGGCCTCAATATCTGATTTCTATTCAAGATGAAGCAAATTTTTGGCATTGAAAGCTTGGCCATATCAACATGAAGTAAATTGCCAAAATCTCTTCCAAGAAGCTTATTCGTGGACTACCCAACTTGAAATATAAAAAATCTGACTTATGCACACCATGTGTGTTGGGAAAACAAGTAAGAAGTTCTTTTAAACCAATAAATTAAGTTACTTTTAATCATGTTTTGCAGCTACTGCATATGGATCTCTTTGGACCAACTAAAACTCAAAGTATTGGTGGAAAGAGATATTGTCTAGTGATTGTGGATGACTATTCTCAATTCACTTGGGTTCATTTTCTAAGTCTGAAACATTTTCTCACTTTTCAAAGTTTTCCAAGAAAGTACAGAATGAAAAATGATATGCTATCTCAAGTATTCGGACAGATCATGGAGGTGAGTTTGAAAATCAAGACTTTGCCAAATTCTGTGATGATTCTGGATTTCAGCATGTTTTCTCCTCTCTGTACACTTCAGAACAGAATGGAGTCGTGGAAAGGAAGAATAGATCTTTGCAAGAAATGGCAATAATAGAGTATGAGTTATTATTATTAACAGAGTATTCTTAAGGTCTATTCTGGAGAAAACTCCCTATGAGTTATTCAAAGGAAAGAAGACAATTGTTTCTTATTTTCATGTGTTTGGTTGCAAATGTTTTGTCTTAAAAAATGTAAATGATCGAGTCGGTAAATTTGAAGAAAAATCAGACGAAGGAATCTTCCTTGGATATTCAACCTCTAGCAAAGCCTACAGAGTATTCAACAAGAAGACTCAATCTGTGGAAGAGTCGATGAATGTCAAATTTTAGGACTTGTTGTAAAATCAATCGATTTAGACTCAACCTGAAGAATCTGAACCTACTCCAAACTATACAAAGTCTACCTCTCATGAAGCTGTTCAGACTTTAGAAGAACAACAACGAACAAATGTTGAAGAATCAACTGAAGAAAAAGATCAACAATTTGTCAGACTGACTAGTAATTGGAAGCACAAGTCTAATCATTCCAAAGAACTCATCATTGGTGATATTGATGAAGGGATTCGCACTAGATCCAAAAGGCAAGAAGAGTCTAGTGCTGTGGACACTTATTTCTAAAATTGAACCCAAAAGCATCGAAGAAGCTTTAACTGACGAAAGTTGGATTGAAGCAATGCAAGAAGAGCTTAGGCAGTTCAGTGTTAATGATGTTTGGGAATTAACTTCTAAACCAAAAAGTAAATCTATTGTTGGAGCTAAATGGGTTTTCAGGAACAAGATGGACGAAAAAGGAAAAGTGGTAAGAAACAAAGCATGACTCGTGGTCAAAGGATATACGCAAGAAGAAAGAATAGACTATGATGAGACTTACGCTCCAGTAGCAACGTTAAAAGTAATTAGATTATTACTTGCTTTTGCTTGTTAAAAGAATTTCAGGTTATTCCAAATGGACGTCAAAAGTGCATTTCTGAATGGATTTATCCAAGAAGAAGTCTATGTGGAACAACCTCTCGGTTTTGAAGACCCAAGGAAACCAAACTTTGTATTTAGACTGAAAAATGCTCTATATGGTTTAAAGCAAGCACCTCAAGCATGGTATGATAGGTTCAGTAAGTTTTTAATTCAAAATGGTTTTGTCAAAGGAAAAATGGACACTACCTTGTTCATTAAAAGAGAAGGTAAAAACTTCATACTTGTTCAAATCTATGTTGATGATATTATATTTGGATCATCTAATGAAAACTTGTGCAAAAAGTTCTCCAAGTCTATGCAGGATGAATTCGAGATGATGGGTGAACTATCATTCTTTCTCGGACTATAAGTGAAGCAATTGAAGGAAAGAATTTTCATTCACCAAGAAAAATATGCTAAAGAACTTATTAAAAAAATCAGTTAAGAGAATTGCAAAAAGACTGATATACCAATGTCAAGTTCTTCGAAGCTAGACAAAGATGAAGGAGGAAAGAAAATTGACCAAAAGCTATACATGAGTATTATTGGTTCATTTATTTATCTTACTACTTCTAGACCTGACATTTTGTAGTGTTTGCGTTTGTGCTAGATTTCAATCTGACCTCAAAGAATCTCATCTAAGTGCTGCAAAACGCATCATCAAATACGTTGCATCAACCTCAAAGTTAGGTCTGTGGTATCCCAAGAAATAAGACTTTTCCTCTCATTGGATATTCAGATGCAGATCTAGCAAGCTGCAAAGTTGATAGAAAGAGTACTTCCGGTACTTGTTAATTGCTGGGAAACAGAACAATATCGTGGTTCTCAAGGAAGCAAAGCACTGTAGCTCTTTCAACGGTAGAAGCAGAGTGTGTGGCTCTTGGAAGTTGCTATTCTCAAATCTTATGGATAAAACAACAACTGAGGGACACCACCGCCCGCGGTGGCTGCGATGGCTTCGACCTTAGTACCCCACTGTTGGGGGAGGAGTTCGAAACTTCGTGGTTGTGTTGCTTCAGTGCAAACGCGCGATTCACTTGTGCCTGGGTCTGTGGTGGTGGCCCAGTTCACCCTAGGGTTTACTCTCCGCCGCGAAGCGGCACACGGAGGTTCCCTGGGTCACCAAAAAAAAATGACAACTGAGAGACTTTAGAATTGAAGACTCATGCACCGAGATCAAATGTGACAATATCAGCTCAATTAATCTCACAAAGAATCCAATTCTTAATTCAAGAGCAAAGCAAAGCATATAGAAATTTGACATCACTTTATTAGAGATCATGTTCAAAACGGAAAAGTCTTGATTCAATTCATTGATTCAAAGAATCAACTGGCGAACATATTTACAAAGCCTTTGGAGAGAAGCCTATTTGAGCCTATTCGCATCAGACTGAACATAATATCCTTTATTCAGTAAAGTCTGGAAGTGCTCAAGACTTAAGAGATAAAGTCTGAAGTTGTTCAGACTCAGAATAATTGAGAAAGTTATGACTGTAAGTTATTTCTATTCCAGTATTTTAAATTGAAAAGGTACGATCACTTTTAATCGCTAATTGTTGGATATTTTTAGAAGTTATCTTTTCGAGTGTTTGATTTTATGGAAGTTATTCTTTTCAAAAATGCAGTTATTTAAAAATGGCAGTTATTATTTTTCGAAAAGGTATTTTTTATTTTCCTTTTATGACGCTTTGTTTACCTCACTTCAATTGTTTTTTATATAAATACAGCAGAAACTCATCTTCTTCGTTTTACACTGAAACCCTAGAATACAAAATTCCTACTTGCTTTCACTTTCACTCTCGATTCGCCCAAAAAGTTTTCACCTTTTTCGAGCAAGCTTGAAATCTCTCCCTTGAATCAATAATGTCTTAAAGAAAGTCTTCAAAGATTGCGAGCAGGGGACCACGGCACATACCCAAGGGCCCTACGCACTTCGACCTGACCGAAGAATAAGTTTCTACTCCACCTCAGTAACAAAGACAACAACAACCTTCTTAGCAACGCCCATCTTCTACACCATCTCAACCAGAAGTGATAGAAGAGGCTAATCCTATAAAAACGTTAAGTCCTCAAGTTGCTTTCAAGCTTTATTCCACTTTGAAAAGAGGGGAAACTCCTATGTCCTTGATTGATGATTATCTATGAGAAAGAGGGTATAAGAATGAGGCTCTTTTTCTGCGTGATATGGAAGATATGGGTATTGCCGAAAAAGGATCGGCTGAAAGAGCGTTCAATAACTTTCCTAGCGACCCACGCTTTGGGACTGCTAATCAACCCTAAGGACTGGATGATGATGAGAGGATGTTTTCCCACTTTCAGCCTAGAACGGAGTGGTTGCAAATGTTACTGATGGTTCTAATCTGTTTAGATCAAAGAACCATAAGAGGGTTTACTCGAAACTGCTGAAGAGAGGGGCCATGCACCCTAGGACTGTTGATTTTGATTTCCTTGACTCGGTGAAAGTCAATCTGAGAGAGAAGCTGGCTCTATTGCAATTAGAGCTTTTTTGTTCTAAATCCACTACTATCTATCCTGAACTCACAACATATTTTATTCGAACTTATCTTTTGTGGATGCAAACACTTTACTTTTACAGTGAGAGATAAGGAATTCCTAGTGACTATGGACACGTTGGCTGATATAATTGGGGTGGAAAGAACGAGTTTCCAACCAATTAGCGTGTCCATTGCTCATGCTACTTTGTCATTGGTGAAAGACAGGGATGTTGAAGGCAAGATCTCTTATTCAAGCATGAATGCCTCAAACATCTTGCTGCACAAGATTGTAATCAATTGCATACGTCCCAAGTTGACTTCCAAGACTAATGTCTCTCGTTTTGAAGCGAAATTGATGTATGCCATCAACTCTGGCTTCAAATTCTCTTTGCCTCACACCATTTTGTTCCACATGTATCGATAAGTGGTAAAGGATAAGGGACAACTCCCTTATTTTGCTCTTATCTTGCATCTTTTAAGACATTTTACCATTCACATCCTTGCACCATTAAAATTGTCAACAATTTCTCCAATGGTGATTGGATTTAAAATGGTCACAAAGATGCGCTTGAAAGAGCTTAACAAGGTGTTTGAGCCTCTGAAGGAAAAGTCTCATGTGCAAACAAGACAAGACTTTGCTATAGCCAAGAGAAAAGGCAAGGAGCCCACGGACGCTCCAGTGAAGTAGAAGAGAGTTCTCATCTTGCAGGATGAAGAGGATGAGGACGCACCAACTCTTTCAGCCTTACGAAATTTGAAGAGCTTTATTAGCTTTGAAGAGACTCGAGAAGAGCCTCAAGAAGGAGAAAAGGAGAGAGAAGAGACAGAGGAAGGAATTGATGAACAAAGGAGGACTGAGGAAAGAAGAGAAGAGGGAGAAGAAGAGGAAAGAAGAGAAGAAGAAGAAGAAGAAGAAGAAGAAGAGAAGAGGAAGAAGAAGCAAGACAAAGAGAAGAGAGAGGACAAGAAGGAGAAGAAGAGAGAGATCAAGGTTACGATGACTCCTTCGAGCCAACTTTAGCTGTCTCCTTGTCCAGTGAATTTGAAATGGCTGACACTGGGAATGCTGGAGCTCTTGACACAGACAAACATCACTCTGCTATAGAAGTTGCAGTTGAAGAAGTTGTTTCTACTCCTCTTACACGCAAATAGATAGGGGAGCTGTTGAACAAAAAGGTACTTCTTCACTTTTATTTACTAGTGATGTGAGTCGCTTCGCTGCATAACCATAAGATGTTTTTGCTTCTCATTACCCAAAAGAAAGTCATGGTGGACATTCTGAAGATTCATTTGCTCTCAAGGTTCTTGGAATTGACTCTGCTAGACCTAGTGTTGCTACAAAACAAATAGCTAACTTTTCAAGGCTGTTAGAGATTCTATTGGATGTCAGAAAGTAGTAACATGCTATGGGATATGAGATGCAGGATCTCAAAAATACTTTCATGGCTACTTCAGTGTCTTTGCACGATCAATTGAACGCCTTGAAGAATCAAGTTCAATCTACAATACAAGGTGCAGAATTTTAGTCACTGAAGCAGTGTTTTGAAAGGCTTGAGAAGACTGTGGATACTATGGGAGAATTCGAGTTTGTTCGCCTTCCAAAACACCCATGATTTTGCCTTTATTTCAGCAACTCTTTTTATTCATTCTCCACTTTTTGCTGTTGACAAAAAGGGGGAGAACTGCAAATTTATCTGTTTTGTTAGTTGTTTCACTTATTCTTTTGAGTTTTGGGCTGTCTAATTTGATGCTTTGACTTACAGTAACTTAAGCTATGTTGATGATGATTATGGCAAGGGTAGTTGTTCTAACACGTTTTATGTGGTTGCAGAATCACTACTATATCCATATTCTAATCTGTTTATCTTTCTTGAGATATCATGTTTTGCTTAAGTGTTATTTTGCAAGTCAAAAGTGTTCAAATCTATAGAATGTTTTGTCACCATAAAAAATGGGGAGATTGTTGGAGAAAACTTCCTTATTTGTTTTGAAGCTGACAAAACGTTTCCATCGATCATGTTTGAAGACTTGTAGACTTAAGTGCAAAAGTCTGACGAACTCTAAACTCTATTGTCAAAGTCTCAAGACTCAAGATTTAAAGCCTGCCCTCACTGATAATCTCTAGATTGACGAAGGAAAGATTTATTCATTGGAGAAGATTTGTCCAGATGCAAGTATATCTTTAAGGATTCGGTTCGATTGAAGAAGTTTTCACGGTTGGAGAGAGCATCTCATGATCTATTATTCTTATTGATTCGAATAATTAGATCTTTTGATTGGCGAAGTATACTTGGAAGGTTCTATTTATGGAAACCTAGATCCTGATTGTATGGGCGAGCAAGATTGGTGGGCTATCATTACATTCCTTAAATAACTCCAGATCTCCTAATTGATTCTGCCAATGGGTAGATTGGAAGAACTCCTTTAGAAGGTGCCAATGGTTATGAAGGCATGAAAGAGTATATAAGGAAGACACTCAAGTTATTCTAGTGTGTGCATGAAAGAAGAATTCAAAAGTCTGAAGTTTTTAGTTCTTCGCTATTTCATTTCGTTGAGCTTAAATTGTACTCAAAAGAGAGATTAAATACTTTTGAGACCTTGAGAAAGTGTAGGAGAATCTCTACACTATGGAATGAAGGACGTGAGACTGTAAAATCTCTTTTGGTTCTTAGTGGAATCCAGTTAGTGGGCTGTAAGTGCGGGAGAGTGGACATATGCTTGGTCTAAGTCGAACCGCTATAAATCTTGTGTTTCAATTCTCTTTCTCTAATCTTTTTACTTTAATTTGCAGCATTATATTACTGTTTATAGTTGTTTACATCTTCGGTCTATTATCCTTAGTCGAATCGGCTTGTTAAAGCTTTGCAAAAATTTATTTGATCACCTATTCACCCCCCTCCAGGTGCTCTTACTAGCCCTATCAACACTAAAAGATGTTGTTGTGATGCATTGTATTACCCACTGAACCCATCTTGGATGGAATCCTAGTTTGAGTAGATAGTCGTGAAGGAAATCCCATTCTACTCTGTCGTACGCCTTTTGCATGTCGGTCTTTAGGATTGCATTTAATTTTCATGTTTGCTTCTGGGTCTTAAATTGATGAAGAACTTCTTGAACGATTAAAATATTATCTTAAATCTGTCGTTCACTCACAAAAGCCGACTATTCCATAGAAATCAGATTAGGTAACCAAGGTTTCAAGCGGTTAGCAATTACCTTTGAGATAATTTTTATGCAAAGTTGCAGAGGCTGATTGGGTAGTATTGATCCAATCTCTTTGGGTGAGGTGTCTTGGGAATCAAAGCAATAATGGTCCGGTTTAGAGTAGTAGGCATCACCCATGACCTAAAGAAGTTTTGCACTAAGAGAAGAAGATCATCTTTAATGACCTCCAGTGAGTTTGATAAAACAAGCCATTTAATCCATCAGGGCCTGGAGCTTTTGTAGTTCCTATATTCGCATGCAAAAAACGAATAGAAAATGTATAGGGAAAATTGTTTAATTGATTCTAGACCTATTGTACGTATGTCAATTTAGTTATTAAATTTTTAATTTTGTCAATTTAGTCATAAATAATTACCCGAATCAATGTAGTCATTCTAGTCAATTTCCACCAGAAAACTACTGACTTATTGGCCATCTTATGTGGTATGCTGTTGCATCAGTGCTTTTCGATGAAAATTGGCCGAGAGGATTACATTAGAATTCCAAGCAAATGTTTATAAGTAAATTAACAAAATTATAAAGTTTAATATTGAATTAACATCCATACAATAAATTTAGGGCCAACTAAATTATTTCTCCAAAATGTATATGCACTCATCATATATTTGATGATGATGATGATGATGATGATCTCCTATGATATATAATTTTTGAGCGGTAATAATTTCTTAACGCTCTAATAGTCCACCCAAACTATAATATCCCAAAATTTGGCCTCTATTTCAAAATATATGAAATGGTTATTTTGTCGATGCGCGTATAATTACTTTATTCTTAATTGATTACTCACGAATTGACTAATCTATTGGGTGAGACCGTAAAGGGTTAAAACACAAAAGACTAGAGAATTCGATCAGAAATCAACCGCTCAACTATAAGAATTGACAAGGGCCAATACTACACTGTTATAAATCAATTAGCGAATGGATATAAATCAATTTGACGGACATACGTAGTCAGTTCGCAGGTAATTCCACACAATTACGATATTTGCATCGAACAACGATAAACCGATTTTTCTATTGATCTTATATTCATGGTATGTAATTGAACAATCACGATTGCATGATAACCGAGTGTTGTCTGCGATTCGAATAGGCACAAACGTGAATCGAAAATTATCGACCACAGGTTAACCGCGTGAAAACTCCTAAAAGCCACCTGATAGTTTAAGTCGCATTAAAGTCACGTTCGATCGATTTTTAACCATGAAATTTAATTCGATTTCAAGTATTGAACTTTCAAGGGTCGCAAGACTAATTTATTTGACATCGCCTCATTGTCCGTTGACTTATTGGGAAGTTAGAAATTTTAGGAAAAAGAATTATCATACGGAAATTGGAGACTAGAAAAGGAAAAATTCAGATATGGTGGCAAAATGGTGATTTTGGTTTTAAAAGAAAAATCGATATTCATAGATATTTTGGGGGACAATGTGCTTGGCCAAGAGGAGTTTTAGGAAGAGTTGGTAAAGAAAATCATGGGTTTTTGGAGAAAATCCCTAAGAAAATCTCCTCTCTCTCTCTCTCTCTCTCCTTTTCCTTCCCCCACCCCTTAGCCAAAGTTGCCCCATTTTCTTTCCTCCTCGAGTTGTTGCGGGTTGATTAATTGTTTATGCCTATGATTGATTAATTGCTTTGTGCGGGTTGTTCAGACTTTTAATTTTCGGTTGGAATTGGAAAGCAAGTTTCCATAAAGATCCTGCAGGATGAGCGACCCTGAGCAGAGAGCCCCTCGGAGAAGGGCCATAGCGACTTTGATAGGTGCAAGGGGAAGGGCATTGACTCGAGCTAATGCCAAAGGAAGGGCACCGAGATGGGCCGGTGCTAGAGGGAGAGCACTGGTGCAAGCGAGCGTGAGAGGGAGGGCACCAGTTGATCTCGGGGTTGACGGGATCCTACAAGCCCTAGAGACCTTGGGGAACGTAATTGGGCAGCAAGCTCAAAATCAAGTTGCTGCCGCCGCCGTTGCGGCCACTATTGCTACTAATGCTACTGTGGTTGCTATTGGACCTGTTGAAGTCCTACTTAGAAATGGGAATGGTGAGCAGCCTATGCACAAGCTGGTGGAGCAATTTCTAAAGCTGAAGCCTCCGAAGTTTACTGGAGCGGTTGACGCTGAGGCTATAATTCTCTAAGTTAGAGAATTAGAGAAAGCTTTTGCACTGTCGAGATGCTTTAAGGATGATAAGGTCACCTTGGCTGTCTACTAATAGTAGGGTAACACGAACACTGAAGGAAGGGGATTTCTTGAGAATACGGTCCCGAAGTGGGATGCCTTTATCGAAGTGTTCTACGAGAAATATTTCTCAGATTGTGCTTGAGAACAAAAGATGATCGAGTTCCAACGCCTCCGCCAGAAGTAGATGATTGTGGATTAGTATGAGACGAAGTTCGCCGAGCTATCAAAATATGCATCGAGGTTGATCGAGGACCCGATGGACAAAGCGAGAAGGTTCAGAGATGGCTTGAAGCTGGAGATTAAGGATCCGCTGGTACCATTAAATCTCAAGGACTATGACGAATTGTATGAGAGAACCTAGTTGATTGAGAGGAATCTGAATAAATGGGCAGCCACATTTGGGTCGCGGTTTGTGCCTAATAGAAACAATAATCGGTTTGGGAAAAGACCGATAATTGGAGGAAAGTATCCTATCCCTTTCAATCAAAAAGGCAGTACTGGAAAGCCGGCACCCCACTCGAATGGCGTGTGCTGATTTTGTGGAAGGATGCATGGATCAACCGCGTGCCTTGCTAGAATAGGAGCTTGCTATAGATGTGGTCAACACGGCCACCAAGTGAAGAATTGTCCACGTAGGCTCGTGGGAGTGCAAGCACCACTGCCACAAATGGGGCAGGCAGCAAGGAGTGCGTCGTAGAAGCACAACAAAGCATTTTAAGTAGGCCTCCAATGTAAAGAATGGTGTATGATGTTACTAGAAAGAAGGTGGAGAACTCGTAAAATGTGATTGTAGGTACAGTCTCATTGAACAACCATGCTGCTTATGCTTTGTTTGATCTTGGAGCCATGCATTCATTTATTGATGAACAGTTTGTTAAGTTTGTGGGGTTATGTCCCAAATAGCTGGAATCGATTCTTAGTATATCCACCCATTTAAAGGATAAAGTGTTGTCTACGGTAGGGTGTCGTGGTTACAAGTTAATGATTAGTGATCGAGAGGAAAGAATACATTTGATTGTGCTGGCGATATTTGATTTCGATGTGATTATTGAAATGGATTGGCTCATCAAGCAATGAGCTACCATGGACTGTTATCGTAAAGCGATTCAGTTTAACCCGTTAGCAAATGGTACTTTTAAGTTTGTTGGAAATCGAGGGGGACCATTGATTACTTTAATTTCATCGCTTGAGGCAACTTGGTTGTTGGATGGGTTGCCAAGGTTATTTGGCAACTATGATTGATATGTCAATTGAGGAGTCAAGGATGGAAGACATCACTGTGGTGTGAGAATTTTTGGATGTCTTTCTCAAAGAGTAGCCAAGTTTACCCCCTAAAAGGGAGATAGAGTTCATGATTGAGTTGACTCTTGGGATAGCGCCAATTTCTAAGGCTCCTTACCATATGGCGCTGTCAAAGTTAAAGGAGCTAAAGGTGCAAATACAGGAGTTGTTGGACAAAGGATTTATTCGTCCAAGTGCATCACCTTGGGGAGCGCCAGTTTTGTTCATAAGGGAAAAATATGGTTCCTTACGTCTCTGCATTGACTATCGGTAACTCAATCAAGTGATGATCAAGAATAAGTATACATTGCCAATGATAAATGACTTGTTTGATTAGCTACAGGGAGCTTTGCTATTTTCCAAGATCGGCCTAGGGATGGGTTACCATTAGTTGAGAATTAAGAATGAGGATATATCGAAGATGGCTTTTCGTACGCGTTACGGTCATTATGAGTTCACCTTAATGCCGTTTGGTCTGACCAATGCCCCATTTGCTTTTATGGACTTGATGAATCGAGTATTCAAGGAGTACCTAAACTAGTTCATGATCGTGTTCATTGACGACATTTTAGTATATTCGAAGAGTCCAGAGGAGCATGAACAACACTTAAGGATGGTACTTCAGACCTTGCAAGAACACGAGCTATACGCAAAGTTCAATAAGTACAAGTTTTGGCTAACTCACGTAAATTTCTTGGGTTACGATTTCTGGTGAAAGGATTTCCATGGACCCAACCAAGATTGAAACTATTATAAATTGGCTGAGACCAACAACAATAACTAAAATCCAAAGTTTCTTGGGATTGGCAAAGCTAATATAGACAATTCTTGGAAGATTTTCTACAATAGCCATGCCCCTAACATGATTGCTGAAGAATAAAGATTTTCTATAATAGCCATGCCCCTAACACGACTGCTGAAGAATAAAGAAAAGTTTGAATGGTCGGATAAGTGCGAGTGTAGTTTTCAAGAGCTTAAGCATAAGCTGACTACCGCACCCTTGTTGACCATTCCGTCTAGTCCTAAAGGATATGAGATTTATAGCGATGCGTTCGTACGAAAGACTTGGTGCATTTTGATGCAACATGGAAGAGTAGTTGGGTATGCATCCCATTAGTTGATGCCTCACAAGTTGAATTATCCGACGCATAATTTAGAACTAGTAGCGATCATCTTTGCCCTAAAGATTTGGAGGCATTACTTGTCTAAAGAATGGTTCTAGTTTTTTACGGATCATCAAAGCCTAAAGTATTTGTTCTCTCAAAATGAGCTAAACATGAGGTAGTGTCATTGGATGGAGCTTATTAAGGACTATGGCTACGACATCTTGTATCATCTTGGAAAGGTCAATAAGGTCGCAGATGCGCTAAGTCAGAAGTCATCGATTCCACAGATGATAGTTCAAGAGTGGATTCTCCTCGAAGGAATTCGAGATTCGGATTTCAAGTTCGAGGTATGGCACATTTCAAGTTTCATGGCTACCCTCAGAATTGAACCGGAAGTGCAAGTGAAGATTAAGACATTGCAGTCAACAAACCCTAAAATCCAAAAGTTTTGCAAGGGACGCGGAAAAGAGGAAAGATGATTTCCAAGTTACAAAGGACAGATTATTGAAGTTTCATGGACGATTGTGCATGCCCAATGATGTGGAGCTTCTTAAGAATGAAATTTTGTCAGAAGCCCATTGTAATAGTTATAGCATTCGTCTTGGCAGCACAAAGATGTATCAGAATCTACGACAATACTATTGGTAGAATGGTATGAAGGTAGATATCGCTAAGCATGTTACTAAATGTTTGACATGCCAATAAGTGAAGGCATATCATTGTAAACCTGGTGGACTTTTGCAACCCTTGGAAACATATCACAATGGATTTTGTGATGGGATTGCCAATGAGTCAATGAGGTAATAATTCCATCTAGGTTGTAGTAGATAGATTGACGAAGTCTATTCACTTCATCGTTGTATGAAAAGACTTTGCATTAGATAGATATGCTAAATTATACGTGCGATAGATAGTTCATCTTCATGGAGTGCTAGTGATGATTACATTAGATTGAGACCCAAAGTTTACGGCAGCTTTATGGAAAAGTTTACAAACTGTCTTAGGAACGAAATTGCAATACAGCACAACCCATCACCCGCAGAAGGATGACCAGTCTAAAAGGACTATTCAGTCGCTCAAGAATATGCTGCGAGCTTGCGTGTTAGATTTCAAAAGAAGCTGGCGGGAACAGCTTTATCTAGTTGAGTTCGCCTACAACAATAGTTATCAGCAGAGTATCAAAATGGCACCATTTGAAGCGTTGTATGGCAGAGCCTACAAAACTTTTGTCTGCTAGGACGAAATTGATGAAGACAAGATAACGGCCTTGAGTTGGTTCAACAATTAGTAGACACCGTCAAGGTCATTTGAGAAAGGCTTAAAACTGCCCAAAGCATTTAAAAGAGCTATGCAAATAAATGGCGTAGGTTTTTGGAATTTCAAGTAGGTGAACACGTATTCCTCAAAGTGTCATTGATGAAAGGTACTTCACGTTTTGGTAAGAAAAAGAAGTTGAGTTCAAGGTACATTGGTCCCTTCGAGATTTTGAAGTTGATTGGGACTTTAACATATCGTCTCGCGTTGCCACCAAGACTTGATCAAGTGCTTGACGTCTTCAACGTGTCGATGATGAGGAAGTATGAATTTGATCCGACCCACGTGTTGAATTTTGAAGAAATAAATGTGGACGAGAGGGTGTTGTACGTGGAGAGACCAGTTCGAATAGTGGATCGAAAGGAGTAAGTGATATGCAGCAAAACAATTCCATTAGTCAAAGTGTTTTGGTAGCACCATGGAATGGAAGGAGCCACATGGGAAAGTGAAGAGTTGATGAGGCGTCAACACTCTTAGTTTTTTGTTGAAGAGTTGTAATGATTCAAATTTCGAGAACGAAATTTTTGTAAGAAGGGAAGAGTTTTGATATCCCTGAATTTCGCCCCTATTTCGAAATATATGAAATGGTTATTTCGTTGATGAATATTTACTTTACTTTGAATTGATTACTCACGAGTTAATTAATCTATTGGGTGATGCCGTAAAGAGTTAAAACGCGAAAGACCAGAGAATTCAATCAAAAATCGACCGCTCGACCATAAGGATTGACAATGACCAATATTACACTTTAATAAATCAATTAGCGAACGGATATAAATCAATTCGACGAATGTACGTAGTCAGTTTGCGGATAATTCCACACAATTTCAATATTCATGGTACATAATTGAACCCTTGCGATTACATGACAACCAAAGGTCGTCCGTGATTCGAAGAAGCACAAACGTGGATCGAACATTATCGACCATAGGTCAACTGCGTGAGAACTCCTTTAAGTCACCCGATAATTTAAGTCGTACTTAAGTCGCATTCGATCGATTTTTAATCATGAAATTTAATTCGATTTCAAGTATCGAATTTTCAAGGGTCGCAGGACTAATTTATTTGACGTCGTCTCATCATCCGTTGAATTATCGGCAAGTTCGAAATTTTCAGAAAATGAATTATCATATGGAAATTAGAGACTGGAAAAGGAAAAATTCGGATCCAGTGACAAAATGGTGATTTTGGGCCAAGATTTTGGTTTTAAAAGAAAAATGGATATTAGTAGATATTTTGGGGGACGATATGCTTGGCCAACAGGATTTTTAGGAAGATTTGGTAAAGAAAATCATGGGTTTTTGGAGAAAAATCCTAAGAATATCTCTCTCTCTCTCTCTCTTCTTTTCCTTCCCCCCCCTCCCCCCTACCCGAAGCTGCCCCATTTTCTTTCCTCCTCAAGCTGCTGCCATTTCCCCCTCCTTCATTTCTTCACAATTTCCCCCTCTTCACCCCCCCCCAACAAAAGCCGAACAACCCCTTCCCCCCATTTGCTTCGATTTCCCTCACACCATTCATCTTCATTTCCCTTGCTTAGCGCCCATCTCACCCACACCGGCACCACTGCCCACACCTTCATCACCCGCCCCTCACTCATCATCCCGCACCACCGCACCCGCACCACCAACTCCACTGCCAAGCTTTCAAGTCACCACTAATCGAGCTGCCCATTTGTCGAGCCACACGCACCACCACCATCACCACCACCAACACCCTTGACACCATCGACGTCGCCGCAAGCCGCCATTTGCTCGAGCCGCCTCCACCGAACACTCAAGCTCAAGTCGTGAGCTTGAGCCCACCGCCGCTATTGCCGCTGCCCATTGAGCCTCCGTTCAAGCAGCGAGCGTCACATTCTCGATGCCGTCGCGCCGCCATCACCGTGAGCTTGCCGTCGCCGGAAACCAGTGAATTAACCTCCTAATCGTGAATTAGGGTGTTAAGTACGTTTATAGGGTAGATTAGTTTAATACTAATTGCGATTAGCATTAGTTAATTTTAGTTTAGCCTTAATTGTGATTAAGGATTGTTTAGATTATATTTAAGTGCAAATAGTTTAAGTAATTACGATTAAAGTAATTAATCGTGATTAGATTAATTAATTGAGTTTAGTTTAATTAATCGTGATTCATTTAATTAATCGTAATTATTTTAGTTAACGTCAATTAATTTTAATTAATTATAGTTAGGCTAATTAATCAAGTTTAGTTTAATTAATTGTAATTAGCCTAATTAATCACAATTAGATTAATTAATCACGATTAGTGTAATTAATGATAGATTAGTTGTATAGTCGAATTTTATACTCATTTTTCTAGATGAATTGGGTGTAATTTCAGTTATTTGCACATGTGATGCTACGCTATTGACTGCTCAAGTATAGATTTTTATTCACTATTTTCAAATGGAGTTTTATGAGCAAGAAAATAGAAAAAATATAAGATGTCGGGTTTGGCCGTCAAATTTTAAGTCCTAAATAAAATAATTTGGAAAATTAGAAAAAAAAAAAAGAAAAACAAAAACTATCTATGCTAGAGCTGATTATGCGATATAGGATAGTCGACAACCGCATAAGCGATTTGCTATCAAAAATTTTCGGAAGGACTATCTTGGAAAATCATAAATAAATTTATGACTAAATTGGCCATCATATTAATATGTTTAGAACTTTTTGGACAATTATCCCAACATCTATACTTGGATATTTAGATGCATGACAAGAAATAAAACAGGAAAATTTGTATGAAAAGCATTTTATAAAAGAGATAAATGTATAAATAATGGACGTTACTCAAGTTTTGGAACCCATATTTATAAATAATGGAGATTTATTTTATTCCGCATTTATTTGCCAAGATTTCTTTTAAACACCGATTCACCCCCTCTAGGTGTTCAACTAGCAATTTCAACATACATGTAATTTCCATAATAATTTTGTATGCTTTAGACTCCCGTTAACTTTTATAGTTGTAACGTTAAAGTTTGTAACCCTAGAGTTTGTAATACCGATAGTGATAGTGGAAACATTTCCTAGTGCAACACCATGGTTTTTTCTTTTTTGATTTTGAGAAGCTTTTTCCATGTAAAAATTCTTGCTTGTTTTTCTCCTCTATTTTTCTCTTCAAAAATTCACATTCCTAACAACTAATATCGAATCTTGGTTTTGGCGAAATAGTGAGAGTGAATATTTTCCTTGATTCCATAGTGTAGATGTTCTATCACACCTCCTCAAGGTTTCTCACAAATATAGACTCTCTTTTGTATACAAGTATTCGCTCAAAGAAATTGTCTAAACAACAGGGAGCTTCAGACTTTGGAATTCTTCTATCGCGCACACCTCAACAACTTAGAACGTCTTCCTTATATACTCATTTATGCCATCATACCCGTTGGCACTTACCAAAGGAATTCCTCCAATCTACCCGTTGGATGGAATCAATTAGGAAGATCATTCGGGCTATTAAAGGAATGTGTCGATAGCCCATCAATCCTGTTCGCCCATACAATCAGGATCTCGGTTTCCATAAGTAGAACCTTCCAAGAATATTTTAGGCAATCATCGATTCCTTAATCTTCGAGTCAATCTCGATCAATCAAAGGATTCCGTTGTGTCTATTCCAGCCACGAGATCTTTCCAGTTGATAAGGTCAAGCCCTTAACAAAACATCCAGTTCTAGGTAACCTTTCTTTGAGCGGATTAGAGTCTCATCAATGAGGATAGACTTTGAGTCTTGAGTCGGCTGTCCGAGGTCTTCGAGGCTTTAAATAGCGTAGTCCCAAACCTTCGACTAGACCGATGGAAACGTTTTGTCACTTCAAAATACTTTAAGAGGATTTCTCCAACAATCTCCCCATTTTTGATGATGATAAAACTTTCCTGAGCATTTGGACAACTTTGACCTCGCAAAACATTTCTCAAACACATATGCATATCTTATAGAGATAAATGGTTAAATGAATAACACTAGAATCTCAACAACCACGAAAATAGGTTAGTCTAATAAGTGATAAAGCCATCCATAAGATACCAATGATAGTTAATAAAAGCAGTCAAGTCCAAGTCTAGTTCAGTTCTCATCCAGACACAAAAACAAAGTTCAGTTCTCATCCATAAGATACCAATGATAGTTAATAAAAGCTGTCAAGTCCAAGTCTAGTTCAGTTCTCATCCAGACACAAAAACAAAGTCAAATAGATCAAAACAATCTACAAAATCCAACAACCAGTCCAACCACACGATTAAAAGTTAAATTGTTCAAATCTTGCATCTCTCCTCCTTTTTGTCAGCATTAAAAAGGTTGAGATGAAAATGGAATAAAGTCAAGATTGCTTGGGAATGCGGACAAACCAGAAATCTCCCATAGACGAACGATGCCTTCCAGCCTTTTCAAGTCTTTGTTCAGCTGTGCGATCTCCTCACCCTTGGCATTGGCCTGAGTCTGAACAGTGAGGGCTTGGATTTTATCATTCATGAAGAAACTTGACCCGCAGTTTGCAAGTTTTGAACCTCGCATCCCAAGGTATGAATTTGACCTCGCATCTCCACGAGAATATCCATGATTCTGCGAAAATCTGCTGCATTATCAGTCTGAGTATTTGCTTCAGCTCAATCTAATGGAGTAAATGCAGACGATGGTAAATCAGCATAATCTCGCAGGTTTGGCGATGAAATTTCATGACTTTCTTCTAGAAATTGAAAGGCATAAACGTCCTTTGGGTTTGCAGGTGAGCGACCGACTCCTTCACTTGCGTCAGGATATGAGGACTTCCCTCTTTTCTCTTGATCTCCCCCTGTTTCCATGCCTACAGGTGGAGAAGAGTGTTCGTCAGGTTCTCCTTCTTCTCCTCTTTCTTATTCTATCTCAACTCTTTCCTTCTCAGCTTCTCTTTCTTCTTGTTCCTTCTCCTCTGCTTCCTTCTCCTCTACTTCTTTCGCCATTTGTTCCGATTCTTTCCCTGGAACAGGACGATTTAAGTTCTTCAAAGCCATTGCAGAGATGGTGAGATTTTCATCATCATCTTCATCTTCAACAATAAGAGCTCTCCCTTTCGGTTTTGAAGCAACCAAGGGCTCCTTTCCTTTCCGCTTTGATGAAGAAGAGGGTTGATGAGCTTTGAGTGGAGTCTTTTCTCCTTGAATTTCTCTTTTGGGAATATTCGATGTCCAATAATCACAAGACTTGTCCTTCATCATGGTTGGAACATAACAAGTGTGAGGAAGAGAAAACCTTTTCCTAGTGAAATGGCATACATCGCTTTGCCTAACTTGGAAGTTGAAATAGTGTAGCATCAATAATAGAAACTTTGATGGTTGATATCTTCCCCTCTCGACTCCCAACACATCTACCAACATATCCATATACATAGTCTTGATGACATTGAAGGAAAATCTAGCCAGCAACTAATATCGAATCTTGGTTTTGGCGAAATAGTGAAGATCTTGGTTTTGGCGATACTTTTCTAGGGTTTTTGAGAGTGAAGTGAATAGCAATCAATAGTACACGATCGGTAAAAGGAGAGATAAAATCAAAGGAAAATAAAAAGATGCATTTTCAAAATAAACTGTCTTTTTTAGTGAAAATGTCATTTCAAAAAATAACTTCCCCTTTGTAGTAATTCGTCGATTAGATATAGCAACAATTTAACAATATCGTTCTTCAAGATAAGATTCAACTAAATCGACGGCCGTACCAAGACTAACTTAAGGTCTTGTATCTTGGTTTTGATTCCTCATACCTCAAAATGTTGATTCGGATAGACTCAAATTGATTTTCTCAAGGCTTTGCGGAATATATCCATGGAGTTGATTCTTTGAGTCAACAAAATTGAATTGAAACATCTCCATTTTGAACAAGTCTCTAATAAAGTGATGTTGAATCTCTCTATTTGCTTTACTCTTGAGTGGAGAATCGGATTTTTGGTGAGATTTATCTTTGGTGTTGTCGCAATTAATCTTCGTGCATGAGTCTTCAATTCCAAAGTCTCTTAGCTGTTGTTTTATCCACAGAATTTGTGAACAACAACTAAATAGTGACAAGTACCCGATGTACTCTTTCTATCGACTCTGCAGCCAGCAAGGTCTACGTCTAAATATCTAAGAAGAGTAAAGTCTCCCATTTTTGGATACTAGAGACCAAAGCTTGATGTTGATGAAATATACTTGATAATATGTACATTCAAATGAGATTCATTCCTAACAACTAATATCGAATCTTGGTTTTGGCGATGAATGAAAGATTGTTTCACTTGGAGCCCGAGAAAGAAGGTTAACTCACCCATCATGCTTCCATTTCAAATTCATCCTGCATAGTCTTAGAGAATTTCTTGCACAAACTTTCATTAGAAGATCCAAAAATAATATCATCCACATATATTTGAACAAGTAAAAAGCTTTTGCTTTCTCTTTTAATAAAAAGGGTACTCGTCTACTTTACCTTTAACGTATCCATTTCGAATTAAAACTTACTTAATCTGTCGTACCAAGCTCGAGGTGCTTGCTTTAAGCCATACAAAGCCTTTTTGAAACGACACTGAGTCCGGGTTTCTTTGGGTCTTCAAACCTAGTGGTTGTTCCATATAGACTTCCTCACGGATGAAACATTTTAGGAAAGCACTTTTGGCGTCCATTTGAAATAACTGAAACTTTTATGACAAGCAAATGCAAGTAATAAACGAATTGCTTCTAACCTTGCTACGGTGCATAAGTCTCGTCATAGTCGATCCTTCTTCTTGTGTGGTATCCATTGGCCACGAGTCTAGCTTTGTTTCTTATGACTTTTCATTTCTCATCCATCTTGTTCCTAAAAACCCATTTAGCTCCAACAATTGATTTATCTTTTGGTTTGAGTCAGCTCCCAAACATCATTAACTACGAATTGGTTCGAGTTCTTCTTGCATAGCTTCAATCCGGTTTTCATCGAATAAAGCTTCTTCTATGCTCCGGGTTCTATTTCGAAATAAGAGCCACAAGACTAGACTCTTCTCGCCTTTTGATCTTGTGAGGATTCCTTCATTGATGTCGCCAATAATAAGATCTTTGGGATGACTGGACTTATGTTTCCAGTTGATGGTTAATTTATCAGATTGATGGTCACTTCCTTCACTAGAATCTTCAACGATCCAACATTCTTCTGGGTCCTTCAAAATCTCGAGTCGCTTCTTGAGAATTAGAATTTGTAGAGTCTCAAGTGGAGATTCAGTCTCTTCAAAATGAGTCGAATAGATTCATTTTGTATAGAATCTTGGAATTTGACATTCATTGATTCTTTCACGGTTGAGTCTTCTTGTTGCCTCTTGTTGTAGACTCTGTACGCTTTGCTTGTGGTTGAATATCCAAGGAAGATGCCTTCATCTAACTTTCTTCAAACTTACCAACTCGATCATTTGCATTTTTCAATATGAAACATTTGCATCCAAATACATGAAAATATGAAACAATGGGTTTCTTTTCTTTGAATAATTCATAGGGGGTTTTTTCTAGAATAGGCCTTAAAAAACTCTATTGATAATAATAATATAACATGATGTTGAAACTGCTTCAGCCCAAAACCGTAAAGAAATATTGCTTTCAATTAAGAGAGTTCTTGCCATTTCTTGAAGAGATCTATTCTTCATTTCCACAACTCTATTTTGCTCTGGAGTATATGGAGAAGAGAACAAATGCTGTAAGCGTATTCGTCACAAATTTAACAAAATCTTGATTTTCAAATTCACTTCCATGGTCTATTTTTATACTTGAAATAACATACCATTTTTCATTTTGAACCTTCTTAGCAAATTTTTTAAAGTAAGAAAAAGTTTCAGACTTATTTGCCAAGAAATATACCCAAGTAAATCGTGAGTAGTCATCCACAATTACTAGGCAATATTTCTTACGTCCAATACTCTGCGTTCTTGTTAGTCCGAAGAGATCCATATGCAAGAGCTGCAATACACGGTTAGTGGAAACTTGATTTATTGGCTTAAAGTAATTTCTTACCTATTTTCCCAATATACATGGTGTACATAGATCAGACTTTTGGTATGATAAATTAGGTAAACCACGAACAAGCTTCTTTGCTGAGATTTTGGCTATCTGCTTCATGTTGATATGCCCAAGCTTTTTGTGTCATAAGTTCGGTTCGTCTTGAATTGAGATTAGACGTTGCGATTCATCTGATTTCACGTCTAAGAGGTAGATATTTCCATATTTTCAACCCATGAAAGACTGAGTAGAGTCTTTACTGGTTCCTGAACAAATACCCTCTTGAAAGTTTATTTTGAACCCTAAGATCACAAAGCTGATCGACACTCTGAAAGCGTTATGGTGTAATTGAGCCATTCAACTAAAGAAACATTGCTTATTGTGAGGTTCCTAATCATTACAGTTCCAAATCCCACTATTTTTCCTTTTGTTGTTTCTCCAAATGAGACTTTCCACCATTCACTAACAAGTTTTTGTAAACTTAAATTTGAATCTCTGTCATGTGTCTCGAGATCCACTATCCAGGCACCATTTCACCTTTTTCGGATAGTGACTCCGCAATTAAAAGGAAACTGTTTCTTTGGTACCCAAATTTTCTTGGGTCCTTTTGAGCTTAGTTTGATATACGGTTTTTGCCCAATTTTATTGATAGGTCTCCAAGCCATGGACATTCTTTCTCAAAATGATCGGCAATATGGATGAAGAGAAAGTGAAGATTGATTGATCCAATGACAAGGACTTTGGTTTCTAGAATATGCAGATCGAGGGGAACTTCCATCAGCCTTTGTCCGGAGAGAAACTAGATTAGCTTATTTACATCTATCCTCACTAAAGAGTAATACACCGGAGCCGAATGATTATGAACAGTGTACAATGAGCACGATGATTCGGACTAGGATTGATGCGTGCACCGGGGAAAAGAGAATCGGAAACCTCGTATATAATCGCAGCCAGTTGGATAACATGCTCCGCCCAAGAAAGGGGCCCTAATCTTCATATTTAATCCTACATTGGTTCTCAATCTCTACTCTTTCTTTTTTTTCTTTTAGGAAGATGGACAGGGTAAAGTACAAGAAAAAAAAAAAAAAAGAGACAATTAAAAAAAAAAAAACTAAAAACCATCTATGTTAGAGCTGGTTATGCAATACAGGATAGTCAACGACGGCATAAGCGAATTCAAAATTTGTCGAAAGGACTACCTTGGAAAATCATAAATAAATTTATGACTAAATTGACCGTCATATTAATATGTTTAGAACTTTTTGGACAATTATCCCAACATTTATACTTGGATATTTAGATGCATGACATGAAATAAAACAAGAAAAATTGTATGAAAAGCATTTTGTAAAAGAGATAAAGGTATAAATAATGGATGTTAACCAAGTTTCGGAACCCATATTTATATAGTTTGCAGAAGTAAGACGAGCTCTCAAATCTTACTTGGCTTCTAATTAGCCTACTATGGATGAGTCGCGACTCCTCAATTAATATCAAGCGAATACTTAATTGATGTATCAAATTGCAATTGATAGAGTTTGGGAGAGTCCGTACTGAACATAAACATTACCTCGCATGACGGATTAGTCGCGCTCGTTTATCAATTCCGCAAAATCCCTCAAATATCTCCCATCGTTAGAGTCGTGATCAAACAGGCTATACTTTTGTCCATTTAATTTCACCATTCTTCCCTAGTTCTTCTTTCCCATTCTGCCCCAGGGTCCACCCACGTAATCCCCCCACGCACAACATCCACGCGTGCATCTGCACGACCATGTCGCCGTAGCCATTGGCCCATTTCCGAGCACCCACCCGCAGCGTTTATCCCTCTACGTATCCAGGAGAGAGGCAAGCCTCGCCAGACTCTCCCGGGGCTGGCTGGCGACGTCGTAGTGGAGACGACCTCGACTTTTGTGAGGTCAAGACTGCGCTTAAATAGTTGTGCGCAATCAATCCACATTGGCCCCGCCGCTGCTGAGAATTATTGCTATCTGGACCAGGGTGTACGTTGCCACCTGGATAAGAGTTCACGGGTGTTAAATACATATAAATTGTCGTTTTCATTTCAAGTGATATTTTTCCAAAAAAAGGACACGAAAGAGCAATTAGCTGTCATCGGGACAAGAGTTATCGCTATCTGGGCCCAGGGACTCTACTGCAATCAAGCATTCAGCTTCATTGCAACTCCAACAAATGAAAAGCCACGCACGTGCGCAGTACACTGCATCACTAATGGGCAGAGGCGACTTCGACCATTCTTTTAGTCTCAAGACCAGGACAAATAAATCGCAAACAATGACTCTGGGGTTAATTTCTACTTCTTGGTCTTGCTTTATAGAAGAAACGAATCAAATCAAAATATTGGCATAACTACAGTGTAGAACCTTTTGCTTTGGGAGACGTAGGTTTTGTCTCTGATTGAAAATAGGAACCTACTTGATTTCTTTATTAGAGAGATACTAGCACCACTCTAAACTCAGACTTCAAAAGCAATTGTCGAAATCAATAATCCAAAATATACAATGGATGCGTAGTGACCGTCTCGTAAAATTCTGGATCGTGGGTACACTCTCAGAAAAGGTTCTCGAACGTGTGTTAAATTTTGAACAGCAGCAAAAGTTGATGGAGTTGTGGAGTCTGATAAAGGAAAATAATGTTCAAGCGCAGAAACAGTTTGTTAAGGGCAGGCACTTCCTAATAAGTCACTCATAATGTCATGTTAAAGCAAACGATAGAGCTTTTACTACTACTAATGACATATGTTAGGGAAATCCCTTGTGATATTTTGAAGATGACGAAATAAATCAAAGGCTACTAACGTGTTTAATCGTTGAGTAATAGACTATGCAGATGATAGTACATGTAAAGGATATTGTCGAAGTCTATAATTGAAAGAATCTGAAGACAGACTCTATGCTGAAGCTGAACTTATTCAGACTGTGTCCGGACCTTAAGGCTAAATATGTTCAAACTTACGTCCAGATTGTAAAATCTATTTCAGACCGAAGACATTCAGACTCTACTTCTACTTCAGACAGAACACACTGAGACTTTACATACAAAACCAGACACAGGTCCAGAATGAGACACAAGTCTCGAACGTGACAAGGTCCAGAACAAGACACAAGTTCAAAACGTAGCACATTCAGAATAAAGCATGTTAAGAACAAAGCAACTTGACACAACGTAACACAAGCCCCAAACATATAACGGCTAGTGATTTGGTTTCAAGATATATTCTATTGACTCAATCTAATTGATTGACAATTAGATCTTGAAGACAAGAACTTTCTATACGAAAAAGCTCTACTTATGAAAATCAAGATTCTGTTTGTATGGACGATCAGAATCAATTTGGGATTCTGCTTCTATCACTCAACGGCTACCAAATCTTCTAGATACAGATCTGTCCAATGGGTAATTGGAAGACAGTCCTCTAGATAGTGTCCAATGGTTAATTTGGAAGTAGAGGAGTATATAAGAAAATCAAATACCGATGAGCAAGTAAGAGAAAGAGCGTAGAATTTATAATTCCAAAGTATGAGCGAATTTCGATCATACAATTGTCTCTCATGAGCTTAAATGTTTGTGATCGTGAGAGAAATACCAAAAGAGTGACTTACTGAGATAGTGCGATCTACCACTAAGTGTTTGCACTCAAAGTTGTAATCTCTTATTGATTACATAGTAGAATTCAACTAGAATGTTGTTAGCGTGGGAGAGTGGACGTAAGCTTGATCTAAGCCGAACCACTATAAATTTTGTGTGCAGCATTCTCTTTCCTTAACTCTTCTTATTTAAGTCTGTTACATACTTACAGATTATTTCATAAGTCTATTCCATCGCATAACAGATTCTGAACATTTAGCAAAAGTTTGGTAGCTCGCTTATCAGACTCTGATTCTTATTCAGACTTTGCTGGAGATTTATTTTATTCTGCATTTATTTGTCAAGATTTCTTTTAAACACTTATTCACCCCGGTCTAGGTGTTCGTATAGCAATTTCAACATACACGTAATTTCCACCATAATTTTGTATGCTCTAGACTCCTGTTAAATTTTATAGTTGTAACATTAAAGTTTGTAACCCTAGAGTTTGTAATACTGATAGTGATAGTGGAAACATTTCTTAGTGCAACACCATGGTTTTTTCCTTTTTGATTTTGAGAAGTTTTTTCCACGTAAAAAATTTCGCTTGTTTTTCTCCTCTATTTTTCTCTTCAAAAATTCACGTTCCTAAAGAACTAATATCGAATCTTGGTTTTGGTGAAATAGTGGGAGTGAATATGGATGAAGAGAAAGTGAAGATTGATTGATCCAATGGCAAGGACTTTGGTTTCTAGAATATGCAGATCGAGGGGAACTTCCATCAGCCTTTGTTCGGAGAGAAACTAGATTAGCTTATTTACATCTATCCTCACTAAAGAGTAATACACCGGAGCCGAATGATTATGAATAGTGTACAATGAGCACGATGATTCGGACTAGGATTGATGCGTGCACTGGGGAAAAGAGAATCGGAAACCTCGTATATAATCGCAGCCAGTTGGATAACATGCTCCGCCCAAGAAAGGGGCCCTAATCTTCATATTTAATCCTACATTGGTTCTCAATCTCTACTCTTTTTTTTTTTTTTTTTTTTGAGGAAGATGGACAGGGTAAAGTACAAGAAAAAAAGAAAAGAAACAGTTAAAAATTTATAAAGAATTTGGAAAATTAAAAAAAAAAAAAAAACTAAAAACCATCTATGTTAGAGCTGGTTATGCAATATAGGATAGTCAACGACGGCATAAGCAAATTCAAAATTTGTCAGAAGGACTACCTTGGAAAATCATAAATAAATTTATGACTAAATTGGCCGTCATATCAAAATGTTTAGAACTTTTTGGACAATTATCCCAACATTTATACTTGGATATTTAGATGCATGACATGAAATAAAACAAGAAAAATTGTATGAAAAGCATTTTGTAAAAGAGATAAAGGTATAAATAATGGACGTTAATCAAGTTTCGGAACCCATATTTATATAGTTTGCAAAAGTAAGACGAGCTCTCAAATCTTACTTGGCTTCTAATTAGCCTACTATGGATGAGTCGCGACTCCTCAATTTAATATCAAGTGAATATTTAATTGATGTATCAAATTGCAATTGATAGAGTTTGGGAGAGTCCGTACTGAACATAAACATTACCTTGCATGACGGATTAGTCGCGCTCGTTTATCAATTCCGCAAAATCCCTCAAATATCTCCCATCGTTAGAGTCGTGATCAAACAGGCTATACTTTTGTCCATTTAATTTCACCATTCTTCCCTAGTTCTTCTTTCCCATTCTGCCCCAGGGTCCACCCACGTAATCCCCCACGCACAACATCCACGCGTGCATCTGCACGACCATGTCGCCGTAGCCATTGGCCCATTTCCGAGCACCCACCCGCAGCGTTTATCCCTCTACGTATCCAGGAGAGAGGCAAGCCTCGCCAGACTCTCCCGGGGCTGGCTGGCGACGTCGTAGTGGAGACGACCTCGACTTTTGTGAGGTCAAGACTGCGCTTGAATAGTTGTGGGCAATCAATCCACATTGGCCCCGCCGCTGCTGAGAATTATTGCTATCTGGACCAGGGTGTACGTTGCCACCTGGATTAGAGTTCACGGGTGTTAAATACATATAAATTGTCGTTTTCATTTCAAGTGATATTTTTCCAAAAAAAGGACACGAAAGAGCAATTAGCTGTCATCGGGACAAGAGTTATCGCTATCTGGGCCCAGGGACTCTCCTGCAATCAAGCATTCAGCTTCATTGCAACTCCAACAAATGAAAAGCCACGCACGTGCGCAGTACACTGCATCACTAATGGGCAGAGGCGACTTCGACCATTCTTTTAGTCTCAAGACCAAGACAAATAAATTGCAAACAATGACTCTGGGGTTAATTTCTACTTCTTGGTCTTGCTTTATAGAAGAAACGAATCAAATCAAAATATTGGCATATCTACAGTGTAGAACCTTTTGCTTTGGGAGACGTAGGTTTTGTCTCTGATTGAAAATAGGAACCTACTTGATTTCTTTATTAGAGAGATACTAGCACCACTCCAAACTCAGACATCAAAAGCAATTGTCTAAATCAATAATCCAAAATATATAATGGATGCGTAGTGACCGTCTCGTAAAATTCTGGATTATGGGTACACTCTCAGAAAAGGTTCTCGAACGTGTGTTAAATTTTGAACAGTATCAAAAGTTGATGGAGATGTGTAGTTTGATAGAGGAAAATAATGTTCAAGCGCAGAAACAATTTGTTAAGGGCAGACACTTCCTAATAAGTCACTCATCATGTCATGTTAAAGCAGACAATAGAGCTTTTACTACTACTAGGTCGTGAATTGGCATGAGTTTGGAAGAGCTCTTGATAAGTCTAAACTTAGTAGTATATTAGCCAAACCTAGGGTGGTTCATCCGAGGTTAGGTGCGGGAATAATCATCCAAAAAGTGATTAGCCTATTGTACAACCGTCAATTCAAGGATAGATCTTTCAATCTAACCAATTTAGTTATAAATATTTTGGTGATTTGTCAATTTAATCCTTCCAACCAATTTAATTAGAAATTGCTAACATAGACACCATTGTCCTGGGTGGCACAAGCAAGGGCTCTAGGTGATGGCTGCTACCCTTGCCCATAGCCGATAGGGGCTCCACACCCCTCCCCCACCGACTGGCGAGGATTGTCGGCTTAGAGTTGGAAAGACAGAGAAAAATTCGGAAAAAATTATTTAAAAAAATTGTAAAAATTGTCCAAATCAGTCACAGCTAAAATTGGTCGAAATAACTATATTAGTAAATTATCAAAATGTTTTGAACTAAATTGGCAAAATTAAAAGGTTGATGACTGAATTTATATCCGTATAATAAATTTTAGACTTTAAAAAAAAAAAAATTCACAGATCCTAACTTCTGCTCGAAGAAAATTCAGTGTGCTCTTAATCCACTGTGCAAACATACCCATCGAAATGAACAAGGAGAGTGGCACCACAAATACTGAGAAGTTACCCTGAAACCCCATGCTGTCTGGACAATTCAGCTGAATCCAGAAAGGCACCCAGTCAAAGTGGAGGTCGGGAGAGATTGCACATGGTTCAACGCAGCGAAGAATCGGGAAAGCACTACCAACCGTCGCCGGGGGGGGGGGGGGGGTGTGGGTGGTGTTTGTAATAATCTCTTTCCTAGTCATCTTGAAAGCTCAAAGAAATTTCTATCTTGTACTAACCGCGCTGTCCAAATCCTCTAGGAAAGCTCGAAGAAACTCCTCCACAGTGCCCTTATTCCCACTCGACCATTTAGATCATTCCTCTTAGAAAGCCTAGAGAAATTCCTCTGCAATATGCCCACCATTCCGACTTGAACTTATTGCTCATATGTATGATAAGTTCACTTGCACCTACCCTTCTCCATCGAACTGGAGAGGGAGATTTTTTCTTGACAAATAAGAAAGTCACCCAAAGGCAACAAAATTCGTATTGATTCAATCAAAGTTGGGATAATTTTCAACGTACAGTATTTCCTGACATTAGATTGAATCTAAAGCGATAACATCGTGGTTTTCTCGCCTTTGTCGCCTTTGATGAGGTCTAAAGCGACAAAATAATGGTTTTATCGCATTAGATTTGGGCCTAAGCGACAAAATTCAAACTTTGTCCGCATTGAGATGGGAAAATTTTGAACCTACGGCCATAAAAATTTATTGCCTTAGAGCGGTCCTAAAGTGACAAAATCATTTTTTTTTCATTGCTTTTGGGTGTGACCTAGGATGGCAAACTGAGAATTTTGGGTCGACCCTAAGGTGACGAAACCTGGAATTTTGTTGCCTCACTTTTGGCAGGAATTTTTGCCTTTCTGGAACCCTAAGGTGACGAAAATCATTCTTTCATCACACTTGGTATGCTTAAGGTGACAAAAGTAATATTTTTGTCGCTGTTGGAATACCCTACAACGACAAAATTAAATTCTTTTGTAACCTTGAGTTGAATTTGGTGATGAAAATTTTCTTTGAAGTGGATTAAAACTGGTACTAAATTTTTATGATCAAATTGGCCAAATTAAAATATTTACAATTAAATTGACATACGTATAATAAGTTTAATATTTTCTCGATAATTTTGGCACTTCGCACTGATCCTAACTTCTACTCAGAGAAAATTCAGTGTGCTTTTCATCCACTAAGCAAACATTCCCATCGAATGAACAAGGAGAGTGGCTCCATAAATACTGAGAAGTTGCGCTGAAACCCCATGCTGAATGGAGAATGGAGTTGAATCCAGAAAGGTGCCCACTCAAACCGGAGGTGGAGAGATTGCACCTTGTCCATCGCAACGAAGAATCAGGAAAGCACCACCAACCGTCCAAGGTGGGGACCATCCGTATTATAGTCTGTAATAATCTCCTTCCTAGTCTTCTTGGAAAACTCGGAGAAATTTCTCCCTTGACTAACCGTGCTGTCCAACCCTTTAGGAAAGCTCGAAGAAACTCCCCCACCGTGCCCCAACTCCCACTCGACCATTTAAGCCATTCCTTTTTCGAAAGCCCACAGAAATTCCTCCGCAACACGCACAACCTCCAGTCTCCTTGCCTGTCTTTTGCTGAATGGCAGAAAATTCGAGTTCACTCACAAGTACTCTACATCCCAGAATAGATAGAGAGACAGTGAGAATGAATCCCAAAGTGTACAAGGCTGCAAAGTCGGGAGACTTTGATTCTTTGGAGGCAATAATTTCAGGAAATGGAGAGGACATTTTCCACCAAACAACACCAAAGGAGAATAACATTCTTCATGTTGCGGCTCAATACAAGCAGGTGAATTTCATTATACAAATTCTTCAATGTTCATCAGGGCCGTACCTTCTTTGGCAGGGTAATTGCAGAGGAGACACTCCCCTACACCTTGCTGCTAAAGCAGGAAGCCTGGAAGCAGTTCAAGTCTTCATTAGTCTAGCAAAATCACTGCATTGGGTTCTTGAAAATGGACAAGTTGACACATGCAAAGGACTACTTCAAAAGCCCAATTCGCATAAGGATACGGTGCTACACTATGCATTAAGAGGAGGCCATCATGGGGTGGTGAAGTTGCTGATTGAAGAAGATCCTCAACTATGTAATATTACTAATGCTGCTGATGAGTCTCCCCTCTATCTTGCAACACATCGAGGACTTCCTCTTATCACTGGGTTGATTTTAGGTGTTCCTCCGTTCTCATTCTCTCATAAGGGCCCTAAGGGAATGACAGCTCTGCACGCCACATTTTGTCGTCCAAAAACTAGTAAGTATCCCTCGATTCTAAGCCAGTGAAACAAATTTTAACAAAATCTCTCTCTCTCTCTCTCTCTCTCTCTATCTCTCAAGGCTTCTCTTAGGTAAGAGTGCTGGTCTCTCTCTCTCTCTCTCTCTCTCTCAAGGCTTCTCTTAGGTAAGAGTGCTGGTGTTAGCAGGGATGCTTGCCATCTATCCTAGTAGTTTTTAAAAGAAAATATAACAATAAACACACTATTTATTTAATATTACTTTTATTTATTCAATATGATCCTCATTCAATATATGTATAAAATTGAGTTGGGCGCAAGTCTTCCCTAAAATGATTGGCATCGGAGTAAAAAGCTCGTCTTTTATTCTAACCTTGACAGAGCAAATGCCTTTCTAAATATAAAAGAAGCTTCTTCTAAATCAACTTTATGAATTTCTAATAATTTCACTCATCAAAATGAAAAACTTCACAAATTTCTGCATTGTGCTAGATTGAAGGTAGTTAGATTCTACATGTGTTACCCAAGATTACTAGAAAAACTTCAAAATAATCATGACATGTTCTTTCCTAGTACATGGAAAAAAGGTAAAACTAGATGGGATGAAATGCAGCTTTAATGTCTATATGCTAAAAGAGAGTCTAAATCATGACATTTCCCATCGTATTGGCAAAGATTGTTGGAAAATTATGAGGAAGAGGCCAGAAGTGATCAGAGAAGCCGATGTTATTGGGTGGACTCCTCTTCATTATTATGCTTTGTTCGGTTATGTCAATGAAGTTCAAGCGCTCTTGCAATATGATACTTTTGCGGCATACGACTTAGACAAAGATGGGCAATCGGCTCTTCACATTGCAGCCTTTCATGGTCATGTCAATGTCATTGACGAGCTTCTTAGATTTTGTCCCGATGCTTGTGACATTATGAACACCAAAGGGCAAACGGCTCTTCATGCAGCTGTTATCGGTGGACAAGTAAATGTAGTCAAGTACACACTGGGAATGCCAAACCTGGAGGATCTTATCAACGAACAAGACACCGATGGAAACACGGCTCTACATTTGGCTGCACTTCATAAACAGTACAACATCATATACACACTAGCACGAGACAAGAGGGTGGACCGTTTGGCTACAAATGAGGATCATTTGACCGCCCTTGACATTTTTTGGGCTCATGAGGAGGTATGCTCACTTGAACACCATAGAGATTGATTTGATCACTCGCAAAGTCATTTCTTCGGTATCGTTTAGAAACTATGGCCCAGGTGATACTAATTTCAGGTGCAAACAAACAACCCAATCGAAATCTTTTTGCATCAACTTGTTTTGCTTATTCAATTGTTTGAGCATATTGACTACATTGCAGTTTTCTCAGCAAACAGTAACATAGATTGCTTTATTAAGGGTGACATACGTTTGAAAAAGGGACTCGGAGTGATTTCATACATCATATATATATATAATAGTAAGAGAGTTGAATAAAATTGAACTTTATGGTTGAACTACGTATTAAACAAAGCTTCATTCCCTCCCACTGCACTTAACAATAAAAACATTTTTCATTAGCTAAACATTTTAAGCGATATAAGCGATCATTTGTAGCAAAATATTTTTCAAATTGTTCATTTTAGTTAAACAAACGGAGTTTTTTAAAAATGAATAATTTAGAAATATTCTCCTAAAAATGATCACTTGAAATAATTAATAAATGAAAAATATTTCATTATTGATAACAATTTATATCTAAACATTTTCGTAGACGACAAAAAAAAATTGGTTCATTCATTTTGTAAGCAATATAAGAGATTATTCATATAATAAATTAATCGTTTATTTTTTCGCTGAAGAGTGCTGTTATTGATAATGTAAAACGTAAAATAAGACATATGGGGCCCATCACCCACCTCCTTCAAGGAGCTCGTTCAAGACAGAAAAAAATTATGCTATTTAAAAAATAATTATGAAGACCTATTTATGAGTATTGCAAAAGTAACACAATTGTAGCTAAAAAGTTGCAATCAAATATTTGTTTTTAATCTTTAACATAGTTATGAATTTGCATTGTCATATACAAATTTCAGTTTACCAATTGATTATCTTGCGAGTAGTTATTATTGCAAAAATGTTAAAAATAGAAGTCTTTTATAGATTCAATTAATACTTGTAGTCTTGAACCTTCTAATGAATTCCTGCATATAAAAGCCCACTTAAAAATCTGATACATGAAAAAGAAACGTATTAGTAGCTATAGTTAACCGCATAAAATAAAATTAGTTTAAATCAATATCAAGTTTGAATATATTGTTAGTCACAAAAACATTCGAATAACAAGATATAGTTTAAGACAAACCACTTAATAAAGTAATGTTCATTATTAGTTAAATTTTTTATTTGATTGATAGATATATATTAATCATCTAAAATATTATGTATGACGTTTGTAAAAATTGTGTCGTATGATCGTACTATATCATAAAAAAAATAAAATTGGATTAGCATAAATTTCAAATACATGCAACGGACGGGTCTTCGACCAGTATCTTGAAAGCAATACAAAACATTTGGGGTTGGGTTCCTCTAAAATAACAGGACAAGGTAAAAAGAAAAAAGGAAAGGAAAGGAAAAAGAACGAAAAATACAGGATAAATCTGAACTATATAATGACTCTTATGCTGAGCTGTCAACCATATAGAGCGTAGCTTTAAAGAGAAAATCCCAATCCAAAAGTTGACAGGCACCTTCTGACTTTGAAACAACTATTGTGCGACATTCATACAAAAGAATCAGAATAGTTTGTACAATTTTTAGCTAAAAACCCTTATGTTTCTTTTCTGCACTCTGCCCTGTATGGGAAAAGGATTTCAACCAATTCCTAGATAATTTCATTTAGTTATAGCAGTACCCGAAACTGTAATTATTTAATCCAGAAAGCTCTATTCACTGGTTGTATCTAAAAGAGATGAATTGAATGAATTCTTCATTATGTTTAGCACTCCCCGGGAGTTCTCTGTTATAAATGGGTTTTTGGTGTGTAAAGTGAGGGTCTTGAAGTATCTTGCCGGAAAAGACAACTCGTTAATTAATACTTTCTGTACATTTTTTAGGTCGGCTACAGAGCTGCAAAAGCTCTTCATGTGTTGGGAAATTCTCATGGATCCCCATTTCAACAAGGCAGGGTGATCGAACTTGTTAAGAAGAGGTTAGATAAGCAATTTGTTGAGGGCCAACGTGCTGTGTCTGTAACCGCAGAAAGTTATACCACCAACGGAGAAAATGACGATTCATCAAAAAGGGGGGTTATCGAGATTCAACTGCTAGCGGCAGTGCTCATAGCCACAGTCACCTTCACTGCAGCCTTCACGATGCCCGGAGGTTATAACAACGACGGGCCAACCCAAGGATTGGCGACTCTTGCTCGCAGGGCAGCTTTCCAAGCCTTTGTGATATCTAACACTACTGCGTTCTGTTTCTCCGTCCTGGTATTATTCTTACTATTTGATACTGCTTTGGGCCGTGGATATGCGGCCCAATGTAGATTCGCCAAGACCGCAGCATGGTGCATTTTCATTGCGATATTGGGGATGGTGCTAGCCTTTGTTTGTGGTACATATGTAGTATTGACCGGAACCATCGGGGTTCGAATCTTTCCTCTTGTCTTGTCCGGATGTCTCGTGACTGTGTACTGTATTGGTAATATCCTTGACCCCGGAAATCATGGGCGGCTACATCGCTCTATTGGAAGATATGTTAGAAACTTAATGTTTGATTATGGGATCCTCTAGGAAAGATGCCAATAAGTTGGGCCGGTTTCATAGTCCCATGACCTTGTGCACGGGAAATTTCCTTTTGCTTTGTCAACTGTCAAGTTCGAGCACTTGTATGTCAGCCGTGTAATTCAAAATGGATTGACCGCCGGCAAAATTGCCGTGCTCAAGATGACTGGAGCGCAGCAAAGGCCAAGAGGTTTAGACTTTCCGCCAGCAAAATTGCATCACAGGTAACCAGATGAAAGCCAAGAGGGTCGGCAGCTGTTCAGCAATTGCGGTTGAACGTCAAGTTGGTAATGTTTGGTGATAATCGTAGATTGCAACGAAAGTGTTGGATTTTGGGGTATTTCTATTATAAAAAAAAAATGCTCTCCGTAGCATTAGTGTGTTTTGTTTGTTTCTACTTGTTGGTTGCCATTACTTTAGTTGTCATGGATTACTCCAACATTCTTCAACCATGGCAGATGCCTGAAAAGTGTGTGATGTAAATCCGCAGTGTGAAATTGATTTGCAAGTTACCAAATATTTTTAAATTTTACAGGTGGACAGGGTAGAGATCAATAAATAACCGACTTTGGAATGAATTTATCGATGTCAAAATGATTAGTAAGTTAACTATTTCTAAATTTTACAAGTGAATCATGTAAGAGGTTAGCAAGTTACTGATATGGTAATGAATATACCAATGTCAAATGAATTACTAAGTTTCCAACTCCTTGTGAGTTGTACAAGTGGATATGGCTAAAAGTTAAGTAAGTTAGCAATATTGAACTGCAATTACGAACACCATATTTCGTTTAGAGTTTTACAAGAAGGCATGGATAGAGGTTAGTACACCGCAGGAGGTTTGCCGAAGAATGTGATTTTTACTATGATAATTTGAAGTTGCTGTTGAATTGTGACTTGGCTTCGGCTTCTATGCATCCCTCTCTAATGGCACAGTTTTGCAGTACTGCATAAGTACCATAATATTTTCAGCATCTATTGAGAGCAAGAGTCAGGGCTGATGCAAGATCCTTCCCTTCCGTTTATTTCAAAAGTTTGACAAGAAATGGGCATGGCTGGGTAATCTCAGAACTTTTGAATCAATCCAGCAAGTATCATCATCAAATAATTAGATAGACAAGGCCAAGAATATATCACCATATCAACTAATAAAAATTCAATCGAGCACTCATGCCAGAAACAATCATTTTGCTTTGTCTTTCATGATCGTAGGTGGAATGCATGCATCACTTGCTAATGCACGGAGAGAAGTAGTGGCTGATCCTCAAACAGCCCAACCATTCTTCTATACAAACCCTGAACCCATGGGGTCCAACTACTAGAAGCCGTTCCTATGGCCATGTTCCTCGCTGAAGGTTCATCATCCACCAAGTAAGGTACAATATACTTTCGCATGTCAGCGAGAGAGATTTGGAGATGGTTCCCAGAGATGTTGATGAATTTGACTTTCCCAGCTTCATCCAATGTCTTCAATCCAATCCAGTCCTCGATGTAAAGCTCAGTCTGCAGGAAATGCGTCAGTTAGACACATTCCTCTTTTTTTCCAATTGGATTAATGGTAAAGGGATCCACAATGTAGCATCGAGTAAGGGTAAAAGCATGTTACGACAAGATTACACCACAGCGACAACACCAAATCACATTATGTTCTTTCACCTATTCTGTTCAGTCCATTTTTCTCATGTAAACGCACTTCTCCCAAGTTTATCAATTTTTCAAAGTCAAATTCTCCATGATCACATGAAAATCATAAATCACCATCAAATGTAATTGCATTCCATGTCATGGATATATGCCTCCTATGCCATAAGATTGTAGTAGAAGAGCTCGGTAAAGATTGTTGTCGCGTGCGCGTGCGGAATATAGAGACGGACCAAGCGAATCGGATAAAATAGTCGGAATGAAGGAAAGGAAATCGGACACCGGATTTACGTGGTTCGGTCCGAATATCGGAACCTACGTCCACGGGGAGAGCAGCACGGAATTCCACTATAGAAACAAGCGATACACCGGAGATTACAATCACTCGAGCACTCAAACACACTCTCAGTGTTTCCCAGCCCCAAATTACACCCAAATAACTCACACAGTGTTTAGCCCCTCACAATTCCTAGTGAAACCTCACTCAAGGAATTAAACAAATTCTACTCACAAGAATTTAACTGGCTAAAACACTTGGATGTAATTTCAACGAGAAAATCTCTCTCTGCCGAGAGCTTCTGAAGCCTCACGACTTCTCTCTTCAGCTCTCTCTTCGGCCACCGAAATAACTCAGATCGGCGCAATCTTCTCCTTCGCTCCTCTGCCTTTTAAGGACGAAACAAGACAGAAAATGTGAAGCTATTCGGTGCTCGCAATTAGCACTGACGCCCACCAGAATTCACGGGCACGCATGCATGCATGGGACGCATTTAATAAGGTAGAAAACGTGCGCCCATAATCCAAGCGCGAAAGAAGGATGGCCGCCGTCTTCCAAGACCATCTCCATGACGTTGAACTCCTTCAAGTAATATTTTATTCCTTCTTTCCTTTGGGTTGTCTGCAGATGAATAAAATAAGAAAGGAAAGAAGCAAGGAGTTAAAGGAAGAAGACAAAACAAGCCCACAGTTGGCTTTAGGCTTCCACGTCCATTCACCATGCATGCACGTCCATGTGCATGCAATTAAAGAGGTTGAATAAAATAATGGTCTTCCCCTCTCGCGGCTGCACGCTCTCTTCATTCTTCACGCTTGCGGCTCATAGATCCGCATGCGATCTTCTGACAATTTCGGCCAATTCACATGCTCTACTGACTCGCACGTGGTTGAGTTCACATACTCTCGTTTAACGGGCTCAAATCGAGACATATTTTCAACAATCTTCACATTGGCTCGACATTTGAGTCAAATCATAATCGCTTCAGTGGACACCTCGCTACTACTCTCCCACAGCCCCAACGGGCTCAACCGCCACAGAGTGCTTCCAAGTTCAAGCACGGCTTGAACTTTCCCATAATCGTGGACCTCATCAAGACAGCAACTCCACCTGCATAATTAGCTACTCCACAAAGATTTTCCGACATAACCTCCTGTATCACAGATAAAGCAAAACCATCATTGCTTCCATATCTAACAGAAGGTCGAACACGCACCTTGTCAAATTCAGCAGCTACAGCAACCGTTGGCTCTATCGGCTCCACCTCGCTGCAAGCACCATCCATGTTGATTATTCTGCTAGTACCTGCTACCTCAGGAGTTTCTAGTTGCAACTCCACCTTGAGCTGAACACCGTCCAGATCCGTATTAACACTGCCACAAACACTCCTATCCAAAAGTACTGGAGACTTGTCAAAGGTAACTTCTCTTCTGTCAACAGGTGAATTTATATCCGGGCACCACAACCGATCGCCCCACTCACCTTGTGCATAGCCATGGAATATGCACCTTGCCCTCCCATCGAGCTTACCATCACTCACTCGAAAATAACATGGGCAACCAAACATTCTAAAAATAGAATAACCAGCAACGTTACCTGACCACACTTCTTCAGGAGTCCGCCATTCAATAGCAGTTGATGGGAATCTATTCACTAGGTAGCTTACCGTACTAAGCACATCAGCTAGGATTCTCCTAGCAACACCAGCACTAGAGATCATTTTACGGGGCGTCTCTAGTAATGTTCTGCTCATCAATTCTACAAATTGTTGTGATTTACTGGCACTAGTGCGGTGTTTCACTATGCCCTCTTTCATGCAGAATTTATTTGGCAGCTCCGAGCAGAACTCCATGCTATTGTCAGTCCGCACATGCTTGATCGACTTACCAGTCTCCATCTCGATCAAAGCTCTTGACCGCGTGATCTTGACACCAGCATCAAACTTGTGCATCGGCACAAACACCCAGGTCTTCCTCGAGCAGTCAAAAGACTCTCGAACAGATGCATCCAACGTCTCCAGGGCGGAACCTGTCACTGTCTCACCTTGAAGTTTATACAGGCCTCCGTGCTTGATTCCTTTCATTATCACCAGGGCACCTCGAACAACCTTCAGAACTCCACCTTTTGAAGAATACCTGCAACCAGCTGAATCTAGGGCACCCAAGGAAATTAAGTTCTTTTTCACCGGAACATGTCTTACTCCGAGTCAATGTCCTCACAATACCATCATGCATTCTGATTTTAACATCACCAACACTCACAACATCGCACTCAGCGTTGTTCCCTAACTGGACTTTACCACTACCCGTGCACTGATAAGTGATAAAACAGTTCCTATTTGGTGTAATGTGAAATGAACAACCAGAATCCATTATCCATCCGTCAAATGATGAATCCTCAGTGACAGACAAGACACAATCGACACCATCAGAATCATTCTTAGCTACAGCTGCAACATTTTCTGTAGACTCAACTCTAATTCCCTTACCCTTTTCATTTTTCAGCTTAAAACAATCTCTTCTACGATGCCCACTATTGCCACAATTCCAACAGACAATCCTACCAGTCCTAGACTGACTTCGTCTGTTCATGTTCCTACTAACACGTGTGCTAGTTCTTCCTCTACCTTCACCTACTAAAGCAGTAGACACGGGTTCACTAGATTCTTTCCTACGAATGTCTTCACTCAGAATCAAATCACGAACCTCATCAAACGTCAAACTTCTTGACCCAGAGGAATTGCTAACAGCAGTAATAGTAGTATTCCAACTATCAGGCAATGAGGATAATAAAATCAACGCACGTACCTCATCTTCAAAGTTAATCTCAACTGAACTCAATAGGTTAACTACCTCATTGAATTCGTTGATGTGTTCAGCTACTGACGTACCTTCGCCCATTTTTAAGTGAAACAAACGTCGCATCAAATAGACCTTATTAATCGCAGAGGGTTTCTCGTACATATTTGACAGGGCTTTCATCAGTCCCGCAGTGGTTTTCTCCTTCACGATGTTAAATGCGACGTTACGAGCCAACGTCAGCCGAATAACACCCATCGCTTGTCTATCCAGCAATTCCCACTCGGCATCCTTCATCGAGTCTGGTTTCTCCCCAGATAAAAGCAAATGCAAATTTCTCTGGTACAGACAATCTTCAATTTGCATCTTCCAGAAAGCAAAATCCTTCCCATCAAATCGGTCGATTCTCACCTTTCCATCTTCCATCGTTACCGATTCGCTTCACGTCAGCCAAACCAGGCTCTGATACCACTTGTTGTCGCGTGCGCGTGCGGAATATAGAGACGGACCAAGCGAATCGGATAAAATAGTCGGAATGAAGGAAAGGAAATCGGACACCGGATTTACGTGGTTCGGTCCGAATATCGGAACCTACGTCCACGGGGAGAGCAGCACGGAATTCCACTATAGAAACAAGCAATACACTGGAGATTACAATCACTCGAGCACTCAAACACACTCTCAGTGTTTCCCAGCCCCAAATTACACCCAAATAACTCACACAGTGTTTAGCCCCTCACAATTCCTAGTGAAACCTCACTCAAGAAATTAAACAAATTCTACTCACAAGAATTTAACTGGCTAAAATACTTGGATATAATTTCAACGAGAAAATTCCTCTCTGCCGAGAGCTTCAAGCCTCACGACTTCTCTCTTCAGCTCTCTCTTCGGCCACCGAAATAACTCAGATCGGCGCAATCTTCTCCTTCGCTCCTCTGCCTTTTAAGGACGAAACAAGACAGAAAATGTGAAGCTATTCGGTGCTCGCAATTAGTACTGACGCCCACCAGAATTCACGGGCACGCATGCATGCATGGGACGCATTTAATAAGGTAGAAAACGTGCGCCCATAATCCAAGCGCGAAAGAAGGATGGCCGCCGTCTTCCAAGACCATCTCCATGACGTTGAACTCCTTCAAGTAATATTTTATTCCTTCTTTCCTTTGGGTTGTCTGCAGATGAATAAAATAAGAAAGGAAAGAAGCAAGGAGTTAAAGGAAGAAGACAAAACAAGCCCACAGTTGGCTTTAGGCTTCCACGTCCATTCACCATGCATGCACGTCCATGTGCATGCAATTAAAGAGGTTGAATAAAATAATGGTCTTCCCCTCTCTCGGCTGCACGCTCTCTTCATTCTTCACGCTTGCGGCTCATAGATCCGCATGCGATCTTCCGACAATTTCGGCCAATTCACATGCTCTACTGACTCGCACGTGGTTGAGTTCACATACTCTCGTTTAACGGGCTCAAATCGAGACATATTTTCAACAAAGATAATGCTTTCATAATCCTCAGTCAATATGGTTTATCATCATATTTAAAGCTTAGAAAATGTTTCTACTTGTTCTCTGTCGTATTTCTTGGTTGACCTTACAAGGTGCAAACCAAAATAACTGTTAATTTAACGTTACCAGAGATTTTACCCTGATCTAGCAAACTTTGCCATTGCTTAACAGTGATCATCACAATCACCCAAAATTTACCTAGCTTCTTGTGGGTAAAGACACTGATAACTGCATCTCAAGGTACTACTGCTAAGGTGCTTTAAAAACTTTGACTCATTTGTCATTAAGATTTGGAAGGTTTCTCAATGAGGGAAGAAACCAACAAACCATAATTCAATGACAAACTGCTGTATGTTAATCATGTGTGTCCAAGCAACACAGCAATTACCTCCTGTGCAGGCTAAAGAGTATCAAAAGTTCCATCTGGATAGCATCCAAACCAGGATGTTTCCTTTGGTATCAACACAGTGTCTTGCTCAAACTAGAAGGAAACGAAAAGAGTTAGCATCACGAGCTGCAAAAGACAAGAGCCCAAAATCAACAACATATACAAAACTAACCATAATAAGGACTAGGTTCTGCAAGCTAGAAAATCTTTCCTTGTAGGTTGAGTTTCTGTGATGCACGAGTTCATTGTTTAATTTTGGGAGAAATTTACAACCTTTTAAATAGTTAGCAAGGTCCTGCAGAAACAAAAGGCAATTCACACCATAAAGAACATTTAAGACTTTGTGACACAATAGCAAGTGAAATGAAATTTTGTATTGAAAAAATCACTAACAAATCAAACACATGAAGCTAAAAACAGGGAATCACGGAACTATGCGCAACTCCTATGTTATACGAAGTGTATCGTGGGCCATACCTATTTTCGGATGGTTATAAAAATTTTAAAAATTTAAAAAAAAAAATCACGGGATAATATAGAGAGACGTACAAAATTAGGACCATCAACAGGATATTAAAAAAAAAAATCATCCTATGTAGAACATTTTCTCTCTTAACACAGAATCATACTCACAGTTGGAATCTTCACATAATTAGAGGGTGCCAAGTGCTCCTGTGATTGCATGAAGGTTTCCGAACAAAACAAGAAGCCGTCAAACAGTGAAGTATGAAAGAAGAGAGCCAATTAATTTGGCGCAATATTTGTGGACACCTAAATTTTGGCTACCCGTTTAGTAATTTGTCGCATTAAGAAATTAAGGATTAATTTAATTCCTGAAAAAATATTAATTGCATAGCATTTAGTTATATGTGCATTTATTTTTTTTATTTGCATTTACTGGACCGGTGGTGGATGGGTCGTTTTGGGTTTTAAATTAACAGGCTAGACTAAGCCCATGAAGAAAATTAACTCAAGCCCGTCGTTATGTTTAATTAATTATCTTGTGAAAATTTAAGATTTGATGTGATATTATGATAATTTTTGGAAATTAAAAAAATCGCACTGTAATCTTATCTTTAACAATAGGTGTTGAAATCGTTGGGAATATTAAGGAGGATCAAGAATATTCTAAAATATTTTGTTGCGGATAAAGATTTCGAAAGATTTTAAAGTTGGTTACTGGAGCTTTATCTTGAGTGAATTATCTGGAAAATCTTCAAAAAATTTCGGATTAGCTTCAATCGCTGAGTCAATATATGAAATCTTGGTTGGTAGAACAGATCGATTCGTTTTTGCTCTATAAAAGGGGGGTACGTAGAGGGAGGCTTCTCGGGAGCTCTAGTTCGAAAAGAACACACAAAAGAAGAAAAAAAAAGTTCTTTCGTGCGGTGGCCCTTCATTTGTGCCTTTGAAAAGTCAACACAAAAAGTGAGGTTTTGAAAGTGTGCAGAGAGAAAACAGTAGAGAGAGAGAGGACGGACTGAGGGACAAAGTGCGACTGTAGAGAGGAAAAGACATCTACTGTGCTTCTTCTTCGTTGCTGAATTTTCTGCGGATTCGCTTGCGTCCACGCTATTACGCTCCCACCGCCGCTCGACCCCAGCAGCGAAGCCGATTCTACCTCGCAACTCGACGCCACCACCTGATCCCTGCGCCGACGCTGCCCGGAGTCTCTGCCAGACCCGATTCCGCCTCCTGCTCCGCTCCCCTGCGCTCGCGAGTCGCTGTCCATTGCACCCGACGATCGCTCCTGCGATGCCCCTACCCGCCGGTTGCCGCGCACCGCTTCGCCTGCAGACGCCGGATCGTCCCCACTCACAGCCCGACGCCGATTCTCTGTTTGAGCCCGAGCCCGAGCGAGGCTGCTTGCTGCTGCTCCTCGCGACGCCATCGTTCGCCGCCGATCAGTCCATTGCTGGTCTTCGCCAGAGCTCTGAACGCCGACGACCCAACCTCCGGTGATCCACCGAAGCCGCTCAACCGTAGGTGAAGAAAGCAGGAAAAGAAAAACAAAAAGCAAGACAAAAAGGAAAAGAAATTAGGTAGTTTTATTTTTCTTTTTCTATTTACTTTATTTTATTTATTTCTTTTAAGTTTAGAAGTGATCTTTATTTTATGGATTTTGTAGGCATTATCCAGGGTCTTCCCTAAAATTATTGTAATTACTAATTTGATCCGTAAGATGTCGGATCATTTTTTAATTATATTAATTTTTGGGGTTTGTTGATAGTGTTTTAAGTGCTGAATCAATGTAATTATTAATTTGATCCATAAGAATTCGGATCAGATTTTTAGTTATTTTGAACTCTTTGTCGTGATAATTAGGGTTAGAATAATCGTTAATTCGACTGTGAGACAACAGGTTAGGTTATTTTTTCGATTATTTTGATCATTTATTTGATTGGATGCCTTGATTAGTTTAGATTTAATTTTTAGTTGGTAATTGCATTGTTTTAAAAAAACCACTAAAAAATCCAAAAAATATTTGAATTAAGATTCAGTTTGTTTTAGAATATTTCTTGTTATCTTGCATATCTAGGATAGGGATTTTATTCCGAATTTAGGAAAATAATTATAAAAAAAAAACAACAACAACAAAATGCATTCATTTAGGTTTTAGTTTTATCATTATTTGAATTGCATATGAAATTTTAATTTCGAAATTAATATAAAAACTCAAAAAAATATCATGCATATGTCATGTAGAATTAGGGCATGTTCCGCATGTCATTGCATATTAGATAAATTGCATGTTAGGTTAAGATAATATCTTAGTTTAAATTAGGATTTAATGTGACTTAATCCTTAGTTTGAATTAGATAGAATTTTAATCTAACTAGATCATTTTTGCATTTTTAAAAATAGAAATATCAAATGCACGTCATTTAGTTTTTATTAAGTTCATTTAATTAGAACTTCCTCGTCATTAGACTAAGTCATTTAATAAATGTCGCATGACATATAACTCGCATACTAAATTATATGCTGCATGTCATTTTAGTTTAAATAATTTTGCATGTCATTGCATCGCATTGCATGTCATTAAATTAGGTCATTTAGATTGCATTTAATTATTGCATTTCTTCATGTCATATAGTTTAGGTCACGCTGCCATGTCATATTAGATTATTAACATACATCGCATGATTTTCATTAAGAAAAGCGAAAAAAATTAAAATTGCGTGTTAATTAGAAATCATATCTAAGATTATTGATGTGAATTTTGATTTAATAATGCGTAGATCTTTCGCTTCGAGGTAAGTTCTGCATTATTTAATTGTTTTCTTGAGTGTTAAATTGGTGGTATGCGCACACGTATGATCACCTCACATGTTAGGAAGTTAAATTATAATCAATTCAATTGCCAAACATTTTTTTGAAAATGAAATAAAAAGGTACCGAAAGGACACTAGGATAGTCTGGTGTAATCAAGTCCCCGAGCTCATAAATCTCTGGTTCATAGAAGTAAAGTAAACCTCTCGTTACTTTACTTGGGTTTCTAATCGACCCACCAAAAATAGATTAGTGGCGACTCCCGATTGAAAATCATTTGCATGTTAAGAATTCAAACCTAAGTCGCGAATTGGTATGGGCTTGGGAGAGCCCGAGCTAAGCTTAAAGACTTAGTAATCCATTAACCTAGTTTTAGGTGGTGAACCCGAAAAATTAGGTCGCGACAATATTTCTACGGTGGCCACGTAAAGAAGCTAGTTGTTGATGACAGAAAAAGTAGCCTGGAGAACACTTTGAGCAACATTATCCTTGGGTATCATTATAGTAAAAGGGTAACGTGAATCAGAAAATGACTAGGAAGACCAACCAAACCTGAACATATGCAGAGTAGACCCCTAGAAGCTCGATCAAATAGTCCACGAGAACACAGGAGATACCTGACTGTAAAAGAGGGCCAAAAAAAAAAAAAAAAATCAACCACAGTGATATAAGCAAACTTCAACCACCTTCTGACCTCAGCCAAGAGACCATTCGAGCATGTATGCCAAATCAATCTAAAACCACACCAGAAACGCATTTCAGACCTTTCCCTAACACAAACATCCTCCATCCTAAACTGGGAGATTAGTGATATTTGCAAATAAATATATGAAAGACTTGACAAAACGATTTTTTCTTGCCTTTGTCCTGTACAATTCTACCAGAGAGAACTACTCCCATATAGCCAAACAGATTATCTCTTTATCAAATATATCAACTTATGAAGAAGTCTTTCGCATTCTGCAAAAAGATACCTTACTCTCTCACTTACAGGAACACGAACAGAACATGCTTCCTTTTCACTGCTAATAATTGGTAAAAAGAATGGATCAAACAGAAAAGGAATAGACTACTTACTCCACAAAATGGTATCGACGCAATTCCAGCATGGATCCCCGCCAGTGATATAAAGTTTTTCACCTGCTCCACGAACAGAGAAACAAACTTGCACTGTCAGAACGGTCAAGGAAAGGCTGGAGAAGTGATTTTGCTGTGTAATGAACGGAGTAATGAGGATCAAAGAATTAAGAAAACTTGTTATTTGTATAACAAAGCAAGTTAAAAATTTTCAGATGGGTATCAAGTGTCAAAGGAAAGAAACTGAACCATGGAAACAATCATCCTCCATTCTCCACTTATCCAAAAAACACACAAGTGGAAAGCAAGCATAACTTTGTTCTTTTCTTTAGTCCCTTCTTTCTTTTCCTATTTTCCCATATTTATGTGGACTGGAGGGTCATTATGCAAAAAAGACGAGACTGAGTTTTCTTTTTCTCGGGTCGACTGACTTTTTACTTTCCATTAGAAATTCTAAATGTGACGTGATATGGTACCGTACTATAACAAGCCTTTTTCTCTTTTAACATCTGCACTTCCTTCCATCAAATTTCAATCCAGGTAAAAGCGTATATAATAAAATGTCTTTTTTGCTGGTTAAGCAGAAGGAGACTTTTTTCCCTAGCCAATAACAACAAAAGGGACCGCGCCATCAAGAAGGTAGGTTAGCAAATTATCCATTATATTAAGGTAGTGTAGCAAGAAACCACTCAGCGAAGTCTGCAGTTGATTTACGTCATGTTGTTTCATGTCTGCAATTTAGGAAAGTATTTGCTACAAATCATTGAGATATTTGACCAGTGAAAAATAAAAAATGACATAGGGACCAAGTTCCATCCAAAGTTCTCTAAATATCTCACTAGTTGGTGGGACATGGAATTAACGTAGCAATGTGCAACAGACCCTTTGAAATGCACAAACGTAAAGTAAACAACAAAAGGTTTGTGATCTGCAGTTTTTGCATCATCCTTAAAAACCGAAGTTCCCAGGTGGACCATTTTTTCTTCTGAAATATATTAGGAAGTTAATTTTTTACAGCATGGAAATCATTCCATTCAATTATTCCTAACTAAACAATCATCGAGATATTTGTTCCTCTTCGCTCTATATACTGTTCTGAGAGGGAAGAGGGAAGACATACGGGATTTAGTAGCAAGAGAAGTTTCAGTGTCCTTTATATCATGCTTAAAGTACGAAAAGAGACGAAGGAGCTTCAGATGCGTTAGGCCAACATAAAAGGTTCTTAATCTAGCCCCATAGTCTTACTAGCAGAGCAGAATGTTCTAGAAAGAGGTTGATGTTAACAGGCCCATGACTGCACTCAAGAGTTTGTTTGCAGAAATTTACACCTTAGTGGCGGCTTGACAAAGTGTCATTCTGCATCATGGAATCTCAAAAGATTATTTAAAAATGTGACTCCCTGCAAACTCAAAGTTTTATACTTCAACATCTTTAAGAAAACAATAGACAAGAAAGAGAGTGCTTCTGTGCATTATCTCAAAGTTTGGCAGTAGTAGAATAAAGAATATTATGAGACTTGCGAAAGGAAAAGAAGGGAAAAAATCTAATGGAATCAATTAAGGTGATTTTTCTACACATTTTTCCAATTTTTCAACTTATTTTTTATTTTCCTATTTTTCCTAAAATATACATATTTTTATTTCAAATTTCTCATTTTTTTACTTATTATTTTTTGTGATTTTGTGATTTTATTATTTTAATATTTTTATGATATTTTAAATTTTATTATTATTTTTTATTCCGACAATGGACTTCGGACTGGGTCAAGGAACCCGGCCCGACTGGCTGACCTAGACCCTAATGATTTGGGTTGGAGCTCGAAATTGGGCTGAGCTTTAGGCTCAGTCCAACTTTACTAGAAATAACCTACGTTTGGATTCAACCCACAATCTATTAAAAGCGTGACGTCAATCTGATGAGCTTGAGCCTTTGCAACAACTCAAGCCCAACTCCCAAAAATCTGGCCTCTAATAAATCCAACCTAATCCGAACTCAATATTGGCCCATTCATTTAACCCTATGCGACTCAATTACTTTGGATATGACTCGACCATCCGACCCGACCCAACTAGAGTAATCAAATCCTAACCAATTCACCTTCATTATAATCGAAACCTTCATATATATATATATATACTTTTTCCTTTTCTACTTTTCTATTTCTAAAATTTTCTGTTTTATTTATTATTATTATTTTTTAAAACTCCTGATTACTCTTCTCTTTGCGACGTCTTCTTCTTCCCAAGCCTTCTTCGACCATGCTTCTCCTTCACCGAAGCCAAATCCATCATCAACGAGCTCATCACCGAAGCTCAGGCCACTGTCAAACCACTCAACATGGGTCGTTTATCCCGACCGACGCCAGTCACCACCCGCCACTAGCTGGCCGGCAGTTTCTACTGTCGATGGACCACCTTTGAAGATGATTAAGCAAGTTACAAAATTGCAGACAGCAAAATATATCAATTCTAGCCTAACAACCGCTACATTAATCAAAGGAGAAAAGACGGACTGCACCGGCCCTAAACCACGGGCTCCGCCGGGGCTGGAAAAATCTTCGGTAGATGGGAGAAGCGCGCGGCCCACTCAAACGGTGGGTATGCAACGAAATCACATGGAAAACAAAGATTCAGTGACAAGATAGCAATATTAGAACAAATCGGACGCACAACAAGGATCGTAAGCTTCGATTTCTTGAATTAGAGTTCAGTGCTCCATTTAAGCAATTTTCGAGCAAGTGATGACAAGACACAAGCTTTCGATTCAAATTCAGCATAATTTTTGGCCAAATCATGACATATCAGACTCTACTCATCATTATTCCTCGCAGATTTATCTTAGTTTTCACACGATTAAGCCACGAGTTCATCGATTGAACTCAATGCTCGACGGGACGAGAATCTCATTCTGTCGTGTAACAAACTCTGAGCTAGCTAAGCCATCCAGAACCCTTCGCTTGGATTTGCTTCTTTCAGCGCCATGCTCATTGTGATTCGCTCACAGACCACTCGCCCATGTCCTTGCTGTTCGGTCACCGCTCCCTTCTTCTTTAGCTGGCTTTGATGAGCGAATACAGCCAAGAAAGACAAGGGTCGGGCCCCCCATTTCTTTTACTTCATTTGGTTAAAAGGAAATAAAACCGAGCCTTAAAAAGAAAGAAAAAGCAAGCAATGCAAACGCAAGTGTAAGGAGCATGATAAGGGGCATATCTATAAACACCCTTTTTTTTTGGGTTGAAAACTAAGGTGGGTAAGAATACTTACCTGATATTTGCAAGAAAAACAAAGGAGAGTATGGGCTACAAAAGCTCACCAGGTCCATGGGTCCTCCAAGTTGCAAAAGCTCATAGTGTAAAGAAGAAAACTCTGGATTACAAAAGCTTGCCAGGTCAAAAGGGCGCTTTGGGCTGTAAAAGTTCATTGAGCAAATAAAGTTCCAATGCTGCATTTTCACCCCTAAAGGAAATAGGTCACTCTAGGCTACTAAAGCTCGTCGTGTGAAGAAAGAGACCATAGGATGAAAGCTCGCCAGATCAATGGGGTGCTTTGAGCTACAAAAGCTCACTGGCAAATAAAATTTTGAGGTTCCTAATGGAAATAGGTCACTTTGGGCTACTAAAGCTGTCATGTGAAGAAAAAATGGTTCGGGCCTACAAAAAGCTTGCACACATAAGAGAGGGGTGAATAGGTTGTTTTAGAAATTTTGACAATCTTTGGAAGAAAATAGCTTACTCTACGTAAAAATCTTGTCAAAATAATGTTTCAAAGCTTGTGAGTGTATTGTGTGCTTGTGAAAGAAATAAGAGAGAAAAGCAAAAGCACACAATGATGTATAGTGGTTACGCTTTAACCCTAAGCCTATGTTCACTCCTTAGACTAAAAGCCATAAGTTGGGTTGGATTGCACAATTAGTCTACTGAGAAATTTACAATTGACAAGCACTAATCCTTTTACATGATATATCATACTATGAAGACTCAGCTACTACTCTTACTCTTATACACTTAATCTTTAGCACGATTATTTAGACAACAAAAATATAACACTCAGAAAAATAGTTGAAAGAGTGTTTTGCTTAAGACGTCGTTTATAGCAGATTTTCAGCCTTTTGTATTTGCACATCTCTCTTCTTTAGCTATTGAGATCTTCTATTTTATACCCATCTTCAATCCATCCATTGGAGCTGGATTGGAGAAGCAAAGAGCCATTGAATTTGTTGTTGATGCTACTCTCCAAAAATGCTACTCTTTAGCTCGGCATCTTCTTTCTAGCTCTCCTCCGTCTCTTCGCTCTTTGGAGGGGTGCCTGAGGGTTGGTGGTCTGTTTTTTACTTGTAGTTCGGCTAATTGGTTGCTGCTCTGTTTCCTTCTCTTTATACTTTTTTTGATTCGGCACCCTCACACTCTCCTTGCCCCCATAGCTAAAGTGTGAGTTACGGTGCCGAATTCTTGTCCATTTGTCCAAAGCTTAATATATATTCTTACCTTTTACCAAAAAAAAAAAAAAAAAATAGAACTGCACATACAATCCTTTTCCCTGAACATTCAGATACAACATCATATAGCTTTTGTTGCTATTCACTGCAGCTTATGATAGACTTGTTATATAGCCTAGCTTCTCGATTTCTGTTATCATCTGGATTCTGCTATTGTGCATATCCACTTCTACAACAGCTAGTTTGCTTAACCAACAAACATTTTAAGATGAACTTTGTTGCTACAATACCTGTTAACTAATATGCACAACCTTAAAAAAAAAAATCGACATCAGCTAATCTTTAGGTATGTTGGTGTTATTTATTGAAAAACCATATCAAGACATACCGCGATCCTTTACCACTTGGAACATACCATGGACATCGCCTTGTCTTTAATACTTGTCACAAACGTCTACATTTATCATAGTAAATATTATACTAAGAATAGTTTGAATCAAAATCACTTAGAGATGTGTCTCCAATAATCTCTCCATTTTTTTATGATGACAAAACTATCTTACAGATGTGAAACATAATTCTTGATAAAACTTGTAGTAAAAGTAAATGATTTGTTTTTGTGCTAATCTTTTTTCAAGGAATGTGCACCATAAACAGATAATAAGATCTCCATAAGATATTCATATAACTTGGATATTTAGTCTAGATGATCTTTTGTATAATAAGAGTGAAAAACATAGATAATCTTAAGTTCTTAAGAGTATAGATAATATAGCAAACATATTAGCACGAAGCTAGTGTAATGCTTGTGTAATGCTCCCCCTATTTTGATGTGTTATGGAAAAGTCAGTGTATATCAACATCATTTTCACATTAGCATCTCTCCCTTTTTGTCATCAACAAAAAGACATAAGGAAATGATAACTTTATTGATAACAAGGTCATGTCAGTACGTTAGAGAGAGTGATCTTTGTCACGACTCGCCGCCTTGGTTGAACAAGGAGATGAGTAAGTTTGGAGGTATATGTCCAAGAGACAGTTTAAATGGTTCGTACAAAGAATGGTCTTGAATTGACCATCATTTGCTAACACTGTAGAATAGATTATCGATCTTACACGTAGGTCTTCTAAACCCATTTCTCGCGTGAAAGGAGTTTGTTTTAAAGTTCTCTAAGCAACCTAAATATCGAACTAGAAATCACCACTAACCTCATTTTTTAAGGTCGGCTAGATTATCCAATCGAGGATCAGGAGTCCTCTCTTGATTTCCACGAAACCAAAGATTGAAGGTTCGAGAACTTGGGTTACACTAATTGTTTCTATTAGCACCCTTTTGGTAACTAATTGGTTTGATTGTTACGTAAAGCGATCATCCATTTATTCTTACATTTTCATGCAATTTTATGCAAAAGCATCATTAGGTGAGCACACGTATATGGTTCTTTAGAGCAATTTAAACTAGCTAACGTGATATAAAAATAGAGCACACAATTAATGAAATTGCGCTGCAATAAGTAAACACCCAAATGAAGTTAAAGACGAGCTATTTTAAGCACATGAAAGAAACACCTGCAACTCATCAAGCATTTAATATAATCTTGAATCGAAAGCCCGAGACATGGTCGGGATAAATGATACAACCAAATGGACTAGATAGGACATCGGTCATGCCATCTTCATCATATGGGTATTTCGGCCACCTCCTCCTCGAGACGTCGTGATGAGGTCGTCCATTTATTGAAACTAAGATACAATGTAGGGCATACAAATGCACATTTATACCAAAACAATCATAGACAAGTCACAAATATGGTAAATGAGTCTCGAGATCGGCCTTTGGATGTGTATATGTATCATCCAGTCCTAAGGCCACTAAAATTGATTAAGTTGTGATTATTGGTTATTGGCCATCCTTTGTGTTCACAAACGGTGGTCAATTTTCATTAATCCCCAAATTGAGGGTCTAGTTTTCCCTTTGGTATTCCCCACATGCGTGCATCGATCCTATGCATATTTCTAGCAAGCACATGCACACGAAGTTAAGCTTGCATTCAGACCAAATAGTCTTATTTCCCAAACAACCAAGCAATGAGAGTGAGCCCAAGTAAGATCACTTGTTCGTTAATTCCAGAATTAAGATCATTTAGTTTTTAAATCAATTGACCAAGCAAATGAACTCCGATTAATGCAATTCATATCCCTTTAGAAAGCTGAAAGTGTGTGAATTAATTCTCTCGAATACCATTAACCCCAATTCCTATCCGTTTGACTCGAAAATTGTGAATTACCATTAATGGTCTATGACCCGATCCGTTCGGGTTCAGGTTTTGAAAATTTGCAAAAAAATAAAATAAAAAAGGTAAACGACTTCGAAATGACACGAAATTTTTGGACAGCTAGAGAGGGGAATCAACATAATCTTTTAGTTTTGAGTTTCTAAAAATTCGTAATAGATTTTTTGCAAAAAAATCCATCTAAAGACAACTGTCAAAACTGAATCAATTTCCAAGATAGCTCAGAACTTATCCGAATTGTTTGCAATTACGTCCCTCAAAACTTGCAATTAAATCCCAAAATATTATGTATTTCTAAATGCCTAATCAATATAAGGTAATAGAAGGCATCTAACTCTTTTCGTGACGTAGGTATTGACACTTGCACGGATCCATTTAAGTCTCTAACATCCTTTGTGGTTTCTTGTTGATTTATCGATTATGGTTTAATTATCTAAATAGGCAACGACTTCTTTAGTTGGCTTACATCATGCTGGAAAAAACATTGAATCTAACAAATCCTGCAAATAAAGAACACCTCCTTTTCGGCCGCAGGGGCGAGGGGGAGAGGAGGACGGAGGAGAAGGGGGAAGGTTGGGTGGGGACGGATTAGTTTCAGTTGTAAGTTTTGACGCTCACACCCTATAAGAAGGCAAGATAAAAATCGAAGAGTGAGAATTAAAATAGAAGTAGAGTAGGACTGACCCAAAAAAGAAAAAACAACACCACCATAATTCCTTCTAGAAGAAAGTCTTGGCTGAAAAGTGCACAAAATTGAGCAAATATATCCAGAATTTATTCGGCTTCACGTGGGACCTCTATACATACACCTATAAAGCGGTGTGGACTTGTAGGAAAGAAAACAGAAGGCATCGCTTGAAAAGGAGAAGGTGAATTGAAGAACCGAGACGGATAGTTTCCAGCGCGTTTGTCGTGGCTTCAAGGTAAAAAAATCTAAACTGCTGGTTTGCAATCTTTGATTTTCAAATTATGTGAGCTGTTATACTTTGATTTTGTCTGGATATTTGCCCCCGAGTGCATAAATAAACCGAACCCAATATGCAGAGCGACTCGTCTCAAAATTATTTAATCCGAACCAATTCCCTTTATATCTAATTTTGGTTCATTTTCTTCTCATGAATATATTGCAATTGATGTTGTAACTTGCATCATGTTAGTTTAGTTCAATGTTGATATTTGATGAGATCATTGTTTGACTACATTATCATGTTTTTGATATTTTAGATTTCCATTTTAGTTTAGATCAACTTCACTGCATAATGTTAATTAGGTCACACAATTTTGTGGTACGTTTAATTTCCATAATGAAAATTCGTCACATGTTCATGTGTTGGATTTGTGATCATATTATATGTCATCTTTGCATGGATTTCCATGTAATAATTTGCATACTGCATTTACAATATACTTACTAGGTTTCAATGTTAGATTGACATGTTACATTTATAGTCTTAATAAGGGAATGTTACATAAATCACAAGTTCAGATTAATCAGAGAATCTACATATAGCAAATTACATCTTGAATATTGGCATGTTCAATTGTGTTTGCCTTCGCATCTTTAAGCTTATTGACATTTTTGCATGTTTTTGTATAGATAGGATCCCATATTTTATTTGCACCATGATGATTGCCTTGTTAGAGAAATTAAAATTTTCATGAATAGATGTTTTGATGCATATTTGGGACATTAGATTGCATTTTTATTTAATTGCCATAGTAGCACTTTATTTTCACAAATCGCATGCCATAAAAAAGAAAATATAAAAATCATATCTTGCATGCTAATAATATTAGACTGCATCTTCATTAAAAATGTCTCCAAATATGTCTAGGAGTGCATTCCGGAATACTTGCATTTTCATAAATGGATTCATTCTCTTAATACTGCACTTCACTTTAGACCACGTCAATTAGATTTGTTTCCATGTTTAATTGTTCATTTTAGATAAGTAATTTATTTTGTAAATATTACAAGCACTTCATATTTGAATATTCACTATCCTTTTTCAAACATTAGCTTATTTGGAAAAATTGACCTTTTATTTATAACTCAAGGGATCTTGTCTTGGGACTTAATAACTAGAACGTGTTTAATTTTACCGAGTACGGCTTGGTTTCATTCCTATCCGCACTTTACTTGCTTGGATATTATTGGATTTTTTTATGTGCTTGTTTAAGTGATTTTTGCAAGATCACCTGCTTTGCATATCTTGGATGATAAAATTTGAAAAAGAAAAATTGAAAAGATCACTTGTATAATCCTTTTCATAAAAGGAAAAAGTACCGAAATGGACGTTAGATATATCTAGCATAATTAAGTCTCCTGCCCACGAATCTCTAGTTCATAAAAATAAGATGAGCTCTTGTGTCTTACTTGGCCTTAATCCACTTAGAATAGATTAGTGGTGGATGCTAAAGTAGAAATCAAATTGTAAAATTAGTTAATCAATAAGCCAAGTCACAATCCATATGGTTGGGAGAACCTGTGCTAGGCGTAGGCACCACATCATGAGAGAAATCATTTGCGCCTATTTGGCAACCATTTGCGGTTCCAAGGAGGTACGGAGGACTTTGCCCGTGTTATCTTCAGCTTCCAGTAATTAGCGGCAGCGCACTTCGCTTTGCTATTTACGGAAGGGACGAAGTCTCTTCGAAATACATTCGAAATAAAATAGTTACAATCTTCACTGAAACATAATGCTTTTCACAAAACCAAAAAAAAAGAAAAAAAGCTAGATTGTTAGGAAAAAAAAGGAACTGGACAAAAGATTATAAGAAAGAACTGGAAATGGCCAGTCCGAATTTTTGTCCAATAAGACTCTCCTCCATAGTGCTTGCTTTAGACAAGCGTTAACAGAACCAGAGGACAAGCGTGAGAATATGCGTGATTTATGCAATTTCACTCGGAATGCACCACGGATTAAGGCTCTATTGACCTTCATAGCCTTCCTTGTACATATTTCTTAGCGTTTTCGGCGCAATGAGGCCATGTCACAAACAAAATGGAGCTTTCAGGCACAAAGCGTTCGTGGCTTACTATATCAACCCTGCCATCACCTGCTACTAGCCTCATTCAAAGCACTCCAATATGCTTCGTTACACACCCATTACGGTTGTCTACTTTGCTAGTGGTTTTGGGAAATGAATGTTGAGATGCACATGAATTGTGTTAGAAAAGTCCTGTATTAGAGAATTGGTATGATGTTATATAGTTAATATTGTAGTTGGCTAATTACTCATTGGCTAACTAAATTGGTTAAAGGCTTGAATTTGAGCTCTTTCTTGGAAACTTTCCAAGCAAAGGCATGGGATTTTCGCTATGTGCTCCTAATAGGAAAAATGGGAAAAGTGCCAAAAAAATCCTAAACCTTTTGGTTTTGTGCCGATTTAGTCCTAAACCTTTTTACGTTGTGCCAATTCAGTTCTTCTGGCCAATTTTGGCCGGATTTTGCTGACTGGACGCCGGTCGGCTAACGTGGCCTGATCGACGCTGACATGTACAATTTTTAATAATATTTTAATATTTTTGAATATTTTTTATTTTATTTTATTTTATTATTTTTCTTTTTTCTTTTTCTTTTATTATTTTTCTTTTTTTTCTTCTCATCTTCTTCCTCTAGCCGTCGTCAAAGCTTGGCGACCAGCCAGAGGCGACGGCCGGCGAGGTCGACCTCGCCGGCCACCTCACTAGTGGCTGCGAGGGCGGCCTTGCACTGGGCGGGCGAGGCTCGCCCTCACCGGATCTGGCGAGGATCGAGCCTTGCCGATGGCCGGCGAGGGCGAGCCTCACCCGCCCGGCGTGAGGCCGCCCTCGCGGCCTGGGTGGCGAGGCTTGCCCTCGGCGGATCTGGCGAGGGTCAAGCCTCGCCCATGGCCGGCGAGGGCGAGCCCCGCCAGCTCGGCGTGAGGCCAGCTGCCTCGGAGAACCCAGGAATCACAAAACCCCCACCCCCGACGAATCGCCGCTACGGGAGAAACAGGCGAAAATCCGAGGCCAGAGCCGCGCGACTGAAGATAACCCAAGCTCCCGTAAACCCTAGAGACGACGACGACAACGAGCGTAGGAGGGAGGAAATTTCTAGGGCGAGATTGGGATCGAAGAACGGAGCCGGGAAGGAGTCCAGCTGGACTCGCGCCGAGCTAGCGGGGCTCGCCCTCGCCGACCATGGGCGAGGCTCGACCCTCGCCAAATCCGGCAAGGGCGAGCCTCGCCACCCAGGCCGCGAGGGTGGCCTCGAGCCGGGTGGGTGAGGCTCGCCCTCGCCGGATCTAGTGAGGATCGAGCCTCACCGCCCACCTGGCACGAGGCCGCCCTTGCGGCGACTATCGAGGTGGCCGGCGAGGTCGACCTCACCGGCCGTCGCCTCTAGCCGGTCGCCGAGCTCCGGCGACCGGCTGGAGGAAGAAGATGAGAAGAAAAAAGAAAAAGAATAAAAGAAAAATAAAAGAATAAAAATAAAAATAAAAAGAGAACAAATAAAATAAAAAATAAAAAATATATTCAAAAATATTAAAATATTATTAAAAATTATACACACGCGCCGATTAGGCCACGTTAGCTGGTCGATGTCCAGTCAGCAAAATCTGGTCAAAATTGGCTTGAAAGGACTGAATTAGCACAACGTAAAAAGGTTTAAGACTAAATCGGCACCAAAAAAAGGTTTAGAACTAAATCGACACAAAGCCAAAATGTTTAGGACTTTTTTGGCACTTTTCCCTAGGAAAAATTGTCCAAAAAATCCTAAACCTATTGTCTTTTTTGTCAATTCAATCATAAACTTTTCAATTTTGTCAATTGAGTCTAAAATCTTTTAACATTTTACCAATTGAGTTCATCTAGCGAATTTTGGCCAAAATTTGCTGATGTGGACGTTGACTATCCTACGTGGCACACCGGTGTTAATGTGATCAAAATTTATTATTTTTAAATTTTTTCGAATTTTTTCATTATTTTTTATCTATTAATTTTTTTTTCTTTTTTACTTTTCTTCGTCTAGCCGGTCGACTAGCCTTCAGTGACCGACCAGAGGCCACGACTAGCAAGGGTCGGTCTCATGGCCCTTAGGCAAGGGGCAACCTCATTGTCCTCGAGCAAGCATGTGCGCGACACGTGCTAGTGGGCGAACCAGCACGTGCACAACATGTGCCGATCGGCTAACCGGCGTGTGATGACATCACTGTGACATCATCCAATGGTCGGTTGCCATACGACATCATCAATGATGTCACTGACGACGGCGGTAGGCTAGCCAATCGCCGGCCGGCAACCCGACCTGACCTAAGGCTGACCTGTGACCCGACCCAGAACCAATCCGACCATTGACCGATCAATGGGTCGGACCGGTCAACTGGTTTGGCGGTCAAACCAGTTGGACGGTCACCGGTTGGACCGGTCGGACCGGTCAAAGTGGCCAGGAGCCGTTTGGCTCGCTGGCACGTGCACCACACGTGCTGTGCACTCAGGCGGCACGTGCGCCACACGCACAATGCACTCAGGTGGCACGTGTGGGCGCGTGGGAGCTCCGATTGGAGCATGATCAACGGCATGCACTTGAATTCCAATAGGGAGCAACCTCGGGGCGAAAACAACCAATTAAGCAAGATATTGTGATAGCTTAGTCGCTATGTCAAAGTTGTCTCTCTGTTCTTGTGAAAGTTTAGCGCAAGGCACTTCATGCTCGCTAAAAGTGGTTGCTACGTGCCAAACCATTATAACATGAGTAGTTGTCTCAAGATCACATGCCCATGAGAGCTCATCAAACAATACGTTGTGCCTCAAAGACGCTTGCCCCTTCTCCAAATAGCCGGTAAAATCTTTCCTTAAAGACTAAGCGATGGCCTTCTTCACTTGCTTAGACAAATTGGTGGGAGCAATTTCTTTCTGGCCATCCCCTTTCTGGTTGAGATAAGCAGCAGTGAGTCTATTATATATCAACTTCGATGGAGAATAGTTATACAATTTGAGGAGCAAGTATTGACACAATTTTCTTTCCCGAGGCTTCACTAACCGAACTCAGCACAAAATCTCGATCAACTTCCCAGCACATCTGTTCCTTTGCCACCGCTTGTTGCGCACATAGTTACATGTGTATGTCACTTTTGCCCATTCCGAGAAAATCATGATGCTAAACTGTGTAAGCTCGACAATGAGGATCGACATCATTAACAAGGTGGTTACAACAGCCACTAGCACCAACTTGTAGAAAATCACGAAGTAGAGTAAAAGCACAGGGATGGCAACCCTAATGGGAAGCAGGAGCAATCTATACACTGAACAACACCGATGGAGATTCACTGGGTATTTGGTGTAGAATAAATCGAAAAGAAATGCAAATTCTACTTCGATGACTCGGAAAACTGGCTCATAACTATTCTCTTCAGAAAGCATATGTTGAATCAAGCGCCTTAACTTATTGTGAGCTTCTTGGGGCAACGAATAGCCAGTGAATCTCAGGCAGATGAACTTGAAGAGCGAAAAAGACAAGCGAAGGTCCTTCAGTCGGCCATCCCAGTCTCCTCCGCTTGCACTTAAAAGCCTACCTTTACAATTCCAAACCTTCTCAACGGTGATAACTTCATCCGTCACCTCCAATGATTGTCGATAGTGCGGCGCATCCCCATCATGCCACAGAGTTGCCTTTCGCCTCCATTTTGCTGCTGTTGAATGGTGCACCCTTACCTCGTCTGCAACTTTCACCAAGTACCTGTGCCCTCTCATTGTAGCAGGATCTTCGTCACTTGAATTGCTCCGTTGGTGCTCACTGCTCATGTAGTCTGCTATGAAACTGTAGTTCTTCTGCATCACATTATTGCTTGCCAACATCAAAGCTCGTGCTCTTTCGTCAACTTTCATGAATAGAATCACGAAAAGAATGCACGCTATTGGGCTCCACACCACCGCATAGAAAATGATCATCCCACTTGTCAAGATAAATTTTAAAGCGGAGTCAACTTTAAATGACTTCCATCGTTCAATGTCCTCCATACGGTGCACAGTGTAGGAATCCATGTTTCCGAGAGCCACCACCAGATAAGTCGTCCAGATAGGAAATTCTATATAGCAGGTAGGAGCGATTTGGATAAGGCCAAGCGTGTACGCAATGACAATGGGCATAAGGGTATAGGCTACGAATGCGACCACCGTGAATGCGCAGTTGCCGCAACATCGCCTAAATGACCTGGAGACCCCAAGAATGACTAAGATCACAGTAGTGATGGCCAGCAGTACCTCAATTTTTGTCATTTGGCTCCTTGCACCTTTTTCAGTCATCCCATCGTAGTGCCTCATCATCTTCTGGTGGATCTAGCCAGAAAGCCTTGCCATCTCTGTTTTTTCCTCTCTTTTTTTTTCCTTTTTCTTTGCTATTTTCTTACCTTCTGCTAATAACTTGGGCACGTTGATGAAGAAGGATCTTTGTTATTTTATTATGATGATGGGACAAATGTACGGTGAAACTACAACGGTTAAGCTCTAAGGTCCCTTTTAATTGAGCTTTGGCCGAGTGCTGAGAATTAGGAACTCTAGAAGTAAATTGAGAAAAGTATCAAAAAAATTATTAAATCTATTGCATTTGTATCAGTTCAGTTCTCAATTTTTTAATTGTACAAAATTTTGTCATTTGTATCAATTGAATCCATCTAATCAATTTAAGTTGGAAATCATTGATGTGAATGCTGGTTTTTATGTTCTTTGTTAATTTAATAATTTTGGGCAAAAGTCTCTCCGATTCTTCAGCTTCATCTCTCTAGTCCCTAGGACCCTAAATAGCAACAATGCTTCAACACCAAATCTCGCATTTCCCGGCCAGGCTCGGCCTTACGAGCCCCACTAGCCCCATCTCGCCTCTTCTCCCAATCCCAAACCTTCCAAATTCAATATCGCCACCATCGCCAGCCCCCTCCCAACAGCAACTGCACCACCATCCCAACCTTTCCTCGTTCGTCGCCGCCTCTACCACCTCCTCAACCCTCCTATCTCTCATCCTGCCCCTCCCGCTAGCCCAATCGCTCCTCCTCCTCCATATGTCCACCCTAGCTTCCAAGCTCTTCAATGTCTCCTCCAATCGCGCTTTTTGGCTCTCCTCCATCCGCGGTTCTCTCCCTTCCTTCGTCTCCTCTCAATTACAGTCTCAACCACTCAATCCCATGTCATCCTTCACAAGCCACCTCCGTCTTCGACGAAGGAGATTCTCTCTCTTCACTTCCCTCCAGACTCGGCCCATCAAAGGTCGCCGCTAACCTCTAGGAGGTCCTCAAACTTCAGGACACCAAGCACGAGATCCAGTCCAAGGACTCCGCCCATGCCGGCAAGGGTCGGCCAGCCGCCTTGCCGGCCTTCAGCCAAAAATAGAGAGAGTAAAGAACAGAAAAGAAAAGGAAAAAAAAGAAATAATAAATAAAAGTTCAAAAATTATTTTAAAAAAAGTCTAGGTTAGTACCGGTTGTACCACATAAAGCGGCCAACATCCACATCAGCAATTTCCAGTCGGATGGACTCGATTGGTATTAATGTAAAAAGGTTTAGAACTAATTTGTCTAATTAAATAATTTATGATTGCGATAAGTTTAGAACTTTTTTGATACTTTTTCAGAAATAAATTACTTTAGCTAAACCATCACAATCATTAATTAATTTTAGGGCAATTACAATATACAATTTTTTTTCTCAAAGAGTCTTATTCATCCTCGATTTGATTGTTGGGTTATACTTCTTCAGCTTCGTAGTCTTTGCTTGCCAATGAGTTCTCGGATTAGCGCTTGCTTGCGGACCGAGCAAGTCAAAACACAGAGAGAGAGAGAGAGAGAGAGAGAGTTCCTTTACTGTGCAACATTGTATTTTATCCTTAGCATACGTGGTCCTTTGTATAAGAAAAAACCACGTAGTTAACATTTAATCAAAAGAATCACGTAATATTTTTTTTATTGCCAAATGCACTTAAATGATCGTGTTTTTCTCCAATGTGACTCTACATGAAATAAGGTATTCTTACATCATTAAACTCTTTCAAAACATCATCATAACAATCGGTTTTACACATAAAATATATAGGCATTTCAAAATAGGGTCTATACATACATAAAAATTATTCTTACACATTTTTCCAAAATATGCATTGTCCTATTATTTCTTATATTTATTAGAAATTTATTACCAAAATATACACAATAATATTATTTCTAGTACACTTCTTAGTAATTACCATCAAAACAAGCATAGAATTAGAGAAGCAAAATCAGATATTTGCAAGGATGGATTAGAAATTTGTTAAAGTGATAATCAAGGGTAGCTTATCAAGTAAAGCTAACAAGTGAACACCTCGCATGACTTAGTCTCACCCAAGCTTTATATATGTGCACACGCGCATGTGATTCAACAATCCAACAGAGGATAAACATTAAGTACATATGTTGTTGAATCCTCTTCTTTTTTTTTTTTTTACGCATCCCACATTTAACACAATTGATATTAATGAAATTATTTTTAGTATATTGCTCATTTCAATAGCGAGAGACAATATATTTTACTATTGGGCATATTCAAAGGCCTGCTAATAACTACTAATTTCATCCATCTACTAACATATTTTGTGGCCACTTAAAGGATGAATGATTAAAGAGGAAATATGAACATATGACCTCACATCCAATATCAATTATGAAGGAGGAAACAAGAACCTTTATGATTACAGCTATCAGACATTGATTGAGATTCATTTTCGCTCAACTCAGATGAATCGAATCTACATATGCAAGAATTTGTCTCTTACTCCCACATCCTAATAATATATATATATATATATAATAAATGCCATACAAAATGAAAATCAGTTTGGGTCGTGTCAATGTCGTTTATTTCACAATGAGATATTCATTGCGTTTGGATATGCCAATATGATCATCGCTAGAAACAACCAATGTCATCCACATATAAAAGCAGCATAACATACCCATGAAATGTGCACCAAACAAAAAAAGTATGGTCATAGGGACTGGATTTGAAGTCAAAAGAATCCATGGTCAAGCCTAAATTGGAATGCCACACACAAGGACCCATTTCAAGCTATAAGATGCTCTACATAGAGGATGCACTTTGTTGGAAGGACGAGTATTTATAAGAGGAGGCATCTAGTAAACTTTCTCAATACAATGACCATTTCATGAATATAATTTTATCATTCATCTAGAACAAAGACCAACACTTAACAGCAAAATAGTAAAAATATTGCGAACAAAAATAATGGGAGAAGTAAACTACAATGGTCATGTCGACAAGGAAAAAATTACAAACTTGAATCAGATTTTGCACTCATGATCTTGTCATATCAGCATATCATCATCATGATCCTAGAAAGAGCAGAGTGGTTCCAAATGTTTTTTGTCAAATTATGGTATCGTTTGATATTAATTAGTATGTGGGAGCAAGAGACAAATTCTTGTATATATAGATTTGATTCATCGTGAACTGAGTGAAAATGTACCTCAATCATGTTCCCTCCCACTATCTACACCAAATAGCTATAATGTTTCCTCCTTAATTATTGATCTTTGGATGTCAAGTCATATGTTCATGTTTCCTCTTCAATCGTTGATCCTTTAAAGGATCCCAAAATATGTTAGTAGATGGATAAAATTAGCAACAACCAAATAATTAGCATAACTTTGAATATGCCAAATAGCAAAATATATGTCTCATCGCTATTGAAATAAGCAATTAGTTACTTACTAAATGTGATTCTACCAATATCAATGGTGTTAAATGTGGATGCGTTAAAAAGGATTCAACATGTGTACTTAATGTTTATCTTCTGTTTGATTGTCGAATCACATGTGCACGCGCATTCATGTAAAGCTTACACGAGATTGAGTCATATGAGAGGTTCATGTGTCAACTTTACTTGGTAAACTGCCTTTGATTATTACCTTATCAAATTTTTAATCCATCCTTGCAAATCTCTGATTCTGCATCTCTAATCTCATGTGTCTTTTGATAGCACCCTCTAATGGGTGTACAAGAGATAATATAATCATGTATATTTTGATAATAAATCTCTAATGGTTATTTAAGAAATATTAGACTAATGCATATTTTGGCAAGATTTTTTAAAATAATTTTTATGTATATAAGGACTCTATTTTGAAATGCATAAATATTTTGAGTAAAACTAATTGTTCGGGCGCTTTTTGTTGATGTTTGGCATTTTCAAAACTTGAACAAATGGAGTTTCGGATTGAATAAGAATGTTCAAACAAAATGAGGGAGGACTAAAACGACACTTTGACATCTTGGATCAATAATTGAAGAGGAAACTTGAACCTACGATTTGACATCCAAGATGAATGATTGAAGAGGAAATAGGGACATGTGATTATAGCTATAGAAAAATATGTGTCATGTTGAACCCAAATAAATAAGTGGGATGGACAATGATCGAGATTCATTCCACTTCAAACACAAGTTGTCCTCAGCTCCCATGTCCTAATCAAAATAGAAAAAATGCCATACAACATGAAAATCAGTTTGGGTCTTGTTAAGGATCGATGATGTTGTGAGGGAAAAATCTTATCTAAGTCAATAATTTTCGCCTTGTTGACATGACAATTGTAGTTTACTTCTTCCATTACCTTTCCACGTTTGCATCCACACCACAAACCCATTCCATCTACTTGTCTACACCCATTGTAGATGCTCTTCCATTGAAATTCAAAATGTATATATGTAGGTTTGACAATTATTTTAAATACTTATTCCAAAAATCTGCACAATCATTGAATATAATTTCTATCATGGAATATAGAAATTTGAACATTTAATTTTTCTTCTTGAATATTATTTTGGTATCTAGATGGAAGAATTTATTCCATCAACGACAAATATTTTAAAATAAATACTATGTCTAATTAAGTAACTATTGTAAACATTTATTGCCCACATATGCCCAACCGCAGGGTAGAAATTTTTAAATATTTAATATTTCTTTGTAGGCTCTCTTGAGATTTATGAGAGAATCGAAATAATCAATACATTAATAACACTAGTTATTGAAATTAATGTAGATATAGGACTTTATTCTTATGAATTATAGAGTAATTAGAATTATACCCTATATCGGATTTTTTCACATCGATTATGAAGTAGAAGGGATATATCTACCAAAGATCATGGAAAATTCATTTAATTATACGTGAATATTTCAAAATAGAGTCTATTTATATGTAAAAATTATATTTAAACATTTATTATCAAATCATGGATAGTTCTATTATTCTTGTACATCGAAGATTTATCGATACTATTTTGGGCCAAATATGACTTTGAAATAATTTACTTGTCAATATGAGCCCAACATGAGATCTTTTGATATTATTTGTCAAAAATGAGTCAAATATGAAACAAGGTATTCTTACATTATTAAATTCTTTCAAAACATCATCATAACAATTGGTTTTACAAATAAAATATATAGGCATTTTCAAAATAGGGTCTATATATACATACAAATTATTCTTACACGTTTTTCCAAAATATGCATTGTTCTATTATTTCTTATATCTATTAGAGATTTATTACCAAAATATACACAATAATATTATTTCTAGTACACTTCTTAGTAATTACCATCAAAACAAGCATAGACTTAGAGATGCAAAATCAGATATTTGCAAGGATGGATTAGAAATTTGTTAAAGTGATAATCATGGGCAGCTTATCAAGTAAAGCTAACACATGAACACCTCACATGACTTAATTTGGCCTAAGCTTTATATATGGGGGTAAGTACACTAAAAGTGTCAAAAGTTGTGTACGACGCTTACTTTAGTGCCAAAAGTTTTTTCCAAATCACTTAAGTGCTACTTAAAAAAAAAAAACGATCATTTAAGTGTCAACTCCGGTCCGAATTGCTGGAAATCCTACGTGGCTATATTTTATTAATTTCTCAATTCTACGTGGCTCACTGGCGTACCTAGTCAGCATATAACCCTAAACAATGTCATCCAAAAGTTATAAATAGTGATTATTTAAGTGCCAAATTTTATTAAAAGTGATCATTTGAGTGCCAAATTTTGTTTAAAGTGATTACTTTAATGCCAGTCGTTGTTAAAAGACAATCACTTCAGTGCCAAGCATCCCACGTGAATTGGATTTTTTAAAAATTTTGCCAAGTCATATTATAATTTTAATTATAAATAACACGTAATCAGTTTAGCCAGAATTTCTCGCCGTTGAAACTAAAGTGATCGTTTTTCCTCTGATTTAGCATTTAAGTGAGCCGGCGAAAACTTTTGGCACTAAAGTGTGCGCCGTATACAACTTTTGACACTTCTAGTGTACTTATCCCTTATATATGTGTACATGCGCATGTGATTCAACAATCCAACAAAGGATAAGCATTAAGTACATATGTTGTTGTATCTTTTTTCTTCTTTTTTTACGCATCCCACATTTAACACAATTGATATTAGTGAAATTATTTTTAGTATATTGCTCATTTCAATAGCGAGAGACAATATATTTTATTATTGGGCATATTCAAAGGTGTGCTAATGACTACTAATTTTATCCATCTATTGACATATTTTGTGGCCAGTTAAAGGATCAATGATTGAAGAGGAAATATGAACATATGACCTCACATCCAAGATCAATTATGGAGGAAACAAGAACCTTTATGATTAAAGCTATTGGGCATTGATTGAGATTCATTTTCGCTTAACTCAGATGAATCGAATCTACATATGCAAGAATTTGTCTCTTACTCCCACATCCTAATAAAAAATAAATATAAAAAGATAAATGCCATACATCATGAAAATCAATTTGGGTCGTGTCAATGTCGTTTATTTCACAGTGAGATATTCCTTGAGTTTGGCTATGCCAATATGATCATCACTAGAAACAACCAATGTCATCTACATAAAAAAGCAGCATAACATACTAGGGGTGTGCAAGAGAACCGGGATCCGCCCCGACTGCCTGGAACAGGACCGGAACCACCCGGAACCGGCGGTTCTTGAGGGAATCAGTCTGGTTCCCGGTTCCAATTTATGGGAACTAGTGGTTACCGGTCTGATTCCCAATTCCATGGGCAGATCCGTCCACCCACCCACCCGAACCGGACCGACTAATTTTTAATATTAAAAAAAATACTAATAACAAACCCTAATTAGGCTATTGATTTGTCTATTTCGGTGATCTTTGAACGTGGTATTTAGCTAGGTTTTTTGCCAAGTTCTTCGTTTGAGTTCGGGAAGTTGTGTAAGTTTGTGAGTTTAGAAGATATCTTTGTACCATGTGAGATATGGTTGGGGTTTTTTTATGCAGCTAACCTATTTGATGGATAGAAGTTTTAGCTGGGTGTAATTTTATCAGTCAGTGTATGTGCCCGCAACATTGACTTTATGTTTCCCATTCGTGGGTGTGGAATGCGTTTTCTTTCCCTGCTAAATTCATGGTGTTCGTTGCTTCTTAAAGCTAAATTTGTTCCACAAAGCAAGTGAAAGCGGTTTGTCGATACGAAGATGAACCGGTTCCATGGATCCACCCGAGAACCGGACCAGACCGGCGGTCCGGTTCCCCGGTGGATCCATCCACAAACAGGTGGATCCCGGTTCCAATTTTTCGAAACCGGTCCTTAGCGGGCGGTTAATGGTTCTAAGTAGGGAACCGCCCACCCTGCCCATGCACACCCCTATAACATACCCATGAAATGTGCACCAAGCAAAAAATGTATGGTCATAAGGACTGCATTTGAAGTCAAGAGAATCCATGGTAAAGCCTAAATTGGAATACCACGCACAAGGACCCATTTAAAAACATAAGATGCTCTACATAGAGGATGCACTTTGTTGGAAGGATGAGTATTTATAAGAGGAGGCATCTGGTAAACTTTCTCAATACAATGACCATTTATGAATATATTTTTAGCATTCATCTAGAACAGAGACCAACACTTAACAGCAAAATAGTAAAAATATTGTGAACAAAAATAATGGGAGAAGTAAACTATAATGGTCATGTTGACAAGGAAAAAATTACTGATTCGAATCAGATTTTGCTCTCATGATCTTGTCATATCAACATATCATCATCATGGTCCCAGAAAGAGCAGAGTGGTTCCAGATGTTTTTTTTGTCAAATTATGGTATCGTTTGATATTGATTAGTATGTAGGAGCAAGAGACAAATTCTTGTGTATGGAGATTTGATTCATCGTGAGCTGAGTGAAAATGTACCTCAATTGTGGTCCCTCCCACTATATACACAAAATAGCTATAATGTTTCCTCCTTAATTATTGATCTTTGGATGTCAAGTCATATGTTCATGTTTCCTCTTCAATCGTTGATCCTTTAAGGGATCCCAAAATATGTCAGTAGATTGATAAAATTAGCAACAACCAAATAATTAGCATAACTTTGAATTCGCCGAATAGCAAAATATACGTCTCATTGCTATTGAAATAAGCAATTAATTATTTACTAAATGTGATTCCACCAATATCAGTGGTGCTAAATGTGGGATGCGTTAAAAAAGGATTCAACATGTGTACTTAATGTTTATCTTCTATTTGATTGTTGAATCACATGTGCACGCGCATTCATATAAATGTCACGCCCCGAAGCTCAAGCACATGCACATCCCTCAGTGGTCGATAAAATTGTGACATCCTAAGATGCGTTACCGACCCATTCATTTTAATGCACATTAGGAAGTGAATAAACAAATCCCCATACAACACTCAATTGGGATAGAAAAACAGGATACAAATTTTCACAAAAACATCTTTTATAAACAAATTGAGTTTATATACAATACTAGTCTATAAACAAATGTCTACTCCAAAAAGAAGAGTCACCCAGGATATAAAAATGGGCCCTAAGTTTTTGCTTTTACCTTTTCTTTAGCAAAAGCTGTTTGATGTGTGATAGTAGCATGTTGAATTTGTAAGGACGACGAATGCATGATGCTTTCTTGCTGAGGCACAAGGTATGCCTCTTGATTACTACATTAGCTTTGGCATGAGAATCCCTTTCTTGATGATGTATCTTGATTCCTTTGTTGAAAGGTTTGCCAAAGAAGCATGCAGATCGAGAGATAAATGGAGAGGAGTGATCAGGCAGAACACTTGCTCTTGTTGCAAAAGAACAATCATGACCCGTGTGCATGAGCTTCTCTGGCTATCTGGTGCAGGATCCAGATGGAGCTGTTCCTAATTTGAAAATATTCGCATACGATGGGCATAGATTCTACATCATTTTGACCGCCCCAAACCAATAACATTTTCCATCCCTAAAACAATAACAGACGGATTTCTTGGAACCCCTGATTGGTATAATATGTTTGGTTCCCATGTGCTTTCATAAAGGAAATCAAATGAAGAAAATGGCCATCACAAACATGTAGTACATGCTGTGTATGAGTTCTGTTGCTTGTTCAATACTGTAAACATGCCATTTGGCCCTCATGTCGAGTGAGACCACGTACAGAGCAAAATTTAAGAATTCCTTCATAGCGAACCTCAATACCATGAAAGCAACTACCCAAGTTTATCACAAAACTAGGAAATAAAGGTTGCTTCACTTTGATTTTTAACTTTCACTGGGAGAAAATCGCGTGTAATAAGGTCAATGTGCTCTTAATCCACTAAGCAAACATCCCTATCGAAATGAACAAGGAGAGTGGCCCATTAATTATTGAACAGTTCCACTGAAAAATCATGCTGCATGGATGCAGTTGAATCTAGCCCCCGACCACCATATAATGGTCTATGTATTCATCTCATTCCTAGTCCTCTTCGAAAACTCAAGGAAATTTCTTCCTTGAACTAACCATGCTGTCCAATCCTCTAGGAAAGCTAGATGAAACTCCTCCCCAATGCCCCCCACTCAATCATTTACACCAGAAGAAAATATTTGGTAAACAGCTCATATCACGACTTGCAATAATCTATTGAATGGATGGCACGTGTCACCCTAGGGGCCCACTGCTAGAAATTTTAGTAGTGTCTCTCTCTACTTTGCAAAAATGGACTTTGCAGCTCCTTTAACTTTGACACATTGAATATGTAAGGACGACCAATGCATGATGCTTTCTTGCTGATGCACAAGGTATGCCTCGTAATTACTACATTAGCTTTGGGATGAGAATCCCTTCCTTGATCAATGCCAGTTGTTGTTAAAAGACAATCACTTCTGTGCCAAGCATGCCAAGTGGAAATGCCACATGGACTGGATTTTTTTAAAAAAATTCCAAGTCGTATTATAATTTTAATTATAAATGACATGTAATCAGTTTAGCCAGAATTTCTTGTCGTTGACACTAAAGTGACCGTTTTTCCTCTAATTTAGCACCTAAGTGAGCCGGCGAAAACTTTTGATACTAAAGTAAGTGCCGTACACAACTTTTGGCACTTCTAGTGTACTTATCCCTTATATATGTGTATAGCGCATGTGATTCAACAATCCAACAAAGGATAAGCATTAAGTACATATGTTGTTGTATCCTTTTTTTTTTACTCATCCCACGTTTAACACAATTGATATTAGTGAAATTATTTTTAGTATATTGCTCATTTCAATAGTGAGAGACAATATAATTTATTATTGGGCATATTCAAAGGTGTGCTAATGACTACTAATTTTATCCATCTACTGACATATTTTGTGGCCAATTAAAGGATCAATGATTGAAGAAGGAAATATGAACATATGACCTCACATACAAGATCAATTATGGAGGAAACAAGAACCTTTATGATTAAAGCTATTGGACATTGATTGAGATTCATTTTCGCTCAACTCAGATGAATCGAATCTACATATGCAAGAATTTGTCTCTTACTCCCACATCCTAATAATAAAATATAAAAAAATAAATGCCATACAACATGAAAATTAGGTTGGGTCGTGTCAATGCTGTGTATTTCACAATGAGATATTCCTTGAGTTTGGATATGCCAATATGATCATTGCTAGAAACAACCAATGTCATCTACATATAAAAGCAGCATAACATACCCATGAAATGTGCACCAAACAAAAAAAGTATGATCATAAGGACTGGATTTGAAGTCAAGAGAATCCATGGTAAAGCCTAAATTGGAATGCCACGCACAAGGACCCATTTAAAAACATAAGATGCTCTACATAGAGGACGCACTTCGTTGGAAGGACAAGTATTTATAAGAGGAGGCACCCGGTAAACTTTCTCAATATAATGACCACTTACGAATATATTTTTAGCAGTCGGCTAGAACAAAGACCAACACTTAACAGCAAAATAGTAAAAATATTGCGAACAAAAATAATGGGAGAAGTAAACTACAATGGTCATGTCGACAAGGAAAAAATTACTGATTCGAATCAAATTTTGCTCTCATGATCTTGTCATATCAGCATATCATCATCATGGTCCTAGAAAGAGCAGAGTGGTTCTAGATGTTTTTTGTTAAATTATGGTATCGTTTGATATTGATTAGTACATGAGAGCAAGAGACAAATTCTTGTATATGGAGATTTGATTCATCATGAGCTAAGTGAAAATGTACCTCAATTATGGCCCCTCCCACTATCTACACCTAATAGCTATAATGTTTCCTCCTTAATTATTGATCTTTGGATGTCAAGTCATATGTTCATGTTTCCTCTTCAATCGTTGATCCTTTAAAGGATCCCAAAAAATATCAGTCGATGGATAAAATTAGCAATAACCAAATAATTAGCATAACTTTGAATACGCCGAATAGCAAAATATACATCTCATTGCTATTGAAATAAGCAATTAGCTATTTACTAAATGTGATTCCACCAATATCAATGGTGCTAAATGTGGGATGGGTTAAAAAGGATTCAACATGTGTACTTAATGTTTATCTTCTGTTTGATTGTTGAATCACATGTGCACGTGCATTCATATAAAGCGTCACGCCCCAAAGCTCAAGCACATGCACATCCCTCGGTGGTCAATAAAATTGTAATGTCCCAGGACGCGTCGCTGACTCATTCATTTTAATGTACATGCGGAAGTGAATAAACAAATCCCCATACAACACTCAATTGGGATAGAAAACCATGATACAAATTTTCACAAAAACATATTTTATAAACAACCTGAGTTTATATACAATACTAGTCTATAAACAAATGTCTACTTCAAAAAGAAGAGTCACCCAAGAGATGAAAATGGGCCCTAAGTTTTTGCTTTTCCCTTTTCTTTTGCAAAAGCTGTTTGGTGTGTGTGATAGTAGCATGTTGAATTTGTAAGGACGACGAATGATTGATGCTTTCTTGCTGATGCACAAGGTATGCCTCTTGATTACTGCATTAGCTTTGGTATGAGAATCCCTTTATTGATGATGTATCTTGATTCCTTTGTTGAAAGGTTTGCCAAAGAAGAATGCAGATCGAGAGATAAATGGAGAGGAGTGATCGGGTAGAACACCTGCTCTCGCTGCAAAAGAACAATTGTGACCCGTGTGCATGAGCTTCTCTGGCTATCTCGTGCAAGATCCAGATGGAGCTGTTCCTAATGTGAAAGTATTCAGATACAATGGGCATAGATTCTACATCATTTTGACCACCCCAAACCAATAACATTTTCCATCCCCAAAACAATAACAGATGGATTTCTTGGAACCCCTGATTGGTTAATATGTTTGGTGCCCATGTGCTTTCATAAAGGAAATCAAATGAAGAAAACGACTGTCACAAACATGTAGTACACGCTGTGTATGAGTTCTGCTGCTTGTTCAATACTATAAACATGCCATTTGGCCCTCATGTCGAGTGAGACCACGTACAGAGCAAAATTTAAGAATTCCTTCATAGCGAACCTCAATACCATGAAAGCAATTATCCAAGTCTATCACAAAACTTGGAAATAAAGGTTGCTTCACGTTGATTTTTAACTTTCACTAGGAGAAAATCACGTGTAATAAGGTCAATGTGCTCTTAATCCACTAAGCAAACATCCCTATCGAAATGAACAAGCAGAGTGGCTCCATAAATATTGAACAGTTCCACTGAAAAATCATGCTGCATGGATGCAGTTGAATCCAGAAAGGCGCCCACTCAAATTGGCAGTCGCAAGAGATTGTACCTAGTTCATCGCAGCAAAGAATCAAGAAATCACCACCTTCCGTCTGAGTTGGTGGTGGGGGGAAGACCACCCATATAATGGTCCATGTATTAATCTCATTCCTAGTCCTCTTCGAAAACTCGAGGAAATTTCTTCCTTGAACTAACCATGCTGTCCAATCCTCTAGGAAAGCTAGATGAAACTCCTCCCCAATGCCCCCCACTCAATCATTTACACCAGAAGAAAATATTTGGTAAACAGCTCATATCACGACTTGCAATAATCTATTGAATGGATGACACGTGTCACCCTAGGGGCCCTAGAAATTTTAGTAGTGTCTCTCTCTACTTTGCAAAAATGGACTTTGCAGCTCCTTTAACTTTGACACATTGAATATGTAAGGACGACCAATGCATGATGCTTTCTTGCTGATGCACAAGGTATGCCTCGTAATTACTACAGTAGCTTTGGGATGAGAATCCCTTCCTTGATCATGTGCCTTGATTTCTTTGTTGAAAGGCTTGCTAAAGAAGTATGCAGATCAAGAGATAAATGGACAGGAGTGGTCAGGCAGAACACTGCTCTCACTACAAAACAATAATCATGCCCCGTGCGGAAGAACTTCTCTCGGTATCTGGTGTGGATCCAGATGGAGCTATTCATGATTGTCTTGAATATGTTTGGATATATTCGCATACGTGGGCATAGATTCTATATGATTTTGGTCGTCCATATCGATCACATTTTCACTCACAAAATAATAACAAAACAAAAAAATTTCTTGGAATCACTGATGAGTATAGAAGGGGATAATTAAAAAAAAAAAGTGATTAACCTATTGTATGACCGCCAATTCAATGATAGATCTTTCGGTTTAACCAATTTATTTATAAATATTTTGATAATTCCTCCATTTAATCATTCTAACCAATTTAATTAGAAATCACTAGCATGGATACCACTGTCCTACTTGGCAAAGCGAGGCTCCGGGCCAACGACCGCTAACTTTACCGATAGCCAGGAGGGGCTCCACACCTTTCCCCCAACAATTGGCAAAGATTGCCGGCTTAGAGTTGGAAAAACAGAGAAAATTCAGAAAAAAATTATTTAAAAAAATTATAAAAATTGTCCAAATCAGTCATGGCTAAAATTGGCCGGAATGACTATATTGACAAATTATCAAAATGTTTTAAACTAAATTTGACAAATTGAAAGATTTATAAATAAATTGATATTTGTATGATAAATTTTGGACTTTTTTTTTTTAAATAATTTTCACGGATCCTAACTTTTACTCGGAGAAAATTCGGTGTGCTCCAACTACAAAAGAGGTTTTTTTGCGAGAGACGTACTAGGATACGAAAAGACAACGTGCGGAGGACTGAATTTGAATTGATTTTGCGAGAGACGTACTAGAACGAATGTTGAGTTTCTCTCTATCCCGAGCGTGATAGAAACCCCCTTTTCCCCAAAAACCCACTCGATTGAACCCTAAACCCCACTCCCATGGACGATCCTCGACTGTTTCCTCTAGATTAACCATCCCCAACCTTCAACCTTCGCTGCATTCACCCATAGCGACTGGGATGGAGATTCGAATGGCCTCTCTTTCAACTTCAACGGAGGTCTAAGGAAGATCCCCTTCTGCTTTCAGCGAAATCTTCTATGTCGCAACTTCAAGGTGAAAAATGCTGTTCCTCTTTGGTTGATAGCAGCTGGTAAGGTGCGTGACCCTGTAGCCCTATAGTTTGATTATGTGCATCCTGTCCATTTGAAGAGAATCCCTGCAACACACAAGCACCGAAACCCTATTTAGACCTAGAAGTACCAAAAACCAAACCAAAAGCATTCATCTACAGGCTTCCTTCTGCCTCTATTACCGGAACCTATCAACCCGCAAAATCCCAATACAGACACAAACCAGCCATCGAGCTCCCTTCATTCCAGAATTTTTAACTTGTTACACCCATTAAAATAGGCACAATTGGTAGAAAATGGCAGGGGGGAGGATAACCACCTACGAATGGTTGCACTATGTAGGAGAATGGGTGATTTATGGTCTGAAGAGGATATAACAGATCTAGGGGTAGACATCCTAGAGCAAGAACGGCAAGAAAGTGAACGAACTCTCTATGGCAAGCTTTACTCCAAGCCAAACGTTAATTTCCCGGCTTTTCTGGACACTATGACAAGAGCTTGGAAAGTTGATTCAGTTAAATGTGAGCATATTGAAACAGGTTTCTTCTCTTTCTTATTCAACTCCATTGAAGAGAAAAAAAGGGTATTAGAATCGGGGCCGTGGTCTTTCTCAAGTAATATGCTAGTCCTTAAGGAAGGAGATCCGAACGTACCTGAGCATTGCTATGAATTCTCGCACTATGCATTCTGGGTGCACATTATAGGCCTTCCTCGAGCCAGGGTAACTGAAGATTCCATCCGGCGATTAGCTTCCAAACTGGGGCAAGTTGAAGAAATCAAAATAGAAGCACGAAACAAAATAGCTCGGAAAACTAGTAAAGCAAAGGTGTTGTTGAATCTGTCAAATCCACTCAAAACAGGTACCATTATCATTGTAGGGGACAACAAATGGTGGATAGAATTTAAGTATGAAAGGTTTCCACACTTCTGTTTTTCTTGCGGACGCATTGGACATTATGCTAACTATTGCCCAGAAATACCTTACGAGGAAACCGGCTTAGCTCAAGATCAGCCAGGGCGTTATGGGGCGTGGTTGAAGGCAGAGGCCCGAGATGTTAACCCCTACTGGAAGACCTTCTATGGGAAAATAGAACTCTCTATCATGGATGAGGAGGTTGTGCCAGAAACTCCAATCATGGCTACTAATACACCCCTGAGAACAGAGCCAATAGAAACGAATGATTTAGCTATAGTCCTGGTCCATCCTACTGTGAAGGAGAACCAATTTGAGACCCCAAAGACAAACCTAACATCACCAAACAGCAGTAAAAGACTACAGCAAAACAACATGCTACTTCTCTCTTCTTCAGGAATTAAGGAGGAACACACGAAGGCAAAGAAAGGAAAGGCTGTGTATAAGGCTCCAGTGGTTAAAAAACAGAAGCGACCTTGCCCGTATGAGAAGAAGACCTCACCGGATCTCTCAATGGATGAAAAACAACTCCTAGATGCCCCAGTTTTGTCATGGGAAGGGGCTAATGCATGGGCTTTGGTGGCTGGCCCTAATAAGCCACCCGATCAAAGATGAAACTACTAAGCTGGGGGTACACCCTTGACAGTTCAGCACCTGAGAGCCCTAGTGGCTCAGGAAAAGCCCAACATGGTTTTCCTCATGGAAACCAAGAATAAATCATATGTTATTAATAGAGTGCAGAGAAGGATCCAGCTCCCACACTCTCTGATTATCGAACCAGTTGGTATTGCGGGAGGTCTAGCCCTACTGTGGGATGAGGAAGTGAAAGTGGATGTGCACAGCAGCTCAAACGAGGTCATTCATGTCAAATGTCAAGATGTAATTGGTGGCTACTCCATGTGGATATCTTTTCTACACGCATCAACTAATTTCCAAGAGAGATTGCGGCTTTGGAACTCATTGCAAGATAGCAACTATAATAACACATTTCCATGGTTGTGCATAGGTGACTTTAATGAAGTGCTTTACCATTGGGAGAAAGTAGGAAGGCGAGAGGCAGACCGCTATAGAATGGCAGCTTTCCGAAGCTTCTTAGACGCTTGCTCACTGATGGATATTGAAAGTAAGGGTTGCTCCTTCACCTAGTCAAACAATAGGGAAGGTAATGAACTAGTAAAAAAGAGACTGGACAGAGCAATGTGCAATATGGAATGGAGAACTATTTACCCTAATGCGGAGGCCTTTGCTTTCCCGGCAATAGGGTCCGACCACAGTCCTATCCTTTTATCCTTAAATCCACTAGAGTTGCGAAGGAAGAAACCCTTTCGCTTCGAGACATACTGGCTAGAACATCCAGAATGTGAGAATGTGGTCAAGCAAGCTTGGAATGGAAATCACATAGATACACTCACTATGGCAGGCAAAACAAGGCGGGTGGCTGCTGAATTAAGTAAATGGAGTAGGAGGATCTTCCAGAATGCTCAAAAACATATTCATCCACTCAGGTGCAGGCTCCAAACTTTGATGAACAGTACTACAAGGGAGCAAAATAGAGAGGAAATCAACCACATTACAAGGAAAATTGAAGAACTATGGCGACAAGAAGAAATGTATTGGTGTATGAGGTCGCGAATTCAATGGTTAAAGTGGGGAGACCAAAATTCCAAGTTTTTTCATGCTACAACAGTGCAGAGGAGACAACGTAACAAAATATCCATGCTACGAATCAATGATCAGACCTGGTGCAGGGACCTCTCTACCCTTAAACAACATATTCGTGATTTCTATCAATCCCTTTTTAGTTCGGTGGGAGAAAGGAACTACCAACCGGTATTAGATCAATGTACAACGATGGTGCATGAGGATATGAATGCTGACCTGATCAAAACAGTTACACGAGACGAAGTAAAAGCAACAGTTTTCTAGCTAGGGGCTACAAAAGCACCGGGCCCAGACGGACTTAATGGAGTATTTTATCAGAATCACTGGCCTATTATACATGAAGACATATACAACATGGTTCATTCTTTCTTTGAGCAAGGTACTTTTGATCCTATGCTTAATAGAACGCATATTACCCTCATCCCCAAAGTCACAAATCCAGAAGAGATCACCCAATTTAGGCCTATAAGTCTGTGTAATTTTAATTACAAGATCATAGCAAAGGTGTTGGCCAATAGACTGAAACCATGGCTTCCAGACCTTATTTCAGCAGAGCAAAGTGCCTTCTTAAAAAACCGCTAGATACAGGACAACATTTTCATAGTCCAGGAGGTGATACATCAACTTAGGGTGAGAAGGAGAAGACGTAATTTTCAGGCCATCCTAAAACTCGACATGCAGAAGGCTTATGACAGGATCGAGTGGGATTTTTTATGTGATTATATGCTAAAATTGGGGTTTAATGCTAAGTGGGTAGGCTGGATAAAGTATTGCATCTCATCGGTGTCTTTTAGCATCCTGATTAATGGAGAACCCTCTGCTGTCTTTCAACCTACCCGAGGAATTCGACAAGGCGATCCTCTTTCCCCCTACTTATTTATTATCATGGCCAATGTCCTATCAACCCTTATGGGAAAAGCAGTTTCAGATGGAAGCATTAGGGGCATCCGCTTGAACCACACATGCCCAACTTTCTCACATCTTCTCTTTGCTGATGATGCAATTTTTTTCCTAAATGGAACGATTGGAGAAGCTCAGAATGTGGCTAATGTGCTAAATCAGTATTGCTATGTGTTGGGACAAGCAATAAATCTAAACAAATCAGGGTTGTTCACAGGAAGAGATTACCCACAAAGATTAAAGCAGAACCTAGCAGCTGAATTGAGAGTTCCACTTATAGATAAAACAGGAAAATACTTGGGTATTCCATCTGAATGGGGTCAAACCAAAAAGCAAATGCTTGCATGGATCCTCACTAAAGTTGAACGGAAACTCGAAGGATGAAAGAGAGGCTGATTTCAAAAGTAGGGAAGGATGTTCTTATCAAGACAGTTATTCAAGCCCTACCTCAATATGCTATGTCTATATTCAAGATTCCAGCATCTATTTGCAGAACAATTGAGCAAAGAATAGCCTCCTTTTGGTGGAAACATAATGCAGCTAGAAGAGGTATATACTGGAAAAAGTGGGAAGATCTGAAAAGAAGGAAAGATTGTGGGGGCCTTGGTTTTAAAGATTTAATGGCCTTTAACAAAGCAATGCTGGGGAAGCAAGCTTGGAGATTTGTTCAAACATCGGATGCATTATGGTGCAAAGTGCTCAAAAGCATTTATTTCCCTAGAGGAGATTTCTGGTTAGCAAACAAAGGCTATCGACCTTTGTGGGGGTGGCAAAGTCTATTGATGGGAAGAGATGCGATTGAACCTGATTCTAAATGGGAAGTGGGGGATGGGCAACACATAAGAATACGACAGGATACCTAGCTACCGTCCGGAAACTATATGGCCCTGCAAATCGAAATGAACCAAGGGTGGTGGCTGATTTAATTGATCAGGAGGCACGAGAATGGGATGTCCAAAAAGTGAACAACCTATTTCCGGAAGAGATTGCCACAGAGATCCTAACCATTCCTATCAGCATAACACCTTCTTCAGACAAGCTAGTATGGATTGCAAACAGCACTGGAACCTACACTGTGAAAAGTGGCTATAACAGAATACACAACAAGGCTGCCACCACCAATCCAAATATACCATCATCTTCCTACCAAATACCTAAGGTGCTATGGCATGAGATATGGCACATTTAGACATTTCCCAAAATTCGCTTCTTCCTTTGGAATCTATGCACCAATACACTTCCTACGAAGGAAAATTTGTATAGAAGACAAATGCTAAATGACCCTACCTGTCAGGTGTGCAGACAAGCCCCGGAATCAGCAGAGCACCTCTTCACTCTCTGCGCCTGGACCAAGAACATATGGTCAAATCCTTCTCTCCATGCCGACACATCCCCAGAGCGAATCACCCGTATAGACAAGTGGATTGTCGAAAACCTTACCTCACGAGCCGATCAACACTCAAAAGCCCTATTCGCGGGAGCGCTCTGGCAGATCTGGAAGTGCCGAAACAGAGCGATCTTCCAAGGACGCCAACCAAACCCTACGGAAGTTAAAGCTGAAATGAGCCTTACAGCAGATCTCTTCTTAAAATGGAACAAACCGGGGAAGGAAAATGGACGAAACTCACCGAATACCCACAATCCAGAGCTGAAATGGAAACCACCTGCAGCAAAGGAGATGAAAATCAACGTCGACTGCTCTTGGTGTGAGTCGACCAAGGCGGGTTCGATCGCGGGAGTTTGCAGAAACAGCGCCGGAACCCTCACCCATGGATTCACGAAGCCGATTCTTGCTCCGTCCGTGTGGGTCGCCGAAGCCCTAGCCTTAAGAGAAGCGGTACTTTGGGTGAGAAATAGAAGACTCGCATGAACAGGGGAGGACTTGCAACTTCAAGGAACTGATCTGCACGTGGTTATTTCATCAGATAACTTATCTCTCACAAATAGCTTATTAGGCCTTGAAGAACCACCATGGCTGGGCCGGCCCATTGTAACAGACTGCAGAGGAATTCTGGGCCAACTAAATGGAGTACCCATCACCTATGAGCCACGAGACACCAACAAAGCCGCGGACTGGGTTGCCAAGGCCCACCGAACTAACTCACTTCCTAGCAATTGGACGGCTAATCCTCCTCTATCTTTATGTTTGATCTTATGTTTATACATGCCTACTTATGGTACCCCTTTAGCGGGTTAGTAATGAAATTATCATCTATCGACCAAAAAAAAAAAAATTTCGGTGTGCTCTTAATCCACTGTGCAAACATACCCATCGAAATGAACAAGGAGAGTGGCTCCATAAATACTGAGAAGTTACGCTGAAACCCCGTGCTGAATGGAGAATGCAGTTGAATCCAGAGAGGTGCCCACTCAAACAGGAGGTCGAGAGAGATTGCACCTTGTCCATCACAGCGAAGAATCAGGAAAGCACCACCAACCGTCCAAGGTGGGGACCATCCGTATGATAGTCTGTAATAATCTCCTCCCTAGTCTTCTTGGAAAACTCAAAGAAATTTCTCCCATGACTAACCATGCTGTCCAATCCTCTGGGAAAGCTCGAAGAAACTCTCCCACCGTGCCCCAGTTCCCACTCAACCATTTAAGCCATTTCTTTTTCGAAAGCCCACAGAAATTCCTACGCAACACGCACAACCTCCAGTCTCCTTGCCTGTCTTTTGCTGAATGGCGGAAAAACACTTACTAATAAGTGAATTAGCTCCGACAGATTCTTATGACGATGGCGCGGGACAGGTTGTTTCGTCGGAAACTTCCATTGACTATTCCTCGTGTAGACCACTCTTACACTTAATTTTTTTTTCCTATCCGCGACTGAAAATGCCACGGGGGAAGTAGTTTTCCTAGTGAATTGGTAATTTTCTTCTTCTTCTTTTTTTTTTTCATTTTCCAAGTTAAATGAAAATTGAAAAATTAATTGACAACAAATATTACTCAGAAAGGTGCAAGTTTTACTATCAAATAGTTGGTTCAATCCAACGGCACCCCTGATCGAACGAGTACACTTCCTGTAATTATAGGGAAATAATTCTAAAGTTTAAACCACTCAAATTAAAGGCAATTACTTATCCTAAATGTCACAACATATTTATATCACCGTTTAATTAAGGCCTAATACTATATACCGGTTACTTATCACTTAAACAATATGATATATACAATAACATTGGCTTCCGGTGACTAAGAAATTTGGGAGATAGCAGATGCTGTTGGATGTGTAAAATTTGCATGTTGAATTTGTAAGGACGACCACGTATGATGGTTTCTTGCTGATGCGGAAGATATGGCTCATGATTACTAACATCAGCTTCCCTTCCCTGATCATGTTTCTGAATTTCTTTATTGAAAGTTTTGGCAAAGAAGCTTGTAGATGGAGAGGTGAATGGAGAGTAGTGATATTGCCCGGGTAAATAATCTAGTGTGGGATCGAGATGGAGCTGTTCCCGATTGTCTTGAATGTGTTTGAAAATATTACCATACATGGACAGAGATTCTCTATCATTTTGATCTCCCAAATCCATCACATTGTCATCCACAAAACTATAACGAACAATTGTACATTTCTTGGAACCACCGATGGGCGTCAATGTTTTTGCTGCTCCAAAAAGGAACGACATGAAAAACGATGGTCACAAACATCTTACGCACACCGTTATATGATTCTCCTGCTTGTTCATACTGCGAACACAACGCTCAGCGCTATGTCCAGTGAGGCCACGATTAGAACAAAGTTTAAGGATTTCATTGTCGCAAACCTCAATCCCTGAAAGCAATCAACGAAATTTATACAAAAACAGGAATTAAAGGTTGTTCCACTTTGATCCTTACTTTTACTCGGAGAAAATCCTGTGTAATAAGGTCAGTGTGCTCTTAGTCCACTAAGCAAACATCCCCATCGAAATGAACAAGGAAAGTGGCTCCATAATATTGAGAAGTTCCATTGAAACCCCTTGCTGCATGGACAATGCAGTCGAATCCAGAAAGGCGTCCACCCAAACTGGACGTCGGGAGTAACTGGTTCATCGTGGCTCTCCTTTCTAAGTCTCTTCGAAAACTCAAAAATAAAAATAAAAAATTTATCTGCACTAACCGTGCTGTCCAATCCTCTAGTAAAGCTCGAAGAAACTCTTCCGCGGTGTCCCCATTCCCACTTTACCATTTAAGAGATTCCTCTTCGAAAGCTCAGAGAAATTTCTCCGCAACCGCACAGTCTCTTTTGCTGAATGGTTTAGTAATCCAAAAGATTTTTATGACGATGGCTTGGGACAGGTGGATTGATCGGAAACTTCCATGGCTATTCCTCCTCTAAGCCACTCTTGCACTTAATTTTTTTTCCCTATAATTCCGCCACTGAAAATGCCAGCGTCATGGGTAACCGAACGAGTAAACCAACCATAAAGACGAGGCAATAAATTCTAAAGTTTAAAGCAATCAAATTAAAGACAATTACTTTTCCTAAAGGTCACAGCATACTTACATCACCGTTTAATTAAGGCCTAATATTATATACCTGTTGCTTATCACTTAACCAATATAATATACACAATAATACTGACTTCCGGTGACTAAGAAATTTCCAGGAAGTTGCTGGTTTTACTTTTCTTTTCCTTTTTCCCTTTTGGAGGTTAATTTATAGAGAGATTATGGCGATTCTTTGTTGATATGATTCCGTTTTGTTCACCCAAATCAATTACTGTGATAATTGTTTTTGGAAAAAGAAAACTTAATAATGCTAACACGTAGAGATCAACTTAAATAGCCTTGAATGTCGTGTTTAAAACGTATTAAAATATTTCACTTAATTTATTGAGTTATTCGCAAACTCATACTTATCTTAGTATTTCATAGCCAGGGGACGGTATTTGACTTCGCAAGATAATGACTTACGAACAAGGACGGATCTAGCGCGAAGTGGAGGGTCTCCTCCCCCAAGGTCCAAAAATTAACTTCTCCAGTTTATATGTGAAAACTTTGGCGAAAAATAACTTTTTGAAATCATTGGTAAAATCCCTCATGTTGGCCTCCAATGAATCTCTCTTCCGTCCTTATTTAATAAGATAGTGGTCTAGCATGACAGAAATATCTACAATTTCATGTATTCTAACAAGGTATAAATTGTTCTAAGTCAGGTTATCCACACAGGTCAAAAGTAAGGATTTAACCGATTTATGGAACCAATTCATAGACTCTTGTAAAGCATTCCATGAATCTCCAAATAGACATGTTTCTACTTTCATGCCCCTAGATTATAAAAAGAAAAAAGGATTAATATTCTAAAAAACCTCAAATTAGTATACATGTAACAAATTTACCCTAAATTAATTTTTTGACCACCAAAAATCTACATTTGACAAATTTATCTTTAAATGGTATTTTTGTGACAAATTTACTCTATATTAGTTTCCGTTAAATTTTATTGTTAAATTATTAAATTGAATGACACATAACAGTTGACTAGTATACCAGTTAAATCATCTCCGTTTGTTACGCTTATATAATTTTTGTGATTTTTTATGATATTAATCCAATTTAATAGAGGGTATATTTGTCACAAATGTACTAGTTTGAGTTTTTGGCGGTCATATAAATTAGTTTGGGGTATTTTATGGTCAGTTGGGATAAATTTATCACAGATATACTAGTTTTAGGTTTTTTATAATTAAAAAAATAGTTTGTAGTAAATTTATCATACATGTACTGATTTGAAGCTTTTAGGATATTAGCCCAAAGAAAAAAGAAGTTACAAATTCTTTACCAAAACAAAAACAAAAAAAAGAAGTTACAAATTGAGTAAACTCAATGCGTTAGTGTTTGCAAAAAAATTTGTTTGATAAGTAAAGTGAAGATAATAGAGGACAGGGGGCTAAATGGGTTTATTGGCGGTGTTTGCAAGACCATATATCAATATGTATGCTTTATTTTCTGGGAAAAATAAAAAATAGTAATACCTGACCTTGCCGCCAACATGACATCGTCCTTTGTAACCTGGATTCATCTTCTCCCATACGACGTTAAAATGCATCGCACTAGTTCGAGCTGGGCGAGATCTATCTACCGTTACAACATGTCGCACGAGCCTAATGCACCAACATGTAAAATTCTAGCTTTGGTCACTGCAATCACAAAAGCACGGCTTCAGAGCCTGTCATACTAGTTTGAGATTGTAAGAGACTTCTCTACCAATACAACAACTCATATATGCCGATGTGAGATCAGGAGCATATCTGACACCCTACATACCTAAATCAAAACTCATGAACTAATTAGGTCATCACTTGATAGTATATAAAAAATAGATCTTCAAACGTATAATTCATGATTTAATTCAGGGCCACACACATCTATGCGTACATACGTATATCTATCCACGAAATTCAACAGGTGGGGGCATGGTAATTGGACTAGCGTCTTAACAACGCATGTATTTTTAAATGGTTTATTATCCTGATTGTCCATTAATAGTTGAATATGGACAATACAAGCCGATTAAAAAGTACCCCTAAATGTCCACCGCCCAACTTTGCTTTATGTTAAAAAATACAACCACTTAAAAGATGAAGATAACGGTGGAAGACTTTCTTTCGGCGCCTCAAAGCAAGTCTATGTATTCTTTATTAGGCGTCCGTTTGTCCGACTAAACTTTTGTTTTGGCTTTGTCTATTTGGTCTTAAAGCAGATATATGGTCTTTAAATAATGTATCTTCAGGTGTATCAAACATCCTATAAAGATTATCATGTAACAAATTTCTAGATTCGTGGTAACACTGATGTAGTGTTGAACGTGTGTCCAAATGTAAATTGACTGTTTATATGAGGACTACAACATTTAGTGGGATTAATCAAACACTTAAAGATTTTGATGAATACTGCATAACTACACGAAATTTTAGGCCATTTGTTCATTATATATTCGAGTTGGAATCTTGTACAATTCCCTAATAAATTAATCAATGAAATCAATTGACACTTGTAAAGAGAAGCGATAGGGAGATAGCGTCGCCCTCGACTATTTCTCATCTTGTCGTTTGATCAACTAAAGGAGAATTTGTTAATAGCCGCATAAAACCATGGCAACAGGAATTTCCATATAAGAAGTCATAGATATTCGCTACAAATCTTGTAAACCGCTATGAGTTAAAAAGACTTGTACTTAACTGATTCATGGGACAAGAAAGGTGATCCATGAGCCTCTAGGAAACCGAATCTCCAGGCCCTTGCGCGATGATTAAAAACAAAGACTTCCACTTCGATTAATAGGTTTCCATTAAAAAGGCCTTTCTAGCAGAAAAAAAGGGCTTTCTTTGGTCTCGTCCAATTAGCCTTATTTTAATGTGCTGGAAAATACCTTTTCGAAGCATTTCATATATTACAACTAATAAAAAAAGTCACTTAGTTAAGTGAATTAAATCTATGAATAAGCTCGTTACTTATTTTGATAGAAATGTTAATCAATAACCGATTAAGAGATTATTATGGTACACATAGATGTATGTGGCCTTTGCACACAACTGGTCGAGATTGCATAATTTGTTTACTTAAATATTTAGCGTTAAAAATAGTGTTGTGGTGGAGATCGAGGTGGCTGCAGCGGTGGCGGAGGGGCTAAGTGGTGGCAGGTGGATGAGTTGAGACTATTTGTCGCCATGTTCAAGCCAGTGAACGACGGTGTCAGGCCGAGGGAGAGATGTCGGTTGCGGTGATGCATAGCAATGGCGACGGTGGCTGTGATGGCCGTTGAGAATTGATACGTTAGAATTCCCCTAATCCGAATGACACCATCCGATGACATCTTCCTTGAAGGTTCACTTGGCTGAAGAACTATCGAAGATGGTTCTCATCGCTACGTACTCACCGGGGGAAGGCACGAAAGTCTAAAGTTATGATGTTCCAAGAAGTATAGTGGATGTGCAATGATTTTGATTTTGATTTTGATGAAAAGTGGAAGACAGGATGGTTCAAAAGTCAAAGAAGAAGAAGAAGAAGAAGAAACTGCTGGGTGACCTGACCGTTGAATTCTTTTGTTTTGTTGTTTGCTTGATCTTTTTCTTCTCGATTCACTTGTGGGAGAACGGAAACTTCAAAGAAATAGATCAATTTGGCTTTTTGAAAAATATTCTATGAAAGAAATGCCTCTCGCTTGAACTTGATGCTTATATATTCGAGTTCACTCACAAGTACTCTACATCCCAGAATATATAGAGAGACAGTGAGAATGAATCCCAAAGTGTACGAGGCTGCAAAGTTGGGAGACTTTGATTCTCTGAAGGCAATAATTTCAGGAAAAGGAGAGGACATTTTCCACCAAACAACGCCAAAGGAGAATAACATTCTTCATGTTGCGGCTCAATACAAGCAGGTGACTTTCATTACACAAATTCTTAAACGTTCATCAGGGCCGTCCCCTCTTTGGCAGGGTAATTGCAGAGGAGACACTCCCCTACACCTTGCTGCTAAAGCAGGAAGCTGGGAAGCAGTTCAAGTCTTCATTAGTCTAGCAAAGTCACTGCATTGGGTTATTGAAAACGGACAAGTTGACGCATGCAAAGGACTACTTCGAAAGCCCAATTCGCATAAGGATACCGTGCTACACTATGCATTAAGAGGAGGCCATCATGGGGTGGTGAAGTTGCTGATTGAAGAAGATCCTCAACTGTGTAATATTACTAATGCTGCCAATGAGTCCCCCCTTTATCTTGCAGCGGATCGAGGACTTCCTCTTATCACTGAGCTAATTTTAGGTGTTTCTCCGTTGTCATTCTCTCATAAGGGCCCTAAGGGAATGACAGCTCTGCACGCCACATTTTATCGTCTAGCAAATGGTAAGTGTCCCTAGATTCTAAGCCAGCGAGACAAACTTTAACAAAGTCTCTCTCTCTCTCTCTCTCTATCTCTCTCTCTCTCTCTCTCTCTCTCTCTCTCTCTCTCTCTCTCTCTCATTTCTAACATATTTACTCATGAAAAAATTTATGAATTTCTGCATTACGCTAGATTGAAGGTAGTTAGATTCTACATGTGTCACCCATGATCACTAGAGAAACTTCAGAATAATCATGACTTATTCCTTCCTAGTACATGGAGAAAGGGGAAAACTTTATGGGATGAAATGCAGCTTTAATATCTATTTGCTAAAAGAAAGTCTAAATCATGACATTTCCCATCGTATTGGCAAAGGTCGGTGGAAAATCGTGACAAAGAGGCCAGAAGTGATCAGAGAAGCAGATGATATTGGGTGGACTCCTCTTCATTATCATGCTTCGGTCGGTTTTGTCAATGACATTAAAGCGCTCCTGCAATACGATACTTTTGCAGCATACGACATAGACAAAGAGGGGCAATCGGCTCTTCACATTGCAGCCTTTCATGGTTGCGTCAATGTCATTGACGAGCTTCTTAGATCTCGTCCCGATGTTTGTGACATTATGAACACCAAAGGGCAAACGGCTCTTCATGCAGCTATTCTCGGTGGACGAGTAAATGTAGTCAAGTACACACTGGGAATGCCAAACCTGGAGGATCTTCTCAATGAACAAGACACCGATGGAAACACGGCTCTACATTTGGCTGCACTTCATAAACAGTACAACATCATATACATATTGGCACGAGACAAGAGGGTGGACCGTTTGGCCGCAAATAAGGATCATTTGACCGCCTTTGACATTTTTGCGGCTCATGAGGAGGTATGCTCGCTTGAACACCATAGAGCTTGATTTGATCACTTGCAAAGTCATTTCTTTGATATTGTTTAGAAACTATGGCCCAGGTAATACTAATTTCAGGTGCAAACAAACAACCCAACCGAAATTATGAATTGTCTTCTCAAGGTGGGGCCCAGGGGCCCATCACCCACCTCCTTCAAAAATCTCGTTTTTTTTTTTTTTTTAACAGCCTTCGAGGATCTCGTTCAAGACAGGAAAAAAAAAATTATGAAGACCTATTTATGAGTATTGCAAAAGTAACACAATCGTAACTAAAAAGTTGCAATCAAATTTTTATTTTTAATCTTTAACATAGTTATGAATTTCCATTGTCATATACAAATTTCAGTTTACCAATTGATTATCTTGCGAGTAGTTATTATTGCAAAAATGTTAAAAATAGAAGTCTTTTATAGATTCAATTAATACTTGTAGTCTTGAACCTTCTAATGAATTCCTGCATATAAAAGCCCACTTAAAAATCTGATACACGAAAAAGAAACGTATCAGTAGCTATAGTTAACTGTATATATTAAAAAATAGTTTAAATCAATATTAAGTTTGAATTTATTGTTAGTCACAAAAATATTCAAATAACAAGGTATAGTTTAAGACAAACCACTTAATAAAATAATGTTCAATATTAGTTAATTTTTTTATTTGTTTGATAGATATATATTAATCGTCTAAAATATAATGTATGTCGTATGATTCTATATCACAAAATAAATAAATAAATAATTGGATTAGCATAAATTTCAAATACATGCAACAGACGGGTCTTCAACCAGTAGCTTGAAAGCAATGCAAAATATTTGGGGTTGGGTTCCTCTAAAGTAACAGGACAAGGTAAAAAAGAAAAAAGAAAAAAAAAGGAAAGGAAAAAGAATGAAAAATACAGGATAAATCTGAACTGTGTAATGGCTCTTATGCTGAGCTGTCAACCATATACAGCTTAGCTTTAAGAAAAAATCCCAATCCAAAAGTTGACAGGCACCTTCTGACTTTGAAACAACTATCGTGCGACATTCATACAATAAAATCAGAATAGTTTGTACAATTTTTAGCTAAAAACCCTTCTGTTTCTTTTCTGCACTCTGCCCTGTATGGGAAAAAAAATTACCTGCACTCTGCCCTGCATGGGAAAAGGATTTCAACCAATTCCTAGATAATTTCATTTAGTTATAGCAGTACCCGAAACTGTAATTCTTTAATCCAGAAAGCTCTATTCACTGGTTGTATCTAAAAGAGATGAATTGAATGAATTCTTCATTATGTTTAGCACTCCCCGGGAGCTCTATCTGTTATAAATGGGTTTTTGGTGTGTAAAGCGAGGGTCTTGAAGTATTTTTCCGGAAAAGACAACTCGTTAATTAATACTTTCTGTACATTTTTATGTCGGCTACAGAGCTGCAAAAGTTCGTCATGTGTTGGGAATCTCTCATGGATCCCCATTTCAACAAGACTGGGAGATTGAAAATGTTAAGAAGAGGTTAGATAAGCAATTTGCTGAGGGTCAACGTGCTGGGTCTGTAACCGCAGAAAGTAATACCGCCAACAGAGAAAATGACGATTCATCAAAAAGGACAATTATCGAGATTCAACTGCTAGCGGCAGTGCTCATAGCCATAGTCACCTTCACAGCAACCTTCACGATGCCCGGAGGTCATAACAACGACGGACCCAACCAAGGATTGGCGACTCTTGCTGGCAGGGCGGCTTTCCAAGCCTTTGTGATATCTAACACTATTGCGTTCGGCTTCTCCACCCTGGCATTATTCGTACGATTTGATACTGCTGCGGCCGGTGGATCTGTGTTCCAACACAGATACACCGACACCGCAACAGACTGCATTTTTATTGCGATATGCGGGATGGTGGTAGCCTTTGTTTGTGGTACGTATGTAGTATTGACCAGAACCATCGGGGTTGGAATCGTTCCTTTGGTCTTGTCCGGATGTCTCGTGACCATGTACTGGATTGGTTATTACCTTGACCCCGATGCTCGAAACGGGCGACTACGTCCCTTTTTCAGAAAATATGTCGTAAACTCATTGTTTGATTATGGGATCCTCTAGGAAAGCTGCCAATAAGTTGGAGCGGTTCTATAGTCCCGTGACCTTAAGCACGGGAAATTTCTTTTTGCTTTGTCAACTGTCAAGTTCGAGCACTTGTACGTCAGCTGTCTAATTCAAAATGGATTGATCGCCGGCAAAATTGCCGTGCTCAAGATGACTGGAGCGCAGCAAAGGCCAAGAGGCTTAGGCTTTCCGCCGGCAAAATTGCATCACAGTTAACCAGATGAAAGCCAAGAGGGTCAGCAGCTGTTGAGCAATTGTGGTTGAACGTCAAGTTGGTAATGTTTGGTGATAATCGTAGATTGCAACGAAAGTGTTGGATTTTGGGGCATTTCTATTATAAAAAAAAAATGCTCTTGGTAGCATTAGTGAGTTTTGTTTGTTTCTATGTTGGTTGCCATTACTTTAGTTGTCATGAATTACTCCAACATTCTTCAACCATGGAAGATGCCTGAAAAGTATTTGATGTAAATCCGCAGTGTCAAATTGATTTGTAAGTTACCAATTTCTTTTAAATTTTACAGGTGGACAGGGTAGAGATCAATAAATAACCAACTTCGTAATGAATTTATTGATGTCAAAATGATTAGTAAGTTAACTATTTCTAAATTTTACAAGTAATCATGAAAGAGGTTAGCAAGTTACTAATATGGTAATGAATATACCAATGTCAAAAGAATTAGTAAGTTTCCAACACCTCGTGAGTTGTACAAGTGGATATGGCTAAAAGTTAAGTAAGTTAGCAATATTGAACTTGCAATTACAAACACCAGATTTCATTTAGAGTTTTACAAGAAGGCATGGATAGAGGTTAGTACACGGCAGAAGGATTGCCGAAGAATGTGACTTTTACTGTCATAATTTGAAGTTGCTGTTGAATTGTGACTTGGCTTTGACTTCTATGCATCCCTCTCTAATGGCATAGTTTCGCAGTACTGCATAAGTACCATTATATTTTCAGCATCTATTGAGAGCAAGAGTCATGGCTGATGGAAGATCCTTCCCTTCCGATTAGTTCAAAAGTTTTACAAGAAATGGGCATGTTTGCCTAATCTCAGAACTTTCAAATCAATCCAGCAAGTATCATCATCAAATAATTAGATAGACAAGGCCAAGAATATATCACCATATCAACTAATAAAAATTCAATCGAGCACTCATGCCAGAAACAATCATTTCACTTTGTCTTTCATGATCGTAGGTGGAATGCATGCATCACTCACTAATGCACAGAGAGAAGTAGTGGCCGATCCTCAAACAGCCCAACCATTCTTCGATACAAACCCCGAACCCATGGGGTCCAACTACTAGAAGCCGTTCCTATCGCCACGTTCCTCGCTGAAGCTTCATCATCCACCAAGTAAGGTACAATATACTTTTGCATGTCAGCGAGAGAGATTTGGAGATGGTTCCCAGAGACGTTGATGAATTTGACTTTCCCAGCTTCATCCAATGTCTTCAATCCAATCCAGTCCTCATTGTAAAGCTCAGTCTGCAGGAAATGCGTCAGTTAGACACATTCCTCTTTTTTTCCAGTTGGATTAACGGTAAAGGGATCCACAATGTAGCATCATCGAGTAAGGGTAAAAGCATGTTACGACAAGATTACACGACAGCGACAACACCAAATCGCATTATGTTCTTTCACCCATTCTGTTCAGTCCATTTTTCTCATGTAAATGCATTTCTCCTAAGGTTATCGATTTTTCAAAGTCGAATTCTCCATGATCACATGAAAATCATAAATCACTATCAAATGTAATTGCATTCCATGTCATGGATATATGCCTCCTACGCCATAAGATTGTAGTAGAAGAGCTCGGTAAAGATAATGCTTTCTTAATCCTCAGTCAATATGGTTCATCATCATATTTAAAGCTTAGAAAATGTTTCTACTTGTTCTCTGTCGTATTTCTTGGTTGACCTTACAAGGTGCAAACCAAAATAACAGTTAATTTAACGTTACCAGAGATTTTACCCTGACCTTGCAAACTTTGCCATTGCTTAACAGTGATCATCACAATCACCCAAAATTTACCTAGCTTCTTGTGGCTAAAGACACTGATAACTGCATCTCAAGGTACTACTGCTAAGGTGCTTTAAAAACTTTGACTCATTTGTCATCAAGATTTGGAAGGTTTCTCAATGAGAGAAGAAACCAACAAACCATAATTCAATGACAAACTGCTGTATGTTAATCATGTGTGTCCAAGCAACACAGCAATTACCTCCTGTGCAGGCAAAAGAGTATCAAAAGTTCCATCTGGATAGTATCCAAACCAGGATGTTTCCTTTGGTATCAACACAGTGTCTTGCTCAAACTAGAAGGAAACGAAAAGAGTTAGTATCACGAGCTGCAAAAGACACAGTCCAAAATCAACAACATATACAAAACTAACCATAATAAGGACTAGGTTCTGCAAGCTAGCAAATCTTTCCTTGTAGGTTGAGTTTCTGTGATGCACGAGTTCATTGTTTAATTTTGGGAGAAATTTACAACCTTTTAAATAGTTAGCAAGGTCCTGCAGAAACAAAAGGCAATTCACACCATAAAGAACATTTAAGACTTTGTGACACAATAGCAAGTGAAATGAAATTTTGCATGGAAAAAATCACTAACAAATCAAACACATGAAGCTAAAAACAGGGAATCACGGAACATATGCGCAACTCCTATGTTATATGAAGTGTATCATGGGCCATAACTATTTTCGGATGGTTATAAAAATAAAAAATAAAAAATCACTGGATAATAGAGAGAGACGTACAAAATTAGGACCATCAACAGGATATAAAAAAAAAAAAAATCAACCTATCTAGAACATTTTCTCTCTTAGCACAGAATCATACTCACAGTTGGAATCTTCATATAATTAGAGGGTGCCAAGTGCTCCTGTGATTGCATGAAGGTTTCCGAACAAAACAAGAAGAAGCCGTCAAACAGTGAAGTATGAAAGAAGAGAGCCAATTAATTTGGCGCAATATTTCTACAGTGGCCATGTAAAGAAGCTAGTTGTTGATGACAGAAAAAGTAGCCTGAAGAACACTTTGAGCAACATTATCCTTGGGTATCATTATAGTAAAAGGGTAACGTGAATCAGAAAATGACTAGGAAGACCAACCAAACCTGGACATATGCAGAGTAGACCCTAGAAGCTCGATCAAATAGTCCACAAGAACACAGAAGATACCTGACTGTAAAAGAGGGCAAAAAAAAAAAAAAACACAACCACAGTGATATAAGCAAACTTCAACCACCTTCTGACCTCAACCAAGAGACCATTCGAGCATGTATGCCAAATCAATCTAAAACCACACCAGAAACGCATTTCAGACCTTTCCCTAACACAGACATCCTCCATGCTAAACTGGGAGATTAGTGATATTTGCAAATAAATATATGAAAGACTTGACAAAACGATTTTTTCTTGCCTTTGTCCTGTACAATTCTACCGGAGAGAACTACTCCCATATAGCCAAACAGATTATCTCCCATATAGCCAAAGAGATTATCTCTTTATCAAATATATCAACTTATGAAGAAGTCTTTCGCATTCTGCAAAAAGATACCTTACTCTCTCACTTACAGGAACACAAACAGAACATGCTTCCTTTTCACTGCTAATAATTGGTAAAAAGAATGGATCAAACGGAAAAGGAATAGAATACTTACTCCACAAAATGGTATCGACGCAATTCCAGCATGGATACCTGCCAGTGATATAAAGTTTTTCACCTGCTCCACGAACAGAAACAAACTTGCACTGTCAGAACAGTCAAGGAAAGGCTGAAGAAGTGATTTTGCGTGTAATGAACAGAGTGATGAGGATTAAAGAATTAAGAGAACTTGTTATTCGTATAACAAAGCAAGTTAAAAATTTTCAGATGGGTATCAAGTGTCAAAGGAAAGAAACTGAACCATGGAAACAATCATCCTCCATTCTCCACTTATCCAAAAAACACACAAGTGGAAAGCAAGCATTACTTTGTTCTTTTCTTTAGTCCCTTCTTTCTTTTCCTATTTTCCTGCATTTACGTGGACTGGAGGGTCATTATGCTAAAAAGAAGAGACTGAGTTTTCTTTTCCTCGGGTCGACTGACATTTTACTTTCCATTAGAAATTCTAAATGTGACATGATATGGTACCATACTATAACAAGCCTTTTTCTCTTTTAATATCTGCACTTCCTTCCATGAAATTTCAATCCAGGTGAAAGCGTATATAATAAAATGTCCTTTTTGCTGGTTAAGCAGAAGGAGACCTTTTTTCCTAGCCAATAACAACAAAAGGGACCGCGCCATCAAGAAGGTAGGTTAGCAAATCATCCATTATATTAAGGTAGTGTAGCAAGAAACCACTCAGCAAAGTCTGCAGTTGATTTACGTCATGGTGTTTCATGTCTGCAGTTTAGGAAAGTATTTGCTACGAATCATTGAGATATCTGCCCAGTGAAAAATAAAAAATGACATAGGGACCAAGTTCCATCCAAAGTTCTCCAAATATCTCACTAGTTGGTGGGACATGGAATTAACGTAGCAATGTGCAACAGAACCCTTTGAAATGCACAAACGTAAAGTAAACAACAAAAGGTTTGTGATCTGCAGTTTTTGCATCATCCTTAAAAACCGACGTTCCCAGGTGGACCATTTTTTCTTCTGAAATATATTACGAAGTTAATTTTTTACGGCATGGAAATCATTCCATTCAATTATTCTTAACTAAACAATCATCGAGATATTTGTTCCTCTTCACTCTATATTCTGTTCTGAGAGGGAATAGGGAAGACATACGGGATTTAGTAGCAAGAGAAGCTTCAGTGTCCTTTATATCATGCTTAAAGTACGAAAAGATACGAAGGAGCTTCAGATGAGTTAGGCCAACATAAAAGGTTCTTAATCTAGCCCATAGTCTTACTAGCAGAGCAGAATGTTCTAGAAAGAGGTTGATGTTAAAAGGCCCATGACTCCACTCAAGAGATTGTTTGCAGAAATTTACACCTTAGTGGCGGCATGACAAAGTGTCATTCTGCATCATGCAATCTCAAAAGATTATTTAAAAATGTGACTCCCTGCAAACTCAAAGTTTTATACTTCAACATCTTTAAGAAAACAGTAGACAAGAAAGAGAGCACTTCTGTGCATTATCTCAAAAGTTTGGCAGTAGTATAATAAAGAATATTATAAGACTTGTGAAAGGAAAAGAAGGGAAAAAATCCATGAACAATATAAAATGATTCACTACATGTTTTCAACTGAACATCGAAAAGAAAGAATGCATGACACAAAATAGTGTGAGTCACTCTGCATAGAACTTATCTCACTGGAGGTGCTCCATCACAAAATTCAACAACGCCTCGACCAACCATGGTGCCCTGTGAGACAGGCAGGCAAGTTGCAATGATGGTAGACAGATAACTCTAACCATGAACATAAAAAATTAGGCATACGGCAAAAGGACAAAGACATTAGGAAGAATTCACAGATTGCAACATTGTCTATTATCCATCCATCACTTATTAAGTGTGCTGTCAATATACTACTTTGATACAGTATGTTGGTAACGTTGCCTAAAAATTACTGAGAGTACAACATAAAAGGGCATGGAATAAATATAGGGAGTTGAAGATTGCAGCATCTAAACCACATGAGTATCACTAAATAATGGCTACTATAACATCAATGTAAATAATTTTTAAGCATTTGCATAGACTTTAGAGATACATGAAGTTTTCCACAAGGATAAATTTTGCTTTAACTAAAATTTATGTCAATAAGATGTGCAGTGATTATCAACATCCTCTCTTTCCTAACATGTTGTAAACTCATTGAAACTACAGATGATGAAGAATTAAGTCCTGTGCTAACAGTTCTGGTCAGATAATTTTTCATTTCTTAGACCAAGTACTTAAAAACGTTAGTTACTCGCTAAACAAACTGATTCACTTAATTGTTAAGCCAATCAAAACTCATAAATCAGAAGAGATTCAGTACTGACTGATTGACAAGTTATATAGCCAAAACATACTGCTCAAAGACCAATATGAAGAGGCTTCGCTTCAAATCGAAGACCTTTTCCCACCCCAATTGTAAATTCTGATGGATCTAATCCATAGCCCAAGTGGTGATAGAGGTTTTAGTAAGAAACCATCATTTTTTACTTCTTTTTCCAGCATGCCTATATTTCAAAGATGCTGACCTGGTTATGTTTCCTAGAAAACTGACCAGGCTCTAGTTCTTTGATGCTGCCAACACAATGAGCTCACTTACTCAACTGACAGCTGCAGATTTTCTCTTGCATCAAATACAGAATCACAAACTTCTCAACATGTTCAATTTCAAGTCCAATCAAATTACTGTTTTAGTAGATCTAACAAATTCCCCACTTGTCTATGACTATAACACAGAATCCGCAGAATGGCTCCATCTACATGAGGATGTGCATGGTTAGTGACTTATAATTTGATTAAGATCAACATTCAATGTCATTACCTGAGAAAGCCCAACTAAATTGAAGCCATCGCTAAGTTCGCTCATGTTCTTCACCTGTGATAATGAAATTTTTCCAGTAAAAGTGAATTTCAGGTACCAGAAGATGATATATCTCACCAGAAACTGTCAACACCTTCTCACAAGCAATGGCAGTCTGAAAGGCAAGGTACATAACAGATTGTCACGGATTTGTCAGATGCAAATCATTATAGAGAAACAAGCAATAGTCAAATGAAAACTTACCTGCTCCATAAGTGGCATAGTCCACGAGTCCCATGTACCATCTCCTATTTCACTACAAAGGAAGATACAGTGGAAAGAGTAAATCAACAAAAATAAGTCCATCTTTTAATGAACTAAGAAGAGATTAATCATGGCACCAATGTGGGAGCAAAGTCTAGACCAACAAACATAAAAATAAAAAAGGTTAAACCAAATAACCCACTGCCAATCCAGTTTTGCCATTAACAAAGAATACAGTTCTACATATGCAAATATTGTCGCAGGGGTTCAGATAGGACACTAATTTCGAATTCCACGAACAAAAGTAGGCATTGTCCTTGGCAAAGCATCTCATTAACCATTGATTCAGGAAAAAAACAGAGTTTCATTGAGTAAAATGAAAAATTTCTCTGTGAAACTGCGTTCTGAAAATGTTGAATCAAAGAAAGCAACCATACATGCAGTGGCCTTCAGAACCGGACCAGTTGCTTAAGAGCTCCGTGAAGCGTGCGACTCCTGTGTTGCTGCACTTGTCGCTAATACCTGATGCAAACAACTCATTAACGTCATTTTGTCTAGTGGAAATGTCAACTGGGGTAACTACCAAGACCAGCATGTACAACAATGCAGTGTGTGCCACCGGTGCTCATTTTCTACAAACTCTCAGATCTCACTCCTATGACACTGGATCCTAAGACACGTCTTAGCAGAGCAAAAACGTATGGCACGCATTTCTAAAGAATTGTTCATCCAAGAATTAGACAAGGTCAAAAATGATTTTTGGCGTTACTCAATCCCTGGTGTGCATCTTTAGCATGTAATTTAAGTAGTTGTCTTTAATCACGTTTGACAAACCGTTTATCGTAAAAGCTTAAGTGGTAAGTGTAACATTAGGTTAGTGGGCCCCAAAAGAAGTAAAAGCAAAAGAAGTTGCGAATGCCCCAAAAGAAGAAACTGAAAAAGAAACTGAAAAGTCATTAAAGCAAAAAGGAGAGGGGATAGGGTTCGGCTAAACAAAAACTGAGAGTTTCCTCAACCAAAAAGAACAAGGAAAAAGAAGAAGAAGAAGAAGAAGAAGAAGAAGAAGAAGAAGAAGAAGAGGAGAAAGGGGAAGAAAGGAACGGAGTTTCGGCATGTGCACGCCTCGGATGCCTCGCCAAGCTGACTCGACTCCATAACGCAGCACTCGGTAGAGATCAAGCCCCTCGTTCGTCCAATTGAAGTAATTTTTGGATTTATGACTCAAATTCGGAATTTTTGGAAAATCAAGAGGCGAAGTCCAATTTTGGAGTCGTTGAGCCACGTATTTTTGTAGGAATGGTAGTTTAGGGTGTTGTGGAGCCGTATGATTATTGCGGATCGTGATTTGAGCTTATGGTTTGTCCGAAACAAAATTTCAAAGTTTCCCGTGTGCAGTGAACAGTACGTGTCCAGCAGCTTTGGGCCCGTATTTTGTCATTTTTCGACTTAATTTTGGGATGGCCAAGTTGGGATTCTTGTAATATGTGTCAAGGGCTCTCTATTGACTATAAGTACATTCAGATCGGGGTTCGGAAGAAAAAGTTAAAGCTTGATCAAGTTTTGCGCTTAAATTTCATGTGTGAATGGCTTGAACAATCGCTTTGGTTATGCGATTTGTTAGCGCACAAAAGTCATTTTGTTAGAGTTAAGGCGTAACTTAGTCATTTTGTAGTTGAGATAGAATTTTATTAGATTTTAACATTATTCTTCGGTCATTTGATAGGGCTTTGAGTTCGACGATACGAGTATTGTTCGTCGTTTGGTCATAGACGACGAGGTGAGTGGTACTATATTTTCTTTGGTTTTATAAAATCATTTCTTGAAGTATATATATGTATATATATTGAATTGAGAAGAGCATTTTTATTGCATAAAAGTCAGATCGAGCAATTGCTACATTTTGGTTGATTGTGAATCTTTGAAAAGTATGTCATACAAGATTTGTGGAGAAACATATATGAAATTGCTTTGCGACTAATTTATGAAAATGTTTATGATGATTTGAAAAACGAATATGAAATGGATGATGGGCTATGTTGCAACATGTTATTTGTTTGGCTTAAGATATTGATTTCTGGATTGAATTTTTGCTATTGGAGAATGATTATTTATGCTCAATATGACTGTGAACCTAGTGAGGGGTTTTTGGGGTATGCATACCAGGTTTAGGATATCCTTCTAGGCCTAGCCACCGGCTTTGTAGGTAGAGACCTTACCAAGGGGAGAATCTTGGTCGCTTTGTCACAAGGCGTTGTGTCGTGACCATGGTTAGTTATTGAACAAAAGATTGATCAATGGATAGACCATTGATATGTGTTTTTGATGGAGATTATTCAATGGATTCGACCATTGATACTTGACTTTTGATGGCAATTCAAATGAGTTTTCCCTATTACTATAAATCTTTGATGATAAGAAATAACTCTTATAAGATTCAATACTTATTTTATATATTGAGTTGGCGTTATGAAGTTTGGTATTGCTTTGTATACGTGCATAGTAGTTGTTCGATCTGCTTAGAAGATATGTACTACTCACTGAGCTGTGGTTGCTCATCCCACTCCTCCTTTAATATTTTCAGGTTCCTCGGTTAGCGGCAAATAGAGCAAGAGCACCGTTGGTGGGAAACTTTTGGGGAGTCCTATTTTGTTTTTGGTATGGTTCAAGGAAGTGGTGCAATGATACTTACTAGTAGTTGGATCGTCTGAGTTTTAAACGTATATCTCTTTTCTCTTTTTTGTGGATTATAGAAACTCTGATGTTGCAACCAAATTGAAGGTTTATCTAATATTTATATATATAAGTTAATATCAGTTTGTTGATTGTGTTTGAGGCTGCGTCCTTTATAAAGAAGGATGGCCGTGTCATCCCCATTCTTTGTAGTTTTTGGGGTGTGACAGTAAGGAAACAGGCCAACAATGTATTTGTAGCACATGACTAAATAACCGTGAAACATGAAAATGGGTAGAATAACATGTTCACAAGCTGGAGAAAATTGCGAGTGATTGTCAGAACTTGAAGCCTTGGGCTTAATTCTAATATCATGTTAGACAAATTGTTTGTCCCAAAAGTTTAAGTTGTAAAGAAAAGCGCCAAAATTGTTTTCATAGCATGCGACTTGACAGATCGTAATCGAAAAGTTTCTTGGAAAGACGCAAGTCGGGTGCAAATGGATTGACGACAACCTCACACTGCCCAAAATTTTTTAGAAGAACAAGACAATCACAGCTTCAAGTCCACGTACCTGTTCTTCTAATGAAAGAGGCACTTAATACGCCTGTGCAAACAGTAAGGATAGAAAAGGAACTACTGTTCAAAAACTGAATAGATTAGGAGATGAAAACTAACGAAAGCATAATTAAATTAAGCCACAATTCATCATTGCCACAAAGCGATTCGTTGCCAGTGCATGGAAGCATAATTCATCATGGGAATTTATTTTTCCCCCTTCCTAGTCGCGGACTTTATTACCGAGTGGTCGAAACACATTCTAAGAAAAGAACACAAACAACATGCTGCGCACCACCGAGCTCAAATTCTCGATCGATCACCAACAACGCTGCCCAAGAAGTCAAATAAGCTCGGAAAACCAAACAGAAAACAGAGTCCAAATCCTAAGGAAAGACTTGTAAAGACCATCTCTTCTCGCCTTATCATGTACAATTGTTGTTGGTAATTTGTTTATAAAACAATGAATGGGTGCCTTGTCCCACATCAAAAAGATGTGAGTGCGCACGTGGACGAGATTCGGTACTAACCAACGATCATTAATTTTATTTATTGAAAATTCGGATTTATTTCTATAAAAAAATTAACTATAAAGTCTTGTTGAAACAAGTACGATTGTTCACGAAAAGTTACAATTATTTTTTATTTATTATTTATTTAATTCCGAATTTTTATGTCTTTTCAACATAACCTTTGAGACGTATTTATTCACGAAATGTTATCTTTGTTCTTTTTTACAACCTTTTGAAGAGTTGCCTCTATTCAAAAGACAAAGATAAATATATTTGTTTTGAGATCAAACACATATCTTCTTTTATTGTTTCACGGCCATTATTTCTAATTGTTTCCCATGAGAGATCCTGGAGAAATACTAGAATTGCTATCTAGTATTCTCTTTGGAAACTTTGTTGTATTTTGGAGGAAATTTGCCGATGACCATTAGTAACTTTGTGGGGCAAATAAATCGTTAAATAAAATGATATCACGCCTCAAAATCCGACTTGAAGTACTTAAAGATCCGACTTTATTGTTCTACCCAATTCAAAGCCATATTTTCCCAACAATTTTAAGGATTTATTTATGCAACAATGGAGTTAAGGATGCGGTTGATGGTGGGTTAAGCAAAGGATGTGTAAAACGCAAATGGAGCCCTCTTCTTCGTTCCATGAACAAATCTCTCTCTGGTCATTATGGCATTCATCCCACTCATGGTGGCAGGGGAGGCTCTCTCTTTCTCTTGAATTTTCTCTCATTTTTTTTTTATGTCCATTTTGGTTCTGTCATAAATTAAGAGTCCGATTCAATTTATGAGGAGAAGACTAAGAAGAAGAAGAAGATGGCGAATGTTTCCCCTCTCGCCACGTACAAAGGCTCCCTACCACGCCTGTGGGCGTCCAAGAGATCAAGATTATGTGAAAATGAAGGATCTTGGAGTTCTAGGAGGCCACATCCTTATTCAGCATCTAGCCAAGCAACCAAGCGTCCATATATGTCGTACATGTCGTGGAACGCTGTCTCGAGGAAGTAGTTGAAATCGAGTCCCTTGCCTATGCCGATTAGTAAATCTCGAGGCAAAGTGTGGCCATGGATAAAGATGCAAGAAGCTAGGTTCGCCATTGCACGATGCGAGCACCAGACGCATGCAAATGGACAGGTTCTTTCACTTGCCAACAGGTCTGTTCCTCGATGGCTTCTAGTCGACGCCAACAATCATCATCGCTGTTGGCCATAGTTTCAAAGAAGCACCGAGTGTTCTGTTCTGCACTGCTTCATGGCTGAGAGCCTGAAGCGATTGGATCTCAATTGAGACCTTTCTGTTGGCCGTAACTCCGATAGTCAACAGAAGCCTTTGTAACTTGCACTCAATCTCATGGATCGGAGTCTCGGCATCCTTGATGTCGTTTTTATGAGATGAGATGCCGTCTCGTGTGATATGTCCACTATGGATTTTGCATAGTAAGCAAGAGCCTCGTTCATCACCTTTTGCTCCAGGAAATTAGCGTCGTAATTCAAGACTCCGCCATCCTTGTCTTTAAAGCATGACGACATTGGTGAAGCAGCGGCGTCCACAGGAGGGTCGAACTGCTGAAGAGAATGCGCCGTTGAGGACCGTGAATGAGAGAGGGTTTTTTGGAGTGGGCAGCAGAAGACGACGGTAGAAGAAAGAGGCCAAAGTGGCAAAAGGGAGTGTTGCAGTGGTTTCTGGCGAATTTGACATATGGCGTTGACACGTTGGATCTCCAAGGAGGGATGGAGACCTTGCCATTCTGCTGTCCCCCAATTTCATCAATTTACGTGATCCATCTTTAAGTGTCCCATATGAAACGTCAATACTGGGTCTTGAATTTCTGGCCACGAAGGGTGATTTTGAAACTGCAATTCGCTCTTTCGCTGCGTGACATTGGCATTGCCTGAGACACGATGAGATGAGGAGAGCACGAGATCTCCATTCCGTTGTCTCTGTCTCTATGGTCTCATTGGTTGATTCATTCGAAGGAGAAAGAGAAGGAAGTGGAGATGGTGATGATCTATCAGTACATTCTGGGGACTTTCCTCGCAACTCTGGTGGGCCTCGTCCTCTCTACGTCCTATCTAGGAGGAGTGGTGATGTGAGAGCGAAGGTTCCGAGGGAGCACAAGATTACGTCACTACCCGTGACGAGTCAACGTGTGATATTGCGAATGGCAATTGCTTGCCGGAGAATGGCTTCGACGCTACCAATGTAATCATCATCAGCATCAAAGTTGCCAATAGCGCTCTTGCTTACACCCTCAACAAGGTATGTGATTTCATTGTTTGAAATTTGGGAACAAAATGATCATATCGGCTGTGATAATATTCTCGTTTATTTGCTTCATTCCATTTATTATTTCATTGGTCTTGAGTTGGACCTTTGACAAGTTGAGTTGGACTAAGTCGCTCATCGTTGTCGAATGTTGCTAATCCCATTGATATCGTCGAGTTTGATGTGGCCCATTAAATAAAATTCGGATTGGCTGTGGGGCAAGCAAGAAAATGGCCATCAAAGCTTCCTCCAATGCAGGTTCTTGTTTCTAATCAAATTGAAGTTAATGAGTGTTTCATGCATGATTAGCCAGTGGTGACATCCTGGGTATGTTTCTTTTAATGAGACATTTGTCTGCACATATTGATGTTCTTGCTTCTCTATAACAGGATCTTTGTTGTGGATGGAATTTATGTATGTATAAGGGATGAATCAATTGGTTAGAGTAAATTGAAGGGCCTGTCTCTGATCTATTATTTGCACCATGGGATTTTTATTTATGCATATAATAGTTTCTAACCTTTATCGAGAAAGAAGATCAAAAATTTAAAATGTAGAATTTTGGTATTGTGTGATTGAGCTAGACTTTTGGCCTTGATTTGTTTCATGCTTTAGTATTTTTGAGCCATGCATTCAAGCACAAGATTAATTGGAATCGGCTTGATTGCTTGATGTCCTAGATTAATATGTGCTTATGCAAGCACATAAGCAGTGGCATGAAAATTTGATTCAATCATAATAATGTTAAATTTATGGTTTTGCCCTTGCGTGCAATTTGATGAAGAAATGAGGTATGGCTCTGATTATACCTTTTAGAAGGTTTTGGATTATACGATGTTGTTGATTCCATTCCTAGAATTGTTGGTATCTTCTTTTCGCTTCTCTCAATTCCAGTTTATGCACTTTTGATACCTCGATACTCGATTCGCTCGCATTTACTGAATTGTTAGAGAATGTTCTTACATGCATGGGCTGATATGTAGTGTTCTATTTATGGAGGCAATCTGGAGATACCGAATGGGTTTTTTGGGTATCCCTTGTTTGGTTCTAATGTGTTTTATTTGCTGTTCTTGCCCCTCATAGATTTGATTCTAAGGAATAGCATAAATGAGCCAAGAGAGTTAAATTGCATTGTTTTTCTATTTTGATGTATGTATTTCATCGAGGATGAAAATTTGATGAAGCATAATTTCGATTAGTTGCCTCTTGGAATATTCTTGAAGTGGGGGTATGTCCGAAGGGGACTTTGGAGATAATATGATTGGAATAATTGAGACTAAAAAGTATCTAGCTTTCATTTTCAAAATGAAATATTTAGGAGAAGCAGATACTATCTAAAATTAAAAAATAGTGGGGGTTATTCTTTGAGCTAAAGTGATTACATGGAGAAGATGTTGCATAGATTTAAACATTTTGTTTTCAAATATGAGTACTCTATTTGATTCTTGGTGGAGAGTTTTTAATGTGAGTGATATTGGTCTTTGATGTATGTGATACATTATACTAGACCTGATATTACTTTTTGTATACGCAAGTTGAGTAAATACTAGTAATCCAATATAGAACATTGGAGGGTTATCTTATTGTTCTATAATAATTCGACTATATTAGAAAGATATACCAATACTAGTTGGATTGCAAGTGTGAGAGATAAACAATCCAGTAATGGATTAATTTTCACATTACGTGAATGTGTTGTTTCTTGGGCGAGCAAGAAATAAATGTGCATAATTCACTCAACTATGAAACTTGAATCGTTGCTTTAGCAAAATCTGAGAAAGAGGCTAAATGGATTATGAATTTGTTGTTAAATATCAAATTATGGCCTAGTCCTATGCCTCCTATTTCTATCCATTGTGATAGTCAAGCCATTTTGGCAAGAGCTTATAATGGCACCTATAATGATAAGTCTAAACATATTAGTTTAAGACATGAATATGTGAGACAATTGATTAAAGATGATACCATAACAATTGTCTACGTGAGGTCAAGTAATAATCTTGACGATCCTTTGACGAAGGCTTTACCAAGACACATGGTAATAATGATTTCACAAGAAATAGGGCTAAAACCCTTTAATTAAAATCACCATTAATGGTAACCCGACCTTTTCTAGAACATCACTAGTTACAAGGTTTAATAGGTAAAAACAAGTTACTGAATGTAATTGTTTGATACTGACGTAGCCCTGATATGAGAAGTTAGTATCGTCTGTTACATTTTGTAAGTTGAATTAAATTCTTAATGAAGTATAATACAAACTTGTAATGTGTTAATAGTAACAGAAACACATGTTGATACTTCATCTATACGAGCTTAGAAGTGGTGCCACTTCTTACAAAAGTTAGGGTTGCTTTATAGAGAGCTCATGAAATAGGATTAAGCACAAGGTCATAATAGTGCGGAGCAATATAAAACTTTTCGCTGAAACAAGAGATTAGTGTATGTGCGGTATGTCCGGTTCTATTATATAAAAGTACAAGTTTAAAGCCGAACTACTTGTCACTTTGATAGAGCTTTGAGATACTTGCACTAAATAAAGGTTTAACTCGAAAGAGACCTATATGTATGTATATTAATCTCACGGAATTTTAGCTGTATATTTCTAACGTTTTTTTTTTTTTTTGTTCTACAAACAAAAGTGGGGGATTGTTGGTAATTTGTTTATAAAACAAATGAAGGGGTGCCTTGTCCCACATCGAAAAGATGTGAGTGCGCATGTGGACAAGATTCGGTACTAACCAATGATCATTAATTTTATTTATTGAAAATTTGGATTTATTTCTATAAAAAAATTAACTATAAAGTCTTGTTGAAATAGTGCGATTGTTCACAAAAAGTTACGATTATTTTTTATTTATTATTTATTTAATTACGAGTTTTTATGTCTTTTCAACGTAACCTTTTCATGAAAGGTTATCTTTGTTCTTTTTTGCAACCTTTTGAAGAGTTGCCTCTATTTGAAAGAAAAAGATAAACACATTTGTTTTGAGATCAAACACATATCTTCTTTCATTGTTTCACAGCCATTATTTCCAATTGTTTCCCATGAGAGATCCTGGAGAAATATTAGAATTACTATATAGTATTCTCTTTTGAGACTTTGTTGTATCTTGGAGGAAATTTGCCGGTGACCATTAGCAACTTTGTGAAGCAAATAAATCTTTAAAGAAAATGATATCACGCCTCAAAGTCCGACTTAAAGTACTCTAAAGATCCGACTTTATTGTTCTACCCAATTCGAAGCTATATTTTCCTAACTATTGTACCGGAGAGAACTACTCTCAAATAGACAAACGGCTTATCTTCATTAAAAATATCAACTTACCAAGAAGTCTTTCGGATTTTGTGAAAGGATACTTAACTTTCTCGCTCGTAATGTCACAAATAGAACAAGCTTCCTTTTCTTCAGTAATAATTGGTAAAAAGATTGGATCAAATAGAAAAGGGATGAACTACTTACTCCACAAAACAGTGAAGACGCTATTCCAGTGCTGATACCTAAAAGTGATATGGAATTCTTCAACTGTTTCAAGATCAGAGAAACAAGCCTGCTTCGTAAGAATAGTTAACAAAAGCGCTCTAGAAAAGTAATATTGCTTCCTAATGAATTGAGTAATAAGGATCAAAGAATTTAAGCGAGCAAGTCGCTGCTTGGTTTTCCCCATTTACATGGGCCGGAGGGTCAGTATTCAAAAAAGAAGAAACGGAGAGTCCGTTTGTTTTGCGGAAAATGACTTTCCGGAAAATATTTTCCGGATTTTCCAGTGTTCGTTTCATGGAAAATGAACTAGTCAAGGAAAATATTTTTCATCATTGAAAAAAAACAACCTTTGAAGTGAGGAAAACGTTACGTTTTCCATGACTTCTTCCCTCTTACTTCTTTTTATCAATACATTTTCGTTTTATTTTTATGCTTTTTTTTCTTTTTCTTTTTTAAATCGAGTTTTAAATTTCTTTTCTTTTCTTTCTTTCCTTTTCATCTTCTTCTTTGGCGGTGGCCGGCGACTGGTCATGGCGGCGTTCGGTGACGGGCGACCTCGCCGGCCTCGCCCCAGGCCGGCGAGGCTCCGCCTAGCCCGATATGGCGAAGCCGAGATCAGGCCTCGCCAGATCGGGCAAGGCAGAGTTCTCGTCGACCTAGGTGGAAATCGCAGCTCACCAAATCTAGCGAGCTAGGTGGGGTTGAGCCTTGCTCGGGCTCCTGTGGATCGGGAGCCCGAGCTTCGCCGCCAGATCTAGCGAGCTTAGGCAAGACCGACCAAGCCTCGAGCTCGCTGGATCTGGCCACCGGGTCTTGGTCAGCCGCCGGGTAGCCGGCCATCATCAGGTAGGAAGGAGGCGCCGGTGGTGGAAGGAGGAGGAAGAAGGAGGAGGAAGGAGGTGGCAGCGGAGGAAGGAGGAGGAAGGAGGAAGGAAAAGAATAAATAATAAAGAATAAAGAATAAAAATTTTGATTTTTTAAAAATATAAATAATTAAAAATTCAGTTTTATAAAAAATATAAAAAAGAAATTTTATTTTTTGGTCAATTAAAAATATTAAAATTCAATTTTTGATAATTTTTTCCAAACAATTAAATAAGCTAACGAATGGTGGAATATATTTTCCACTCAAATTTTAGGTTTTGGCCGAATTTGGAAAATAGAATCATTTTCTTGGAAAATGATTTCTAAGAAAATGTTTTCCGCAAACATGATATTTTCCGTGAAACGAATGGACCTTGAGTTTTCCTTTTCGCAGGTCCATTAATTTCTAATTTACATTAGAAATTCTAAATGAGACAACCTACTTTCTCTTTTACCATATGCACTTCTTTTCATCAAACAAATTGCATATTTCAATCCAAGTGAAAGAGTATGAAGTAACATTGCTCTCTTTATTGGTTAAGCATTAGGAAACTCTTTTCCTAAGCCAATAATGGAAAAAAGGGACCACAATGTCAAGAAGATTGATTAGAAAATTGATCAATTATATCAAGCATAGTTGTAGCAAGAAGAACTTAGCAAGCTCTACAGTTGATTTAATTTGTGACCTCACGTTGTTTCATGTCTGCAGTGTTGGCAGATATTTGCTACGAATTATTGAGATATCTTAAAAGTAAAGAAGGAAAAATGACAGAAGTACCAAGTTCTCATTCCAATGGTCATGATAGTGACTGTGGTCATTAGGAAATTCAAGTGTACCATAAATCGAAATTTGTTGCAAACTTACTATAACTATTTCATAATTAAAAATCCATTGTGGGAGGGAGTCTCACCTCTCCAGTGGAGAAAATATTTAGTGCTTGACTACTATCATATAGAATTTACGGTGTCCATTCATTAATTGCCATGTGTACACTGGGCCTTACTCTGACTTCATGATACTTTTTTTCTCTTCTTCCTTCTTATGAATGTGATATGTAGGGGCCACCAACCTCCTTCCCTAAATTTACTTCTCCCGTTGGCTCCTGTAATTCAACACCATATGAGAATATTTGCTCGTCATCGTCTTGGGTTATTAGGACTGAAAAACAGTTCATCTTCATTGAAATTGATAACTTTGTTGTGAGGTCATAGCGATGTTGGTTTTGACAATTACAATGACCCGACGAGTAGACTCAAAACGGAACAGCAAATCATCTGCAAAAAAGAAAATATGAGAAATTTCAAAACAATTTCTGTTTAAGGAAATGCCTTTCGAGACATTATACGACTGAAGATATATAAGAGAAGCCAAAAGGGCCTTGGCGCCGGACATGAACAGATCATATGAGAGAAGACCGCCTCGTAGCAGACCACAGAAAGGCTTGAAAGGGTGACAGTGCGAGCCATTTATCAAAGAATGACGATCGATAAAGCCCAACTCACCGAGAACCCTTAAAAGAAAAGTCCAGCTTTTTATCTCGGCCCTGGGAAGGTTCAGCTGCTGTTTGAAGACCCAAGGAGTTGAAAATGGGCCCTAAGCTTTTTGCTTTTCCATTTTCTTTAGCAAAGGCTGTTCGATGTGTGATAGTAGCATGTTGAATTTGTAAGGACGACCAATGCATGATGCTTTTGATGCACAAGGTATGCCTCTTGATTACTTAGCTTTGGGATGAGAATCGCTTTCTTGATCATGTATCTTGATTTCTTTGTCACAAGGTTTGCCAAAGAAGCATGCACATTGAGAGATAAATGGAGAGGAGTGATCAGGCAAAACACCTGCTCTCACTGCAAAAGAACAATCATACCCCATGTGCATGAGCTTCTTTGGCTATCTGGTGCGGGATCCAGATGAAGCTGTTCCCGATTTGAAAATATTCACATACAATGGGCATAGATTCTATATCATTTTGATCACCCCAAATCGATAACATTTTCCATCCCCAAAACAATAACAGATGGATTTTTTGGAACCCCTGATTGGTATAATAAGTCTGGTGCCTATGCTTTCATAAAGGAAATCAAATGAAGAAAAAACGACTGTGACAAACATCTAGTACACGTTGTATATGAGTTCTGCTGCTTGTTCAATACTGTAAACACGCCACTTGGCCCTCATGTCGAGTGAGACCACGTACTGAGCAAAATTTAAGAATTCATTCATAGCGAACCTCAATACCATGAAAGCAATTACCCAAGTTTATCACAACACCAGGAATTAAAGGTTGCTGCACGTTGATTTTTAACTTTTTTCTAGGAGAAAATCCCGTGGAATAAGGTCAATGTGCTCTTAATCCACTAAGAAAACATCCACATCGAAATGAACAAAAGAGTGGCTTCATAAATACTGAGCAGTTCCACTGAAAAATCATCCTGCATGGATGCAGTTGAATCCAGAAAGGCGCCCAGTCAAATTGGTGGTCGTCGGAGATTGTACCTAGTTCATCGCAGAAGCATGCAAATCAATAGATAAATGGAGAGGAGTGATCAGGCAAAACACTTGCTCGCACTACAAAACAATAATCATGCCCTATTTGGAAGAGCTTCTTTGGGTATCTGGTGTGCCGGATGGAGCTGTTCATGATTGTCTTGAATATGTTTGGATATATTCACAAACGTGGGACATAGACTCTTAATCATTTTGATCGCCCAAATCAATCACATTTTCTCTTCACAAAACAATAACAATCAGACAGATTTCTTGGAACCCCCGATGGGTATAAATGTGTCTAGCACTTCAATGAAGAAAACGATGGTCCCAATCATCTCGTGCACGCTGCGTTATGAGTTCTGCTGCTTGTTCAATGCTGTGAACACACCATTTGGCCCTCATGTCGAGTGAGACCACATGTAGAGCAAAATTTAAGAATTCATTCATAGCAAACCTCAATCCCATGAAAGCAATTAATCAAATTTATCACAAAACCAAGAATTAAAGGTTGCTGCTCGCTGATCCTAACTTTTATACAGAGAAAGTCTCATATAATAAGGTCAGCCTGTGTTAAATATATGTCTCGAGTTTGGGCCCGATAGACAAAACCTGACTTGAGATTGATTGTTAGATGTGGAGATTTGAATATTCCAAAAATTGGATATTTTAAGGATGTCCTAAATTGAGTTATCGTTCAAGAAGCGGAGGTCTCCTAATATGTGTTGGAGTGCCTGGCTGAAATTGGAAAGTCTATCTGCAACTTTGAATTCGAAATTGACTTGGTCAATGTGACAGACCAAGAAATCGAGGAAAAAAAAGAGGAAAGTGCGGTTCGGTTGTTTCCTTCTCCAACTGGGGATATTGACTTCCACTGGGATTTGATCAAGATTCTTATCAAATATATGGGCTGTTCTTTCTGCTTTAAAACCGTGTGGCTACGCGGTTGCTGATATGCCGTGAGTGCTTCAAACAGAAGTGCTGAGCGTGGTCTTCGTGCTATCCATATCCGGAGAAAGAGCACAAGTCTTGAAGCATTGTGGTGATCGAGCGCTTGGCGTGGATTATTTCTCTTTGGAATTACACCAATAATTTTAGTGTTGAAGCCAATTAAATCTTGTGATAAGATTTGCGTGTAATTACTTCGTGAGATTGAGAGATTATTTCACGAGGAATTTCAGAGCTAAACACTACTTGCATTATATATGTAATTGGGGCTTAGAAAACACTAAGAGTATTTAAGTTATTTGAGTGTGTAATCTCCGTTGTATTGTTTGATCTATAGTAAATTCGTCGCTACTTTCCCCATGGACGTAGGTCTCTACAACTAAACCACGTAAATCTCATGTTCGATATATTTTCCTTTATGTCTATATTATTGTTTAATTGCCCCTTTCCGATTTATTTTCTTTTATGTCTATATTATTGTTTAATCGCTCATTCCCGCAACAATGTGCTCATAATCCACTAAGCGAACATCCCATAAACATGAACAAGGAGAGTGGCTCCATATATATTGAGAAGTTCCATTGAAACCCATGCTGCACGGACAAAGTAGTCGAATCCAGAAAGGTACCCACTCAAGAAGGAACTTGCGAGAGATGTTTCCTGGTTCATCGCAGCGAAGAACCAGGAAAGCACCGCCAACCGTCCAAGGGTAGGACCATTTGGATATTAGTCTGTGTAATAAATTAATAATCTCCTTTGTCCTCTTGGAAAGCTCAAAAAAATTTCTTCCTTATACTAATCGCGCTGTCTAATCCTCTAGGAAAAATCGAAGAAACTCCTCCCCAATGCCCCTATTCCCACTCAATCATTTAGGCTAGTCCTATTGGAAAGTTCAATGAAATTCCTCCGAAATATCGCCACCATTCCAACTTAAACTCATTGCTTATATGTATGATAAATTCACTTGCAACTTCTTTGTGTCCAGAGGATTGGTGCGAGAGAGAGAGCCATACTAACATCATCGTTTAATACATTATTCACTTGCAACTAATTGACAAAAATATGTTATTCCAAGAGGTGCTAGTTTCATTATCAAATAATCAGATCAATCCAGCTGCACACCTAATCAAACGAATACACCTACCATGACAATGGGGCAATAGATTCTAAAGTTTAAACCGCTCAAATTAAAGGCAGTTACTTATCCTAAAGGTCATGACATACATCGTCGTTTAATTAAGGCCTAATACATTATACTGATTTCTTATCACTTATCACTTAATCAATCATGGGGCACATACATCTCCGCCTACATAGGTATATCTATCCACGAAATTCAACAAGTGGGGGAGTGGTTATCGGACTAGCGTCTTGACAAAGCATGCATTTTTTAAATGATTCATTGTCCTGATTTCTTATTAATAGTTGAATATGGACAATAAAAGCCCATTAAAAGGTACCCCTAATTGTCCACCGCCCGACATTGCTTTATATTAAAAAAAAATTCAAATAGAGAAGATGACATGGACTTTCGGCGCCTCAAAGCAAGTCTATGTATTCTTTATTAGGCGTCCATTTGTCCAACTAAACTTTTGCTTTGGCTTTGTTCGTTTGGTTATAAAGCAGACATATGGTCTTCAAATAATGTAATTTCAGGTGTATGAAACATACTATAGAGGTTATCATGTAACAAATTTTAAGATTCGTGATAATTTTGATGGAGTGTTGAACGTGTGTCCAAACCTTAGTTGATTGTTTATGATACATTTAGTGGGGATTAATCAAATACTTAAAGATTTCGATGAATACTGCGTAACTACAAGAAATTAAGTCCATGTGTTCATTATATATTCGAGTTGGAATCTTGTACAATTCTCTAATAAATTGATCAATAAAATTGATTGGCACTTGTAAAAAAAAAGTAATGGAGTGATAGTGTTGCCCTCAACTATTTCTTGTCTAATCATTTGGGGCACGAATGATAACTATTCGATCAAAAATTGATTTCTAGAACAAAAATAAAATTTTCTATTTATATTATTGAATGAGTTGAGTAAAAATACATATCGGATAATAACACGAAATTTCTCACTCTCGAGCGGCGGTAGCAAATAGTGGGGCCAGCAACGGCACTAGTGATTAGCGACCGCAGTAGCGGCTAAGGGGGGCAATGACTTGTGGTGATAGATGACAAGCAATAGCGGTGAGTGGGCAACCAACTAGTAGCAAGAACGAGCGATAAGAAAAGTTATTATTTCTCATTTATATTCCAAAAATAGATAAATATAAAATTTTTACTTCTCATTTATGTTCCAAACCCACTTCTAGACTAAAAATTTGTTCTAAAAATACAAAAAAGAAATTGCGTTGTTAAATGAATTTCTGTTCTAGAAACAAGTCTAAAATAGAAATATAGTTTTGGAAATAAAAATAGAATAATTATCATGTGTGCCCTTAATCAACTAGAGGAGAAATTGTTAATAGCAGCATAAAGCTATGGTAACTGGGTTTTCCAAATCAGGAATTAGAGGTCTTCCCATCAAATCCCACCAATTGCTGTAAACTCCTATGAGTTAAAGTCACATGCACAGGCTAAAGGCATGTTACTTAACCTATTCATGGGGCTTGAAAGGTCTACCATGAGCTCCAGATGCCCTAAGAGATTTTTATATGGTACACTCAAGGGTAATCTCAAGCTATCAAACACGGTACACATCATACTTAGCGGCTAATATTTGTACGCAACCGGTAGTGATTTCATAATATTTTTACTTTAATATTTTAATGTTAAAAATGGGGCTGCGGTGGAGAGCGATGCGGCAATGGTGGTGGCGGAGGTGCTAAGTGGTGGCCGGTGGATGAGTTGAGACTATTTGTAGCCATGTTAAAGTCAGTGAACGACGGTGTCAAGTCATGGAAGAGATGGTGGCTGCGTGATGCATGGTAACGGCGACGGTGGGTACGATAGCCGTTTGGTGTTGATTCGTTAGAATTTCCCTAATCCGAATGACACCGTCCAATGACATCATCCTTGAGGGTTCACTTGGCTGAAGAACTATCAAAGATGGTTCTCATTACTATGTACTCACTGGGGGAAGGCATAGAAGTCTAAAGTTATGATATTCCAAGCAGTATCGTCATTGAAGAAGAAGCTGCAGGATAACCTGGCCAGTGAGTTTTTTTGTTTTGTTTTTGCTTGATCTTTTTCCTTTCGACATGCTTGTGGGAGAGTAGAAACTTCCAAGAAATAAATCAATTTGGCTTTTTGGAAAATATTTTATGAAAGAAATGCCTCTCACTTGAACTTATTGCTTACATATACGAGTTATATGAGTTAACTAACAAGTACTCTAAGTCCTAGAATAGGTAGAGAGACGGTGAGAATGAATCCCAAAGTGTACGAGGCTGCAAAGTCGGGAGACTTTGACTCTCTGGAGGCAATAATTTCAGGAAATGGAGAGGACCTTTTCCACCAAATGACACCAAAGGAGAACAACATTCTTCATGTTGCGGCTAAATACAAACAAGTGAATTTCATTAGACAAACTCTTCAATGTTCATCGGGGCCGTCCCTTCTTTGGTAGGGTAATTACAGAGGAGACACTCCCCTACACCTTGCTGCTAAAGTAGGAAGTTGGGAAGCAATTCAACTCTTCATTAGTTTAGCGAAATCACTACACTAGGTTGTTGAAAATGGACAAGTTGATGCATGCAAAGGATTACTTTGAAAGCCGAATTCGCATAAGGATACCGTGCTACACTATGCATTAAGAGGGGGCCATCATTGGGTGGCGAAGTTGCTGATTGAAGAAGATCCACAACTGTGTAATATTACAAATGTTGCTGGTGAGTCCCCGCTTTATCTTGTAGCACATCGAGGACTTCCTCTTATCATTGAGCTGATTTTAGGTGTGTCGCGACCTCTTTTTTTTGGCGCCCGCGATTGGGTACGAACGCCTAAAGGAGGCTAATGGCTCGGCTGAAATTGGTTAAGCCCGGACTCTCCCAAGTCCACCAATTCATGACTTTAATAGTCTGAGTTTTTTAACCTGTAAATCAAATTTTAAATTGGAGTCGCCACTGATCGATTTAGGGTGGGTTGATTAGAAACCCAAGTGAAGTATCGGGAGAAATACTCACTCCTGCACAACCAGAGAAATTAGGATCGGGGACTTGATTACACTAGTTAATCACTAATGCCCTTCGGTACCTAATCTTGTTTAAACCCGAGGCTTTTTGGATGCTTGAGGGGTTTTCCATGCATTTTTGGGAGGAAAAACATTTTTTTGAGTTATTTTCTAATTTTTGGACACAAAAGGATTTTTTGGTATTTTTTTTGGAAAAATACAAGTCTTTTTGGCTTTTTCTAAATTTTTTTGGCTTTTTCATGAATTTTTGGGTTTTTTTTTTGGATTTTTGACATTTTTTGGAAAATATGAAATATTTTTGATTTTTTTGATTTTTTGGAAAATAAAATATTTTTAAATATTTTTAAATATTTTTGGAAAATAAATTATTTTTTGATTTTTCTCGATTTTATTTTCAAAAAATAAAACATTTTTTAATATTTTTTTAAAATAAAACATTTTTTGATTTTTTTGATTTTTTGAAATAAAATATTTATTTATTTAAAATATTATTTTATATTAAAATAATATAAAAACTGACCCGGGTCGGGTCCGCGGCTTGGGTCCGACCCGACTCACAGCCGCCCCCTTGGATCGCAAACCCTACCTGATTTTCCGGGTCCAGATCCGCTTCACGACCCGGAAAATCGCAAACCCTAGGGTTTGCGAATTCGCGGCGCCGGAGAGGAGACCGAGGCGATCCTGCGGCGACGACGGTCACAGCGTCGACGGCCATGGCAATGACGGCAAAGGCGATTGGACTATGGAGAGGGAGATGGCGACGGCGATGGGGACAACGCTATACCTGTTCGGCAACGGCGCGACGAGGGCGGCAACAACGGCGAGACTCACGGCGAGCGACAACAACGTGGGCTCCTGGGCGGTCAAATTTGGCCGGACCCACGCCGGATTTCCCTCTCTCTCACTCGGGATCGCCCGGCGAACTCCCCGAAGTCTCTCGGGGACCCCTCCGAGCTCACCACACCACGGCCGACCTTATGCTCGAACTCCCCGAAGTCTCTCAAGGGACCTCGAGCTTCGGCCGACCTCCCTCCTTCTCGGATCTCTCTGTGCGTGTCTCTGTTTTTTCGGTCCCTCCCTTCGTCGACGGTGGTCCCCCTCTATTTATAGGTGCGGAAGCGGCCGGTCGGCGAGGCCTCGACCTGCCGATTGGACCGCCATCCCATCCACCATCATCACCTCCTCCGATCACGTCCCGTCGACGCCACCTGCTCCTTTGCTCCGCACGCGACTGCCGTCCGTCCACCCCCTTCCTCTCCATCGCACCCTCTGCGCATGCGCTACAGAGGCGCGAGAAAGAAGAAGATGCGGTGGGGCCGGGCTTGGCGGAAATGGGCTAAGAGCCCATGGAGGGGCTGCTCCTCTTTTTGCTTTTTTTCTTTTGCTTTGTTTTTGCTTTTTTTTTTTTTTTTTTGGGTTTAGTATCCGAAAATCAAACAAAATAATAATAAAGTGTAATTTTTAGGCGTCGACAGCTGCCCCTCTTTGAAGGTGAGCTCGCAGAGGTTGCATTTAAAGACAAAATGATGCCTAAAATTTGGTCATATATGCGTAGCGGATTATATTTTATTTGGGACTTATTATCCTATGTAAAAAAGAGCAATATAACATTACATATTCTAAGGCAAATAAGAAGATACCTACAGTTACTTACCGGGAGTGAGTGAGATAGGGTGTGAACCCCGAGTTTGGCAAGTATCAAGACGTCATCTTACCTGGTGACACGAGGAGGTTGCTTTTCCAGGGCTCGAACCATTCTTCAGTCGCCTATTTAAAACAATCAATGATTTGTCTAGGACCTGAATCTTTTTTCGGTCGCCTTGACGGGAGATTGCTCCTCTAGGACCCGAACCATTCTTCGGTCGCTTGTTGGAGTAATCAGTGGTTTGTCTCGGACTCGAACCATTCTTCGGTCGCTGTGAAGGGAAATTGCTTCTCCAGGACCCGAACCATTCTTCGGTCGCCTGTTAAAACAATCAATGATTTGTCGAGGACCCGAACCTTTCTTCGATCGCCTTGACGGAAGATTGCTCCTCTAGGACCCGAACCATTCTTCGGTCGCCTGTTGGAGTAACTAGGGGTTTGTCTCGGACCCGAACCATTCTTCGGTCGCCGTGACGGGAAATTGCTTCTCCAGGACCCGAACCATTCTTCGGTCGCCTGTTAAAACAATCAATGATTTGTCGAGGACTCGAACCTTTCTTCGGTCGCCTTGACGGGAGATTGCTCCTCTAGGACCCGAACCATTCTTCGGTCACCGTGACGGAAATTGCTTCTCCAAGACCCGAACCATTCTTCGGTCGCCTGTTAAAACAATTAATGATTTGTCGAAGACCCAAACCTTTCTTCGATCGCCTTGACAGGAGATTGCTTCTCTAGGACTCGAACCATTCTTCGGTCGCCTGTTAAAACAATCAATGATTTGTCTAGGACCCGAACCTTTCTTCGGTCGCCTTGACGGGAGATTGCTCCTCTAGGATCCGAACCATTCTTCGGTCGCCTGTTGGAGTAATCAAGGGTTTGTCTCGGACCCGAACCATTCTTCGGTTGTCGTGACAGGAAATTGCTTCTCCAGGACCCGAACCATTCTTCGGTCGCCTGTTAAAACAATCAATGATTTGTCGAGAACCCGAACCTTTCTTCGGTCGCCTTGATGGGAGGTTGCTCCTCTAGGATCCGAACCATTCTTCGGTCGCCTGTTGGAGTAATCAAGGGTTTGTCTCGGACCCGAACCATTCTTCGGTCGCCTGTTAAAACAATCAATGATTTGTCGAGGACCCGAACCTTTCTTCGGTCGCCTTGACGGGAGATTGCTCCGACCTTTCTCAGGGCATCTCATTTTTGGGTGTCTGATTTGTATCGAGGACACCAGTTGGTACCCGACTTTTCTCGGGAGAATGTGCGGACCTTTCTCAGGGCATCGATTTTGGAAGATACCTGGACATTCACAAGCATATCAAAGAGTACCTGGATAATCACAAGTACTAACCTAGAGGATATTTGGGCCTTTGTAAGCATCAAAATGGATATTTCGGCTGACCATAGGCATTGAAGGGGTACTTGGATGATCACAAGTATAAATTCTTGGGGAATACTTGGACATTCACAAGTATCGAAGGGGTGCTTGATAATTGGAAATATGAACATATCTTGGATATTTGTGACGGTGTCCCACCTTCTGGCAATTGGGAAATATCGAGGGCGTACCTAGGATATTTATGAAGGTCTCTCACCTCTTGGTAAAGGGGAATACCGAGGGCGTACCTGAGATATTCGTGAAGGTCTCTCACCTCCTGGCAAAGGGGAATACCGAGGGTGTACCTGAGATATTCGTGAAGGTCTCTCACCTCTTGATAGTTGGAATATCTAGGACGTACCTTGGATATTTATGAAGGTCTCTCATCTCCTGGATTGCCACAGGCACTTAAAAGGGGTGGAACACCTGGATAGCCACAGGTGTACAAAGTACTATGATACTTGGATGAACACAAGTATTTAATGATACGACCTGGGACCACTCAACTGGTCCAAGTGTAAGAAAGCATACCTGGACAACGGTGAATACATGACGATATGGGGATACCTAGACAGCAGTAGGCATTCCAAGAAATACTTGGTCAGTCGCGAGTATCAATACTCTGGGGACAACTCAAATAGGTCGAGTGTCAGGAAAATGGAGTATCCGAATGGTGGCCGGTACTCAAAGACAATAGGGATGCTGAGACAGTTGCAAGCATCCAAACTCAAGGGACAACTCGAATAGGTCGAGTGTCAATAAGAGAGTACCTAGACAGTGATAGGTACTTCAAGACAAATGGGGATAGTGATATGTTTACCTGGCAATATCTCTGATCTTTGAGAGTATGTCTGCTATTTGCACAATATGCACACATGATTGTATATACTGTAAATTCATGATTTATGCATGATAATTTTATCAATTTCGTATCATTCGAATTCCATTGGGGAGGATTTTGAAAGACAACATTTATTCGGAATATAGATGTTTTGAGCATGCCAGATGAGGGACTTTCAGTCTGAAAGGACTTTTCACTCACTCTCATGGAGAAGGTTATCCTAACCATTGATGCAGGATTTACAAGGACCACATTATCTCACTGTCATCATGTCAGCAGGGGTCTGAGTATTATCGCAAACGGTACAACTTTTACCAATGTGAGAGGTCTTTGTTGAAATTGTGATGAAGACTTGGTCAACGGCTCATCAAATGGGACCATCGAGGTCGAAGCCGATGGATAAAAATATTGCACGATCATCTTCGGATTTACAAGTCAAGAACCCATCGAAAAGAGATAGAGTAATCTTACTCGTACTTCTTCGAGCGATGCTTATGTACACATGAAATCCTACGTTAATTGAAGTGCCCCTAGTCTGAAGAGACTTTTACAATGGAAATGTAACGTAGTCTTGGCTCACATGTAAGAGGGTGAGAGTCGGTGATTGCTTTGGCATTTGTCACCGGTCTTTCTTCTCACGGTCTGATGAATGTTCTATGGACCACAACAACAATTTCTTTTGGGAATACAAATGACTGTGTTTTTTGTTTGGGGCATTGGCCTTGCTTTTACCAGGCACACTGCTTTTTTTATGCCCCTACTCCTCTCTTCAGTTTTTCGTTCATGGGCATCGACCTTGCTTTTACCAGGTACACTGCTTTTTATGCCCCAGTTTTTGCTCTTGTTGCTTGAGGAATTGATCTTGGCAAGTTCAAGCAAACACCTTTGTTAGACTATGGAGTTTTCATCTTTTGTTGGCACTTTTGATTATGTTGCTCCAACGACAGTGGCTTCCGCTTTGCATCCATGTGAGGGTGAATTTACAGACTCAATTAAGTTGTACCATGGATACAAGTGCGTAAATAAAGAATTGCTCTTCACGACTCTAGGGCACTTAAATTAATGCGAGTGTTCATATGCAATAAAGACACTCGAAGATTGATGCAAGTGCAAGCAATAAAATTTCTATCCCCTTTCTCACCTTGTGATGCTGATTTGCTTTCGAATTGCCCCATGTGGGGTGGTTCTTTGGGAGTATAGCAGAAATTTGTCAGTGTATGGGGCTCAAAGTAAGTGATGGAATGCCTCTCACTGCTTTGATCATCGTACCATTCGCGAGAGAACTCTTTACCCTGTAGTCATGGAATTTTCTACACTCATCTCACAAGTGTATAGATGGGGGATTGTGTGTAGGATATGGCTTGCCTATCATCATTCTGACGTGCCTCATCCAACATGCTCAATCAATCTTGTATTCTTCAATCGGCTGTCTATTCTAATAATTCTCAATGGAATCAATGATTTAGACAGACAAAATCATCATGCAGAATTCACCTAGAAAAATGCATGCAGTGTATGATGTAATGGGGCTTGTATTCTCAAAATAAATGAAAGGCTTTTTACTCAAGAAGAACTTATTAACAATTATAGGGGTGTTTACTTGGTGGAACGGTATTCACAAATGTGTTGAATTTTGAAAGAGTTATTTACAAAGGGTTATTCACAAATGAGTGTCGATGGACGTCCTTATTGATTAGGGATATGACACGTGAATAATCAGCTAAAGGTTGAGAATTTGATCGGGTGTCTCTGCTCTTGTCCTGGGTTCGGATCACTTGGTTTGCCTCATTTAACCATTAAGCTTGGCCCTTGAATCCCAATGCTTACTGTCAATATAAGTTCAAAGAGTGAGTGTTAAAAATGACACCAAGTTGCATTTCCCCCGAGTTTATATGAGCTGGCTTCTAGGGATACTTGAATGTCGATGATGGTCTCTTTGCAGTTCCATGCTTCTTTCAACCGGCTTTACTTGTGGCCACGTAGGCATGATTTGCTAGCTGCTGATTTACTTTCAACGCCTTCCTTTTGTGGAACTTCCCCTTCTGTCTTTGATTAGCAGCGTTGGGCAAAGTCATGTATCTCAGGCTTCTATGGAATTTTGAGATGGACAATTAAAATTTCCACCTTTCCAATAGCAATTGCTTCTTGCAAGGGCATGCGTCTGGAACAAGAAGTGAGGTTTCCGGATTCTAAGATTGTTGACTGGGACAGAATGTTCCTTCTAACTAGGCTGGCTCCTGAATGACGCATCTTTTACACCAAGTTAGGCTAAATTGACATGGATTACTCTTATGCGTCTGCCTGGGTAATGTCGATTTGCTCAAGTTATGCCATCGAGTTTGCTACATGATTTTCGACACTTCCTTAAAAGCTGGTGATTGTCATTCATTTTTCTCCAAATACACGATTTTTATGACGGTGTAAATACATCACTCATATATAAAAGGTGCATAGGCATCTTCAATATGATAGAGAAGTGTTTGGCAATGCCAGACAATGAACATCATTCAAGGGTAGTACTTTTTTACAAAGCATCGGAATTAACTGGTTTAGAAAACTCTCGCCCATCCATCTCGTTAGGATCAAGGCTCCTCCGGGGAGTATCTTCTTTATTACATAAGGACCCTTGTAATTTGGGGCGAACTTGCCTCCAGGCTCTGGAAAGATTGGCAGCGTCTTTCTCAAGACTAGCTCATCTACCTTGAAGTGCCTGGGTCGCACATTTTGATTAAATGATCAAGCTACCTTTTGTTGATAACACTGACCGTGAAAGAGGGCTTTCAGTTGCTTTTCATTGATCATGTTCAGCCGCTCGAGCCTTTGTTGTGTCCATTCCTCCTTAGATAATCCAGCCTGGGATAAAATTCGTAGGGAAGGGATTTCTACTTCCACGGGTAAAACTGCCTCCATACCGTAAACCAGGGAAAAAGGGGTTGCCCCAGTAGAAGTTCGAATCGAAGTTCGATATGCTGTTAGTGCGAAGGGTAGCCTCTCGTGCCAGTCGCGGTAATTTTCAGCCGTCCTGGCTAGGATTCTCTTGTTGTTCTTATTGGCAGCCTCTACAGCCCCATTCATTTGCGGGCGATAAGGGGATGAGTTCAGATGCTGGATCTTGAACTTAGAAAATAATTGATCAATCAACTTGTTGTTCAGATTTGTCTCGTTGTCGGTGATGATGGAATCTGGCACGCCATATCGGGCGATTATGTCACATTTGATAAACTTCATAACATTCCGTGCAGTTACACTTGCATATGATGTGGCCTCGATCCATTTCGAAAAGTAATCAATTGCAACCAAGATGAACCGATGCCCGTTTGACGCCTTTGGGTTAATTGGGCCGATTACATCGATGCCCCACATTGAAAACGGACATGGCTCAAATAACTGATGTAGTTCAGTTGGAGGGACATTTATCTTATCCCCGTGAATTTGACAACGATGACAACTTCGTACATGCTGAGCACAATCATTCTCTAAGGGGAGCCAGTAATAACCCAGTCTCATTATCTTCTTGGCCAACATATGTCTATTCATGTGAGGGCCACATACTCCCTCATGTATTTCTTGCATTATTCGTGTGGCTTCTGCCACATCCACACATCTTAGCAGGACTGAGTCATACGATCTTTTGTATAGATTTTCACCACCGACGAAAAAATTTGAAGCCATTTTCATTAGGAATTTTTTATCAGAGGGAGTGCTTTGTTCAGGGAACTCCTGCTTCTGGACGTATTTCATGATGTCGTAATACCAGGGTCTCCCGTCGGGCTCTTCAGTTATGGCCATGCAGTAGGCCTGTCTTGCCAGGACTTCGATTTTTAAAGGCTCAACTTCTAACCCTCTCGTTGCTTGCAACATAGATGATAGCGTTGCTAGTGCATCAACGAACTGATTATGAATTCTAGGTAGGTATTCAAACGAGATGTCTTGGAATTTTCCCGCCAACTTTTCTAAGTAACCGTGATAAGGCACAAGTTTGGCGTCTTTTGTCTTCCATTCGCCCAATGTCTGGAGGATTATTAAGGTAGAATCACCGAACACCTTTAGCTTCGTCACTCCCATTTCAATAGCCGCTTGCAGGCCGAGGATGCATGCTTCATACTCGGCTATATTGTTGGTACATGGAAACATCAATTTTGCAGCCACAGGATAATGTTGTCCATTTGGGGATATCAAGACTGCCCCAGTGCCGGAGCCTGACAAATTTACAGCTCCGTCAAAGAACATATTCCACGTGTCTTCTTCTATCGCGGAACTTCGATCATCCGGGGGATTATCCTTGCATACTTCTTTAGGATAGTCTGCTAACATATCAGCAATCACCCGCCCTTTAACTGATTTTTGTGACATGACTTAAATGTCGAATTCCGAGATTAGGATTTGCCATTTAGCCAATTTTCCTACCAATGCTGGGCGACTGAGCAAATACTTAATCGGATCACTTTCGGTTACGAGGAAAGTTTGGTAATGCAAGGTATATTGTCGGAGTCTATGCAACACCGATACTAATGCGGCACATGTTTTTTTCTGATTTGGAGTAGTTTTGGTCTGACGTGGTGAACTTTTTGCTCAAATAGTAGATGGCTCGCTCCTTCTGGTCGTGGGGCTCCTTTTGTGCCAACATTGCACCTAAGGACTCACTGCTGATTGTAAGGTAGAGAATTAAAGGGTGCCTCGGTACTAGAGGTACTAGAATCGGGGGTTTCATCAAGTATTGCTTTAGGTCTTCAAATGCCAGTTGGCAATCATCATCCCATTTAATTTGTGCGTCTTTCCTAAGAAGTTTAAAGAAAGGCTTTGCAGTTTCAGAAAGCTGGGAAATGAATCGAGCAATGTAATTTAATCTCCCCAGGAGGCTCCGGACTTCTTTTACAGTCGAGGGAGGAGGCATCTCAAATATCGCCTTGGTTTTTGATGGATCTACTTCTATCCCTTTACAGCTTACAATGAATCCAAGTAATTTGCCAGAAGTTGCCCCAAACACACATTTCGCTGGATTCAAGCGCAACTTAAACAGGCGAAGTCGCTCAAATAGTTTCTCCAGGGTCTTCACATGGTTTTCTCCATGTTTGGTTTTAGCGATCATGTCATCGACATACACTTCAATTTCTTTGTGCATCATGTCATGGAAAAGGGTGACCACGGCTCGCTAGTAAGTTGCTCCCGCATTTTTCAAGCCAAAAGGCATGACCTTATAATGGAAAGTTCCCCATGGAGTAATGAACGCCGTTTTTTCCTTGTCTTCCTCCTTCATCTTTATTTGGTTGTATCCCGAGAATCCATCCATAAAAGAGAACAAGTTTGAACCCCGGGCAAAGATCGTTTACCGAACGTCTATGTGGGGTAATGGGAAATCATCTTTCGGGCTTGCTTTGTTCAAGTCATGATAGTCGACACAAACACGTATTCGACCATCATTCTTTTTTACTGGCACAATGTTTGCTACCCAGCTGGGGTATCGCGAGACTTCGAGGAAACCCACTTCAAGGAGCTTCATTACCTCTTCTTCAATCTTTTTTGACAATTCTGGCTTGGTTCTTCTTAGCAGTTGCTTCTTGGGGGCTATATTAGGGTTGGTTGGCAAACTATGCTCCACGATCATTGGATCAAGGCCTGGCATGTCCGCGTATGACCATGCGAATACGTCTTGATACCTCTTTAAAAGAGCAATCAGGTCCGCAGCTTCTTCTTCAGGAAGGTTGGCGCCAATCTTTATCTCTCTTGGACCTTCTGTGCTGCCTAAATTGACAGTGACGATGTCTTCAATGGTAGAGGGCTTTGTTTCTTCATGACGCTCCCAGTTTCATTGAATTTCATTGGAATTATCAAAGTCATCATCTAAGCTATCAGAATTGCTATCATGGCTATCCACGATGTTGGTTTGGACCCCTCTCACACCATTGCCTACTGCTAGATTATTCCTGTGTCATAGAGTAGATAGGCTAAGAGGACAAATAAGGTTAGTAGTATGCATGCTCTTTTTTTGGAAATGTGATAAATTGTTCTTGAAGATTTAGAATAAGGAAACATGAGGAGACCCGGGCCTCAGATTTCTTCTTTCATTTGATGGCTGGCTATCATCAACGGGCCGGTTTGGTGTGTCTCCCCATGGCCTCAAAATGTTTTCAACTTTATTTATTAGTAGACGGATTTACAAAGTGATTTCAAAAAATGGTTCCCCGGGTGGAACAGATGCTGAAAACAAAACAAGCCAAACTCTTAAAAATATGTACAGGCTCCCACGTAAGGGAGTATGCAAAGGAAATAAAAAGGATTCTACTCGAGCGGGTGCGCCCATTTCCCCAGCGGTCCCTCATCGATAGCGCCCACGAAGAAGTCTTCATACCAGCTGCCAGCCACGTCTCCCTGTGCTTGAGGCTTTGCAGATTCCAGATCATCCATGCCTTCCCATCCATCAGGGACGATGTGGCGATGATGATCATAGAAACTTTGGGGGATTGAATAATCGACATAGTAGTCAAATTTACCACTTGGCTGACCCAAAGTGTCCATGATCATCTCTCCTCTACGTGCTTCCTTAGCATGCTCAGGGAACATGGTACGAGTGCTGGGTACCATGAGGAGGTGATCTTTGTCAAAGCACAGCCACGGAGAGCGGAACGTGAATACCCCAGCATCTAAAAGATCCTGAACCTTGTCTTTCTGAATGGTACAGCCATCTAACGAGTGTTCTAATTCCCCCGAATGATAATCACATTGCTTGGATGGATCATAATCAAGGAAGTACTCGGGAGTAGGATGACTCAGTTCCCTGGTGATTAGCCCTTGCTCTAGAAGGATGGGAAATACGATGGTCATCGATTTAGGAAGAGGCGAATATTGCCTCATGCTTTTTTAGGACTGAGATAGCCGGACCCCTTGCCAGATCGCATCAGTAGGGTCTTCTTCATTTACTACCAAATCCTCATTATGACGAGAGCGAAATGCGCGGGTAGCTTGAGCGAAGTTTTCCGTCAAGTGGTGTACTGTCTCGCGTAGTTCATCAACTTGGCGTTGAAGCTGGATGAATGAGAAGTTATCGCCTGCTCCTTTTAACTGCTCTTCCTCAATAGCACATATAGAAATGTCTCCAAACATGGTGGTCATGTCATCCGGCCCCTCTTTCTTTGAGGGCCAAGTTGTGCCCTCCCGGATTACGGGCAAGTTTGAGCTCCCGGGGTTGAACCAATTTGGAGTATTGATCACTCCTTCCTCTTCATGCATCATCCGGGCTGGGCCCGGGAAAGTTTCCTCGAGACGGGGTAATAAAAGGCCGACTTTTTTCTTTACTTTTCTATCCGGGAGGTATCCTAAACCGACAGTGTAGGGTCTCCTCAGGGCTTTAATAGGTTGACGGATGCCCTGGCCTTCCTTACCAAGTCCTTGTCCTGGAATGAAACCGTGTCCAACCATGATTTTTCCTACCATGATCGCAGCACTTGATACTTCGGGGACGAGGGGCAAGGTCCCTCGAGTTTCGTGTACAGTAGACACGAGCTCGAACGATTGATAGCTAGCTTCATTCTTGTCACCAGGCTCAACATAAGGAATGGCTGTCTCGTGGTAGATGCGGTGGTCTTCTTCTCCTCGGACTGTGACTAGCTTTCCTCCAACCACGAACTTCACACTTTGGTGGAGGCTTGAAGGTACTGCTCCTGTGACGTGGATCCATGGGCGCCCTAAGAGGAAATTGAATGCAGTGGAGATATCCATTACTTGGAACAAAATTTTGAACGTTGAGCTCAATCTCTCCTACTGTTTCCTTCTTTGTTCCATCAAATGCTCGAACAGAAGTCTTGGGTACTTGGATCCATGATCTGTCTATTTGAAGACGACAGAGTGTCGCTAGTGGACATATGTTAAGAGCAGATCCATTGTCAATCAGCACTTGAGCAACGTGAGATGCGTTGCATTTGACTAATATGTAGAGGCCTTTGGTGTGTCCTCTACCCTCCTCAGGGATTTCTTCATCAAAGAATGCCATTTGATCCTTCAGTAGGATGGTGCCAACAAATTCCTCGAGTTTGTCATGTTCAATCGTTTCAGGGACATGTACCTCACTTAATACCTTCATAAGGGATTTTTGGTGCTTGACAGATGTCTGAAGCAATTCCAGCAGAGAGATCTGTGCTGGTGATTTTCGTAATTGCTCCACCACATTGTATTCGCTTGCTTTAACTACGGCCAAAAACTCCTTGGCTTCTTCGTCGGTGATGGGCTTAGCAGACTGCGTATTTGCGTGAGCATAGGTTCGCCCAGATCTCGTGACTAAACCCACATCAAGGTCATAAGACCATGGTACCACATTGTTATGTTCATATTTGTAAGGCTGGGGGATTTCAATGATTATAGCTGCTTCCGTTATCGATGCTTCGATTATATCCTCCGGTGGGGTGGAATCTTTCTTCTTCCTTTCTGCATTTAGCGCGGCACATTCCTCATCCTATTTGATGAGGACTTGCGATATAGTGGAAACTATGCTGGTGTGACCAACATGCATGATTACTCCGGCTTCTATCATTCTTGATACCCTTGCTTTCATTGTCGCAAAAGGTGGTATTTCATCATTGGAATAATATTCGGTTTCCACTAGCCCTCGATAGATGTCAACAATAGGGGTACTAACATTTCTGATTTGGCTAGCTTCAGAACCAAATATTGCATTTACTTTGTCAACATGATCAGGGAGTGGATTGCTTTGGACATTTGGTTTCGTCATTTGGAATGAGAAGGCTTTAGTATCCAGCAAGTTCTGGATCCGATGTTTAAGGATGAAGCAATCATCAGTTGAATGGCCTACTTCTCCCATGTGATAATAGCATTTTTTGGACGGGTCGTAGCTGGCGAAGCTTTCAGCATTGGGTCGTCTTGGCTCAATCGAGAGGAGATTCTTGTTCCGGAGGATTGCCAAAACCTGGGAAGGAGATCCACGAAGCGGAGTGAATTGTCTTCGGTTGTTGTAGCGTTGAGGCTGACGGCTATTGGTTTGTTGTTGGCCTGTGCTTGTCTGAACAGTTGGGAGGTGACTGGTATTTGTGGTGTAGGTGGCATTGACATCGCTCAGGGGCTCTTTATCCTTTTTCATGCTGAATCTTCGCCGACAGTGTAGGCTCGGTGAACCAGCCATCTCTTAACCCTATCTCTATCTCGCTCTCCCACTCGGAATGAGTTGATTGAATGATTCGCGATCATAGTCACCATCCGGTTGCGGTATTCATAGGGGAGGGTTTTGATGAACATTTTTCTTAATTCAAAGTCGGTCGGTTTTGGGATCGATCCGGGCGCGAGATTCCTCCACACGATAGCATATTCTTTGAAAGATTCTTGCTTCTTTTCTGTGCGATCGAGATCCTCACGAGAAGGGGTAATGTCCATTATGAATTTGTACTGCTTGAGGAATGCCTCGCTTGCTTCACTCCATGTTTCGATAAGGTTTATGTTTTTCTTGATGTACCACCTCAAAGTAGGACCTACCAGACTCGACTGGAACAACTGGATCATTAAAGGCACATTATTAACGTACTGGGTCATTCGAACCAAGTACATTTGCAAATGAGCCCTTGGGCAGGTCGTGCCATCGTATTTCTCAAATTCAGGCATCTTAAACTTTTCGGGCATTTTGACTTTGGAGTAGATGGAGAGGTCTGTTGGAGTAGGATCCTGTAGGCCTTGCAGTTGCTTTAGCCTTTCTTTAAGCTTCTCCAGACGCTTATCATGCTCGGTCTTAGATGAAATGTTGGGTTTTACTTTCTCAACCACGATTTGGTGTCCGTCGTCCTCCAATTCAGGCATGCTATCATCGGTTTCTTTTCCTTGTTCTCCTCGGGTGGATGATTGCGGTAATACTACTTCGATTGAGGCCGGGGTAGGAGTCAATTTGCCCTGAATGGAATCTACTTGCTTTGAGAGTTGTTGAAGCACATTGAAGACCTGCTTCAATTCTCTTTCCATAATCTTGACACGGCTTGGTACATTTTCTTCAGTCATCCAAGCTTTTGGATTTGGTGAATATGGCTATGTTGTGATTACCTGTCAACACAAGAAATGGAGAAAACGTAAATAAAGGAAACACACGAAACACTGGCTCATGGCAAGGGTCGAGTCATTCTTATTTATTAACAAGAGATTTATACAATGTCAAAAGGATTTTTGACACAAGTTAGGACGACCCTAGACATTCACATTAAAACACACATCAAAAAGCCACGACGCCCATTTTTATATGCGATGGGAAGTCTCGATCTTGCGACGCCGCTTGCTCTTTTGAGATAACTTTGATATGCGCCTCTTGCTGGTCTCCAAACTTTCTTCAAGAGACTTGATCATTTCTTGCTTGGTAAGTTTGCTGCTTACATCAGGGATTACCGGCTGCAACTTCTCAGGAATCCCATGGTTGAGGATGTAAAAGGTGGATGCATGATGGGTTTTTTCCTGTCCCTTCAATCTTCTAGGTACAATAATCCTCTCTGGGTGGCATCTATCCCATGCATTCTGAATTATGCTGATTTCCTCTGAGTAGTCATAACCGGTGGGGTTGAAAGAAACCCGAAACAGTCCTGTCTTGAGTGGTGGCGGGACTTCTTGAAGGATCCTGTACTGGCGAGCTACCCTATATGGATAGTATGAGGTAGCTCCGGAGAGGCCCGGCAATGGGATGGGATCGTAATAATCAAGCGCGAAACGTGCCTCGCTCGCAAGGAACCACTTAGTTCGCCATATGAATGTCTCTGGGAGCGGTTTTTTTAATAACTCAATCCATCGAGAATATTCTTCATCAGGAGAATATTTCTCCAAGCTTCGGAATTTTTGCAGTGGGTGCTTGGACTCATTAATTTCAAATATTTGCATGAGGTGCCCAAATCCTTTGATGTGGGAAAAGAACCACATTTGTAAAATTTCTGGGGCAGCCCTCATGATCTTTTCTTTTTGATCCTTGAAACGATTAAGGGATAAAAATGTTTCGGCTAAAACCATGTTTACATATCCCGCTCCAAAAATGATTTGATTTATTACCCCCGCGATTGAAGGATTTATGGCATTCTTTCTATAGGGGAAGACAATAAATCCAAAGAATGCCAAAAGGAAGATTTTGGTTTTTTGCGACATTGACTGTTTTTCAAAGCATTCAGTTAAGGATGATAGTGGGAAAGCATTGTTGTTGGTTCTAACAATTTCTCTTACTGAATGATTTTTTAAAAAACGTGATAGAGTGACTATGGGGTCAATGCCAATCGATGGTTTAGCAAGCTCCGTTCCCAGGGGCATTCCTATGGCGAGACTATATTCCTCTAAAGTGGGGGTTAGTTCAAACTTGCCAAACACGGAGGTGGATGTTTCTAGACACCAGAAATGTGGTAGGGCTTGCATGATCCCAGAGTGAATATTGATTTGGAGCAATGGGAGGAGATGACCAATCCTCATTTTGACACGCTCTTGGCCGAGCTGATCTAACTGATTCCACCACCTGAGGAGTTCTTTCTTTGGGGCAGGAATGAACTTGATATCGATTCTTCCCATCGCATTAAAAAAAGAGGCTACATGACCTGACCCTATTTTGCGATGAGCCAGAAAAGATTAAGTAAAAGTAAATAAATTACTTTGCTTTTAAGTAAAAAAGACAAGCACAAAGACATACAGATGGGACGAGTGGCTCGCTTTCTAACTTAGAAGGCTTGATGAAATTAAAAGGGTATCCGCCCATCGCAGTCTCGCGTTAGCAGCGTACCCCCTTAACCTCGGCTAAGAAATTCGGGGAAAATAAAGGCAACCTCTACATCGCAGTCTCGCGTTCAAGGTCGTATCTTTCTTAACACCATCCTAGAAATCCTATGGCGACCCAGGTCCGACGGCCGGGTTGTGTGTGCCATGTGTAGTGTCTAAAACAATAAAGCATGCATAACAGATTATAATCACAAGATAATCTATTTTAAGCAAAATTAAAATAATTTTCTAAACTACTGACCTGCATAAAGAAAAAAAGAGAAAAAAATAAATAAATAAGTCAGTAAATAATTTAAACAAGACAAAAATGGCCTAAGTCCTCAAAGTCCCCAGCGGAGTCGCCAAGCTGTCGCGACCACTTTTTTTTGGCGCCCGCGATCGGGTATGAACACCTAAAGGAGGCTAATGGCTCGGCTGAAATTGGTTAAGCCCGGACTCTCCCAAGTCCACCAATTCACGACTTTAATAGTATGAGTTTTTTAACCTGTAAATCAAATTTTAAATTGGAGTCGCCACTAATCGATTTAGGGTGGGTTGATTAGAAACCCAAGTGAAGTATCGGAAGAAATACTCACTCCTGCGCAACCAGAGAAATTAGAATCGGGGACTTGATTACACTAACTAATCACTAATGCCCTTTTGGTACCTAATCTTGTTTAAACCCTGAGGCTTTTTGGATGTTTGAGGGGTTTTCCATGCATTTTTGGGAGGAAAAACATTTTTTTGAGTCATTTTCTAATTTTTGGACACAAAAGGATTTTTTGGTATTTTTTTTGGAAAAATACAAGTCTTTTTGGCTTTTTCTGAATTTTTTGGCTTTTTCATGAATTTTTGTTTTTTTTTTTGGATTTTTGACATTTTTTAGAAAATATGAAATATTTTTTATTTTTTTGATTTTTCGGAAAATAAAATATTTTTTTAATATTTTTTAATATTTTTGGAAAATAAATTATTTTTTGATTTTTCTCGATTTTATTTTCAAAAAATAAAAAAAATTAATATTTTTTGAAAATAAAACATTTTTTTGATTTTTTGAAATAAAATATTTATTTATTTATTTATTTAAAATATTATTTTATATTAAAATAATATAAAAACTTACCGGGTCGGGTCCGCGGGTTGGGTCCCGACCCGTGCCAGCGATCCGACTCAGATTTTTTCCCTTTTTTAATTTTTTTTTTAATTTTTTTTATTTAGTGAAACGGCGTCGCGGCCGAGTGCTTAGGGACACCCGGCCCGGCCCGACGACCCGGCCCGACAGGCCGCTCTGCGACCCAACTCCCCATGAAACCCTACCCGGGTCCGACCCGGCTTTCGACCCGACTCACAGCCGCCCCCTTGGATCGCAAACTCTACCCGATTTTCCGGGTCTAGATCTGCTTCGCGACCCGGAAAATCGCAAACCTTAGGGTTTGCGAATTCGCGGCGCCGGAGAGGAGACCGAGGCGATCCTGCGGCGACGACGGTCATGGCGTCGACAGCCATGGTGATGACGGCAAAGGTAATTGGACTATGGAGAGGGAGATGGCGACGGCGATGGGGACAACGCTATACCTGTTCGGCAACGGCGCGACGAGGGCGGCAATGACGGCGAGACTCACGGCGAGCGACAGCAACGTGGGCTCTTGGGCGGTCAGATTTGGCCGGACCCACGCCGGATTTCCCTCTCTCTCACTCGGGATCGCCCGGCGAACTTCCCGAAGTCTCTCGGGGACCCCTCTGAGCTCACCACGCCACGGCCGACCCTATGCTCGAACTCCCCGAAGTCTCTTATGGGACCTCGAGCTTTGGCCAACCTCCCTCCTTCTCGGATCTCTCTGTGTGTGTCTCTGTTTTTTTGGTCCCTCCCTTCGTCAACGGTGGCCCCCCTCTATTTATAGGCGCGGGAGCGGCCGGTCGGCGAGGCCTCGACCCGCCGGTTGGACCGCCGTCCCATCCACCATCATCACCTCCTCCGGTCACGTCCCGTCGACGCCACCTGCTCCTCTGCTCCGCATGCAACTGCCGTCCGTCCACCCCCTTCCTCTCCATCGCGCCCTCTGCGCGTCGCTACAGAGGCGCAAGGAAGAAGAAGATGCGGTGGGGTCGAGCTTGGCGGAAATGGGCTAAGAGCCCATGGAGGGGCTGCTCCTCTTTTTGCTTTTTTTCTTTTGCTTTGTTTTTGCTGTTTTTTTTTTTTTTTTTTTTTTTTTTTTTTTTTTTTTTTTTGGTTTATTATCCGAAAATCAAACAAAATAATAATAAAGTGTAATGTTTAGGCGTCGACAAGGTGTTTCTCCGTTGTCATTCTCTCACAAGGGCCCTAAGGGAATTACAGCTCTGCATGCCACATTTTTTCGTCTAGAAACTGTTATGAAATACATGAATGAATATTCATTATATTCATCTTATCTAATGTACTTATTATGGTACATTTGTATAATATATTCTAAGTACATCTCCCTATACAATGAATGTTCATCTCCCCTGTCTAGTACATGTATCATTCGATACATTGATATTAATGATAAGTACATTCTTGTTCCCTCTATAAATAGGAGTTTAGTTTTGATGTACAAAAAAACAACAATCACAATACAATGAAATATTGTGAGATACTCGAAATAAAATTCTCTCCTCTGACTTTATCTACTATCTCTGGTGTTCGCTTGCTTTCTCTTCTCAATCTCTTCTCTATTATATATTCGTAACGCAATATTTTACAACAGAAACTAGTAAGTATCCCTAGATTTTAAGCGAGTGAAACAAATTTTAACAAAATCTCTCTCTCTCTCTCTCTCACTCTCTCTCTCTCTCTCTCTTAGTAGGGATGGCCGCCATCTATCCTAGTAGTTTTTAAAAGAAAATATAGCAATAAACACAATATATAATTCTTTAATATTACCTTTATTAATTTAATATGATCCTCGTTCAATATATTTATAAAATTGAGTTGGGCACAATAGTTCCCTAAAATAATTGGCATCGGAGTAAAAACCTCTCATCTTTTATTCTAACCTTGATAGAGCAAATGCCTTGCTAAATATAATAGAAGCTTCTTCTGAATCAACTTTATGAATTTCTAACAATTTCACTCATCAAAATGAAAAACTTTACAAATTTCTGCATTATGCTAGATTAAAGGTAGTTAGATTCTACATGTGTTACCCAAGATCACTAGAGAAACTTTAGAATAATCATGACATGTTCCTTCCTAGTACATGGAAAAAGGGGAAAACTAGATGGGATGAAATGCAGCTTTCTATATGCTAAAAGAGAGTCTAAATCATGACATTTCCCATCGTATTGGCAAAGATTGGTGGAAAATTATGAGGAAGAGGCTAGAAGTGATCCGAGAAGCAGATGATATTGGGTGGACTCCTCTTCATTATTATGCTTTGTTCGGTTATGTCAATGAAGTTCAAGCGCTCCTGCAATACGATACTTTTGCGGCATACGACTTAGACAAAGAGGGGCAATCGGCTCTTCACATTGCAGCCTTTTGTGGTCACATCAATGTCATTGATGAGCTTCTTAGATCTTGTCCTGATGTTTGTGACTTTATCAACACTAAAGGGCAAACGGCTCTTCATGTAGCTATTATCGGTGGACAAGTAAATGTAGTCAAGTACACACTAGGAATGCCAAACCTGGAGGATCTTATCAATGAACAAGACACCAATGGAAACACGGGTCTACATTTGGCTGCACTTCATAAACAGTACAGAATCATATACATACTGGCACGAGGCAAGAGGGTGGACTGTTTGGCCACAAATAAGGATCATTTGACTGCCCTAGACAATTTTTTGGGCTCATGAGGAGGTATGCTTGCTTGAACACCAGAGAGCTTGACTTGATCACTCGCAAAGTCATTTCTTCGGTATTCTTTAGAAACTATGGCCTAGGTGATACTAATTTCAGGTGCAAACAAACAACCCAATTGAAATCTTTTTGTATCAACTTGTTTTACTTATTCGATTGTTTGAGCATATTGACTATATTTCAGTTTTCCTAGCAAATAGTGGCCTAGAATGCTTTATTAAGGGTGACAGACGTTTGAAAAAGGGACAAAGTGAGTGATTTCATTCTTCACATCTAAATTTTAGATAGTAAGAAAGTTGAACAAATTTGAACTTTATGGTTGAACCACGTATTAAACAAAGCTTCATTCCCTCCCACCGCCCTTAAAATTTATTGGCGCACTGCAAAAAATAAAAAATAAAAACTTTTTTATCCTAATCAATTTATCATTAATGTTCCCACAACAAAATGCCAACATCAATTCGCATAACTATGTGAAGTTGTTGTGGTTAATTCATGCATATGAGTTGAGATATATTTATGATTAACTAAAGTGTTTAGGGTCATATCTCTTTTTTTATTTTCAAAGTACTAATTTATCTATAAATTGGATGTGTGCACAAAAATGACAGTGCATTTATTTCGGTGAAAATGAAAATTTAAAAAAAAAATCTTAAAAATAATCCTTATATTGCTTACAATGATTTGACAAAAGAAATTCTTATCGTTCATAAAAATGTTAAATATAAATTATTTTCGACAATAAAAATATTTTTCATTAGCTAATCATTTTAATATAAGCAATCATTTTTAGGAAAATATTTTTTGAATTATTCATTTTTGCGAAACAAATGGAGTTTTTAGAAAACAAATGATTTAGAAAACATTATCCTAAAAATGATCATTTGAAATAATTAGTAAATAAAAAACATTTCATTATCGACAACAATTTATATCTTAACATTTTTGCAGACGACAAAAAAAAAAATCATTCATTCATTTTGTAAGTGATATAAGTAATTATTTTGATAAATATATTAATCGTTTATTTTTCGCTGAACAGTACTCTTATTTATGAATTGTCTTCCCAAGGTGTGCCCTTCTGTCCCATCACCAGCCTCCTTCAAGGAGCTCGTCCAGAAATTTAGACTATTTAAAAAATTTATGAAGACATATTTATGAGTATTGCAAAAATAACGCAATATTGTAGCTGAAAAGTTGCAATCAAGTTTTTATTCTTAATCTATAACATAGTTATGAATTTGCATTGTCATATACAACTTTCAGTTTACCAAATGATTATTTTGCGTGTAGTTATTATTGCAAAAGCATTAAATATAGAAGTCCTTATTTTATTTTTATTTTTTGGTCGGTTTATATAGAAGTCCTTATAGATTCAATTAATACTTATAGTCTTGAACCTTCTAACAAATTCCCACATATAAAAGCCCACTTAAAAATCTGATTACACAAAAAAGAAACGTATTAATAGCTATAGTCAACTGCATATAATAAAAATAGTTTAGATCAATATTAAGTTTGAATATATTATTAATCACAAAATATTCAAATAACAAGGTATAGTTTAAGACAAACCACTTAGTAATGTTTGATATTAGTTAGAAATTTTATTTATTTAATTGATAGATATATAGTAATAGTCTAAAATATAATGTATGACGTTTGTAAATATTGTGTCGTATGACCGTACTATATCATCAAACAATATTTTTCGATTAGCATAAATTTCAAATACATGCAACAGACGGGGTCTTCAACCAGTATCTTGAAAGCAATGCAAAACATTTGGGGTTGGGTTCCTCTAAAGTTTCAAGACAAGGTAAAAAGACAAAAGAAAGAAAAGGAAAGGAAAAAGAATGAAAAATACAGGATAAATCTGAACTGTGTAATGGCTCTTGTGCTGAAGTGTCAATCATATAAAAGGTCGCTTTAAGAGAAAATCCCAATCCAAAAGTTGACAGGCGCCTTTTACCTTTGAAACAACTATTGTGCGACACTCATAAAAAAGAATCAGAATAGTTTGTACAATTTTTAGCTAAAAGCCCTTCTGTTTCTTTTCTAGGCCCCTTTCAAACAGTTCTTGAGGTAAAAGGGAATCCGCGCTCTGCGCCATATGGGAAAAGAATTTTAACCGATTCATAGATAATTTCATTTAATTATAGCATTACCCGATACTGTAATTGTTTAATCAAGAAAACTCGATTTACCGGTTGTAACTAAAAGAGATTAATTGAATGAATTCTTCATTATGTCTAGCACTCCCTAGAAGTTCTGTCTGTTATAAATGGGTCTTTGGTCTGTAAAGTGAGGATCTCGAAGTATTTTGCTGGAAAATAACTCTTGTTAATTTATAGTTTCTATATATTTTTTAGATCGGCTACAGAGCTGCAAAAGTTCGTCATATGTTGAAAAAATCTCGTGGATCTCCATCTATTCAAGGCCAGGTTATTAAATATCTTAAGAGTTTAGACAAGCAATTTGTTGAGGGTCTACCAGCTATGTCCATCACCACAGAAAGTAATACCGCCAGTCGAGAAAATTATGATTCATCAAAAAGAAGCATTATCGACCTTCAACTACTAGTGGCAGTGCTCATAGCCACAGTCACCTTCGCAGCGGCCTTCACAATCCCCGGAGGTTATAACAATGACGGACCCAACCAAGGAACGGCGACTCTTGTTGGCTCGGCAGCTTTCCAAGCCTTTGTGGTATCCAATACTACTGCTTTCGGATTCTCAAATGTGGCATTAATGTTACAATGGCAATTTTCTCTCTCGAGCAGTCGCCACCAGGTGAGATACATCCCCATCGCGGTATTGCATCAACATTGCGATAGTCGGGATGGTGCTAGCCTTTGCCTGCGGAACGTTCGTAGTGTTGAGCGGAACCATCAGGCTTGGAATCACTCCTTTTGTCATGCTTGGATGTCTCGTGACTATGTACGCTATTGGTGTTTTCCTTGACCCCGAAGCTTTTGTCAATCTGCCACGTCAACGTCACTCTCCCGGAAATTACGTCCGGAATTTATTGTTTGACTATGGGATACCCTAGGGAAGCTGCTAATTGGTTGGGCCGGTTCTACAGCCCCATGTCTTTGTACACAGGAAATTTTCTTTTGGCTTTGTCGGTTCGAGCACTTTTATGTCGACCGTCTAATTTAAACCCTGTCAACGTCTAGCGCGGGCAAAATTGTCGTGCTGAAGATGAGTGGAGCGCAGCAAAGGCCAACAAGTTGAGACTTTTCATGTTTGTCAAGGATGTGCAGCTCAGATTGTATCGCAATTGGCCAAATGAAAGCCCAAGAGGGTTAGCAGTCCCTCAACAATTGTGGTTGAACTGCCAAGGTTGATATTGTTTGGTGACAATTGTTTAGTTGCAAGGGTGTTGGATATGGGGTATTTTCATCCAATGAAAAATGCTCTTAGTACGATATAATGAGTTTTATTTGTTTTTACCGTTGATTGCCATTAGAATAATTTCTATGAATTCCTTGAACATTCTGCAACGGTGGTAGATGTTTGGACAAGTTTATGATGTACATTCGCCAATTCAAGTTACTGGTTAGTAAATTATCAGTATTGTAGTGAATTTACTAACACCAAATAGCAACTTCTGTTAAATTTTACAGATGGACAAAGTAGAGGTTAATAAACCATTCAGATCCTGATGAATTTACCCAAGTCAAATTAATTAGTAAGCTAACAACTTCTAAGTTTTATCAGTGGATCGAGGAACCGGTTAGTAAGTTGCCGACATGGTAACAAACGCACAAATGCCAAATAAATTAGCAATTTACCATTGCCTTTGTAAGCTTTACAAGTGGGCACAGTTACAAGCTAGTAAGTTAGCAATATCTTAATGCATTCACCAACGCCAAATTTCTTCTTAAGTTTTACAAGTTGGCGTTGATAAGGTTAGTACACCGCAGAAGGTTTGCCGAAGAATGTGATTACTAGCATATATTTGAAGTTGCCGGTGAACTGGGACTTGGCTTCAATTTCTATGCATCGCTCTTTAATGGCATAGTTGCACAAAACTGCAGGAATAACATAAAATTTTCAGCATCTATTGAGAACAAGAGTCATGGCTGATGCAAGATCCTTCCCTTCTGATTATTTCCAGGTTTCATAAGCCTACATAGAAATGGAAATGTCTATGTAATCCCAGAACTTCCAAGCCAATCCAGCCAGCAACATCATCAAATAATTAGATATACAACGCCAAGAATGTATCACCATATCAATGTATAAAAATTCAATCGCGCACTCATGCCAGAAACAATCATTTCGCTTTGTCTTTCATGTTCGCGCGTGGAATACATGCATCACCAACTAACTCACAGAGAGGAGTAGTGGCCGATCCTCGAACAGCCCAACCATTCTTCGATTCAAACCCTGAACCCATGGGGTCCAACTACTAGAAGCCGTTCCTATTGCCACGTTCCTCGCAGAAGCTTCATCATCCACCAAGTAAGGTACAATTTACTTTTGCATGTCAGCGAGAGGGATCTGGAGATGGTTCCCAGAGACGTTGATGAATTTGACTTTCCCAGCTTCATACAACGTCTTCAATCCAATCCAGTCCTCGATGTGAAGCTCAGTCTGCGGGAAATGCATCGGTTAGACACATTCCTCTTTTTTTCCAGGTGGATTAATGGTAAAGGGCTCCAAAATGTAGCACCAAGTAAGGGTAAAAGCACGTTACGACGAGATTACACCACAGCAACAACACCATATCGGATTATGTTCTTTCAACCATTCTGTTCAGTCCATTTTTCTCATGTAAATACATTTCTCCTTAGCTCATAGACTTTTCAAAGTCGAATTCTCCGTGATCACATGAAAATCATAGATCACTATCAAATGTAATCGCATTCCATGTCCGCCACCTGAGGACGCTCTCTGAATGACCCTATCGATTCTGACGGGCCACGAATAGATGACATGACACCGACAGTCATCATGATATGTAAACTAAAGTTTCTTATGGGGTCATCCCGTTCATGCAAATTGATTGCGGCAAACTATGACCGCAGCAGGATAAAATCAGTAGATTCAGATTTAATGTAGCTCCATAAGACAGTGGAGAGTCCCCAACTTGCTGTTGGCCTTTAGATAAGCAATAGCACAGCTGCTTCGCGATAGAATCATTCTTTCTCGCCGCGCTTCCAATTCCAAGCACCAGACACTTCCGCAATGAATGACGAAGCTTCCATAAGTACGTCAAAGTCCATGTGGGGTCTACACCAGTGTTAGAAATAATTAAGATATTTTCTTTCTTTTTTCTTTATATCTTTCATGATTGTACAAATTGAAATTCCATCTTTCCTGGCAAAGCTACTGCCAAATCTTTCATGATCTGGTCCACTAGGGTCGTATATCCAGAGAGCTAGAGGTCCGGAGCTTGTCAACAATGACCTGACAGTCTTGTCCAAAACTTAAATTCCCAGCTCCTGCTGCACGAGCACAAGCTCTATATTAGAGTTGGGTTTGCTCTCTGGAATTTTTCCTTAAGACACACACACCCACCCACCTCACATGTGCACCTAGCATGGAAATTCTAAGCTTTAGCTGTCTGCCTATCTTGCGTCGAATGCAAGAACAACCATCTGTTCACTGAGACTGCTCTAAGTAGCAGCTGTTGATGATTACGGAGTATTCAATCAGTGAGATCGCCTCTATCCAATGGGTTATACATGCTTGTTTCCGACCATCGCCCCAACATGATCATCAATGCCTAGGGAGAGAATAGCAAAGCATGTGAATAAGGAAGGAAACATATGGGGCTACGTTAATTACTGAAAGTCGAGTGGATCCCCCATGTAGCAGGCAGCTCGAAGGGTGTCCGTGGTGTTGCGGAAAGTGCTCAAAAACCAGGGGCGATGCTAAACTTGGTCTCGGATTGGACCGATTCACTTGAAACGGCCCCAAGTTGAGCATGTTGTTGGACCCACAAAGTCTTGCAGGCCCAATCTGTTAAAATATGTCTCAAGTTTGAATCCAATGTGAAATTACGCATATTCTGAATTGGATATGTTGCGGACATTCGAAATCGAGCAAAGAAGATCCGAAGATCAACTTCCCAAAATTCGAGTCTACGTTGGAGAATTCGGTTGCTAAAATAGGAAAGTCCAACTTTGACTAGGACTTGGATTTTGTTTAAAATATACAAAGATATGTTTTGGATAAGAAATAAAATCCTATGAGAAGTTGGCAAAAGAATAAGAGTTTTACTTATATATAGATTTGAGGCCGTGGGTGATAGAGGTGGATGACAAATTGTCTTGAAATGCCGGGTGAGTGCTTGGTGTTCCGCCGTTGATCGTGAAGAATTTGTCTTGAAGCGCCGCCTCATTGTCGAGTGCTTGGGAGGGATTTTTCTTTGTCATGAATTACATCCAAGAAGGTTTAGTGTTGAAGCCAATTAAATCCTGTGGTAAGATTTACGTGTAATTCCTTCGTGAGATTGAAAGATTATTTCTTGAGGAATTTCAGGGCTAAACACTGCGTGTGTTATTGGGTGTAATTGGGGCCTGGGAAACACCGAGAGAGTGTTTGAGTGACTTGAGTTTGTAATCTCCTTGTATCGCTTGATCTATAGTGAAATTCGCTGTTACTCTCCCCGTGGACGTAGGTCTTTATGACTGAACCAGGTAAATGTGGTGTCCGATTTATTTTCTTCTTTTGTCTATATTATTATTCAATCGCTCGCCCTTTCGCAACAAGTGGTATTAGAGCCAGGTTTAGATAAGTTGAAGCGAATCGATGGCGAAAAAAGAAGTAAAAGTGAGAATCGACAGATTTGATGGGAAGGATTTTAGTTTCTGGAAGATGTAGATTGAAGATTATCTTTACCAGATGAATCTGCACTTGCCTTTATCTGGGGAGAAACCAGAGACGATGAAGCAAGCTGATTGGGATTTGCTAGATAGACAAGCTATGGGTGTTATTCGGTTGACGTTGGCTCGTAACGTTGCGTTTAACATCCTGAAGGAGAAGACCACTTCTGATTTGATGCAAGCCCTGTTAGATATGTACAAGAAGCCATCTGCGATCAACAAGGTCTGTTTGATGCGAAGTCTGTTTAATTTGAAGATGAGCGAAGGTGCGTCAGTTTCTGATTATATCAATAAATTTAATGTAATTGTTAGTCAATTGAGTTCAGTTGAGATTGACTTTGAAAATGAGGTACGTGCTTTGATTCTGTGATCCTCATTGCCCGATAATTGGAATACTACTGTTACTACTATTAGTAATTCCTCTAGGTCAACAAGTTTGATGTTTGATGGGGTTCGAGATTTAATTCTAAGCGAGGACATTCGTAGAAGAGAATCTGGCGAACCTGTATCTGCTGCTTTAATAGGTGAAAATAGAGGAAGATCTGTAACACGTGTAGGTAAGAGTAGTACTAATATGACCAAACGCAGTCAATCTAGGACTGGTAATGTTGTCTTTTGGAGCTGTGGCAAGAGGGGGCATCTTAGAAGAGATTGCCTTAAGTTGAAGAATGAGAAGGGTAGGGAAATTATAGTGGATTTTGTAGATAATGTTGCAACTGTAGCAGATAATGCTAATTATGTCTTGTCTATCACTGATTATTCATCGTTTGATGGATGAATTATGGATTCTAGTTGTTCTTTTCATGTCACACCAAATAGAAACTGGTTTATCACTTATCAGTGCACGGGTAGTGGTCAAGTCTAGTTAGGGAACAACGTTGAGTGCGATGTTGTGGGTGTTGGTGATGTTAAAATCATAATGCATGATGGCATTGTAAGGACATTGATTGGAGTAAGGCATGTTCCAGAGTTGAGAAAGAACTTAATTTCCTTGGGTGCCCTAGATTCAACTGGTTGCAGGTATTCTTCAAAAAGTGGAGTTCTGAAAGTTGTTCGAGGTGCCCTGGTGATAATGAAAGGAATCAAGCATGATGGCCTGTATAAACTTCAAGGTGAGACAATGACAAGTTTTGCCCCGGAGACGTCAGATGCATCTGTTCGAGAGTCTTTTGACTGCTCGAAGAAGACTTGGAGGTTTGTGCCAATGCACAAGTTTGATGCTGGTGTCAGGATCACGTGTTTGAGAGCTTTGATCAAGATGGAGACTAGTAAGTCGATCAAGCATGTGCGGACTAACAATAGCATGGAGTTCTGATCGGAGCTGACAAATAAATTCTACATGAAAGAGAGCATAGTGAAACACCGTACTAGTGCCAATAAAATCACAATAATTTGCAGAATTGATGAGCAGAACATTACTAGAGACGGCCCGAAAATTTATCTCTAGTGCTGGTATTGCTAAGAGAATCCTAGCTGATGTGCTATGTATAGTAAGCTGCCTGGTGAATAGATCCCCGTCAACTGCTATTGAATGGCAAACTCCTGAAGAAGTGTGGTCAGATAATGTTGTTGGTTATTCTATTATTAGAATGTTTGGTTGCCCGTGTTATTTTTGAGTGAGTGATGGTAAGCTCGATGGGAGGGCAAGGTGCATATTCCATGGCTATGCACAAGGTGAGTGGGGCGATCAATTGTGGTGTCCAAATATAAATTTATCTGTTAACAGTAAAGAAGTTACCCTTGACAAGTCTTCGATAGTTCTAGCTAGGAGTGTTTGTGGCAGTGTTAATACGGATGTGAACGGTGTTCAGCTTGAGGTGGAGTTGCAACCAGAAACTCCTGAGGTAGTGAGTACGAGTACTTGCAAAGTAAACCACATAGACGGTGCTCGTAGCGAGGTGGAGCTTATAGAGCCAACGATTGCTATAACTGCTGAAATTAACAAGGTATGCATTCGATCTCCTAACAAATATGGATATAATAATGGTTTTACTTTATCTGCGGTTGAGGAGGTTGTGTCAGAAAATCCTTGTGGAGCAGTTAAAAGTGCATGTGGAGTTGGTATTCTAATGGGGTCCTCGGTTATGGTGAAGTTCAAGTGAGGCTTGGACTTGAATAATATTTATGGCGGTTGAGCTCATCGGGGGCTATGGGAAAGTAGCAGCAGAATTTTAATTTTTGCGGAGCAATTATGACTTGGCTCAAACATCGAGCCAAGGTGGAAATTGTTAAAATATGTCTTGAGTTTGAGTCTAATGTGAAATTACGAATATTCCAAATTGGATATGTTGCGGACATTCAAAATCGAGCAAAGAAGATTTGAAGATTAACTTCCCAAAATTCGAATCTACGTTGGAGAATTCGGTTGCTAAAATAGGAAAGTCCAACTTTGACTAGGACTTGGATTTTATTTAAAATATACAAAGATATGTTTTGGATAAAAAACAAAATCCTATGAGAAGTTGGCAAAAGAATAAGGGTTTTACTTATATATAGACTTGAGGCCGTGGGTGATAGAGGTGGATCACAAAGTCTTGAAGCGCCGCGTGAGTGCTTGGTGTTCCGCCGTTGATCATGAAGAATTGGTCTTAAAGCGCCGCCTCGTTGTCGAGTGCTTGGGAGGGAGTTTTCTTTGTCGTGAATTACATCCAAGAAGATTTAGTGTTGAAGCCAATTAAATCATGTGGTTAGATTTGCATATAATTCCTTCGTGAGATTGAGAGATTATTTCTTGAGGAATTTCGGGGCCAAACACTACGTGTGTTATTGGGTGTAATTGGGGCCTGGGAAACACCGAGAGAGTGTTTGAGTGACTTGAGTGTGTAATCTTCTTATATCGCTTGATCTATAGTGAAATTCACTGCTACTCTCCCTGTGGACATAGGTCTTTACAACTGAACCACGTAAATATGGTGTCCGATTTATTTTCTTCTTTCGTCTATATTATTGTTCGATCGCTCGCCCTTTCGCAACACAATCCCCCAAACACAAGAAAGGATAATAGTATAAACAAACCTGAACTTTGATCCCATGCACAACATCATCTATGTACTAAATCAAAGTGCATGGACCACACTAAATAAATTAAAGTTCAAGGAAGACATTACACATTCAATGAAGGTTCATGAACCATTTTTTTCATTTTTTCAAACAATAACTCATTTCTTGTCCCGCTTGATCCACTCCATTTTAGTACAATAAACCCACTCAACCCATCTTTTACAGCCCTAGATCACCTTGAGAAAAGGAGTGCTAAGATTTAGTGAATGAGAAAATATGTTCTTATTTTTCACTCCGCAAAAATGTTTAGAAGAACTAGTAGTTTGAGCTCCGTTCATTTCACAAAAATGTTTAGAAGAACTAGTAGTTCCATCTAAAGTTCTCCATTTTCCAATGGTCATGATCGCGATTGTGGTCATTAGGAAATTCCAGTGAAGGCTAAAGGAGATGACATTTCTGAAAATCCATTGTGGGAGGAGAGTCTCAACTCGTCAGTTGAGAAAATTCATTAGTTGCCATGTGTACGCATTAGAACTCATTCTTACTTCATCGGACTCGTTTTCGTTTCGTCATAGCTCCCTTTACTCTCACTCTCTTCTCTTAATATCTTTTTCCTTCTTCTTTCTCCGAATCCCTATCATGTTCCGGAACATTAAATTGCTTCATTTCTTTCAATCACTAAGCAACACCAAAGAAACAACAAAAACCCAGCTCCTTCTCAGAGTAATTTTATCGAACATGGCCGTAGTGTTCCGTGAAAAGGAGACAAGTCCAAAAAAGAGATAGAGGACAGAAAGATTCAGTGACGGATCGAGAGGTAAGAGCAAGTGGGGACAATGGACATGGAGTTGGTCTTGGCGTATTGGAATGCCGAGACCCAGAGGTGGGAAGCCAAGCCCAGGCCTCGCTTCCAGTGGGGGACAAAGGTGTGGACCGTGTTCATCACTCTAGCGCTATGTCGGAGCCCATACTGGAGGTCAGCCTTCTTTTCCTTTGTCTCAAACCTCTGTTGAGGCTGGACACTATCTTCAGGCCCCTGCCGGAGGCCGCGTCATCAGTGATGGAGCTGCCACCACCATCGAAAAGTGCAAAAATTTAGGAGAATCATCTAACAAATATCAGTAACTTAAAAGTAGCATCCTGAGCCGATGAAGAACAGTCGTATGCCTGCGCATCTGAATGTGATACGTGGGGGCCACCAACTTCCTATCCTTAATTTACTTCTCCCATTGGCTCCTGTAATTCAACTCCATCATCGAACATTGCCTCGTTGCGAACCTTCTTGGGCGTTAGGACTGAAAAACCGCTCATATTTTATTGAAATTGATAACTTTGTCATGAGGCCTTAGCACCATTGGTTTATACACTACGAGTAGGCGAAATGCCTTTCGAGACATTATACGACCGCGTATATCTAAGAGAAGCTGAAAGGGCCTCGGCGCCGGACATGAGCAGATCATCTGAGGAAAGACCGCCTCGTAGCAGACCAAAGAAAGGCTCGAAAGGGTGAGAGTGCGAGCCATTTGTCAAAAGTGAGAAAGAGACTGCGGAGACAGATTGACAATTGAAGCAACAATGACGATCAGTAAAGCCCAACTCACCGAGAACCCTTACAAGAATTGTCCAGCTTTTTCTCTTGGCCCTGGGAAGGTTCAGATGCTGTTTGAAGACCTAAGGAGATGAAAATGGGCCCTAAGGTTTTTGCTTTTCCCTTTTCTTTAGCAAAAGCTGTTCGATGTGTGATAGTAGCATGTTGAATTTGTAAGGACGACCAATGCATGATGCTTTCTTGCTGATGCACAAGGTATGCTCTCGATTACTACATTAGCTTTGGGATGAGAATCCCTTTCTTGATCGTGTATCTTGATATCTTTTTTGAAAGGTCTGCCAAAAAAGCATGCAGATCGAGAGATAAATGGAGAGGAGTGATCAGGCAAAACACCTGCTCTCGCTGCAAAAGAACAATCATGCCCCATGTGCATGAGCTTCTCTGGCTATTTGGTGCGGGATCCAGGATGAAGCTGTTCCCGATTTGAAAATGTTCAAATACAATGGGCATAGATTCTATATCACTTTGATCACCCCAAATCGATAACATTTTCCATCCCGAAACAAAAACAGACGGATTTTTTGGAACTCCTGATTGGTATAATATGTCTGGTGCCCGTGCGCTTTCATAAAGGAAATCAAATGAAGATAAAACGACCCTGACAAACATCTAGTACACGCTGTATATGAGTTCTGCTGCTTGTTCAATACTATAAACACGCCATTTGGCCCAAGTGAGACCACGTACAGAGCAAAATTTAAGAATTCATTCATAGCGAACCTCAATACCATGAAAGCAATTACCCAAGTTTATCACAAAACCAGGAAATAAAGGTTGCTTCACGTTGATTTTTAACTTTCACTAGGAGATTGTGTAATAAGGTCAATGTGCTCTTAATCGACTAAGCAAACATCCCCATCGAAATGAACAAGGAGAGTAGCTCCATAAATATTGAGCAGTTCCACTGAAAAATCATGCTGCATGGATGCAGTTGAATCCAGAAAGGCGCCCACTAAAATTGGCGGTCGCAAGAGATTGTACCTAGTTCATCCCAGCAAAGAATTAGGAAATCATCACCAACCGTCCAAGTTGGTGGTGGGGGGAAGACCATCCGTATAATAGTCTATGTATTAATCTCATTCCTAGTCCTCTTCAAAAACGCAAGGAAATTTCTTCCTTGTACTAACCGTGCTTTCCAATCCTCTAGTAAAGCTAGACAAAAACAGGAATTAAAGGTTGTTCCTCTTTGATCCTTAATTTTACTCGGAGAAAATCCTGTGTAATAAGGTCAGTGTGCTCTTAGTCCACTAAGCAATCATCCTGTTAAAAATTTTGGATATATGCGTGCGGAAGCATGGTTTTGATATTAATTATAGTTTTTGGTTAGTAATGTGTGCAAGTGTATAGTATAGTTTGTAGTGGATGGATAAGGGGTAAACTAGGATAATTCAAGGATAAAGAACATAGATATGGAGGAAATAGTTTCATTAGTTGAATAAAATAGTTTGATGGAGGTATTGGTAGTTGCTCTCTATATGGTCATGGTGGCGGTCTAAGACCTCTCACGGTGGAGGGTTTTCCCTACACACAAGGTGGAGGGTTTACCTCCCACACAAGATGATTGAACTACAAGCCTATTTAGGCAATTACAACCTACTTCAAGCATGACAATTTTGACTTTTTCACTGGCATAGTACAGTTGCAAGACAACTCATTTTTTTCTTCTCCAAGTACTCTTGCTGCCCATGTAGGTTTCTTCTTTAGCCACTATTGTTAACTTTCATTCAAGTTTCTCTTCTTCACCACCTCAACCTCTTTTGGACTTTTTTTTTTTTTATCTTCTTCACATGTTTCCCATGCACATAGACTTCTCTAGCTTGTTCTAGGATTTCTTCTTCAACTTGGCTTCTGCTTGCTTGCATTCCCACACAAGATGATTGAATTACAAGCCTATTTAGGCAATTACAACATACTTCAAGCATGACAATTTTGACTTTTTCACCGGCATAGTACAGCTACAATACAACTCATTTTCTTCTTCTCCAAGTACTCTTGCTACTCACGTAGGTTTCTTCTTTAGCCACTTTTGTTAACTTTCATTCAAGTTTCTCTTCTTCACCGCCTCATCCTCTCTTGGACTTCTTTTTATCTTCTTCACGTGTTTCCCATGCACGTAGACTTCTCTAGCTTGTTCTAGGATTTCTTCTTCAACTTGGCTTCTGCTTGCTTGCATTCCCACACAAGATGATTGAACTACAAGCCTATTTAGGCAATTACAACCTACTTCAAGCATGACAATTTTGACTTTTTCACCGGCATAATACAACTGCAAGACAACTCATTTTCTTCTTTTCCAAGTACTCTTGCTACTCACGTAGGTTTCTTCTTTAGCCACTTTTGTTGACTTTCATTCAAGTTTCTCTTCTTCACCGCCTCAACCTCTCTTGGACTTTTTTTTTTTATCTTCTTCACGTATTTCCCATGCACGTAGACTTCTCTAGCTTGTTCTAGGATTTCTTCTTCAACTTGGCTTCTGCTTGCTTGCATTCACACGCAAGATAATTGAACTACAAGCCTATTTAGGCAATTACAACCTACTTCAAGCATGACAATTTTGACTTTTTCACCGGCATAGTACAACTGCAAGACAACTCATTTTTTTCTTTTCCAAGTACTCTTGCTACCCACGTAGGTTTCTTCTTTAGCCACTATTGTTGACTTTCATTCAAGTTTCTCTTCTTCACCACCTCAGCCTCTCTTAGACTTCTTTTTTTCTTCTTTACGTGTTTTCCATGCATGTAGACTTCTCTAGCTTGTTCTAGGATTTCCTTTTCAACTTGACTTCTGCTTGCTTGCATTCCCACACAAGATGATTGAACTACAAGCCTATTTAGGCAATTACAACCTACTTCAAGCATGACAATTTTAACTTTTTCACCGGCATAAGACAGCTGCAAGACAACTCATTTTCTTCTTTTCCAAGTACTCTTGCTACTCACGTAGGTTTCTTCTTTAGCCACTTTTGTTGACTTTCATTCAAGTTTCTCTTCTTCACCGCCTCAGCCTCTCTTAGACTTCTTTTTATCTTCTTCACGTGTTTCCCATGCACGTAGACTTCTCTAGCTTGTCCTAGGATTTCTTCTTCAACTTGGCTTCTACTTACTTGCATTCCCACGTGAATCTTCTAGGTTTAGCTAGCAACCTCCATTCTCAATAATTTTAGACAATCTTCAACATGGATGCTGCTGCGAAAGTTCTTGCCTTCATGATTAAGTTAGCAGTTTCCAGATAGTTTTAGAGAAAATAGATCACAATTTCCAACACCTCCCCTTTGAAATGAACATGAACAAGGAAAGTGGCTCCATAATATTGAGAAGTTCCATTGAAACCCCATGCTACATGGACAATGCAGTCGAATCCAAAAAGGCATCCGCTCAAACCAGAGGTCAGGAGAGATAGTAACTGGTTCATCGCAGCTCTCCTTTCTAAGCCTCTTCGAAAATTCAAAGAAATTTCTTCCCTGTACTAACCATGTTGTTTAATCCTCTAGGAAAGCTCGAAGACGCTCCTCCGCGGTGTCCCTATTCCCACTTAACTATTTAAGACATTCCTCTTCGAAAGCTCAGAGAAATTCCTCCGCAACTGCACAGTTTCTTTTGCTGAATGGTTTAGTAATCCAAAAGATTTTTATGACGATGGCGTGGGACAGGTGGATTGATCGGAAACTTCCATGGCTATTCCTCCTCTAAGCCACTCTTGCACTTAATTTTTTTCCCTATAATTCCGCCACTGAAAATGCCACGTGGGAAGTAGTTTTCCTAGTGAATTGGTAATTTTCTGATTTCTTTTATCATTTTTTAAGTTATACGAAAATAGAAAAAAAAAAATCAATTCCAAAAAGGTGTAAGTTTTATTATCAAATAATTGGTCCGATCCAGCGTCGTGCCTAACCGAACGAGTACACCTACCGTAAAGACGGAGCAATAAATTCTAAAGTTTAAACCAATCAAATTAAAGACAATTACTTTTCCTAAAGGTCACAGCATACTTATATCACCGTTTAATTAAGGCCTAATATTATATAGCTGTTGCTTATTACTTAACCAATATAATATACACAATAATACTGGTTTCCGGTGACTAAGAAATTTCTAGGAAGTTGCTGGTTCTACTTTTCTTTTCTTTTTTCCCTTTTGGAGGTTAATTTATAGAGAGATTATGGTGATTCTTTGTTGATATGATTCTGTTTCGTTCACCCAAATCAATTACTGTGATATATTGTTTTTGAAGGAAAAAAAAAAAACTCAATAACACTAACACGTAGTGATCAACTTAAATAGACGTGAATATCGTGTTTAAAATGTATTAAAATATTTCACTTAATTTATTGAGTTATTCGCAAACTCATACTTATCTTAGTATTTCATAGAGTATTTGACTTCGCAAGATAATGACTTACGAACAAGGACGGATCTAGCGCGAAGTGGAGGGTCTCCTCCCCCAAGGTCCAAAAATTAACTTCTCAAGTTTATATGTGAAATCGACCACAAAAGTTTATATGTGAAAACTTTGGCGAAAAATAACTTTTTGAAATCATGGGTAAAATCCCTCATGTTGGCCTCCCAAGAATCTCGCTTCCATCCTTATTTAAGAAGATAGTCTAGCATGACAAAAAATCTACAACCTCATATATTCTAACTGTGTAAAAATTGTTTTAAGTCAGGTTATCTACACAGGTCAAAAATCTGGATTTAACCGATTCATGGAACAGATTTATAGACTCTTGTAAAGCATTCCATGAATCTCCAAATAGCCAGGTTTCTATTTCCATGCCCCTAGACTATAAAAAGAAAAAATAAGTTACAAATTGATTAAACTCAATAGGTAGTGTTTGCAAGAAAATCTTTTGATAAGTAAAGTGAATATAATAGAGGACAAAGGGGTAAATGGGTTTATTGGCGGTGTTTACAAGACCGTATATCAATATGTATGCTTTATTTTCTGACCAAAAATAAAAAAAATAGCAATACCTGACCTTGCCTCCAACATGATATCGTCCTCTATAACCTGGAATCATCTTTCTCCCATACGACGTTAAAATGCATCGCACTAGTTCGAGCTGGCCGAGATCTATCTACCATTACAACATGTCGCAAGAGCCTAAGGCACCAACATGTAAAATTCTAGCTTTGGTCACTGCAATCACAAAAGCACGGCTTCAGAGCCTGTCATACTAGTTTGAGATTGTAAGAGACTTCCCTACCAATACAACAACTCATATATGCCGACGTGAGATCAAAAGCATATCTGACACCCTACATACCTAAATTAAAACTCATGAGCTAATTAGGTCATCGCTTGATGGTATATAAAATATAGATCCTCAAACGTATAATTCATGGTTTATATTCAGGGCCACATACATCTATGCGTACATACATACGTATATCTATCCACGAAATTCAACAAGTGGGGGCATGGTAATTGGACTAGCGTCTTAACAAAGCATGTATTTTTAAATGGTTTATTGTCCTGATTGTCCATTAATAGTTGAATATGGACAATAAAAGCCGATTAAAAAGTACCCCTAAATGTCCACCGCCCAACTTTACTTTATGTTAAAAAATACGACCACTTAAAAAATGAAGAAGATAACAGTGGAAGACTTTCTTTCGGCGCCTCAAAGCAAGTCTATGTATTCTTTATTAGGCGTCCGCTTGTCCGACTAAACTTTTGTTTTGGCTTTGTCTAGTTGGTCTTAAAGCAGATATATGGTCTTTAAATAATGTATCTTCTGGTGTATTAAACATCCTATAAAGATTATCATGTAACAAATTTCTAGATTCGTGGTAATACTGATGTAGTGTTGAATGTGTGTCCAAATGTAAATTGACTGTTTATATGAGGACTACAACATTTAGTGGGGTTTAATCAAATACTTAAAGATTTTGATGAATACTGCATAACTACAAGAAATTTTAGGCCATTTGTTCATTATATATTCGAGTTGGAATCTTGTACAATTCCCTAATAAATTAATCAATGAAATCAAATGGTACTTGTAAAGAGAAGCTATAGGGAGATAGCGTTGCCCTCAACTATTTCTCATCTCGTCGTGCCGCATAAAACCATAGCAACAGGGATTTCCATATAAGGAGTCACAGATATTCCCTACAAATCTTGTAAACCGCTATGAGTTAGAAAGACTTGTACTTAACTGGTTCATGCTAATTAAATGAACCTAGCAACAATCACTAAATGACGTGCATTTCATGAACCTCATGTTATATGACGTGCACATGATTTTTTATTTTCTTAATAAACATGCAATCTATCCTAATATGCAATGATGTGCAAAGAATGCCCTAATTCTAATTTTTTTTCTTTTTTATTATGAAATTCGAAATTTAAAATTGTCAAATAATTAAATGTGCAATCTAAATTAAAATCTAGCAACCTAAATTGATTTATTTGAATTTTGATTTTTTATTTTCGAAAATTCATGATAAATAGAATGCTTAGCCTAAATATGCAAATAACCCTAAAACATGCAATATTCTAACTCATGCATATTTCAAGATAAATAAAGCAATCAAGTCCATTAAAAATTACCAAAAAAAAAAAAATTACACATCGTTCAAATCAAGGGATAATATTTTGCTAGTAAAATTGATAAATTGATCTTAAGCTTTAAAGATCAAAATATCAATTTTATTCTCACTTAATTAATTATTTCATCTAAAGCCTTATCAATGAAATAAAAAAAAATAGCACGGTTGCGAATCAAATGATATATTGGAATTTCCAATTATCGTAGATAGGTATTTCAACCAAAGAAAACAACATATAAAGAGATAACAATAAAAAAAATAGAGAAAAAAACCTAAACTTGCCTAATAAAGTAAAGCAAAAATACCTAATAAAATTTTTTCTTTTCTTTTCTCTTTAAAAAAAAAAAAAAAACTTTGGCCTCCGGTTTTGAGGGAGCCGGCTGGCGAGAGAGAGGGAGTCGCCGACTAGGGTTCCGGTGAGGTTCCAGGGGCGGCACAACGGCGGCGCGGCACCAGGGCTACGGGATCGGCACAGAGCGACGCGGCAAGATCGGGACGATGTCGAGTTGCGGGCTTCGGCTCTAGGCAGCAGGAGCGTCGGGTTGAGCAGGGACGCCGGTCGGACGGCCTGAGGACGAAATCACGGCAAGAACGGCGGTTTCTGGCTTCTGGTTGCAGCGGCGGTGGAGAGGCATCAGATCTCACGAGTTGCAGCAGGGGGCGAGCTCAACTCAGATCTACCAGCGTCGGGTCACGGCTGGAGCACGAGACGTCGAGCGTTGGGTCGCGGATAGCAGCGGTGTTGTGGGCCGGCGCAGGCTTCAGTGGCGATGGCGCTCGGAGACGAGATGAGGGGGAGCGGTGGTGGCGCGAAGGTGGCTCGCGGAGGCGGTGCCAGCGTCGACTGGTGCAGCCGCGGGGCCGACGTGGCCGGGGGGCTCCTCCCGAGGAAGATGAACAGTCGCGGTCCCCCCTTTTCTTTTCTCTTTTCTCTTTTTTTTTCTCTCTCTCACATCACTCACATCACTTCTCTTCTTTTCCCTTTTCTTTTCTCTTTTTTTCTCCCTCTCTTTCTCTCATAAAACCGAAGAAGGCCCTCCCTTGTGCTCCAAATTTTTCGAAATTCCTCCCCCTCGTCCGTACGTGCACAACACCTTTTATAGGGGAAAAATTTAGATCTTTGAAGCGTATTTTCTTTCCAATTTTACTTGTGCATAATTTTCTGAATATATCATTGCACCACACGTGATATTCTCTTTTGTATTTTTCACATATTCTATCCAAAATTTTCCTTTTTGCTCGAAAATACATCTTTTGGTGTATATTGCCTAAAAATATGAAAAACCTGAACGGAATATGTGAAAAATTTTCCCTTCACTTTGGCGGCCTAAAATAAAATAAAATAAAAAATAAAATGTTTCTAAACTATATGCCAATTTTTTTTTTACATCAACCCCAAAAATTTAGGTATCAACAGCTGCCCCTCTTTGAAGGTGAGCTCGCAGAAGTTACTTTCAAAGATAAATTGAGACTTAAATTTTGATCATGCACATGCAATGAAAGATTTTTTGTTTGGAAAATGAATTCCATTTTTTAATGCAATTTATATGATGCATGGAAATGTTAATGCAAATGATAAATGAACCTACATGGAATAACTTACCTTCAAGGAAAATAGAGTAGTTCGATCTAGTTGGTGTTACATGTTCAGGACCCGTACTATTCTACATTCGCCTAGAATAGTAACATGACTTTATGAAGAGACTGCTTTCCTAGGATCCGTACCATTCTACGGTCGCCCAATATGACAGTGTTTGGTTGTGTTTAGGACCCATACCATTCTACGGTCGCCTGAATGGGGAAATATGTGTTGTCTAGGACCCGTACCATTCTACAGTCGCCTAAACGGGGATTCACTTTCCAGGACCCGTACCATTCTACGGTCGCTTTGACGGAAAATTGATCTTTCAGGACCCGTACTATTCTACGGTCACCTGAATGGGGAAATTACTTTTCCAGGTACTGTACCATTCTACAGTTGCCTATTAGAGCAATAAATGTTGTTTAGGAACCGTACCATTCTACGGTCGCCTAATGAAGATTTTTCTTGGCTAGGACCCGAACCATTCTATGGCTGCCTAGTGTTGCAACATAGATTATCTAACCAGGACCCGAACCATTTTTCGGCCGCCTTAATCAGACTAAATTTGGAGAAAAATCTTTGAAGACAACTCATTTTAGTATCAATGTATTCAAAAGGGGAATACATGTGCAACGACAAGTATTTAAGGTATGGATACCATGAATGGACCTAAACTTAGAACCAGGGAAGGAGAGTAAATTCCTGCAGGTATGCATCCCACATTAGGCAAACAACTCCTGTTCAAGCCCTTCAGGGACAGCCTTTTAGCAAAAAACTACTCAGCCCTTTAGTTTAGAGCCTAGAGACACCCAAAAATGCCAGGATGGAAACGTTTCTAACCTACCCAAGCTGCATTTCTCGAAGGATTATACTAGGCTAGAAAAGAAGAGGAGTTTAGAAAGCCATAGAGGTTTCACAAAGCACACACTTTACTTCAAGGGACTCTGCCCAACACAATACACCATCATGGCCTTATATAGGCAAAGTGAGGTCACAAGGCAACAAACAAAGACCAAGCTCATGGGTCCGGGTACAAACAGGAGCAACAGAAATTTCCGGGAGGGAATTATTTGTACACTATGAACAGTAACTATACTGTGAACAGTACATTCCCTAGCCTAGTGTTATAGTAAAAGTGAACAGTGACTCTGCTACAGTGAAATTTGTACGGACTCAACGGTCTCGTCCGTCGTGGGCATTGTAGCTACAGACTGAGTCTGATTCATCTTAGCTGTCTTCTAGGAGATGAGCTTCATACTTCTGCTGAAGGGCTTCAAGATCTTTTGGTGAGAGGATCTGATTTAGCCTTCTTGATGAGGATGCTTGTCCAAGAGCCCAATGGGATGCTTCTTCTTCTGCCCAGTTTGTTTCTTCACTTGTAGGACGAGCAGGAATGCTTGGTTGAGGCCAATTTGATGTTTGTGCATAGTACGATGTGTCCATGTTCTGGAATGAGGACAAAGGTCCCTGTTCGTAGGGATCCTGGGACAGTGGTCCTCCAAAGCATGCATAGGGGTCTTGATTAGACTGGACAATGTCGTCTTCGCTTGTCATTTCATGCTCTTGGGACGATGCAGCTTGTCTGTACTGATTGAGTGCTTCCTTAGCTTCTAGTGCTAGGTCATAATGATCCCACGTAGTGGGTACATTATTCCAAATATCTTCAGGAATGGTTTTGTTTTCTTGGCATAGGATTCTCTGGAGTTCTCGATACTCGTTTTCACAAAATCTAACAGATCTTGGATAAGATTTGTGAATCCGGGCTTCTCGGCTGTTCAAGTGGGGTTTGTATGATGTGGTTCCTATTTCAAGTGGCCTATCCAAAATACTACCATTATTTCTGCAAAAATTCCATGGACGTCGGAAAAACAAGATGGTGTGAACCTCGAGATTCGGTGTCATGGTTCTCGTTCTCTTTCCAAGTCTTGTTTCCAACATGTAGGATGATAGAACCAATTTAGAAAATCTAAAAGATTTCTGTCACATTCTTTTTCGATGTTTCTTCCGAGCAAGAATATCCTGGTGAAATTAGTAATGAATCTTCTGGTGGGAATCTCAATAGCTATTAAGTACTTATTGGTTAAGTACCATAACAGCGTTTTGAGCTGGTCAGGGAAATCATCTTCTTTCCAGATGAGAGGATGAATGAAAGGATAATTCAAATTTAACCCGAAAGGATAAAGAATCGAACCTCCATTGAATCTGAATAGGTCTGTGTGGGATTCCACATGAGGTTCTCCAGGTTCTCAGTAAGACTGTCATTCTGGATTTGCTGAATAATTTCTTCACGAAATTCTGAGAGGGCTAAACAAACTTCCTCTACTACATCAGACTCAGCATCTCTTTCTTCTTCTTCATCCTTCTCAGATCAAACAATCGATTCTCCCCCTATTGCTCCACCAACCTCACAAATATTCATGGCTGACACTCCTCCAAACTACGAAATGGAATCAAACTATTCTAATCCAGAATTTGGACAGACCAGTAATCCCACCAAAAACAATTCCACCAGACATGTGTCTATGGCATCAAAACAATTCTTCTCCATTGACGATATTCCCTATCCAAAATGGCCAGAAAGACTTGAAGAGTTTCATACTTGGTTGAGTACACAGTCCATTACCAACCATGATATGAATGATGTCCTTTACAATTTTGTTACAAGGTTCACAGGGAGCCTTAAATTCTGGTGGCAATCACTCACAGAACAGGACCCGATCACGTTTCTAATGTCACCCAATTTCACCCATGCTCTTACTTATTTATATCATGTTTTTATGGGAACACCCAGAGATCTCAAGGAGCTAAAAAGAAGAGATTTTTTCGAAAGAAGATGCTGCTCTCTTCAAAAGAAGCATCTTGATAAGCATTATCGACTAATGCTTCAGCTCTTTTACCAAATTGGAGCAGATCCAAATCTAAAGCATGTCTTTCTCACTTCTATTCCTAAAGAGCTATCCCAGATGGTTGAAAGATCTTTCTTTGGAAAGCAAAGAAGGATACAAGACGTTCCCTTGGGAGAAATTCAACAGGAAGTCCATCTATGCCTTGAAGAATTATGCTTAAAGCGTCAAATGGTCCGCACATACATCACAGATGACAAGCGTCTTGAAGCAGCCTGTTCCCACCAGAAGTTAAAAATCAAATGCTCCAAACAGGATTGTGATGGTACTTGTGGCCAGTATTCCCGGAAGAAAAAGCACTACAAGAAGTATTCGATAAAGAAATCCAGACATGGTTCCAAGCACTTCCGGAAAAAGAAGAAATGGCGATACCTACGCAAAAGGAAGGATCGCACAGGCCATAAGAAATCAAGCCGTTGCTACATTTGCAACAAGAAAGGACATTTTGCCAAAAATTGTCCTCAGGCGAAAAAAGCTGAACAAACTCTTTGTGTCATTCCTTTTTACCAAACTTCCGGTGGCGAGTCGACTCGATTCTGAATACATCTTTCACATATCTTCCACATCTTCAGAACCAAATCCTGACATATTTTCAAGTCATACTCACTGTCCTCATTTCCCTATTAAAATCCTCACCCCGAAGTTTGCCAAACTTATCAATGTCATTGCTCTTATTGACACAGGAGCAAGTTGTTCCATTCTAGATACAAAGGTTCTACCTGAAGAATTCTGGACTCCTTACATCCGATACTTCAATTCTACTTTAGGAGATACTTTCTCCACGAATGTCAAAACCACACCAGTCACTGTCCAGTTTTTTCCTTAGTGTTCCATAACCACAAAGATTTTTCGATCAAGCCTTCCTAATAAAGATTTGATAATTGGATGGGATATCATGACTCAAATCTCTCAACTTCGAATTATTCCTGGAAAAGGTCTTAGATTTAAAGACCAATTCTCTGAGTTCGTTAATATCCAGAGACTCTTTTCCATTGAGATGAGTTTATTAGATCCAATCATGCAAAAGTTGCTCGAATCTTGTTCAGAATCCCATTTAGAATTTGCCCAGAAATGTTCTCATCCTTTATGGGAAAATCCGGAGTTTTTTGTCCACCTTCCCTTAAAAAAAATGAAGCCATAAATCCGACCAAGGCAAGTCATATGGGAATGAAGCCAGAACACTTGGCTTTAGCTCAAAGGGAATGCTCAAAATTATTGCAGCAAGGCCTTATTGAAATCTCTAATTCTCAATGGGCTTGTGAAGCTTTTTATGTCAACAAACGTGCTGAGCAAAATAGAGGAAAAATGAGATTAGTAATCAATTATCAACCTTTCAACCTCTTTCTCCAAGATGATAAATTCCCTTTACCATCCAGAGATTCTCTCTTTACCGGGTTAACCAAAGCCCATATTTATTCCAAATTCGACCTCAAAACCGGATTTTGGCAATTGGGTATTCATCCTGAAGACAGATCCAAAACAGGATCTGTATACCGAACCAGCACTTCTAGTGGAAAGTTCTTCCTTTTGGTTTAAAGGTAGCACCATCCCTTTTCCAAAAGGCCATGTGTCATATTTTCCAACCAATCTTGTCAAGTGCAGCCGTATATATCGACGATATTCTGCTCTATAGTCTTGATGAACAGTCACATTGCCAACTCCTTGAGCAGTTCACAGAAATAGTGAGAAAGCATGGCATTATGCTCTCTCAAAGAAAAATGAACATTGCCTAGACAGAAATTGAATTTCTTGGTATGCACCTCAACAATGGTACACAATATCTAGGGCCACATATTGCTCAAGAATTATTGAAGTTTCCTGAAGATAACTTCACAACAAAACAAGTTCAGCAATTTCTTGGGATAATCAATTATCTCAGAGATTTTGTCCCCAATATTGCAAAGCTTCTAATTCCTTTGCAATCCATGCTGAAAAAGAACTCCCCACCTTAGGGAAAAACTCAGACCAAAGCAGTCGTTGAGCTTAAGGAGATCATCCAAAATCTCCCACCACTGCAAATACCATCAACAGGAAAAAGAATTCTTCAAACTGACGCCAGTGATGAATACTGGGCAGCCGTCCTATTCGAAGAAATTGATGGTAAGAGACTCCTTTGTGCTCACAAAAGTGGGAAGTTTTCTCAAGCTGAAATGCATTACCATTCCACTTTCAAAGAAATCCTAACAGTAAAAAATGGAATCAAAAAGTTTGAATTTCATCTCATCGGCCATCACTTCCTGGTGGAATTAGACGTGGCATCTTTTCCTCAGATGACCAACTTTAAACATAAGCAGATTCCAAACTCTCAACTGCTTCGATGGGCTGAATGGTTTTCAAAATACTCTTTTGAAACCAAGCATATTCCTGGAAAAAAGAATGTGCTTGCTGATTTCTTGTCAAGACCCAAAGCACCAACTGAAATCAACATGTACATTAAAAGACCTGCTTTCCATATGCTCAATCATGGTGTGAAATACAAGATTGAGAAGATCAAAGACTTACCAAGTTGGAAATTTCCTGAAGAAATTATTCAGCAAATCCAAAATGACAGTCTTACTGAGAACCTGGAGAACCTCATGTGGCAATCCCACACAGACCTATTCAGATTCAATGGAGGTTCGATTCTTTATCCTTTCGGGTTAAATTTGAATTATCCTTTCATTCATCCTCTCATCTGGAAAGAAGATGATTTCCCTGACCAACTCAAAACGCTGTTATGGTACTTAACCAATAAGTACTTAATAGCTATTGAGATTCCCACCAAAAGATTCATTGCTAATCTCACCAAGATATTCTTGCTCGGAAGAAACATCGAAAGAGAATGTGATAGAAATCTTTTAGATTTTCTAAATTGGTTCTATCATCCTACATGTTGGAAACAAGACTTGGAAAGAGAACTGAGAACCATGACACCGAATCCTGAGGTTCACACCATCTTGTTTTTCCGACGTCCATGGAATTTTTGCAGAAATAATGGTAGTATTTTGGATAGGCCACTTGAAATAGGAACCACATCATACAAACCCCACTTGAACAGCCAAGAAGCCCGGATTCACAAATCTTATCCAAGATCTGTTAGATTTTGTGAAAACGAGTATCGCGAACTCCAGAAAATCCTATGCCAAGAAAATAAAACCATTCCTGAAGATATTTGGAATAATGTACCCACTGCGTGGGATCATTATGACCTAGCACTAGAAGTTAAGGAAGCACTCAATCAGTACAGACAAGCTGCATCGTCCCAAGAGCATGAAATGACAAGCGAAGACAACATTGTCCAGTCTAATCACAACATTGTCCAGTCTAATCAAGACCCCTATGCACGCTTTAAAGGACCACTGTCCTAGGATCCCTACGAACAGGGACCTTCGTCCTCATTCCAGAACATGGACACATCGTACTATGCACAAACATCAAATTGGCCTCAGCCAAGCATTCTTGCTCGTCCTACAAGTGAAGAAACAAATTGGGCAGAAGAAGAAGCATCCCATTGGGCTCATGTACAAGCATCCTCATCAAGAAGGCTAAATCAGATCCTCTCACCAGAAGATCTTGAAGCCCTTCAGCAGAAGTACGAAGCTCATCTCCTAGAAGACAGCTCAGATGACTCAGACTCAGTCTGTAGCTACAATGCACGCGACGGACGAGACCGTTGAGCCCGTACAAATTTCACTGCAGTAGAGTCACTGTTCACTTTTACTGTAGCACTAGGCTAGGGAATGTACTGTTCACAGTACAGTTACTGTTCATAGTGTGCAAATAATTCCCTCCCGGAAATTTCTGTTGCCCCTGTTTGTACCCGGACCCATGAGCTTAGTCCTTGTTTGTTGCCTTGTGACCTCACTTTGCCTATATAAGGCCATGAGGGTGTATTGTGTTGGGCAGAGTCCCTTGAAGTAAAGTGTGTGCTTTGTGAAACCTCTATGGCTTTCTAAACTCCTCTTCTTCTCTAGCCTGGTATAATCCATCGAGAAATGCAGCTTGGGTAGGTTAGAATCGTTTCCATCCTGGCATTTTTGGGTGTCTCTAGGCTCTGAACTAAAGGGTTGAGTAGTTTTCTGCTAAAAGGCTGTCCCTGAAGGGCTTGAACGGGAGTTGTTCGCCCAATGTGGAATGCATACCTGCAGGAATTTACTCTCCTTCCCTGGTTCTAAGTCTAGGTCCATTCATGGCTCACCTAGTGACATCTTTGTTCCTTAGGGATATGTCTCTTGCAAAACATGATCGTAGGAAAGGCAACATGCATTTGTAATCATAGACATGCATTAATTCCAATACGGTTCATGCATAATGATTTATATCAACCATGCATCATCCTAATTCTAATAGGAATGATTTTAAAAGATGATTCTAATCTGAACGTATGAATGTCATGAATGTGTCAAATGAGGGATCCTTCAGTCTAAAAGGACTTCTCACTCATCCTCTTTAAAATGGGTTGTTTTATCCTGACCTTTGATGCGGGATCTTAACAATCATTCTATCTCACCATCGTCATGCCAGACAAGGTTTTGAGCAATCTCGCAAGTGGTACACCCTTACTAATCTGAGGGGTCTTTAATAGGGACTGTACTGTTGGCTTAGTCAATGGCTTAACAAAGGAGACTATTTGAGTCAAGGCTATTTGAAAAATGACATTTCGTAACTGTCTTGGGATTTTCAAGTCAAGAAACATATGAAATAAGGCAGTAATTGTCTTACTCGCACTTCTTCAAGCGATGCTTTCAAGCATGTGAACTTTTACGTTAATTCAAGTGCCATAATCTGAAGAAACTTTGCAAGGGACATAACGTAGGCTTAGTTCATGAGTTGTGAAATGAAAGGATCATTAGGCTCAAAAAGTGTTTACAGGGTCAAAGTTGGTGATCATCTTGACATTTCCACCACTTTCCTTCTCCACTGTCGAAAATTTTTTCCTCATCAAATCTCCATTGATTGCAACAGCATTTGAGTTTTAGTACCACCTTGTTGGGGATACAACTCATTATATCAAGAGTTTGATTGATTTTTTTTTTTTCTGGGCATTAGCCTTGCTTTTATCAGGCACACTGCTTTTTCATGCCCTATTTTTTGCACTTATTTTCCTTGAATAGAGTCTCCATTTTGTCAGCATTCTAGTTCATGCTACTTGAATGTTTTGTCTTGCCCCAGTGTGGGGGATGATCACCAATTAGGTTTAAAATTAAATGAATTCATAAGCTCAAGTGGGCTATGCAATGGATAAAAGTGTATATGATAGAGAAATGACTGTTCTTCATCATCCTAGAGCACTTTGAATTATCGTACGAGTTACAATACAAAAGCAATACTCGAAGATTGATGCAAGTGTGAGTAAGAAAATTCATATCATTCATCTCAAATATTGTCCCAATGTGGGATGATCCTTGACATTGATGATTTAAAAACTCTTCACGTGTATGGGCTCGAAGGGCTAAACAATGGGTATACCTATAGTGTTTCGGGTAGAGAAAGAACTGCCTCTCGTCAGTTTGGTTAGTGTACCATTTGCGAGATCACCCTCTTCCTTGCGGGCATGGACTCTGCCACACAACTCACCAAGGATTAGTGTATGGGATAGTGTATGGAACAAGGCTTGCCTTTCATCATTCCAAGGTATCTCGTTTGACACATTCAATTTATCTCACACAATTCATCAAGGAAGAAAAATGCAAGATTTATGACAAATTTGAACAATTCAACTGATTGAGGCATCTTATTCATCATAAAATACTTGCAGTTCAAGACATGACATGGCAAATTCTATCATGGATAATACTTCTCAACAACATCTGCATTAACTGGAGTGGAAAACTCACGACCACTCATCTCTGCTTGGATCAAGGCACCTCTAGGAAATACTTTCTTCACCACATATGGGTGGCTGCAGTTTGGAGCAAACTTGCCCCCAGAATCTGGAATTGGATTGGATCATTTTCACACATTTGCATGCTATAAAACCATCTCTGAAACAGAATGTAGATGGGTCAAAAAGACAAACGGGGTAAATCATATTTTTTGAAAGATTTTTTTGAAGAAATTTTTGAAAAGCAATTGGAAAAGTATCTTTTTTTTTTTTAAAAGCATTTTGACACGGAAAGCATGATGAAGCCCAGGCCTCAGAATTCTCCTTTGATTTTTTTTTTTTTATCGGCTGTATATCATCACCGGGCTGGTTTGGTGTACTTCATCATACCCTTAAAATAAAATTTTTAATTTTATTGATATTCATCAAACAATTACATTTATTGAATGGAAATGCAATTTTCAAGCCCTAAAAAGAGAGCAAAAAAGAAGAAATCGAAAACAAGTCCTAGAAAGCGATAAAAATTCCCGCTCGGGGGAATGTGAGAAAGTAACAAAGGAGTTACTCTTGTGGACCAGGGCCCATCTCCTTTGGAGGTCCTTCATTAATGGTCCCTATGAAGACGTCAACGAAGAGACCAGTGATTCCTTCTAATGCATCATCAGGATTCTCTATTTCCAGGGGCGTCGGATCATCCATGCCGCCCCATCCATCTGGGACAATGCTGCGGGGATCAATGTAGAAACTAGGAGGAGCCGTATACTTCACCAGATAGTCGAATTTTCCGCTTGGCTGCCCCAGGGTGTCTATTATTTCTGCTTCATCCTGCATCATTATCGAGGGACCAGGGAATGTCTCACGAATGCTCGGGGGTAGTGTGTTTTGCCTTCTTCGCCCTTGGTCAAGTGGCAGGTTCCGCATTTCCTGTCTTCGTCCTCCAGAACTTTCCCCACCTTTTCCATGGTACCCTAATCTAGCAGCACGGGACCTCTGAGGGGCTTCATTGGGACTTCGAATACCTTGAACATTTCCTTCAAGGCCACTACCAGGAATAAAACCATTCATAATCGTCACCATTCCCATCATAAGGGCAACATTTGAAACTTCAGGAGCGGGTGGTGAGTCTCGAGATGCATGTATGGTGGACACCAACTCAAATGAGTGGAACTCGATTCGACTTCAACGTCTGGTTCCAGGATAGTATTGACCATACCCTCATGCTCTGGTAGAGGATTCTTCTAGATGTTTGGTTGAGCAGTTTGAAATGAGAAGGCCCTTGTGTCCAAGAGGTTTTGGATCTTATTCTTAAGAGTGAAACATTCATCAATTGAATGCCCCAGTTCGCCGCTATGGTAGTCACACTTTTTCATCGGGTCGTAACCTTGGATGCTTTCACGGTTAGGATGCTTTGGTTCACTAGTAAGCAAACCTTTCTTTCTTAGGATTGCCAACACTTGGGATGGAGATCTAGGGAGAGGGGTGAACTGTCTTCATGCTTGGGCAGCTTGTTGTTGCCTTTGATTCATCTAGATAATTGGGACACAATTGGTACTTTCTTGGCTATAAGCCATATTCACATCTTCAGCAGCCTCTTTATCCTTCTTGGTAAAGAATCTTCTACTCAATGGCTCAGTAAACCAGCCTTCCCTTATCCCCATCTCAATTTGTTCTCCCACGAGAATGAGCTGATTGAAGTTTTCAACGTACGTGCTTGCCATCCAGTTACGGAACTCAGATGGGAGAGTTTTGATGAACAACTTCATCAGCTCCTTGTCAGTAGGCTTAGGAGAGATCTGAGCTGCTAGATTTCGCCATCTCACGGCATACTCCTTGAACAATTCGCTCCTCTTCTTCTCCATCCTCTCAAGCTCTTCACGGGAAGGTGCAATGTCCATGTTGAACTTGTACTACTTGAGAAGAAACGCGTCGGCCACTTTATTCCAGGTGTCGAGAAGGTTCACATTCTTCATGACATACCAACTTAGTGCGAGCCCGGTCAAACTCGCATGGAATGATTAAATCATGAGGGGCTTGTTCTTGACATATTGGGCCATACGTACATGGTACATCTGCAAATGAGCTTTTAGGCAAGAAGTACCATTGTATTTCTCAAAGTCTGGCATTTTAAACTTCTTCGGTATCTTGACCTTCTCATAGACCGAAAGGTCGAACGGGAGTGAGTTTTGTGACTCTTGCAGTTGTTTCACTTTCTCTTCCAGTTTTGAGAAGCGTTTATCCTGCTCCGTCTTAGGGACGTTGACAAGCTTAGCTTTTTCCACATTGATTAGGAATGGGTCATCTTCTAGCTCAAGCATATCATCCTCACCCATTTGGGCCTTGTTTGCCTGTTTCGGGACAACTATCTCAGGGAGAGCGGGTGGAGGAGCCAGATTCACTCGGAGAGATTGGGTTTGAGTTGTTATAAGCTCCATAGAGGTGGCTAACTGTTGGAGTTGCCCTTCCATAGTGGAGATTCGATCATGCATTTCGGTTTGGTCAGCCATTTTAGCTCTTGATCGCGTAATAATGGGCGAGCGTGGAGGATCCGTTATCACCTAATCCAAATGAATGAAAATATGTAAGAGAGAGGTGCAAATAGAGAGCCAATCCATGACAACAATTTATTTTTTAGTTAAGAAAAGTCAACACATGAAGAGAATTTCCTAGAAATGGGCTAGGAAAATAAAGACATGGGATGCCCCAGTAGGGGCAAAATTTCCTAAACATGAACTAGGAAGAGCCAAGGCATGAATTTCCATTTTTTTTTATTTTCCAAATAATTCATTACATGGCAATTTTCTCATTTCATTTTTAATTGACAAAAAAAAAATCAGATTAAATGACTAACCTAGATTGTCATGGACGGACCAAAAGTATGACAAAGTAAGTAAATTACATAGTATAGGGATAGAAGACTTACTTCACCAGACGATTAAAGCAATCACATAGACAAGTGCATGAAGTGTGAGGTTCGATTTCTAACTAGAAAGGCTAAACAAGGTGGAGTTAAAATGGTGGGATGACTTAGTTGCAGCCTCGCATACTAAGTCAAGTCCTCCTAACTCTGACTCAGTCAAGAATGATAACCCAATGCGACGCAACCTCTCGGGCAGAGGTAAACATTCTTAATACCAAGAAAAACTTTCGGGATTAAGTTGGGTAACCTCTACTACGCGGCCTCACGGTCGAAGTCGTATCTAACTCAATACCATCCTAAATATCCTAGTGCGGCCCAGGTCCAGCGGCAGGTTGTGTGTGCAAAAGTGTATTGTAAATGCAAGACATGCACAACAATTTAAATCAAACAACACTTCAATAACTCGAATCTAAAACATTCATTCTCAACTCCAACTTGCAAGACAAGGGTTATAAAAGACTTCTTCCCTTATATCTCCCCATCTGTAAAAACATTTAACACCTAAATATTAGGGACGTACTTGGAATCATTGTTACCAAATAAAAACATTTTTCAAAAAGAAGAAAATTGGCCTAAGTTCACTAAGTGTTTTAACACAAGCCCCCAGCGGAGTCGCTAAGCTGTTGCGACCAAAATTTTGCGGGAGTGAATCACTTAGGGTTTTGGTAATGGATTGTTAAGCCTAGACTTAACTCGGGCTCTCCCAAGCCCATATCAATTTGCAACTTAGGTTCAAGTTCTTAACATGCAATTGATTTTTCAATTAGGAGTCGCCATTAATCTATTTTTAATGGGTCGATTAAAAACCCAAATAAAGTAACGGGAGATTTACTTTACTCCTACGAACCAAAGATTTATGAGTTCAGAGACTTGGTTACGCTAAATTTCTCTAACGCCCTTTCGGTACCTTTCTCTTTTATTTCAAAAAATGTTTGGTATGTAGCTTGAATTGATTTTAATTTATCTCCCTAACATGTGAGGTTATCATGCGAGTATGCAATCCACCAATTTAACACCCAAAGAAAGCAAATAAATAGAAAAAAATGCAGGGAGTTACCTCGTAGCAACGAAAACATCTGCGTTGTTAGAGCAGAATTCACATTAACAGTCCTAGATAATGATTTCTACTTAACACGCAATCACTCAATTTTTGTTTTCACTTTATTTAATGATAATCAAATCTATATGCAATGCAATGTTACTAATTTAACATGAAACGATATGGCATGGCAATATGACCTAAATTATATGAATAAGTAAAGTAATTTTTTTTTGTGTTTTCTTAATTAACATGCAATAATTAAATATGCAATCTAAATTAACCAAAATGACCTAATTCTAATGACGGGCAATTTTTAATTAAATGAACCTAGCAACAATCACTAAATGACGTGCATTTCATGAACCTAACACTATATGACATGCACATGATTTTTTATTTTCTTAATAAACATGCAATCTATCCCAATATGCAATGATGTGCAAAGAATGCCCTTTTCTTTTTTATTATGAAATTCGAAATTTAAAATTTCCAAATAATTAAACGTGCAATCCAAATTAAAATCTAGCAACCTAAATTGATTTATTTGAATTTTGATTTTTTATTTTCGAAAATTCATGATAAATAGAATGCTTAGCCTAAATATGCAAATAACCCTAAAACATGCAATATTCTAACTCGGGCATATTTCAAGATAAATAAAGCAATCAAGTCCATTTAAAATTACCAATATATATATCACACATCATTCAGATCAAGGGATAATATTTCGCTAGTAAAATTGATAAATTGATCTTAAGCCTTAAAGATCATAATATCAATTTTATTCCCACTTAATTAATTATTTCATCTAAAACCTTATAAATGAAATAAAAAACCATGTTGCGGTTGCGGATTAGATGATATATTGAGATTTCCCATTATGCATAGATAGGTATATCAACCAAAGAAAACAACATAACCACCTGTGGTGGTGGCGTAGGTGGTTGGGCAAGGGAACTTTTTACGAGAGGTCTTGAGTTCGATCCACGGCGTCGTCAAGCGATTTACCTGGCAGGCAAGGGTGGTGGTGACCCTACCTGCCCCCAGGGTTTATTTCGCCGCGAAGCGGCGCACGAGGTTCTCTGGGTCACCAAAATATATATATATATAAAGAGATAATAATAATAAAAAAACAGAGAAAAAAACCTAAACTTGCCTAATAAAGTAAAGCAAAAATACCTAATAAATTTTATTTTCTTTTAAAGAACTTCGGCCACCGGTTTTAGGGGGAGCTAGCCGGCGAGAGAGAGGGAGTCGACGGCTAGGGTTCCGGTGAGGTTCCAGGGGCGGCACGACGGCAGCACGGCACAAGGGCTACGGGATCGACATGGAGCAGCGCGGCAAGATCAGGACGGCGTCGAGCTGCGGGCTTCGGCTCCGGGCAGCAGGGGCGTCGGGTTGAGCAGGGATGCCGGTCGGACGGCCTAAGGACGGAATCGCGGCAGGAACGGCGGTTTCTGGCTTCTGGTTGCAGTGGCGGTGGAGAGGCGTCAAATCTCGCGAGTTGCAGCGGGGGGCGAGCTCGACTCAGATCTACCGGCGTCGGGTGAGCACGAGATGTCAAGCACTAGGTCGCGGACAGCAGCGGCATTGTGGGCCAATGCGGGCTTCAGTGGCGATGGCGCTCAGAGACGAGACGAGAGGGAGCGGTGGTGGCGCGAACGTGGCTAGCAGAGGCGGTGCCAGCGTCGGCTGGAGCAACCGCAGGGCCGGCACGGCCGAGGGGCTCCTCCCGAGGAAGATGAACAGTCGCAGTCCTTCCTTTTCTTTTCTCTTTTCTCTTTTTTTTTTCTCTCTCACGTCACTCACGTCACTTCTCTTCTTTTCCCTTTTCTTTTCTCTTTTTTTTTTTCTCTCTTTCTCTCCTAAAACCGAAGAAGGCCCTCCCTTTTGCTCCAAATTTTTCGAAATTCCTCCCCCCTCGTCCGTACGTGCACAACACCTTTTATAGGGGAAAAATTTAGATCTTTAAAGCGTATTTTGTTTCCAATTTTACTCGTGCATAATTTTCTGAATATATCATTGCACCACCCGTGATATTTTCTTTTGTATTTTTCTCATATTCTATTCAAAATTTTCCTTTTTGCTCGAAAATAAGTCATTTGGTTTATATTGCCTAAAAATATGAAAACTTGAACGGAATATGTGAAAAATCTTCCCTTCACCGGCGGCCTAAAATAAAATAAAACAAAATGAAAATAAAATGCTTCTAAACTATATGCCATGTGTTTTTTTTTTTTAAATCAACCCCAAAAATTTAGGTGTCAACACGTGGAAATTTTTATGATTTTTTAATGATTTTTTCGAATTTTTTTATTAATTTTTATTTCTTTTTTTCCTTTTATTTTCTGCCTTCTTCCTGGCGGTGGCCAGCAAGCCTCCGGTGAGGCTCGCCAGCCACTGGGTGAGGGTTGCGGCCCTCTGTCGACCTCTTCCAGGGCCGCCGGCAAGGTGGCTTTGCCTGGCCTCGCCAACGGGCGAGGCCATGGCGGCCATTGCTAGGGCGGAGGCGAGGGCCGCGAAGCCCTTGCCAGCCGCTGATGAGGGTCGCAACCCTCGCTCGGCCTCGCCAGCCACCGTCGAGGGTCGCGACCCTTGCTCGGCCTTGCCCAGGGCCACAGGCAAGGCGGCTTAGCCCAGATCTAGCCTTGCCCTCGTCTTGCCGCTGAGTCCCGGCAACTCCTCCGCTGTCGACCCCGGAGCTTCTTGACCTCATCACCGCTGCCCTCACCTCCACGAAATCCCAATTCGAGGCCTTGGTCCCCCACCTCGTGCACCTCACGCCGCCGCTCCTCCACCCGATCTTCGCCTCCGAAACCCTAGCTTGCCACCCCAACACACTCCTCTCCTTCTTCCGATGGTGCCAGTCCCACAACCTGTCCCTCGCCCGCTCCCCGTCCCTCCTCCTCTCCCTCCTCCCGTGGCAAGGCTAGGGCGAGGCTAGCCTCGCCTAGATCTGGGTGAAGCCACCTTGCCAGCGGCCTTGGGAGAGGCCGGCCGAGGGCCACGACCCTCGCCGATGGCAAGCAAGGGCTTTGCGACCCTCGCCCAGTGGCCGGCGAGCCTCACCGACGACTCACGGGCCACCGCTAGGAAGAAGGCAGAAACTAAAAGGAAAAAGAAAATAAAAAAGAAAAATTCATAAAAAAATTCGAAAAAATCATAAAAGAATCATAAAAATTGCCACGTTAGCATCTAGCCACTGGCCGACGATTACGTCAGTGCCAACTGGCTAAAATTAGCTGGATGGACTGAATTGGTACCAATATTAAAAGATTTAGGACTGAATTAGTCCAATTAAAAAGTTTAGGACTGAATTTGTACCAATGCAATAGGTTTAGGACTTTTTGGTACTTTTCCCCTTATTTTAGTGTGCTGGAAAATACCTTTTCAAAGCATTTCATATATTACAACCAATAAAAAAAATCACTCAGTTAAGTGAATTAAATCTATGAATAAGCTCGTTACTTATTTTGATAGAAATGCTAATCAATAACCAATTAAGAGATTTTTATGGTACACATAGATGTATGTGGCCTTGGCACACAACTGGTCGAGATTGCATAATTTGTTTACTTAAATATTTAGCGTTAAAAATAGGGTTGGGGTGGAGATCGAGGTTGCAGTGGCGGTGGCGGAGGGGCTAAGTGGTGGCGGAGTGGATGAGTTGAGACTATTTGTCGCCATGTTCAAGCCAGGGAACGACGGTGTCAGGCCAAGGGAGAGATGTCGGTTGCGGTGATGCATAGCAATGGCGACGGTGGTTATGAACTTGTGATGGCCGTTGAGAATTGATTCGTTAGAATTTCCCTAATCCGAATGACAGCATCCGATGACATCTTCCTTGAAGGTTCACGTGGCTGAAGAACTATCGAAGATGGTTCTCATCGCTACGTACTCACCGGGGGAAGGCACGAAAGTCTAAAGTTATGCTATTCCAAGAAGTATAGTGGATGTGCAATGATTTTGATTTTGATTTTATGAAAAGTGGAAGACAGGATGGTTCAAAAGTCAAAAAAGAAGAAGAAGAAGAAACTGCTGGGTGACCTGACCGTTGAATTCTTTTGTTTTGTTTTTTGATTGATCTTTTTCCTTTCGATTCGCTTGTGGGAGAACGGAAACTTCAAAGAAATAGATCAATTTGGCTTTTTGAAAAATATTCTATGAAAGAAATGCCTCTCACTTGAACTTAATGCCTATATATTCTAGTTCACTCACAAGTACTTTACATCCCGGAATAGATAGAGAGACAGTGAGAATGAAACCCAAAGTGTACAAGGCTGCAAAGTCGGGAGACTTTGATTCTCTGAAGACAAAAATTTCAAGAAATGGAGAGGACATTTTCCTCCAGACAACACCAAAGGAGAATAACATTCTTCATGTTGCGGCTCAATACAAGCAGGTGAGTTTCATTAGACAAATTCTTCAATGTTCATCAGGGCCATCCCTTCTTTGGCAGGGTAATTGCAGAGGAGACACTCCCCTACACCTTGCTGCTAAAGCAGGAAGCTGGGAAGCAGTTCAAGTCTTCATTAGTCTAGCAAAATCACTGCATTGGGTTAGTGAAAACGGACAAGTTGACGCATGCAAAGAACTACTTCGAAAGCCCAATTCGCATAAGGATACCGTGCTACACTATGCATTAAATGGAGGCCATCATGGGATGGTGAAGTTGCTGATTGAAGAAGATCCTCAACTGTGTAATATTACTAATGCCGCTGAGGAGTCCCCCCTGTATCTTGCAGCACATCGAGGACTTCCTCTTATCACTAAGCTGATTTTAGGTGTTTCTCCGTTGTCATTCTCTCATAAGGGCCCTAAGGGAATGACAGCTCTGCACGCCACAAGTCAACGTCCAGAAACTAGTAAGTATCCCTAGATTCTAAGCCAATGAAACAAATTTTAACAATCTCTCTCTCTCTCTCTCTCTAGGCTTCTTTTAGGTAAGAGTGTTGGCGTTAGCAAGGATGGCCGCCATCTATCCTAGTAGTTTTAAAAGAAAATATAAAAATAAACACAATATTTATTTATTTAATATTGCTTTTATTTATTCAATACGATCCCCGTTCAATATATGTATAAAATTGAGTTGGGCACAATACTTCCCTAAAATGATTGGCATCGGAGTAAAAAGCTCGTCTTTTATTCTAACCTTGACCAAGCAAATGCCTTGCTAAATATAAAAGAAGCTTCTTCTAAATCAACTTTACGAATTTCTAACAATTTCACTCGTCAAAATGAAAAAAATTTACGAATTTCTGCATTACACTAGATTGAAGGTAGTTAGATTCTACATGTGTTACCCAAGATTGCTAGAGAAACTTCAGAATAATCATGACATATTCCTTCCGAGTACATGTAAAAAGGGGAAAACTATATGGGATGAAATGCAGCTTTAATATCTATATGCTAAAAGAGAGTCTAAATCATGACATTTCCCATCATATTGGCAAAGATCGGACGGAAATCATGATGAAGAGGCCAGAAGTGATCAGAGAAGCAGATGATATTGGGTGGACTCCTCTTCATTATTACGCTTCGTCCGATTGTGTCAATGACGTTAAAGCGCTCCTGCAAAACGATACTTTTGCAGCATACGGCACAGACAAAGAGGGGCAATCGGCTCTTCACATTGCAGCCTTTCGTGGTCACGTCAATGTCATTGACGAGCTTCTTAGATTTTGTCCCGATGCTTGTGACATTATGAACACCAAAGGGCAAACGGCTCTTCATACAGCTGTTATCGGTGGACGAGTAAATGTAGTGAAGTACACGCTAGGAATGCCAAACCTAGAGGATCTTATCAACGAACAAGACAACGATGGAAACACGTCTCTACATTTGGCTGCACTTCATAAACAGTACAACATCATAGACATACTGGCACGAGACAAGAGGGTGGACCGTTTGGCCACAAATAAGGATCATTTGACCGCCCGTGACATTTTTTGGAATCTTGGCGAGGTATGCTTGCTTGAACACCATAGAACTTGATTTGATCACTTGAAAAGTCATTTCTTCGGTATCATCTAGAAACTATGGCCCAGGAGATACTAATTTCAGGTGCAAACAAACAACCCAATCAAAATCTTTTTGCATCAACTCGTTTTGCTTATTCAATTGTTTGAGCATATTGACTACATTGCAGTTTTCTCAGCAAACAATAACATACGTTGCTTTATTAAGGGTGACATACGTTTGAAAAAGGGACTCAGAGTGAGTGATTTGATGTAGTAAGAGAGTTGAGTAAAATTGAACTTTATGGTTGAAGTACGTATTAAACAAAGCTTCATTCCCTCCCACTGCACTTAACAATAAAAACATTTTTCATTAGCTAAACATTCTAAGCGATATAAGCGATCATTTGTAGCAAAATATTTTTCAAATTGTTCATTTCAATTAAACAAATGTAGTTTTTTAAAAATGAATAATTTAGAAAAAATTCTCCTAAAAATGATCACTTGAAATAATTATAAATGAAAATTATATATAAATATTTGCGTAGACGACAAAAAAAAATTGGTCCATTCATTTCGTAAATATATTAATCGTTTATTTTTTTCGCTGAAGAGTGCTCTTATTGATAATGTAAAACGTAAAATGAGACATTGGGGGGGTATAAATTGTCTTCCCAAGGTGGGGCCCAGGGGCCCATCACAGACAGAAAAAATATATATGCTATTTAAAAAAAAAATTATGAAGACGTATTTATGAGTATTGCAAAAGTAACACAATTGTAGCTAAAAAGTTGCAATCAAAATTTTGTTTTTAATCTTTAACATAGTTATGAATTTGCATTGTCATATACAAATTTCAGTTTACCAATTAATTATCTTGCGAGTAGTTATTATTGCAAAAATGTTAAAAATAGAAGTCTTTTATAGATTCAATTAATACTTGTAGATTTGAACCTTCTAATGAATTCCTGCATATAAAATCCCACTTAAAAATCTGATACACGAAAAAGAAACGTATTATTAGCTATAGTTAAACTGCATAAAATAAAAATAGTTTAAATCAATATTAAGTTTGAATATATTGTTAGTCACAAAAATATTCGAATAACAAGGTATAGTTTAAGACTAACCACTTAATAAAGTAATGTCCAATATTAGTTAAATTTTTTATTTGATTGATATATATATATATATATATATATATATTAATCGTTTAAAATATAATGTATGGCGTTTGTAAAAATTGTGTCGTATGATCGTACTATATCATAAAAAAAAAATGGATTAGCATAAATTTCAAATACATGCAACAAACAGGTATTCTACTAGTATCTTGAAAGCAATGCAAAACATTTGGGGTTGGGTTCCTCTAAAGTAACAGGACAAGGTAAAAAGAAAAAAGAAAAGAAAATGAAAAGGTAAAAGAACGAAAAATACAAGATAAATCTGAACTATGTAATGGCTCTTATGCTGAGCTGTGAACCGTATAGAGCGTAGCTTTAAGAGGAAATCCCGATCCAAAAGTCGACAGGCACCTTCTGACTTTGAAACAACTATTGTGCGACATTTATACAATAGAATCAGAATAGTTTGTACAATTTTTAGCTAAAAACCCTTCTGCTTCTTTTCTGCACTCTGCCCTGTATGGGAAAAGGATTTCAACCAATTTCTAGATAATTTCATTTAGTTATAGCAGTACCTGAAACTGTAATAATTTAATCCAGAAAGCTCCATTCACTGGTTGTATCTAAAAGAGATGAATTGAATGAATTCTTCATTATTTTTAGCACTCCCCGGGAGTTCTATCTGTTATAAATGGGTATTTGGTGTGTAATGTGAGGGTCTTGAAGTATTTTGCCAGAATTCGACCAAAAAAAAAAAAAAAAAAAAGTATTTTGCCAGAAAAGACAACTCATTAATTAATACTTTCTGTACATTTTTTAGGTCGGCTACAGAGCTGCAAAAGCTCTTCATGTGTTGGGAAATTCTCATGGATCCCCATTTCGTCAAGGCTGGGTGATTGAAAATGTTAAGAAGAGGTTAGATAAGCAATTTGCTGAGGGTCAACGTGCTGTGTCTGTAAACGCAGAAAGTGATACCGCCAACGGAGAAAATGACGATTCATCAAAAAGGAGAGTTATCGAGATTCAACTGCTAGCGGCAGTGCTCATAGCCACAGTCACCTTCACTGCAACCTTCACGATGCCCGGAGGTTATAACAACGACGGGCCAACCCAAGGATTGGCGACTCTTGCTCGCAGGGCAGCTTTCCAAGCCTTTGTGATAACTAACACTACTGCGTTCTGTTTCTCCACCCTGGTATTATTCCTACTATTTCATACTGGTGTGTACGGTGGATCTGTGGTCCAATGTAAATTCGCCAACACCGCAGCAGAGTGCATTCTCATTGCGATAAGCGGGATGGTGCTAGCCTTTGTTTGTGGTACGTATGTAGTATTGACCAGAACCATCGGGGTTGGAATCTTTCCTCTTGCCTTGTCCGGATGTCTCGTTATTGTGTACGGCATTGGTTGTATCCTTCAACCCCGATTCTCAACCAGGGCGGCTATGTCGCTCTTTTGGAAGATATGTCAGAAACTTAATGTTTGATTATAGGATCCTCTAGGAAAGCCGCCGATAAGTTGGGCCGGTTCCATAGTCCCGTGACCTTGTGCACGGGAAATTTCCTTTTGCTTTGTCAACTAACAAGTTCGAGCACTTGTACGTCAGCTGTCTAATTCAAAATGGACTGGCCGCCGGCAAAATTGCCCTGCTTAAGATGACTGGAGCGCAGCAAAGGCCAAGTGGTTTAGACTTTCCGCCGGCAAAATTGCATCACGGTTAACCAGATGAAAGCCAAGAGGGTCAGCAGCTGTTGAGCAATTGCGGTTGAACGTCAAGTTGGTAATGTTTGGTGTTAATCGTAGATTGCAACGAAAGTCTTGGATTTTGGGGTATTTCTGTTATAAAATAAATGCTCTTCGTAGCATTAGTGAGTTTTGTTTGTTTCTACTTGTTAGTTGCCATTACTTTAGTTGTCATGGATTACTCCAACATTCTTCAACCATGGCAGATGCCTGAAAAGTGTTTGATGTAAATCCGCAGTGTCAAATTGATTTGCAAGTTACCAATTTCTTTTAAATTTTATAGGTGGACAGGGTAGAGATCAATAAATAACCAACTTCGTAATGAATTTATCGACGTCAAAATGATTAGCAAGTTAACTATTTCTAAATTTTACAAGTGAATCATGTAAGAGGTTAGCAAGTTATTGTTATGGTAATGAATATACCAATGTCAAATGAATTAGTAAGTTTCCAACACCTTGTGAGTTTTACAAGTGGATATGGCTAAAAGTTAAGTAAGTTAGCAATATTGAACTGCAATTACGAACACCAGATTTCGTTTAGAGTTTTACAAGAAGGCATGGATAGAGGTTAGTACACCGCAGAAGGTTTGCTGAAGAATGTGATTTTTACTATGATAATTTGAAGTTGCTGTTGAATTGTGACTTGGCTTCGACTTCTATGCATCCCTCTCTAATGACATAGTTTCGCAGTACTGCATAAGTACCATAATATTTTCCGCATCTATTGAGAGCAAGAGTAAGGGCTGATGCAAGATCCTTCCCTTCCGATTATTTCAAAAGTTTGACAAGAAATGGGCACGGCTGGGTAATCTCAGAACTTTCAAATCAATCCAGCAAGTATCATCATCAAATAATTAGATAGACAAGGCCAAAAATATATTACCATATCAACTAATAAAAATTCAATCGAGCACTCATGCCAGAAACAATCATTTCGCTTTGTCTTTCATGATCGTAGGTGGAATGCATGCATCACTCGCTAATGCACAGAGAGAAGTAGTGGCCGATCCTCAAACAGCCCAACCATTCTTCGATACAAACCCTGAACCCATGGGGTCCAACTACTAGAAGCCGTTCCTATTGCCACGTTCCTCGCTGAAGCTTCATCATCCACCAAGTAAGGTACAATATACTTTTGCATGTCAGCGAGAGAGATTTGGAGATGGTTCCCAGAGACGTTGATGAATTTGACTTTCCCAGCTTCATCCAATGTCTTCAATCCAATCCAGTCCTCGATTTAAAGCTCAGTCTGCAGGAAGTGCGTCAGTTAGGCGCATTCCTCTTTTTTTCCAGTTGGATTAATGGTAAAGGGATCCACAATGTAGCATCGAGTAAGGGTAAAGCATGTTACCACAAGATTACACCACAGCGACAACACCAAATCGCTTTATGTTCTTTCACCCATTCTGTTCAGTCCATTTTTCTCATGTAAATGCATTTCTCCTAAGGTTATCGATTTTTCAAAGTCGAATTCTCCATGATCACATGAAAATCATAAATCACCATCAAATGTAATCGCATTCCATGTCATGGATATATGCCTCCTACGTCATAAGATTTTAGTAGAAGAGCTCGGTAAAGATAATGCTTTCATAATCCTCAGTCAATATGGTTTATCATCATATTTAAGGCTTAGAATATGTTTCTACTAGTTCTCTGTTGTATTTCTTGGTTGACCTTACAAGGTGCAAAGAAAAATAACAGTTTATTTAACGTTACCAGAGATTTTACCCTGATCTAGCAAACTTTGCCATTGCTTAACAGTGATCACCACAATCACCCAAAATTTACCTAGCTTCTTGAGGCTAAAGAGACTGATAACTGCATCTCAAGGTACTACTGCTAAGGTGCTTTAAAAACTTTGACTCATTTGTCATCAAGATTTGGAAGGTTTCTCAACGAGGGAAGAAAACCAACAAACCATAATTCAAAGACAAACCGCTGTATGTTAATCATGTGTGTCCAAGCAACACAGCAATTACCTCCTGTGCAGGCAAAATAGTATCAAAAGTTCCATCTGGATAGTATCCAAACCAGGATGTTTCCTTTGGTATCAACACAGTGTCTTCCTCAAACTAGAAGGAAACGAAAAGGGTTAGCATCACGAGCTGCAAAAGACGAGTCCAAAGTGAACAACATATACAAAACTAACCATAATAAGGACTAGGTTCTGCAAGCTAGCAAATCTTTCCTTGTAGGTTGAGTTTCTGTGATACACGAGTTCATTGTTTAATTTTGGGAGAAATTTACAACCTTTTAAATAGTTAGCAAGGTCCTGCAGAAACAAAAGGCAATTCACACCATAAGAACGTTAAGACTTTGTGACACAATAGCAAGTGAAATGAAATTTTGCATTGAAAAAATCACTAACAAATCAAACACATGAAGCTAAAAACAGGGAATCACAGAACATATGCGCAACTCCTATGTTATATGAAGTGTATCATGAGCCATACCTATTTTCGGATGGTTATAAAATAAAATAAAATAAAAACCACTGGATAATATAGAGAGACGTACAAAATTAGGACCATCAACAGGATATTAAAAAAAAAAATCATCCTATCTAGAACATTTTCTCTCTTAACACAGAATCATACTCACAGTTGGAATCTTCATATAATTAGAGGGTGCCAAGTGCTCCTGTGATTGCAAGAAGGTTTCCGAACAAAACAAGAAGAAGCCATCAAACAGTGAAGTATGAAAGAAGAGAGCCAATTAATTTGGCGCAATATTTCTACAGTGGCCATGTAAAGAAGCTAGTTGTTGATGACAGAAAAAGTAGCCCGAAGAACACTTTGAGCAACATTATCCTTGGGTATCATTATAGTAAAAGAGTAACGTGAATCAGAAAATGACTAGGAAGACCAACCAAACCTGGACATATGCAGAGTAGACCCCTAGAAGCTCGATCAAATAGTCCACAAGAACACAGAAGATACCTGACTGTAAAAGAGGGCAAAAAAAAAAAAAAAAATCAACCACAGTGATATAAGCAAACTTCAACCACCTTCTGACCTCAACCAAGAGACCATTCGAGCATGTATGCCAAATCAATCTAAAACCACACCAGAAACGCATTTCAGACCTTTCCCTAACAAAGACATCCTCCATCCTAAACTGGGAGATTAGTGATATTTGCAAATAAATATATGAAAGACTTGACAAAACGATTTTTTCTTGCCTTTGTCCTGTACAATTCTACTGGAGAGAACTACTCCCATATAGCCAAACAGAATTTCTCTTTATCAAATATATCAACTTACGAAGAAGTCTTCGCATTCTGCAAAAAGATACCTTACTCTCTCACTTACAGGAACACAAACAGAACATGCTTCCTTTTCACTGCTAATAATTGGTAAAAAGAATGGATCAAACGGAAAAGGAATAGACTACTTACTCCACAAAATGGTATCGACGCAATACCAGCCAGTGATATAAAGTTTTTCACCTGCTCCACAAACAGAGAAACAAACTTGCACTGTCAGAACAGTCAAGGAAAGGCTGGAGAAGTGATTTTGCTGTGTAATGAACGGAGTGATGAGGACCAAAGAATTAAGAGAACTTGTTATTTGTATAACAAGGCAAGTTAAAAAATTTCAGATGGGTGTCAAGTGTCAAAAGGAAAGAAACTGAACCATGGAAACAATCATCCTCCATTCTCCACTTATCCAAAAAACACACAAGTGGAAAGCAAGCATAACTTTGTTCTTTTCTTTAGTCCCTTCTTTATTTTCCTATTTTCCCGCATTTACGTGGACTGGAGGGTCATTATGCAAAAAAGAAGAGACTGAGTTTTCTTTTCCTCGGGTCAACTGACTTTTTACTTTCCATTAGAAATTCTAAATGTGACATGATATGGTACCGTACTATAACAAGCCTTTTTCTCTTTTAACATCTGCACTTCCTTCCATCAAATTTCAATCCAGGTGAAAGCGTATATAATAAAATATCCTTTTTGCTGGTTAAGCAGAAGGAGACTTTTTTTCCTAGCCAATAACAACAAAAGGGACTGCGCCATCAAGAAGGTAGGTTAGCAAATTATCCATTTTATTAAGGTAGTGTAGCAAAAACCACTCAGCGAAGTCTGCAGTTGATTTACGTCATGTTGTTTCATGTCTGCAGTTTAGGAAAGTATTTGCTACAAATCATTGAGATATCTGACCAGTGAAAAATAAAAAATGACATAGGGACCAAGTTCCATCCAAAGTTCTCCAAATATCTCACTAGTTGGTGGGACATGGAATTAACGTAGCAATGTGCAACAGACCCTTTGAAATGCACAAACGTAAAGTAAACAACAAAAGGTTGGTGATCTGCAGTTTTTGCATCATCCTTAAAAACTGACGTTCCCAGGTGGACCATTTTTTCTTCTGAAATATATTAGGAAGTTAATTTTTTACAGCATGGAAATCATTTCATTCAATCATTCCTACTAAACAATCATCGAGATATTTGTTCCTCTTCACTCTATATACTGTTCTGAGAGGGAAGAGGGAAGTCATAGGGATTTAGTAGCAAGAGAAGTTTCAGTGTCCTTTATATCATGCTTAAAGTACGAAAGGAGACGAAGGAGCTTCAGATGAGTTAGGCCAACATAAAAGGTTCTTAATCTAGCCCATAGTCTTACTAGCAGAGCAGAATGTTCTAGAAAGAGGTTGATGTTAAAGGCCCATGACTGCACTCAAGAGATTGTTTGCAGAAATTTACACCTTAGTGGCGGCTTGACAAAGTGTAATTCTGCATCATGGAATCTCAGAAGATTATTTAAAAATGTGACTCCCTGCAAACTCAAAGTTTATACTTCAACATCTTTAAGAAAACAATAGACAAGAAAGAGAGCGCTTCTGTGCATTTTCTCAAAAGTTGGGCAGTAGTATAATAAAGAATATTATAAGACTTGTGAAAGAAAAAGAAGGGAAAAAATCCATGAACAATATAAAATGATTCACTACATGTTTTCAACTCAACATCGAAAAGAAAGAATGCATGACACAAAATAGTGTGAGTCACTCTGCATAGAACTTATCTCACCGGAGGTGCTCCATCACAAAATTCAACAACGCCTCGACCAATCATGGTGCCCTGTGAGACAGGTAGGCAAGTTGCAATGATGGTAGACAGATAACCCTAACCATGAATATGAGAAATTAGGTATATGGCAAAAGGACAAAGACATTAGTAAGAATTCACAGATTGCAACATTGTCTATTATCCATCCGTCACTTATTAAGTGTGCTGTCAATATACTACATTGATACAGTATATTGGTAATGTTGCCTAAAAATTACTGGGAGTACAACATAGAAGGGCATGGAATAAATATAAAGAGTTGAAGATTGCAGCATCTAAACCACATGGTTATCACTAAATAATGGCTACTATAACGTCAATGTAAATAATTTTTAAGCATTTGTGTAGACTTTAGAGATACATGAAGTTTTCCCCAAGGATAAATTTTGCTTTAACTAAAATTTATGTCAATAAGATGTGCATTGATTATCAACATCCTCTCTTTCCTAACATGTTGTAAACTCATTGAAACTACAGATGATGAAGAATTAAGTCCTGTGCTAACAGTTTTGGTTAGATAATTTTTCATTTCCTAGACCAAGTACTCAAAAACATTAGTTACTCGCTAAACAAACTGATTCACTTAATTGTTAAGCCAATCAAAACTCATAAATCAGAAGAGACTCAGGACTGACTGATTGACAAGTTATATAGCCAAAACATACTGCTCAAAGACCAATATGAAGAGGCTTCACTTCAAATCGAAGACCTTTTCCCACCCCAATTGCAAATTCTGATGGATCTAATCCATAGCCCAAGTGGTGATAGAGATTTTAGTAAGAAACCATCATTTTACTTCTTTTTCCAGCATGCCTATATTTCAAAGATGCTGACCTGGTTATGTTTCCTAGAAAACTGACCAGGCTCTAGTTCTTTGATGCTGCCAACACAATGAGCTCACTTACTCAACTGACAGCTGCAGATTTTCTCTTGCATCGAATACAGAATCACAAACTTCTCAATATGTTCAATTTCAAGTCCATTCAAATTACTGTTTTAGTAGATCTAACAAATTCCCCACTTGTCTATGACTATAACACAGAATCCACAGAATGGCTCCATCTACATGAGGATATGCATAGTTAGTGACTTATAATTTGATTAAGATCAACATTCAATGTCATTACCTGCGAAAGCCCAACTAAATTGAAGCCATCGCTAAGTTCGCTCATGTTCTTCACCTGTGATAACGAAATTTTCCAGTAAAAGTGAATTTCAGGTACCAGAAGATGATATATCTCACCAGAAACTGTCAACACCTTCTCACAAGCAATGGCAGTCTGAAAGGCAAGGTACATAACAGATTGTCACGGATTCGTCAGATGCAAATCATTATAGAGAAACAAGCAATAGTCAAATGAAAACTTACCTGCTCCATAAGTGGCATAGTCCACGAGTCCCATGAACCATCTCCTATTTCACTACAAAGGAAGATACAGTGGAAAGAGTAAATCAACAAAAATAAGTCCATCTTCTAATGAACTAAGAAGAGATTAATCATGGCACCAATGTGGGAGCAAAGTCTAGACCAACTTACGTAAAAATAAAAAAGGTTAAACCAAATAACCCACTGCCAATGCACTTTTGCCATTAACAAAGAATACAGTTCTACATATGCAAATATTGTCACAGGGGTTCAGATAGGACACTAATTTCGAATTCCACGAACAAAAGTAGGCATTATCCTTGGTAAAGCATCTCATTAACCATTGATTCAGGAAAAAAACAGAGTTTCATTGAGTAAAATGAAAAATATCTCTGTGAAACTGTATTCTGAAAATGTTGATTCAAAGAAAGCAACCTTACATGCAGTGGCCTTCAGAACCAGACCAGTTGCTTAAGAGCTCCGTGAAGCATGCGACTCCTGTGTTGCTGCACTTGTCGCTAATACCTGATGCAAACAACTCATGAACGTTATTTTGTTTAGTGGAAATGTCAACTGGGGTAACTACCAAGACCAGCATGTACAACAATGCAGTGTGTGCCACCGGTGCTCATTTTCTACAAACTCTCAGATCTCACTCCTATGACACTGGAGCCTAAGACACGTCTTTGCAGAGCAAAAACGTATGGCACGCATTTCTAAAGAATTGTTCATCCAAGAATTAGACAAGGTCAAAAATGATTTTTGGCATTACTCAATCCCTGGTGTGCATCTTTAGCATGTAATTTAAGTAGTTGTCTTTAATCACGTTAGACAAACCGTTTATCGTAAAAGCTTAAGTGGTAAGGATACAGGCCAACAATGTATATGTAGCATATGACTAAAAACTCCCCCTTGAGCGTATGATGGTCTTAACACGCACAAGACAGGTTGTGGACGGAAGCAAATTAATTAAATAACCGTGAAACATGAAAATGGGTAGAATAACAGGTTCACAAGCTGGAGAAAATTGCGAGTGATTATCAGAACTTGAAGCCTCGGGCTTAATTCTAATATCATGTTAGACAAATTGTTTGTCCCAAAAGTTTAAGTTGTAAAGAGAAGGGCCAAAAATGTTTTCATAGCATGCGACTTGACAGATCATAATAGAAAAGTTTCTTGGAAAGACGAGAGTCGGGTGCAAATGGATTGACGACAACCTCACACTGCCCAAATTTTTTTAGAAGAACAAGACAATCACAGCTTAAAGTCCACGTACCTGTTCTTCTGATGAAAAAGGCACTTAATACGCCAGTGCAAACAGTAAGGATAGAAAAGGAACTACTGTTCAAAAACTAGATAGATTAGGAGATGAAAACTAAGGAAAGCATAATTAAATTAAGCCACAAAGTGATTCGTTGCCAGTGCATGGAAGCATAATTCATCATGGGACTTTATTTTTCCCCCTTCCTAGTCGCGGATTTTAATACCGAGTGGTCAAAACACATTTTAAAAAAAGAATACGAACAACATGGTGCGCACCACCGAGCTCAAATTCTCGATCGATCACCAACAACGCTGCCCCAGAAGTCAAATAAGCTCGAAAAACCAAACAGAAAACAGAGTCCAAATCCTAAGGAAAGACTTGTAAAGACCATCTCTTCTCGCCTTGTCATGTACAATTGTACCGGAGAGAACTACTCTCAAATATTCCAACAGCTTATCTCTTCATTAAAAATATCAACTTACCAAGAAGTCTTTCGCATTTTGTCAAAGGATAGTTAACTTTCTCGCTCGTAATGTCACAAATAGAACAAGCTTCCTTTTCTCCAGTAATAATTGGTAAAAAGATTGGATCAAACAGAAAAGGGATGAACTACTTACTCCACAAAACAGTAAAGACGCTATTCTGGCGCTGATACCTACCAGTGATATGGAGTTCTTCAACTGTTTCAAGATCAGAGAAACAAGCCTGCTTCGTAAGAATAGTTAACAAAAGCGCTCTAGAAAAGTAATATTGCTTCCTAATGAATTGAGTAATAAGGATCAAAGAATATAAGCGAGCGAGTCGCTGCTTGGTTTTCCCCATTTACATGGGCTGGAGGGTCAGTATTAAAAAAAGAAGAGACTGAGTTTTCCTTTCCGCAGGTCCATTAATTTCTAATTTACATTAGAAATTCTAAATGAGACAACCTACTTTCTCTTTTACTATATGCACTTTTTTTCATCAAACGAATCGCATATTTCAATCCAAGTGAAAGAGTATGAAGTAACATTGGTCTCTTTTGTGACACCCCGAACCCTTCCTGGTCGTCACCAGCGCCAATGTTACTCCTTATTACCTTTCTCATTAGAAGATGCGTCGTAATTTATGGACACATTTTTTTTTTTTAACGAAACTGTCCCAGCGGGACTCATTAGCGGAAGCAAATTAAATATCACGTCTCTCCCCCTACTAACCATGATACAAATACACACCACTAAACATCAGGATTTTATAAACAAGCGACGACACTTTATTTACATATATTTTCAATGATGGGACTACTCTTGGGTCGGTACATAACAAGGAAAAGTTAGGACTCTGCCATGTCCAGCCTAAAACCTCAAAAAGAACCCTCGACCCTCAACATCTCACGTGTACAATCCCCCCCATCATAAGTGTTGGCTAACTAACTCCCAAAAAGGATCCAGCTCCTACTCGTCACGTACAGGCCTCACACCCAACCCGATGCATCAGGCGGTGGTGGTGGCAACATCCCTCGCATCGCTCCATCCCGACGAACATGTACGGATATAAACTCCTGAATAACAGGGCCCCCAGCCAGGCCCACATCGCACATCACTAGACAACGTACTCGAATAAAAGTCAGTCCGGGAACAGAGGGACAGTCTATCTCAGCACACTCGACCCCTACATCGGATGGTATCCGTAAAATATACCCCGCGTGACGGCAGGAAGCGGCATACTTGCTAATCTGAAATGTTATCCTCAAAAGGGGTGAGTACAACCACTCAGCAGATAGGGAAATCCAATAACAACTCAATGCACCATGCATATCATCATACATTGCAGGCATTACTTACCTTGAAGTCATGCGCATTTTAATCATTCATCATCATACCATACATATCATCATCATCATGGCATCAATATATCGTACATGTCATCATGCATGTCATATATCATCATTATCATCATCATCATCATGGCATATCATATATCATTATCATCATCATGCATTTCATCATGCATATCATACCATGGATGATCATCATATCACATCACATATCGTCATCACCATGCATATCATCATGTATATAATATCATGGGTGATCATCGTTATTTCATATCACATATCATCATCATCATCTTCATCATCATCATCATGCATATCATCATGCATATAATATCATGGATGTTCATCATATCACATCACATATCGTCATCACCATGCATATCATCATGTATATAATATCATGGGTGATCATCGTTATTTCACATCACATATCATCATCATCATCATCATCATGCATATCATCATGCATATAATATCGTGGATGTTCATCATATCACATCACATATCGTCATCACCATGCATATCATCATGTATATAATATCATGGGTGATCATCGTTATTTCACATCACATATCGTCATCATCATGTCATGATTTAATTTTCATCTTTATTTTTAAGTTTGATCACCACATCACCCATTTATCAAATCATCAATTTCATCATCCCTTCGGGCAAAGACCTCCGATAGGGTTCCCAGCATTCAGACTCCCAGGCCACCGGGCTTCCGACCCCCCACATTCCGGGCATCTCGCATCTCAACTAGCATCACGAGGCATTCCCTTCGAGCAGAAACCTCCGATAAGGCTTCCGGCCTTTACCCTTCTAGCCAGGCATCTCGCACCCCAATCTTGGCATCGCGAGGTATTCCCTTCGGGCAGAAACCTCCGACAGGGCTTCCGGCCCCCCACATTCCGGGCATCCTGAATCTCCCAGGGAATTCCGGCAATGCATCTCTGTACATTCCGGCCTCATCCTCCACCACAACCACTTACTCACTTATCCTTATCCATATTTATCATTCTTTTGATCTCATTATTACATGGCATATGATTCACACATACATCACAATTCATGATCATACATACACCAATGTCTTATTATACATGTAACAATGCATAATTATTTATTAATAAATTCAATGAAATTTAAGGCCAATAAAATAATCCCTTTTTATTTTATTATTATTATTATATTTATTTATTTTCATAAATAAATATTAAATTCAATATCTATGATTTTCCCACAATCATTAAACAAACCAATAAGGTGACAAATTTCATGCAAAATTCATGGCCAAATAGAATTTCACAATTTCCACAAAATAGCACGTGATATTCGGATAATAACCAGAATGCACAGTTTCCAAATAAATTCGATTAAAATATTCATACGACCTCCAAAAATTACGAAATTTTACAGGGTGATAGCCAAGACATTTTAGTGCATCTTTCATGAATAACTCCAAGCCAAATTATTTTTATATTATTTTATACAACCTCATGAAGCTTCTGGAACCATTACCGCATCGTCCAGAATACACATCTCCGAAATATTAAGATTTCACCCATCTATTCTCTTTTGTTTCCTCTGAAATTTGGATATGTTATGTATCAAGGTGTACTTTACAAGTTTCATGAAGAGATCTAGGTCAAATAACCAAAGTATGGTCACCATTTAAGTCCATGAAGTCTCGGGTGTCTCGGAATACATCACCAGAATCATCGTCTCCAAGATCTAGCCGATTTACCAAGCTATACTTGTTATTTTCGCTTAAAATTTGATTATGTTGTAGTTTAGGGTGTTACCTACAACTTTGATGAAGACATTGAAGTCAAATCTTCAACAAAAATCAACATGCAATCAAGAATCCAACAAGAAGTCAGTAAAAACTTCACAGATCTGGGGTCTCCGTAAAATAGAGCTTTAACCCCTCATATCTCCATCATTTCCCACGAAATTTCAGTATGTTATAGTAAAAGACGTTAGCTACAACTTCCATGAAGACATCGAAGCCAAAATCGGACTCCAAACACACATTTAAGCTCAAACAAGTTACTGACTCCCACAACCCGAGCAAGAACAGTCACACGGCTTGAGAACAAGCCACCCTTACCTCGGTTTTTCTCACTAAAAATACCCAAAATCGAACATGCAAACCATATACAAACGTGCAAGAGAAGTTAGAGGACTCCACTTGCCTCTAGGATGGACGGTCGACGATGTACGGCGGACGGACATGACGAACGGACGGCGGCACACGGCGGTTCCTCCTCGGCTCCGCCTCCTCTCCCTCTCGGTCTCTCCCTCTCTCTCGCAATTTCTCTCTCTCTCTCACCCTCTCTCTCGGCCGAATGAAGCAAAACCGGTCACTCTCCTTTCTCTCTCTCTTTTTATATCCCCAAATGTCCATCATTGCTAATGATTACATGCCACTCAAATGGACCAATGCATGGCATCCTAGTCTAGGCCAATGCATGCCCTTCTTTGTGCCACTTGTCTTGATCCATGCATGGGCCGGCCACCTCTTCCTTTGGGCCTTAATGGGCCGGTCAAACTCCCTCTTGGGCCGACTAGCTTGGCCCATCAAGCTTAGGCCAATGGGTCTAAGGCCCATTTGAAAATTAACCCCCTTTTTCCCCTTTTTTTTTTTTTTTTGAAATTCCTTCTATAAATACTTCTAAATTTCAATTTTCATCTTGGCCAAAGTCTTAGGGCATCTTGGTTATTGAAATTTAATTTATAAATCTTATGGCCAAGCATAGATTATTAATCTATCAATATTTAAATTTTTCACAATCATATGCACAATTCATCTAAAAAAAAAGACTAATGACTAAAGCACAAACCAAGGGAAATTTTTATCACCTAATTAAAGACTTTAACACACCTTATGGCTTGGCTCTGAATTTTTGGGATGCCACATCTTTACTGGTTAAGCATTAGGATACTCTTTTCCTTTGCCAATAACAGAAAAAGGGACCACAATGTCAAGAAGATTGATTAGAAAATTGATCGATTATATCAGGCATAGTTGTAGCAAGAAGAACTTAGCAAGCTCTACAGCTGATTTAATTTGTGACTTCGCGTTGTTTCATGTCTGCAGTGTTGGCAGATATTTGCTACGAATTATTGAGATATCCGACAAGTAAAGAAGGAAAAATGACAGAAGTACCAAGTTCTCATTCCAATGGTCATGATCGTGACTGTGGTCATTAGGAAATTCAAGTGTACCATAAATCGAAATCTGTTGCAGACTTACTATAACTATTTCATAATTAAAAATCCATTGTGGGAGGGAGTCTCACCTCTCCAGTGGAGAAAATATTTAGTGCTTGACTAGTACCGTATAGAATTTATGGTGTCCATTCATTAATTGTCACGTGTACACACTGGGCCTTGCTATGACTTCATGAGACTCTTTTTCTCTTCTTCCTTCTTATGAATGTGATATGTAGGGGCCACCAACCTCCTACCCTAAATTTACTTCTCCCGTTGGCTCCTGTAATTCAACACCATATGAGAACATTGGCTCGTCATCGTCTTGGGTTATTAGGACTGAAAAACGGCTCATCTTTATTGAAATTGATAACTTTGTTGTGAGGTCATAGCGATGTTGGTTTAGACAATTACAATGACCCGACTAGTAGACTTAAAACGGAACAGCAAATCATCTGCAAAAAAGAAAATATGAGAAATTTCAAAACAATTTCTATTTAAGGAAATGCCTTTCGAGACATTATATGATTATACGACTGAAGATACATAAGAGAAGCCAAAAGGGCCTTGGCGCCGGACATGAACAGATCATATGAGAGAAGACCGCCTCTTAGGGCGCGTTTGGTAACGATTCTGTTCCGGGGAGCTGATTCTGATCAGAATTGATTCTTTTTGATTCTGTTCCCGGGAACTGATTCTGAGCAAAAGAACGCGTTTGGTCGTACAAAATTTCTGATTCTAGAATAGAAAAAGAACAGAAATGCGTTTGGTAAGCGCATAAAATTTCTATTCCAATTCTTTTTTAATTCCTTTTTAGATAAATATAAATTTGATATTGAATTCTCATAAACCCCTCATTGATTAATTATATTTATACTAAGTAATAAAAATATTAACTAATCAATTTTTATTAAATAGTTAATAATAAACAATAGTATAAAATATACTAATATACCTAAAATATGTAATAAATATAAATACTAAATTTATAAAGAAAAATTAAATATGTATTATATATATAGCAAATATATATTTTAGAATAGGAGGAAATTAAAATAAAATATAGAAATAAAAAATAAATAAAAATAAAAACGAAATTTGTTGTTATTTTAATTTTTTTCTTATTAGAATTTCAATATTATTTATATTTAAATAAGATTTTTTTTTATCATGGTGATTTCTTATTTTCAATAAATATTTACATTTCTATGATTAAATATCTAATCCATTTTGAATTTAATATGGATGGATGTTAATTTTAATTTAACCAAGATTCTTCTCTCTCTCTCTCTCTCGCTCGCTCTATATATATATTCCCTTCTCCAAAACCGAACACCCAACGTTTAAAAGAATAAAATACTAGAATTGATTCTCGGAGCAAGCGAACCATATTAAACTTCACGACAAGAATTTGATAGATCCGCTTTGTTTTTTATTGTTGTAAGGTTTCCACATTTTCTCGTCACGATCAACGAGTCGAGAGAATTTCTCGTTGTCAACGTGTCTCTGACGAGCATTAACGCTTGATCTCCAGCAAAAGAGCGTCGGGCTTTTGGGAGGATCAACGCTTTTCTCGTTTTCTGTCGTCAAGTCATCTTAGTCCGAAAGCACCTTTTGATTCCACCGATGGACAAGCCACATTGTCTCGATTTCACGTTGTTGCTAAATTTCATCTTTTACTGCTTTGTGCATCCAGTGAACAAGGCCAAAGTAGATTACTTTTGTTACCCCGACATGGCACTTAAAAGTGAGCATAACACGTAAGGCCTCATGGTTAGATCAAGTACTTCCCGTGTAGGCAGATATCAACAGGTAGTCGAGGACGAACTAAATGTCATCTCATTGTGTGAAAATCTCAGACAAAAAGCTTTCATTTGCATTCCATCATCTTCTTGTTTGTGGGGCTTCAATTGTTCTAAGAACTAAGTACCTAGTACCTACCATGGATAGTGAAGAAACACACACGTGATATCCAGGTAAGCGTAAAGTGAGCTAACGATATTATGGAAAAAGCCAACATCAAGCAAGTCGTTGATCACCAAAAGTCGAAACAAAAATAGGAATTTCAAAGAGCTCGATGTCCTAAGATAAACGACAAACTTCTTGGACAAAAAGCGGAGGAAAATGAGGGGCTGCTTAGTCACCAAAACTATTGACGATCCTATAACTCAGATCAACAAATGCCGGGATTACATAAACAAATTGGGCCTTGATGCCTTGTAGGTGGTTTTCAGCTTCCTGGTTGGTGGTCTAACCTTCTTGAATACCAGCGGGAACTTGATCTTCGAGTTGTGGAATTGCTTGGTGCTCTCCCTCTTGCATAGCTTCGCTGGAACAGTGGCTGTCTTGATGATCGGATACATGGGAACTGACTACGTGGCGAGATGCCATCTCGTATACATCTGCTCCACAGCCCCATTCGTGTGGTATCTACGTATTCCTTGTACATGTTGTGGTATCCAGTTCGGCTTTGGTAACGGAGCCATATCCCATAGTTATTGATCTTTGTTGGGTTCTTCTCAAAAATCTGCAAGTGACTCTAGTAAGATAAAGTAAACGAGAGAAGCTACCTCACATATGATTAGGCACCTTAGAGCATATGGCATCACCCCTCAAGGTTAGACAAGTAATTGAAAGTGTAAAACATAGAGCAAAGGAAAACCTCTTCTTGTTCATTGGTCAAAGAGTTATGCATATTTGTGTCTATTTAAAAATCAATATAGGAGATGCGACTAATTGCCAGGGTCTGTTGCTGCCAATGGTGCAAGCATCCTACTTTTGCATGTCCATCATGCATTTGTTTATAAAGAGACTATCATGCATCTAGGGAGAGATATAATGAACAAGTACGTATCAGATATTGATAATGCATATCATATACCATAATCCAGCCTATCGAAGATTTTCAGGATGCAAGTCCCAAAGAAATTTTCTTACAAAGGTTTGGAAAGGAGAGCACCTAAAAATAGAATAAATCTCACCGATATAAATCAGATCCGACTATTTGATGGTCAAACAATAGTTGTTACCCATCGCAAAGGAAGGAATTGATGAAAGATAAAAGCTTTAATTAACTATAGTCCAATGAAAAATTTTTCTGTTCATGGTTACTAATTGGAAACTCCTAGTTCATATGCAGCTTTTAAACATTCAAAGGAATTTTTAGAGTGAAAGTGGATTTGGCTTGTACCATACAAACTGAAAATCCAGCTTTTGCAGATCAGAAACTAGTCCACAGGATTCATTCTGCCTTTGAAAGATGGAACTTCCCAGAACTACGAGATGGTTACATTCCATAGTTGAAAGGAAATCGATATAAAAACATCCAGCTTTCTCTTCATTCTAAACAATACATACCAAGGACAGTTCCCAATCTAAGAGCTACATAATTTATGAGGGAAGTGTTCACCTTTCCGTACGAAAAGACTTCCAAGTGATGACTACCATAAATGATATTGAGAACAATCATTTTAGCAATTAAGGAAAATGGGGTGAAAACCAAGCTTCAACTTCTGGTCTTCAGACTAATGCATCACTCAGAAATATGGAAGCAAACATTCCTAAGAAATCAGAACAGAACCTCACAAGCAAATACCATGCAGTTCCTATTATCATAAGAACATGGCAAATCAATTCATAGAGAAATCCCACATCAATCGACAAGCAACATACCTCGTTGATGGCGAGCACCTGGCCATTGCTCTTCTTTACCTTCTTCAGCTTCCTCAGGAAATACCTAACCCACATCAATCAACCCACTACTTAACCAAATTCCTCGGCCAGATCGGTGGAGTCGCGACCGCCGATTCGAGCCTGGGGGTCGGTCGGCGAGCGACCCCTCGGCCAAATCGGCGCTCGCGCTCGCCGATTCGGGCCTGGGGGTCGCTCGGCGAGCGACTCCACGGCCAGATCGGCGCGAGCGCCCGCCGACTGGAGCTCGGTGGCGCTCCTGCCAACCGTTGCAGACGACGAACGACGGTGAGGAATATGCAAACCGTCACCTAGATCAGCCGGCAATGACGCTACCTGTGATGAAGGGAACTCACCTTCAACGAGCAGCTTCAACAATGAAGAAGCAGCAGTCGCCGTCGCCGTTGTTGTGGAGAGAACGAACCGGAGAAGAACGAACCGGAGAAGAACGAACCACCGGAGAAGAACGAACCAGAGAAGAACAAACCACCAGAGAAGAACGAACCAGAGAAGAAGAACCAGAGAAAACGTGGAGCAAAAGAGAGAAGAAAATGAAAGGGTTCGTTCGCACAGAGAGAAAGTGGAGCAGGATACGTTGAGCGGAGAGAGAGCCACTTTTGTGATTCTTTTTTTCTGATTTAGAATCAAGAATCACATATTTTTTGATTCTAAATTCTTGTCCAAAACTGATTAAGGAACAAATTTGTTCCCGGGAACAAAAAAATTACCAAACATGATTCGGGCGGCGGAAACCGAAGGAACGAAGAATCGAAACCAGCCTGTTTGGATGGTTACCAAACAGGGCCTTAGCAGACCACAGAAAGGCTTGAAAGGGTGACAGTGCTAGCCATTTATCAAAGAATGACGATCGATAAAGCCAACTCACCGAGAACCCCTAAAAGAAAAGTCCAGCTTTTTATCTCGGCCCTGGGAAGGTTCAGCTGCTGTTGGAAGACCCAAGGAGTTGAAAATGGGCCCAAAGCTTTTTGCTTTTCCATTTTCTTTAGCAAAGGCTGTTCGATGTGTGATGGTAGCATATTGAATTTGTAAGGACGATCAATGCATGATGCTTTCTTGCTGATGCACAAGGTATGCCTCTTGATTACTTAGCTTTGGGATGAGAATCCCTTTCTTGATCATGTATCTTGATTTCTTTGTCAAAAGGTTTGCCGAAGAAGCATGCAAATTGAGAGATAAATGGAGAGGAGTGATCAGGCAAAACACCCACTCTCGCTGCAAAAGAACAATCATGCCCCATGTGCATGAGCTTCTTTGGCTATCTGGTGTGGGATCCAGATGAAGCTGTTCCCAATTTGTAAGGACGACCAATGCACGATTCTTTCTTGCTTATGCAAGTTATGCCCCATGATTCCTACATTAGTTTTGGGATTAGAATTTCTTCCTTGATCATGATCATGTATCTTGATTTCTTTGTTGAAAGGTTTGCCAACGAAGCATGCAGATCGATAGATAAATAGAGAGGAGTGATCAGGCAGAACACCTGCTCTCACTACAAACAATACCGTTTGGAAGAGCTTCTCTGGGTATCTGGTGCGCCAGATGGAGCTTTTCATGATTGTCTTGAATATGTTTGGATATATTCACATACGTGGGACATAGATTCTTAATCATTTTGATTGCCCAAATCAATCACATTTTCTCTCCACAAAACAATAACAATCTGACATATTTCTTGGAACCCCCGATGGGTATAGATGTATTTAGCACTTAAATGAAGAAAACGACGGTCCCAATCATCTCGTGCACGCGGTGTTATGAGTTCTGCTGCTTGTTCAATGCCGTGAACACACCATTTGGCCCTCATGTTGAGTGAGACCACATGTAGAGCAAAATTTAAGAATTCATTCATATCGAACCTCAATACCATGAAAGCAATTAACCAAATTTATCACAAAACCAGGAATTAAAGGTTGCTGCTCGCTGATCCTAACTTTTATACGGAGAAAGTCCCGTGTAATAAGGTCAGTGTGCTCATAATCCACTAAGCAAACATCCCCATCAACATGAATAAGGAGAGTGGCTCCATATATTTTGAGAAGTTCCATTGAAACCCCATGCTGCACGGACAAAGCAGTTGAATCCAGACAGGTACCCACTCAAGAAGGAGGTCGCAGGAGATGTTTCCTGGTTCATCGCAGCGAAGAACCAGGAAAGCACCGCCAACCGTCCAAGGGTAGGACCATTTGGATATTAGTCTGTGTAATAAATTAATAATCTCCTTTGTCCTCTTGGAAAGCTCAAAAAAATTTCGTCCTTATACTAATTGTGCTGTCTAATCCTCGAGGAAAGCTCGAAGAAACTCCTCCCCAATGTCCCTATTCTCACTCAATGATTTGGGCCAGTCCTCTTGGAAAGTTCAATGAAATTCCTCCGTAATATCGCCACCATTTCAACTTGAACTCATTGCTTATATGTATGATAAATTCACTTGCAACTACTTTGTGTCCAGAGGATTGGTGCGAGCGAGCGAGAGAGAGAGAGAGAGAGAGAGAGCAACATACTTACATCATCGTTTAATATATTATTCACTTGCAACTAATTGACAAAAATATGTTATTCCGAAAGGTGCGAGTCTCATTATCAAATAATCAGTTCAATCCAGCTGCACACCCAATCGAACGAGTACACCTACCGTGACAATGGGGCAATAGATTCTAAAGTTTAAACCGCTCAAAGGATTGGTGCGAGAGAGAGAGAAACACACTTACATCATCATTTAATATATTATTGGGAAAAATGCTTAAAAAATCATAAATATTTTGTATTTGTGCCAATTTAGTCCTAAACCTTTTTTGTTGTGTCAATTTAGTCATAAACATTTTTACTTAGTGTTGATTCAGTCATTTACGGCCAATTTTTTGGCCGAATTTTGCTAACTGAACGCCAGCTGGCTAACATGGCTTGATCGATGTTGATGTGGACAAATTTTAATAATATTTTAATTTTTTTGAATTTTTTTTCTTTTTCTTTTTCTTTTCTTTTTTCCCTCCCCTCCTCCAGCCAATCGTCGGACCTCTGCAACCGGCCAGAAGCGACAGCCAGTGAGGTCGACCTCGTCGAACCTCGCCGGCCACCTCACCCTTGCGGCCTAACGCAACAGTGGCCGCGAGGGCAGCCTCGCCATCGCCGCCCAAGCCACGATTTGCCGAGGTCGAGCCTCGCCTAGCCCAGTGCTAGGTTGCCCTCGCGACCTAGGCGGTGCCAGCAAGGCTAGAACCTTGCTGAATCGCGGCCTGGGTAGCGCCGACGAGGCTCGCCCTCGCTTGCCATGGGCGAGGCTTGACTCTCGCCAGATTTGGCGAGGGCAAGGTGGCCGGTGAGGTCCGGCGAGGTTGACCTCGCCGGCCGTCGCCTTTGGTAGGTCGTCAAGGTCTGGCGACTGGTTGGAGGTGGGGAGGGAAATAAAATAAAATAAAATAAAAATTCAAAAATTCAAAAATTCAAAAATATTATTGAAATTTGTCCACGTCAGCACCGATTATGTCACGTTAGCCGGCCGGCATCTAGTCAGCAAAATCCAGTCAAAATTGGCCAGAAATGACTGAATCGGCACTAAGTAAAAATATTTAGGACTAAATTGGCACCCAAAAAAATGTTTAGGATTAGATTAGCACAAATACAAAAAGTTTAGGACTTTTTAAGCACTTTTCCCATATATTATTCACTTGCAACTAATTGACAAAAATATATTATTCCAAAAGGTGCTAGTTTCATTATCAAATAGTCAATTCAATACACCTAATCGAACGAGTACACCTACCGTGACAATGGGGCAATAGATTCTAAAGTTTAAACCGCCCAAATTAAAGCTAGTTACTTGTCCTAAAGGTCACGACATAAGTCATAGTTTAATTAAGGCCTAATACTATATACCAATTTCTTATCACTTAACCAATAAATTATACACAATAATATTGGCTCCCATTGACTAAGAAATTTCCAAGAAGTTGCGGGTTTTACGTTCTTTTTTATTTTTTGAGGTTAATTTGTGGAGAGATTATTGAGATTCTTTGATAGTACTTTACACGTAGCGATTGACTTAAATAAATGGGAATGTCATGTTTCAAATATATTCAAAACTTTCTCTTGATTTATTGAGTATTTCGCTAACTCGTACTTATCTTAGTATTTCATAATCACAGGACGAAATTTGACTTTGCAAGATAATGACTCAAGAACAAGGTCAGATATAGCGCGAGGTGGGGGGGGGGGGTGGTACTCCGCCTCCAAGGTAAAAGAAAATTAACTTCTCAAAGGATTATATGTGATCCTCCCCAAGTTTATGCGTGAAAACTTCGGTCAAAAAATCAACTTACCAGAGGATATAATCCCGCTTCCATATCTATAACCTCATTTATTTCAACTTTCCGCAAATAATTTTGAGTTTGAGCTATCTGCGAGTGCTAAAAGTTTAAGTTTAACTGGTTCTTGAGACTTGCAGAATATTTCATGAATTTTCCAAATAGCCAGGTTTTCACACTTTCGTATCCCTAGATTTTATAAAGAGAAAAGTTACAAATTGATTCATTTTCAATATGTTATTGTTTGCAAGAATTCCTTTTGATAAGCAAAGTGAAGATAAGAGAGGACAAAGTTGTAAGTGGGTTTATTGGCGTGTTTGCAAGAATGTATTCCAATATGTATATTTTATTTTCTGGCCAAAACAATAAATATTGTTTTTTTTTTGTAAGGAAAACAATAAATATTATTTTTTATTTTTATTTTGGTAACCGAGGATCTGCGGCCCCCTTTTGCTTATGCTATTTGAGGTCCCATGGCCCCTACAATGCCCGGAGGGCAGCTGCACCCAGACGACTATACCTCGGGAGAGACTAGCATAGGAACCCAACACCATAGCCTCCCACTTGCAACATTAGAAACTGTGAGTTAACAATAAAATTGTAAAGTTGCCATCAACATGATATTGCCCTTTCAAACTGCGACTTATCTACTCCCACATGGCTTTAAAATGCATCGTTCCAGTTTCAAGTTGTGCAAGATTTATCCACCGGTCAACATGTCTTACGTGGGAATGTGAAATCAGAAACTATAACCCATATCTCTGCCCTAACTGACTTGCCGATACCACTGTAGGGAACGACACACAAGCCCGTCGAGCCAACACATAAAATTCTAGTTCTGGCCGCCTCATTCATACAAACTTAGCTGAATAGCTTGTCACATTAGTTTGAGATTGCGCAAAACTTATCTATCAGCACAACAACTCATATATAGCGATGTGAGACTAGAGGCTTATTTGACATCCTACCTAAGTTAAAACTCATGAGATTAATTAGGCTATCACTTGATAGTATATAAAATGTAAATCTTCAAAAGTATAATTAATAGTATCTACGCGCATATAGGCATATCTATCCACGAAATTCAACAAGTGGGGGAGTGGTTATCGGACTAGCGTCTTGACAAAGCATGCATTTTATGGTTTATTATCCTGATTTCTTATTAATAGTTCAATACGGACAATAAAAGCCAATTAAAAAGTATTCCTAGTTGTCCCCCGCCCGACGTTGCTTTATATTAAAAAATTCAAAATAGAGAAGATGACAGTGGACTTTCGGCGCCTCAAAGCAAGTCTATGTATTCTTTATTAGGCGTCCATTTGTCCAACTAAACTTTTGTTTTGGCTTTTTTTGTTTGGTTATAAAGTAGATATATGGTCTTTAAATAATGTATTTTCAGGTACACGAAACATACTATAAAGGTTATCATGTAACACATTTTTAGATTCGTGGTAATTTTGATGTAGTGTTGAACGTGTGTCCAAACCTAAATTGACTGTCATGCAGTATACAAGAGATTAAGTCCATTTGTTCATTATATATTCGAGTTGGAATCTTGTACAATTCTCTAATATATTGATCCATGAAATCGATTGGCACTTGTAAAAAAAAAGTGATGGGGTGATAGCATTGCCCTCAACTATTTCTTGTATAGCCATTTGGAGCATGAATGATAACCATTTTGGCCAAAAATTTATTTATAAAATAAAAATAGAATTTTCAATTTCTATTATTGAATAAGTTTCGAGCAAAAATGCGTATTTGATAATGACACAAAATCTCTTTATCTCGAGCGGTGACAGTGGCAGCGGTGGGGGTGACAGAGGACGTGGGGTGGCAGCGGTAGTGGTGACCGGCAAACAACGGTAGTTGCCTATGGGGGCCAACAACTAGCGGTGGCGAGATGGCAGGCGGTAGCGACGGGTGAGCGGCCTGACTAATCACGAAAACAAGCGATGAGAAGAGTTTTTTTTTTCTCATTTCAGTTCCAAAAATAGAGAAGTAGCAAATTTTTACTTCTTATTTATATTTCAAACCTATTTCTGGACTAAAAATTTGTTCTAAAAATAGAAAAAGAAAATTATGTTACCAAACGGATTTCTGTTCCAGAAATAAATTTGGAACAGAAAAATAGTTCTGGAATAAAAATAAAATGGTTATCATGCACGTCCTTGATCAACTAGAGGAGAATTTGTTAATAGCAGCATCAAGCTATGGCAATAGGGTTTTCCACATCAGGAATTAGAGGTCTTCCATTCAAATCTCACCAATTGTTGTAAATTACTATGAGTTAAAGTCACATGCACAGACCAAAGGCATGTTACTTAACTGATTCATGGGGCTACAAAGGTGTTCCATGAGCTCCAGATGCCCTAAGAGATTTTTATATGGTACACACAAGGGTAATCTCAAGCTATCAAATGTGGTACCCATCATACTTAGCGGCTAATATTGATACGCAACCGGTAGTCATTTCATAATATTTTTACTTTAATATTTTAATGTTAAAAATGGTGCTGCGGTGGAGATCGAGGTGGCAATGGTGATGGCGGAGGTGCTAAGTGGTGGCGGTGGATGAGTTGAGACTATTTGTCGCCATGTTAAAGTCAATGAATGACGGTGTCATGTGATGGGAGAGATGGTGGTTGCGTGATGCATGGTAACGGCGACGGTGGGTGTGGTGGCCTTTGGGTGTTGATTCGTTAGAATTTCCCTAATCCGAATGACACCGTCCAATGACATCATCCTTGAGGGTTCACTTGGCTGAAGAACTATCGAAGATGGTTCTCATTGCTATGTACTCGCTGGGGAAAGGCATAGAAGTCTAAAGTTATGATATTCCAAGAAGTATCGTCATTGAAGAAGAAGCTTCTGGGTGACCTGGCCGTTGAATTCTTTTGTTTTGTTTTTTGCTTGATCTTTTTCCTTTCGATTCGCTTGTGGGAGAACAGAAACTTCAGAGAAATAGATCAATTTGGCTTTTTGAAAAATATTCTATGACAGAAATGCCTCTCACTTGAACTTGATGCTTATATATTCGAGTTCGCTCACAAGTACTCTACATCCCGGAATAGATAGAGAGAGTGAGAATGAATCCCGAAGTGTACGAGGCAGCAAAGTCAGGAGAGTTTGATTCTCTGGAGGCAATAATTTCAAGAAATGGAGAGGACATTTTCGACCAAACAACACCAAAGGAGAATAACATTCTTCATGTTGCGGCTCAATACAAGCAGGTGAATTTCATTAGTCAAATTCTTCAAGGTTCATCAGGGCCATCCCTTCTTTGGCAAGGTAATTACAGAGGAGACACTCCCCTACATCTTGCTGCTAAAGCAGGAAGCTGGGAAGCAGTTCAACTCATCATTAGTTTAGCTAAAAAACTACATTGGGTTGCTGAAAACGGACAAGTTGACGCATGCAAAGGACTACTTCGAAAGCCCAATTCACATAAGGATACGGTGCTACACTATGCATTAAGAGGAGGCCATCATGGGGTGGTGAAGTTGCTGATTGAAGAAGATCCTCAACTGTGTAATATCACTAATGCTGCCAATGAGTCCCCCCTTTATCTTGCAGCACATCGAGGACTTCCTCTTATCACTGAGCTGATTTTAGGTGTTTCTCCATTGTCATTCTCTCACAAGGGCCCTAAGGGAATGACAACTCTGCACGCCACATATTATCGTCCAGAAACTAGTAAGTATCCCTAGATTCTAAGCCAGTGAAACAAATTTTAACAAAATCTCTCTCTCTCTCTCTCTCTCTCGGCTTCTCTTAGGTAAGAGTGCTGGCGTTAGCAGGGATGGCTGCCATATATCCTAGTAGTTTTTAAAAGAAAATATAACAATAAACACAATATTTATTTATTTAAAATTACTTTTATTTATTCAATATGATGCTCGGTCAATATATGTATAAAATTGAGTTGGGCACAATACTTCCCTAAAATGATTGGCATCGGAGTAAAAAGCCCTCGTCTTTTATTCTAACCTTGACCAAGCAAATGCCTCGCTAAATATAAAAGAAGCTTCTTCTAAATCAACTTTATGAATTTCTAACAATTTCACTCATCAAAATGAAAAAAATTACGAATTTCTGCATTACGCTAGATTGGAGGTAGTTAGATTCTACATGTGTTACCCAAGATCACTAGAGAAACTTCAAAATAATCATGACATATTCCTTCCGAGTACATGAAAAAAAGGAGAAAACTATATGGGATGAAATGCAGCTTTAATATCTATATGCTAAAAGAGAGTCTAAATCATGACATTTCCCATCGTATTGGCAAAGATCGGCGGACAATCATGAGGAAGAGGCCAGAAGTGATCAGAGAAGCAGATGATATTGGGTGGACTCCTCTTCATTATTACACTTCTTCCGGTAAAGTCAATGCAATTCAAGCGCTCCTGTGATACGATATTTTTGCGGCATACGACATAGACAAAGAGGGGCAATCGGCTCTTCACATCGCAGCCTTTCGTGGTCCCGTCAATGTCATTGACGAGCTTCTTAGATCTTGTCCCGATGTTTGTGACATTATGAACACCAAAGGGAAAACGGCTCTTCATGCAGCTATTCTTGGTGGACAAGTAAATGTAGTCAAGTACACACTGGGAATGCCAAACCTGGAGGATCTTATCAACGAACAAGACACCGATGGAAACACGGCTCTACATTTGGCTGCACTTTATAAACAGTACAACATCATAGACATACTGGCACGAGACAAGAGGGTGGACCGTTTGGCCACAAATAAGGATCATTTGACCGCACTTGACATTTTTCAGATTCATAAGGAGGTATGCTTGCTTGAACACCATAGAGCTTGATTTGATCACTTGCAAAGTCATTTCTTCGGTATCATTTAGAAACTATGGCCCGGTGATACTAATTTCAGGTGCAAACAAACAACCCAATCGAAATCTTTTTGCATCAACTTGTTTTGCTTATTCAATTGTTTGAGCATATTGACTACATTGCACTTTTCTCAGCAAACAGTAACATAGATTGCTTTATTAAGGGTGACATACATTTGAAAAAGGGACTCGGAGTGAGTGATTTCATACTTCATATATATATAATTAATAGTAAGGGAGTTGACTAAAATTGAACTTTATGGTTGAACTACGTATTAAACAAAGCTTCATTCCCTCACATTGCACTCAACAATAAAAACATTTTTCATTAGCTAAATATTTTAAGCGATATAAGGATCATTTATAGCAAAATATTTTTCAAATTGTTCATTTCAGTTAAACAAACGGAGCTTTTTAAAAATGAATAATTTAGAAAACATTCTCCTAAAAATGATCACTTTGAATATTCAATACATGAAAAATATTTCATTATCAATAATAATTTATATCTAAAAATTTTCATAGATAACAAAAAAAAAAAATTGTTCCATTCATTTCGTAAGCAATATAAGCAATTATTCATATAATATATCAATCATTTATTTTTTTGTTGAAGAGTGCTCTTATTGATAATGTAAAACGTAAAATAAGACGTGCGGGGTTTTTATGAATTGCCTTCCCAAGGTGGGGCCCAGGGGCCCATCACCCACCTCCTTCTAGGAGCTCGTTCAAGACAGAAAAAAATAAAATTATGCTATTTAAAAAAAATAAATTATGACGACCTATTTATGAGTATTGCAAAAGTAACACAATTGTAGCTAAAAAATCAAATTTTTATTTTTAATCTTTAACATAGTTATGAATTTGCATTGTCATATACAAATTTCAGTTTACCAATTGATTATCTTGCGAGTAGTTATTATTGCAAAAATTCTAAAAATAGAAATCTTTTATAGATTCAATTAATACTCGTAGTCTGGAACCTTCTAATGAATTCCTGCATATAAAAGCCCACTTAAAAATCTGATACACGAAAAAGAAACGTATTAGTAGCTATAGTTAACTGCATAAAATAAAAATAGTTTAAATCAATTTTAAGTTTGAATATATTGTTAGTCACAAAAATATTCGAATAACAAGGTATAGTTTAAGACAAACCACTTAATAAAGTAATGTTCAATATTAGTTAAATTTTTTATTTGATTGATAGATATATATTAATCGCCTAAAATATAATGTATGACGTTTGTAAAAATTGTGTCGTATGATCGTACTATATCATCAAAAGAAAATTGGATTAGCATAAATTTCAAACACATGCAACAGATGGGTCTTCAACCAGTATCTTGAAAGCAATGCAAAACATTTGGGGTTGGGTTCCTCAAAAGTAACAGGACAAGGTAAAAAGAAAAAAGAAAAGGAAAGGAAAGGAAAAAGAACGACAAATACAGGACAAATCTGAACTGTGTAATGGCTCTTATGCTAAGCTGTCAACCATATAGAGCGTAGCTTTAAGAGAAAATCCCAATCCAAAAGTTGACACGTACCTTCTGACTTTGAAACAACTATTGTGCGACATTCATACAAAAGAATTAGAATAGTTTGTACAATTTTTAGCTAAAAACCCATCTGTTTCTTTTCTGCACTCTGCCCTGTATGGGAAAAAAATTACCTGAACTCTGCCCTGTATGGGAAAAGGATTTCAACCAATTCCTAGATAATTTCATTTAGTTATAGCATTACCCGAAACTGTAATTATTGAATCCAGAAAGCTCTATTCACTGGTTGTATCTAAAAGAGATGAATTGAATGAATTCTTTATTATGTTTAGCACTCCCCGGGAGTTCTATCTGTTATAAATGGGTTTTTGGTGTGTAAAGTGAGGATCTTGAAGTATTCTGCCGGAAAAGACTCCTCGTTAATTAATACATTCTGTACATTTTTTAGGTCGGCTACAGAGCTGCAAAAGTTTATCATGTGTTGGGAAACTCTCATGGATCCCCATTTCAACAAGGCAGGCAGATCAAACTTGTTAAGAAGAGGTTAGATAAGCAATTTGTTGAGGGTCAACGTGCTGTGTCCGTAACCGCAGAAAGTAATACCGCCAATGACTATTCATCAGAAAGGAGAGTTATCGAGATTCAACTGCTAGCGGCAGTGCTCATAGCCACAGTCACCTTCACTGCAACCTTCACGATGCCCGGAGGTTATAACAACGACGGACCCAACCAAGGATTGGCGACTCTTACTGGCAGGGCGGCTTTCCAAGCCTTTGTGATATCTAACACTATTGCGCTCGGCTTCTCCATTCTGGCATTTTCCATACAATTTGATACTACTACGAATGGTGGATCTGTGTTCCAACACAGATACACCGGCATCGCAGCACGTTGCATTCGCATTGCGATGTACGGGATGGTGGTAGCCTTTCTTTGTGGTACGTATGTGGTATTGACCAGAACCATCGGGGTTGGAATCTTTCCCATTGTCTTGTCCGGATGTCTCGTGACTATGTTCTGGATTGGTGTTGCCCTTGACCCCGATGCTCGATCCGCGCGGCTACAAGACTCTTTCGGAAGATATGTCTAAAACTTATTGTTTGATTATGGGATCCTCTAGGAAAGCTGCCAATAAGTTGGAGCGGTTCTATAGTCACGTGACCTTGTGCGCGGGAAATTTCTTTTTGCTTTGTCAACTGTCAAGTTTGAACACTTGTACGTTAGCCATCCAATTCAAAATGGATTGACTGTGTGACATCCAAATTTTCAACCCTGTCTTCTACTGAGTAAATCGGGCATTTCCTTGACGCATCTATAGGGCTATTCTCATAGCCGATCACTCTCGAGATAACTAGACTAGCTGAAGAGGCTATTAAGGACTTTAAATCAAATATACTTGAGAATTCAACTAGGAATTGGCTTCTCGACCATGCTTATCTTTAGAGGTCATTACGGTACAGTTAAAAATCGATTTGAGATCAGACATAAGTCTATTTGACTGAGATGTGTAGCCGAACGTGGGTGACTCCACTAAATTGAAAAATTCTCGTCAATCGATACTAATTTGATTTTACTGTCGTTTTGATACTCTATGTCCGTAATTAAATCCTCAAGATTTTCACGACAATCGAGAGTCGCCATTGAGTCAAGTGGATTCATAGTGGTTCGAAGAAAATCGACCACGGGTCATTTGCTTTGAAAGGTTTTGAAAACTACCCAGAAAGTCAGGTCACACTAAAAACACGCCAAAAAGGAAATTAACCGTCAATTCAAGTCCGATTTGAAATTGAAGTTTTGTACGCTTATGTCACAATAAATTATAGGAGTGTTGACTCGGTCTCGGAAGATTTTTTCGACAACCGGCATTTTTTAAAAACAAATGATCGTTCTTAGGGTCATTTTTTGCGAGAAAAGTAAAAGGTCAAGATGGTTTCGATCACAAAATTGGGATGCAAGATGGGTTATGGGATGATGAAATATAGCAATTGAGACATTGAGGCGTTGGTTGTTTTTATGGAGGCCAATTGAGATGGATTTGATGTGGATCAAGTGGCCAATTGAAGCCAATTCTTACAAATTCGTAACCCCCCAGCTGCTCAAAGAAATGGGACCATTTGAGGAGTTGTGTGGTGTGTTTATGTGGCCAAATTGCAGCCAAGTGATGAAACTTCTTGGGCAAGGTTTGGAAGATATTTTTGTAGAAAAAGTGGGCTTGGTGGAGCCCCTCACCTCTCATCTCTATCCATCTCTTTTCCCTCATCCTCTCCATCATGCTGCCGTGAGCTGCTTCTCCACCATTTCCCCCCAATTCGTGCGACACTTTCAGCAACAGGACGGAAGAAGACCGAGCGGAGCCCCCACCCAATCTCTCTCTCTCTGCTGCCGTCCGAGACGTCCCAGGTCTGCCCCAACTCGCGCTCCGCAGCAGCAAAGAAGTCCGCAGAAGCAGGAGCAGCCCACATCTCCGCCTTCATCGGTCTCTCCTCCCCTCAGCTGCCACCTGCCGACTTCTTGGCTTCCTTCGGTCAACAACAGCAACAAACGAAGCCTTCGGTTGACCGAGCAACCTTGCCTTGCTGCCACTTGGCCGCGTCTGCCCCTTGTTCGGTCGACAAACGGGCATTGAAGACCACCGAGGAAACCTGCGTCCGTCCGCGAGAAATTTCCCCGAATTTGGTCGGCCACCGAGTCAGCCGAGTCAGGCCATCGAAACATCAGCCACCGAGCAGCTTCCGTCTTCGCTCGTGGGTCAACCCAACCGTGGGTTTCATCATCTTCAACCCAATCCAGCTGCAACAGACCAGGCCCACGGATCCTCCTCCATTTTCCATCGCAGCTCACCTTCGAGCCTTTTGGTGCAGCCCACTGAGCGGCCCAGCTTGCAACTTGCTCGGCCCAACTCTCCAGCAGCTCCTTTGGACCACCAAATCCACAAGTGCAGCAAGCCCATCTCAGCCCAAGTTTCAAGCCCAGCATCAATTGTATTTCAGCAGCCCACAACTTGAAGCCCAAATCAGCAAGGCCCAAGCAAGTTCGGCCCAAGCCCAAGAGCGAGCCCGGTCCAATGCAAGAACAAATCTCAGTTGGGCTGAGATTTGTTGGGCCAAGTTTAAGGTTGGTCCAAGCCTGCTGGTGTCGTCGAAAGCCCGATTTTGGCCGCCGTCACGTCGTTGTCGCAGTGTCCCAGTCTTCACTTTGCGCAAGTGAGTAATCTCACTAATTCTTGATTAGTATACTAATTATGCTTAATGGTTTATTAGATTTAATTAAGTGTAATTAGGTGGTTAGATTAGAATAGATTAGTGATTATTAGTTAATTGCATTGCATATTAGTTAAGTGGTTAGTGTACTTAGCTAGAGAACTGCCTATACTATTTATTGAATGCATCTCGGGATTTTTCCCGACCCTTATCGGGCTTCAATTAGGCATTACGAGCCTAAATAGGATTTTTAGTATTTATTTATTAATTTTCGAAATTAATTATTTAATAACTTATTTTTTCGGAAATTAGGCAAGGATAGTCGACAATCGAAATTTCGTGCTGATTGTCATGGTGCAGTCCGTTTATTTATTTGAGCTCTACATTGTGCTGAATTGAATTAATTGTGCAATTTGAGAAATTATTCCTAAATTGATTGAAATTGAGTGAAATTGAATGATTGATCGGTAGATAGCCTAGTATGGTTATTTAGCATTTATAATGCTTTGATGAGTTGTAAATAAGAAGGAATCGGGAGATTGAACTAAGAATACTCTTGGCTGAGACCGATCAGGTATGAGGTATAGACATACGTGGTTCGGTGATAAGGAAATCACTGGTGAAAACGGCGCCTTAAAGAACGCACAAGTGTTGTCTATTACTTACATTAGTATAGACATGCGTGGTTCGGTGATAAGGAAATCACTGGTGAAAACATCGACTTAAAGAACGCATGAGTGCTATCTACTACATGCATCATTATGGATATATGTGATTCGGTGATTAAGAATATCACTGGTGAAAACGATGCCTTAAAGAACGCACGAGTGCTATCTAGTACATATGTCACCTTGGCGAAAATGACACCCAAGAACATTACTGTAGCTCTGTGACTGAGAGTGCAAATGGGAGGTTTTATATTGAGAAGTGATTTGACCTAGAAATGGTCCAACTGACATGTAATTGACTAGGTCAATTGATCAATGATTTGATCCGTTGTCGTGAATTGACTGATTGAGTGGAAGTGACCTTAAATTGTCCAATTAACATGTAATCGACTAGGTCGATTGATCGAGATATCGATTTGTGATGTGATTGTTAGGGTGCCTATTGAATTGTGCTAATATGCAGGTGGAATCTGAGGCCAAGGTAAGTCATCTGACCCGTGCGTGTATAGGTAGCCCGGTTAGCATATTGGTTTTCTAATCGAGTCTTAGTGGGGTAGAATTTGCTAAAACATAGTCTTATCCCCCGTTGTGGGATAACATTTCAAGCCGTAGATGAGCCTGTGAAGAAGGAACCAGAAGAGGACGATGAGCTGGTAAAAGATGAAGAGCTTGAAGGATGTGAGCTTAGTGAAGAAGATCCTACAAGAGGATTAGGTGATCCTGAGTACGACCCGGATGAGGACTGAGATCCCATCATCTTTTATGAATCCTGTCTAAATGTGAATAGTGTGAGACTAGAAAGTTATGAATAGTCTTGTGAAGTACTTTGAGTTATGCACTGTATAAAAGTATAATTGTGAATTTCAATATGAAAATTATGACCTTGCTTTTCTATCCCATCGTTTTATTGTCTGGGGATTTATAACTGCTTCCGCATGTGCTATTAAAAATAAAAGGGTCAGCGATACGTAGTCCTGGGATATCACATTATAAAATCAACCAAGTAGAAGAATGTATGCGTGCCTGAGGATCGGGGCGTGACAGACCGCCGGCAAAATTGCCCTGCTCAAGATGACTGAAGCGCGGCAAAGGCCAAGAGGTTCAGACTTTCCACCGGCAAAATTGCATCACAGTTAACCAGATGAAAGCCAAGAGGGTCAGCAGCTGTTGAGCAATTGCGGTTGAAACGTCAAGTTGGTAATGTTTGGTGATAATCGTAGATTGCAACGAAAGTGTTGGATTTTGGGGTATTTCTATTAAAAAGAAAAAAAGCTTTCCGTAGCATTAGAGAGTTTTGTTTGTTTCTACTTGTTGGTTGCCATTACTTTAGTTGTCATGAATTACTCCAACATTCTTCAACCATGACAGATGCCTGAAAAGTTTTTTGATGTAAATCCGCAGTGCCAAATTGATTTGTAAGTTACCAATTTCTTTTAAATTTTACAGGTGGATAGGGTAGAGATCAATAAATAACGGACTTTGTAATGAATTTATCGACGTCAAATTGATTAGTAAGTTAACTATTTCTAAATTTTACAAGTGAATCATGAAAGGGGTTAGCAAGTTACTGATATGGTAATGAATATACCGATGTCAAATGAATTAGTAAGTTTCCAACTCCTTGTGAGTTGTACAAGTGGATATGGCTAAAAGTTAAGTTAGCAATATTGAACTGCAATTATGAACACCAGATTTCGTTTAGAGTTTTACAATTAGGCATGGATAGAGGTTAGTACACCGTAGAAGGTTTGCCGAAGAATGTGATTTTTACTATCATAATTTGAAGTTGCTGTTGAATTGTGACTTGGCTTCGACTTCTATGCATCCCTCTCTAATGGCATAGTTTCGCAGTACTGCATAAGTACCATAATATTTTCAGCATCTATTGAGAGCAAGAATCAGGGCTGATGCAAGATCCTTCCCTTCTGACGCCATAAGATTGTAGTAGAAGAGCTCGGTAAAGATATTGCTTTCATAATCCTCAGTCAATAAGGTTTATCATCATATTTGAAGCTTGGAAAATGTTTCTACTTGTGCTCTGTCATATTTCTTGGTTGACCTTACAAGGTGCAAACCAAAATAACAGTTAATTTAACGTTACCAGAGATTTTACCCTGATCTAGCAAACTTTGCCATTACTTAACGGTGATCATCACAATCACACAAAATTTACCTAGCTTCTTGTGGCTAAAGACACTGATAACTGCATCTCAAGGTACTACTGCTAAGGTGCTTTAAAAACTTTGACTCATTTGTCATCAAGATTTGGAAGGTTTCTCAATGAGGGAAGAAACCAACAAGCCATAATTCAATGACAAACTGCTGTATGTTAATCATGAGTGTGCAAGCAACACAGCAATTACCTCCTGTGCAGGCAAAAGAGTATCAAAATTTCCATCTGGATAGTATCCAAACCAGGATGTTTCCTTTGGTATCAACACAGTGTCTTGCTCAAACTAGAAGGAAACGAAAAGAGTCAGCATCACGAGCTGCAAAAGACAAGGGTCCAAAATCAACAACATATACAAAACTAACCATAATAAGGACTAGGTTCTGTAAGTCCGCCTCTCTTATTGGCTCTCCTCTATTGTCAGAATCTTCACTTTTGTGCTATGTATCTTAAGAAAATAATTTTTTTTAAAAAGCATTGTCAATATTTTTCATATTCACTAGATTCGTGTCGTGACGTTGTATAAAGAGTAATAGACTGGAGTCGAATGATTATGAACAGTGTACAATGAGCATGATGACTCGGACTAGGATTGATGCGTGAACCGGGGCAAGAGAATCGGAAACCTCGTATATAATCGCAGCCAGCTGGATAACATGCTCCGCCCAAGAAAGCGGCCCTATTCTTCATATTTAATCCTGCATTGGTTCTCAGTCTCCACTCTTTGTTTTTTTGAGGAAGATGGACAGTGTAAAATACAAGAAAAAAAAGAAGAAAAAAACAATTAAAGATTTATAAATAACTTGGAAAATTAAAAAAAAAAAATCAAAAACCATCTATGTTAGAGCTGGTCATGCAATATAGGATAGTCGACGACTGCATAAGCGATTTGCTATCAAAATTTGTCGGAAGGACTACCTTGGAAGATCATAAATAAATTTATGACTAAATTGGCCATCATATTAATATATTTAGAACTTTTTGGACAATTATCCGAACATTTATACTTGGATATTTAGATGCATGACAAGAAATAAAACAGGAAAATTTGTATGAAAAGCATTTTATAAAAGAGATGAAGGTATAAATAATGGACGTTAATCAAGTTTCCAAACCCATATTTATATAGTTTGCAGAAGTAAGATGAGCTCTCACATCTTACTTGGCTTATAATTAGCCCACTACAAATGAATTGCGACTCCTAAATTTAATATCAAATGAATACTTAATTGATGTATCAAATCGCAATTGGTAGAGTTTGGGAGAATCCGTACTGAGCATAAACATCACCTCGCAAGGCGGATTAGTCGTGCTCGTTTATCAATTCCTCAAAATCCCTCAAATATCTCCCATCGTTAGAGTCGTGATCAAACGGGCTATATTTTTGTCCATTTAATTTCACCATTCTTCCCTAGTTCTTCTTTCACATTCTGCCCCAGGGTCCACTACGTAATCCCCCCACGCACAACATCCACGCGTGCATCTGCACGACCATGTCGCCGTAGCCATTGGCCCATTTCCGAGCACCCACCCACAGCGTTTATCCCTCTACGTATCCAGGAGAGAGGCAAGCCTCGCCAGAGTCTCCCAGGGCTGGCTGGCGACGTCGTAGTGGAGACGACCTCGACTTTTGTGAGGTCAAGACTGCGCTTGAATAGTTGAGGGCAATCAATCCACATTGGCCCCGCCGCTGCTAAGAGTTATTGCTATCTGGACCAGGGTGTACGTTGCCACCTGGATTAGAGTTTACGTGTGTTAAATACATATAAATTGTCGTTTTCATTTCAAGTGACATTTTTCCAAGAAAAGGACACGAAAGAGCAATATGGTGTCATCGGGACACAAAAGAGTTATTGCTACCTGGGCCCAGGGACTCTCGTGCAATCAAACGTTCAGCTTCATTGCAACTCCAACAAATGAAAAGCCACGCACGTGCGCAATACACTGCATCACTAATAGCCAGAGGCGACTTTGACCATTCTTTTAGTCTGAAGACCAAGACAAATAAATTGTAAATAATGACTCTGGGGTCAATTTCGACTCCTTGGTCTTGCTTTATAGAAGAAACGAATCAAATCAAAATATTGGCATAACTACAGTGGAGAACCTTTTACAAATCAACGTAAAGATGGCATATCAATAGCATATCAAGTAAAGCATCTACGAATTCTTCATTTAAAATATTTTGTTTTTCTTTTCATTTTTCATGTAAATTAAATTTGTATCGTCATGTTTACCTTCTACCATGATTATAGGGACGATATATCTCTAATATCTTTCTATTTATAGTGTACAAAATATTAATGAATTTATGTGCTTCATTCATTCAATTCTCTGTTTATCTTATATCATCACCAAACAAAGGCACATTGATCTTGTTAAGGAGAAAAAAATCAATACAACCATGTCGTCTCCCTCTTCAAACCTGAAATTTCGATTTCCTGCCAATATCAATGTGGCGAACTTTGTGACATGGAAGCTTAATGAAAAAAAATATTTTCTTTGGGAGACATATGTTTTGTCTCTGATTGAAAATAGGAACCTACCTGATTTCTTTATCAAAGAGATACTAGCACCACTCCAGACTTGGACATCAAAAGAAATGGTCGAAATCAATAATCCAAAATATATAATGGATGCATAGTGACCATCTCGTAAAATTTTGGATCGTGGGTACACTCTCAGAAAAGGTTCTCGGACGAGTGTTAAATTTTGAACAGCAGCAAAAGTTGATGGAGTTGTGAAGTTTGATAAAGGAAAATAATGTTCAAGCGCAGAAATAGTTTGTTAGGAGTAGACACTTCCCAATAAGTTACTCATCCTGTCATGTTAAAGCGGACAATAAAGGTTTTACTACTACTAATGACATATAAGTAATTTCTATCATAATTTTTTATGCTCTAGACTCCTACTATATATATAAGGGTAATATCTTTTATAGTTGTAACATTGAGATTTTTAACTCTAGAGTTTGTAGTACTAATACCGATAGTGGAAAAATTGTCTAAAGCAGTAGCGTTATTTTTCCCTTTATGATTTTGACAAGTTTTTTTTCACGTAAAAATTCTCGCTTGTCATTCTTCTCTATTTTTCTCTTCAAAAATTCACGTTCCTAACAACTAATATTAGATCTCGGTTTTGGCGAAATAGTGGGACTGAATATGGACGAATAGAAAGTGAAGATTGATCGGTTCAATGGCAAGGACTTCGGTTTCTAGAAAATGCAGATTGAGGAGAACTTCCATCAGCCTTTGTCTAGAGAGAAACTAGATTAGCTTATTTACGTTTATCCTCACTAAAGTTATTGTTATTCTCCAAGCTTTGTCACCAATTAAATTCTGACAATATTTGTTTTTGTATAATTATGTTTGTAGTAAAGCTTTTGATTTCCTTATATATTTGTGATATTTCCTGTCCAAAGTCACCATGGAATCTCTCCTCTCATTAAAAGCTGAAGAAATATTTTTGGTAAAAGATATTTCATCATGGTAGAAATTTAAGCAAAAAAGCTGGATTCATCAAGAAAAAGTTCAGACACATCCTTCAATAATTTTATGATTCTTTGAATTCCCATATTAATTAAGACGACCGAAACAATGCACAGTCCAGCATCTGCACCCTTAACTCTCTCTCTCTCTCTCTCTCTCTCTCTCTCTTTCTCTCTCTCTCTCTCAAAAAGAAAGAAAATGGAAGAACACGAGCTTGAAACAATGGAGGAAGGCAATGGCAATAAGTATCAAAGACAAAGGACTCGCATACCAGTAAACATAGCAGAAAACTGGTTCCGACACTTCCAGTACGACCCCAAGCACGACTCAGCGAGTGAGGTGCGGAACATCCTCCTGATCATCGCTACCCTGGTTGCGACTGTCACGTTCCAGGCAGGCGTGAACCCTCCCGGCGGGATATGGCAAGACAATGATGATGGCCACTCGGCTGGCAGAGCAATCTATGCGTCTCATCAGATTGCCTTTTATGTGTTCTTGGTCTCTAACACTTTCTCGCTCTCCACTTCTCTACTTGTCATTGTCTGTCTCACTTACAGGTTCCCACTCCACTTTGAGATATGGGTGGCCACGGCCTCGATGATGGTGACCTACGCGTCGGCAATCTTTGCCGTGACGCCACATGAGTCGGTGAGGTTCCGCTACGTGTCAATCGCAGGGGCGCTACCAGTGATATGTCGGTGCATTTTCCAAATGTACGGGAAGCTGGATAATTGGAGCAAGCAGTCACCGAATAGCGTGAGCCAGCAGAAAGGAAGGCCAGACAACGCCCGGTGGTAACAAAATGAGACAAGGAGTTGCTTCTGTCTATTAGTATGTGTGAGGTTTGTGGTTTTTTCTCCATGCTAAAGAAAACTTTCCTCCAACCAAGTTTTTTACTTAGTTGGATATAAGTTTGAATTTTATGAACATGCAAACGTGATTAAATTGTGAGTGATGTTCGTCTTTCTAAGTATGAATTAGATCTATTGTATGTTGAATATATTTGCATTTGTTGTCTTCGTTCACCACGCGTCCCTCTTGGATTATACTTCACCGCAACCCATCACTGCTCAACAAAAGACCAACACCCATCTCTCTCCTCTTCCCTCTTTGTCTCTCTCCACCAGCTCAACTGTTGCCAAACGACGCGACCGCTGAACCCCCACAACTACCATGAATAGAGCGATCTGAGCCATTCTGAAGAAAATCAATGGAATTAAGAGAGCAATGATTCAAAGGTAAATTTCCCCGGAGAAAAATGTTCTTCACTAAAAGCCATAATACGCACTTTGCTTCTACAGTATATACTACTATTTATATTAAGAAGACAACCAAATTTCCTATTCTATATTCTGAATATCTAATTTTAACTATTGACCGGCTCAATTAACCCACAATTAAAATAATTAGAATCAAATCATATCTCATACTCTAATCTAATCTTCCGATTGTTATATTATTAACCTTATTAGCCTCCCTCCAACTAGGATTAGGTGGAAAATCTAGTCCCAATTTGTATTGTAACCTGCAATGATCAAAGTGTGGTAAAGCTTTTGTAAATGTGTCAACAATTTGATGAGTTGCAGGAATACAGCAGACTTCAAGTAACTTGAAAGCAACTTTCTCTCGAACGAAATGAAAATTAATCTCCACGTGCTTTGTCCTTGCATGAAGGACTAGATTCACTGTCAATTAAATGGCCAAGCAGTTATCACTATAAAGCAAAATTGGACCCTTGAGTGGAATAAGAACCTCCAACTTTGATACCATGTGAGGAAATCAAAAGAACTAAAAAAGCAATGATTCAAATGTAAATTTCCTAGGAGAAGATTGTTCTTTAATGAAAACCATAATACACACTTTGCTTCTACAATATATACTGCTATTTATATTAAAAAGACAACCAAATTTCCTATTTTATATTCCGAATATCTAATCATACGGATGACCGGATCAATTAACCCACAATTAGAATAATCGGAATCAAATCATATCTCCTACTCTAATCTAATCTTATGATTCACAAATAATATTATTAATCTTATCAAGCTCTACCATCTGCTGTCAGAGCCGACAAGGGGGCCACTTGGACTTAATGCACCGCTTTGTCTCTTTCTCATCAACTCCATCTCCTCTCTCAAGCTTTTGGTACTTCACCATGAGCTCCGTCTTGTGAATATTTGACAACGACAAGATCCAGAGGAGGTGTTTCCAGATTTGGAGGCCCATGAACTTAGTTTGTGTGCCCAAACGCAAGAGCATTTAAAACATACCGAAAACACCCTCCTCACTTTTGAACACAAGAACACTGTCGCAACCTAAATTTTCAGGGCAATCCTAAAGTTTAGGTTAATGAATTACTAAGTCCGAAAACTTGGCACGGACCCTCTCAAGTCCTACCAATCGCGACTTGATAGAAATTAACTCATTTAAACATGCAATTTCAATTCAATTTGGAGCCGCCACTAATCAATTAGGGTTTGATTAGAAACCCAAATAAAGTATGGGCGAATACTTTATTTTTACGAACCAGATATTCAATAAATCCGGGACATGATTACGCTAGATTAGTCTAACGCCCTTTCGGTACCTTTTATTTTAATTTAAAAAATATTTAGCAAACAATGTTAATTAATTTTAACCTAAACTACTAACATGCAAATGGCGGTTATGCGGGTGCACAATCAATAAAATAACATTCAATGAAAAATGCTAATAAAAATGCATGCCCTAAACATGATTTCTAAATGACAAGACACCTAATTTTTCTTTTTTTCTTTTTTAAAAAATGTCAATTATATGCAATCTTAATCTAAATTTAATATGCATGGATTTATTTTAATGACATGCAAGATGCAATTCATATGGTATGACTAGAACTATCACTATATGTATGCAATCTTATTTACATAATCCTAAATATGCATGTACTACATGATATGAGATGAATGATGTGGTAATTCTATATGCATGTTCTTTTTGTGATTTTTATTTTATTTTAAAATAATGCAACCTTGATAAATTATACTTTATACATATGCACCCTATATTAAACAATGATAATATGAAATGGGATTAATTATGAACTGACCTATTAACTAAGTAAATGACTTTTGTGTTTTCTTTTTTTAATATGACTTAATAATTCTTATTTAAAAATAACATAATGATGGAATACTAATCATTGGCCTTTTTTATTAAAAAAATGATGGGAATATTAAAACATTAATCTATGACCCACTAACTAGAGTGCAACATGTGGTGTGATTTATATGACCTAAATAACATTTTTTATTCTTTTTTTGTTTTATTAAAGGAGAGTTAACCTAATCTTATATGAATCTAAAAAAATCAAAATGCATTGCTTTAAACATGAGATATGTATGGACTTAAATACCTAAGTTCTATAATGCATGATATATAATGAACAAATAACGATGGCATGCCAAAAAATCCATCCATGTAAATCATTGGCATATTATTTTAATGTGAATCAATGATGCAAAGCAATTCATGAATTTACCATGAAAAGTCAAAATAATCAAAATCTAAGCCGACGTCTCGCGGCTCAATATTTTTTTGATTATTATGACTTCATATGACAAATTTCATAATTGGATAATGATAAAAACAAAACAAATCAAGTCAATTCCACAAGCTAAAAAATCCAAATAATGGCTGAATTTAACCTAAAATTTTACCTAGCTTGGAAAATTATCTCCAAGATGGAAACCAGCAAGGAACGATTCCAAATTCACCCTTCTCAAGCTTTAAGTGACCTGCAACAAAAACAGGGGAGGCAGCAGGTGGCTCGTGGGCACAGCAGCAGGTTGGTCGTGGGCACGGCTGCAATGGGGTTGCGGGTCACCGGTGTGAGGCGGTGCTGGTGAGGTGACCGGTGCGGCTCGGTGGCTTCGCGGCTGCGGGTGGAGGGCGGTCTGCAGAGGTGGGTCGTGTACGTGCTCAGCGACGGCAAGGGGGGGAGCAGCAACGACGGCGTCAACGGGCTTTAGTGAGCTGCTGGTGTTGCGATCTGCAGCAGCAGGGAGTGTGGCTGTGCGGATTGAGTGGCACTCCGGCGCGGTGAGCAGAGGCGCGGCCGTCGGGGGTGACGAGCAGCGATGACAGGGGCGTCACTTGGGTCTTCGTGGCGGTGTGGAGTCCGGTGGCTTGATCGGCGAGGAGGGTTGGTGCGGAGGACAACAGCAACGGACGCCGGCAGGGCGAATCCGTGAAGAAGAAGACCAACAGCTGGTTTTTTATCCTTTTTTTTTTCTCTCACCTGTCCACTTCGTACGTCCCTTCTCTCTGTCACTGCACTCTCTCGCAGAAGTTGAGTCTTTTTTTTACTTTTCTCACCTTTTTTCTTTTCACCCTGCCGCATGTCCTTTCTTCCTTTTCCTCTCTCTTTTTCTTTTTCCTTCTGTGTTTCCCTTTTTTGGCCGAATGAAGAGAAGACCCCCCTGTTTTCTCTCTTTTCACTTTTCCTTTGATGAAAGACGAAGAGAAGCCCCCTAAACGATAGAACTTTTGCTCTGATTTTTTCGAACTTCACCCCTATTTATAAAGCGAAAACTCGAGTTTGTTTCGCCCGTGGAGATTTTCGCTCAACCTCTCGCCGGTGGAGATTTTCACTCAACCTCTCAACAACGAAGTGGCTCCAAAATCACACGGTTGAGTTTTTGAATTCAATTTTTCAATTTTTTTTTTAAATTTTCCTCTAATCAAAGATTATTTTCTATTTCTATTTTTTAAATTAGGTGTCAACAACTTCTATTTCTCATAACACCATTTTGCATCCGTCCATGTCGCGACCTCTTTTTTTTCGGCGCCCGCGATCAGGTACGAGCGCCTAAGGAGGCTAATGGCTCGGCTGCATTTAATTATGCCCGGACTCTCCCAAGTCCACCAATTCACGACTTAATGGTCCAAATTTTTAACCTGCAAGTTGATTTTTAAAATGGAGTCGCCACTAATCAATTTGGGATGGGTTGATTAGAAACCCAAGTGAAATATCGGGAGAAATACTCACTCCTGCGCAACCAGAGAAATTAGGATCGGGGACTTGATTACACTAGTTAATCACTAATGCCCATTCGGTACCTAATCTTGTTTAAACCTTGAGGTTTTTTTGGATGTTTGAGGGATTTTCCATGCATTTTTTAGAGGGAAAACATTTATGAGTATTTTTCTAATTTTTTGGATATAAAAGGGATTTTTTGGGACCTTTTTTGGTATTTTTGGAAAAATACAAGTCTTTTTGGCTTTTTCTGAATTTTTGGCTTTTTTTGGCTTTTTGGCATTTTTTTGGAAAATATGAAATATTTTTGATTTTTTGATTTTTCGGAAAATAAAACATTTTTCAACATTTTTTAATATTTTTCGATTTTCTGGAAATTAAAACATTTTTTAATATTTTTTTCGAAAATAAATTATTTTTGATTTTTTAAAATAAATTATTTATCTATTTATTCATTTATTTAAAATAATATTTAAAATAAAACTTAAAAAGCCGATCAGTCGGATCCGCGGGTTGTGTCCGACCCGAGCCGGTAACCCGAACGCGGGCCCGACTTGGATTTTTTTGTCTTTTTTCTTTTATGAACAAGCCCGGCCCAAATAACCCTGTTTTCTAAAAAAGGTCCGGCCCAAAGGAATGGTCGGCCCGCGCGCGAATGGCCCAAACTGGCTGAAACCCTACCCGGGTGAGGGGCGCCCGACCCGACTATCGGCCAAAAACCCTACCCGATGGAGGTTTTCGTCCGACCCAGCTGACCTGAATTCAAGGCTCTCCTTCTCCTTACCTCTTGACGGCGCCGATGAAGGACGGACAAGAAGTCGCAGGACGGTGACACGGCGACGGAGGTGACGCAGCAGGCTCCGGCACGGTGGCGGTGGTGCGACGACGACCCAACACGGCAAGGGGTCTTGGCGAGTCATCGAGGACGGCATTGGGGGGGTTGCGGTAGGACCTCTGGGAATGGCAGCAGCGGTGTCGAGGGAACAGCAGCGGCGAGGTGTTGAACCAGAGGGCTTCACGGCGGCAGCACGACGGCATTTGGGGCAGCAGCGGCGTCGGGGCACGGCTTGGCCCGGCTGTAGGGATTCACTCGCTAGGCTGCGGCGACGCAACGAGAGTCCAGCATGGCAACCGCGAGTCTTCCCCCCTTCCAGATCTGACGTCCAGACGGCCTCTCCTTCTCTTGGAGTTCCAGATCTGACCTGGCGTTGTCGGATCGGCCACGGCTTAGCAGGGGGGGACGGCAACGAGCCTTTGAGGCGATGACGTCGAGACTCGATCAAGGCGACGGTGTGAGGACGGCGGCTCGGCTCGACGCACCGTCCGGTGTCAGCGGCAGCAGTAGCAAGGACCCAAGATCTGGACCTTGACCGACCCTCTCCCTCCGGCCGATCTCCCTCAGATCTCGGCCAGCTCGCTCTCGAACCTCCCCGGAAGTCTCTTGGGGGAAGTTCTTCAGAGTTCGCCGGCTTCGATCCTTCGGCTGTGCTCGCTCTTTGAGCTCCCTGAAGTCTCTCAGGGACCTCTCTAAGCTTGCTGGCCTCATGTGTGTCCTTCGACGGAGGTGGTGCCCCGCTATTTATAGGCGGGAGGTCCGGTCGACGGAGGGGCTCGGCCGTCAGTCTTTGGCTTACCGATCGGACGCCCGCGGCTGAACCGGCGTCCCATCCTCGCTCCTCCAACAAGGCGTGCTCGGCATTGAAGGAAGCCCATGATGGCGCTTGAGATCTGTCTCTTCCGGCCGACGTCGGCCTACACTCCTCTGCCGTAGGTCATCCTTCGCGCGTTGGTGTCCTCTGTGCGCGTGAGCTGCAGAGGCGTAGAGGAAGAAGAAGAAGAAGAAGAAGAAGAGAAGGGGGCCGGGCCGGATTTGGGAAAAAGAGGGATGGGCCCTAAGGGCTTGCGTGAAAAAGAAAAAGGAAGGGGGCTGGGCTGCGATTTTTTTTGTTTTCTTTTGTTTTTTGCTTCTTCTTCTTTTTTTTTGGTTTTTTGTTATTTGTTTTGTTTATTATCCGAAAAAAGGGAAAAATACATAAATAAAGAAACTAAGGCCAAATTAATAACCTAATCAAAATTTTAGGTGTCAACAGTCCATAAAACCTCATAGTCGAAAAGATCATATTGCCCTTGCTCAATCAACAACAATACCTTCTTCTCAACGTCTCTCCTTTCATGATGCCACACGAAGTGTCGAAGCCTAGTGTCTTCCACATGCCACCATCACCACCACCCTTGGAAGTCAACCCAACACCTCCGGTTGCCATATCCCGTCTTTGAGCTCTTACACGGTGACATTGCAAACTAGGAGATTTAATCTTTTAATTTTTTCACAAGCGAGATTGAATTGGGGGATTCCATGAGATTTTTGTTTCGTGAAAAATAAATAATTTTTAAAAATAATCAATTATATCGCTTGAAATAATTAGTTAATAAAAATATTTTTTATTAACGAACCATAATATATATCTAAACATTTTTGTAGACAATGAAAATATTTTTTGTTCATCCAATTTTTTAAGTGATTCAAGCAATTATTTGAAGGAAAATGTTTTCTTAATCATTTGTTTTCCGCTAAGCAAACACACCCTTAGAGGAAAAAGCTCTTAAAGTGAATTGGCACATGCAAAGGACCATTAGAGTTCAACTGAACAAAATTGGGGGGTATTTGAAGCAACAACCTTAGAATTATTGTCAATATCCAATAGAATAATGTTAAAATATATATTGTTTGCATCTCTTAGTAATAGATTAATGAAAAATATTTTAATTATGAACAAAAAATATAAATATATATTGTTATTAATAAAAAAAAATTGTTGACAATTTTTCTAAATGATACAATGATTTTTAATAAAATATCAAAACATGAATTTTTCATTAAACGAATGCATCCTAATAATTGTAATTTGAATAATCAAAATAAAATCCTAAAAATTTTCCCGTAGATGCTCAATCAACTCCTCTCATATAAAGATCAACCAAATCCTAAACGTGACACACTGCCACATGGCACTCTCACTATTTTTTGTGAAATTTAACTAATAAAGTTAATAAGTCCGATTAGATTGAATATTTGCTCAAATATTTCAAGATTAAATTGATAGAAACCATTGGGGTTTGCTCCAGTGGCCACTCTTCTCACATGAGAAGGGAGAGATAGGAGATTCGAATCCCCACCTTCTCATAAGAGGTTGGGGTGGGGACGACGATTTAACTTCATATCTGGATTTTAACTCTTATGCCTTGCAAGTAAGTGGAGCAACAGTCTAAGAGTGAGAGTTAAAATAAAAATAGAGTAGGACTGACCAAAAAAAAAAAAAGAACAAATGAAAGGCCCTATTACGCTAGTTGGACTTAATTATCCCAAAAGAAAAAACCAAAATCTGTTTTGTCGCTTGTGTGATGATATACTTGTTGCTATTTCATCAGATTGAATGGTCGCCTCAAAGTTCATTGGAAAATATCTCCCTGCTCACATCGAAAAAGAGTAAATTGATATGTGGAAATGTGCTTGATTGATCGCCATAATTGTTGGAGGGACAATGGGGTTGCATCGGCTTTTAGCCATATAGGAAGCTTTTTGGAGATATTTTAACTGAACTCCTGATAATGACTCACCTCATATTGTTATTAGAAATTAAAATACAGTTGGTGACAAAAAATAAAAAAATAAAATAAAATACAGTCAATATCGTTCATGTTAGAGAGTGATTGTCACGTATGAATTATAATATATATATATATTACTCTATTTCGCATAAGATAGCCATTCTGCCAGAGATCTTCAATGCATGGGATCTTATCTTCTTCCAATCTGGGTTGAAGATAATTCCTTCCCACCCGATCCCTAATGGGTCATTCGTAACCTTTAACATCACTGACCCTAGCCTCCAGAATCACCAAGCCACTCTTCCTCTCTCTTGCATTTCTCTCTCCTGTTTCTCTCACTGCTTCTCTCGTCTGAGCACCAGCCTTCGCTCGCCGACCGTTTCCGCGACGCTCTTGATCCTCTGACCGTGACACCCTCGACGTTAGCGTGTCGCGTCAGTCATGCTCGTCAACCGCCATCCTCGATAGGCTCGTCCTTGTCCTCTTCTCCGATACACGTTCCTCTCTATTCCCCCATCTTTGTCAGCGTGTGTCCTCCTTGCCGACTTCAGCAGCAGCACTTGTGTCATATTCTACCTCAAGATTCCATTCGTCATAACAATTGTCGAAGAGAATAAGACAATGGCGGCAATGAGCCTAAATCGAAGGCTTGGATTGAGCATGAGCTTAGGATCCCGGCTTCTTTGTGCTAGATCTAAGTCAAGATATAAGGTAAAGGAGGACCTCGGATTGAGTTGGTGACATTGTTAGAAGAAATAAATGATCCATTAATGAAATAAACATAACAAGAAAATAAATCGGACACCATATTTACATGTTTTAATCAATCTGATATATATCCAAGGGGAGAGCAGTAAAAAATTCTATTGTAAATTAAACAATATAACAAATATTACAACTACACTCAAGTAACTTAAACATTCTTAGTGTTTCCTAATCACTAAATGCACTCAATAAATCAAATAGTATTTAACCCTCGCAATTTCTTGTGAAACAGTCTTTCTATTTCACAAAGGAATTCACGAGATCTTACTCACAAGATTTAATTGAATTTAACACTTATGTTTTTAAAAGCGTTATTCATAATAAGTCGCCTCTTGAATACTTTTCACAAAGAAGATACTTATATGTAAAGAAGAGTTAGATTTAAAATAGGAAACACATTTTCAAGAAACCAACTCCAACTAAGAGACCTTATCATTAAGCAAAGTTTACTTTTCATATTAAAACTCGATATACATTTTCAACAATCTCCACCTTCGCTCGATGTGTGAGCTACGTTTCAATTGATTTGCTAAAATCTAAACTTCTTTGCTACTTTCCCAAAAACCCTCGTGGACTCCTCAATCGCCACATGCATCTTCCGGGTACAAATCTCACTTGAATTTCACCATAACCATAGACATCATCAAAACTCCACACACCTTTAACCGCTCCATAAGAATTTTCCGACATTAACTCCTCAACCATAGATAAAGGAAAACCATCATTATATCCATATCTATCAAGAGATTGAACTGCACCTAATCAAACTTAGCAACTATAGAAATTGTTGTCTCTATTGGCTTCATCTCACTACAAGCATCTGCTTGTAAAAGTTTCTACTTGCAACTCCACTTTAAACTAAACAATGTCCGAATTCATTTATACACTGTCACAATTGCTCATATATAAATGTACTGGAGATTCGTTAAATGTAACTTCTCTACTAATAACAAGTGAATTTAATTCTAAGTACTACAACCGATAACCTTCTTATGCTGTGCATAGCCTAGGAATATGCATTTTCTTGTCTTCTTTCACTCACTCAAAGCACAAGCTGTCACGCCCCGATCCTCAGGCACGCACACATCCGTCTCACTTGGTCGATTTTATAATGCGATATCCCAGGACAATGTATCGCCGACCCTTTCATTTTTAAGCACATGCGGAAGCAATTAAAATCCCCAGACAATAAAACGATGGGATAGAAAAGCAGGGCCATATTTTTCATATTGAAATTTATAACCAAACTTTTGTACATGACATCAACTAAAGAACTTCATAACTATTCACATCAAAAAGGAGATCTCAAAATAAGATAAACTCTCACCATCCGGGCGTACTCAAGGCCCTTCTCGGGATTATCTTCTTCTTTCAAAAATCCTTCTATTCGAGTTTCACCTCCGAGTTCTCCTTCTCGATTCCTCCTCGGCTCCTCAACGGGGTCTGAAATGTTTTTCCCCAAAGCGGGATGAGACTACGTCTCGGTGAGTTCTACCCCACTAAGCCCAATTAGTAAACCATTATACTAAAGGCTGCCTAAACACGCATAGGTCGGAAAGACGTACCTTAGCATCGATCCCACCGCAAGTCAAGTACAATTCATAATAGGCACTCAAGCAATCATATCACGGATCGAAGCATCGATCAAATCGACCTAGTCGATTAAATGCCAACAAGACCACTCGCGGTCATTTCTATTCAGTCAATCAATTCACAACATCAAATCAAAGCCATGAATCACATCAAGTCACACTCAGATCGAATCATCGATCAATCGACCTAGTCGATTACAAGTCAATCAGACCATCTCATGGTCATTTCCAATAAATCGATCAATTCACAACATCAGATCAAGCAATGATCAATCGACCTAGTCGATTACACGTCATCACGACCCATGCTTGGTCGGCACATTCAATACTATCTATAAGTCCGACCATAGTCCAGGACTGCTCACTCTAAGCCGATATATAGATAGTATAGCTCACACTAAGCTGATAGGGTTAAGGTATACTGCTCTCGCTAAGCTGCCATATCACCCGTAGGCTGATATAGTATACCTAAGATATCTTTGCTCTCGCTAAGCTGACATATCGCCCGAAGGCCGATATAGTATACCCCCGATGCTCCCACTAAGCTGATAAAGTGTACTGCTCGCACTAAGCTGACATATCGCCCGTAGGCTGATATAGTACACCAGTATACTGCTCTCGCTAAGCTGACATATCACCCGAAGGCTGATATAGCATACCATCTCCACTGTCCAATATTCTCATTATTTTTTTTTATCGTACCCGATAAAATAGCCGTGTGGATACACGATCGGCTTTAGCCAAAATATTATAATTTCCTTTTTCATAATTCCCACCATTCTCTATAGCCCACCAAAACACTTTTGGTGCTGTCAACCGACACCCGGTTGTTTTCCAATCAATAATCAAAGATTATTCCATTAAAGGATAATTCTCAATTTCACAAATAATTCAATTCAGCACAAACTACAACTCGATTAAATAAACGAACTGCGCCATGACAATCGGCACGAAATTTCGGTCGTCGGCCATCTCAATCTTAATTTCTGAAAAATAATTAATTAATTAATTAATTTCGAAAATTAATTATTAAATCTTAAAAATTCCATTTAGCTCAAAATAAGGCCCAATTGAATAAACAAACTTCACCACGGTCATCAGCATAAATTTCTGGTCACGGGCCATCCCAGTTGAATTTTCAGGAAATAAATAATTAATTAATTAATTTCGAAAATTAAATAATTAATATTAAAAATTCAATTTAGCTCAAAATAAAGCCCGATTAAATAAACGGACTTCACCACAGTCATCCGCATAATATTCCGGTTCCAGACCATCTCCCTTGAATTTTCGGAAAATAAATAATTATTTAATTTAATTCCGAAAATTAATATTTAAATGCCAAAAATCCCACTTAGGCCCGAATCGCCAAATTGAGGCCCGATTAGGGGTCCGAAAATTCCCGAGACACTCCCAATAAATAGTAGACCACGTCTACTTGTTAATTGCGCAATCTATTTATCTAAATCACATCACAATTGACTAATAATTGTTAATTAATTCTAATCTAACAACCTAAACATAATTAATTAAAACTAAACCAACCTAAAGCATAATTAGCCAACTAATCCAGGATTAGTGAGATTACTCACCAAATCGCGCGCAAGTCGGATCAATCCGACGGCGGCGACGCGAGGAACGATTCTTCCCAAAGCGGGCCTCGGGTTCGGGGCCGGGAAATGGCCCAAAACGAGCCCGAACCAGCTGGAAACCCATTTCCTGCACTCTCTGTGCGCGGCTGGTTAAGGGCAAATGAGGGCGGATCCGGGGCTGGGTTGGGTCGGAAATGGACGGAGGGGCCGAACCGAACCAAGGCGAGGCTTCACGGTGGCCGGAGGAGGGGTGGACGGCTCCGGCGGAGCTCCACCAGATCTGAAACGATGCTGAAACAGAGGGCTGAACGAGGGAGAGATGGTGACACACGGAGTAGCGGCGAGGCGGCGGAGCGAGTGGCGTGCGTGGGTGGTGCGGACGGCGACCCGGCGGCGTGCGGCGAGCTGCTCTTGCGTGGCTTCTTCTTCTGCTCCTGGTTCGGTTCTGTTCGAACCAGAGGAAGGAGAGAGGGCAGAGGCGCGCGGATGGCCGCGGAGCAGCGGCGGCGGCTCCGACTTCGGTGGGCAACGACGGCGGCGAGAAGCGGCGACGAGCGGAGCTGCTTCGGCTTCTTCGGCTTCCATGGTGCCGAGCAACCGAAGAGGAAGAAAAGGGGAGGGGGTTCGTTGACGGAGGAGGAGAGAAGAAGAAGAAGAGAAAACCAATTTCTCTCCCCCCCTCTTTGGTCTTCGAATGGGCCCACCAAATGGCTGTCCTCCACTTAACTTTTCAAGCCCTAAAATACCCCTTCTAGAAGACTTTAGGTATTTTAAAATGTTGGGTCTATGGGCATACGAATTTTGCTAAGTTTTCCTTCCAATTGAGCCTTAATTCCTCTTGAATTAAATCAATTTGGCCCCCATTAATTTATCCAACACCTCATCTTTCCAATTGGTATTTTTCCTTACCAATGTAGCCCACTTGCATCCCCATGGCTTCAATTGAACGAAAATAACCCTATTTATCCAATAGAAATTAAAACCCAAAATTTTGGATGTCACAACTCTTCCCCTCTTATAAAAATTTCGTCCTCGAAATTTAAACATTTACCAATCCATAAACGAAAGGTGGGGGTATTGCCGTCTCATCGAGTCTCAGTTTTCCATGTTGATCATTTGATCTCGTGGCATTGTTTAACCACTTTGACCAAGGAGATTATCTTTGTACACAAAATCTGCTCTTTCTGAACCAACAACTGAACTGAGCTTCTCACATAAGACATTCTGTCATCCACATCTGATCTCTTTTTCTCGACTCCCTAATAAACGTTCGAACTTCAACGATTCAAAATTTCTGACAATTCTGAGCAATCTTTACTCTGACACTGATCTGACAACTGCACACACTGATTACTGAGCTGACATCATTATTCACTTTCTTTTCACCACTGAAATTCTGTACCCTCTGCTATGCACTGCTTAATAAAGAACCCTCTAAAAACTCTGCCAACTTGTAATCTCTGATCTGGATTCAAGATATAATTCATCCTCGACACTCCGTGTCGGTGAACTATCCAAGACACACACTTCGATATACCCACTTTGTGGCAAGATAGGATCTTCAATTTCTGAAATCGAATTTAGATTGGCGGTTAATTTCACTCCGACACGCTTTTAGTGTGACCTAGGCTACCGGGTAGTGTTCAGAGCTTTTTAGGACAAATGACCCGTGGTCGATTTTCTTCGAGCCACACTGAACCCATTCGACACATTGGCGACTCTCGATTGTCGTGAAAATCTCAAAGGTTCAAATACGGACACAGGGTCCCAAAACGATAGAAACATCAAATTAGTACCGGTCGATGAGAGTTTTTCCAATTTAGTGGAGTCACCCACGATCGGTCATTCATCTCAATCGAGCCGATCTATTTCTGATTTCAAATCGATTTTATATTGTGCCGCAATGATCTCTAAAGATGAGCACGGTCGAGAAGTCGATCCATGGTCGAATTCTCAAGTCTATTTGCCTTAAGGTCCTTAATAACTCACCCAGCTAGTCTAATTATCTCATGAGTGGCCAACTCAGAGAAAAACACTGTAATCGCGTCGATGAAATGCCCAATTTATCTAATCGAAATCAGAGCCGAAATCTGGATCACACACTCAAAACAAGATATAATCGAACTGTACCAAAGTGAACCAACTCCATCTATCGATCAACCACTATTCTCAAATGGTATCAGTAATCCACTGAATCTTTAGTAAGCCTATCACAATGTTCCATTGTGATATATTTCCATTCTTACTTGAGACTCTCAAGTGATGGTAAAATTCTTCCGATTCGCGTTCCACTTAATGACACTTTTGACGCTTTCAACCTGCTCAGCTGTATTTATCTTCATATCAGCTTACTAGTCTAGCTAATGTTGATTCTGATTTACTTGCACCAGCTGGTCAAAGCTGCGATACTATGGTGAACTTCCGACAAGATCTTTTCCCTGAGTGCTATACTGTCAAGTGCACTCAATTCCTCATGGAACCCGAACGTTCCACCCTCAAAAGTTTCAAAGTTAGATTCTTTCTTGCCAGTATCCTCTTATAAGATCTTTTGAACATCTCAGTCTGTCAACTAGGCGCCGATTCTAACTTGAACATTTGTTTCAATTTTGAGGGCGGCTATAAAATTTAAAAGGTAGCCCGCCTCAAATTTGAAAACCAAATTTCGAACCCTTTTTAAGTAAAGTTTATACTTTAGCCAGCCTATGTATAATCGAAGACTCTCGGCTCAACACATAAATTACTTCTTTCATTCTCCCAAGATAACACCGGATAACATCATTATAGTTCTGCCAAAATTCTGATTCACGACACTGTTTCAGTTCAACTTGTTGGGTCTCAACTGGTGGGACGGTTATACAACAATCTTCTCATGTTGTATCAATACATACCCAGTCGTTGGCAAGACACATCACTAAAGATTTCATGCTTTCCAGAGCCAAATGAAAAGTTTAGCATAAGTGCGGTAGCCTGATCTTACTGAAGCTCTGGAAACTATCCTCGTACTTGTCTATGCCAATGAATTCCTCTTCTTTCTCAAGAGGTCAAGCCCATGATGATATTGATGCTAAAAATTCTTTCACAAACCTTCCGTAGTAATCTGCCAAATCCCCACAACTTCTGATATCTGATATTGATGTCGGTCTCGGTCCATTAACAACTGATTCGATTTTGGCTGGGTTCATGAAGATTCCTTTACTTGTAACCACACGACCATTCTTAGGGGCATCTCGTGATTCTCAACACTAAATGAACACCCTATAATGTCGCTACACCACACGATCACCGTTGATCTAGATATTCTTTGAACACTCGATTTGTCAAATCTATGACAGCGGCTGGAGCGTTCGTCAAATCAAATGGCTTTACATTATTCTCACAAGGACAAAATCAAGTGCGAAATGCCGTCTTCAATATAACCTTCTTCCTGGTTCTCAATTGACAATAACCTGTCCTCAAGTCGATCCTTGAAGACATCCACACTCTTTATAACAAGTCACCCAATTAAGTTGACAATGGTTGATGCATGATTGCAATGAACCATCTTCATTTCTCTTTCCACAAAACTGATGTTCCCTAAAGTGATGCATTGATATGCATGAATTCCTCATTCATCAATCCTCACATCTGCACCATTGGTTCTATCAATTCAAACAACAACCGGTAAGAACTTTTAAAGAATGGTTCCGTTCCAGATGTTAACTCGATCGTAGTTCTATCTCTTTCTCTGGCAACGGTCTGACCACTTTTCTGGCAACACTTCCAAGAATTCTTGGACTACTGAGGAGTTCTCAATTTTTAATTCTTCAATCTGTCTTATCTAAGATCATTGCCCACTAATCTCGATAACTTCTGTCTAACAACTAGGTTACCTCAAGTGACGAGATCAAAGAAGTTAAGGACCCTTCTCAACTCTCAGTAAAACTCGGTACTTCTACATGCTCTTGGAATAAGCTGGGTTACTCTACCATAACAATTCATCACCATAAAATGCTCAAGAACCAATTCTTTCTACACTTGACGAATAAGTTATACACCAACAGCCAATCAAGTATAACTCTAGTCAATGGTTCTTTTCCTATAGCCTTAACAAACAACTGAAATTCCACACTTGCAATCCCGAGCATTCTACGGCACTATTCGATAAAATCACCTCAAAATATTCTTTCATTGAATAAGGCATAGTCGGTTCCATTCCTGTTCCTTTTGCCATCTTGCTGGCGTTCCAACGGTAATAACAGTGTTGGTGTTCTTCTTAAACCCCAACCAATAGTCCCTCACTTGATGGCCGTGCTCACTACCATCAAAGCATGTTCTATTCATTCTCGAACACAGGATTAATCCATGCATTCCTTCCATACTTTCGGCACTCATCAGGTGAGTCTTCTATCTCCTGCCAAGTGACAGCACACACTCTTTCTGGTTGTCCCATTGGTCTACTAGAACCGCTCTCGACTTCGATCTTTTCCCTGACCGATTTCCATTTCTGCCTAAACTGGATCTATACCTCAGCTCGAATGCAATGACTCACTTCTGGATCACATCTCCACTTTGGATCTCAATAAGTGAAGCGACAACGGCAGTTGCAACACTAACGGCAGTTCGATCCTGAGCCTCCTGGCTCATCCAATTCCCAAGGAACACTAGCATCAGAACGATCCTATCAAACTTAGGATCATTCGACGCTGCTACACTAGTACCAACCTGCGGTGGTACTCTTATACTCGAGCTGGCCAAAGCCAACACTCTGTCACAACCACCTCGGGTACCGACCTTTGTCAGCGCATTATCCCGAGTCACAGAGGACATTGTCCTCTTACTAGGAGTTCTCAGCTCCTGCTCGCTCATGGTTCAGTCTTTATACTGAAACCCGTCTTCCAAACCCACAATGGATTAGAAGATGAGCGATCCACACACAACAAACAATTCTAGCATCCAGCTAACACAGACATGCACCAGTATGAATTTAAAGGCATTTCCTACTAACTATCCCATGGTCAACGCTCCTTATCACTCCAATCTTCAACTTCGCTCTGATACCACTTAAACCGGATGTCACGCCCGATCCTCGGCACGCACACATCCGTCTCACTTGGTCGATTTTATAATGCGATATCCCGGGACAATGTATCACCGACCATTTCATTTTTAAGCACATGCGGAAGCAATTAAAATCCCAGACAATAAAACGATGGGATAGAAAAGCGGGGCCATATTTTTCATATTGAAATTTATAACCAAACTTTTGTACATGACATCAACTAAAGAACTTCATAACTATTCACATCAAAAAGGAGATCTCAAAATAAGATAAACTCTCGGCCATCCGGGCCGTACTCAAGGCCCTTCTCGGGATTATCTTCTTCTTTCAAAAATCCTTCTATTCGGTTTCACCTCGAGTTCTCCTTCTCGATTCCTCCTCGGCTCCTCAACGGGGTCCTGAAATGTTTTTCCCCAAACTAGGATGAGACTACGTCTCAGCGAGTTCTACCCCACTAAGCCCAATTAGTAAACCATTATACTAAAGGCTGCCTAAACACGCATAGGTCAGAAGACGTACCTTAGCATCAGATCCCACCTACAAGTCAGTACAATTCATAATAGGCACTCAAGCAATCATATCACGGATCGAAGCATCGATCAAATCGACCTAGTCGATTAAATGCCAACAAGACCACTCGCGGTCATTTCTATTCAGTCAATCAATTCACAACATCAAATCAAAGCCATGAATCACATCAAGTCACACTCAGATCGAATCATCGATCAATCGACCTAGTCGATTACAAGTCAATCAGACCATCTCATGGTCATTTCCAATAAATCGATCAATTCACAACATCAGATCAAGCAATGATCAATCGACCTAGTCGATTACACGTCATCATCACGACCCATGCTTGGTCGGCACATTCAATACTATCTATAAGTCCGACCATAGTCCAGGACTGCTCACTCTAAGCTGATATATAGATAGTATAGCTCACACTAAGCTGATAGGGTTAAGGTATACTGCTCTCGCTAAGCTGCCATATCACCCGTAGGCTGATATAGTATACCGGTATACTGCTCTCGCTAAGCCGACATATCGCCCGAAGGCCGATATAGTATACCCCGATGCTCCCACTAAGGCGATAAAGTGTCTTTGCTCGCACTAAGGCGACATATCGCCCGTAGGCTGATATAGTACACCGATATCTTTGCTCTCGCTAAAGTGACATATCACCCGAATTTGATATAGCATACCATCTCCACCATCCAATATTCTCATTATTTTTTTTATCGTATTCGATAAAATAGCCGTGTGGATACACGATCGGCTTTAGCCAAAATATTATAATTTCCTTTTTCATAATTCCCACCATTCTCTATAGCCCACCGAAACACTTTTGGTGCTGTCAACCGACACCGGTTGTTTTCCAATCAATAATCAAAGATTATTCCATTAAAGGATAATTCTCAATTTCACAAATAATTCAATTCAGCACAAACTACAACTCGATTAAATAAACGAACTGCGCCATGACAATCGGCACGAAATTTCGGTCGTCGGCCATCTCAATCTTAATTTCTGAAAAATAATTAATTAATTAATTAATTTCGAAAATTAATTATTAAATCTTAAAAATTCCATTTAGCTCAAAATAAGGCCCAATTGAATAAACAAACTTCACCACGGTCATCAGCATAAATTTCCGGTCACGGGCCATCCCAGTTGAATTTTCAGGAAATAAATAATTAATTAATTAATTTCGAAAATTAAATAATTAATATTAAAAATTCAATTTAGCTCAAAATAAAGCCCGATTAAATAAACGGACTTCACCACAGTCATCCGCATAATATTCCAGTTCCAGACCATCTCCCTTGAATTTTCGGAAAATAAATAATTATTTAATTTAATTCCGAAAATTAATATTTAAATGCCAAAAATCCCACTTAGGCCCGAATCGCCAAATTGAGGCCCGATTAGGGTCCGAAAATTCCCGAGACACTCCCAATAAATAGTAGACCACGTCTACTTGTTAATTGCACAATCAATTTATCTAAATCACATCACAATTGACTAATAATTGTTAATTAATTCTAATCTAACAACCTAAACATAATTAATTAAAACTAAACCAACCTAAAGCATAATTAGCCAACTAATCCAGGATTAGTGAGATTACTCACCAAATCGCGCGCAAGTCGGATCAATCCGGCGGCGACGCGAGGAACGATTCTTCCCAAAGCGGGCCTCGGGTTGGGGCCGGGAAATGGCCCAAAACGAGCCCGAACCAGCTAGAAACCCATTTCCTGCACTCTCTGTGCGCGGCTGGTTAAGGGCAAATGAGGGCGGATCCGGGGCTGGGTTGGGTCGGAAATGGACGGAGGGGCCGAACCGAACCAAGGCGAGGCTTCACGGTGGCCGGAGGAGGGGTGGACGGCTCCGGCGGAGCTCCACCAGATCTGAAACGATGCTGAAACAGAGGGCTGAGCGAGGGAGAGATGGTGACACACGGAGTAGCGGCGAGGCGGCGGAGCGAGTGGCGTGCGTGGGTGGTGCGGACGGCGACCCGGCGGCGTGCGGCGAGCTGCTCTTGCGTGGCTTCTTCTTCTGCTCCTGGTTCGGTTCTGTTCGAACCAGAGGAAGGAGAGAGGGCGAGGGCGGCGGACGGCCGCGGGAGCGGGCGGCGGCGGCTCCGACCCGGTGGGCAACGACGGCGGCGAGAAGCGGCGACGAGCGGAGCTGCTTCGGCTTCTTCGGCTTCCATGGTGCCGAGCAACCGAAGAGGAAGAAAAGGGGAGGGGGTTCGTTGACGGAGGAGGAGAGAAGAAGAAGAAGAGAAAACCAATTTCTCTCCCCCCCTCTTTGGTCTTCGAATGGGCCCACCAAATGGCTGTCCTCCACTTAACTTTTCAAGCCCTAAAATACCCCTTCTAGAAGACTTTAGGTATTTTAAAATGTTGGGTCTATGGGCATACGAATTTTGCTAAGTTTTCCTTCCAATTGAGCCTTAATTCCTCTTGAATTAAATCAATTTGGCCCCCATTAATTTATCCAACACCTCATCTTTCCAATTGGTATTTTCCTTACCAATGTAGCCCACTTGCATCCCCATGGCTTCAATTGAACGAAAATAACCCTATTTATCCAGTAGAAATTAAAACCCAAAATTTTGGATGTCACACAAGCAACCAATTATTCTAATAAGAGAATAACCAGCAACATTACCTAACCAAATTTCTTCAAGAATCCAACCTCTAATTGCAGTTGATGGGGATATATTTGCTAGGTAACTCATAGTACCAATCACATCCGCCAAGAATCTCCTAGCCATTCCAGCACTAGAGTGTAATACATTGCGGTTCACTAACACCAATGTAGTACCTCACTATGCCTTCTTCAAGCATAATCTATTTAATAGCTCCAACTAGTACTCTGTTGTTGACACCTGAATTTTTACCAACAAATTTAATAAGTTTCGAAACCCGAGACTTGGGATTCTTAATTGTGATAGGGCCCGATTCTCAATCAAAAAGAGTTATTTACATGTCTTTATAACTCTACTTGTCTGTAAATACATATAACATCTCATTTCATATGCATTTTAGTGTCATTTAGTCAAAACATCAAAGTTTCACTTTTAGATTGACCTTTTGGTCAAACCCTAAACCCTAAAAAGTCGATTGTTGATCAAAATTTGGCAAATCATGTAAAAATCACAAATAAGTGTCAATTTGATGTTTACATGTACAATTAGGCTTTTACACTTCAAATTTTCATAAAATAATCAAAGGTTGACTTTTTCAATCAAGCTAAAGATTTGACCTTGGATTCAAAACAATGAAAAATTCATTAATTTCTAGACATGTTTTATTTGGCTTCTTCTAAAATTTGATTGAGGAGAGCAGTATAAAATTCCATTGTAGATTTGATCGAGGGACCATAATCAATCAAGATTTCAAGCCCTATTTCAAAATTCCAAGCTCAAATGGGCCATTGATCATCAATCAAGTACAAGTTTAAGGCCATGGTTAACTTTTTTCACTGAAGTCAAAGAGCACTAGAAATATAATTAGGCCAAGCACAACTCAATTTCAATATCAATTATTACAAGATTATGACAATTTGAGCATGAAACAACGGTTGGGGACCTTGGGTCAAACTCGAGTCAACCTGCTTAAGTCCAATTGGGTCCAACCCATTAGATCGAACCTAATTGGGCCATTCAACCTATTGGGCCAAAAAATTTCAAGCCCACCAGCCCACTAACATGGCCAATTGGCCTCTCTCACTATATCACATATTTACCAAATTGCCACTCTTCTAAATTTATCTAAATATCATGTCATATCATCAATCTAGGTGCACTCTCATCTTGGCCATTCAATCTCATCTAATCGTAGCCATGGATGGTGTCATGCCACTCATATGTGCTTGAGCAAGAGCCGATAGGGTCCTTTCTTAGCCATTAAGGAATAAACCTTAGCCATTAGATTAAATATTGACATGTAGGGCTAAGATTAATTAATTTTAAAATTTCCCCTCCAAATTTCCCTCTCTAATTCCCTCTCTTACTTCACTTTGGCTAGCCATAAGGTCACAAGAACAAAAAAAATTGAACAAAAGCTTAAACTCTCTCTCTCTCTCTCTCTCTCTCTCTCTCTCTCTCCATGGCTTCCTTCCTCCCGGTGTTTGCCGGCTGAATTATGCCCTCTTGCTGCCAATCCCAACGTGCAACCACTTTCCCCGACGTGTCCTTGAATCGTTTGTGGTGACCCATGGTTGTCACCAAAATCTCACTGATTAGGCCGGTTTTCCATTGTTGTTTGCCGACGGTCTCAATTAAGAGCACTAGGCTCCTAATGACAATTTTGTATGATCGTCTAATGACTTTGATTCAGCTATAGCTTCAATCTTTAAGATAATTATCAAGGAAAGAAGTAATGAAATTGAGTAGTTATTAATAGATAAAGCTAGTTCAATTTCCGCAAAATAAAAGTAAATCGCTTTGTTAGATTACCTAGGACTTCAATCCTTACTTGGCCAAATTATCCTAGATGAACATCGCTGTTGATTTTGATTATTTCATTTTTTTTCTTTTTTGGCATGGTATGATTTGCTTGATCAATTCCATAATTATCATGATATGGCCGAAATTTCTAAGATGACGGTGAATGTGATTAGGATCAAGTTTGGTTGATTTTGGTGATGATTTCTTGAAGTTTTCATGAGTTAATTGGGTAATATTTTTAGTTCATTGAAGTTGAATGCATGAAGGCATGATTCAATGTTCTTTAGGATGAGTTTTTTTTGGGGGGGGGGGGGGGGGGGTTCAAAAAAAAACCAATTCATTAAAGAACAAGTACTAGTTGAACAAAGATAGTCAATTTGTAAACATAATGAGTCCCATAGGGGTTAGGGAGGCTTAGAAAGCCAGTATGGAAGTGTTATGTCCTTCCTAGAGGTGAACGGCCAATAGAAAAAACTAATGGATTACTAAGCCCAAAGACCTAGCACGGACTCTTACAAACCCTACCAATCGCAATATGGTACTCAAATTTATCAATTTAATCATGCAATCTTATTTAATTATGAGTCCACTAATCAATTAAGGTTGATTAGAAACCCATCTATAGACTAGAGATTTGCTAGAATAATGTAATGTCCTTTTGGTACATTTTCTCTTTATTTTCAAAACCATTTTGTAAGCAATCTAGATTGATTCTAAATGACCAACATACAAACATGATCATGCGGATGCGCAATGATCATGCGGATGCGCAATCAATAATTTAATAACCAATAATCAAAGCACTAAATAAATTGCTCAAATAGGGCAAGAACCTAAATACCTCAAGCAAGCAAAGCAAAACCTTATTAAGGTTAATTTTCAAATATGTACAATGTATTAATTATTAATGCATGTCTAGCATAAACATTATTTCTAAATGCTTATGGACTTCTAATATAATCTCTCTTTTTTGGAGATTTTTTAGTTGTGAAAATTAAATATGCTAAGCATGAGATGCAATTTTAACTCTAAATTTGACCTAATTCTAATGATGGGCAAAAATTATAAACTATACTAACATGGCATGCAATTTTGACTATATATACCTATTATGCGATCACTAAATGTCTTGAAAAGTAGGGAAAGTTCCAAATAAGGACCCGAAGTTGACCAATTTTCTCAAATAAAGACTCGAAATGAATTTTTGTGTTAGATAAAGATATAAAATAGACCCATTGTCTCAAATAAGGACCTTAAGTGGTTGAATCAATTCCAAATAAGAGCCTGAGCTTGCTGGTCAGCCAAATATTCGCTGGCTATCAAGCATGTAACATTTCCGATGACCGAGTTTGGGTAATTTTGTTGAAAAAAATATAGGGAAAATTAACAAATCCTAAAACATAAACAAAAAAAAACCCTAGGTTTTCTATGATCTTCATATTCCTTGTACCCATACTCTGCAAAGTCAAAGATCAAAGTTCTCCCCATTCCTTGTACCCATCCTCCACAAAGTCGAAGACCCAAATTCTCCGCCGGTTGAGGCACAAATTCAAAAAAAAGAAAAAAACCATATGCTTCTTTCTTTGTTTGCGGAGACCCAAATTCTCCGTCGGTTGAGCAAGGTGAGGAGTGACGAGAATCGAGTCGTGATGATGATCGGGCATCGATCTGGTTGAGGAGCAACGGGGAGAAGAAAGAAGAAAATGTAAACATCTAAATGAATAACCTAAACTTAATTAATTCAGAATTTTCTCTTTTTTTTTCCAATCACAAATTTCTGACAAAATTGCCCCTATTTTAATCGCCGGAAAATGTCTACCGGTGAGCTAAGGTATAGAGATTAACTTGATCACTCCGGGTCTTTATTTGACACAAAATTCACTTCAGATCCTTAGTTTAGTTGAAACAATTGGTTCACTACGGGTCCTTATATGACACAAAGTTCACTTTGGGTCCTTATTTAAGAAAATAGATTCACTTTGGATCCTTATTTGGAATTTTCCCTGAAAAGTATGACTGCCATGGATGGTGACATGGCTATGACATGGCATAACAACGTCGAAAACATAATGACATGGCAAGATGACATAGCATAATGATGTTACAAATATGTATGCATCCTATTCTATATGATATGCACATGTTATTATTATACATTTTTGAATAAAATTCGAAATAAATAAATATTAAAAAGAAACTATCTAAAGTGAAAGATTATCCAACTCAAATGAGGAAATAAATTAAATTAAATCCTCTTCAATTTTGGAATTTTATCCTAAATTACTAGATATTATCTTAACATGCAATTTCAATTAGGAAATAATCTATCCTAATGGGCAATGTAATCTTTTTTTTATATATGTATTTTTTTTAGCATAGTAGAACTTACTATGTTAAAGCATGTAATATAAACCCTCATCAAAATATTCACCGAGATTAAAAAAATCAAAATAATCAAAAAAAAATTATCCGACGACTTGCAGGTCAAACTAATGATTATTACGATTTTATATGGAAACTCTTGTGATTGGATAATGCCTAACAATGTTACCAAATCACGGTTAGAATCAAATAATTCAAATTTGGCAATAAGATATTAGAATTGGAATCGGCTAAGGGCATTACCTATTTTAACGTATCTGTTTCCAAGAGGTGGACCGGCAAAGGAAAAGGTAATAATACGGGGGCACGGTGGTGGCCGTTCAGTCCGATGGGTCACTGGCAAAGGAAGGTTGAAATCAACTGGCAATGGCCAGCTGTAAGGGGGCTGCTGGAGACATGCCTGTAGACCTATAAAGGAAAGATAAGTCTCGGTGGCAGGTTTGTTGGCGCATTATCCAAAGTTGGGATTGCAAGATGGCTTAGCGTGCCGTGTCAAAGACCGCTTACATTCTTAAAAAATCAATTCAAAAGTCAACCTTTGATATTCTTGTTAAAATTTGAAATTGAGATGCACCATTGACTCTAAAATCTAACTTCATAGGGATGAAGGAAAATGTAACAATCTCTAAGCCCATTACCCAACATTGCCTTGTTAAAAGTGACAAGGTCTTTGAAATCAAGTCCCCTGCTATCTTTCCCGGTTTTTAATACACATCACATTTCTTCCTAATGGATCTCGAACTGGACATATTTTGTTTCCAACAGAATGAGGCAATTTTCTGCTTGACAGCTTTACAAACCAAGAAAAGCATCTTAAATATAGATATGGTGTGTCGAGGCAGCTTGAACCACAGTTTCAATCAAAATCTCCTTTCCAACTTTAGACGCCAGTTTCTCTTTCAACTCTTCTAACCGATGAGTGCCTAGTGCTCCCGTTATTGTATGAAGGTTTGCAAACAAAACAAGAAGATGCAGTTAAACAGTGAAGTATGAAAGAAGAGAAACAACAGTAAAGAGCTAGTTGTTTATAGTGTAGAAAAAGTAGCCCGGATAAGACTTTGAGCAAACTTATCATCAGGTATCGTTATAGCAAAAGGGTAATGTGAATTAGAAATGACTAGGAAGACCGAGACAAACCTGGACGTAGCCACATTGAACCCCTAGTAGCTTGACCAAATCGTCCACAAGAACGTAGAAGATATCAACTTGTGAAACAAGGCGCCAAAAAAAAAAAAAAAAATCAAACTGCGTTAATATATGCAGATTTCACCCCCCTTGAGACCTCAACCAAGAGACTACTAGAGAATGGTGGATCCTAGTGCCAAATTAATCTAAAATCACCCCAGAAACGTGTGTGAGACCTTACCCTACGAGAAACATCCATCGTGGAGATCAGTATACTTGCGACTAAACATAACGAAAGACCTGAAAAGACAATTTCTTCTTGCCTTTGTCATTTACAATACTAGCAAAGAGAACTACTCTCCACTAGCCAAATCGATCATCTCTTCACCAAGGATATCAACTTACCAAGAAGTCTTTTGCATTTTGTGAAAAGATACTAACCTTGCTCGCTTACAATGTCACAAACAAAATATGCTTCCTTTCTCTGCTAATAATCGGTAAAAAGAATGAATCAGACAAGAAAGAAACGCACTATCTCCAAAAAACAGCATAGACGCTACTCCAGCGTAGATGCCTGCCAGTGATATGAAGTTCTTCACCTGTTCCACAAATAGAGAAAAAAAGCCTGCTCTGTTAGAATAGTTAACAAAAGCACTCTGTAGAAGTAATTTTGCTTCTAACGAATGGAGAGATAAGGATTGAAGAATTTAAGAGAATGAGTTGGTATTTGAATAACAAAGCAAATTTTCAGATAGGTAGCTGGTGTCAAAGAAACAAAAGAAAAAAAAAATAGTCCAGGGAAACAAGCCTTTCTCTATTGTCCACTTAGTCAAATAATACACAAGCAGGAAGCCATATAACTTTGTTTCTTTTCTTTTTTCCTTTCTTTGATCTCCTTTTGTTCCCACATTTACTTGGACCGGAGCGTCAATATTGACAAAACAATGAAATTGACTTTTCTCTTCCGTTGGTCGATTAACCTTTTGCTTTCCATTACCCTCACGTAGCTGCCGCCGCCACCACCACGACGGTCTCGCTTGCTCGCTGCCGTCCCCCGCCCCACCCACGCCGCACTCGCCATCATCTCTTTAGGGCTCCACCTCGTCAACGGGCAGCCCCGTCGCCGCCGGTTGTCCGTCGCTATTCAGGTGATCTGCTGCGAGCTCCTTTCCCGATGGTCTGACCGGTTGTTAGAGTTGATTCTTGGTGGGTAGGGGTGCCTTCTACTCCTCTTCGAAACCCACAAAGAGTTTTTACCTGGTACGTCCTCCTCTTTGGGCCGAATGGCTGATTTCGGTTAGGGTTTTCGTGCCCTGTTTTGCTATTTTTCACAATCTGTGGAAATGATGTCTAAGGCGAGTTTGGCCCGTAATGTTGGGGTTGGGCTGAGTTCTCGAAGCCCCTCCCATCCTGTTTTAGACCGTTCAACTCAGGATGGTTCTTCGAAGTTAGGTGCAAGATGTGAGGATGCGGCCGATGCTGCTGCGAGGGATGGCCCTCAGCTGAATCATCCCCCTACTGGTCCATCTGGTCTGAGAGGGAGGAGGCATGATAGATCAGCCTCTTAAAGGCCTCAACAGGGTAAAGACTCTGGCAAACCCGCTCCACGCACTTGGGCTGCTATTGCTAAGGTTGTGGAGAAGGGATACGATCTTGAGTATTTCCCTCCGTCGTTTTTTAATGACAAACTTGTAGTGGAGATGACTGATGATGAGGTTGAGGCGGTTGACCCTAAGCTACTTGACTGTCTTGTTGGATACTTTGTTGGTAGACAATTATCGTTCAAAACTACTGAAACAATGCTAAAGAACGCATAGGGACCTAATCTTGCTGAAGTTATGTCTAATGGAAAGGGATTTTTCTTCCTCCACATTCCAGATGGAGAGTTTCGTCGAAAGGTGTTGGAAGGGGGGCACATTATGATTGCCAGTCCAGCAATGGAAGCCTACCATTGAGCTGAAGAAAGATGCTCATCTTACTGTGCCGGTGTGGGTTAGGTTGAACAACCTCCCGCTCGTGTTCTGGTCTGCCCAAGCAATCAGCAAAGTTGCCAGTGTTTTAGGGAGACCTCTCTTCATGGATTAGCAAACAAGCCAGCTAAAGATGGTTGCGTTCGCTTGAGTTTGTGTTGAGATTATCGCTAACCAACCTTCTTGCGACTCTATTGAGATTACTCACAAAGGTGAATCGTGTATGGTGGGAGTTGAATATGAGTGGAAACCTGTCTTGTTCGATGTGGCATTTTTAGCCATAAATGTGGCCCTCCTCTAGCTCGACCTCCTATTGTGGGAGCTGCTTGACAGCATCAGGGTCCTCAATCTCAAGCCCCTTCGACCTTAGCTATCTCCCTTAATCTCCCGCCTCCAGCTCCTAAGGCGTTTATTGTTTAGCGAGGATAGGTCGTAGCTATTGCTGATAATCCTTTGTTTGATAGCAAAACTGTTGGTGCGACTTCTGGGGGAATCTCTCCTTGTCTAAAAGATGCTGCACCTCCAGTTGATGTCCCTATTCCACCTTTTAAAGGTGGCATTGAATGCTCTGGCATAGCCTTCGACTGCAGTTCCTGCTGCTGTTTTGTTTCAACAGGATGTTGATCCTCGTTAGAAGTAGGTGAAAGGTAAGAAAATCAAGCCCATTTCTGGTAAGGATGCAGCATCTCTCCAGTTGGCTCCTCTTTCGAAAGGGGGCCAATCTCTAAAGCTGAAAGGTCCTGCTCTTGAGAAGGCTGGACCTCGCAAGCCTCCTACAAATTCAAAGAAATCCTTGAAGATTGGTGATGGTCCAGCCCCCAGGTTGAGACAATAGCTGTCCCAACTTCCTTGGTGTTTTGGGGTGGCTTGGAGGATGAGATTGTAGCACCAAGTGCTTATGACGGATCCGATGATGAGGACCTCCTTTCGGTTGGTGATCATCCTCAGGCTTCTCCCCCTTGGCTGTTGCCACACTTGCCCGGAAATCTCAAGCTCCATTGAAGAACACTTCAAACCTTGGTGAAGGGCGTCCAACGATGGGGGTGGTGGTTGAACCTCCGTCCTTGGTGCATAATTCTAGCTTGGGTGATGAAATAACTGGCTATTTGGATGATGATGTACTACTCTCTTTCTGTTGTTCTTCTCCGAAAGCTCTAAAGCTCATTGAAAAGACGGAATCCCTACAAGACAAACTTTTAAAGATGCATCCCGATACGCCCCCTTCAGTATTGCCTCCCCTGGCCTTTGGTCGGCGTAAGAACACTAAGAAGAGGTAACTCTTCTCCCTTTCTATGTAAATAGGTATATGAAATATAAGGAGCCTAATGGGCCCCATTAGATGTGCGGAAGTTCGGAAATTTGTTTCTTTAAATAATCTAAGCTTAGTTGGGTTGTTGGAGACGAAAGTTCCCGATTCCCTTTTCAATTCTATTTCCTTGTGCCTTTTAATGGGTTGGAATTGGGTTGCGAACCACGAGTATTCTCCTATAGGTAGAGGTAGAATTTGGGTAGGATGAAACCCGGAGTTTGTTACATTTGAAGCTTTTTCTATCAATGCTCAAGCTATCCATGGCCACATGCAGTCTTTACTGTTGGGTCTTTCTTGTTGTATTTTGGTGGTTTATGGTGAGCATACCTTTATCCGTTGTCGGCCTCTATGGGACGACCTTGTACACATGAATAATATTATGGAGGACTTTGCTTGGTTGGTCACTGGGTATTTTAATGCAATCAAAGATCCATCTAACTGAGTTGGGGGAGCTTTTAATTGGATCCCTTGCTTTGACAAATTCTGGCTTTGTCTAGAACAAACTGAATTGGAGGACTTGAGGTATGTTGGACTTCGGTACACTTGGTCTACTTCCTCAAGAGCCGGAAGAAAAATGAGAAAAATTGATCAGGTTTTGGTAAATGCAAAATGGAACCATGTCTTCTCCTTTTCCGAAGCTTCTTTTATAAACTCGGGTATTTCTAACCACTCCCCCATGGTTGTCAGAGTTCTTAACCCAGTTTTTAGAAAAAAGCCTTTTAAATTCTTTGAGTTCTAGATGATACACCTTGCTTTTACTTCCATTGTTTGGCAAGTTTGGGAAAGCCCGGTGATGGGGCATCCCATGTTTATACTTATGTGCAAGTTAAAAATGTTGAAATGGCGTCTCAAAGATCTCAATAGAGAGGCTTATTCTGATATCTCTAAGAGAACTGCTATTGCTCCAGAGGCCCTTCGAGTTACGCAGCTTGGCCTTCAGCAAGACCTAGGTAGTATCACCCTTGCTGAGTTGGAGAAATCTCGGCGTCGTTAGTTTGTGGAGTTATGTTCTCAAGAGGAGTCTTTTTACAAACAGAAATCAATAGTGAGATGGCTCCAGCAAAGTGATCAAAACACCAAATTTTTTTTTCATCATTCGATTAAAAGAAGACAACTTAGAAACAAGATTCTTTCGGTGAAGGATCCCACTAATTCTCTCATATCGGACCCTGCCTTGGTGCCTCCTGTTTTTTTTTTCCTATTTCAGCAACCTCTTGATGCCTCCGACTGCCCTCTCAAAGCCTTTGTTGCCAGAGCTAAAGGCGTTCATTCGACGGCCTCTTTCTGTCGACCAAGTTGGTGTTCTATCTCGCCCAATTATTGACACCGAGATCCGCGATACTGTTTTTTCTCTGGACCGTGGTAAAGCCCCTGGACTAGATGGTTTTACAGTTGAATTCTATAAGAGCAATTGGCATTTGGTGGGGCCTTTGGTAGTTGAGGCGGTGAAGGACTTCTTCTCCTTAGGCCGGTTGCTGAGAGAGGTAAACAACACAATCTTAACCTTGGTGCCAAAAATTCCTAATGTCTGTGGGGTTTCTAATTTCAGGCCTATAGCTTGTTGTAACACAATATATAAGATCATCACTAAGATATTGGCCAATCGCCTTGTTGCTGTATTGAATGACCTGATAAGCCCTCCTCATAATGCCTTTGTGAAAGGTAGGAGAATCACGGATAATATTCTCCTAACTTAGGAGCTATTTGCAAGTTTCCACCTCTTCCCTTATCTTCCTAAATGTGCAATTAAGGTGGACTTCCAAAAGCATATGACACAATGGATTGGGACTTTCTGGAGCTTACTCTTTTAGCTTTTGGTTTTCCCAAAAAGATGATCAAACTCATCATGGTTTGTGTTCGCACCCCTAAGTACTCCATAGCTATCAATGGCGAGCTTCATGGCTTCTTTTCAGGCGGACGAGGACTTCGGCAAGGGGACCCTATGTCCCCTTACCTTTTTACCCTGATAATGGAGATTTTCTCGGGTATCTTGGTTTCTCACACAGCTCATAAGGACTTTAAATACTTTTAGAGGTGTAAACCTGTGAAGCTTTCCCATCTCTTCTTCGCTAATGATGTTTTCCTTTTTTCTCGAGCTAATTGGGCTTCGGTGACTATACTCAAGAGAGGGCTTGACATCTTTTCCTCTTGGAGTGGCTTATTGCCTAAAAAAAATAAGAGTTAAGTTTTTATGGCGGGAGGCTCTCCTACTCTGCGAAGGCATATTCTTCTCACCTTGGGTTTTCAGGAAGGGAAGCTTCTAGTACGCTATCTAGGAGTCCCAATTATTTCTTCAAGGCTTGGTAAAACGGACTGTATTGCACTTATTGACTGGATCATAGCCAAAGTTCAGACTTGGGCTCAGCGGTTTCTTTCATTTACTGGAAGACTCCAGTTGATCAAGTTAGTACTCCACTCTATTCAGGCTTTCTGGGCCAGTGTGTTTACTCTTCCTGCTTCAGCTATTGATCGTATTGAATGTATTTTGAGACAATTCCTCGGAAAGGCCCATCCCTAGGGGGGGGGGGCAAAAGTTTCTTGGGAATATGTTTGTGTTCCTAAGAAGGAAGGTGGTTTGGGTATTTGTAGATTAAAGGAGCGTAATAAAGTTGACATGCTTAAGTATATTTAGGTTTCATTTACTGACAAAGAATCCCTTTGGTGTCGGTGGATCCACACCAATTTCTTAAAAATGGATCACTTTTGGGTTTCCTCCATCTCCACCGTATGTTCTTGGGCTTGGAGGAAAATTCTCCAGTTGAGAAGAGACTTTAGGGCTTCTTTTTTGTGGAAACTGGGTGATGGTCATTCGATCTCGCTTTGGTATGACAATTGGCATTAGGAAGGCCCTTGGAGCCTCATTTTTCCAAACTCTCTTATTGCTACCTCGGGACTTACTAGACAAGCAACAGTAGCAGATTTACTTTCGCCTGAGGGCTGTGCTTTCAAGACTCTTTTGGAATCTTGGGAGTTTGCCTTGCCAGTTCTCCCTCAGACCCCTGATCATTTCTATTGGCGCGAGTCTTCTGATGGTGCCTTTTTGGTAGCCTCAACTTGGGAGGCGATAAGGACCAAAAAGAATCGGGTTCCTTGGGCTCGTTTTACTTGGAATAATGCTATAGCCCCAAGGTTTCAATTTAACCTTTGGCTGATTATCAAGAACAAATTGCCTACTCAGGCTTTTCTCATTTCCATTGGAAGAATTGATTTTGAATTATGTGCTTTTTGCAATTGTATCCCAAACTCTATTGATCATCTCTTCTTTGATTGTCATGTTCCTACGACACTTGCTTCCTTTTGGGCCAGAAGATGTAATCTTCCATGGCATAACATAACTTGGGTGGAAAATCTCCTTTGGGCATTGAAATTCCTGTCGGGTAATGACTTCTTTCACTCTATCACTCATTTTTCTTTTGGGGCCTTATGTCCGTGGTATACCAAAAATAACTCATGGCCATGTGTTTTATAAGTAGGAGTCTATTGATTTATGATTTCAACATTTATGGCCAAGTGAATAAGAATGATCTGGTATTTATATAAATGGATAATTATGTTGTTGGAAACACGTCCTATGTCCATGTGAGACCAAGGATTTTATTTGATGAGGAAATTATGTTTTTGGCCATGAATTTTATAAGTTGGATTTTATTAAACTATGTTACAAAGTATTATGGCCATTTAAATTTGTAATTTGGTACCTTGTATAAGTGGGATTAAGATGGATTATCAAAAGTAAATATGGGCCATTTAAGTTTGGACCTTAAGCCCAAGTGTGTTGGGCCTAAAGTGGGCCAAGAGGCCCGGCCCAAGGAGCCCATAAAGTGGTCAACCAAGCTGGCCCAAGCCCAGCCCATTGAAGGCCCATCATGTGCATGGCAAAAATGCCAAGTGGCAAGAAAAACTTGCCAAGTGTTGCCCCTTTGTAACCAAGTGTCCCTCCATGCAAAAATGGGAGCATGCAAGGGTTTTAATTTGACTAAAAGGAAAAGGGGGAGGAGGATTTCAACCAGAAGAGAGAGAAGAGAGAGAGAGAGAGAGAGAGAGTACCGTCCAAAGAGAGGAAGAGAGGAAGAGGAGACGCCATTGAGCCCGCCTAGTCCCACCGTCGTTCTTGCTGTGTTTTCCTTTGATTTGAGGCAAGTGAAGTCCTAAAACCTACTCTTTGCATTGCTGCGTGTATGTGTAGTAGATGGTAAGTCTTGGTTGTGGTAGATGGGATGAGATTTTGGAGCTTTGAAGAGAGATTCGTTGGTCATGCAAGCTGATTTCTGAAAGACCAGTCCGACTGTCCATGAGTTTGTGTGTTGTATGTGACTTTTTAGTTGGAATCTTGTTTCAACCTCTCCATGAAATTTGTAGAGAACATCTTGAAGTATGACATACTAAAATTTGAGACAAAATGGACAAGTATTGAGGGATGAAACCCTTTTTTTACGAAAACATTAGATCTGGAAACTGTTGTGTTGACCTCTTGGTGATTTCGTGTGTTGCATGTGACTTTTTAGTTGGAATTTCACTTTGACCTCTTCATGAAAGTTGTAGAGAAAATCTTGAAGAATAACATAATAAAATTTGAGATAAAAAGAACAATTTTTTCTTGGTGAAACGATTTTCCTTTGGAGAAACTAGATCTGGAATTCGTCGTGATCACCTTCAGTGGTTTCGTGGTCTGTAAAGTAACCTTCTTGTTGAAATTTCACTTCGATTTCTTAACAAAATTTGTAAAGGACATCCTGAGGTTTAACATATAAAAAATTTAGATAAAATCAACAAGAATAGGTAGGTGAAATCGTGGTTTTTCAGAGGTAGTTAGATCTGGAAATTTCGGTACTAAGAACAGAAGATTTAACCACCTATATTTAATTACCTAGGACGAATCTGACTTTGATTCCTTCATGAAAAATATACCTTGGGGTCTTGACTACCACATAGTCTAGTTTCATGATTTTTTTGAAGGCCATTAGGGTATTTAATCTGATATGCTTCTAAAACCATGTAATCTGATGTGTTCGGACTTTGTCAGTTTCAATGCGTGGGCTATATCGTTTTGTATGAGGTTCTTTCAGAAATGTGTTCTTCATGAAATATTTCTATTTATGTATTCCCTACAACATATTCAAATATCGTAATTTTTGAAGTTCATTTTCCTATTTAACCAAAAATATTTCAAAAACTGTGCAAGTTGAACTGTTAGAATAGTAGTGTTGTGATGCATGGTCTGTACCGAATTATATGGGGATCTTTTGGTGTAGTGTTCTGCATGAAATATTTTCCTTTATGTCTTGACTATCACATGTTTGAATTTCATAATTTTTTAATGTCATTTGGGTATTCAATTAAAATGTTTTCTAAAACTGTGCAAGCTGGATAGTGCGAATTTCAAAAGCTGTAATGCATGGACTATTCTGTTTTGTATGAAATGCTGGTGGTGTTGTTTTCTTCAGTAGATAAATGCCTCTAGATCTCGTCTATGATGTGTCAAATTTTCAGAATTTATTAATGCCATTTACTAATTTTTCTGGAATTTTAATTGAAGGAATGCATTCTGATTTATTCGAAAAATTGATGTGTTTTGAAAAATAAATGAATTTATCCATGTGATGGAATACCTTGAGTAGTTGATTTTGCTGCATATGTGATGGCATATGGCATGTCATATGACATGAAAAGTTGGTTAAGACTCTTGATATTGATGTATATCAATGTCATGTTGAAATTGAGATACATGTATAAATGTAAATGGAGATAGTAACAAAACCGTCGGAGGTGTGAGCCGATGATGCCCCGGGAGTGTCGAGATGCCTGGAATGTGGGGGTGCCGGATGCCCGGTGGCCTAGTGGCGTAATTCCGGAGGGTCCTCGGGAGTTTCGAGATGCCCGATGGTATACGGTACGTAATTCCAGAGAGGGGGAATCCTGGTGGTATGTCGGTACGTAATCCCGGAAGCCCTTGAGGTGTGTGCCCAGGGGGATTCCTCATGATGCTAGTTGGGATGTGAGATGGCCGGAATGTGGGGGGCCGGATGCCCGGTTGTATTTTGAATACATGCCCGAAGGTTCCTTGCGATGCCTGGTTGGATGCGAGCGATAAATTGTGGGATGCAAACATTGGTCCCTAGAAAGAAAAATTGATGAGATCCTTGTGAAAGATAATAATTGAAAATGAATCATGTGCATGGTGTATGCATATGGCATAATGCATGATCTACTTATGAAAGTAAATTAATGCTATTTGATATTGAAAATACGATCATTAAGGCATGAATAGATCTCATGGTGATGTATGCTTGATAGCATGGATGATATGAATCATGATGGTGTATGCACGATGGCATGGTGAGAGATGCATGACTGCATGGTGGTATAGACACATATGGCATGATGATATATGCATGAATGCTTGATGATGAGTGCATGGTGGTATATGCACATATGGTATGATGACATATGCATGGCTACAAGGTAAGTTATGCTTGAATGCATGAATGATATGTGCTTTGTTATGATGCATTGATTGTTCTGTTTGACACAATGAGTATTTTGGTGGATCTTTACTGCTGAGTGGTTGTACTCACCCCTTTTGGGGATTAACATTTCAAACTAGATAAGATTCATTTGCTGTCATTGCCACCGGTAGATGGATCGAGTAGTTGGATATGACCGCTAGGAGGAGGATAGCAAAGGAAGGAACTTTTGGATGCCGACACTGATCGATGGACTTTAAGTATACGACTCTTGGAGGAGATGTCGGTCATCTTTTGAAGTATAGCCAAGTATAGAAAACCATGGCATTTTGATGTATCGATGAATAATGTCCATCTGGTTTAAGTAAATAAAAGTGTTCGATTTTTACCTATAAATGTTTAGTAGGTGTGCATTGTTTTCTGAATATAATGAAGGGAGTTGATGGATGTGCTTCCGCTATATGAATTGCGCAAGGGACCGATCTAAAAAAAATGTAAACCCCCAGGTTGTATGGACCCGCTACAATTGAAATGGTATCAGAGTGACATGTTATTAGGGAAAGAAAATGGAAATTGAACTATGGCAACCCTAACGGATCGGGGGCCATCGAAGGGGTGTCACAATGTCATCTTATCTGGAAGAAAAGGAACATCATCATCTTCCGTGGTGAAGCCTTTGAGGTTGCAGCTTTGAAGAATCATCTCATTAAAGTTGTGAAAGACAAAGCCCTCACCTTCAGTAGAGTACCAGACAACCCTAGGAATAGAAGGCTCCAATGAGGATGAGGATTTGACCCCTCTGTCTTCGTCGATGGCCTTGCTGAGCATATGGATTGATGGCGGGCCATTCCGGACTTATGGATGGTGCTATGGCTGTTGTTACAGAGTTGATCTTCTTTGATCTTTGGCATTTGCCATGGTGTGTCTGCCGGTTGTTTTGGCTGGTGTTGTTGTGTTTGTTCTAGTTCTTTTATATCGGCTCCCTTTCCACTCATTTTGTTTTTTGCACTATGAGTGAAAGTTTTTGGCGCCGATTTTTTGTATAGCTAGCTCTCCCTTAATATATTTTTTTCTTTACCAAAAAAAAAAAAAACTGTTGCTTTCCATTAGGAATTCTAAATATGACATGATATGATACCGTACTATCACAACCATTTTCCTTCTTCACCATCCACACTTCCTTTCATCAAACAAATTACAAATTTCAATCCAAGTGAAGGCGTACATAGTGAAATGTCTCTTTTTGCTAATAAAGCAGTAGGAAACTTTGTTCTATGCCAATAACAACAGAAAGGACCCAACATCAAGATGGTAGCTTTGCAAATTCATCAAGGTACGGTTGTAGCAAGGAAGCATTTAGCAAGCTTTGCACTGATTTAACTTGTGACATCACATTTTTTCACATCCGCTGTGTGTGAAAATATTTGCTATGAATTATTGAGATTTCCGACTAGTAAAGAAGGAAAAATGACAGAAGCATCAAGTTCATCCAAAGTTCTCCATTTTCCAATGGTCATGATCATGATTGTGGTCATTAGGAAATTCCAGTGTACCATACATGAAAATTTAGTGAAAACTTACTAGTACTTTTCCATAATTAAATTCCAGTGAAGGCTAAAGGAGATGACTTCTCTTCTCTGAACATTCACTGTGAAAGGAGAGTCTCCACTCTCCAGCCGTGAAAATATCGGGTGCTTGACTAGTGTCACGTAGGATTTATAGCAATCCATCCATTAGTTGCCATGTGTACACGTTAGGACCCACTCTGACTTCATCAGACTTGTTTTCGTTTCTTCACAGCTCCCCTAACTCTCACTCTCTTCTCTTAATATCTTTTTCCTTCTTTCTCCGAATCCCTATTGTGTTCCAGAACATTAAATTGCTTCATTTCTTGCAATATCTAAGCAACACCAAACGAACAACAAAAACCCAGCTCCTTCTCAGAGTAATTATACCGAACGTGGCCGTAGTGTTCCGTGACAAGGAGACAAATCCAAAAACGAGATAGAGGACAAAGGGTTTCGATAATGGATCGAGAGGTAAGAACAAATGAGGACAACGGACATGGAGTTGGTCTTGGCGTATTGGAATGTCGAGACCCAGAGAAGGGAAGCCAAGCCCAGGCCTCACTTTGAGTGGGGGACGAAGGTGTGGACCATGTCCATCACTCTGCTGTCACTGTGTCGGAGCGCGTACTGGATAAGCCTTCTTTCCTCCATCTCAAACATCTGTTGGGGCGGGACACTATCTTCAGGCCTCTGCCAGAGGCTACATCGTCGGTGGTGGCACCGCGGCCACCATCAAAAAGTTCAAAAATTTAGGAGAATCGTCTAATAGATATCAGTAACTTAAAAGTAGCATCCTGAGCCATTGAAGAACACGTGCACGTCTACATATCTGAATGTGATACGTGGGGCCACCAACTTCCTATCCTTAATTTACTTCTCCCATTGGTTCCTGTAATTCAACTCCGTCATTGAACATTGGCTCGTTGTGAACCTTCGTGGATGTTTGGACTGAAAAACCGCTCATATTTTATTGAAATTGATAACTTTGTCGTGAGGCCTCAGCACCATTGGTTTATACAATACGAGTAGGCTCAAAACGGAATAGTGAGTCGTCTACTATAGGAAATACGATAAATTTTAGAGAATTTCCACCTTAAGGAAGTTACTTTCATGACATCATTTGATTGCAGATTCACGAGAGAAGCCGAAAGGGCCTCAACACAGATATAAACAGATAGTATGAGAGAAAGTAGTAGACCACAGAAAGGCATGTAAAGGTGTGAAGAAGAGCCATTTTTGAATAGCAAGAAAGAGACTGTGGAGACACATTGCCAGATGGAGTGGCACCGATGACCCCTAAAGCCCAACTTACCAAGAACCTAAAAGAAAAGTCAAATCTGTCAAAGACTTTGCTCATGTCAAGTTCAAGGGTAGCAAAAGATGACAACATTTTTTCTTTTTAAATTTCCAGAGCTAGATTATAGGAATGACTCTGCCTAGCACAACAGCCCCTTAATAGTGAGAAATCAGAGAATGTAGGACAAGTTTGAGGTGGTTGCCCAAAATCTTTGAGATTATTTTATAAGGAACATTGCAAAAATGGATAGATTGAAAATCAAAGATATATTGAGGATTGGGAGCGTGTAGGAAAATATATGTGGGGTTTGTTTCCTGAAGCATGAAATATGATGGCAAAATAGATAGAGTCCACCAGTGCAGCAATATCGCAACATTATAAAAGAATGCTGGTGCTTCCTTAGGTCGAGTGGGCTTCCAATGGACCAAATTGAAAAACAACATTTTACTCTTCATCTGTTGTAAGAGGTTGGTCAAGAAAATTTTGCTAGTCCTTTAGAGATAGCGCCCAATGTTCCACTATCCCCAGGTTTGTCTTCAGGAAAAGGAAGACAACATTCGCTATTGAAGTCTACGCATTTCCTTTTCGAACGGTGATTAGACTTGGAAACATCTAAGGACTTCATAAGATGGTAATTTCCTCTGACTTCATCACTCTTTTTCTCTCCTTCCTTCTTCTGAATATGATACATGCGGGCCACCGAACTCCTATCCTAAATTAACTTCTCCCATTGGCTCTTGCAATTCAACATCATCATAGAACATTGGCTCATCGCCAACCTTCTCGGATTGTTAGTGTTAAATTATGACTCGATTTTGAGCATTTTGTAAATAAAAAAAAACAATTCGCTGGATTTACAAAAGAGAAAATATAAAATAATATTTAAATTTGGAGGAAAGTTCCTCTTAGCTACGGAATTGTGAAATCGCCGAAGTCTTCTTTGCTTTCTGAAAGACGCCACTGCATCCATACGGAAAGAAAGAAGCTGTTGAACAAAAAAAAAAAAAAAAAAAAAAAGTCCACGCGTAAAAGAAAAAAATGGTGGGTCCCACTTCTGGGCACACACACATCCGAAGGAAGAAGTCCTTCGCATGCGTGAAGAAGCCAATATCGTGGTGGGCCCAGGTCAAAGGTTTGACCTTTTGGGCCCACGTATAAAAGCAGAAGAAAACTGCAGGTTTTCTTTGCTCTTGGCAAGAAGCCGCCGAAGGATCCACGAGAAGCCGCACGCCGAGAGAGAGAGAAGCTGCACCAGGAAGCTGAAGATTCTTTCTATTTTTTGGCATGTGACTTGAACGCATGGTATTTTGTGCATAAGTTTATACTCAAGTGAGTGATTTATTTATAAATACTTTGGGTTTAGGGTTAAATCTAGGTGTAGAAAACACTTGAGTGATTGAACGATTGTAAACTCTGATTGTCCAATTAATAGTTGATTATTTGCTGTTGGCTCTCCCCGTGAACGTAGGTACCGATATTCGGACCGAACCACGTAAATTTCTGGTGTCATTATTTTTCTTGCTTATTTCTCTGATGATTTCACGTTGACGTAAATTGCAAAATCCTGTCGTTTTCGCGTATTATATTCTAATGTTAGGACTGAAAAACAGCTCATCTTTATTGAAATTGAAAACTTCTCTCTCCCTCCCTCCCTCCCTCCCTCTCTCTCTCTCTCTCCCTCCCTCTTGCTGCCAGTCCTGATGTGCAACCACTTTCCTTAACGTGTGCTTGAGTCGTTTGTGGTGATCCCTACCCATCGTTGTCGTCGGAATCTCATTGATTAGGCCGGTTTTCCATTGTTGCTTGCCAACGATCTCAATTAAGAGCACTAATCTCCTTATGACAAGGATCATCTAATGATCTTTGATTCAACTATAGTTGAAAATGAAAGCTATAGCTTCAATCTATAAGTTAATAGTCAAGGTGAAAAGTAATGAAATTGAGTAGTTATAAATAGATAAAGCCAGTTCAATTTCCAAAAAATCAAAATAAATTGCATGTTAGATTACCCAAGGACTTCAATCCTTACTTGGCCGAATTATCCTAGATGAACATTGATGTTGATTTTAATGATTTCATGTTTATTTTTATTTTATTTTTGGGAAGGGGGGTATGTGATGATTTCATGTTAATTGAGCTTGATTTTGCATGCTCAGGATAGGTGTTCTAAAGGATTAGTTCAAGTATGGTCTAAGAGTAGGATTTGCTTGATCTATTCCATGATTATCATGATGTGGCTGAAATTTCTAGGATGATGATGAATGTGATTAGGATCGAGTTTGGTTGATTTTGGTGATGATTTCTTGAAGTTTTGATGAGTTGATTGGATAATTTTATAGCTCATTGAAGTTGAATGCACGAAGGCATGATTGAATGTTCTTTAGGACGAAGTTTTTTTTTTTTTTTTTTTTTTTTGTGGTCAGAAAAGAATCAGTTTCATTAAAGAACGGTACTAGCTGAACAAAGACAATCAGTTTGTAAGCATAATAAGTTCCATAGGAATTGGGGAGACTTAGAAAACCAGTATGGAGGTGTTGCATCCTTCCTAGAGGTGAACTGGCAATCAAAAAAACTAATAGATTACTAAGCCCAAAGACTTAGTACAAACTCTCCCAAACCCTACCAATCGCAACTTAATACTCAAATTTGTCAATTTAAACATGCAATCTCATTCAATTAGGAGTTGCCACTTATCAATTGGGGTCGATTAGAGACCCTTTACAAACCAAAGATTCGATAGATTCTCAGACTTGATTATGCTAGATTAATGTAACGTCCTTTTGGTACATTTTCTCTTTATTTTCGAAACTATTTTGCGAGCAACCTAGATTGATTCTAAATCACTAACATACAAACATGATCATGTGATGCGCAGTCAATAATTTAACAAAGAATAATCAAAGCACTACATAAATTGCTCTAGTAGGGCAAGAACCTAAATACCTCGAGTAAGCAAAGTTAAACCTTATTAAGGTTCATTTTCAAATATCTACAATATTATTTCTAAATGATTATGTACTTCTAATTTAATATCTCCTTTTTGGGGATTTTATATTTATGAAAATCAAATATGCTACGCATGAGATGCAATTTTAATTCTAAATTTAACATGCATGACTTACACTAGTGACATGTGATGTGCAATTTATAAGACCTAATTCTAATGGCGGACAAAAATTATAAATTATACTAACATGGCATGCACTTTTGACTATATATATATACCTAACATGCGATCACTAAATGACCTAAAAAGTATGACTAGCATGGATGGTGACATGGCAATGATGTGGCATAATGACATGGAAAATATAATGGTGTGGCAAGATGACATGGCAAATGACGTTACAAATATATATGCATCCTATTCTATATGATGTGCACATGCTATTGTTTTTTTTTTTTTTTGGTAAAGGTAATAAAATATTAAGCTTTGGTCAACTGTACAAAAAATCCGACTCCGAAAACTTACACTCTAACTGTAACAACAGAAGGAGTGAAAAGGGAGCCGAAGAAAAAAAAACAAGGAACCCACAGTAGACAACAAAGCTAAAGCAACACAAAACAAACAAACCAAGAACAACCAAGAACCTCGACACAACAGATAGTGGTTGGGACAAAGAACGGACGTAACCGCGATCCAGCAGCTCAAAGAGGAGTAGGCATCGAAGCAAAAACTGAGGGGTCAAAACCCCAAGCTCTTTGAAGTCTCTTGTTTCTTGGAATAATGGGAACATTTTTAAAGGTAAGGGCTTTGTCTTTAACAACCTTGATGAGGTGATTCTTCAAAGCCGTGACCACCAAGTCTTCACCACGAAATATGATAATATTTCTCTTCTTCCAAATCAAATGACACAGCGCACCGAAAGAGAAGCGCGCAATACAGTGGAAGAAATCCTTACCAGAGAGAAATTTTGTCGCCCATGTGAGATTGTCGACCAAGAGCTATTTCGCCAAGGACGGTTGCATCTAGTAGCCCAAAAGTAAACGAGAGTAGTCGAGGTATGACAATCAAAAAATAAGTGGTCAATAGAGTCCGGAACGGTATTGCAAAAAGCACAAACAGTATAATCGATCCTTCCATAAGAAATGAGGAGCGTCTGCGTTGGAAGGTGATTTTTAGTAATCAACCAAAGATTAAATTGAAACCGAAGGGCAATGGCATTATCCCAAATAAGAGAAGCTCAAGGAACACCGTCTTTTTTGGCTCTGATGGTGTTCCAAGCATAGGCAACCGAGAAGGAGCCAGAAGGATCACCAAGCCAGGTAAAAGTATCACGAGGTAAGGAGATAGCCGGAAGAGAAAGACCCCACCTCTCAAGGATTCCTTTTAACGTAACCCCTGCAGGAGTGAAGAGATCCGCCACAACCACATATTTGGGAAGACCACTATTCTCCATAAAAGAAAGAGGAACAAAAGAGTCTAATGGTCCACAGGAAAGCCAATGATCATGCCGGAGAGATACTGAGAGACCATTACCAATTTTCCAAGAGAAAGAGGTCCGGAAGGACCTTCTAAGCTACATGATTTTTTTCCATGCCCATGAACAAGAAGCAGGTTGAGAAGCAGTCCAGAAATTATGTTTGCGTAAAAAGTTAGTATGAACCCATCGGCACCACAAGGATTCTTTATCGGTAAAAATGATCCATATGTGTTTGAGCATGGAAGCTCTATTCCAATCCTTAATTTACGAATTCCCAAACCGCCTTCCTTTTTTGGGAGACAAACGTCATGCCACGAAACTTTAGCCCCACCACGACCTAGAGTAGTGCCCTTCCATAAGAATTATCACAGTATCTGCTCTATATTATCCAAAACCGAGGCAGGTAGTGTAAAAACACTAGACCAAAAAGCTTGTATATAGTGTAAAACTGACCTTATGAGCTGTAGTCTTCCGGCAAAAGAGAGAAAGCGTTGGGCCCATGATTGAACTCTGGTAGTAATATGATTTATCAACACAACACAGTCTGCTTTCCCCAGCCTATAAAAAAACAACGATTAAGGTTTCTACTCGGAGAAGAAAATTTCATACATTGGAACCTAGTTATATAATAATTTACCCATTTAAAAATATAAACAATATTTTCAGCCCCAAAGTGGTACTAAACGCTAGAATTAGAGATTCGTTACTATTTCTTTTTATTAGATTTTTTATCCAATTTTTTTAATTATTCTTTTTGTGCTATTCCTATAATCAAGCAGTTTTAAATCTTTCATACTAGGGTTCTAGTATATAAAGAGCCAGTATATCGTGCTCATAGTTCGCAGATATATTAATTAAATTGCATCAATATTGACTTGTACTTTCAACGTGATCAGACATTAATAATCAAAGCCTCAAGCCTTTATAAGGTATAGCTCCTAATAAATTTATTAGAACAATGAAGCAGAATGAATTATTAGTAACATATTGAAGAGGGTGTAGCTAGTATACTAGAGGCCCAAATGAGGAATCCAATCAATCTGATGCCCTTTATTTACAGCCACATAGACCTTGTTGTTGTCTTGTATGTCGGAAAGCTTCTTTAAGAAGTTGGCGTGGCATAGAAAAAGCAAGACCAATTCTTAAAAGAAGGGAAAGGGAAATTGACACAAATAGTCTATGAACTTTAAATCAATGTGTAATTTGATCCGTAAATTTTTAATTTGTTTAATGTGTTCCTTAAATTTTAACTTAATGTGCAATATGATTCATGAACATTTAATTTGTTCAATGTAGTTCCTGAAATTTTCATACATGTTTAATCCAATTCGTGAACTATATGTAGTCCTTCCATAATTATTCAAGATCATAGATGACATTGAACATTTTGATATAGTTCAGGGACTGGAATGACTACGTTGAATATTTTCATACAGTTTAGGAACTAAATTGAATATGTATAAAAATTTTATGGACTATACAAATTAAAAGTTTAGGGACCACATTGCATATCAAGTTAAAGTTCAAGGACCTTATTTAATAAATTAAAAGCTTATGGACCAAATTACACATTACGCTAAAGTTCAAAGACTTTTTGTGTCATTATCCCTTAAAAGAAAGGTAAGCTAACATGTTTTAGACGGAGATAACATTGAAGAGGGTGTAGATAGTATTTAAGGGGACCTAGTTAAGAAATATAGTCAATCCAATGCCATTTATTTACAACCACCTAAATCTGCCTTGTGTGTCGAAATATCTTCATCTTTAATAAAGTTGACTTGACTAAGAAAAAGCAAGACCAAAGTTATAAATAAATACATAAAAAAAGTGAGCTAACAACTTTTATAGGGAGAATTACCAAAAATGTCTTAAACATATTGTAATTGTGCCAATTCACTTCTAAACATTTTGTAATTATGTCAATTCAGTCCTAAACATTTTGTAATTGTGTCAATTTAGTCCTAAACATTTTGTAATTGTATCAATTCAGTACTAAACTTTTTTGTAATTGTGCCAATTCAGTACATCCAACTAAATTTTGCAAGCCGACGCTGACATAGATGCTGATCGACAACAGCTGTCTAGTGAACGTTGACGTGGCAATTTTTTAATTTAATATTATTTTTAAAAATTTCCATTTACTTATTTCTTTTCTTTTTCACTCTTCTCCTTCCTCTAGCTGGTTGGTATTAGCCAAAGGCGAGGCCCAACAAGGTTAGCTTGGCTAACCAATCGCGAAGCTCGCCCCTATCGGCCACTAGCGAGGGCAAGTCTTGCCCAACAACCATAAGGCCCCCATCGCCAAATCTGGCAAGGCTGAGCCTTGCCATCCTTGGGGAAGGAGCCTCGCTGGCCACTAGCAATGTCGACCCTCACCTTGGGTGGGCTTGGCCTAGCCAGATTTGGCGAGGGTCAACCTCGCCAACACTAACCTTCGCTCTTTGGCGCTTGTTGCTGCATCTACATTCATTATTGCTCTAGCGCTTTGGTCTCTAGCCCTTGCCTTCTCTAAGTCAGCCATGGAGCAGCACAATAGATCTAGCTAGGCAAGGCTAAGCCTTGCCAGATGTGGCATGGTTAAGCCTAGTTAAGGCGAGGTTGACCTCACTAGATCTAGCAATAGTGACCTCGCCGTCTCTGGGCAAGACTCCCCTTGTCAATGGTCGGCAAGGCTAACCTCATTGGCCTTCACCTTTGGCTGGCACCAATTGGCTAGAGGAAGGAAAAGATAGGAAAAAAAGGAAAAAAATAATTATAAAATTCAAAAAAATATTTAAAAATTTTGAAAGAAAAAATAAATAGAAATGCCAAATCAGCGTTCGTCAAACAGCCATCGCCGACCAGCATCCATGTTAACGTTGGCCGATCAAATTTGACCGGATTGACTGAATTGACACAATTGCAAAAGGTTTAAAACTGAATTGGCAAAAAAAAAAAAGAATCAAATTGGCATAATTGCAATAGATTTAGAACTTTTTTGATAATTCTCTCCTTTTTACATGGAGCACACCAACGCTACTCCATCCAGTCCCTTACCACTAGGCCTCATGCCTAGTATTTGGGTCTAACATGAAACATATATCTTTCAACGGCTACAGTCATATCTTCATGTTTTCTCCTTAATCATTCATCTCGAATGCCAAATTACAGGTTCATATTTCCTCTTCAATTATTGATTTTGGATGTCAATACGTCATGTTAGTGCTCCCTCATCTCTTTTAGACATTATCAAAAATTCTTGTCGCAGCTTATCCTCGAGGGGCCACCCTCAAGGAAATATTTAGAGGTATTTACTTGAAAGACAATCCAAATTGGCATCCCTAGAAGACGACATGTTTCCTCTTTAATTATTCATCTTGGATGTCAAATCATAGGTTTGTGTTTTCCTCTTCAATTATTGATCCTGGATGTCACTATGTCATTTTAGCCCTCCCTCATTTCTTTCTAAACATTATCAAAAAAAAAAAGTGTCAAAATTCTTGTTGCAACTTACCCTTGAGGGGTCACTCTCGGAAGAATAGGTTTAGAGATATTTACTTGAAATATGGTCTAAATTAGCATTCTTAGAAGATGGCTCGAACACATCATCTAATAAGTAATCCAAGACAGTCCATCAATTTAAAGCATAGGCTTTCCCAAGTCCATACTTCATGCAATGTTAGGTTTTTCATAATATGTTCAAATTAACCCTATCAAAATTCTATGTGAGGAGTCACCATTAGCTAATTAAGGTCAGCTAGACACCAATTAAGATGTGGGAGTGTCATCTCAAATTTTACAAAATCATATATTTTAAATTCGAGAACTTGATTATGCTAGTTATACAACTAGTGTCCTCTCAATACCTAAACTTGATTATATTGTCAACTAAAGTGTTTTTCATGTAGCCTTTTCATCTATTTCAAGGTTAAGATGCTAAGTGTTCGTGCAATATTTTTATTGAAATACTAACCATGCTAAAAGAGAAAAAAAAAAAACAACCAATGTAAATTACATGATCAAGTATAATCGAATTGAAATGCACAAGTGGTGACCTAGCATCGTCTCTTGAAAGAAAATAATACAAAACATATCCCTAAGGTAAAACTCTAAGAGCTTATTCAATCGAGTTTCGAAATTTTTTAAGAGTTTTCAAATTTTATTCAAGACTAAGAGAAGTCTTTTTAAAAATATTTTTAAAATTGATTCAGGACTGAAAGTTCTAATGGAATCAATTAAGGCTATTTTTCTAAACATGTTTCCAATTTTTCAACTTATTTTTTTATTTTCCTATTTTTCTTAAAATATACATATTTTTATTTCAAATTTCTCATTTTTTACTTATTATTTTTTGTGACTTTATTATTTTAACATTTTTATGATATTTTAAATTTTATTATTATTTTTATTCCGACAATGGACTTCGGACCGGGTCAATGAACCCAGCCCGACTGGCTGACCTAGACCCTAATGATTTGGGTTGGAGCTCGAAATTGGGCTGAGCTTTAGGCTCGGTCCAACTTTACTAGAATTAACCTATGTTTAGATCCAGCCCACAATCTATTAAAAGCATGACGTCAATCTGATGGGCTTGAGCCTTTGCAACAACTCAAGTCCAACTCCCAAAAATCTGGCCTCTAATAAATCCAACCTGATCCGAGCTCAATCTCGGCCCATTCATTTAACCCTTCGTGACTTAATTACTTTGGATATGACTCGACCATCCGACCCGACCCGACTAGAGTAATAAGATCCTAACCAATTCACCTTCATTATAATCGAACCCTTCATATATATATATATACTTTTCCCTTTTCTATTTTTTTATTTCTAAAATTTTCTGTTTTATTTTCTTCTTCTTCTTTTTTTTAAACTCCTGATTACTCTTCTCTTTGCGACGTCTTCTTCTTCCCAAGCCTTCTTCGACCATGCTTCTCCTTCACCGAAGCCAAATCCATCATCAACGAGCTCATCACCGAAGCTCAGGCCACTGCCAAACCACTCAACATGGGTCGTTTATCCCGACCGACGCCAGTCATCACCCCCCACTAGCTGGCCGGCAGTTTCTACTGTCGATGGAGCACCTTCGACGATGATTATGCAAGTTACAAAACCGCAGACAGCAAAATATATCAATTCTAGCCTAACAACCACTACATTAATCAAAGGAGAAAAGACGGACTGGACCGGCCCTAAACCACGGGCTCCGCCGGGGCTGGAAAAATCTTCGGTAGATGGGAGAAGCGCACGGCCCACTCAAACGGTGGGTATGCAACGAAATCACATGGAAAACAAAGATTCAGTGACCAGATAGCAATATTAGAACAAATCGGACGCACAACAAGGATCGTAAGCTTCGATTTCTTGAATCAGAGTTCAGTGCTCCATTTAAGCAATTTTCGAACAAGTGATGACAAGACACAAGCTTTCGATTCAAATTCAGCATAATTTTTGGCCAAATCATGACATATCAGACTCTACTCATCATTATTCCTCGCAGATTTATCGTAGTTTTCACACGATTAAGCCACGAGTTCATCGATTGAACTCAATGCTCGACGGGACGAGATTGTCATTCTGTCGTGTAACGAACTCTGAGCTAGCTAAGCCATCCAGAACCCTTCTCTTGGATTTGCTTCTTTCAGCACCATGCTCATTGTGATTCGCTCACAGACCACTCGCCCATGTCCTTGCTGTTCGGTCACCGCTCCCTTCTTCTTTAGCTGGCTTTGATGAGCGAATACAGCCCAGAAAGACAAGGGTCGGACCCCCCATTTCTTTTACTTCATTTGGTTAAAAGGAAATAAAACCGAGCCTTAAAAAGAAAGAAAAAGCAAGCAATGCAAACGCAAGTGTAAGGAGCACGATAAGGGGCATATCTATAAACACCTTTTTTTTCTTTTTTCATTTTTTGGTTGAAAACTAAGGTGGGTAAGAATACTTACCTGATATTTGCAAGAAAAACAAAGGAGACTATGGGCTACAAAAGCTCACTAGGTCAATGAGGTCCTCCAAGTTGCAAAAGCTCATAGTGTAAAGAAGAAACTTTGGGTTACAAAAGCTCACCAGGTCAAAAGGGCGCTTCGGGCTGTAAAAGTTCACTGTGCAAATAAAGTTCCAATGCTGCATTTTCACACCTAAAGGAAATAGGTCACTCTAGGCTACTGAAGCTCGTCGTGTGAAGAAAGAGACCCTAGGATGAAAGCTTGCCAGATCAATGGGGTGCTCTGAGCTACAAAAGCTCACTGGCAAATAAAATTTTGAGGTTCCTAATGGAAATAGGTCACTTTGGGCTACTAAAGCTTGTCATGTGAAGAAAAAATGGTTCGGGCCTACAAAAAGCTTGCACACATAAGAGAGGGGTGAATAGGTTGTTTTAGAAATTTTGACAATCTTTGGAAGAAAATAGCTTACTCTAAGTAAAAATCTGGTCAAAATAATGTTTCAAAGCTCGTGAGTGTATTGTGTACTTGTGAAAAAAATAAGAGAGAAAAGCAAAAGCACACAATGATGTATAGTGGTTACGCTTTAACCCTAAGCCTATGTTCACTCCTCAGACTAATAGCCATAAGTTGGGCTGGATTGCACAATTAGTCTGCTTAGAAAGTTACAATCGACAAGCACTAATCATTTTACATGATATATCATACTATGAAGACTCAGCTACTACTCTTACTCTTATACACTTAATCTTTAGCACAATTATTAAGACAACAAAAATATAACACTCAGAGAAATAGTTGAAAGAGAGTGTTCTGCTTAAGACATCATTTATAGCAGATTTTCAGCCTTTTGTATTTGTACATCTCTCTTCTTTAGCTTCAGAGATCTTCTATTTTATACCCATCTTCAATCCATCCATTGGAGCTGGATTGGAGAAGCAAAGAGCCATTGAAAATGTTGTTGATGCTGCCCTCCAAAAATAGAATTGCACATACAATCCTTTTCCTGAACATTCAGATACAACATCGTATAGCTTTTGTTGCTGTTCACTGCAGCTTATGATAGACTTGTTAGATAGCCTAGCTTCTCGATTTCTGTTATCATCTGGATTTTGCTATTGGGCATATCCACTTCTACAACTAGTTTGCTTAACCAACAAACATTTTAAGATGAACTTTGTTGCTACAATACCAATTAACTAATACACACAACCTTAAAAAAAAACATCGACATCAGCTGATCTTGAGGTAGGTTGGTGTTATTTATTGAAAAACCATATCAAGACATATTGCGATCCTTTACCACTTGGAACATACCATGGACATTGCATTGTCTTTAATACTTGTCACAAACATCTACATTTATCATAGTAAATGTTATACTAAGAATAGTTTGAGTCAAAATCACTTAGAGATGTGTCTCCAACAATCTCTCCATTTTTTTTATGATAACAAAACTATCTCACAGATGTGAAAGATAATTCTTGATAAAACTTGCAGTAAAAGTAAATGATCTGTTTGTGTGCTAATCTTTTTTCAAGGAATGTGCACCATAAACAGATGATAAGATCTCCATAAGATATTCATATAACTTGGATATTTAGTCTAGATGATCTTTTGTAGAATAAGAGTGAAAAACATAGATAATCTTAAGTTCTTAAGAGCATAGATGATATAGCAAACATATTAGCACGAACCTAGTGTAATGCTTGTGTAATGCTCCCCCTATTTTGATGTGTTATAGAAAAGTCAATGTATATCAACATCATTTTCACATTAGCATCTCCTCCTTTTTGTCATCAACAAAAAGACATAAGGAAATGATAACTTTATTGATAACAAGGTCATGTCAGTACATTAGAGAGAGTGATCTTTGTCGCGACTCGCCGCTTTGGTTGAACAAGGAGATGAGTAAGTTTGGAGATATTTGTCCAAGAGACAATTTAAATGGTTCGTACAAAGAATGGTCTTGAATTGACCATCATTTGCTAACACTGCAAAATAGACTATCGATCTTACACGTAGGTCTTCTAAACCCATTTCTTGCGTGAAAGGAGTTTGTTTTAAAGTTCTCTAAGCACCCTAAATATTGAACTAGAAGTCACCACTAACCTCATTTTTTAAGTTCAGCTAGATTATCCAATCGAGGATCAGGAGTCCTCTCTTGATTTCCACAAAACCAGAGATTGAAGGTTCGAGAACTTGGGTTACACTAATTGTTTCTATTAGCACCATTTTGGTAACTAATTGGTTTGGTTGTTACATAAAGCGATCATCCATTTGTTCTTACATTTTCATGCAATTTTATGCAAAAGCATCATTAGGTAAGCACACGTATATGGTTCTTTAGAGCAACTTAAATAGCTAACGTGATATAAAAATAGAGGACACAATTAATGAAATTGTGCTGCAATTAGTAAACGCCCAAATGAAGTAAAAGACGAGCTATTTTAAGCACATGAAAGAAAAACCTGCAACTCATCAAGCATTTAATATAATCTTGAATTGAAAGCCCGAGACATGGTCGGGATAAATGATACAACCAAATGGACTAGATAGGACATCGGTCATGCCATCTTCATCATATGGGTATTTCGGCCACCTCCTCCTCGAGACGTCGTGATGAGGTCGTCCTTTTATCGAAACTAAGATACGCATACAAATGCACATTTCATACCGAAACAATCACAGACAAGTCACAAATTTGGTAAATGAATCTCGAGATCGGCCTTCGGATGTGTACATGTATCATCCAGTCCTAAGGCCACTAAAATTGATTAAGTTGTGATTATTGGTTATTGGCCATCCTTTGTGTTCACAAACGGTGGTCAATTTTCATTAATCCCCAAATTGAGGGTCTAGTTTTCCCTTTGGTATTCCCCACATACATGCATCGATCCTATGCATATTTCTAGCAAGCACATGCACAAGAAGTTAAGCATGCATTCAGACCAAATAGTCTTATTTCCCAAACAACCAAGCAATGAGTGAGCCCAAGTAAGATCACTTGTTCATTAATTTCAGAATTAAGATCATTTAGTTTTGAAATCAATTGACCAAGCAAATGAACTCCGATTAATGCAATTCATATCCCTTTAGAAAGCTGAAAGTGTGTGAATTAATTCTCTAGAATACCATTAACCCCAATTCCTATCCGTTTGACTCGAAAATTGTGAATTACCATTAATGGTCTATGACCTGACCCGTTCGGGTTCAGGTTTTGAAAATTTGAAAAAAAAAAGGTAAACGACTTCGAAATGACACGAAATTTTTGGACAGCTAGAGAGGGGAATCAACATAATCTTTTAGTTTTGAGTTTCTAAAAATTCGTAATAGATTTTTTGCAAAAAATTCCATCTAAAGACAACTGTCAAAATTGAATCAATTTCCAAGATAGCTCAGAACTTATCCGAATTATTTGCAATTACGTCCCTCAAAACTTGCAATTAAATCCGAAAATGCCTAATCAATATAAGGTAATAGAAGGCATCTGACTCTTTTCGTGACGTAGGTATTGACACTTGCACTGATCCATTTAAGTCTCTAACATCCTTTGTGGTTTCTTGTTGATTTATCTATTATGGTTTAATTATCTAAATAGGCAACGACTTCTTTGGTTGGCTTACATCATGCTGGAAAAAACATCGAAGCTAACAAATCCTGTAAATAAAGAACACCTCCTTTTCGGCCGTGGGAGCGAGGGGGAGAGGAGGACGGAGGAGAAAGGGAGAAGGTTGGGGTGGGGACGGATTAGTTTCAATTGTAAGTTTCAACTCTCACGCCCGATAAGAAGGCAAGATAAAAATCGAAGAATGAGAATTTAAATAGGAGTAGAGTAGGACTGACCCAAAAAAAAAAAAAAAAAAAAGAACACCACCGTAATTCCTTCTAGAAGAAAGTCTTGGCTGAAAAGGGCACAAAATTGAGCAAATATAGCCAGAATTTATTCGGCTTCACGCGGGACCTCTATACATACACCTATAAAGCGGTGTGGACTTGTAGGAAAGAAAACAGAAGGCATCGCTTGAAAAGAAGAAGGTGAATTGAAGAACCGAGTTGGATAGTTTCCAGCGCGTTTGTCGTGGCTTCAAGGTAAAAAAATATAAACTGCTGGTTTGCAATCTTTGATTTTCAAATTATGTGAGCTGTTATACTTTGATTTTGTCTGGATATTTGCCCCCGAGTGCATAAATAAACCGAACCCAATATGCAGAGCGACTCGTCTCAAAATTATTTAATCCGAACCAATTCCCTTTATATCTAATTTTGGTTCCTTTTCTTCTCATGAATATATTGCAATTGATGTTGTAACTTGCATCATGTTAGTTTAGTCAATGTTGATATTTGATGAGCTCGTTGTTTGACTACATTATCATGTTTTTGATATTTTAGATTTCCATTTTAGTTTAGATCAATTTCACTGCATAATGCTAATTAGGTCACACAATTTGTGGTACATTTAATTTCCATAATGAAAATTCGTCACATGTTCATGTGTTGGATTTGTGATCTTATTATATGTCATCTTTGCATGGATTTCCATGTAATAATTTGCATACTGCATTTACAATATACTTACTAGGTTTCAATGTTAGATTGACATGTTATATTTATAGTCTTAATAAGGGAATGTTACATAAATCACAGGTTCAGATTAATCAGAGAATCTACATATTGCAAATTACATCTTGAATATTGGCATGTTCAATTGTGTCTGCCTTCGCATCTTTAAGCTTATTGACATTTTTGCATGTTTTTGTATAGATAGGATCCCATATTTTATTTGCACCATGATGATTGCCTTGTTAGAGAAATTAAAATTTTCATGAATAGATGTTTTGATGCATATTTAGGACATTAGATTGCATTGTTATTTAATTGCCGTAGTAGCACTTTATTTTCACAAATCGCATGCCATAAAAAAGAAAATAAAAAAATCATATCTTGCATGCTAATAATATTAGACTGCATCTTCATTAAAAATGTCTCCAAATATGTCTAGGAGGGCATTCCGGAATATTTGCGTATTCATAAATAGATTCATTCTCTTAATACTGCACTTCACTTTAGACCACGTCAATTAGATTTGTTTCCATGTTTAATTGTTCATTTTAGATAAGTAATTTATTTTGTAAATATTACAAGCACTTCATATTTGAATATTCACTATCCTTTTTCAAACATTAGCTTATTTGGAAAAATTGACCTTTTATTTATAACTCAAGGGATCTTGTCTTGGGACTTAATAACTAGAACGTGTTTAATTTTGCCGAGTACGGCTTGGTTTCATTCCTATCCGCACTTTGCTTGCTTGGATATTATTGGATTTTTTTTATGTGCTTGTTTAAGTGATTTTTGCAAGATCACCTGCTTTGCATGTCTTGGATGATAAAATTTGAAAAAGAAAAATTGAAAAGATCACTTGTATAATCCTTTTCATGAAAGGAAAAAGTACTGAAATGGACGTTAGATATATCTAGCATAATTAAGTCTCCTGCCCACGAATCTCTGGTTCATAAAAATAAGATGAGCTCTTGTGTCTTACTTGGCCTTAATCCACTTAGAATAGATTAATGGTGGATGCTAAAGTAGAAATCAAATTGTAAAATTAGTTAATCAATAAGCCAAGTCACAATCCATATGGTTGGGAGAACCTGTGCTAGGCGTAGGCACCACATCATGAGAGAAATCATTTGCGCCTATTTAGCAATCATTTGTGGTTCCAAGGAAAGTGGAATCAAACCGAACTAGTAGCGAGATGGTATGGAATCGGAGGTACGGAGGACTTTGCCCGTGTTATCTTCAGCTTCCAGTAATTAGCGGCAGCGCACTTCGCTTTGCTATTTACGGAAGGAACGAGGTCTCTTCGAAATACATTCGAAATAAAATAGTTACAATCTTCACTGAAACATAATGCTTTTCACAAAACCAAAAAAAAAAAAAAAATGCTAGATTGTTAGGAAAAAAAAGGAACTGGACAAAAGATTATAAGAAAGAACTGGAAATGGCTAGTCCGAATTTTTGTCCAATCAGACTCTCCTCCATAGTGCTTGCTTTAAACAAGCGTTAACAGAAGTAGACGACAAGCGTGAGAATATGCGTGATTTATGCAATTTCACTCGGAATGCACCACGGATTAAGGCTCTATCGACCTTCATAGCCTTCCTTGTACATATTTCTTAGCGTTTTCGGCGCAATGAGGCCATGTCACAAAGAAAATGGAGTTTTCAGGCACAAAGCGTTCGTGGCTTACTATATCAACCCTGCCATCACCTACTACTAGCCTCATTCAAAGCACTCCAATATGCTTCGTTACACACCCTTTACGGTTGTCTACTTTGCTAGTGGTTTTGGGAAATGAATGTTGAGATGCACATGAATTGTGTTAGAAAAGTCCTATATTAGAGAATTGGTATGATGATAGATAGTCAATATATTGTAGTTGGCTAATTACTCATTGGCTTAAATTTTTTATTGAATATGAGTCTAACTAAATTGATTAAAGGCTTGAATTTGAGCTCTTTCTTGGCAACTTTCCAAGCAAAGGCATGGGATTTTCGCTATGTGCTCCTAATAGGAAAAATTGTCCAAAAAATCCTAAACCTATTGCATTTTTTGTCAATTCAATCATAAACTTTACAATTTTGCCAATTGAGTCTAAAATCTTTTAACATTTTACCAATTGAGTTCATCTAGCCAATTTTGGCCAAAATTCATTAATGTGGACGTTGACTATCCTACATGGCATAGCCGGTGTTAATGTGATCAAAATTTATTATTTTTAAATTTTTTCAAATTTTTTCATTATTTTTTATCTATTAATTTTTTTTTTTTTTTACTTTTCTTCCTCTAGCCAGTCGCCCAGCCTTCAGTGACCGACCAGAGGCCACGACTAGCGAGGGTCGGTCTCATGGCCCTTAGGCAAGGGGCAACCTCATCGTCCTCGGGCAAGCTTGCCCTCACCAAAGGCCAATGAGAGTTGGCCTCATGGGCCTTAGGCGAGGTCACCCCTCGCCAAGGTCTAGTGACCTTGCCTGAAGCCCGTAAGGTTGACGCTCGCTAGTCATGGCCTCTGGCCAATCGCTGGAGGCTAGGTGACCAGCCAAAGGTGTAAGATCCACAATTTTCGACCCCATGATAAATGGCTATGAGCTCGATATACTAGTAGTAAGGATTGGCCATAGATCATTCTAAGGATCAACTATGGACGGATCAACCTAATCGAAATGGTAACCAAGGGATTAACCATGTTTAGATCAAGGAACTAGCTATGGATTGATCAAGGGATCGGCCGTGTACTAATCCAATGACTACACAAGTGAACTTAAGCCGTTCAGCCAATAGGCGATTGCCCAACCATAAGGGCTGATCAAAGGATGGTCACGTATCATCACGGATCATTGGGCGATCATGAACCGATTTTGAGCGGTCATGTTCCGATCTACTTGGCTAGTGCCAATCGTGGGGCCAACTACTAAGCCCATGGGATGAGCCACCGACCAGCCAAGTAAGGAGAGTCAATCATGAATTCACCTCGCTCGATGGTGATTTGGCCCCAAACCTTGATTCAATTAGAATGGTCGATCAGGGATGAACATAAAGAGCTCTTGCTCAACCCTATTAGCGCTTCAAATGGCCTTATTTCTTATGTTTGTTATGTTCCTTGAAAAAAAAAATGAAATTGAAGATTCTAAAAGAACTAAACTTGGTGAATGAGTTTTGAAATAGGCTATGTGAGGAATAGGGGTGATCATGGTCCAGGTCGAATTGATCCAACACTTAACCCAAGAATTAACCTGTACAATGTTGGTCCTCCATTTTTTGGGACCAAGGATCGAGCTGACCTTATGGGTTCGATCCAGTTCCAGAGTCAACCTGAGACAAATCGATAATTTTTTCATTTCATTTTTTGTATTCCATGAAAAGGCAAACATATTATTTCAAATTACATATCTATCAACAGGGACGAACTCCGTGACAAGGGCGAACCATGAGGCAAGCGAACAAAGGCAAGCCATGAAGCCAGTGGCGAATGGCAAGCATTGCAAGTGTTGCTCATAAGCAAAGAGGGTTTCTAAATAGAGCTTTGTTTCCTTCTAATTTATTTGGCAACGGACGAGGCTAGCGAAGAGAGGCGAGTGGTGCAAGCGTTGAGCAACGAGTGGCGAGCGGCATGGGCATCAAACGGTGAGTGGGGCGAGTGTCGAGCAGCCAACAACGAGTAGTGCAGGCGTTGAGTGTTAAGCGCGAGCGAGGTGAAGGCATCACATAGCGAGCAAGGCGAGGTTGCTCACTAGCTAAAAGTTGTTTCTCTCACGTAAAAATTGAAAAGGATAAAGAAGATAGAAGAGGATAAAAATGAAAGGAGAATTAGGTTACTGAAGGAGGAGGACGTCGTTTGATGCCATTTAATGCAATTTAACACCATTTAAATTAGGGTAACGCTGCTTAAGTTAGGGTTTGCACTTTAGAATAGATATAAGAATATTATATATAATTTATTAGATATATAATATAATAATACATCTAAAATATATTTTATATATTATAAATATAAATATATATTATATAGTCAGGGGTGGTCAAGGTTGGTCCGAGTTGGACCAATCCTAAACTCCTATGATCGAGGACCAACCCACACGATACTGGTCTAGGGATTTCAAGACCAAGGATTGACCCAATCTTCTTGGAATCGGATCAAGACCAATAGGGTTGGGTTGATCTAGGGTTAACCCTAGACTAATGCTCACCGCTAGTGAGGAATATTTAGATCCATTGATTACACAAATCCAAGCATTAAATGCAAGAAGCCTTGTCATCGTCTTAAGTGTCCATCTTAGGATTATATAATGATGGTTAAAAGATTTGTCTTCGAGGAGAAGTTATTGGTTTATGCTTAAGTAGAGCAATTGAAAGAGAACTTCGTAAAATATTCTAAAAGGCCAAAATTTTGAGAGCAAGTTCTTGAATTTAAGCATATGGTAAATATCCATACCTCATGATTGTCCAAATCTAAGCCATTCATGAAAATGGTGAGTCGTAAGCTTAGATGTCCTCTAAAGATTTGATCATCATTACACCTAAGGTCTTGCTTGTAGAGCAAGTTAGCCAAGTAATGATGAAATGGTGAATTCACAAACTTAGGTGGACCATTAGGAGTGGCTTGAAGAACAAGTAGAACATGTTCCTTGGAAACTAGTCATTAAATGAAGATATGACTCACTAATGTAGATGGCAAGGAGGAGATCTGGTAATTATGACCATAGAATCTTACTTGAAAAATAAGTTAAGACCATTAATGAAGCTTGACCTATAAATAGAAGAACCACCCCATTCATTTTAACCCTTGGTTCATTTTCTCCCTTCTACTCCCTCTTGCACGCCCACCATCTCCATCGGATGGCCATCTCTTGGCAAAATCATTTTTAGCGCATTAAGTAAGTGGAATCTCTAATCTTTGGCTAGAGCAATGTGCTAAGTTGTTCGATTTGACTGTGAACATGCTAGTCACATCTTTGTATGGATAAGTGGATCTCCTAACCCTTAACTAGGACATTGTGATATGTTGTTTGAGGTAGTTGTACTCTTAACTGTGCTTGTGTGTTTTGGTTATTCTATAACTAGTTCTTGCAATATTTTTAATCGTTTGCTCAAGATTATGGATCTGCGAGTGAAAGCACGCCCTGAGCCACAAACGGGTCTCGCTTGGCTTTGGGTCGACATTGAGACATGACAAACCGAACTTCGCTGGGCCTCAAATCAATATTGAGGCATGTTGATTTGAGTCTCACTTGATGGAGGGTTGGTGCATAAACAGTCGGTTCAAGCCACGAATCTTGTGTCTTATCTAGCATATTATGTAGTTATGGAATTATAAAACATGACATGCACATGCTTGTATGAACATGCCCTCAAGCCTTGTATGCGTGGGCTAAAAGGAAAAATGATAAACTAATTTGTATGTTGTATAACATGTGATTACTATATGAAAGATAAGATTCGTTGTCACATGGCGTTGGCGACAATGCCTCGTTCATGATAATAGAATGCCTAGTGGATTCCAAATGTCCAACGGATTTCGAATGCCCAATGAATTAGGGGTGATCGGTTCCTGGTCTTGTTCCACCTAACCAATCTCTAGCCAAAAAAATTTAAAATTTTAATATATATATATATATATATATATATATATATATATATTAAAGTTGTTACCATTTTTAGGGTTTATTGATATTTTTAAGGAATTGAAAAATACATTTTTTTATTAAAAAAAAGGTTCATCCGGTTCGTCGGTCGTCCGGTCCAGTTCTCCCCCCTGGAACTAGGAACCAAACCGACAATCACTAGTTCCATTTTTATGAAACGGGAAACTAGATCGATCCCTATTGGACCAAACTAACTAGTCCAGTCCGGTCTGGTCCAAGCGGTTCCTAATTTGGGCAGTCCGATATGCTCACCCTTATGATGGATTCTAAATGGCCAATAGATCTCGAATGCCCGGTGGACTTCGAATGAATCGTGGGAATGGTTGGATTGATGAATGAACTCCTTTGTGCATACTTATGTGTTATTTAATGAGTTTGGTTAACAAGTTTGAGGTAAAGCATGCATTGATGGTAAGTTGAAATGACTAACATGCTTATGATGCTCGGTTTAAGGCTAAATGCCTTAGTTGATACAAGGAAGCCCTTGAAAGTATGGAATGCCTTGGGCTGGATGCTCAACTTGAAATTGGAAGTCCCTTAAAGTATGGGAAGAACCGTTGAGACGATTAATGAACCTTGTATACATATTATCATGTGTTGTTTGATAAGCTTGCTTAGTAAAAAAGCTTGTTTAGTAAGTTAAGGATAGCTTGTTCGGTAAGTCAAAGATAACTTGCTTGGTGAATTAAGGATAGCTTGTTTGGTAAGTTGAAGATAACTTATTAGATAAGTTGAGGGTAGATTATTTGGTAAGTTAAAAGTGGGTAATGCATTGAAGGTAAGCCGGTATGAACATATGCATATAGTCGAAGTAAAGTAACGGTTTGCTATGGATCTGCCATCAATGTTGTTGTGCATGAAATGTCTGCATGCTTGATTCAATGACAAGTCATCCTGCTAGATGAGGATTATTGATTTTACTTATTGAGTCCTCGACTCACCCCTTTATCTTTCAGACTTATAGGCATGAAAGTATCATACCAGTGTTGAGAGCTAAAGTCACACTAGAGGAGATAGGAATTTCCTTAGCCTATATGAATATATAAGGACGATGTAAAAAGAAAAGTGCCCCGTAGAAAAAAGGGCTTGTAAATGTACTGACATGATATAAAAGTAGTGGTCTATGTTGTGTTTTCCTAGCTGCTTGTTTGTTGTTCGAGAGATTGATCTTGTACATGCTTTCGCATGCTCATAATAAAAAGAAGAAAGAAATAGGACAACTATGTGCTTGGGACGTCACGACGATAACCCACACGACTTGGAGTTGGGTCATTACAAGAGGAAAAAAGGGGAAATAGATTATAAAAAGAGAGAGAGAGAGAAGAGAGAGAGAGAGAGAGAGAGAAAATAATTGAAAAACAAAAAAATAATTTGAAAATTCGAAAAAATAATATTTAAAAATTAATAAAATTTATCCACGTTAGTGTTGGCATCCACATTAGCAAGAAAATTGATAAGATAGACTCAATTGGTAAAAGGTAAAAAGGTTTAGGACACAATTGATAAAATGAAAAGTTTAGAACTGAATTGTCAAAAGTGCGATAGGTTTATGATTTTTTGGTGAATGTGGGCATTTGATGTAGAAATTCAATCCCAATGGCAATCTTCATGGTTCAATCTCGAGAGGGAGAGAGAGAGAGAGGGGATGAAGGTTGTAGTGGCTGTTATTGCAATCCTTACAAGACAACAAATTGAAGATTCATGTGGAGACATGTTAACACAGAATTAAGGGAGAGCAAACCTAACATTAAAATTATATGTGATAGCGAGATTATTGAAATACATGCGTGAGAGAATGTGGATCTAATTGAATATGTTGAGGAACTTAAACTTAGGCTCTCCCAAAACAATCTACTCAAGTGAACGTAGGGGATTTCTACCTTATGCTCCTAACATCATATATTAACATGTAAAAGTGTGAACAAAAAAAAAAAAAAAATTACGTATTGCCCATGTTCGACATAATACGATCGATGCAAGATAAACGAACTGCTGCAAACATACACAACCATATAGACATTTTATATAATTGATTAGGCATAATATAATAAACTGAGGTCAAGTTCAGCTCCTCTCTAGATCATCATGTTACTCACCACCATGTGGATCTCTCATGCTGCCCATGTGAGAGACCAAAACCCAAATGTGAGTCACAAATTTGCCCCCAATGGTGAGATACTTAGCGTGAGCGGCCATATCATTCGAAGGAGCCACATACAACATCATATCAACCCAGAAGTTAGCCAAGACCTTCCAAATTCGCCTCTCACCTACTACTACATTCACAAGCTGCATTCCTAGCTGCACACCTTAAGCAACAATCGTTTCCCGGTATTGTTCATTGTCAATGCCCATCTTTAGCTTTTGAATCCTCTCTTCCATTGAAACCGAGGAACCTCCCAATTTTTCTTTGGCTTTGCTAACAGCACGACCAAATATGTATTCAGTCCTGCAAGGGTGACCAGGAGTGTAGTATTTTATTAATATTACATCCATGATGGGGTGCAATTGGAATGCACCGTTTCACCTTGATACGCTACGATGGAAAGACACTATTGAAAGGGTATGAAGGAAGATGTATAAGCGCCTCCCCAAGACAACTGTTGATGGTAGTTGGTAGAACTACACTCCTTTTCTCTCCCATTTCCATCAAAAGAAAGTGAAGGCGTTCCATTTCTTCTTTACGAGAATAGTTTACATTTACGCCATGGAAATTAGGTGCTTTCCTCATGATTGCATTCAAACCAACGTGAAGTATCCTTTGTTCGTGATTCGTCCGCAATTCAACGTTTGTTCCGGGGTTAATTGTTGTTTGCGCATCGGATAAAGGCAAGTCATCTTCCGCCGACTTGAATTCCAACAAGGAGCAACCTTGAGGCGAAAACAATCAAGTAAGCAAGATATTGCGATAGCTTAGTCGCTATGTCAAAGTTATCTCTATGTTCTTGTGAAAGTTTAGAGCAAGGCACTTCATGCTCACTAAAAGTCGTTGCTACGTGCCAAACCATTATAACATGAGTAGTTGTCTCAAGATCACATGCCCATGAGAGCTCATCGAACAATACATTGTGCCTCAAAGACGCTTACCCCTTCTCCAAATAGCTGGTAAAATCTTTCCTTAGAGATTGAGCGATGGCCTTCTCCACTTACTTAGACAAATTGGTGGGAGCAATTTCTTTCTGGCCATCCCCTTTCTGGTCGAGATAAGCAACAATGAGTCTATTATATATCCACTTCGATAGAGAATAGCTATATGATTTGAGGAGCGAGTATTGACACAATTTTTTCCCCTAAGGCTTCACTAACCGAACTTGGCACAAAATCTCGACCAACGTCCCAACACATCTGTTCCTTTGCCACCGCTCATTGCGCACATAGTTACATATGTATGTCACTTTTGCCCATTCCAAGAAAATCATGATGCTAAATTGTGTAAGCTTGACAACAAGGATCGACATCATTAACAAGGTGGTTACAACGGCCACTAGCACCAACTTGTAGAAAATCGTGAAGTAGAGTAAAAGCATAGGGATGGCAACCCAAATGGGAAGCAGGAGCAATCTATACACTGAACGACGCTAATGGAGATTCATTGTGTATTTGGTGTAGAATAAATCGAAAGGAAATGCAAGTTCTACTTCGATGACTCGAAAAACTCGCTCATAACCATTCTCTTCAGAAAGTATATGTTGAATCAAGCTCCTTAACTTATTGTGCGCTTCTTGGGGCAACGAATAGCCAATGAATCTCAGGCAGATGAACTTGAAGAGTGAAAAAGACAGGCAAAGGTCCTGATTTCTGCCTTGTTTTCATCAAATTTATTCGTTTACCACATGATATCGAGATGAAGAGATTGACTTCCACATTGTTTTGGATGTTTATCACTCGAAATTACAATCTAAATCCTCGAAATTGAACCGAAGCGAAAAATGGGTTCGGGGTCACGCACACCCGTACGGATTTGGCCATTTTTCAAAACATTTTTTTGGCCAAAATCAATTTTCAAATATATAGGGTAAAAGTACTCGTCGAGATGAGTCCAACAATGGGTAGATCGCCGCCGGAGGACGCTGAATGCACCCACTCACGCGGCCAGAAGCCACTGCGCGTGGGCGTCACGTGCCTAAAGCGCTGGAAACGCCAACACGTGTGCAACACGCACCGATCGGTGAACGAGCACGTGACCGACACGTGCCGGTGGGTGAACCGACACGTTCGCAACACGTGCCGGTGCTGGTGGGTGAACCGGCACGTGCGCAACATATGCTAGTGGGCGAACCGTGCGCGACACGTGGCGGTGGGAGAACCGGCACGTGCGCGACACGTGCCTATGGGCGAACCGGCACGTGCGCGACACGTGTCGATGGGCGAACCGGCACGTGCGCCACACTTGCCGATCAGCGAACCAGCGTGTGATGACGTCACTAAGACATCATCCAATGGTCAGTTGCCGGATGACGTCATTGATGACGTCATTGACGACGGTGGTAAGACGGCCGATCGCCCGCCGGCGACCCAATCCGACCCGAGGCTGACCCGTGACTCGACCCGGAACCAACCCGACCGTTTACCGATCAATGGATCGAACCGATCAACTGGTTCAGCGGTCAAACCAGTCGGACCGGTCACCGGTCGGATCGATCGAAGTGGCCAGGAGCCGTTTGGCTCGCTAGCGCGTGCACCACATGCACCGTGCACTCAGGCGGCACGTGCGCCACATGCGTAGTGCACTAAGGTGGCGCGTGTGGGCGCATGGGAGCTCCGATTGGACCGTGATCAACGGCGTGAACTCAAATTCCAATAGGGAGCAACCTCGGGGCGAAAACGATCAAAGTTGCTACGCCAAAGTTGTCTCTCTGTTCTTGTGAAAGTTTAGCGCAAGGCACTTCATGCTCGCTAAAAGTGGTTGCTACGTGCCAAACCATTATAACATGAGTAGTTGTCTCAAGATCACATGCCCATGAGAGCTCATCCAACAATACGTTGTGCCTCAAAGATGCTTGCCTCTTCTCCAAATAGCTAGTAAAATCTTTCCTTAGAGACTGAGCGATGGCCTTCTTCACTTACTTAGACAAATTGGTGGGAGCAATTTCTTTCTAGCTGGCCCCTTTCTAGTCGAGATAAGCAACAATGAGTCTATTATATATCCACTTCGATGGAGAATAGCTATACGATTTTTGGAGCGAGTATTGACACAATTTTCTTCCCCCAAGGCTTCACTAACCAAACTCGGCACAAAATCTCAATCAACATCCCAGCACATATGTTCCTTTGCCACCGCTCGTTGCGCACATAGTTACATATGTATGTCACTTTTGCCCATTCCGAGAAAATCATGATGCTAAACTGTGTAAGCTCGACAACAAGAATCGACATCATTAACAAGGTGGTTACAACGGCCACTAGCACCAACTTGTAGAAAATCACGAAGTAGAGTAAAAGCATTGGGATGGCAACCCTAATGGGAAGCAGGAGCAATCTATACACTAAACGATGCTGATGAAGATTCAATGGGTATTTGGTGTAGAATAAATCGAAAAGAAATGCAAGTTCTACTTCGATGACTCGGAAAACTCGCTCATAACCATTCTCTTCATAAAGTATATGTTGAATCAAGCTCCTTAACTTATTGTGCGCTTCTTGGGGCAACGAATAGCCAATGAATCTCAGGCAGATGAACTTGAAGAGTGAAAAAGACAGGCAAAGGTCCTGATTTCTACCTGGTTTTCATCGAATTTATTCGTTTACCACATGATATCGAGATGAAGAGATTGAATTCTACATTGTTTTGGATGTTTATCACTCGGAATTACAATCTGAATCCTCGAAATTGAACCGAAGCGAAAAATGTGTTCGGGGTCACGCACACCCATACGGATTTGGCCATTTTTCAAAACATTTTTTGGCCAAAATCAATTTTCAAATATATAGGGTGAAGGTACTCGTCGAGATGAGTCCAACAATGGGTAGATCGCCGCCGGAGGACGCCGAATGCACCCACTCACACGGCCAGAAGCCACTGCACGTGGGTGTCACGTGCCTAAAGCGCTGGAAATGCCAACACGTGTGCAACACGCACCGATCGGTGAACGAGCACGTGACCGACACATGCTGGTGGGCAAACCGACACGTTCGCAACACGTGCCGGTGCTGGTGGGTGAACCAGCACGTGCGCAACATATGCTGGTGGGCGAACCATGCGCGACACGTGGCGGTGGGAGAACCGGCACGTGCGCGACACATGCCTGTGGGCGAACCGGCACATGCGCGACACGTGTCGATGGGCGAACCAGCACGTGCGCCACACATGCCGATCGGCGAACCAGTGTGTGATGACGTCACTGTGACATCATCCAATGGTCGGTTGCCGGATGACGTCATCGATGACGTCACTGACGACGGTGGTAAGCTGGCCAATCGCCCGCCGGCGACCCAACCCGACCCGAGGCTGACCCGTGACTTGACCCGGAACCAATCCAACCATTTACCGGTCAATGGATCGAACCGATCAACTAGTTCAGCGGTCAAACCAGTCGGACCGGTCACCGGTCAGATGGGTCGAAGTGGCCAGGAGCCGTTTGACTCGCTAGCGCGTGTGCCACACGCGCCGTGCACTCAGGCGGCAGGTGCGCCACATGCGTAGTGCACTCAGGTGGCGCGTGTGGGCACATGGGAGCTCCGATTGGACCGTGATCAACGGCGTGAACTCAAATTCCAATAGGGAGCAACCTCGGGGCGAAAACGATCAAAGTTGCTACGTCAAAGTTGTCTCTCTGTTCTTGTGAAAGTTTAGCGCAAGGCACTTCATGCTCGCTAAAAGTGGTTGCTACGTGCCAAACCATTATAACATGAGTAGTTGTCTCAAGATCACATGCCCGTGAGAGCTCATCGAACAATACGTTGTGCCTCAAAGATGCTTGCCTCTTCTCCAAATAGCTAGAAAAATCTTTCCTTAGAGACTGAGCGATGGCCTTCTTCACTTACTTAGACAAATTGGTGGGAGCAATTTCTTTCTGGCCATCCCCTTTCTAGTCGAGATAAGCAACAATGAGTCTATTATATATCCACTTCGATGGAGAATAGCTATACGATTTTTGGAGCGAGTATTGACACAATTTTCTTCCCCCAAGGCTTCACTAACCGAACTCGGCACAAAATCTCAATCAACTTCCGAGCACATATGTTCCTTTGCCACCGCTCGTTGCGCACATAGTTACATATGTATGTCACTTTTGCCCATTCCGAGAAAATCATGATGCTAAACTGTGTAAGCTCGACAACAAGAATCGACATCATTAACAAGGTGGTTACAACGGCCACTAGCACCAACTTGTAGAAAATCACGAAGTAGAGTAAAAGCATAGGGATGGCAACCCAAATGCAAAGCAGGAGCAATCTATACACTGAACGACGCTAATGGAGATTCATTGGGTATTTGGTGTAGAATAAATCGAAAAGAAATGCAAGTTCAACTTCGATGACTCGGAAAACTTGCTCATAACCATTCTCTTCAAAAAGTATATGTTGAATCAAGCTCCTTAACTTATTGTGTGCTTCTTGGGGCAACGAATAGCCAATGAATCTCAAGCAAATGAACTTAAAGAGCAAAAAAGACAGGCAAAGGTCCTGATTTCTACCTTGTTTTCATTGAATTTACTCATTTACCACATGATATCGAGATCAAGAGATTGGATTCTACATTGTTTTGGATGTTTATTGCTCGGAATTACAATTTGAATCCTCAAAATCGAACCGAAGTGAAAAATGGGTTCGAGGTCACGCACACCCGTACGAATTTAGCCATTTTTCGAAACGTTTTTTAGCCAAAATCAATTTTCAAATTATCGAGTGAAAGTACTCGTCGAGACGAGTCCAATGATGGGTAGATCACCGACCCGGACGCGCCCACTCGCGCGGCAAAAAGCCGCTGCGCGTGGGCGTCATGCGCCTGAAGCACTGGAAACGCCAGCACGTGTGCAACATGCACCGGTCGGTGAATGAGCACGTGAGCGACACGTGCCGGTGGGCAAACCGGCATGTGCGTGACATGTGCCGGCACGCACATGCCGGTGCCGGTGGGCGAACCGAACCGGCACATACACGACACGTGCCGATCGACGAACCGGCATGTGATGACGTCACTGTGATAACATCCAATGGTCGGTTGCCGGACGACGTGATTGATGATGTCACTGACGACGATGGTAGGCCGGCCGATCGCCAGCTAGTAACCCGACCCGACCCGAGGCTGACCCGTGACCCGACTTAGAACCAACCCGACCGTTGACCGGTCAATGGGTCAGACCGATCAACTGGTTCGGCGGTCAAACCAATCGGACCGGTCACCGATTGGACCAATTGGATCGGTCGAAGTGGTCAGGAGCCGTTTGGCTCACTAGTGCGTGCGCCACACGCGCCGTGCACTCAAGCGGCACGTGCGCCACACACGCAATGCACTCAGGTGGCATGTGTGGGCGCGTGGGAGCTCGATTGGAGCGTGATCAACGGCGTGCACTCAAATTCCAACAAGGAGCAACCTCAAGGCGAAAACAACCAAGTAAGCAAGATATTGCGATAGCTTAGTCGCTATGTCAAAGTTGTCTCTATGTTCTTGTGAAAGTTTAGCGCAAGGCACTTCATGCTCGCTAAAAGTGGTTGCTACGTGCCAAACCATTATAACATGAGTAGTTGTCTCAAGATCACATGCCCACGAGAGCTCATCGAACAATACGTTGTGCCTTAAAGACGCTTGTCCCTTCTCCAAATAGCCGGTAAAATCTTTCCTTAAAGACTGAGCGATGGCCTTCTTCACTTGCTTAGACAAATTGGTGGGAGCAATTTCTTTCTAGCCGTCCACTTTCTGTTGAGATAGTAGCAATGAGTCTATTATATATCCACTTCAGTGGAGAATAGTTATACGATTTGAGGAGCGAGTATTGACACAATTTTCTTCCCCAAGGCTTCACTAACCGAACTAGGCACAAAATCTTGATCAACTTCCCAGCACATATGTTCCTTTGTCACCGCTCGTTACGCACATAGTTACATATGTATGTCACTTTTGCCCATTCCGAGAAAATCATGATGCTAAACTGTGTAAGCTCGACAACGAGGATCGACATCATTAACAAGGTGGTTACAATAGCCACTAGCACCAACTTGTAGAAAATCACAAAGTAGAGTAAAAGCACAGGGATGGCAACCCTAATGGGAAGCAGGAGCAATCTATACACTGAACGACACTGATGGAGATTCATTGGGTATTTGGTGTAGAATAAATCGAAAAGAAATGCAAGTTCTACTTCGATGACTCAGAAAACTTTCTCATAACCATTCTCTTCAGAAAGCATATGTTGAATCAAGCGCCTTAACTTATTGTGCGCTTCTTGGGGCAACGAATAGCCAGTGAGTGAATCTCAGGCAGATGAACTTGAAGAGCGAAAAAGACAGGCAAAGGTCCTTCAGTCGGCCATCCCAGTCTCCTCCGCTTGCACTTAAAAGCCTACCTTTGCAATTCCAAACCTTCTCAACGGTGATAACTTCATCCGTCACCTCCAATGATTGTTGATAGTGCGGCGCATCCCCATCATGCCACAGAGCTGCCTTTTGCCTCCATTTTGCTGCTGTTGAATGGTGCACCCTTACCTCGTCTGCCACTTTCACCAAGTACCTGTACCCTCTCATTGTAGCAGGACCTTCGTCACTTGAATTGCTCCGTTGGTGCTTAGTGCTCATGTAGTCTGCTATGAAACTGTGGTTCTTCTGCATCACATTATTACTTGCCAACATCAAAGCTCGTGCTCTTTCGTCGACTTTCATGAATAGAATCACGAAAAGAATGCACGCTATTGGGCTCTACACGACCGCATAGAAAATGATCATCCCACTTGTCAAGATAAATTTTAAAGCGGAGTCAACTTTAAATGACTTCCATCGTTCAATGTCCTCCATATGGTGTGCAGTGTAGGAATCCATGTTTCCGAGAGCCACCACCAGATAAGGCCAAGCGTGTACGCAATGACAATGGGCATAAGGGTATAGGTGCGAATGCGACCACCGCAGATGCGTGGTTGCCGCAGCATCGCCTAAATGACCTGGAGACTCCAAGAATGACTAAGATCGCAGCAGTGATGGCCAGCAATACCTCAATTTTTTCATTTGGCTCCTTGCACCTTTTTCAATCATCCCATTGCAGTGCCTCATCATCTTCTGGTGGATCCAGCCAGAAAGCCTTGCCATCTCTGTTTTTTTCCTTTTTTTTTTCCCTTTTTCTTTGCTATTTTCTTACCTTCTGCTAATAACTCGGACACGTTGATGAAGAAGGATCTTTGTTCTTTTATTATGAAGACGGGACGAATGTACGGTGAAACTACAACGGTTAAGCTCTAAGGTCCCTTTTAACTGAGCTTTGGCAGAGTGCCGAGAATTAGGAACTCTGGAAGTAAATTGAGAAAAAGTATCAAAAAAATTATTAAATCTGTTGCATTTGTATCAATTTGGCTCTAAATTTTTTAATTGTACAAAATTTTGTCATTTGTATCAATTGAATCCATCTAATCAATTTAAGTTGGAAATCGTTAATGTGAATGCCGGTTATTATACGTGACATGATCGGTGCTTACGTAGACATTTTTAATGATATTGTAACTTTTTTTTTATAATTTTTTTGTTTTCTATTATTTCTTTTTTTTTATGTTCTTTGTTATTTTAATAATTTTGGGCAAAAGTCTCTCCGATTCTTCAGCTTCATCTCTCCAATCACTAGGACCCTAAATGGCAACCATGCTTCAACACCAAATCTCGCATTTCCCGGCCAAGCTCGGCCTTACGAGCCCCACCAGCCCCATCTCGCCTCTTCTCCCAATCCCAAACCTTACAAATTCAATATCGCCGCCATCGCCAGCCCCCTCCCAACATCAGCTGCACCACCATCCCAACCTTTCCTCGTCCGTCGCCGCCTCTACCCTATCTCTCATCCTGCCCCTCCCGCTAGCCCAATTGCTCCTCCTCCATATGTCCACCCTAGCCTCCAAGCTCTTCAATGTCTCCTCCAATCGCGCTTTTTGGCTCTCCTCCATCCGCGGTTCTCTCCCTTCCTTCGTCTCCTCTCAATTACAGTCTCAACCACTCGATCCCATGTCATCCTTCACAAGCCACCTCCGTCTTCGACGAAGGAGATTCTCTCTCATCACTTCCCTCTAGACTCGGCCCATCAAAGGTCGCCGCTGACCTCTAGGAGATCCTCAAACTTCAGGACACCAAGCACGAGATCCAGTCCAAGGACTCCGCCCATGCCGGCAAGGGTCGGCCAGCCGCCTTGCCGGCCCTCAGCCAAAAATAGAGAGAGCAAAGAACAGAAAATAAAAGGAAAAAATAAATAAATAATAAATAAAAGTTCAAAAATTATTTTAAAAAGTCTAGGTTAGTACCGGTTGTACCACATAGGGCGGCCAACATCCACATCAGCAATTTCCAATCGGATGGACTCAATTGGTATTAATGTAAAAAGGTTCAGAACTAATTGGTCTAATTAAATAACTTATGATTACAATAAGTTTAGAACTTTTTTGGTACTTTTTCAGAAATAAATTACTTTAGCTAAACCATCACAATCATTAATTAATTTTAGGGCAATTACAATATACAATTTTTTTCTTCAAAGAGTCTTATTCATCCTCGATTTGATTGTTGGGTTATACTTCTTCAGCTTCGTAGTCTTTGCTTGCCAATGAGTTCTCGGATTAGCGCTTGCTTGCGGACCGAGCAAGTCGAGAGAGAGAGAGAGAGAGAGAGTTCCTTTACTGTGCAACATTGTTTTTTATTCTTAGCATATGTGGTCCTTTTTATAAGAAAAAACCACGTAGTTAACATTTAATTAAAAGAATCACGTAATATTTTTTTTATTGCCAGATGCACTTAAATGATTGCGTTTTTCTCCAATGTGACTCTACATGAAATAAGGTATTCTTACATCATTAAACTCTTTCAAAACATCATCATAACAATCGGCTTTACACATAAAATATATAGGCATTTCAAAATAGGGTCTATACATACATAAAAATTATTCTTACACATTTTTCCAAAATATGCATTGTCCTATTATTTCTTATATCTATTAGAGATTTATTATCAAAATATACACAATAATATTATTTCAGTACACTTCTTAGTAATTACCATCAAAACAAGAATAGACTTAGAGATGCAAAATCAGATATTTGCAAGGATGGATTATAAATTTGTTAAAGTGATAATCAACGGCAGCTTATCAAGTAAAGCTAACAAGTGAACACCTCGCATGACTTAATCTCACCCAAGCTTTATATATGTGCACATGCGCATGTGATTCAACAATCCAACAAAGGATAAACATTAAGTACATACATTGTTGAATCCTCTTTTTTTTTTTTTTTTACGCATCCTGCGTTTAACACAATTGATATTAATGAAATTATTTTTAGTATATTGCTCATTTCAATAGCGAGAGACAATATATTTTACTATTGGGCATATTCAAAGGCCTGCTAATAACTACTAATTTCATCCATCTACTAACATATTTTGTGGCCACTTAAAGGATGAATGATTAAAGGGGAAATATGAACATATGACCTCACGTCCAATATCAATTCTGAAGGAGGAAACAAGAACCTTTATGATTACAGCCATCAGACATTGATTGAGATTCATTTTCCCTCAACTCAGATGAATCGAATCTACATATGCAAGAATTTATCTTTTACTCCCACATCCTAATAAAAAAATTTTAAAAAATAAATAAATGACATACAACATGAAAATCAGTTTGGATCGTGTCAATGTCGTTTATTTCACAATGAGATATTCATTGCATTTGGATATGCCAATATCATCATCGCTAGAAACAACCAATGTCATCCACATATAAAAGCTGCATAACATACCCATGAAATGTGCACCAAACAAAAAAAGGTATGGTCATAGGGACTGGATTTGAAGTCAAAAGAATCCATGGCCGAGCCTAAATTGGAATGCCACGCACAAGGACCCATTTCAAGCTATAAGATGCTCTACATAAAGGATGCACTTTGTTGGAAGGATGAGTATTTATAAGAGGAGGCATCTAGTAAACTTTCTCAATACAATGACCATTCATGACTATAATTTTAGCATTCGTCTAGAATAGAGACCAACACTTAACAGCAAAATAGTAAAAATATTGTGAACAAAAATAATGGGAGAACTAAACTACAATGGTCATGTCGACAAGGAAAAAGTTACCGACTCGAATCAAATTTGGCACTCATGATCTTGTCATATCAGCATATCTTCATCATGGTCCTAGAAAGAGTAGAGTGGTTCCCAATGTTTTTGTCAAATTATGGTATCGTTTGATATTGATTAGTACATGGGAGCAACAGACAAATTCTTGTATATATAGATTCGATTCATTGTGAACTGAGTGAAAATGTACCTCACTCATGGTCCCTCCCACTATCTACACCAAATAGCTATAATGTCTCCTCCTTAATTATTGATCTTTGGATGTCAAGTCATATGTTCATGTTTCCTCTTCAATCGTTGATCCTTTAAAGGATCCCAAAATATGTCAGTAGATGGATAAAATTAGCAACAACCAAATAATTAGCATAACTTTGACTATGCCCAATAGCAAAATATACGTTCATCGCTATTAAAATAAGCAATTAGTTACTTACTAAATGTGATTCTACCAATATCAATGGTGTTAAATGTGGGATGCATTAAAAAAGGATTCAACATGTGTACTTAATGTTTATCTTCTGTTTGATTGTTGAATCAAATGTGCACGCGCATTCATATGAAGCTTACACGAGATTGAGTCATATGAGAGGTTCATGTGTCAGCTTTACTTGGTAAGCTACCTTTGATTATTACTTTATCAAATTTCTAATCCATCCTTGCAAATCTCTGATTCTGCATCTCTAATCTCATGTGTCTTTTGATAGCACCCTCTAATGGGTGTACAAGAGATAATACAATCATGTATATTTTGGTAATAAATCTCTAATGGTTATTTAAGAAATATTAGACTAATGCATATTTTGGCAAAAAAATTTAGAATAATTTTTATGTATATATAGACTCTATTTTGAAATGCATAAATATTTTGAGTAAAACTAATTGTTCGGGCGCTTTTTGTTGATGTTTGGCATTTTCAAAACTTGAACAAATGGAGTTTCGGATTGAATAAGAATCTCGACACCTTCTTTTTTGATAATGTTCAAACAAAATGAGGGAGGACTAAAACGACACTTTGACATCCTAGATCAATAATTGAAGAGGAAACTTGAACCTACGATTTGACATCCAAGATGAATGATTGAAGAGGAAATGGGGGCATGTGATTAAAGCTATAGAAAAATATGTGTCATGTTGAACCCAAATAAGTGGGACAGACAATGATCGAGATTCACTCCACTTCATACACAAGTTGTCCTCAGCTCCCATGTCCTAATCAAAATAGAAAAAATGCCATACAACATGAAAATCAATTTGGGTCTTGTTAAGATCGATGATGTTATGTCAGTGTGACAAGATTGTGTTGTGAGGGCAAAATCTTATCCGAGTCAATAATTTTCACCTTGTTGACATGACAATTGTAGTTTATTTCTTCCATTACCTTTCCATGTTTGTGTCCACACCACAAACCCATTCCATCTACTTGTCTACATCCATTGTAGATGCTCTTCCATTGAAATTCAAAATGCATATATATGTAGGTTTGACAATTATTTTAAATACTTATTCCAAAAATCTGTACAATCATTGAATATAATTTCTATCATGGAATATAGAAATTTGAACATTTAATTTTTCTTCTTGAATGTTCTTTTGGTATCCAGATGGAAGAATTTATTCCATCAACAACAAATATTTTAAAATAGATACTATGTCTAATTAAGTAACTATTGTAAAACATTTATTGCCCACATATGCCCAAGAACAGGGTAGAAATTTCTAAATATTTAATATTTCTTTGTAGGCTCTCTTGAGATTTATGAGAGAATCGAAAAAATCAATACATAAATAACACTAGTTATTGGAATTAATGTAGATATAGGACTTTATTCTTATGATTATAGAGTAATTAGAATTATACCCAATATCGGATTTTTTTCACATCAATTATGAAGTAGAAGGGATATATCGACCGAAGATCATGGACAATTCATTTAATTATATGTGAATATTTCAAAATAGAGTCTATTTATATGTAAAAATTATATTTAAACATTTATTATCAAATCATGGATAGTTCTATTAGTTTTGTACATCGAAGATTTATCGATATTATTTTGGGCCAAATATGACTTTGATATAATTTACTTGTCAATATGAGCCCAACATGAGATCTTTTGATATTATTTGTCAAAAATGAGTCAAATATGAAACAAGGTATTCTTACATCATTAAATTCTTTCAAAACATCATCATAACAATCGGTTTTACACATAAAATATATAGGCATTTCAAAATAGGGTCTATATATACATAAAAATTATTCTTACACATTTTTCCCAAAATATGCGTTGTTCTATTATTTCTTATATCTATTAGAGATTTATTACCAAAATATACACAATATTATTATTTCTAGTACACTTCTTAGTAATTACCATCAAAACAAGCATAGACTTAGAGATGCAAAATCAGATATTTGCAAGCATGGATTAGAAATTTGTTAAAGTGAAAATCATGGGCAGCTTATCGAGTAAAGCTAACACGTGAACACTCACATGACATAATTTGGCCCAAGCTTTATATGTGGGGGTAAGTACACTAGAAGTGTCAAAAGTTGTATACGGCGTTCACTTTAGTGCAAAAAGTTTTTTTTGGATCACTTAAGTGCTACTTTAAAAATAAAAAAAAAAACGATCATTTAAGTGTCAACTCCGGTCCGGATTGCCGGAAATCTGACGTGGCTATATTTTATTAATTCCTCAATCCTATGTGGCTCACCGGCGTACCTAGTCAGCATATAACCCCTAAACAATGTCGTCCAAAAGTTATAAATAGTAATCATTTAAGTGCCAAATTTTATTAAAAGTGATCATTTGAGTGCCAAATTATATTTAAAGTGATCACTTCAATGTCAGTTGTTGTTAAAAGACAATCACTTTAGTGCCAAGCATGCCACGTGGAAATGTCACATGGCCTGGATTTTTTAAAAAATTTGCTAAGTCATAATATAATTTTAATTATAAATGACACATAATCAGTTTAGTCGGAATTTCTCGCCGTTGACACTAAAGTGATTGTTTTTCCTCCGATTTAACACTTAAGTAAGTTGGCGAAAACTTTTGGCACTAAAGTGAGCACCGTACACAACTTTTGGCACTTCTAGTGTACTTATCCCTTATATATGTGTACACGCGCATGTGATTCAACAATCCAACAAAGGATAAGCATTAAGTACATATGTTATTGTATCCTTTTTTTTTTACGCATCCCACATTTAGCACAATTGATATTAGTGAAATTATTTTTAGTATATTGCTCATTTCAATAGCGAGAGGCAATATATTTTATTATTGGGCAAATTCAAAAGTGTGCTAATGACTGCTAATTTTATCCATCTACTGACATATTTTGTGGCCACTTAAAGGATCAATGATTGAAGAGGAAATATGAACATATGACCTCACATCCAAGATCAATTATGGAGGAAACAAGAACCTTTATGATTAAAGCTATTGGACATTGATTGAGATTCATTTTCGCTCAACTCAAATGAATCAAATCTACATATGCAAGAATTTGTCTCTTACTCCCACATCCTAATAAAAAAATATATAAAAAAATAAACGCCATACAACATGAAAATCAGTTTGGGTCGTGTCAATGTCGTTTATTTCACAATGAGATATTCCATGAGTTTTGATATGCCAATATGATCATCACTAAAAACAACCAATGTCATCTACATATAAAAGCAGCATAACATACCCATGAAATGTGCACCAAACAAAAAAAGTATGGTCATAAGGACTGGATTTGAAGTCAAGAGAATCCATGGTAAAGCCTAAATTGGAATGCCACGCATAAAAACCCATTTAAAAACATAAGATGCTCTACATAGAGGACGCACTTTGTTGGAAGGACGAATATTTATAAGAGGAGGCATCTGGTAAACTTTCTCAATACACTGACCACTTATGAATATATTTTTAGCATTCGTCTAGAATAGAGACCAACACTTAACAGCAAAATAGTAAAAATATTGCGAACAAAAATAATGGGATAAGTAAACTACAATGGTCATGTTGACAAGGAAAAAATTACTGATTCGAATCAGATTTTGCTCTCATGATCTTGTCATATCAACATATTATCATCATGGTCCTAGAAAGAGCAAAGTGGTTCCAGATGTTTTTTGTCAACTTACGGTATCATTTGATATTGATTAGTACGTGGGAGCAAGAGACAAATTCTTGTATATGGAGATTTGATTCATCATGAGTTGAGTGAAAATGTACCTCAATTGTGGTCCCTCCCACTATCTACACCAAATAGCTATAATATTTCCTCCTTAATTATTGATCTTTGGATGTCAAGTCATATGTTCATGTTTCCTCTTCAATTGTTGATCCTTTAAGGGATCCCAAAATATGTCAGTAGATGGATAAAATTAGCAATAACCAAATAATTAGCATAACTTTGAATACGCCGAATAGCAAAATATACGTCTCATTGCTATTGAAATAAGCAATTAGTTATTTACTAAATGTGATTCCACCAATATCAATGGTGCTAAATGTGGGATGCGTTAAAAAAGGATTCAACGTGTGTATTTAATGTTTATCTTCTGTTTGATTGTTGAATCACATGTGCACGCACATTCATATAAAGTGTCACGCCCCGAAGCTCAAGCGCACGCACATCCTCGGTGGTCAATAAAATTGCGACATCCCAGGACGCGTCACCAATCCATTCATTTTAATGCACATGCGGAAGTGAAGAAACAAATCCACATACAACACTCAATTGGGATAGAAAAGCAGGATGCAAATTTTCACAAAAACATCTTTTATAAACAAACTGAGTTTATATACAATACTAGTCTATAAACAAATGTCTACTCCAAAAAGAAGAGTCACCCAGGACATGAAAATGGGCCCTAAGTTTTTGCTTTTCCCTTAGCAAAAGCTGTTTGATGTGTGATAGTAGCATGTTGAATTTGTAAGGATGACGAATGCATGATGCTTTCTTGCTGATGCAAAAGGTATGCCTCTTGATTACTACATTAGCTTTGGTATGAGAATCCCTTTCTTGATGATGTATCTTGATTCCTTTGTTGAAAAGTTTGCCAAAAAACATGCAGATCGAGAGATAAATGGAGAGGAGTGATCGGGCAAAACACCTGCTCTCGCTGCAAAAGAACAATCATGACCCGTGTGCATGAGCTTCTCTGGCTATCTGGTGCAAGATCCAGATGAAGCTGTTCCTAATTTGAAAATATTCGCATAAAATGGGCATAGATTCTACATCATTTTGACCGCCCCAAACCAATAACATTTTCCATCCCCAAAACAATAACAGACGGATTTCTTGGAACCCCTGATTGGTATAATATGTTTGGTGCCCATGTGCTTTCATAAAGGAAATCAAATGAAGAAAACGACCGTCACAAACATGTAGTACACGCTGTGTATGAGTTCTGCTGCTTGTTCAATAATGTAAACATGCCATTTGGCCCTCATGTCGAGTGAGACCACATACAGGGCAAAATTTAAGAATTCCTTCATAGCAAACCTCAATACCATGAAAGCAATTACCCAAGTTTATCACAAAACCAGGAAATAAAGGTTGCTTCACGTTGATTTTTAACTTTCACTAGGAGAAAATCACGTGTAATAAGGTCAATGTGCTCTTAATCCACTAAGCAAACATCCCCATCGAAATGAACAAGGAGAGTGGCTCCATAAATATTGAGCATTTCCACTGAAAAATCATGCTACATGGATGCAGTTGAATCCAGAAAGGCGCCCACTCAAATTGGCGGTCGCGGGAGATTGTAACTAGTTCATCGCAGCAAAGAATCAGGAAATCACCACGTACCGTCCAAATTGGTGGTGGGGGGAAGACCATCCGTATAATGGTCTACGTATTAATCTAATTCCTAGTCCTCTTCGAAAACTCAAGGAAATTTCTTCCTTGTACTAACCATGCTGTCCAATCCTCTAGGAAAGCTAGATGAAACTCCTCCCCAACGCCCCCCACTCAATCATTTAGACCAGAAGAAAAATATTTGGTAAACAGCTCATATCACGATTTGCAATAATCTATTGAATGGATGACACGTGTCGTCCTAGGGGCCCACCGCTAGAAATTTTAGTAGTGTCTCTCTCTACTTTGCAAATATAGGCTTTGCAGCTCCTTTAACTTTGACACATTGAATATGTAAGGACAACGAATGCATGATGCTTTCTTGCTAATGCACAAGGTATGCCTCGTGATTACTACAGTACCTTTGGGATGAGAATCCCATCCTTGATCATGTGCCTTGATTTCTTTGCTGAAAGGCTTGCCAAAGAAGTATGTAGATCGAGAGATAAATGGACAGGAGTGGTCAGGCAAAACACTGCTCTCACTACAAAACAATAATCATGCCCCTTGCGGAAGAACTTCTCTGGGTATCTGGTGCGGATCCAGATGGAGTTGTTCATGATTGTCTTGAATATGTTTGGATATATTCGCATACGCGGGCACAGATTCTATATGATTTTGGTCGTCCATATCGATCACATTTTCATCCACAAAATAATAACAAAACAAAAAGATTTCTTGGAATCACCAATGAGTATAAAAGGGGATAATTATAAATAATAATAAAGTAGTAATTAACCTATTGTACGACCGCCAATTCAGTGATAATCTTTCAGTTTAACCAATTTAGTTATAAACATTTTGATGATTTATCAATTTAATCATTCTAACCAATTTAACTAGAAATTGCTAACATGGATACCACTGTCCTACTTGGCACAAGCGAGGGCTCTAGGCAATGACTGCTAGCCTTACCAATAGCCAGGAGGGGCTCCACACCTTTCCCCAGCAATTGGCAAGGATTGCCGGCTTAGAGTTGGAAAAAATGAGAAAATTCAGAAAAAAAAAATTATTTAAAAAAATTTATAAAAATTGTCCAAATCGACCACAGCTAAAATTGGCCGGAATGACTATATTGACAAATTATCAAAATGTTTTAAACTAAATCGGATAAATTGAAAGGTTTATAACTAAATTGATAAATTTTGGAGTTTTTTAAAATAATTTTCACGGATCCTAACTTTTACTCGGAGAAAATTCGGTGTGCTCTTAATCCACTGTGCAAACATACCCATCGAAATGAACAAGGAGAGTGGCTCCATAAATACTGAGAAGTTACGCTGAAACCCCATGCTGAATGGAGGAGTTGCCATCCTCCACGACCTTTCATTGGGGGTTTACCAGCCTAGTATGCTAGGAGAAGGCAGTGACCTCCCTCCAGGTGGGATCTTAGGGTTAGTAAACCTTTGGCCGGAGAGCCCAGTGGGGCCTTTATCCCGTGTTTCTCCCCTCATTTTCCTGTAATTAGGTTGTGGGGGGAGACACCCTGGGATGGCCATTTCAGGATGGAGAATGGAGAATGCAGTTGAATCCAGAAAGGCGCCCACTCAAACCGGAGGTCGAGAGAGATTGCACCTTGTCCATCGCAGAGAAGAATCAGGAAAGCACCACCAACCGTCCAAGGTGGGGACCATTCGTATGATAGTCTGTAATAATCTCCTTCCTAGTCTTCTTGGAAAACTCAAAGAAATTTCTCCCTTGACTAACCGTGCTGTCCAATCCTCTAGGAAAGCTCGAAGAAACTCCCCCACCGTGCCCCAATTCCCACTCAACCATTTAAGCCATTCCTTTTTCGAAAGCCCACAGAAATTCCTCCGCAACACGCACAAGCTCCAGTCTCCTTTCCTGTCTTTTGCTGAATGGCAGAAAAACACTTACTAATAAGTGAATTAGCTCCGACAGATTTTTATGACGATGGCGCGGGACAGGTTGTTTCGTCGGAAACTTCCATTGGCTATTCCTCGTGTAGACCACTCTTACACTTAATTTTTTTTCCTATCTGCGACTGAAAATGCCACGGGGGAAGTAGTTTTCCTAGTGAATTGGTAATTTTCTTCTTCTTCTTCTTCTTTTTCATTTTCCAAGTTAAATGAAAATTGAAAAATTAATGGACAAAAAAAATTACTCAGAAAGGTGCAAGTTTTTTTTATCAAATAGTCGGTTCAATCTAACGGCACCCTTGATCAAACGAGTACACTTACTGTAATTATAGAGAAATAATTCTAAAGTTTAAACCACTCAAATTAAAGGCAATTACTTATCCTAAAGGTCACAACATATTTATATCACCGTTTAATTAAGGCCTAATACTATATACCGGTTACTTATCACTTATACAATATGATATATACAATAACATTGGCTTCCGGTGACTAAGAAATTTGGGAAATAGCAGAGGCTGTTGGATGTGTGAAATGTGTATGTTGAATTTGTAAGGACGACCACGTATGATGGTTTCTTGCTGATGCGGAAGATATGCCTCATGATTACTAACATTATTCCCTTCCCTGATCATGTATCTGAATTTCTTTATCGAAAGTTTTGGCAAAGAAGCTTGTAGATGGAGAGGTGAATGGAGAGTAGTGATATTGCCCGGGTAAATAATCTAGTGTGGGATCGAGATGGAGCTGTTCCCGATTGTCTTGAATGTGTTTGAAAATATTACCATACATGGACAGAGATTCTCTATCATTTTGATCTCCCAAATCCATCACATTGTCATCCACAAAACTATAACGAACAATTGTACATTTCTCGGAACCATTGAAGGGCGTCAATGTTTTTGCTGCTCCAAAAAGGAACGACATGCAAACATCTTACGCACACCGTTATATGATTCTCCTGCTTGTTCATACTGCAAACACACCGCTCAGCGCTATGTCCAGTGAGGCCACGATTAGAACAAAGTTTAAGGATTTCATCGTCGCAAACCTCAATCCCCGAAAGCAATCAGCGAAATTTATACAAAAACAGGAATTAAAGGTTGTTCTACTTTGATCCTTACTTTTACTCGGAGAAAATCCTGTGTAATAAGGTCAGTGTGCTCTTAGTCCACTAAGCAAACATCCCCATCGAAATGAACAAGGAAAGTGGCTCCATAATATTGAGAAGTTCCATTGAAACCCCATGCTGCATGGACAATGCAGTCGAATCCAGAAAGGCGTCCACCCAAACTGGACGTCGGGAGAGATAGTAACTGGTTCATCGTGGCTCTCCTTTCTAAGTCTCTTCGAAAACTCAAAAAAAAAAATCTTCCCTGCACTAACCGTGCTGTCCAATCCTCTAGTAAAGCTCGAAGAAACTCCTCCGCGGTGTCCCCATTCCCACTTTACCATTTAAGAGATTCCTCTTCGAAAGCTCAGAGAAATTCCTCCGCAACCGCAGTCTCTTTTGCTGAATGGTTTAGTAATCCAAAAGATTTTTAGGACGATGCCGTGGGACAGGTGGATTGATCGGAAACTTCCATGGCTATTCCTCCTCTAAGCCACTCTTGCACTTAATTTTTTTTCCCTATAATTCCGCCACTGAAAATGCCAGCGTCGTGCCTAACCGAACGAGTAAACCAACCGTAAAGACGAGGCAATAAATTCTAAAGTTTAAACCAATCAAATTAAAGACAATTACTTTTCCTAAAGGTCACAGCATACTTATATCACCGTTTAATTAAGGCCTAATATTATATACCCGTTGCTTATCACTTAACCAATATAATATACACAATAATACTGACTTCCGGTGACTAAGAAATTTCTAGGAAGTTGCTGGTTTTACTTTTATTTTCTTTTTTCCCTTTTGGAGGTTAATTTATAGAGAGACTATAGTGATTCTTTGTTGATATGATTCTGTTTCGCTCACCCAAATCAATTACTATGATATATTGTTTTTGAAAAGAAAAAAAAAACTCAATAATACTAACACGTAGTGATCAACATAAATAGACGTGAATATCGTGTTTCAAGCGTATTAAAATATTTCACTTAATTTATTGAGTTATTCGCAAACTCATACTTATCTTAGTATTTCATAACCAGGGGACGGTATTTGACTTCGCAAGATAATGACTTAAGAACAAGGACGGATCTAGCGCGAAGTGGAGGGTCTCCTCCCCCAAGGTCCAAAAATTAACTTCTCAAGTTTATATGTGAAAACTTTGGCGAAAAATAACTTTTTGAAATCATTGGTAAAATCCCTCATGTTGGCCTCCCATGAATCTCTCTTCCGTCCTTATTTAATAAGATAGTGGTCTAGCATGACAGAAATATCTACAACCTTATGTATTCTAACAGGGTATAAATTGTTCTAAGTCAGGTTATCCACACAGGTCAAAAGTAAGGATTTAACCGATTCATGGAACCAATTCATAGACTTTTGTAAAGCATTCCATGAATCTCCAAATAGCCACGTTTCTACTTTCATGCCCATAGATTATAAAAAGAAAAAATGGTTAATATTCTGAAAAACCTCAAATTAGTATACCCGCAACAAATTTACCCTAAATTAATTTTTTGACCACCAAAAATATCAAAAGGGTACACCTTTGAAAAATTTATCATAAACTGATACATTTGTGACAAATTTACTCTATGTTAGCTTCCGTTAAATTTTACTGTTAAATTATTAAGTTGAATGACACGTGACAGTTGACTAGTATATGATGGATTTATGAGATGGGCTTAAGGCCCATCCGCTCAAGTTGGGCCCAAAAGGGCCCGGCCCACGGGAATAGGGCCCGTGGAGGGGGAAGGTATAAAAGGGATGAGAGAGAGAGAGAGAAGACAACGTTTTGGAACATAACGTACGTCTTTTCTCTTCTCACGCTCTCTCTCCCAAGAAGAAAAGACAGTAAGCATACGGCGCACTTTCCTTCTTCCTTCAAGGTGTCATCGGATCGAACGGGGCCAGAATTTCTTCCTCTTCTTCGGCATTGGTGTTTAATCTGTGGCTAACAAGGTACGCTCGAATCCGTGGTGTGCTTTACGATCGGTGATGCGTGTTTTCCCGGGCTTCGTCTTCCGCATTGATTTTGGGTTCGATTCGGTGTCGAATCCGGTTTTCGGGGATCCGTTATTCCCAACAGTATACCAGTTAAATCCTCTCCGTTTGTTACAGTTATATAATTTTTGTGATTTTTTGTGATATTAATCTAATTTAACGGAGGGTATATTTGTCACAAATATACTAGTTTGAGTTTTTGGCAGTCATATAAATTAGTTTGGGATATTTTATGATCAATTGAGGTAAATTTATCATAGATATACTAGTTTTAGGTTCAAAAATAGTTTGTGGTAAATTTATCATACGTGTACCAATTTGGAGCTTTTCAAGATATTAGCCCAAAGAAAAAAGAAGTTACAAATTGAGTAAACTCAATGCGTTAGTGTTTGCAAGAAAATCTTTTGATAAGTAAAGTGAAGATAATGGAGGACAAGGGGGTAAATGGGTTTATTGGCGGTGTTTGCAAGACCGTATACCAATATGTATGCTTTATTTTCTGGGCAAAATAAAAAATAGTAATACCTGACCTTGCCGCCAACATGATATCGTCCTCTATAACCTGGATTCATCTTCTCCCATACGACGTTAAAATGCATTGCACTAGTTCGAGCTGGGCGAGATCTATCTACCGTTACAACATGTCGCACGAGCCTAATGCACCAACATGTAAAATTCTGGCTTTGGTCACTGCAATCACAAAAGCACGGCTTCAGAGCCTGTCATACTAGTTTGAGATTGTGAGAGACTTCTCTACCAATACAACAAATCATATATGCCGATGTGAGATCAGAAGCATATCTGATACCCTACATACCTAAATTAAAACTCATGAACTAATTAGGTCATCGCTTGATAGTATATAAAATATAGATCTTCAAACGTGTAATTCATGGTTTATATTCAGGGCCACATAGATCTATTCGTACATAGGTACATCTATCCACGAAATTCAACGAGTGGGGGCATGGTAATTGGACTAGCGTCTTCACAAAGCATGTATTTTTAAATGATTTATTATCCTGATTGTCCATTAATAGTTGAATATGGACAATAAAAGCCGATTAAAAAGTACCCGTAAATGTCCACCGCCCAACTTTGCTTTATGTTAAGAAAATACGACCACTTAAAAAAGGAAGAAGATAACTGTGGAAGACTTTCTTTCGGCGCCTCAAAGCAAGTCTATGTATTCTTTATTAGGCGTCCGTTTGTCCGACTAAACTTTTGTTTTGGCTTTGTCTATTTGGTCTTAAAGCAGATATATGGCCTTCAAATAATGTACCTTCAGGTGTATTAAACATCCTATAAAGATTATCATGTAACAAATTTGTAGATTCGTAGTAATACTGATGTAAGTGTTGAACGTGTGTCCAAATGTAAATTGACTGTTTATATGAGGACTACAACATTTAGTTGGGTTTAATCAAATACTTAAAGATTTTGATGAATACTGCATAACTACAAGAAATTTTAGGCCATTTGTTCATTATATATTCAAGTTGGAATCTTGTACAATTCCGTAATAAATTAATCAATGAAATCGATTGGCGCTTGTGAAGAGAAGCGATAGGGAGATAGCGTTGCCCTCAACTATTTCTCATCTCGTCGTTTGATCAACTAAAGGAGAATTTCTTAATAGCCGCATAAAACCATGGCAACAGGGATTTCCATATAAGGAGTCACAGATATTCCCTACAAATCGTGTAAACCGCTATTAGTTAGAAAGACTTGTACTTAACTGGTTCATGGGACTAGAAAGGTGTTCCATTAGCCTCTAGGAAACCGAATCTCCATGCCCTTGCCCGATAATTAAAAACAAAGACTTTCACTTCGATTAATAGGTTTCCATTAAAAAGGCTTTTCTAGCAGGAAAAGGGCTTTCTTTGGTCTCGTCCAATTAGCCTTATTTTAGTGTGCTGGAAAATACCTTTTCGAAGTATTTCATATATAAAAAGTCACTTAGTTAAGTGAATTAAATCTATGAATAAACTCGTTACTTATTTTGATAGAAATGTTAATCAATAACCAATTAAGAGATTTTTATGGTACACATAGATGTATGTGGCCTTTGCACCCAACTGGTCGAGATTGCATAATTTGTTTACTTAAATATTTAGCGTTAAAAATAGGGTTGTGGTGGAGATCGAGGTGGCGGTGGCCGTGGCGGAGGGGCTAAGTGGTGGCAGGTGGATGAGTTGAGACTATTTGTCGCCATGTTCAAGCCAGTGAACGACGGTGTCAGGCCAAGGGAGAGATGTCGCTTGCGGTGATGCATAGCAATGGCGACGGTGGTTGTGATGGCCGTTGAGAATTGATTCGTTAGAATTCCCCTAATCCGAATGACACCATCCGATGACATCTTCCTTGAAGGTTCACTGGGCTGAAGAACTATCGAAGATGGTTCTCATCGCTACGTATTCACCGGGGGAAGGCATGAAAGTCTAAAGTTATGATGTTCCAAGAAGTATCGTGGATGTGAAATGATTTTGATTTTGATGAAAAGTGGAAGACAGGATGGTTCAAAGTCAAAAAGAGGAGGAGAAGAAGAAGAAGCTGCTGGGTGACCTGGCCGTTGAATTCTTTTGTTTTGTTTTTTGCTTGATCTTTTTCCTCTCGATTCGCTTGCGGGAGAACGGAAACTTCAAAGAGATAGATCAATTTGGCCTTTTGAAAATATTCTATGAAAGAAATGCCTCTCACTTGAACTTGATGCTTATATATTCGAGTTCATTCACAAGTACTCTACATTCCGGAATAGATAGAGAGACAGTGAGAATGAATCCCAAAGTGTACGAGGCTGCAAAGTCGGGAGACTTTGACTCTTTGGAGGCAATAATTTCAGGAGAAGGAGAGGACATTTTCCACCAAACAACACCAAAGGAGAATAACATTCTTCATGTTGCGGCTCAATACAAGCAGGTGAATTTCATTAGACAAATTCTTCAACGTTCATCTGGGCCGTCCCTTCTTTGGCAAGGTAATTGCAAAGGAGACACTCCCCTACACCTTGCTGCTAAAGCAGGAAGCTGGGAAGCAGTTCAAGTCTTCATTAGTCTAGCAAAATCACTGCATTGGGTTATTGAAAACGGACAAGTTGACGCATGCAAAGGACTACTTCGAAAGCCCAATTCGCATAAGGATACCGTGCTACACTATGCATTAAGAGGAGGCCATCATGGGGTGGTGAAGTTGCTGATTAAAGAAGATCCTCAACTGTGTAATATTACTAATGCTGCCAATGAGTCCCCCCTTTATCTTGCAGCACATCGAGGACTTCCTCTTATCACTGAGCTGATTTTAGGTGTTTCTCCGTTCTCATTCTCTCATAAGGGCCCTAAGGGAATGACAGCTCTGCATGCCACATTTTATCATCCAGAAACGAGTAAGTATCCCTCGATTCTAAGCCAGTGAAACAAATTTCAACAAAATCTCTCTCTCTCTCTCTCTCTCTCTCTCTCTCTCTCTCTCTCTCTCTCTCTCTCTCTCTCTCTCTCAGGTTATCTTAGGTAAGAGTGCTGGCGTTAGCAGGGATGGCCGCCATCTATTCTAGTAGTTTTTAAAAGAAAATATAACAATAAACACAATATTTATTTATTTAATATTACTTTTATTTATTCAATATGATTCTCATTCAATATATGTATAAAATTGAGTTGGGCACAATACTTCCCTAAAATGATTGGCATCGGAGTAAAAGGCCCTCGTTTTTTATTCTAAACTTGACAGAGCAAATGTATTTCTAAATATAAAAGAAGCTTCTTCTAAATCAACTTTATGAATTTCTAACAATTTCACTCATCAAAATGAAAAACTTCACGAATTTCTGCATTGCGCTAGATTGAAGGTAGTTAGATTCTACATGTGTTACTCAAGATCATTAGAGAAACTTTAGAATAATCATGACATATTCCTTCTGAGTACATGGAAAAAGGGGAAACTAGATGTGATGAAATGCAGCTTTAATATCTATACGCTAAAAGAGAGTCTAAATCATGACATTTCCTATCGTATTGGCAAAGATTGGTGGAAAATCATGAGGAAGAGGCCAGAAGTGATCAAAGAAGCAGATGATATTGGGTGGACTCCTCTTCATTATTACGCTTTGTTCGGTCATGCCAATACAATTCAAGTGCTCCTGCAATACGATACTTTTGCGGCATACGACTTAGACAAAGAGGGGCAATCGGCTCTTCACATTGCAGCCTTTCATGGTCACGTCAATGTCATTGACGAGCTTCTTAGATCTTGTCCCGATGTTTGTGACATTATGAACACCAAAGGGCAAACGGCTCTTCATGCAGCTATTCTCGGTGGACGAGTAAATGTAGTCAAGTACACACTAGGAATGCCAAACCTGGAGGATCTTATCAACGAACAAGACACCGATGGAAACACCGCTCTACATTTGGCTGCACTTCACAAAAAGTACAAAATCATATACATACTGGCACGAGACAAGAGGGTGGACCGTTTGGCCACAAATAAGGATCATTTCACCGCCCTTGACATTTTTTGGACTCACGACGAGGTATGCTTGCTTGAACACCATAGAGCTTGATTTGATCACTTGCAAAATCATTTCTTCGGTATCATTTAGAAACTATGGCCCAGGAGATACTAATTTCAGGTGCAAACAAACAACCCAATCGAAATCTTTTTGCATCAACTTGTTTTGCTTATTCGATTGTTTGAGCATATTGAGTATATTTCAGTTTTCCTAGTAAATAGTGGCCTAGATTGCTTTATTAAGGGTGACAGACAGTTTGAAAAAGGGACAGAGTGAGTGATTTCATTCTTCATATCTAAAATATAGATAGTAAGAAAGTTGAACAAATTTGAACTTTATGGTTGAACCACGTATTAAACAAAGCTTCATTCCCTCCCTCCGCCCTTAACATTTATTGGCGCACTGCAAAAAATAAAAAAGCTTTTTTATCCTAATCAATCTATCATTAATGTTCCCACAACAGAATGCCAACATCAATTCGCATAACTATGTGAAGTTGTTGTGGTTCATTCATGCATCTGAGTTGATACATATTTATGATTAACTAAAATGTGTAGGGTCATATCTCTTCTTTTTTTTTTCAAAGTACTAATTTATCTATAAATTGGATGTGTGCACAAAAATGATAGTGCATTTATTTTGGCGAAACTGAAAATTTGAAAAAAAAATTCTTAAAAATAATCCTTATATCGCTTACAAGGATTTGACAAAAAGAAATTCTCATCATTCACAAAATGTTAAATATAAATTGTTGTCGACAATAAAAATATTTTTCATTAGCTAATCATTTTAAGCGATATAAGCAATCATTTTTAGAAAAATATTTTCCGAATTATTCATTTCTGCAAGATAAGTGAAGTTTTTAGAAAACGAATGATTTAGAAAATATTCTCCTAAAAATGATCGCTTGAAATAATTAGTAAGTAAAAAATATTTCATTAACGACAACAATTTATATCTAAACAATTTTGTAGATAGCAAAAAAAAATTAATTCATTTATTTTGTAATCGATATAAGCAATTATTTTTATAAAGGGTTAATATCCTGAAAAATCCCAAATTGGTACACATGTGACAAATCTACCTCAAACTATTTTTTTGACAACCAAAAATCTCAAACCGGTATACATTTAACAAATTTACCCCAAATCGGTACACTTGTGATAAATTTACCATCTATTAGTTTTCGTTAAACTTTATTGTCAAATATTAAATTAAATGACATGTAATAGTTTTCGTATCTGATTTTGGATTTTACGCCTCTGTTTGTCACAATTTATCATTTTTGTGATTTTTTATGGTATTAATTCAATTTTTTTTGTATTAATCCAATTTAGCGGAGGGTATATTTGTCACAAATTTACTAATTTATGGGTTTTTTGTGGTCGAATAAATTAGTTTGGGTAAATTTGTCATGAATATACCGGTTTAGGTTTTTTTTTATAGTTAATTGAAGTAAATTTGTCATAGGTGTACTAGTTTTGGGTTTTTCATAGTTAAAAAAATTGTTTTTAGTAAATTTGTCATAAGTATACTAATTTGGGGTTTTTAAGGATAATAACATTTTCGCGGAACAGTACTCTTATTGATAATGTAAAACACAAAATTGGATATGGGGGCTTTATGAATTGTCTTCCCAAGGTGGGCCCTTCTGTCCCATCACCAGCATCCTGCAAGGAGCTCGTTCAAGAAATTAGACTATCTAATTAAAAAATTTATGAAGACATATTTATGAGTCTTGCAAAAATAACGCAATATTGTAGCTAAAAAGTTGCAATCAAGTTTTTATTCTTAATCTATAACATCATTGTGAATTTGCATTGTCACATACAACTTTCAGTTTACCAAATGATTATTTTGCGAGTAGTTACTATTGCAAAAGCATTAAATATAGAAGTCCTTATAGATTCAATTAATACTTATAGTCTTGAACCTTCTAACAAATTCCCACATATAAAAGCCCACTTAAAAATCTGATTACACAAAAGAAGAAACGTATTAATAGCTATAGTCAACTGCATATAATAAAATAGTTTAGATCGATATTAAGTTTGAATATATTGTTAGTCACAAAATATTCAAATAACAAGGTATAGTTTAAGACAAACCACTTAGTAATGTTTGATATTAGTTAGAAATTTTATTTATTTAATTGATAGATATATAGTAATCGTCTAAAATATAATGTATGATGTTGGTAAATATTGTGTCATATGACCGTACTATGTCATCAAAATAAATTTTTTCGATTAGCATAAATTTCAAATACATGCAACAGAGGGGTCTTCAACCAATATCTTGACAGCAATGCAAAACATTTGGGGTTGGGTTCCTCTAAAGTTTCAGGACAAGGTAAACAGAAAAAAGAAAGAAAAGGAAAGGAAAAATAATGAAAAATACATGATAAATTTGAACTGTGTAATGGCTCTTGTGCTGAGGTGTCAACCATATAAAAGGTTGCTTTAAGAGAAAATCCCAATCCAAAAGTTGACAGGCACCTTCTACCTTTGAAACAACTATCGTGCGACACTCATACAAAAGAATCGGAATAGTTTGTACAATTTTTAGCTAAAAGCCCTTCTGTTTCTTTTCCGGGCCCCTTTCAAACAGTTCTTGAGGTAAAAGAGAACCCGCACCCTGCGCCATATGGGAAAAGAATTTTGACCGATTCATAGATAATTTCATTTAATTATAGCATTACCCGATACTGTAATTGTTTAATCAAGAAAACTCGATTTACTGGTTGTATCTAGAAGAGATTAATCGAATGAATTCTTCATTATGTCTAGCACTCCCTAGAAGTTCTGTCTGTTATAAATGGGTCTTTGGTGTGTAAAGTGAGGGTCTTGAAGTATTTTGCTGGAAAAGAAATCTCGTTAATTAATACTTTCTATATATTTTTTAGATCGGCTACAGAGCTGCAAAAGTTCAACATATGTTGAAAAACTCTGGTGGATCTCCATCTATTCAAGGCAAGGTTATTAAATATGTTAAGAAGAGTTTAGACAAGCAATTTGTTGAGGGTCTACCAGCTATGTCCGTCACCACAGAAAGTAATACAGCCAGTCGAGAAAATTATGATTCATCAAAAAGAAGCATTATCGACCTTCAACTCCTAGTGGCAGTGCTCATAGCCACGGTCACCTTCGCAGCGGCCTTCACACTCCCCGGAGGTTATAAAAATGACGGACCCAACCAAGGAATGGCGACTCTTGTTGGCTCGGCAGCTTTCCAAGCCTTTGTGGTATCCAATACTACTGCTTTCGGATTCTCAATTGTGGCATTAATCTTACAATGGCAAACTTCTCTCTCGAGCAGTTGCCACCAGGTGAGATACATCCCCATCGCGGTATATTGCATCAACATTGCGATACTCGGGATGGTGCTAGCCTTTGCCTGTGGTACGTTCGTAGTGTTGAGCGGAACCATCAGGCTTGGAATCATTCCTTTTGTCATGTTTGGATGTCTCGTGATTATGTACGGTGTTGGTGTTTTCCTTGACCCCGAAGCTTTTGTCAATCTGCCACGTCACTCTCCCGGAAATTACGTCCGGAATTTATTGTTTGACTATGGGATACTCTAGGGAAGCTGCTAATTGGTTGGGTCGGTTATACAGCCCCATGTCTTTGTGCACAGGAAAGTTTATTTTGGCTTTGTCAGTTCGAGCACTTTTATGTCGACCGTCTAATTCAAACCCTGTCAACGTCTAGCGCGGGCAAAATTGTCGTGCTGAAGATGAGTGGAGCGCAGCAAAGGCCAACAAGTTGAGACTTTTCATGTTTGTCAAGGATGCGCAGCTCAGATTGCATCGCAATTAGCCAAATGAAAGCCCAAGAGGGTTAGCAGTCCCTGAACAATTGTGGTTGAACTGCCAAGGTTGGTATTGTTTGGTGACAATTGTTTAGTTGCAAGGGTGTTGGATATGGGGTATTTTCATCCAATGAAAAATGCTCTTAGTACGATATAATGAGTTTTATTTGTTTTTACCGTTGATTGCCATTAGAATAATTTCTATGAATTCCTTGAACATTCTGCAACGGTGGTAGATGTTTGGACAAGTTTATGATGTACATTCGCCAATTCAAGTTACTGGTTAGTAAATTATCAGTATTGTAGTGAATTTACTAACACCAAATAGCAACTTCTGTTAAATTTTACAGATGGACAAAGTAGAGGTTAATAAACCATTCAGATCCTGATGAATTTACCCAAGTCAAATTAATTAGTAAGCTAACAACTTCTAAGTTTTATCAGTGGATCGAGTAACCGGTTAGTAAGTTGCCGACATGGTAACAAACGCACAAATGCCAAATAAATTAGCAATTTACCATTGCCTTTTTAAGCTTTACAAGTGGGCACAGTCAAAAGTTAGTAAGTCAGCAATATTTTAATGCATTTACCAGCGCCAAATTTCTTCTTAAGTTTTACAAGTGGGCGTTGACAAGGTTAGTACATCGCAGAAGGTTTGCCGAAGAATGTGAAGTTTACTAGCATATATTTGAAGTTGCCGTTGAACTGGGACTTGGCTTCGGTTTCTATGCATCGCTCTTTAATGGCATAGTTGCGCAAAACTGCAGGAATAACATAAAATTTTCAGCATCTATTGAGAGCAAGAGTCATGGCTGATGCAAGATCCTTCCCTTCTGATTATTTCCAAGTTTCGTAAGCGTACATAGAAAAACTTTAAAAAAAAAAAAAAACTTAAAATTTAAAAAACTTAAAATTTAAAAAATTTAAAAAATTTAAAATTTAAAAAAATTAAAATTTAAAAAACTTAAAATTTTAAAAAAAATTAAAATTGCCACCTCAACCGCCCCCTTCGCCCCCCCTTTTAAAAAAATTAAGTTTTTTAAATTTTAAGTTTTTTAAATTTTAATTTTTTTAATTTTAAGTTTTTAAATTTTAAGTTTTTTAAATTTAAGTTTTTTAATTTTATGTTTTTTAAATTTAAATTTTTTAAAATTTTAAGTTTTTTTATTTTAAGTTTTTTTATTTTAATTTTTTAAAATTTTTAGAATATTTTAAATAAAATGAAGTTTAAATAAAATTAATTTAATTTTTATATTAATTATTTACACATCGACACAAAACGACGTCGTTTTGCCATTTTTCCATCGTCGGTGTGCAAAATGACGCCATTTTGCATCAAACTCGTCGGAAAATTGCCTCGTTAGCTATTTGGCGGATTTTTGGCCGTAGGTAAGACTTAAGTGTTTCACTTTACTCTGAAACTGACACTTAAGTATACATTTATAAAGTTTTGGCACTTAAATATCATTATGTACCAAGTTTTGGCACTTAGACTGTTCTTCTGCCCACCAACAACCGTCCAAGGGGTGGACTATCCGAATGGTGGTCTTTCAAAATCTCCTTCCTAGACTTCTTCGAAAGTTCAAAGAAATTTCTTCTTTGACTAACTATGATGTCCAATCCTCTAGGAAAGCTCGAAGAAACTCCCCTACCAGGCCCCAATTCCCACTCCACCATTTAAGCCGTTCCTCTTTCGAAAGCTCACAAAAATTCCTTAGCCAACACATGAAGTGGGGGTCTCCTTCCTAGTCTTCTTTGAAAGCTCAAAGAAATTTCTTCCTTGACTAACTATGTTGTCCAATCCTCTAGGAAAGCTCGAAGAAACTCCCCTACCGGGCCCCAATTCCTACTCAACCATTTAGGCCGTTCCTCTTTTGAAAGCTCACAGAAATTCATCAGCCAACACGTGAAGTGGGGGTCTCCTTCTTAGTCTTCTTCGAAAGCTCAAAGAAATTTCTTCCTTGACTAACTATGCTCTCCAATCCTCTAGGAAAGCTCGAAGAAACTCCCCTACTGGGCCCCAATTCCCACTCAACCATTTAGGCCGTTCCTCTTTCGAAAGCTCACAGAAATTCCTCAACCAACATGTGAAGTGGGGGTGCTCGCCCCACACCCCCCCCCCCCAAATCAAAAAATTAACTTCTTGAGTTTATATGTGAAAAAAAAAAAAAATTTAAATGTGAAAAATTTTGAAATCATGGGCAAATTTTTCATGTCGGCCGCCCATTAATCTCCCTTCCGTCCTTATTTGTCAAGATATTATCTTAGCATTGTGGAAATATCTATAACCCCACGTATGTTAACTGTGTACAAATTACTTTGAGTCGGGTTATTTGCACAGGCCAAAAGTACAGGTTTAACCAATTCATAGGCCCTTGTAAAGTGTTTCATTAATCTCTAGATAGCGGGATTTTTACTTTCGTGCCCCTAGATTATAAAAAGAAAGAAAAGTTACAAAATGATTAATTTTGATATGTTAGTTTTTGTAAGAAAATCTTTTGATAAGTAAAGTGAAGATAAGAGAGGACAAAGGTGCAAGAGGGTTTATTCATGGTGTTTGCAAGACTGTATTTCAATATTTATGCTTTATTTTCTGGCAAAACGAAAAAATAGCATTACCTGACCTTGCCGCCGCCATGAAATTATCCTCTCTAACCTTGATTCCTGTACTCCCACACAGCGTTAAAATGCATCGTGCTAGATTCAAGTTGTGGGAGATTTATCTACCGGTACAACATGTCCCACGAGCAAACTGCACCAACAAGTAAATTTCTAGCCTTGGTCACGGCTCACTCACGCTGGCACCGCTTCGAAGCCCGTCATATTAGTTTGAGATTGTGAAAGACTTATCTACCAATTCAACAATTCATACATGCCCATGTTAGATAAGAAGCATGTTTGGCACCATACATACCTAAATCAAAAGTCATAAACTAATTGTGTCATCACTTAATAGTATATAATATTGATCTTCAAGCTTAAAATTCATGGTACATATTCAGGGGCACATACATCTTTGCGTACATAGGTATACTGTCCACGAAATTCAACGAGTGGGGGAGTGGTAATTGGACTAGCGTCTTGACAAAGCGTCATCCATTTTTTAAATGAGGCTTATTATCCTTATTACCCATTAAGGGTGGAATATGGACAATAAAAGCCAATTGGAAAGGACCCTTAATTGCATGTAAACTACTTTAAGTTAGAGTCACATATAGAAGCCAAAGGTCTACACTTAATTGGTTAATGATGCTAACAAAGTGTTCCATGAGCTTTCAAATGACCCAATGTGCATGCCTATGTCTCGGGATTAAAAAAAAAAACTTCCACTTCGATTAATAGGTTTTTTTAAGAAGGTTTTTCTGACAGGAGAAAAGGCTTTCTTAGGTCTTTTCCAATTAACATTATTTTACTGTGCTAGGAAATACCTTTCGAAGCATTCGTATAATGGTCTCTGTAATAATCTCATTCGTAGGCCTCTTCGAAAACTCAAGGAAATTTATTCCTTGTACTAACCGTGATGTCTAATCCTCTAGGAAAGCCGGAAGAAACTCCTCTTTGAAAACTCAAGGAAATTTCTTGCTTGTACTAACCGTGCTGTCCAATTTTATAGGAGAGCTAGAAGAAACTCCTCCACAATGCCCCCCACTCAATCATTTAGACTAGAAGAAAATATTAGGTATACAGGTGATATCATGGCAGATTTGCAATAATCCATTGAATAGATGACAGGTGTCATCCTTGGGCTCACCGTTAGAAATTCTAGTAGTTTCTCTCTCTACTTTGCAAGTATGGGCTTTGCAGCTCCTCAACTTTCACATGTCTAATTTGTAAGGACGACCAATACGTGATGCTTTCTTGTTGATGCACATGGTATGCCTCGTGATTACTACATTAGCTTTTGGATGACATTCCCTTCCTTGATCATGTATCTTGATTTCTTTGTTGAAAGGTTTGCCAAAGAAGTATGCAGATCAAGTGATAAATGAAGAGAAGCGGTCAGACAGAACACCTGCTCTCACTACAAAACAATAATCATGCCCCATGCGGAAGAGCTTCTCATGGCATCTGGTCTGGATCCAGAGGGAGTTGTTCATGATTGTCTTGAATATGTTTGGATATATTTACATACGTGGGCACAAATTCTATATCATTTTGATTGCCCATATCGATCACATTTTCATCCACAAAATAATAACAAACAAAAAGATTTCATGGAATCACCGATGAGTATAAAAGGGAATTGTTGACATATAAATTTTGACAATTTGATCATTCACTTATTGCATTAAAAATTAGGAATTAATTTTAACCCTTAAACAAAAATATTAGAATTAAATTGCATAACATATAGTTTTATGAACATTTTTTTATTGCATTTGCATTCGACTAGTAATAGATGAGTTTAAGTTGATGGTTCTAAACTTTAATTAGACGAGTTAGATTAAGCCCACAGCGATAGGAAACTAGCCCAATCCTGTTATTCTCTTATGACCAAAAATTGAGAGTATCAACAAGGGAAAGAAATACGTGACTAGAAGAGAAAGTGGACAATGACAGAAACCAACGACCACAATTAAATAAGAAATTCGCATGCAATTGGTCTACGAGGTAAACAAAATATAGAAAAAGAGATGCAGCTTGGTCGTGCAATATTGGAGGGAGGAAAGTGGACAATGCAGCTTGTTTCTTTCCTTGGCGGTCCTCTTTATTTTGCATATAAAAAGGAGTCTCTCTTCTTGTCCTGGGAGGGGTCGGTAATTAGAATCCCAGAACACATTAGAGAATACACGTGAGAATCGAGAGAGGAGAGGGAGCTCCGCCAAAAACTCTTCACGGCCAAGACACTCGTTAGCCAGCGCCTCTCCTTGCTGAATAACGCCCCTGCGATCTCTACCGATGCTACTGCTTCCCGATGAGTTTGCTGTCAAAATCCTGATGCCAACCAGCGTCAACGAGGCACCAGACTTCGCTGCGTCAACTTGAACAAATCCAATATTGGCGAGTCGCGGAGTCTGGTCTTCGCGGTTATGGTTCCCTTGAAGTGTAGCCCCAGCAAAGGAGTCCGTGACGTCCACAAAAGATACAAAGAGAAAGGGGCCACAATTCTAAAAAGAGAGAACGTGAGGTCAAAAGTGGCCTGACACACGCAAGAGAGAGGACCAGCAAAGCAGTGAAAGAGATAAAGAGAGCCAACCGTCCAACGGGGGGACCATCCGTATAACAGTTTTTGTAATAATCTCATTCCTTGTCATCTTCGAAAGCTCAAAGAAATTTCTATCTTGTACTAACCGCGCTGTCCAAATCCTCTAGGAAAGCTCGAAGAAACTCCTCCACAGTTCCCTTATTCCCACTCGACCATTTAGATCATTCCTCTTAGAAAGCCCAGAGAAATTCCTCTGCAATATGCCCACCATTCCGACTTGAACTTATTGATCATATGTATGATAAGTTCACTTGCACCTACTCTTCTCCATCGAATTGGAGAGGGAGATAGATTTTTTCTTGACAAATAAGAAAGTCACCCAAAGGCAACAAAATTCGTATTGATTCAGTCAAAGTTGGGATAATTTCCAACCTACAGTATTTCCTGACCTTAGATTGAATCTAAAGCGACAACATCATGGTTTTCTCGCCTTTGTCGCCTTTGATGAGGTCTAAAGCGACAAAATAATGGTTTATCGCATTAGGTTTGGGCCTAAGAAACAAAATTCAAACTTTGTCCGCATTGAGATGGGAAAATTTTGAACCTACGGCCATAAAATAATTTTATTGCCTTAGAGCGGTCCTAAAGTGACAAAAATCATTTTTTTTTCATTGCTTTTGGGTGTGACCTCGGATGGCAAACTGAGAATTTGGGTCGACCCTAAGGTGAAGAAACCTGGAATTTTGTTGCTCACTTTTGGTAGGAATTTTTGCCTTTCTGGAACCCTAAGTAGACAAAAATTATTCTTTCGTCACCTTTGGTATGCTTAAGGTGACAAAAGTAATATTTTTGTCGCTGTCAGAACACCCTACAACGACAAAATTGAATTCTTTTGTAACCTTGAGTTGGACTTGATGATGAAATTTTTTTTTGAAGTGAACTAAAAATAGTATCAAATTTTTAGGATTAAATTAGCCAAATTAAAAATTTTACAATTGAACTAACATACATAAAACAAGTTTTGTATTTTCTTGATAATTTTCGCACCTTTCACTGATCCTAACTTCTACTCGGAGAAAATTCAGAGTGCTGTTCATCCTCTGTGCAAACATCCCCATCGAAATGAACAAGGAGAGTGGGCCCATAAATATGGAGAAGTTACCCCGAAACCACATGCTGCATGGACAATGCAGTTGAATCCAGAAAGCGCCCACTCAAGCCGGAGGTTGGGAGACATTGTACCTGGTTCATCGCAACGAAGTATCAGGAAAGCACCACCAACCGTCCAAGGGGTGGGCCATCCGTATAATAGTCTATCATAATCTCCTTCCTACTCTTCTTCGAAAACTCAAAAGAAAATTCTTCCTTGACTAACTATGCTGTCCAATCCTCTAGGAAAGCTCGAAGAAACTCCCCTACCGTGCCCCAGTTTCCACTCAACCATTTAGGCCATTCCTTTTTGGAAAGCTCACAGAAATTCCTCCGCAATACGCACGACCTCTAGTCTCCTTGCCTGCCTTTTGCTGAATGGCAGAAAAACATTTACTCATAACAATGTGAATTAGCTCCGACAGATTTTTATGACGATGGTCCGGGACAGGTTGTTTCATCGGAAACTTCTATTGACAGTTCCTCCTATAGACCACTCTTACACCTAATTTTTTTTCCTATAGCTCCGCGACTGAAAATGCCACGGGGGAAAGTAGTTTTCCTAGTGAATTGGTAATTTTCTTCTTCTTCTTCTCATTTTCCAAGCTATATGAAAATTAAAAAAACTAATTGATAAAAAAACTAATTGATAAAAAAACTAATTGATAATAAAAAAATTACTCCAAAAGGTGCAAGTTTTATTATCAAATAGTTGGTTCAATCCAACGGCACGCCTAATTGAACAAATGCACTTACTGTAATGACGGGGAAATACTTCTAAAGTTTAAACCACTCAAATTAAAGGCAAATACTTATCCTAAAAGTCACAACATACTTATATCACCGTTTAATTAAGGCCTAATACTATATACCAGTTACTTATCACCTAACCAATATGATATTCACAATAACATTGGCTTCCGGTCACTAGGAAATTTGGGATAATGACACCACAGGTGAAAGTAGAAGCTTTTTGCTGTTCCCTTTTCTTTAGCAGAGGCTGTTGGATGTGTGAAACTAGTGTGTTGAATTTGTAAGGACGACCATGAATGATGGTTTCTTTGCTGATGCGGAAGGTATGCCTCATGATTACTATCATTAGCTTCCCTTCCCTGATCATGTATCTGAATTTCTTTATTGAAAGTTTTGCCATAGAAGCATGTAGATGGAGAGGTGAATGGAGAGTAGTGATCATGCCCAGGTAAATAATCTAGTGTGGGATCGAGGTGGAGCTGTTCCCGATTGTCTTGAATGTGTTTGGAAATATTACCATACATGGACATAGATTATCATTTTGATCTCCCGAATCCATCACATTGTCATGCACAAAACTATAACGAAACGTACATTTCTTGGAACCACCGACGGGCATCAATGTTTTTGCTGCACATGCCTTCTCCAAAAAGGAACGACATGAAGAACGATGGCCACAAACATCTACGCACACTGTTATATGATTATCCTGCTAGTTCATACTGCGAGCACACCGCTCGGCGCCATGTCCAGTGAGGCCACTATTAGAGCAAAATTTAAGGATTTCATCATTGCAAACCTCGATCCCTGAAAGCAATAAGCCAAATTTATCACAAAACCAGGAATTAAAGGTTGCTCCACATGGATCCTAACTTTTACTCGGAGAAAATCCTGTGTAATAAGGTCCGTATGCTCTTAGTCCACTAAGCAAACATCCCCATCGAAATGAACAAGGAAAGTGGCTCCATAATATTGAGAATTTCCATTAAAACCCCATGCTGCATGGACAATGCAGTCGAATCCAGAAAGGCGTCCGCTCAAACTGGAGGTCGGGAGAGATAGTAACTGGTTCATCGCATCTCTCCTTTTTAATCCTCTTCGAAAATTCAAAGAAATTCATTCCCTGTACTAACCGTGCTGTTTAATCCTCTAGGAAAGCTCGAAGAAACTCCTCCGCGGTGTCCCTATTCCCACTTAACCATTTAAGACATTCCCCTTCGAAAGCTCAAAGAAATTCCTCCGCAACACGCATAGTCTCTTTTGCTGAATGGTTTAGTAATCCAAAAGATTTTTATGACGATGGCGTGGGACAGGTGGATTGATCGGAAACTTCCATGGCTATTCCTCCTCTAAGCCACTCTTGCACTTAATTTTTTTTCCCTATAATTCCGCCACTGAAAATGCCACGTGGGAAGTAGTTTTCCTAGTAAATTGGTAATTTTCTGATTTCTTTTATCACTTTCTAAGTTATACGAAAATGGAAAAAAAAAAAAAAATTCCGGAAGGTGCAAGTTTTATTATCAAATAATTGGTTCGATCCAGCGTCGTGCCTAACCGAACGAATAGACCAACCGTAAAGACAGGGCAATAAATTCTAAAGTTTAAACCAATCAAATTAAAGACAATTACTTTTCCTAAAGGTCACAGCATACTTATATCACCGTTTAATTAAGGCCTAATGTTATATACCTGTTGCTTATCACTTAACCAATATAATATACACAATAATAATGGCTTCCGGTGACTAAAAAATTTCTAGGAAGTTGCTGGTTTTACTTTTCTTTTCTTTTTTCCCTTTTGGAGGTTAATTTATAGAGAGATTATTGTGATTCTTTGTTGATATGATTCTGTTTCGTTCACCTGAATCAATTACTGTGATATATTGTTTTTGAAGGAAAAAAAAAAAAACTCAATAATACTAACACGTAGTGATCAACTTAAATAGACGTGAATATCATGTTTAAAATGTATTAAAATATTTCACTTAATTTATTGAGTTATTCGCAAACTCATACTTATCTTAGTATTTCATAGCCAGGGGACGGTATTTGACTTCGCAAGATAATGACTTACGAACAAGGACGGATCTAGCGCGAAGTGGAGGGTCTCCTCCCCCAAGGTCCAAAAATTAACTTCTCAAGTTTATATGTGAACTTTGGCGAAAAATAAATTTTTGAAATCATTGGTAAAATCCCTCATGTTGGCCTCCCATGAATCTCGCTTCCCTCCTTACTTAAGAAGAGAGTAGTCTAGCATGACAGAAATATCTACAACCTCATATAAACAGTGTAAAAATTGTTCTAAGTCAGGTTATCTACACAGGTCAAAAGTCTGGACTTAACCGATTCATGGAACAGATTTATAGACTCTTGTTAAGCATTCCATGAATCTCCAAATAGCAAGGTTTCTATTTCGATGCCCCTAGACTTTAAAATGAAAAAAGAAGTTACAAATTGATTAAACAAAATACGTAGTGTTTGCAAGAAAATCCATTGATAAGTAAAGTGAAGATAATAGAGGACAAAGGGGTAAATGGGTTTATTGGCGGTGTTTGCAAGACCGTATATCAATATGTATGCTTTATTTTCTGATCAAAAGAAAAAATAGCATTACCTGACCTTGCCGCCAACATGATATTGTCCTCTATAACCTAGATTCATCTTCTCCCTTACGAAGACAAAAGAAGGCCCCAAGTGCTAAAACTTGGCAAAAATGGACACTTAAATGCCAAAAATTAGGAAAGTGACGCTTAAATGCCAAAATCAAAACAAAATGAATTACTTAAGTGCCAATCCGGCTAAAATGCTGACGGTGGCGATTTTACCGGCGAAATAAGTGCAAAACGGTGTCGTTTTGCAAGCTAATGTGGCTAGACAATGCAAAAAAAAAAAACGATGTTGTTTTGGTGCGACGTGGTAAAAAATTAATAAAACTAAATTTATTTAAAAAATTTTAAAATACAAATACAAATATTTAAAAAAAGAGGAGGGGGGGAGGCGATTGAGGGCGAAGCCCTCGCCACCGCTGCCACCGCCGGAAGGGCCGGCAAAGAAGGTGGGAGGGTCGGCTAGGGAGGCCCTCATCGCCGGTCGGCCAGGGGCTGGCGACCCCAACCGACCCTCACCCCTCTGTTGCCGATGCAACCCTCCCCCATATCCAGTGAGGGCTCTCGAGCCCTCACCACTGGTTGGCCAAGGTCGCCAGTCCCTAACCAGGGCCCGACGACCCCAACCGACACTGCCCCACCGTCACTAGCTCTTCCCGACGACGGCAAGGAGGCGGTGGCAGCGAGGGCTCAGCCCTCAGCTGTGTGCCTCCTCTCTCTCTCTCTCTCTCTCTCTCTCTCTTTAATTATTATTATTATTATTATTTAAATGTTTTAAATAAATTTAGTTTTAAATTTAATTTAATTAATTTGTAAATTAATTATTTACCACGTCGAGACAAAACAACGTCATTTTTTGCATTTTCTAGCCACGTCAGCTTGCAAAATGACGTCGTTTTGCCCTTAACTTGCCGGAAAATTGTCACATCAGTATTTTGGCCGGATTGACACGTAAGTGATCCATTTCGCTCCGATTTTAGCACTTAAGTGTCATTTTCCTAACTTTTGGCACTTAAATGTCCCTTTTGTGCCAAGTTATGACACTCCTAGTATCCATGTGTTCCCATACGACGTTAAAATGCATCGCACTAGTTCAAGCTGGGCAAGATCTATCTACCGTTACAACATGTCACACGAGCCTAATGCACCAGGTAAAATTCTAGCTTTGGTCACTGCACTTACAAAAGCACGGCTTCAGAGTCTGTCATACTAGTTTGAGATTGTTAAAGACTTCTCTACCAATACAACAACTCATATATGCCGATGTGATAACAGGTTTCTATTAAAAAGGCTTTTCTAGCAGGAAAAAGGGCTTTCTTTGGTCTTGTCCGATTAACCTTATTTTAGTGTGCTGGAAAATACCTTTTCGAAGCATTTCATATATTACAACCAATAAAAAAAAAAAAGTCACTTAGTTAAGTGAATTAAATCTATGAATAAACTCGTTACATATTTTGATAGAAATGTTAATCAATAACCAATTAAGAGATTTTTATGGTACACATAGATGCATGTGGCCTTTGCACACAACTGGTCGAGATTGCATAATTTGTTTACTTAAATATTTAGCGTTAAAAATAGGGTTGTGGTGGAGATCGAGGTGGCAGTGGCGGTGGCGGAGGGGCTAAGTGGTGGCAGGTGGATGAGTTGAGACTATTTGTCGCCATGTTCAAGCCAGTGAACGACGGTCTCATGCCAAGGGAGAGATGTCGGTTGCGGTGATGCATAGCAATGGCGACGGTGGCTGTGATGGCCGCTGAGAATTGATTCGTTAGAATTCCCCTAATCCGAATGACACCATCCGATGACATCTTCCTTGAAGGTTCACTTGGCTGAAGAACCATCGAAGATGGTTCATCGCTACGTACTCATCGGGGGAAGGCATGAAAGTCTAAAGTTATGATGTTCCAAGAAGTATCGTGGATGTGAAATGATTTTGATTTTGATGAAAAGTGGAAGACAGGATGGTTCAAAAGTCAAAAAAGAAGAAGAAGAAGCTGCTGGGTGACCTGGCCGTTGAATTCTTTTGTTTTGTTTTTTGTTTGATCTTTTTCCTTTCGATTCGCTTGTGGGAGAACAGAAACTTCAAAGAAATAGATCAATTTGGCTTTTTGAAAAATATTCTATGAAAGAAATGCCTCTCACTTGAACTTAATGCTTATATATTCGAGTTCCCTCACAAGTACTCTACATCCTGGAATAGATAGAGAGACAGTGAGAATGATTCCCAAAGTGTATGAGGCTGCAAAGTCGGGAGACTTTGATTCTCTGGAGGCAATAATTTCAGGAAAAGGAGAGGACATTTTCCACCAAACAACACCAAAGGAGAATAACATTCTTCATGTTGCGGCTCAATACAAGCAGGTGAATTTCATTAGACATATTCTTCAACGTTCATCAGGGCCGTCCCTTCTTTGGCAGGGTAATGGCAAAGGAGACACTCCCCTACACCTTGCTGCTAAAGCAGGAAGCTGGGAAGCAGTACAAGTCTTCATTAGTCTAGCAAAATCGCTGCATTGGGTTATTGAAAACGGACAAGTTGACGCATGCAAAGGACTACTTCGAAAGCCCAATTCGCATAAGGATACGGTGCTACACTATGCATTAAGAGGAGGCCATCATGGGGTGGTGAAGTTGCTGATTGAAGAAGATCCTCAACTGTGTACTATTACTAATGCTGCTGATGAGTCCCCCCTGTATCTTGCAGCACATCGAGGACTTCCTCTTATCACTGAGCTGATTTTAGGTGTTTCTCGGTTGTCATTCTCTCGTAAGGGCCCTAAGGGAATGACAGCTCTGCACGCCACACTTTGTCGTCCAGAAACTAGTAAGTATCCGTCGACTCTAAGCCAGTGAAAAAATTTTTAACAAAATCTCTCTCTCTCTCTCTCTCTCTCTCTCTCTCTCTCTCTCAAGGCTTCTCTTAGGTAAGAGTGTGCTGGCGTTAGCAGGGATGACCGCCATCTATTCTAGTTGTTTTTAAAAGAAAATATAACAATAAACACAATATTTATTTATTTAATATTACTTTTATTTATTCAATATGATCCTCGTTCAATATATGTATAAAATTGAGTTGGGCACAATACTTCCTTAAAATGATTGGCATCGGAGTAAAAAGTCATCGTCTTTTATTCTAACCGTGACAGAGCAAATGCCTTTCTAAATATAAAAGAAGCTTCTTCTAAATCAACTTTATGAATTTCTAACATTTCACTCATCAGAATGAAAAACTTCACGAATTTTTGCATTGCGCTAGATTAAAGGTAGTTAGATTCTACATGTGTTACCCAAGATCACAAGAGAAACTTTAGAATAATCATGACATATTCCTTCCGAGTACATGGAAAAAAGGGAAAACTAGACGGGATGAAATGTAGCTTTAATATCTATACGCTAAAAGAGAGTCTAAATCATGACATTTCCTATCGTATTGCCAAAGATTGGTGGAAAATCATGAGGAAGAGGCCAAAAGTGATCAGAGAAGCAGATGATATTGGGTGGACTCCTCTTCATTATTACGCTTCGTTCGGTGATGTCAATGCAATTCAAGTGCTCCTGCAATACGATACTTTTGCGGCATACGACTTAGACAAAGAGGGGCAATCGGCTCTTCATGTTGCAGCCTTTCGTGGTCACGTCAATGTCATTGACGAGCTTCTTAGATCTTGTCCCGATGTTTGTGACATTATGAACACCAAAGGGCAAACGGCTCTTCATGCAGCTATTCTCGGTGGACAAGTAAATGTAGTCAAGTACACACTGGGAATGCCAAACCCGGAGGATCTTATCAACGAACAAGACACCGATAGAAACACAGCTCTACATTTGGCTGCACTTCATAAACAGTACAACATCATATACATATTAGCACGAGACAAGAGGGTGGACCGTTTGGCTACAAATAAGGATCATTTGACCGCCCTTGACATTTTTCGGGCTCATAAGGAGGTATGCTCGCTTGAACACCATAGAGCTTGATTTGATTTTCATTTTTTCGAATCTTGGCGAGGTATGCTTGCTTGAACACCATAGAGCTTGATTTGATCACATGAAAAGTCTTTGGTATTGTTTAGAAACTATGGCCCAGAAGATACTAATTTCAGGTGCAAACAAACAACCCAATCGAAATCTTTTTGCATCAACTTGTTTTGCTTATTCAATTGTTTGAGCATATTGACTACATTGCAGTTTTCTCAACAAACAGTAACATGCATTGCTTTATTAAGGGTGACATACGTTTGAAAAAGGGACTCGGAGTGAGTGATTTCATACTTCATATATATATATATAGTTAATAGTAAGAGAGTTGAACAAAATTGAACTTTATGGTTGAAGTACGTATAAAACAAAGCTTCATTCCCTCCCACTGCACTTAACAATAAAAACATTTTTCATTAGCTAAACATTTTAAGCGATATAAATGATCATTTGTAGCAAAATATTTTTCAAATTGTTCATTTCAGTTAAACAAATGGAGTTTTTTAAAAACGAATAATTTAGAAAACATTCTCCTAAAAATGATCAGTAAATGAAAAATCCATTCATTATCGATAACAATTTATATATAAATATTTTCGTAGACGACAAAAGAAAATTGGTCCATTCATATAATATATTAATCGTTTATTTTTTTGCTGAAGAGTGCTCTTATTGATAATGTAAAACGTAAAATAAGACATATGGGGAATTGTCCCATCACCCACCTCCTTCAAGGAGCTCGTTCAAGATAGAAAAAAAAAATTATGAAGACCTATTTATGAGTATTACAAAAGTAACACAATTGTAGCTAAAAAGTTGCAATCAATTTTTTATTTTTAATCTTTAACATAGTTATGAATTTGCATTGTCATCTACAAATTTCAGTTTACCAATTAATTATCTTGCGAGTAGTTATTATTGCAAAAATGTTAAAAATAGAAGTCTTTTATATATTCAATTAATACTTGTAGTCTTGAACCTTCTAATGAATTCCTGCATATAAAAGCCCACTTTAAAATCTGATACACGAAAAAGAAACGTATTAGTAGCTATAGTTAACTGCATAAAATAAAAATAGTTTAAATCAATATTAAATTTGAATATATTGTTAGTCACAAAAATATTCGAATAACAAGGTAGAGTTTAAGACAAACCACTTAATAAAGTAATGTTCAATATTAGTTAAATTTTTTATTTGATTGATAGATATATATTAATATATCTAAAATATAATATATGACGTTTGTAGAAATCGTGTCGTATGATCGTACTATATCATCAAAAAAAAAATGGATTAGCATAAATTTCAAATACATGCAACAGAGGGGTCTTCAACCAGTATCTTGAAAGCAATGCAAAACATCTGGGGTTGGGTTCCTCTAAAGTAACAAGACAAGGTAAAAAGAAAAAAGGAAAGGAAAGGAAAAAGAACGACAAATACAGGATAAATCTAAACTGTGTAATGGCTCTTATGCTGAGCTGTCAACCATATAGAGCGTAGCTTTAAGAGAAAATCCCAATCCAAAAGTTGACAGGCACCTTCTGACTTTGAAACAACTATCGTGCGACATTCATACAATAAAATCAGAATAGTTTGTACAATTTTTAGCTAAAAACCCTTCTGTTTCTTTTCTGCACTCTGCCCTGTATGGGGAAAAAATTACCTGCACTCTGCCTGGTATGGGAAAAGGATTTCAACCAATTCCTAGATAATTTCATTTAGTTATAGCAGTACCCGAAACTGTAATTATTTAGTCCAGAAAGCTCCATTCACTGGTTGTATCTAAAAGAGAAGAATTGAATGAATTCTTCATTATGTTTAGCACTCCCCGGGAGTTCTATCTGTTATAAATGGGTTTTTGGTGTGTAAAGTGAGGGTCTTGAAGTATTTTGCCGGAAAAGACAACTCGTTAATTAGCACTTTCTGTACATTTTTTAGGTCGGCTACAGAGCTGCAAAAGTTTATCATGTGTTGGGAAAGTCTGGTGGATCCCCATTTTGTCAAGGCTGGCAGATTGAACATGTTAAGAAGAGGTTAGATAAGCAATTTGCTGAGGGTCAACGTGCTGTGTCTGTAACCGCAGAAAGTGAAACCGCCAACGGAGAAAATGACGATTTATCAACAATGAGAGTTATCGAGATTCAACTGCTAGCGGCAGTACTCATAGCCACAGTCACCTTCACAGCAACCTTCACGATGCCCGGAGGTTATAACAACGACGGGCCAACCCAAGGAATGGCGACTCTTGCTGGCAGGGCAGCTTTCCAAGCCTTTGTGATATTTAACACTACTGCGTTCAGTTTCTCCACCCTGGTATTATTCCTACTATTTCATGCTGCTTTGGGCGGTGGATCTGTGGTCCAATGTAAATTCGCCGGCACCGCAGCAGATTGCATTCTCATTGCGATAAGCGGGATGGTGCTAGCCTTTGTTTGTGGTACGTATGTAGTATTGACCAGAACCATCGGGGTTGGAATCTTTCCTCTTGTCTTGTCCGGATGTCTCGTAATTGGGTACTGGATTGGTTGTATCCTTCACCCCGATACAAATCCCGGGCGGCTATGTCGCTCTTTTGGAAGATATGTCAGAAACTTAATGTTTGATTATGGGATCCTCTAGGAAAGCTGCCAATAAGTTGGGCCGGTTTCATAGTCCCGTGACCTTGTGCACGGGAAATTTCCTTTTGCTTTGTCAACTGTCAAGTTCCAGCACTTGTACGTCAGCTGTCTAATTCAAAACGGATTGACCGCCGGCAAAATTGCCCTGCTCAAGATGACTGGAGCGCAGCAAAGGCCAAGAGTTTCAGACTTTCCGCCGGCAAAATTGCATCACAGTTAATTAGATTAAAGCCAAGAGGGTCAGCAGCTGTTGAGCAATTGCGGCTGAACGTCAAGTTGGTAGTGTTTGGTGATAATCTTAGACTGCAACGAAAGTGTTGGATTTTGGGTTTATTTCTATTAAAAGGAAAAAAGCTCTCCGTAGCATTAGTGAGTTTTGTTTGTTTCTACTTGTTGGTTGCCATTACTTTAGTTGTCATGGATTACTCCAACATTCTTCAACCATGGCAGATGCCTGAAAAGTGTTTGATGTAAATCCGCAGTGTCAAATTGATTTGCAAGTTACCAATTTCTTTTAAATTTTACAGGTGGACAGGGTAGAGATCAATAAATAACTGACTTCGTAATGAATTTATCAACGTCAAAATGATTAGTAAGTTAACTATTTCTAAATTTTACAAGTGAATCATGTAAGAGGTTAGCAAGTTACTGATATGGTAATGAATATACCAATGTCAAATGAATTAGTGAGTTTCCAACACCTTGTGAGTTGTACAAGTGGATATGGCGCTAAAAGTTAAGTAAGTTAGCAATATTGAACTGCAATTACGAACACCAGATTTCGTTTAGAGTTTTACAAGAAGGCATGGATAGAGGTTAGTACAATGCAGAAGGTTTGCCGAAGAATGTGCTTTTTACTATCATAATTTGAAGTTGCTGTTGAATTGTGACTTGGCTTCGACTTCTATGCATCCCTCTCGAATGGCATAGTTTCGCAGTACTGCATAAGTACCATAATATTTTCAGCATCTATTGAGAGCAAGAGTCATGGCTGATGAAAGATCCTTCCCTTCCGATTATTTCAAAAGTTTTACAAGAAATGGGCATGTCTGGGTAATCTCAGAACTTTCAAATCAATCCAGCAAGTATCATCATCAAATAATTAGATAGACAAGGCCAAGAATATATCATCATATCAACTAATAAAAATTCAATCGAGCACTCATGCCAGAAACAATCATTTCACTTTGTCTTTCATGATCGTACGTGGAATGCATGCATCACTCGCTAATGCACAGAGAGAAGTAGTGGCCGATCCTCAAACAGCCCAACCATTCTTCGATACAAACCCTGAACCCATGGGGTCCAACTACTAGAAGCCATTCCTATTGCCACGTTCCTCGCTGAAGCTTCATCATCCACCAAGTAAGGTACAATATACTTTTGCATGTCAGCGAGAGAGATTTGGAGATGGTTCCCAGAGACGTTGATGAATTTGACTTTCCCAGCTTCATCCAATGTCTTCAATCCAATCCAGTCCTCGATGTAAAGCTCAGTCTGCAGGAAATGCGTCAGTTAGACACATTCCTCTTTTTTTCCAGTTGGATTAACGGTAAAGGGATCCACAATGTAGCATCGAGTAAGGTTAAAAGCATGTTATGACAAGATTACACCACAGCGACAACACCAAATCGCATTATGTTCTTTCACCCATTCTGTTCAGTCCATTTTTCTCATGTAAATGCATTTCTCCTAAGGTTATCAATTTTCTAAAGTCAAATTCTCCATGATCAAATGAAAATCATAAATCACTATCAAATGTAATTGCTTTCCATGTCATGGATATATGCCTCCTACGCCATAAGATTGTAGTAGAAGAGCTCGGTCAAGATAATGCTTTCATAATCCTCAGTCAATATGGTTTATCATCATATTTAAAGCTTAGAAAATGTTTCTACTTGTTCTCCGTCATATTTCTCGGTTGACCTTACAAGGTGCAAACCAAAATAACAGTTAATTTAACGTTACCAGAGATTTTTCCCTGATCTAGCAAACTTTGCCATTGCTTAACAGTGATCATCACAATCACCCAAAATTTACCTAGCTTCTTGTGGCTAAAGACACTGATAACTGCATCTCCAGGTACTACTGCTAAGGTGCTTTAAAAACTTTGACTCAGTTGTCATCAAGATTTGGAAGGTTTCTCAATGAGGGAAGAAACCAACAAACAATAATTCAATGACAAACTGCTGTATGTTAATCATGTATGTCCAAGCAACACAGCAATTACCTCCTGTGCAGGCAAAAGAGTGTCAAAAGTTCCATCTGGATAGTATCCAAACCAGGATGTTTCCTTTGGTATCAACACAGTGTCTTGCTCAAACTAGAAGGAAATGAAAAGAGTTAGCATCACGAGCTGCAAAAGATAAGAGTCCAAAATCCACAACATATACAAAACTAACCATAATAAGGACTAGGTTCTGCAAGCTAGCAAATCTTTCCTTGTAGGTTGAGTTTCTGTGATGCACGAGTTCGTTGTTTAATTTTGGGAGAAATTTACAACCTTTTAAATAGTTAGCAAGGTCCTGCAGAAACAAAAGGCAATTCACACCATAAAGAACATTTAAGAATTTGTGACACAATAGCAAGTGAAATGAAATTTTGCATTGAAAAAATCACTAACAAATCAAACACATGAAGCTAAAAACAGGGAATCACGGAACATATGCACAACTCCTATGTTATACGAAGTGTATTGTGGGCCATACCTATTTTCGGATGGTTATAATAAAAAAAAAAAATCAATGGATAATATAGAGAGACGTACAAAATTGGGACCATCAACAGGATATTAAAAAAAAAAAAAATCATCCTATCTAGAACATTTTCTCTCTTAACACAGAATCATACTCACAGTTGGAATCTTCATATAATTAGAGGGTGCCAAGTGCTCCTGTGATTGCATAAAGGTTTCCAAACAAAACAAGAAGAAGCCGTCAAACAGTGAAGTATGAAAGAAGAGAGCCAATTAATTTGGCGCAATATTTCTACAGTGGCCACGTAAAGAAGCTAGTTGTTGATGACAGAAAAAGTAGCCTGGAGAACACTTTGAGCAACATTATCCTTGGGTATCATTATAGTAAAAGGGTAACGTGAATCAGAAAATGACTTGGAAGACCAACCAAACCTGGACATATGCAGAGTAGACCCCTAGAAGCTCGATCAAATAGTCCACAAGAACACAGAAGATACCTGACTGTAAAAGAGGGCAAAAAAAAAGATCAACCACAGTGATATAAGCAAACTTCAACCACCTTCTGACCTCAACCAAGAGACCATTCGAGCATGTATGCCAAATCAATCTAAAACCACACCAGAAACGCATTTCAGACCTTTCCCTAACACAAACATCCTCCATCCTAAACTGGGAGATTAGTGATATTTGCAAATAAATATATGAAAGACTTGACAAAACGATTTTTTCTTGCCTTTGTCCTGTACAATTCTACCGGAGAGAACTACTTCCATATAGCCAAACAGATTATCTCTTTATCAAATATATCAACTTACGAAGAAGTCTTTCGCATTCTGCAAAAAGATACCTTACTCTCTCACTTACAGGAACACGAACAGAACATGCTTCCTTTCACTGCTAATAATTGGTAAAAATAATGGATCAAACAGAAAAGGAATAGACTACTTACTCCACAAAATGGTATTGACGCAATTCCAGCATGGATACCTGCCAGTGATATAAAGTTTTTCACCTGCTCCACAAACAGAGAAACAAACTTGCACTGTCAGAACAGTTAAGGAAAGGCTGGAGAAGTGATTTTGCTGTGTAATGAATGGAGTGATGAGGATTGAAGAATTACAAGAGCAACTCGCTGCTTGTTATTTGTATAACAAAGCAAATTAAAAATTTTCAGATGGGCATCAAGTGTCTAAGGAAAGAAACAGAACCATGGAAACAATCATCCTCCATTCTCCACTTATCCAAAAAACACACAAGTGAAAAGCAAGCATAACTCTGTTCTTTTCTTTAGTCCTTTCTTTCTTTTCCTATTTTCCCGCATTTACTTGGACTGGAGGGTCATTATGCAAAAATTAAGAGACTGATTTTTCTTTTCCTCAGGTTGGCTGACTTTTTACTTTCCATTAGAAATTCTAAATGTGACATGATATGGTACCGTACTATAACAAGCCTTTTTCTCTTTTACCATCTGCACTTCCTTCCATCAAATTTCAATCCAGGTTAAAGTGTATATGATAAAATGTCCCTTTTTGCTGGTTAAGCAGAAGGAAACTTTTTTTCCTAGCCAATAACAACAAAAGGGACCGCGCCATCAAGAAGGTAGGTTAGCAAATTATCCATTGCATTAAGGTAGTGTAGCAAGAAACCACTCAGCGAAGTCTGCAGTTGATTTACATCATGTTGTTTCATGTCTGCAGTTTAGGAAAGTATTTGCCACAAATCATTGAGATGTCTGACCAGTGAAGAAGAAAAAATGACATAAGGACCAAGTTCCATCCAAAGTTCTCCAAAATATCTCACTAGTTCGGTGGGACATGGAATTAACGTAGCAATGTGCAACAGATCCTTTGAAATGCACAAACGTAAAGTAAACAACAAAAGGTTTGTGATCTGCAGTTTTTGACATCATCCTTAAAAACCAACATTCCCAGGTGGACCATTTTTTCTTCTGAAATATATTAGGAAGTAAATCTTTTACAGCATGGAAATCATTCCATTCAATTATTCCTAACTAAAAAATCATCAAGATATTTGTTCCTCTTCACTCTATATACTGTTCTGAGAGGGAAGAGGGAAGACATACAAGATTTAGTAGCAAGAGAAGCTTCAGTGTCCTTTATATCATGCTCAAAGTATGAAGACAGACGAAGGAGCTTCAGATGAGTTAGGCCAACATAAAAGGTTCTTAATCTAGCCCCATATTATTACTAGAACAGCAGAATGTTCTAGAAAGAGGTTGGTTTTAAAAGGCCCATGACTGCACTCAAGAGATTGTCTGCAGAAATTTACACCATAGTGGCGGCTTGACAAAGTGTCATTCTGCATCATGGAATCTCAAAAGGTTATTTAAAAATGTGACTCTCTCCAAACTCAAAGTTTTATACTTCAACATCTTTAAGAAAACAATAGACAAGAAAGAGAGCGCTTCTGTGCATTATCTCAAAAGTTTGGCAGTAGTATAATAAAGAACATTATAAGACTTGTGAAAGGAAAAGAAGGGAAAAAAATTCATGAACAATATAAAATGATTCACTACATGTTTCAACTCAATATTGAAAAGAAAGAATGCATGACACAAAATAGTGTGAGTCACTTTGCATAGAACTTATCTCACCGGAGGTGCTCCATCACAAAACTCAACAATGCCTCGACCAATCATGGTGCCCTGTGAGACAGGCGGGTAAGTGGCAATGATGGTAGACAGATAACTCTAACCATGAATATGAGAAATTAGGTATACGGCAAAAGGACGAAGACATTAGTAAGAATTCACAGATCGCAACTTTGTCTATTATCCATCTGTCACTTATTAAGCTAACCATGCTGTCAATATACTACATTGATACAGTATGTTGGTAATGTTGCCTAAAAATTACTGGAGTACAACATAAAAGGGCATGGAATAAATATAAAGAGTTGAAGATTGCAGCATCTAAACCACATGTCTATCACTAAATAATGGCTACTATAACGTCAATGTAAATATTTTTTAAGCATTTTTGTAGACTTTAGAGATACATGAAGTTTTCCACAAGGATAAATTTTGCTTTAACTAAAATTAATGTCAATAAGATGTGCAGTCATTATCAATATCCTCTCTTTCCTCACACGTTGTAAACTCATTGAAACTACAGATGATGAAGAATTAAGTCCTGTGCTAACAGTTTTGATCAGATAATTTTTCATTTCTTAGACCAAGTACTCAACAACATCAGTTACTCGCTAAACAGACCGATTCACTTAATTGTTAAGCCAATCAAAACTCATGAATCAGAAGAGATTCAGGACTGACTTATTGACAAGTTATATAGCCAAAATATACTGCCCAAAGACCAATATGAAGAGGCTTTGCTTCAATTTGAAGACCTTTTCCCATCCCAATTGTAAATTCTGATGGATCTAATCCATAGCCCACGTGGTGATAGAGATTTTAGTAAGAAACCATCATTTTAGTTCTCTTTCCAGCATGCCTATATTTCAAAGATGCTGACCTAGTTATGTTTCCTAGAAAACTGACCAGGCTCTAGTTCTTTGATGCTGCCAACGCAATTAGCTCACTCACTCAACTGACAGCTGCAGATTTTCTCTTTAATCGAATACAGAATCACAAACTTCTCAATATGTTCAATTTCAAGTCCAATCAAATTAGTGTTTTAGTAGATCTAACAAAACCCCACTTGTCTATGACTATAACACAGAATCCGCAGAATGGCTCCATCTACATGAGGATATGCGTAGTTAGTGACTTATAATTTGATCGAGATCAACATTCAATGTCATTACCTGAGAAAGCCCAACTAAATTAAAGCCATCGCTAAGTTCACTCATGTTCTTCACCTGTGATATCGAAATTTTTCAGGAAAAGTGAATTTCAGGTACCAGAAGATGATAGATCTCACCAGAAACTGTCAACACCTTCTCACAAGCAATGGCAGTCTGAAAGGCAAGGTACATAACAGATTGTCACGGATTCGTCAGATAGAAATCATTATATATAACAAGCAATAGTCAAATGAAAACTTACCTGCTCCATAAGTGGCATAGTCCACGAGTCCCATGTACCGTCTCCTATTTCACTACAAAGGAAGATACAGAGGAAAGAGTAAATCAACAAAAATAATTCCATCTTCTAATGAACTAAGAAGAGATTAATCATGGCACCAATGTGGGAGCAAAGTCTAGACCAACATACATAAAAATAAAAAAAGGTTAAACCAAATAACCCACTGCCAATGCACTTTTGCCATTAACAAAGAATACAGTTCTACATATGCAAATATTGTCACAGGGGTTCAGATAGGACACTAATTTCGAATTCCACGAACAAAAGTAGGCACTATCCTTGGCAAAGCATCTCATTAACCATTGATTCAGGAAAAAAAAACAGAGTTTCATTGAGTAAAATGAAAAATATCTCTGTGAAACTGTATTCTGAAAATGTTGATTCAAAGAAAGCAACCGTACATGCAGTGGCCTTCAGAACCAGACCAGTTGCTTAAGAGCTCCGTGAAGCGTGCGACTCCTGTGTTGCTGCACTTGTCACTAATACCTGATGCAAACAACTCATGAACGTCATTTTGTTTAGTAGAAATGTCAACTGGGGTAACTACCAAGACCAGCATGTACAACAATGCAGTGTGTGCCACCAGTGCTCATTTTCTACAAACTCTCAGATCTCACTCCTATGACACTGGAGCCTAAGACACGTCTTAGCAGAGCAAAAACGTATGGCACGCATTTCTAAAGAATTGATCACCCAAGAATTAGACAAGGTCAAAAATGATTTTTGGCGTTACTCAATCTCTGGTGTGCATCTTTAACTTGTAATTTAAGTAGTTGTCTTTAATCACGTTAGACAAACCATTTATCGTAAAAGCTTAAGTGGTAAGGAAACAGGCCAACAATGTATTTGTAGCATATGACTAAAAACTCCCCCTTGAGCGTATGATGGTCTTAACACGCACAAGAATGGTTGTGGACAGAAGCAAATTAATTAAATAACCGTGAAACATGAAAATGGATAGAATAACAGGTTCACAAGCTGGAGAAAATTGCGAGTGATTGTCAGAACTTGAAGCCTTGGGCTTAATTCTAATATCATGTTAGACAAATTGTTTGTCCCAAAAGTTTAAGTTGTAAAGAAAAGGGCCAAAAATGTTTTCATAGCATGCGACTTGACAGATCATAATCGAAAAGTTTCTTGGAAAGACGCAAGTCAGATGCAAACGGATTGAGGACAACCTCACACTGCCCAAATTTTTTTAGGAGAACAAGACAATCACAGCTTCAAGTCCACGTACCTGTTCTTCTAATGAAAGAGGCACTTAATACGCCAGTGCAAACAGTAAGGATAGAAAAGGAACTACTGTTCAAAAACTAGATAGATTAGGAGATGAAAACTAACGAAAGCATAATTAAATTAAGCCACAAAGTGATTCGTTGCCAGTGCATGGAAGCATAATTCATCATGGGACTTTACTTTTCCCCCTTCCTAGTGGCAGATTTTATTACCGAGTGGTCAAATCACATTTCAAAAAAAGAATAGGAACAACATGCTGCGCACCACCGAGCTCAAATTCTCGATCGATCACCAACAACGCTGCCCAAGAAGTCAAACAAGCTTGAAAAACCAAACAGAAAACAGAGTCCAGATCCTACGGCACGTGATACAACCCAACGACTTATACTTGACCACAAGTAGCACTGAAGCAAATAAATCAGCAAACACAAGATAGGCATGGCAACGACCCCCACTTGCCCAATAACAGAACACAACGGTTTCACAACCAGGAAAAACAATGGTTAAACAGGCATTAACGAACACGTTCGGAACGCATCAAATGGGACGGCGCGAACACACCGTGGAGGACCACGAAAGGGAGGGACTGCGTCGCCGGCGCCCGGGCCAGAGTCAGCACGGCGACGGCGCCGAGGACGGTGATTAGTGGGTAGGAAGCCATTGATGCCGAGGGGCGGAGCAAGACGAAGGGGGGGCAGGCTCTAGTTCAGTAATCTAGTGAGATCGTTGACAAGCACCAGCATTTTTTTCAAGAATCTAACATTCTTGAATTGTCGGATTTCAGTCTGCTTAATGTATATAAATGAGAGAGAGAGAGAGAGAGAGAGAGAGAGAGAGTGCGTGGATTGATAGGTGTGGAACTGCCATGGAAGCGCCAACTAACTTTCCAACTGTTGGCAAGATCTCCACTCATGATGTCTGGTCGTTGAGTCACGAGGGAGATGAGCCAAGTGTAGAAGAAAACCGGGGTAGTTAGTAGTTACTTCTTTCCTTTTGCCCAGGACATCCTCGTGCCAATAATAACATAGTCGTGACAATTGCATATTGCGTAAAAACCGGAAAAATAAAAATTCATGCATTTTCATTTTATTTCGGGAAAATTAAATGATTTAAAAAATATCTTCTTAAAAATGATTGTTTAAGCACTTACATACGTGAGTGGACGAAAAAAATTTATTATTATTGCTAATATTTTTCAATCACTAATTGTTTTAAGTCATGCAAGTGTTTATATTTTAAAAAAAAATGTTTTAATAAATCATTTATTTCGGCGAAATAAATAAAGGTTGATCAATTATAAATCTGAAGAATGATGACCTAGTAGAGAGTGCTCGCCCTACTAGTGTCCAATTTATAATTTGTCGTGCACGTAGTTTGACTCTCTTTCTTTTTTCCCCTAATGCAATAGACTTGAAATTTTAACAACATTATTTACAATGAGATTCACATGTAATTTTTTCATAATTTCTAAATGTTGAGCAGCATTTGATATATCAATTGGAAATAAAAGTACACTTTCTAAGTACACCTATACCTAGTTTAGTAACTGGCCAAACAATAACTATTTTTTTTTTAATTTCCCAAAAAAAAAACAGAAATCTATTTTGAACAATTTTGTTCCTAGAAACAAATTTGTTTTAGGAAATAAATTTGAAATAGAATCAATAAGTAGAGAATGTAATAAAATCATTAAAAAAAAAAAATTGCCAAGAGTAGAAATTTTAAAATCTTTGAAATTCTTCAAAGTCGAGTTGTATGCAATACCAAGAGTAGAAATTTTATATAATTTTCTCCTCGAAAACTTATCTAAAAATAGAATTATAAAAATTTACTAAATAGAAATTTGTGAAGAACAAAATATTTATCAAACCCATTCTTAAACCAAAAAATAGTTGACTAGTGATAAAATCCTTCAATTTACGAACTATAAAGAAATGTTTGAAGTGAGTTTACTAAAAATAGGTAAAAATTGGAATTATGATAAATTTGTTATGACCAACAAAAGAATACAAAATTACGAGAACTTCAAGGAAATTACTATTTCCGAAGTTACAAGGAAATTACAGCTGTTGAGGATCGGTCCAACCCTTACGACATTATTGGTTAGTTATTAAGGTTAGTTTTATCATGTAACGAATTTTATTCTTAAGTTACTATGCGTAAAAGAAAAGGTATCAACTAGATTTCCAACCGCGTTCATTTTGGCTTACAGTAAATTTCAATTTTTAGAGGTACAAAACTAAGAAAGGAAGTGGCAAGTTAAATGGAACCGACACGACACAACATACCACACGCGATTTACATACACGACACATATACACATCATTTCTAAGAAAAAAGAGAATTTTGACACATTGAGACACATTATATATTAAATAAATATTTTTATATATACATGATAAATTATTATATTTAAATTAATTTATTCATATTCATAAATAAATAAATAATAAAAAAGAGCCTATAATAAATCTATACTAATAACATTAATAAATTTATTCATAAAAATTTGGGAAGACATTTTTTCACTTTAACAAAAGTTATCAATGAAATAAATAACTAACAAAAAATTAGAGTCAAAATAAAATTATATTTTTCTACAGTAATCAAAATTTATCATTATTTAACATCTAGTGCTTTTATTTTTCAAAATAACTTTTTAACCCATCTATTTATTTATTTTTTAACCTTACCATTTATTAATAAAGTTATTTAAAATTTAATATTTTTTTGGGGGCTAAATGGGTCCCACCCATTTACTTCACCATTTGCTTTCTTCCCCTACTCCACCTACCGCCTACGCCTGTCACTTCCCAAAATTGAAATCACGCTGCATGAGACTTTCTTTCCCAGAAGTCGTTGGGTGTGCATGGAAACGAAACGTTTCCGGAACACTTCTATACGGATTTTGTTCGTGAACAAAAAAAAGAAAAACGCGTTTGGTTGTGTTTTATTCTTTTTTATTTTTTTGTTTCCGGAACGAGAATAAGAACGAAAAAGAAAAACAATTTGTTGTTTCGCTTCGTAAACATTTTTGAAGAAACATTTCTCTTTTCTCTTCTTCTTCTCTTCTTCTTTTCTTCTTCTTTTTTTCCTTTTTTCTTTCGTTTGATCGTCGCCGGCCTCGCCATGGCGGCGATCGGCCGGCCCGTCGAGGCTCGGCCTCGCCCAGATCCGGCGAGGCCAAGCGTCGTCGGCCCCCGGTGAGGCTCGGCGTCGCCGACGCGGGCGAGGCCAAGCCTCGCCTAACCACGGCGAGGCTCGGCCTCGCCGAGGGCCGGCGAGCCTCGCCATGGCTGGGCAAGGCTGCCGGCCCCGTCGGCCGGTCGCCGAAGGCCGGTGACCGGCCGAAAAAAAGAAAAAATTAAAAGAAACAAAAAAAAGAATAAAATTTACCAAACGTGTTTCGTTCATTTTTTATTCCCGGACTAAACGTTACCAAACGCGTTCTTTTGTTCAAAAATTGTTCCGAGGACAGTAAACACTTTTTTTTGTTTTCGTTCCTGGAACAAAAAAAGAACAGAAACGTTACCATTCGCACCCGTTGTCTCCTCTCCTTGCTCTTCTTCGTAAAACTGAAAAAGCAACCTTAGTAAAGTAACAGCCAAAAACCCTAGCAATCGCCTTCTCCTCTCCCTTGCTCGATCCCTACCTCTTGATCTTTGCTCTCTTTTGGGCGCCTCACATAATCGCTCACCATTACCTCGCCTCTGTTCCCCCCATTGGTATCGTAGCCTCGCGCCCAACCCTCCATCGTGGCATTACAGTTCTCCATCTTGGCGTTGTAGCTGGCGGTCACAGCCTTCTCGATCGTCTTGGTCTTTGCTCTTCCTCTACCCTCCCTTGCCATCGCTTGCAGCATCGCCTTGGCCCCCTCACCCTTGCCTCCACCCTCCATCACCTTCTTTCCTTCGCACCTGTAGACTTGCCCACAAACCTTCGAACACGCACATCAAAGCGCGTCAAAAAGAGTTGACCGCACGTCAAAAAGAGTTTACCACGTGTCAAAAACTCAAACACGTGTTGATCACGTGTCCGAGCATGTTCGACACATGTCGAGGTGTCCGACACTACACAAAGGCCCTCTAAACATATCCATGCTTCATAGTAGGCAAGTTATGACTGATCAAGGAGAATTACCTTGTAACTGAATAATCACTAAAGGAATGACATTGTCGAGACTAAAGTAATGACATTGTCGAGTTACAAAATATGAAGAAAAATTACTGTTAATGATAAAAGGTCACTCACCGTATGAATGTTAAGTTGTGACCTTTTGAGGGAAACTACGATATTATTGGATAATTACGGAGTGATAACATCTTTGAATTACGAAGTGTAAAGGAAAGTTACTATTTATGATGGTATGTTGTTATTGACTATATGTGTAATCAAATACGAGAAATTAAACAAATTTATGATAACTTACGGACATTAACTGAACATAGATACTATAACTTATGACGGTTATTTATTTTTTATTAAGAAATTGAGTGAGTGTTCAATTTTAAATGACTCCATTTTCCCATAATGTCAATAAACTGAATACATACGTAATCGTAATGACATCCCACCCCTTGTTGTGTCATGACATTACTGAACTTTGTAAATTGCATTTTGGGTCCGTACGCTAATAAAAATTACTTTTCTTTACATAAATTCTCATAAATGGAAAAGCTATCCTAAACGTTATAAATTACCCTTTGAATACGTAAATTATTTTATATTCTAAACAATGTAGATATTTGTGCAATATTTACGACAAGTCTTGACATGTTGCTACATATCGCAATACACCACAAAAACCACAATTTGCTGGCTCATCAAGTCGACAAATTTCATTTTATTTTATTTAAAAAAATCAGAAACCAGCTCCGATATTTGACGTTCTTATCATTCGTGCTATTATTGATTTCCAATGCGGTGTGACAATACATTATCTATCATGACTTTAATGAAGTGGGTACGTTGTCAAAATCATGTTAGCTGGTCTCAATAAAATACTCGATGATCAAATCATCTTCGAGTTTTAATCATGTGGCCAAACTTTATTTAATTTGGGTAACTATGGATGGTTTAAAGTACTCGTTCATATACATATTGCCTGATATATGGACTGTACATTGGTTTCATACTCAATGGATGCTTATATTAGGTTCTTTCAATTTTGTTTACATGAGAAAATACTGGACTTTATTTTAGAAATATGTTATCATTGCAACTGATATTTGTCAATCTACCACTACCCGCATGGCATTTATTTAATCAAAGGGAGGGGACCAATTAGCCCAAAGCAAGTCCATCTAATTAGACCCTCTATGTGGTCCTCTATCCGTATCAATCAGATGAAGAAATTGAGGATGATTGCATTTGCTCGATTCAGCGACGCCTGTTATCAAAAACGAGAAATCCCACTTCCCACGACACTTCCTATCTTTCTTTATAGGAAAACCTAAGAGAACCCACCTTCTTTGTATGCATCTTACCCTGGAACTTGAAATCAAACAACTAACTCACTTTGCCAGTTGCTTGGTGTTATCCCCCTTCCCTTTTGAGTGCTCAGCTACTGGATTTTAAAAGTTAATATAGAAGTTCAAAAAAAAAAAAAAAAAAGATGTCACATTATCAAGTGATGTGTATCCACTCATCTAACAGAGACAAAATATGTGTCTCCATGACTTGCTCTAACAGGATCAATTACGCATCCTTATATTATACCTTCCTCTTGGGTTATGGTAGAATAGATAATTTTTTAAGCAAAGAAAAAATAATTAAAGTTATCACATATACTGATGTTGAGATAATGGGCCATATTAACCAAGAGAGTTGGTAGTCGTAATAGTAACATACATGGATACTAGTTGGTAGGAATTTGGAGGAGAACTAGACTGGACCGAATGGAAAAAAAAAAAGAAAAAAAAAAGCCTGTTCCTAGCTATTCTTATTTCAAATTTCTGGAACCAACAATTGGTTATGATTCCCTCCACTTGGATTAGACATGATCAATATATATATTTTTTATTAATATCACAAAAAATTTCAAACGGATACATTTGTATAAATTTAACTATAAAATAAATTTATATCATAAAAAATCATAAACTGATAAATTTATAACAAATTTATCATAAATTAATTTTTTTATCACAAAAATCCTAAACCAATACTTTTGTAATAAATTTACTGTGCGTTAGTTTCTATTAAATTGAATTAACGTAATAAAATCATGAAGAGTAAAATCTCAAACCAATATATTCGTCAATTGTCACGCATCATTTAACTCTGCAATTCAATGATATAATTTAACGAAAATTAACTGAGTATAAATTTATCACATATATACCAATTTGAAGTTTTCGATGATTAAAAAATTAACTTAAAATAAATTTATCACAAATATATTGATTTTTAATTTTTATGACATTGCACCTTTTTTCTGAAGGAGTAAAAAAAAAAATCAAAATCTTAAACCGGATCGATCCAATTCAGAAAATATCCAAACGGGGTATCCCGTTATTTTGGTCTCAACTTGCCCCCTAGAAACACTTCTGCTTGCAATCGTCTCAAGTCGAAAACTCGAGAAAACTTCGTGACAAACACCTCAAGATAACCCAAGCAATCGAAAGCAAAACGGCGTCGTCCTCGAAAGGGCCCACTCTCTCTTTCGAACAGAGCGAAAAAAATTAGGGCTTCCGGGGTTCTTCGCCGAGCCGGTGACCACCTGCAAGGTGCAAAATTTCGCTTCCGATTCGGCATTCTTCACCTTCGTACCGCATAAATTCCCAAATTCCCAAATTCCCGAGCTGGGTGAGCGAAATTCGTGTTCTGATTGCTTTCTCTGATCCGTTCGCCGCAGGGGTTGATTCGGCGTAGCGGTGTTTTTGAGAGAGAGAGAGAGAGAGAGAGAGAGAGGACGGGAAGTTCAGGCGCGAGGACGGCCTGAGGAGGAGGACCAACGTCGTCGAGGGTTCGGAGGAGGTAAGTTCGCGTTTCGGGCTTTTTGTTTTCTCTATCTGAATTTTTTGCTCTTTAGGTGTCGGACGAGTGCTGTCTTGGGTGGGTCGGGGCGGAGATTGTTTGGGTTCGACGTTTTCGGATTCTGCGGGAGTGTGTAATGTATGCTGCGCTTCTTCTTCTTCTGGGTTTTTCAGCTGGGATTTCTAGATAAATTTCACGAGTTCTCGTTCTTTCTTGGAGAACAGTATGATATTCGAACGTCGTTGTGTAATCTGACTCATTTTTCCAACCGATTAGGGCGGCTCGCCTCCTGGGTTGAGTTGGTTGTTCTTCAGTAGCATGATGAGCTTCAATTTGTGGCGAACTGGGTTCGGCTCGTCTCGGGTCGAATGTGTTTTTTTATGGTTCAATTTTGATGTTGGATTGGGGCTAAGTTGTCGGCATGACTTTGAGTTCTCTAGCTGGGCTGCTTCTGTTTCTTCGAAATCTATTTCTCTTTCTGGGTTTCTTTCTTTTAAAATTTCTTCAGCCAATTTAGTTATTTGTTTCATACCCTGCTGCCCAAAATTTATTCTACTTGTTTGCTGGAGACATGTTCTTTACCCGATTTTTAGTTCAGTTTAATATCATGTGAAAAATATATGTTGTGTTTTGCATGGGACTTCTTTGTAAATGAACGAGGCCTCATAGATGGTATAGGCTCTGTTTATAGATAAAAGCTGAAGCATTAAAAGGAGATAGATTTAGCTGTTCAGCAAGGTTTTACTTTGACATGTTCACTCTTGTGTACTTATCAGTTGATATTGGAAACAAAGATAGTCTTTGTGTGGTCTTTGAATCATTGGCAATTCTGGGTTTGCATCAATTACTTATGATAAAATTGCATGTGCAGTGTCTTTGCTTTCTGGAACACATGAGCAGCGAGCCTGTTTTTTAGTGGTAGGCTAGGCTTCATTATGGCGGATTCTGGTGAGGCTAAGCAGGCTGAACCAGGAAATTTGGAGGAGACAGGTGATAAGCAAACATCTGAACAGGGTAATTCCTGATGTACCATACAAACTCCTATCATTCCAGCAGCTTCTAAGTTTGCTTATAAGAATGTTAGTATACTGATTCAGTGTTTCTTTATTGTCAGTGTGTAGCTTTTTCAGGAAGCCATCAAGAAATAAGAATATCAGGAAGCGGATGGTTGAAGAAGACGATGATGAAGATTCCAAGACGGAGAGTTCAGTGTTACATAATCAGAAGAAACCTCAAAGGACAGGCAATAAGCTGTATTTTTCAACTGGATCCTCCAAGAGCTCTGTGTCTGCAGAATCAAAGGTTGATTCTGATAAGCCGATATTTCAATTTGAGTCTTCAAAAGAAATTCAAGTTGAACATGATAGCAGAGCAACAGCTACTCTGGAAACTGAGACTGAGTTCTCAAAAGATGCACGAGCTATTCGAGAGAGAGTTCTTAAGCAAGCAACTAATGAGATAAGTGGGAAAAGTAAGGGCACTGGTGATGAGAAGCTGTATAAAGGGGTCCATGGTTACACTGATTACAAGGCGGGGTTTCGGAGGGAGCAGACAATATCCAGTGAGAAAGCTGGAGGGGCACATGGGCCCTTGCGAGCTTCAGCTCATATTAGAGTCTCAGCAAGGTTTGATTATCAGCCTGACATATGCAAGGACTACAAAGAAACTGGTTATTGTGGATATGGAGATGCATGTAAATTTATGCATGACCGAGGAGATTACAAATCTGGGTGGCAGTTGGAGAAGGAGTGGGACGAGGCAGAGAAGGCAAGGAAGAGAAATTTAGCCTTGGGAGGGAATGATGAAGATGAAGAGGATGTTGACCAAGCAGAAGATGAAGAAGATGATGAATTGCCCTTTGCATGCTTCATTTGCAGAGAGCCATTTGTTGATCCGGTCGTCACCAAATGCAAGCACTACTTCTGTGAGCATTGTGCACTAAAGGTAACTACTGCGTCCAGTCTTTTTTTCAGTTATTTCCATTTTATCTGGAATATGCTGGCATTATGCTGTGTTACTAGGGATGGAAAAGGTACACCTCGTAGTCGTCTCCAATATGTGAAATGTATGCTTGGTTCCTTGATTTTCTTCTTTTCATTTCTTTCTTTCTTTTCGTCATCATTATTTGTTATTGTGCTGCCATTATAGCATTTAGTTGGATCGGATCGTGTGCTATATGTTCTGTAGGTGTGAAATCATTTACAGAAGCATTATATCCACAACTTCCCTGGAATAATATGATGAGCTTGTTTGGGCAGATCTGGACGGAATCAAAAGTACAATTCTTATTTAGGTGCCTCTAATTTAAGCTCTTAAATCACCTTTCAGATGGTCAAAACAATTAAGTTTGGATTAAGCTATCATTAGCCTTTTTTCATCGTGGGGGGTTGGTTTGTTAGTCATAGGATGATGTATTCATTGGTAATCAAACTGGCAATCTAGAACATTTCTAACATCAGATCGTATCACTATGATTTTGTCCTTTTGCGAATGTGGTGACTTTTATTTTTGGGGTTTAAAGGGGGGCAGAGGGAGTCATGGTTGTTGTTCTCGGTGATGTCATTTTGGCAATTTTCGGTCATTTCTGTTTTTACCTTTTATGGTTCTTATATATTTGTGTCTGAAGCGGTACTAGAAATGATGCATACATGGAGAGTAAATCCTTTGGTAGCTCAGATATGTGCCATCTGGATTTGGTTGCTTGCTAGTACAGTGAGTTTTGGTTGGCATGTGAGTAGCTGCTTTTGTTTTTTCCCATGTCTCCTTTAAGCGTCATGGATGAGTTCTAATTTGTAGTTCCCTTCAAAATGTCCTGGTCATGGTACCTGAATCTAGGGGTGCTTGTGGTTGCTGCATCAGTGTAATCCTGAGTTGGATTGTCCACACATTGGTCCCACTCTTAATGATTCAATTTTTATATTTCTATTTTCAGCATCATGCGAGGAACAAGAAGTGCTTTGTCTGCAACAAACCCACCATGGGTACATTTAATGTTGCTCATGAGATAAAGAAGAAAATGGCTGCAGAAGGTAAATAATGCTTCATTGCTTGCTCAATTCGGTCCATCTACCTGAACCTTCAGACATTTTTTTCTGAGTACATGTAGAAGTAGCATACCAGAAATTCTAGAGGTTATATTGTGGTTGGAGAGGGTAAGTTCATTGCTTATTTAGTAGTCATGACCTATCTCACTCTGTATCAGCTTGCTGACTATTTTCTTTGTAAATTTTCATCTTTCATAGGTAACCTATTCTGTATTGTTTAACTCTATTTTTTTCTGAAGAAGTATTAACTGTATCATAATAATCCGCATGTGCAAAATGATGGCACTATGAGACCAATAATATCGGAATCCTATTCAATTTCCTATTATCTTAGTGGCGACTCATCCTACAGGTCACTGAAATTTTTTCATGCTGAAGTATTTTTGGTCATACTCTATTAGTTTCAGTCATGTATGATCCACCCACTTAGTTAACCTGTGCACCATACGGTGCTACTAACTAGTTTAGGGAAATTATGGTCAACAACTCATCTGATGGTCAGGTTTGCAACGAGTCTTTGAGGACAATATTTTTCTTTATTTGCCATTGTGGAGTTCGGACATTGATGTCCAGCTCTCAGTGGATCACCTTTCACATGTTAGGTCTACCTATCTGCTTGTTCAGTTCTGTCAAGCGATGGTGATAGCAGCGTTACATCTGAAACAAGGATCTGTTAATTTATCAATACTCTTTTCTCTGTCTAGAACTGATGCCCTTTCATTATTATTTTTGGGCCAACTGCTCTTTCAATTGTTTATTGCAGTGTTAAAGAGGGAGTTTTTGTCATATTCCTGCAGTAAAGATACTGTATAATTACTCTTATCGATGCTGAAAATTAGGCGCCTTACAATGCAGGTGGAAAATGATGGACATTGTCAATAAAAGTGGCAAATTTAGTGAAAAGGGCCAGGGTTGCACTGGTAATTTCCCTTATCACTAATATAGATTGTGCAATATTGTCGCTAGGACAACATCTGAACTTTGCTATTGCCTCTTTCCTTTCAGTAAGTATTTCTGCACTAGAGAAGAAACTTGAACGACTCATAAGAAAAAGGAACTAGGAGGGGACCCGAGACAACCTAGCTTCTCAGTCTCAGTTCCTTGGAGTAGTTGACTGACTGATGCCCCTGCTAAAAATGCCGTCAACATGGACAGGGTGGCAGAAAATGCGAGTTTTCGGACGAAATGGCCTTGATGTAATTGTCCCATCGTTCAAAGTCCATATCCCGGCAATAGAGTGGTTTTCATCCTTGCTTCTAACATGTTAATGGTTAATAATAGCTCGCCCCTTAAGGGTTAGGCTGCCCCTTTTTTTCAGTTAAGTTCGGCTCGGTCAGAATTATACAGACAATCAGTTGCAGGGCATGTATTATTTTTATCTTCGCTGTCTCGGATGATGTTGCCTTTATATTACTTTTCATATCATGCCATTCCGATCAGAATGAGCACCTTCAATGTTGTTACTCTTTCAAATTTTACCCACTTGAAAGACATACCCAGAAAACCTGTGAGTTTGATATTGTGAAAATAAGGAGTGTATTGAAAATTATTATGTTTAGGCTGATGCTTCACTTTTCCACATGCAAAATTATAGGCTTGGCCGACCCTCTTCGGAGTCTTTACATGCATAAAGATATAACGGTCGCTTCAACTTGTATTAGGTTTATGCAGACCACGGTATGAAACCAACACTGGTCAGTTTAAATTGAGCTAGAGCAGGATTTTGTTATTCCTTCTCGTACCTCTTCTTCATTGTTTCTGGAAATCATCTTCCCCAGAGGCATCCATGCTTTGATCGATCTTGCCACGGGCGAAGGTCATCTGACCTCGACATTGATCTCGTACCAACATAGCAGGCTGTCCAAGAAATGCATTCCGTGACCGAATGATCTCACTGCTAAACTAAATTCATCGACCGGGCATGGCATCCTTTCCTCTTCTACTGATACCTCAAGCAAGTAGAATCCCAACGAACGAAGTGACTTGATCATCGTCCTCGCGTCAATTCTACAAATGTTGATTTTCTCGTGTAGCAAGTACTCTGAAGTTTTCGTTGATACACCATGAGTGGTCCTCACCTTCATGCGAAAAGTATTGCCAGGTGGGCTTGTTTTAAGTTGAAAGAATAATGCCATGACCCTCCCTAGACAAACCTTGAGAGGGTTTAGCAGATCGCTAGTTGGGCGCTGATCGCCCTTTGTGGCATGGGTCCATTGAAGCCATAACGATCACAATCTGGTCCCTCCTTTATCATCAATCAATTGAGATTATAGTCGCCCCTAACTTATTCTAGCTCGGTTAGGAGCCAAGTAAGGAGGGAAAAGCTTTCTACAAGATTTCGAATTTGGGACTTAGTTACGCTACTTTTACCTAGCGTAATAACGTCAAATTCTCTGTTTTAGTAAAATGTTGCCTTAGGTATCTTTTCAATTTTTATTCCTAACCACGGATATCTCGTACGGTAAAGTGAACAACAATCCTTAATAAAAATAATTAAAAATAAAGAATATGAGAAAAGAAAACAAATCGAGCCGTATCGAGCAAATTTAGTACAATACCTTGTTATGACGCCCTACATAAGACCCTGTAAGCTATGCATAAAAAGTAAATATGTGTACCATAAAAAATAAAGTATTACTCACAACTTACTTAACGAAAACTATAAATGATAATGAATTAATTCTAGTAAAAACAAATTAGACTAAGCCTATCATGAAATACTACAAAAGCTTGAATGCATAAACGTTTATGAAATGAAATTATCTAGATAAAGTGTAATGAGAAAATGAAAACATCTTAAGTTCAGCGCAAGAAAACCGCATCAGCATGCCTACTCTCAATCTCTTCAATTATTACTCTTCATATCTTTTTTGTTGATTTACGAAATGAATTGAAACAAGAGACTATTCGTAAAATCTAAGCAAAAATGTAATTTATGAAACTTTGAAATGAAACTTGTGAAACTTGTGAAACTACAACTTGATTTTGTTATGAAAAAAATATATATATACTTAAACGGCACTCGTGATATTTTTAAATATCAAAAAGGTACAAACATATTAAAAAGTTACCATATCATTTTGTTGATTTACAAAATGAATTGAAACAAAAGAATATCTATAAAATCTGAGCAACACTGTAATTTATGAAACTTGTGAAACATACAACTTGATTTTGTTATGAACGGTTGAGACTAGATTAAATAAATCAAAAGTTTAGGGATTTCAATCGGGGCAATTTCTTTTTTTCTTTTTTTTTTCTTTTTTATATAAGGTAAGATTTCATGGGGGTGTTTCTCACTCATCGTGTTAAGAGAGCATTTAATTCTTATGCTTAGGCTCCGTTTGTTTTGCGGAAAATAATTTCCAGGAAAACGTTTTTTGGATTTTATGGCATTCGTTTCATGGAAAATGAATTCCTTGGGGAAAACGTTTTCCATCAAATGAAAAAAGTCTTCTACAGTAGGGGAAAATGTTTTCCATTTTTGAAAAGTGAAAAACATTTTCCTCACTTGATCTCTCTTATCTCATACATTTACAAATCCTCATTTCCTCCTCTCATTTCTTCTTCTTCTTTTCTTTTTTTATTCGAAATATTTTTTAATTATTTTTTCTTTTTTAATTCGAATTATTTTTAATTTCCTTTTTTTTTTTCTTTTTCTTTTCTTTGTTTCCGTCTTCTTCTTTCTTAGCTAGTATCGAATTAGTAAATTAGGAAATCAAATCGTCGATCTCAAATCAACCCATTATGACTCAATTAGTCTATGAAGTTCCATTTTCGGAAATTATTTTTTAAAATCTGGAAAATATTTTAAAGATATAGGTTTTAAACAAACACTAGAAGATATTGTATTTATAAATACCGAAAAATAAAAACACATTAAAAAATTACCATAGTTTTTGTGGGTTGGTACGAAATGGATTAGAAAGAACTAGTTTTTGTGGAAGTGAGGCTTTGGAGTAATCTCTTCATGCTTCTGCAGCTCCATGTATATCTATCACAAAATTTATGTTCCTCAAACATTATCATTATAGATGGGAGAAGTATATTAGAAGTGCTTTAACTTGTGTACGATGCTCACTTAAGTGTCATAATTTTTTGCCGGCTCACTTAAGTGCCACTTTTTAAAAACCGATTACTTAAGTAATTAGAAATCTGGTGTGGTAATATTTTATTAATTTCTCAATCTTATATGACTTACTGACGTGCCTAGTCAACATATAATCTTTAAAGGACGTCGTGTAGCACGTTAAAAGGTGATCCCTTCAATGTTAGTTGTAAAAAAAAACGATCAATTTAGTGCCGATCGTTATTAAAAAATGATCACTTCTGTGTTAATCTTGATAAAAAAAAGTGTGCCAAATAACTCCTAAATGACATCGTATAGTAGGTTAAGAAGTGATTACTTCAATGCTAGTCATTATTAAAAGAAAAAAAAAAATCACTTCAGTGCTAATTGTTATTAAAAAGTGATCATTTTAGTATCAATCTTAATGACGAAGTGATTACTTCATTGCCAAAAAATGTCTTCTCAAATAAAATTTTTAACTATAAAACTCATGTAATTTCTCTAGTCGGAATTTTTTTTACAAAGGCACTTAAGTGATTGTTTTTCTCTAATTTTGGCATTTAAGTGAGCCGGTGAAAAGTTGTGGGACTAAAGTTAGTGACGTACACAAGTTAAAGCACTTATAGTATACTTTTCCCCGGTATAGACTCATGCAAATTAGCAATGGCAGTTTTTCTTTTGCAAGAGTTGTCGAGGAGCGGTGCCAACTCTATCTACATGAGATAATTAAATTAGCTAATCAAGAAGCGATCAATACAACAATGGAATCATGTAATCCGTACAAGAGAGAGAGACTTATAGCTCTTCAATCAATGTCACAATCCAAAGCAAGAAGCAGATAATCACACCTGAATATGCGTCTCTACTGGTCGCCGATATGGCATTTGGTAATGACAGGTTGTTTCTTAACGAAAGAACTGTTCTTATTGAAGAGAGATTGATCTGATATGGAGAGAATTTATTTCTGTTCACTCGTGCATTTTATTTCTGTTCGAAGCAATCCAATGCAGCTAGAGCAATGGTAAAATACTTTTCTGTGTATTTTTCAGTATATCCAGTTCAGTACAAGAGAAAAGAATGAAATATACACAATATTGTTTTTCTAAAATATTCTATGTCTATTATATGCAATATCCAACGTGGATAGGAATAATTCTCCTTCCAACAGAAACAAGTGAGCAATTACTGGCTTGTCATGGAGAGCAAAACGACTCCTAAGACAATGTAAGTCAATCAACTGGAGATTGATAACAATAGTTCTCGCGGTCTCGATTCCATAAAGGATAATGTCAACGAGTAAGAGTGGCGCAACGGATATGATCATAATTTGAAACATTATTGAGAGCACTCCGATATTTACTTTAAAATTTGATGTTAGCAGTATCTGTGCGGTCAATGTTTTTTTTTTTTTTTTTTTTTTTGGTAAAATTGTGCGGTCAATGTTTTGCTTCCTCTACTTTCCGAAATTTCAGAAATATGCGTACGAGATTTGTTTGAGTTGGTTTTGCATTATCCTGTGTTCTAAAGCCTTATGGAGACAAAGACTGCTTACGTGATACAGTCCACGTCGTGCGAAATGGGGAATCTCAGGTTGACCTCTCACTCGCCGGGAAGAGACCTGGTGGCATTCTCGTCAAAGTTTGGATACTGACTGGCCATGTCCTTGATCCACTGGCACGCCTGTCTCCGATCACCGGTGATCGGAGTGTTCCTCGCCAGTTCCTTCAGCCCCTCACAACATGCGTTTAAGAGTACCAGGGCCCGTCTGCATATAGAGGCAGGGCTGCATAAGTGTCCATGGCGCCCCATGATATGGCGTCCCCAGGCTAAGCTGTCATCTGAACCATCACCAATGCCGCCAATATCGACAAGATGATTCCCTTCATTTTCCCTTTTGTTGGGGTGAATGATGTATCAACAAATGCTATTTTGATTGAAACAACTGCAAGAACTTTGAGTTCTGGGGCAATGATGGTTCTTGCTGTGCTGAAGTGAATTGGAAGGGAACAAATGGCACAATGCAACCAAACGCATGCACTTTTGCAAATTTGGCTGCTTCTTTTTGCCGTTTGCTGATCAGTTGATGAATCTAAATATAGGAAATGAGATCCAATGCTTGGGTCAAAAGATCTCCCTCTTTTCAGATTCCGTCTCTTTTTGTCCCTGAAGATAAGACACCATGCTATATTTTATTTTCTCTGCCTCTTTTTATCCAAATATGATGCTTTTTATGTCACTGGTTTTGTCTTTATTCTAATTGGAGTTGTGTCGACCTTATCTTGAGAGACGCCAATTGAACCCCGCTGAAATTTTTTAATTTACGTGTAATGAACTATAGATGATGTAATTGTATTATACATTCTCCACTGCAATAAACAACATAAAACAGAATTGTGTTACATTCTTCACTAAGTGCTTATCACGGTATTGCATCGTTAAAACTTAAGTTTAAAAGCACAAACGACAACAAAAATAATCCCAAAGTTCCAGCTCCGGTTGCAAAAAGGTGTTAATATAGTTCTGTTCGTGTAGATTCGACATGAAAGGATGGAATAGAATTTTTATAAATTTCGGTTGTCCCACAAACAATTATTTTTGAGCTCTGTCCTGCCCTGCCCTAGTAGTACGTGTGCTTTCCAATCGAGGATGTGTTTGTTTCACAGAAAACGTAACATTTTTGGAAAATGTTTTCCAAGAAACTATTTTTCAGGAAAACAGTTAGTTTTCCTTGGTTTGGTGATACGTGACTGAAAATATTTTCTAGTGTTTGGATTGCATTTGAAAAATGATTGAAGGTGTAGAAGACGCCGACGAAGAGGAAGAGGAGGGAGTGAAGCCAACGGGAGGGCAGGAGGGGCTAGGGTTGGAGGAGGCAGTGGTGACGGAAAGGAGGGGGCGAAGAAGAAGGAGAGAGGGGAGGAGGAGTTAGAGTTTACCTTCATAGGCAAAGAAAGAAAAGAGAAAACAAGAAAAAAAAAAAATAAAATATATATTTATAATAATAACAAATTCAAAATTTTTAATTAGAAATTATTTTTAATAATAAATTTTTTCATCAAGTAAGGATCTTAAAACATTTTGGAAAATGTTTTCCGGTTCTTTCAAAAGGGAAATCGTTTTCCTAAATTTAAGCTTTGAAAGGAAAACATTTTCCATTGACTCATTTTCCTAAATGAACCAAATGCTAGAAAAAAGGAAAATGTTTTCCTGGAAATTGTTTTTCGCAAAACAAAAACACCCTAAGAATGGGTTTGTTTCACTAGAAACTCTGAAAAATATTTTCAAGAATTTATTGTATTTGAAAATAAGTGAAATCCACTAGAGGCAGCTTATATCGTTAAAAATGATATGTTATAGTGGGAAACTTGACAACATTTTCTCTATTAATTCTGTAATCCACCAAAAAATATATATATTACAAAGAAATTAGAAGAAAAACTATCAAATATATTAAAACGATCATATTTTTTGGGAATGAGCAATTACGAAAGAATATTCACGAAATGGTAGAAACATTTGTTTAAAAAAAAACGATGAGAATAATCGGAAAAACAAAGGAAACTGATGAGAAATAGGAAATTAGGTATAAAGGGACATATTCTTCCATTTTAGACGTAAAGCAAGAAATCAAGGAAAATGACTTCCCCTCTCTGACCGAAAAAACCCTTTTCATCAATCGAGCGGTATCCGTCATCCAAACAATACAAAATCCAAAGGCAATTCTTTTGAAACTGATTTTGTCGGATAAACCGACCTGATAGAAAAATGATTCTAGACGTGAGCTGACAGTGTGTGCAGAGTACAGGCTTGGCTTGGCTTGGTTGGGCTCACAAGCAACCTCCATTGTGAGTAAGATTCGCATCGATCGATGGCAAAACCAACGAATTATGCACATTTTCCCATCTCATTAAGTCCAACGTCGTGATAGTTTATGAGGTTTACCTACGTATGTTTGATCAGAGAGGTTTAAAAATCTCGACCATAAGTTAAAAAACTCCCTCGTAAAGACAGAGCCACCTTGTCGTAAATGTGTATAACTCTAATACCTCGGCAAATTCATGGATATACATTTTCAGCCGATGATGAGGACCGCCGTGGATAAATGGTTTCCAAGACCGAGTTCAATGCCTCCACATACCTAGAGTGAGATCAAAACACACGATTCGAAAAATTATCTTCGCCTCCTGGGCGAGAATACATATTACAGATATAGCTAGAAGGGCGAGAATTGTGAGAACTTAGAACCAATAAACTGTAAGAAATCAAATGATGACAGATCCATGGAATGTAATGCCGTTGGCGCAAGAAACATTGAGAAAGCTCAATGGCAACAGATCCTAAAAAGACTTTGGTATTCCACTATGTAAAATTCCAGCCCTCGCCATCGAATACGATGTAAGCTCCGCCCACTCAATAAATAGCAACCCTAACAAAGACAAGCCAGTGATTTTTCCAAATATCAACTGAAAATTCAGTGTCAAGGAAAGGCCCATCACTTTATCCGCTCCGCAATGCCTTTGCGAAAATTCTGGCTGGTTGCATCAAAATCCCATGCAGAAAGTTCGCAATCTATCTATACTGGGTGACGCCTCCTGCATATTGCCAGGTGCATTAACCAAAAATAGTAATCAAAAATCAACAAAACATCAAACTGCCATCCTATTGCAACTGTTCTGAATATGGACACAATAGACTACAGAGGTCAGCTCAAAAAATTGATTAAAACCAGTTTCACAACTGACTTTTGCAATTTATATGCCAATTGCATTTAACATATGGATATAACATTCAAACTGAATGCATCATGAACTAGTGCATGGAATTAACTCCAAATTGTGAACACGGAGTAATAGTCAAGAAGAAGAAAAGCAAAGTTTTTAACTCCTGCAGCCACCAATTGATAACTTAAATTCCCATTAGTCAGATTACACAACAAAAAAAGTAAGAATTTGATAATCCCTTGTGAAAGATAATGTCAAACCATCTCAATTGTAACATGCATAAGATTGAGTAACATACCAAGGAAAGCATTTCAACAAAACTGTAGGGATGGTTGGCTACAAATAAAACTAGAAATGCTAATAGTGACCCATACAATGTGTCAATTCCCATGCCACATTTCACAACTAAATAAGAAACTTGTAGTTACCTCTTGGGTCGGCCTCCTCTATCTTCTTCATAATCCATCACTCCGCCAGGTTCAGAGTAGATCTCCTCATGCCCTCGGAAGTCAATGTCAGCCTGCTTACAGTGTGTAACTTCTGCCAGAACGTAAGTAAGCCACATCGACCAACATATCCCAGAACTTGAGCAAGGACTGATGCATCCAATAAATGTACACACCGATATATATACAAATGTGTGTGCATGTGCATGTATTTGCCTACTCAAGTAAAATGGCAATTTGAATAGCATTTGTTTCCTTAAGCAGTGGAAGTTATTCAGCTAGACATAAAAGATATAAAAGCTTGATTGTGTTAATGATGCTTGCAACTGCAACTTATACCACATTTTTCTATTCTTTGCTCAGAATTGGTGGAATAAGATAACCTGTGCTAGGGCAAACTATTTAATATGTACTCATAATCATAGCTCGTAGCTTTATGTGATTATAAAATTACCAAAAAACTTGAAGGAAACAAATTTACAATATTAAGGTACAACCAATACTTACAAGAGAGGGAGAGATTAATTCAGTGCAAAACCTGATGAGTGCAAAAACTATGGGAAGAAAATAGACATCAATCGAAATGATAAGGATGGGTTTTACTGACCTTGATGGAAAGAGACTTCTTCACATCTTCCACTCTCTCTTCTACATCCTTTCGGTGTTTCTTGTCCATCTCACTCATGGTATCAGCCCATTTTATCTTTTCTTGAATAGAATGAAGAAGATTGTCTGATGTAGTCAACCTAGGAATTCATTTTAGTACATCAGATCAACATATGCGATCCACCACATTCAGGTCAACCCCTCAAATAAGTTTTCAAACTGTAAATGTGCTAAATGCAGCTTTTACAATATCAAAAGTACATGGGCTAAGCAATGGGTGGCTTTGCCCTCATACAGACCCTAAAATTTCCCTGAGAAGTCATTCAAATTGGACTTTATAACTCGAAAGATCCTTTTTCTGCTAAAATGCTTGACTGCATCTCTATATACAGTGCAGTCAAAAAACATGTTAGGCCTAATCATTCAGGTCAACCCCTCAAATGAGTTTTCAAACTGTAAATGTGCTAAATGCAGCTTTTACAATATCAAAAGTACATGGGCTAAGCAATGGGTGGCTTTGCCCTCATACATACAGACCCTAAAATTTCCCTGAGAAGTCATTCAAATTGGACTTTATAACTCGAAAGATCCTTTTTCTGCTAAAATGCTTGACTGCATCTCTATATACAGTGCAGTCAAAAAACATGTTAGGCCTAATCATGGAAAAGTCACCAAACAAGAGTGCCAATTACTACAATAACAGACATGTTCTTCCACCAAACTGAAATTGTTTCCTTTTGTTAGAACCGACGAGGACAAGCTTTCATTCACCAATCAAGTAATTGGCAAATTAATGAACTTAATCTACCACCGCCACTGTCACCATACTTCCCATCCACTTCATCATCACCACCATCATTGCCATAAAACCATCTCTATTGCAGCCGCCTTCACCATAGTTCCCACCTGAGCCACTGACGCCATATTGCTTATCATCACTGCCATCATCCACCTTCCCATCACCACCAAATTCAATCGACCACTTATGATCCAACTTCAATCTCCTCCCAATTAATTCAGCAATTAAAATGACTCCCAACTAAATATGTTAGTGAAACTACCAGGATGTTATCAAATGAATAAAATTATGTTAAGAAATGCTGAGCTTGATAAGGTTACAAAGTAACAAATTATCATAGAGCATAGATTTTCCACTTGTCTACACTGAAGGCAAAGTTCCACACAAGAAACAAGATAACTTACCAGTCCGATAGTGTTTTTATCATATTGCCAAGTTGTCCAGGTCTCAAATCCCTCCCTGCAGCAAATTGCACCTGCAATGCACCCGACACAAAATTTAAATCACAGAATATACAACCAAAGACAAACAGTGTCAATCAAGGAGAAAAACAAATTCCACCATTGTAATAATTTCATACCTCGAAGCATCTTCTCAACTGATCAAGCTTTCCTCTAACTATACCCTGAAAAGACAGATAACAAATATCAGCACATTCATCGTGCCTCAATAGTTCATTATGCAACTATAAGCTTGCAACTTCTGTAAAATTTTCACTCCTCATCTACCCAAAGAAAACACAGCTGCCAGAAACAAAGTTGATGCTGAGGACTTGCAGTTTTGTATTATTTGAACTATTTTAGCACGTGCAATATCTCCACAACAACGAAAAACCATAGCTCAGACCACAAGATCAAAATCATGGTGGTGAAAGGATATACTTGATGAAGCTAAGGAGAACCTACCGCATACATACACTCGTTAATAAGAAAATCTTCAAGTTCTCGTACATTTACAACATCTAATTCCAGCATTAGTTGATCGTATGGTAGCACCTGAGAAATGACCGAAGAAATCAGAGCAAAGAAGTTTACAAGTTTGTCAGAGAAAATTAATCAACTAAGAAATCGGGCCAATGGTATGAGTTAGAATAATCAGATTTTGACAAATAAATTAACATAAGTCCAACAGGGAGCATTATGTGTGGAAATTCTTAAAACTTGTTACCACATTGAAATAGTTCCTGGAAAAGACAAGATAATCCATTGTTTCTTCATGAGCAAACTTTCAGTTCATAGCCACTCTTTTTATCTTTTTTTTTTTTTTGGGGGGGGGGGGAGATTGACATTGTATGCCACACAGAATCAGGTCAGAAGCTTGCTACAGACAGTAACTGATGAGAGTCATGTGACACAGTTCAGAAGCAAATATTTGACAATTTCAATAAACTTCATTACCAAATGAATATAAGCTAGATGATCAGGACTGAGTAGGAACCTTACACTCCTGTTCCATGATCCTAGAAAAAATTACTACATGTTGAAAGAAAAACCTAAAACCCTTTCCAAGAACAAAAGGAGAACTAAATAGATTCTGAGTAAACCTTTTATAATTCTGCTTGAGGTGAGAAACTAAACTTCGCAACAGTCCAACCCCTGCATAAACTAGATTTAAGTAGAACAGGCATACTCATCCCAAGGAGATGGTGACCAGACTCTGAGCACATTTTCATCATGCCAATGATAACAATTCAATAGTCAGGTCATTGTGACATGCCGCATAATGTGAACTTTATAGCTAACAACATTAATACTTCTGAATCATTGGCTGTGAGTTTTCTTCGGTTACTTTGTCAACTTTCGTAATTAATCCAACCCAAAAAAATGCCTCCACAGGTGATATATCCCACTATGCATAATAATGTGCGAACACATAGACATTGCACAAAAAGCCATCAATTCACGATGCAGCACCTTGTTTGTCTCAGCCAGAGTAAGCACAGTAAGTTGCTTTAATTTGAGGACTTGATCAGGCACCAAGTGCGGTAGCTGGCCAGCATTACCTACAACTCACAATGTTTCAGGGCATTCAGTTCAAGCCATCATGCCTGTTCCAAGAATAAACCAACCACGGCGGTCCTTGCCAATCTTATATAAACAACTCTCTTCTTCATAAACGTAAAAGATATGTAAGCTGTATAGTCATGTCCAAGCCACAAACCAGAGGAGGCAATAATGTAAGACCAGAAATGAGTAACATAAGTAACAAAAAAAGAATGCTGAAGTGGTTGGTATGATCATAAGTTTCATGGCATGCAACCAATATTCAAGAGCAATCTAGATCATCAACAAAAGCTAAAAGAATGAAATATGCTTCAATAATTCTGACCAATCAAAGGAAAACAGCATGACAGGATCTAACCTTGGACTCAGGTCATTGAGTTTGAACTACTATTGACAATCTAAAATCTAAGAATCTGCAAGTTATCCTATTATGCTTTACCCACAGACAAGAAGAAGATCTATGATGAGAGCAGAAAAGAGTCCATAGAAAATAGCAAGTAGATGGCTTACTTTTGTAATCACTCCACGTGCCATGAGCAAACAAGCGTAGAACATCAAGGTATACGGAATACTCGGTCCCTTCAAGCTGCAGGGAGTTTTAAAAGGAATAAGCAGGAATTTTTGCATATCAGGATACTCAGACAATCTAAAAAACAAAATGACCAGACAGATGATAGATACATGCACACTGGAAAAAGTTGCAGAAAATGAAAATGTAGACTATTTCAGATGAACCCAGCAAGAAAGATATGGATAAGATAAAGAGATGGGGAATAAAACTCTAAATGAATAGGCTCCCATACATTCAATTATATTAGTAAACTAAGCAACTGGAGAGAGCCAGATAAACAAAGGTGCAGACAAAATTAAGAGATTCGCCAGTATGCCATGGGAGCCTTTCAGAAAGGCTTAGAGTGCTACTTCAATATGCCTCAGCAATGCATTTGGAAAGAACAAAAGAAGGGACAGCTTGAAGGATCCACATTCGTCTTATTCTGCTTTTGCTGATTTTAATTGATTATAACTTGTGCGCCAACACAACGATAAATTAGTTTTTTTCTTTTTGCTGATGGACTTGAAAAGTTTCTCTATCAATAAAATTTTACTTTATTTTTCAAAAAGAATTGCCTAAGGTCATCTATACGCTCTAATGATATCACTTGAGTCAGCTGCAATACCAAAACTGAGCAAACAAAAAGTAGAAGAATTGCATGTCCCCATAAATAGAATGAGAAAGAAAGCTGCAGAAAACTCTTCCAGGGATCCTAACAAATGCTTTCTCCAACTCATCCTTATCCCTGAAATCACCTAACAAAACTTACAATGGCTGATTCCTGAGGGTGAACTAGAGATAACTTGAAGACAAGCAAGGCTATAAGTTTCTTCACAATCTCGTCATCAATGCTATAATCTTATATTCTGAACCTACTCGATACAAATTATTTAATCAATTTAAGAATAAGACTATCTAATGTATTCATTGGCTAAAAAGAAATAAAATCAGTGGGAACAAGCACATGCATCAGAGGCTGCAACCAAACGTCTCAGTCACAAAAGAAGTGTCCTCCTGAGTACGGCTCATCTCACGCCAAACTTCATAAAAGAAATAATCAATAATCAATTCCTCAGGCATGAAGAATATTCACAATCCCAAACTGAAGCGCATTCCTCTAATTCAACTAAATCCACTGCTATCACTTCTATATCAAAAAACTAATATGCGCATACAGATAAAGAGAAGATCCAGCAAAAGGAACCCTCCATGCTAAACCTACCAACACATGAAAACATGAAGAAAACGATCCTGTTGCGGTCAATCAAGAATAAACACCGACATGATCTCCAGGAGACGCAATTTTCAAGAATGCCCAACTCCACAAATCCATCATTAGCCCCAAAAAAACAGAAAATCCAAACTACCCAAATCCATCAATCCACGATCAGACAACTGCCCACATCGTCCCAACTGATCCCGCCACCACACTTCCCAGGCACACACCAAATACCCCACTGTCGAAAAACAAATTGCCAAAACAGAGCAAGAAAACAAGAAAGAATCCGCCGAAAAACCGAGGAACACGGGAACAGATTCAAAAGGAGAAAAGAAAAAAACCAAGAAGTGGCAAAGGAAAGACGGGGGCACCTCGAGGACGTTGGGAACGGAGAGAATCTCGGAGAAGGCGAAGAGGTTAGGGTTGGAGGTGGCCTCGGCGATGAGAGGGGAGAGGGCGGGGCCATTGAGGGAGGAGGCTTGCTTCACGAAGTGGTCGATGAGCTCCACCTGCTTCTGTTCTATATCCATCCCTCCTCCTCCAACTCTTCCTGTACACACCCACCAAGAAAAACCAAACAGAAAAACCCAAGAAGAAAGAAGAAAGAAGGAAGAAGAAGAAGGCGACCCTAATCCCGCGAATTCCTCTGTTGGGTACGCGAAGAAGACGAGGGAATAGGGTTTTTCTTGCGAGAGAAAGAGAGCAGCCAAGGATCGAGCTTCAATGGTGTCCGAAGCGGAGGATTTGAGAGCAATCGACCGAGAAAGGAGAGAGGGAGGGAGGGAGAGAGAGAGAGAGAGAGAGAGAGAGGAGGAAATTGAAAATAGGGTTTTTCTTTTCTTTTTCTTTTTTTTTTTTTTTTCTCGTTTGTAGGCGAGCGTTTCGTCTGGTGGACACCTCAACACTATAAGCCCTTTTCCCCAAGTCCCGGCTGCCGTTTCATCATTTTACGGCGCTCAATTTAGTGTCGTATCAGCCGAATGCGTGACTGCAGGAGCCAAAATTGAAGTCCGACGTGGTGTCTACTTCCATCTAAAGGGTATGCATAATCCGGGCGGACGGCTTCCAACCTAGAATCGAAAATCATCCATTAATGATCAGTTCTGGAAAATTAGAACCAGAATCCACCCGGGTTGATCTCCATGAAGCCGGTCTTACAATAATAATAATAATAATATCATTTTTTCGAAAACTCCGATCTTGACGGGAAATAACTTTAGTTTTTGACCAAAATTGCTAGTTCTTCGTCGCCTGACCTATTCTTCTTTTCCTCCTCCTCCTGCAGCCCTGCTTTTTCATGTGCTTGCTTTTTGCCCACCAATTGCTCAACGTTGTGTCAATGTGCACTTTGGACTTTTTAGCTTCAGCGCCTCTCAATTTGATTTGACTGGAGATCGGCGCCTCTCCATTTAGTGCGCTTTGAACTTTTTTCTCACTTTAATTAATTTGTTTAATTATTTAATTTAGGTTTGTTAATTTGTAATTTCATTTTTTGTAATATTAAAAATTAATATATTATTTTAATATAATCGTCTAGTCCGGGTGGGCAGGTGGATGGATCTGTCCATGGAATCGGGAATCGAACCGTACCTACCGATTCCCATATATTGGAATCGAAAACCGGACCGGTTTCCTCAAGAACCACAAGTTCTAGGCGGTTTTAGTCCGATTCCGAGCGATCTAAGGGGGGTCTCGGTTTTTTTGCACACACATACCTTCATCGCTGTAAAACCCTCTAATTCTCTATCTATCTTTGCCTTTCAAACAAAGAGGAAATATGGGGGTGGCATTACGACATCTACCACTCCAGGGCAAATCTCCGATCTGTTTTTTCCCCTTAAACTTTTTAAGGACCTACTTAGATCTTAGAATAGCATAATTTTAATGGAAAAGATTTATCCCGACGACATATCTCTGATGATAGAATAACTTTCCACTATTGTCTTTTTTTCCAAGGAGAAAAAAGTCCGAAGTGGAGTGAAAAATCGTGGCTCCTGAACAATAAATTCTTTTGATTTCTTTTACCTCCGGTCGGCACAAGTCGAGAGAGATGGCCGCCGCTCTCGATCGTGATGATTGGAAGCTCCTCCTCCGTTCCTCCGACTTCACTCAGAAGTTTAATCGTGATGTGGTGCAATCCATGCTTTGCATACGCGACCTCCAAACCTCCTCAACTTCTTCCATTGATCTAAATCCTTTTTGGGTGAGCCCTAAAACTAGCATTCCTTCTCGATTCTCTTCAATTCCGTGCTTTTTATTTCGCTTGTGACGTCGTTGACTGAATGATCGATACTAGCATGTCGGTGTCCTAGGATTCGCACGATAGCAATAACATCCACCTTCATCATCATCGTCAAGACAATCGTGAGCTGCTTCTCTTGTTCTCACTCTTTATTGCAATTTCTAAAGTAACTTTTCACAAACATACAATTTTTTTGTTTGCAGATAAAAATGGGGTGTAGGGTTTACGATCGAAACCTAATTTGTCCCCAATTTGTCAATTAGGAGAATGAAATGACGTTGTTCTATACGCCTTTCATGACATTATTTTCCTGGAAAATCATGACGTGCGTTTTTATATTAAATTAATGGCTTATCAGATTTTTCGGTAAGGAAAATTGTCGCTGTCACTTAAATTAATGTTTTTAAAACCTTTCAACATTTAATTAATCGACTGAAATATTATGGTATCAAAGTGAGTACTCCACGAACAATCATGATTCTATCGATGTCCTTTTCCCATTTTTTTTTTTTTTGCCCTCCTCTCTCTCTCTCTCTCTTTAAATAATTGCAAATTTGGTTGGGTGGCTTGGCATATCTCCCTTTACGATCTATTGCCTTTCTCTAACCATCCCAATGGTTGGTTTGTACAAGAAGAGGCACATGGAGACATTTCTCTCTAAGTTAAACATGACATAATTTCGAACAAAAAAAAAATGACATTATTCATTCACAAAATTTGTGTATTTCAATAAAGCAAAGTCATATAAGACTTCTAGCCAAAGAAAGAATTACATAGCTGCAATTTTTGGAGACTATATTCCTCATACAATATAGTTTTGTCTGCGCTAACTAGTTTCTATGATGGGAATTATAGAAGGTACTCCATGGGTTGTTAAATAACCGTGCGTAGAATGTTCTAGGGTTGCCTTCTTAAATTTTCAGATACGATCATTTTTCGAATTACTTTGTCATGCTTTCAATTCTATAAGATCTCGACCAAAACAAAAATTATATAAGAAAATCATCACTACACAATTATTTAAATTCTAATTGGGAACGGGCATAAACCCATTATCAATAAGCGGAAGCTATCGGGCATGTTGAGAAACTTACAAATTGAATTAGAGTTGGCATTTAACATAAAAAGCTTTTGCCACTCAATTAGGATTATAATTAACTTTCAGTACATACTATTCCATTGACCATTAATACTATTTCCTTACTGGAGAAGGCGCAAAGGAAAATATAAAATAAACGGAAATCGACCAATTGTATATTCTATTCAAATTATTATTGCATAGCTCATGGACCAGTCATTAGTCTGCAATTGGAGCGGTCCTAGAGCATCCTAAAAGAAAAAATTACAACAAGTCAATGTCCTTGAGATATAAAAATTAATGTAACGCGAGGAAGCTATGGAACTAATAATTTTTTTCATGCATCATGATTAATCATACACTAAATATGAAATGAATTCCGAAGCTCAAAATGATTCAAGCCATTCCAGAAGTGTTTATAGAGAGATGTCTCGTGATGGTAGTACGTTGGACATGTGAAGACATGATGTGGTGGTAGCTTGTCTATTTTGGGGATTTTCCTAGTTCATTACACCTCTACCAAGGATATTTAACCGAGCATGATATTTGCTTGCCTAATAATCTCGTTGACTGGTTGATGATCTCAGATTTTTTTTGAATGGATTGATCCTAAGTCTTCATCACATGAGAATGGAGAATTTTGTTGATTGGTGAATGAGAAAGGGATCTTGGATAAGAGAACTGAGATGTTGGAAAGTCAATTGAAGGCTTGTGAGGAAAAAATCCAAACATTTCTTGCCTTAGTTTTGCAGCAATGTTGGTGGGGGGAATGCTGTTGGAATTGTCCTCGTTGTGTTTAGGATCATCGAGAGCAGTGTTGTGCAAGCAACGTTGATTTCGGGAAAGGGGTTGTAGATCTTGTAGTAGCAAATTAAGGATGTTGCAAAAGCAATGAATTTTTGTGTAAATCTCGTCATTAGTTTTGGATCAATAGGAGGCTTTTGGGTAAATTTCATCTTGAATGTACTGGATTCTCGTGTCAACCTTATCAAAGAAAGAGGAAACAAAATAGAGAGCAAAAGAGATTGCCCTTGCTTGAGAAAACTAATTGCGGGACCATCATCATAATTGAAGAAAGAACGAAGGAACCGTTCATGTTGTGCCAATCAAAGGGGAATGGCTAAGGTGATCCGTGACAAAGCATAAAAAGCTTTACAAGGAAAGCAACATGATCTGTACCACAGCCATCCATAAATGCATCAATACACACTAAACTTGAACAAGTTCCACAAGACATAATTTACACCAGATATTCAATCAGCCAACAAGCCAGAAAAAGGCACAATCCACGCTAGACAACAGAGGTCCGGCAGCATGTTCCTATATCACAATCGTCCAAAAAAAAGAATAATATGTTCCAGACTTGAACCAGCATTACAAAACAAGTTCTACACCAGATATCCAACTCTCACTATACATTCATTGCCTTGATTCACTTTGAGATTTTTTTAGTTTGAGGGGGTCCAGTGAAAGATCCATCCTATGATTTGCACTACCTCAACAAATTTCTTTTAGTATGTTACTACCAAGCATCTGAAATTGAGGAAAAAAAAACACAATGTTATTATGCTAATCATAGTGGATTAAAAAATCCTTAAGAAAAAAATATTCGCCTTCAAATACAAGTTTCCAGTGGCTTCAAATGCATAAAATCCATGCCCTTATAAAACCTATATGAAGACATAGTCTGTTGACATCGTACTTTGGCAATACTTGGAACCATATAAATTGTACCGTTGACTAGCCTTCCTCCTCTTTTCAGATTTGACAATAGTTGATTGTGCTCTTATAAATCCAACCATGGTACTTTCACTTTGTTTGGTTGGCTGCTTTGGATGCTTCCGTGGCCTACATTAATTGTCTTGTATGAAAGGCAAACACAAACACATATGATTTGATTGAGTGTAAGATAAAATCGAGCTAAAAAAGATCTTTGCCATACGTTTTGAATTAGGATTCATAGCATAATTTTGGAAATTTTATTTTCGTTTCTTTTGTCTTCAATAAATATAACTAGCACGATGATAAATCGGAGTGGGTCCACTTCTTTTCACAATGAAGGATCAAACTGATAAAAAAAAAAATTGTCTGATGGATTCCAAAATAAAAAGCCCAAAGTGCAGGGGCCACGTTGCAATTTTCCCTTTTGCAAATCACCCCCTCATAAAACTTTTTCCCGCCATTCTCCGTGGCCGGAGAACTGTACAAGAGACGCCCTTTCTTGCTCTCGCCCCGCCGTTTCGACCATTTTCCCTCAATCATTCGGTCGAATCCTCGTCCAATCACCTCTGTCCCTTCGACCCAGAAGAGGATACCCACTAACGCGCTCTTATTCACCGCGAACGGTTTCATGGGACTTTCGACATTGTCGTCCGGACGATGCGAGGCTTGCTTTAGCTGATCCGGGCGAGCGTCTAGTGTCTTCTGTCTCCTCCGCTACAAATTCTTTCCTGTAAGTAAAAGGGTGTTATTCGATCCGATTCTTGGCAGTTTTCTCGGGAGGGATTTGGTTAGGACTCGTCGATTTCTATGTTAGGCTTTTGCACGGAACGTGTTTGTAGAAATGGGTCACCCAGATTGTTTCTTCAAAGCTTCCTTTGGGAAGTGGGGCTTTTGGTTTCGTGCGTGGAAGTTCAGGGTTCTCCACTTCATCGAATTTTAAGGCCCCCATCTTGTTGTATGCTATTTTTATTGAAGGTGCTGGTCTAGCATGTAGAGTTTATAATTGCATTGTATGGACAAGTGTTTCAACGGGGATATTTTGGCAAGGTATAGGGAATTGATGACCAAGGCTTTATGAAAGATGTCAACTTTTGGTATTTCTCTCTTTTTTTAGGAAATGAATAGACTCAAAACATATATGTTAATATTCGTCCTTATGCCTCATGTTGTATTCTACTGTAGCTGTGTTTCTGAAAGAATGGTGCGTTAAATTGCAGGTAGTATCTGTTGTCTGTCCCTTTAGCAAAAATGGATGAAGATGAGGTGCTGTCGGTTCCTCGTAGAACAACCAGGTCATCTTCTGCCACGGCAATTTCAACCAAGAATGATGTCGTTGAAAGGACAAAATCAACCCACATATGCTCTCCTTCACTCAATGATCTTTTGTATGGAGGAGAACCCATTGATTTGGATGTCCTGTTGTCTAACTTTCCGGGCAGACATCCTCAAATACATGAGCTTTTGCAGATTTTGGGTCCTTTGAATACTCCCATGTTTCCGATCTTTGTTTATGGTGGTCCTTCAACTGGAAAAACCAGTATAATCCTGCAGTCATTTAGATATCTGAATCGACCCTTTGTCTATTCAAGCTGCCGCACATGTTACAGTCCTAGAATACTGTTCGAATCTGTTCTAAATCAGCTGTCGCATCATCGAAAGAATGCAACAAATGGATATTCAAGTGTAAAGCGATGCGAAAAGCCATCTGATTTTGTGAATTTTCTTCGTGAGGCCTTGGTTAGTATGGTGAACCGCCTTAAGGAGAATGTGGGAAAATCAAAGTCTAGCAGAAGCGAGAGCGATCCATTGATGGACACATGGTCTACTTAGTATTTGACAAACTAGAGCTTGTTAGGGATTGGGATAAAAGTTCTAGCATATTGCCACTCTTATTCAATCTTGATAGCATCCTGAACATTCCTGAGGTTGGGTTAATCTTTATCAGCAGTACTCCTCCTGATACATTCTACTTCGAGTATGGGTTACATAGAGCCTGTTCCTATTTATTTTCCTAACTATAGCGAAGACGATCTTCGCCAAATTCTTGTGAGAAACCAAGCATATCCAAAGCTCTATTCCTCCTTCCTTGAGTAAGTTGCTCATGCTAATCTTCCTGTTCAATATTATTTATCATTTTTAGCATTCAATTCTTTTTATCTAACTTGTTTCTCCATTTGTTTATTGGGAAGTGCGGTACTGAGGCCTTTCTGCAGAATCACTAGGAGGTTGGATGAATTGTCAGCTGTCTTTTCGTCATTATTCTTGGAATATTGCAAACCTCTGAATGACCTGGCAATTGTTCCCAATGAGGATCTAAAAAGAAAGTTGTTCAGTAATCTTCAGCCTCATATATCTCTTTTTCTGAATGAGACATTTAGAGTTCTAAGTCAGTCTTCTTCTGGAGCTGAAAGAACTAAGGGCAGAGAACTGAGAGGCAGCAAGAGGAAAATAGGAACCCATGACGAATCTGATGAGTTGGATTTTCACATGTCTACCTCAGCAAAGTACCTTCTTATCTCAGCATTCCTTGCTTCAAGAAACCCAGCAACTCTTGATGCATCACTTTTTGACTCCCGTGGTGGTTCCGATACCCGAAAAAGACGACGAAAGTAAGTGCATTTTTCATTGAGTCATGCCATTATCCTTTTTATCTGCAGTGAAAATTTTGCTGGTAGCCATCTGCCATTAATGTCCTCGATCAAATGCTAATATTTTTTATTTTTTATTTTTATTACTCAAGTTGAAGAAACTCCTTTTTCCTTGGTAGCCACCTGCTATTAATGTTCTCGATCAAATGCTAATATTTTTTATTTTTATTACTCAAGTTGAAGAAACTCCTTTTTCCTTACATTGCATGTCATAATTGATTGAACTTCCAAAGTATTAAAGTTTCTTTGCAACCCTTGGTGACCCTGAAGCTTTCTTTAAGTAAATAACCTCTTGTTACTTCTCATTGCTTCATCATCTTATCGAAAGCTACAAAATGGCTGAGTCCTTTTATTCTTTTTGTAACAACATGTGAAGATTCAAATCTATCAAATGCATCTGGAAGGTTCGGCAACAGGTTCAGTTATATTCCTGGCTCCTCCAATTAAGAAGGCTCCATTGGGCCCTCTCTAGACTTATTATTGCTTGAGGTTTCTTTTGGGCTAGTATGAATAGGCTTATTTGAAATAGGTCCTCAACAATGAATGATTCAGATATGTCCTCAATGTGCTTTTCTGTGAAACTGGTCTATCTAAAATCCTCATACTGTGCCCTTATCACAGTGTGGTAAGCATTCGTAAGAAACTCTTCTATGTTATCAGGGGGTACAGCAATCTCATTATGAGACTGACAGAAAACTTGGGCCTCTTGGAAATAGTTGAATATCTCCAGTCCCCACCCCTTCTTACTGAAGGGTCTTTCCATCTAGTTTACACTCCTCCACTATTGTGTGGAGTTTACTCTTCCTTTGCTTGCAGTAAATTTCTGAACAATTTCTACCTGCAGCTTCTACCTCCATGAAATGATAAGATTGATGATGATATCTTTCCCCCTTTCTTCTGATATCTATCTCAAACAGGAAGCCTACTCGTTTTAGGTTGTGGAGACAATAGATAGGCGACGCCGGATTATATTACTACTGGTTTGCATGCTTGATGGACCTTAGCAGCATCTTTTATTTCCTTATACTGAAGTAATGCACAACCAATCTGAACAAAACTTCCCCAGGAATTAAAAGGCCTTCTTTTTTGCAAAACCATGTTCTACCACTGTAGAGAAATGCCTCTGTCATTTGCAAAAGATTCTGCTGAGTAAATTTCTTCCTTTTTCTATTGCACTGCAAAGATGTACATATCGGAATCTTTTGCTGCTCTAGCTGTCCAAAGCCAGTGGATACCTTCCTCACCCTGCGTTATGAAGATGGCCTCTATTGCTATATTGCACAAAGAGGGAGGCAGTGGCATCTGCCACACCTTCTAAGAGGGTTATTGCTGATGCTAGTGAGTTTAAGCATGTACCGCACCAGGAGGAGGAAGGAAAGAAGTCCTCTGTCCTTCCTGTGGAGCTGTCACCACAACAAAAGTTGTGTCAGTTGATATAATCAGTTGCTTAATGTTTTATTTGCAGATGAGTACCACTCTGTACCCCCAGCATTTCATTGTCATTTTGGTCATAGCCTTCTTTATGCTTGACATGACATGGTGGATGAATAGGGACCTGGGACCAAACCACTATTAAAATTTGCACAAAGGTCTTAGTCTTAAATGATAATGATGGGAAAAGATATAAAACATTCCTGCAAGACATGCCTGGCACTGCAAGAACTGGTGCCTTGCATGTCCTGGACCATCTCGAGATGACATGACTTTCATTTTAATTTAGGACAGACAGGCTAAATCTTTCTTTGATTCTTTTCTGAGCATGTTGGTAAGTGTCATCTTATTCTTACTTTTGTGGATAATTAATGCTGCTTTCTGATGTCTTTGTCCAGTCTTTGATGTATTATCTGCTTCATCTGAAACTTCTCCATTGCAGGCCTTCTGAAACAGCGAAGGGGCAAAAGGAAGCTGAAGAAGAGGAATTACTCACTAAAGGACCTGGAAGTTTCCCATTAGAGAGGCTATTAGCAATATTTCAGTGTATTACATCTGTTGCCGAGATTACCTTGGCGAAGAGGTGCAGGTGGAGGATTCTTTGGAAGTTGAAGGCCAAGACGGCCCACTCATGTCTGATGTTCTCTTGCAACTTTCGAGTCTCTGCAATGCTAATTTCATCGTGAAAGGAGGAACCTGCCCTCTTGAGGGCTCCACACGGTATCGATCTGTGGTATCAGAGGATCTTGCTCTGAAGGTAACTCTCCGGCTTAATAATTCCAAAGTGTGCCTGTATTGACTTTCATTTTGCCTTTTCTATTTGGTTCATGAGTGTGAAATGACAATAGGTGGCAAAAAGCGTGAAGTTCCCTCTGGCAAAGTACGTATATAGAAGATGATGTCATTTAGCGCAACCTTGTGATCACTCGAGTCACTAAAGCACAAGAGAATGTGGATATGAAGTCCTGGAATGTAGTAAGTAGTGAAAGTTCCGATCAACGATTGAAAATACTAAGCTCAATGTGGAGGGAGCCAACAAGTTTTCCCATTCCCTCTCGTCAGGCACTCGGAGTGCATGTGAGGAGGAGAGCGATTGTTTATTATCCAAGTTGTTCAAGCATCGGAAGTGGTAATAGCAGTACGCTTGTGTTAGCTTTTCGGCCTTTCTCTGATTTGTACACATGCATCGGATTGTCAGTGAGTGTTGTTTAATTGTAATTCTTTTTCTTTAGTAAGTAATGAAGTAAGAATAGATCGTAGAGAATCAGTGAGACTAGGATCTGTCATTCTTTTGAAGTTATGCTAATTGGACTGCTTACACTAGAGAAGTCCCTCCCAGCAATTTGGACTTTTCCATGTTCCTTTGCGCTTACTTGTGTAACTTGTTGCCGCGCTGAATGTTCAATCCATTCATACCAATTGACTTCTGCTTGTCCAATGTACTTTATATGGTTTGTTACTAAATGCTTTCTGCTCCTGTAATATGTCTGCCATGCCTCTCTGTGGGAAGATTCTAATTTGAAAATCAGAGTGCGTGTAACTCGAGCTCGTGTAACCGTATTCCCCCCTTTCTTCTCCTGTAATTCTTCCTCCTGTTAATCACCCGACAAGTGAATCGGCTTGCAAACAAAGTGTTACTTGTCCAGATTATGTATCTACAACATATTTGGCTTAAGTACGCTTTTTTTGAATGACGATTTTCTTTGAAGGGATAAATTATAGTATTAACAGGAAAAAGATTAAAATTGTAATCAATACAAGAAGAGGGTGATGCATATTAATAGTATGTTTCCATAGTTATCTTATGCCATTATAGTTCAGGAAGCCGACTAAATAAAAAGAATGAAAACTCAGCTGTGAAACGAATTGGCAATTGTTGAGGGCTAAGAACGAGAAAATTTAAATTAAGCGAATAAACAGACGAAAAAAGTGTTGATTTACTTAGTCACATCTGTTTATTTGAACACAACGATTATAAGGAGAGAAACCATCAGTTGCTTTGGTATTCTATATACCAAAAAAGAATCATTTTGCCCCCAGTTGAAATACAAAGGACGTCTTCCTATGATTATAAAGGGATAAGAGTATTTGGAACCCTAAAACTTATTGCAAAAGTACGATTGGATTCTAAAGTCGTCAAAATTACTGTCAAGTCTTAAAATGTGTCTAATCAATTCAATCAAGCCCAATCCGTTAGCTCCATCCAAATTTGACTAATAGAAAATGTTAACATGGCTTTTTTAAAAGATAAAAATTATTGTTCATCTTTTTGGTCGAGCCTACATCACCCAAATGGGATTATATTTACTATTCCGTCTTCTTTGTCCAGTTTGGCCATAACCGCTCCAAGCTCGACAAAGCTGAGGCTGCTCAAGCTTCTTGAGCTCACAGCCATATCCTCTCGAGTTTCATCGAGTTACACACTCTTCGATTTTCAAATTATGCATTATATCTTGCTTGGCTGTTTTGATGCCGGCGAACGCAACGTTAGGATAACTTTAATGACACGTCGAGGTATATCAGGCTTCGTATCTCATTCGAAGCGGACATAAATAAATTTGCCTACGTAAGGTGTCTGGTAGGCAGCTATATTGGCAGCATGATTGGGAAAAGAACGACGGTGTTACAGATGTCTTTTCTGCGAAAGTGGCTTATTAAAAGAAGCATCACGATTCAATTAAAGTTGTTGATTAGAAAGGACCTCGTGAGTCACTCTAGATCTAAGGATGAATGTGCAGTCGGGCTTGCCGTACCCTGAGGAGCTTGCGAGCGCACCTTGCGCGGAAAGTGATCCACTTGCTAAACCATCCACGCACCATTTGCTACGTCACTTAAAGTACCAAGCTCGTATATCCTTCGCGTTTTCTAACCGTGATACAATCACGTTGTACATCTCAACATACAGGAAAAGTCTCAACTCACCAGCAACTTTCCTAGAGTACCCCATAATCAAATAATAAGTTTCGGACGTATCGTCTAGGAGAGCTACTTAGCCACCAAAACGGAGCTTCAGGGTCAAGGAAACCACCGATTACGTACATAGTCACGAGACATCCAGACACCACATAAGGGACGATTCGGAGCCTGGTGTTCTTGGACAATACAACATATGTACCAGTAGCAAAGGCCAGCACCATCGCAAGTATGGCAACGTACATGCTATAGGATGCGACCTTGGCGTATCTTACCCGTAGCCTATCGCTCACAAAACAAGTATCGAATTGTAAGAATAATGCCAGGATTGAGAAACCAAAAGCTGTTGTGTTAGAAATCACAAAGGCTTTGAAAGCTGCCCTGTCAGCAAGAATGGCCATTCCTTGGTCGGGTCCGTCCTGGTTATAACCTCCAGGCATCGTGAAGGATGCGGCGAAGCTGACTGTCGCTATGAGCACTGCCACCAGCAGTTGAAGGTCAATGATGCTTCTTTTTGAGGAATCCATATTTTCCGGGTTGGCAATATTACTTCCTGTAATTATAGACGCAGCTGGTTGACCCTCAACATTTTGCTTGTCTAACCTCTTCTTAACATACTCAATAACCCAGTCTTGATAAAACGGCATCCCATGAGATCCCTTCAACACGTGATAAACTTTTGCAGCTTGGTAGCCACCCTAAAAATTGAACAGAATGTATCAATTAACGAGTGGTCTTTGCCAGCAAAATACTTCAATACCCTCACTTTACACACTCAAAATCCATCTATAACAAGCAAAACTCCTGGCAAGTCCTAAAACATAATGGAGAATTCATTGAATTCATGTCTTTTAGATAAGGTAGCAGTTAGATAAAACAGTAAATATAGTTTCCTAGAGTAAACAGTTACGGTTTCAAGTATCTTATATCATATCATCTAGGAATTTTTTAAATTCCTTTTCTCAGATGGGGTAGAGTGCAGGTTCTCTCTTTTGCCTCAAAACCGTTTGAGAGTAGGCAGAAAAGGAACAGAAGGAATTCACCTAAAAACTGTACAAAATATTCGGATTCATTCATATGAACATGGCAAGACAGCTGTTTCCGAAGTTAGAAGGCACATGTGAACTTTTGGATTTGGATTCTCCTAAGTTACATCTTAAAGTCACCTCTAAAGTGGTTGACACATCAGGACAAGAGCCATCAGAGTCCAGATTCATTCTGCATTTTCCTTCCTATTTCCATTTCTTTCCTTTCATTTTCTCTTTATCCCTAACTTTAGAGGAACCCAACCCCCAATGTTTTGCATTGTTTGTTTGCACCTGAAATGAATATCACCCGGGGCACAGTTTCTAATGATACTAAAGAAATTACTCTGCAAGTGAACAAATCTAGCTCTATGGTGTTCAAGCAAGCATACCTCTTTATGAGCAGAAAAAATATCAAGGGCTGTCATATGATCCTTATTTGTAGCCAAAAGGTCCACCCTCTTGTCTCGTCCAAGTATGTAGATGATATTGTATTGTTTATGAAGTGCAGCCAAATGTAGAGCCGTGTTTCCACCAATGTCTTGTTCGTTGACAAGATCTTCCAGGTTTAGCGTCCCTAGTATGTACTTGACAGCATTTACTTGTCCACCGATAACAGCTGCATGTAGAGCCGTTTGCCCTTTGGTGTTTATTATGTCACAAGCATCAGGACAGGATCTAACAAACTCATTAATGACATCGACGTGGCCCTGAAAGGCTGCAATGTGAAGAGCCGATTGCCCCTCTTTGTCTAAGTCGTATGTCACAGATGTGTCGTGCTGCAGGAGAAGTCGCACTTCTTTCACTTTGCCAATGCAAGAGACATAATGAAGAGGAGTCCACCCCATATCATCTCCTTCTCTGATCACTTCTGGTCTCTTTTCCGCTATCTTCCACCAACCTTCGCATAAAAATAGGAATATGTAATGATTTAAACTGTTCTAGTATCTTGACATAGACAGGTCATGATACTTACTGGTCAGTGAGCCATACAATGCAGTATGCAGAGCTGTCAATCCCTTAGGGCCCTTATGAGAGGATGACGATGAGAAAGCATCTAAAATCAGCTCAGTGGTATGAGAAAGTCCTCTATTTGCTGCAAGATAAAGTGGGGATTCATTAGCAACATTAGTAATACTGCATAGTTGAGGATCTTCTTCAATCAGCAACTTCACCACCCCATGATGGTCTCCTCTCGCCGCATAGTGCAGCGCAGTATCCTTATGCAAATTCAACTTTCGAAGTAGCTCTTTGCATGCCTCAACTCGTCCTTTTTCAACGACCCAATGCAGTGACTTAGCCAGATCAATGAAGACTCGAACCACTTCATAGCTTCCCACTTTAGCAGCAACGTGCAGGGGAGTGTCTCCTTTGCAGTTACCCTGCCAAAGAAGGGACGGTCCCCATGGACATCGAAGGAGGCGTTCGATGAAATTCACCTGCTTGTATTGAGCAGCAACGTGAAGAATGTTATTGTCCTTTGGCGTCGTTTGGTGAAAAAGGTCCTCTTCATCCTCTGAGATGATTTTCAGGTAATCGAAGTCTCCTGATTTTGCAGCCTCATACACTCTAGGATGCATTCTCATTCTGAGAAGTTCAAGAAAATTTCTTTAAGCTTCACTCGAGTAAAGCTAAACATCTAAAGAAAGAGGCAAGACCAGCACCGGCCCTCGTTGGTCGCAGGCGAGGGCTCGTGGACGCTTGCCCGCCGACCCTTACCCACCTTCTCCACCTTCCATCGACAGAGCACCGTGAAACAGAAACAGAGTACTGAGCACAGTTGAAGCTTAAGGCGCAAACTCAAAAATTTACCTGTAAACCGATTCGATATTGCTGTCAGCCAAAGGAGTCAAGCGTACAGCCTCGCTCGCCTCGCTCGCTCCGGATGACCAGCAACTGCAGATCATCGGCGACGCCAGACGACCAACGATCCCACGCGGCTACCTAAGACAGCGACGCCGAACGACCGGCGACTTCAGAGGGTGATTCCCGGGACGGCAAGCCCGGCGGCTTCGCCCGTCGGTGATAGAAGAGCCGACGCAATGAGGGAGCGAGAAACAGAGATGATTGACGAAAGACAGGAAGCGAGGAGGAGAGAGGACGGGCCGTCCGTCGGCACCGCCGACAGAGAATTTAAGCCCGCGTCCGCGGTAGGTGGGGAGGTTGAATTCCCACCACCGCCTCGCCGGTCCTCGCCGGTCGTCCGGCGGAGGCTCGCCTGCCCTCGCCGGTCAAGATCGGGGGGCACCTCGAGCCTGTCTGACTCTGTATTTGACTCTTCTCCCTTTTGACTTTTCAACGTGAGGGAGATAATGAAAGGGCCCACCACAATTTTCCTCGAGCCGGTCCCACCAAGTTGGATGTTTTAAATAAAAAAATAAAATCAATGGATCAAAATAAAAATAATGGAATTGAAAAGACCTTTTGTTGCAAAACACCATCGATACGTAATACTTTTATTACAGGACAAAATCAATGTAGAATTTTTATTAACATCTATAAAACATCTTTCTTTTACACTTGCAGTCTCAAAAGAAGAATATACTTCAGTTAACTAGATGATTACATATGTCAAAATGGGAACTCGAATACATTGTTCACACAACTTAAAGCTTCGATAAATTTTTAGTTTGAGCGCCAAAACAATCAAAGTTTACTTAGAGAATCAAAATCATCACTATCTTGTGACTAACCACAAATAAAATTTATTTACAAATTTAAAAGTATATTAGATTTGTATGATTAGATGTTTTTTACCTCGCTACCTTTCTTTTTCTTTTTTGTGCAGCCATACTTTTTCACCATGTTAGCTTGACTTCAATTCAAAATAACATAACTTGCTAAGCATGTAGTGTATAAATTTTTTATTTTGTTCGGTAATATGTGAAATCTTATAAAATAATGTGGAATACATAGGCAGGATACTAATTTGACTTTCATTGTATCCATAACAAATGAAAATGACATCATGATTTCACTACAAAAGAGTTGAGTTTTACATGTAGAACTATTTGTTTAAGTGAAAGAACTTCCCACAAATTAGTTTTTTGGACTTTCATTCATTTGGTTTTCTTATAATGATCGGTTAACGGAAAATCATTTATAGCTAAAAAAATATATTTATGTTTAAAGTTAGGAATACGAATTCATTAAGCTGAAAATGTGAAAATATTTCCGAGAAAAATGATTTCTTGGAAAAGTATTTTCCTTAATCATGAAACTTTATTCTCAAAATAGACTCATTCTTAAGTAATTATTCAAATTTGACCAAAAAAAGGTAGTTATTCAAAGCTGCTAAAAAAGTTCCTAAGTATATGTCCTTGTTGGTTTCAGTTTCTTTTTGGAAAAAAGAGCCAATATCGGGGAATATTTTGTCAAGATTCGTTCCTAATTTGATGCATGTCAATTTTATGCTTCCAATTGCCAATATTACTTCAACTGCCATTTGCGGTAAAAAAAAAATGGCACCGTTATTCATAGGAAATAACAATGCCATCACCATAGCCTTGTCCAAAATAAAATTTAGAACAACAATGTTGTTTTAGGTATTGGTTCGCACTTGAATTAAAGTTAACATGCACATAAAGAGAGAATAATGAAATAAGACAATTCAGCATTTAATTAGTCAAATTAGGCAATGTTGCGACACGAACTCGATTGTACAAATTTGACAAATTTTAAGACTATGTTGTATTTTTTTTAAAAAAATTAGGATTCAATTACATATGCACGATACTTTTTAGAATTTCATTTATGTGCTTGTTCCCAATAGATATCAAAATGATTTTCTAGTTATCTTTTTAAGTAAACAAAATTCCATATAAGGTCCCATAAACATCTAATTAGCACAATCGTTAACAAGCAAACAAAAATTTAAAGGAGTACTTAGGAAAGAGTTTCAATATTCGTAGAATTCTCAATCTCATTGCCCAGACTTATTCCTATGATCACAATTTTCTCAATGACAAGACCATATAAATTCAATCTAATTTTTATTTCCATGAAAAATATTTATTTCCAGACTAATTTTTTAACCACAAAAAACCATAAACTTGTATATTTAAGATAAATTTACCCTTATTTAGTTTTTGTTAAATTGGATTAATACCATAAAAAATCACAAATTAAGTATATCTGCCAATTACCACGTGTTATTTAACTTAGTCATTTGATAGTAAAATTTCACTGAAATGAATGGAAAATTTGTATAGGTGTACCAATTTTGGGTTTTTAGTGATCAACAAATCAATTTTTGATAAATTTGTCATAAGTATTTTAGTTCTAAAGTTAATTTCTCAGCTATTTCCACCAATTTTATTAGCTATTGACACTCTGATAACTCTATAAAAATAGAGTTATTTTACCTATTTTAGGCAATAATTAATGCATTATCTGTGAGAAAATATTTGGATTTCCTTCTAATTATTTGAATTTTCATTGTTTATGCAAAATAATGAGATATGGAAAGGATAAGGAAAATAATGGCAAATATCAGGAATTCAAATAAAAGCAACAGTGGAAGATGGATATCAAATTAGGAAATTGTTGATTTTGTTCCATAATGTTATCTGCAAGTGTTGGAAGATAGGTATCTTGGATATATCCTATAAATAGAGACAGAGAGAGCAGCTAGGGGGTTTAGATCGTTTTCCATTGTTCTGAGAGTTTTTCAAGTATTTTGAAGAGAATACAAAAGTGGTGACAGAATTCTTGTCCTTTGATTCAAGATGCCGGGTTTGATTTATATTTTTATTTATTTTTCTACTATGTTCTAATTTTCTTTTGTTAGGGCTACGATGTAACCTAACCATGATAATGTGAATTTCATGATTTTTATGTTTTACAATTGATTTCATTCATGTGAGTTATATATTATTGTGTTTAATGCTTTTGAGTGATTGGCCACCACTTGAATGATCTGATGTGCATGTTTGAGATTGGGAGGTGATAATATGCAATTGTTCATTATAATATATAACCATGAATTAAACGTGGATAGAAATATACCGCGTTATTGGTGTAGCTTTTGGTGATAAGGTGATCCAAAAGACTCATTGTAAACCGGGAATATTCATAGTTTTTAATGCACTCATGTTTATTTTAATTTACATAGAGATATAGTGGATTAATAAGCTGAGTAGGTTTGCTATACTTAGAGATAGGATAGTAAATAGATTAGGAAATTCCGCTATCACATGCTTGATATCGTTCTTGTATTCACAACAATCTAAAATTCATATCTAGTGATTATGGTGAAATCGGATGCTCTAACATATTTATCTGATTGATTTACTGCATTTAGTCTTCAAGTTTTATTTTAAATTTATTCTTAATTATATTTTGATATGGTAGATAAATTTTAGAATTAATCTATTTTAATATTTAATTAGTTTATTAATCATCAATCTCCGTGGGATGATACTTTATCTCATCATTATATTACTTGTTCGATACATGCACTTGCTTTTAGAATTTTACGAACAAGTTTTTGGCGCCGTTGCCGGGGATAATTTGTTTAATACTAATTAATATTGATACCAGATAATTCTAAGTTTAATCTAGCTTTCTTTTTGTTTTATTTTTTAGGGTGTACATCGGTTTATGACACGTAGCCAACAAGGGGAACTTGTTGAACTTGATCCAAAAATCAAGCGTACATTCAAAAGGTGACTGAGAGAACAGAGAAATCACGTTAAGAAGATGGTAGACGGTGAGAATGAAAATCCACGTAGACTCTTAAGAGATTATGCTATGCCAGCAGTTTAAGGCACCACATCAAGTATCAGAAGACCTGCAATTCAAGCAAACAACTTTGAGATCAAACCGTCACTCATTCAGATGCTTCAACAATCAGTGCAATTCAGTGGACTACCAAGCGATGATCTAAACGCTCACATCGATACTTTTCTTGAAATTTGCGACACTATTAAATATAATGGAGTTACGGATGATACTATTAGATTGAGATTATTTCCATTCTCTCTTAGAGATAAAGCTAAGAGGTGGCTTTCTTCTCTTCCTGCAGGATCAATTACTACACGGAATGATATGGCTCAGAAGTTTCTTAGTAAGTTCTTTCCACCTGCAAAGTCTACGAAGATGCGTAACGATATTACTAATTTTATGCATATGGATAATGAATCATTATATGGAGTATGGGAAAGATTCAAAGAATTTCTTAGGAGATGCCCACATCACGGACTACCTATATGGATGTAGGTACAAACTTTTTTATAATGGCTCTAGTACAAATCTTCGTTTTATGATTGATGCAACTGCAGGGGGATTTTAAATAATAAAACACCAGAAGAAGCCTACAATCTATTAGAGGAGATGGCGTCCAATAGTTATCAGTGGCCTATTGAAAGGCTACCAATGCGAAAAGTTAGTGGAGTTCATGAAGTAGATGCTTTTGCTGCAATTGCTGCACAATTTGAAGTACTCAACAAAAAGCTTGATAATATGAGTGTTTCAGCCATGAAAATTCAAAATTTGACATGTGATTTTTGTGGTGGAGGATATGTTAGCACAGAGTGTCAGGTAGGTAATATTTATAAACAATCTCATGAAAATTCTAACTTTGTTGGGAATTTTAACAGGTCGTAGAATAATCCCTACTCCAACACATACAATCCGGGATGGCACAATCATCCAAATTTTTCATGGAACAATTAGAATGTGACGAGACCACAAGGATTCAAACAATCAGAAGAGACAAAGTCAAATTTGGAAGACATACTCACCAAACTTGCTAACACAACTCATGACTTCATCAAAAGCACGGATGTGAGATTTCAAAACCAAGAGGCTTTAATCAGAAATCTGGAGATGCAAGTGGGTCAGTTAGCAAGCATGATGTCAAGAAGGCAACAGGGTTCTTTGCCAAGCAACACAGAGAAAAATCCAATTGAAAACATAAAGGCTATTATCCTGAGAAGTGGTAAACAAGTGGGAGAAGAAGATATTATCAGAGACAAGGAAGATGGGGTCAATAAACAATCGAAGGAGACAAGCATGAGTAAACTTTTTCCAGATAATCCCAAGCCATATGTGCTGCCAATTCCATTCCCTCAACGACTTCTAGTAGCACAAAATAGATAAGCAATTTTCTTAATTTCTTGATGTATTTAAAAAATTGCACATTAACATTCCTTTTGCAGATGCTTTAGCACAAATGCCTAGTTATGCAAAATTTTTGAATGAGATTTTGGCAAATAAAAGGAAATTTGAGGATTATGAAACTGTGAAGTTAAATGAGGAGTGTTCGGCCATCCTACAAAACAAATTACCTCCGAAATTAAAAGATCCATGGAGTTTTACTATTCCTTGCACTATTGGGGATTTTTACTTTGAAAAAGCATTATGTGATTTAGGTGCAAGTATTAATCTGATGCCTTATTCAGTTTTCAAGAAATTAGGATTTGGTGAGGTAAAAGTAATCACAGTGTCACTTCAACTGGCTGATTGATCAATTAAATATCCGAGAGGTATTGTGGAAGATGTTTTGATAAAAGTTGACAAATTTATTTTTCCTGTAGATTTCATAATTCTTGACATGGAAGAAGATTTTGAGGTACCACTTATCTTAGGTCAACCTTTTCTAGCAACAAGAAGAGCTTTTATTGATGTACAACAAGGGAAGTTGATCCTTAGAGTTCAAGATGATCTTGTTTCATTTAATATTTTTAAAGTAATGAAATATCCTGATGATAATTCTTGTTTTAAAGTTGAGACAGTTGACAAGTTGGTGAATAAGGTTTTTCAAGAAAATATTTTTGAAGATCCACTTGAAGCATGTCTGATTCACCAATAGATAAAGATATTAAGAATGATGAAATAAATGAGTACGCAAATTTCATGGAGGCAATTCCATCATATTCAAGGCAAAAGGCAATTAAATTTGAGGAGTTGGGACAACACATTACAAAGCCTAAACCATCAATTGAAGAGCCTCCAATTTTTAAACTCAAACCCTTACCTTCTCATTTGAAATATGCTTATTTAGATGGAGTTTCTTCTTTACCAGTAATTATATCTTCTTCTTTGACAAATTTGATGGAAGAGAAATTGCTCAGAGTATTAAAAGAGCATAAGGGTGCAATTGGATGAAAAATAGCTGATATTAAGGGAATTAGTCCTTCAATTTGCATGCACAAAATTTTGATGGAGGAGCAATATAAACCCACTATCCAACCTCAGAGGCGTTTGAACTCGAAGATGCAAGAAGTAGTGAAAACTGAGGAAGGAATAGTGCTCGGGCATAAAATTTCTCGAAATGGAATAAAAGTCGATCGAGCCAAAGTGGAGGTCATTGCAAAATTGCCTTCACCAACATCTGTGAAACATGTTAGAGGATTTTTGGGGCATGCAGAATTTTACAAGCAATTTATAAAAGATTTTTCAAAAATTGCTAAACCTCTTTCTAATCTTTTGGAAAAAGATGTTCTTTTTAATTTTTATGTTGAATGCATGCAGGCTTTTAACACTTTAAAGGAGAAGTTAATATCAGCACCAAATTGAGATTTACCTTTTGAGCTGATGTGTGATGCTAGCGATTCTGCAGTAAGAGCTATTTTGGGACAAAGGATGAATAAAATTTTTCGAACCATATATTATGCTAGTCGAACCTTGTCAGGTGCACAATTGAATTATTCAACAATAGAAAAAGAACTTTTGGTAGTAGTATTTTTTTTGGATAAATTTCGTTCTTATTTAATTGGCTTAAAAGTTATAGTTTATTCGACCACTCTGCTCTTAAGTATCTGCTTTGAAAAGAAAGAATCAAAACCCAGGTTGATCGGTGGATTCTATTGTTGTAAGAATTTGATTTAGAAATCAAAGATAAGAAGGGGACTGAAAATCTAATTGCTTATCACTTATCAAGAATTCCAAATTCAAAGGAAGAGATAAGACCAATTTTGGAAAAGTTCCCTAATGAGAACATTTTTTCCATCAAGTCAATTCCTTGGTATGCTGACTTTGTAAATTATTTGGTAAGTAATGTTCTTCCTCATGAATTATCATATCAACAGAAGAAAAAATTATTTTCTGATATTAAAAATTATTTTTGGGAAGAACCTTTATTGTTTAAAATATGTGCAGATCAAGTCATAAGGAGATGTGTTCCAGATGAAGAGAAGGCAAACATTCTACATCATTGTCATGAGGAGAGGTAGGTGGCCATTTTGGTGCCACAAAAACTGCAGCCAAGATTTTACAATATGGATTTTATTGGCCCACACTTTTTAAAGATGCATACTCCTATGTAGCTTCATGTGATAGGTGTCAAAGAACTGGAAATATTTAAAGAAAAAATGAGATGCCTTTAAACAACATTATTGTGTGTGAATTATTTGATGTTTGGGGTATTAATTTCATGGGATCCTTTACACATTCTTATGAAAATTTATACATTTTAGTGGTTGTGGAGTATGTGTCTAAGTGGGTAGAAGTTGTAGCATTACCAACAAATAATGCTAAGGTTGTGGTGAAATTTTTTAAGAAAAATATTTTTATCCGATTCGGCACTCCTAAGGCAATCATAAGTGATAGGGAGACACATTTTTACAACAAACAATTTGAAACACTTTTGAGTAGGTACGGAGTCACACATAAGGTTGTAACCTCTTATCATCCTCAGACTAATGGTCAAGTAGAGATTTCAAATAGAGAAATCAAGAAGATTTTAGAAAAGACAGTGAATGCCTCTAGGAAAATTGGTTAATAAAACTTGATGATGCACTTTGGGCCTATAGGATAGCGTTCAAAACTCCAATTGAGATGTCTCCTTTTAGGCTAGTGTTTGGAAAGGCTTGTTGCTTACTAGTGGAATTAGAGCATAAATCATATTGGGCATTGAAATTTTTGAATTTTGATATGCAGCCTGCAGGTGAAGAAAGATTATTATAACTGAATGAATTGGAGGAATTTCGCAATGAGACTTATTGAAATTCTAAGTTGTACAAAGAGTGTACAAAAAGATGGCATGACAAGCACATATTCAGAAGAGAGTTTAAAATTGGTCAAAAAGTCTTACTTTATAACTCTCGTCTTAGACTTTTTCCAGGAAAGTTGCGATCTAGATGGTCTAGTCCTTTTACAGTTACATAGGTATTCCCATACGGAACAGTTGAAGTTGCGAATGACACTGAATGCACATTCAAAGTGAACGGTCAACGTTTGAAGCCCTACTTTGAAGGTGGTTACAACAAGCAGAAGACCATCATTGAACTTCATCCTCTAGAATAGCGACATCTGAGATAGTTTGGCTGAAAACTATAAAGCAAGCACTTCTTGGGAGGCAACCCAATCATTTTAATTATGTTTTTATTTATTTTTAAGTTTATGTTTTGCAAAAAAAAAAAAAAAAGATTAACTTTTCTTTGTTTTATCCAGGTTAATTTTTAGGGAGCACCTTTTAAGAGTTTAATCATCAAGATCATCTATGGACTTATCTTACAACCAGGGAAGTTTTCTTCTTCCTATTCTATTTTTCGCATTGAGGATATCTGCTTCATTTAAGTTTGGGGGGAGACAAGTTTTTTTTTTTTTTTTTGGATAATTTTTTTTTTATCATGATTACATTCTTGGTTGTGAATTTTTATGATTCTTAGGAAAATTTAAATTTTATTTAAACTTGCAATTGATGTGTGAGTTAATCTTAATTCCGATTATGTTGATTCACTTATCGAGCACTAAAAGTCCTTAATTTTTGAATTATGTGTAAATCTAGAGAACATTTATGTGAAGTATGTGATTTTCTTAGATTTCACCCAAATCTTAGAATTTGTTTGATTTTTTCTTGAGGCGAAATCCTAAGCTAAATCTAATTGAAAAAAATGATATAGGCAGTTTTTGGATCGATTGAGCCTTTCAAGCCAACCCTATTTATTTATCCTTAGTCACCCCGTTGAGCCTTAATTATTACCCAATTTTTCTTTGGTGCCCATATATATTTAGCCTAACCGTTATCAAATTATATCCTTATCCCATGCCCTATGAACACGTTGATTTTCATTTGGGATAAAAAAAATTATTTGAGCTTGATAAAAATTTGGGAGGAATGATGGAGTAAAAAGAAGAAAAAAAAAGTGATTGTAGTGGTTGTTTGGGGTGTATTGTCAAAAAAAAAAAAAATTACTTTTGTGATTCCCTATCCAACTTTCAATTGAGTGAACCTTTTGGATACTCAATGGATTGGAAATTTTCATGTTATATTAGGAGGGACTTTGGGAGAAACTCCACCATAAAGCAATTCAAAAAAAAAAAAAGAGAAAAGGAAAGAAAAAAAAGAATGATGATATATGGTGGCGGAAAAATTATCTTGAAGGAGTGAAATTGAACAGTGACATTGGCTTTAATTAGATCCTAGAAATCAACATGTTGATGGGTGATTTTAGCTTAAAATTCCCGTTATCTCACCTTTAGCCCAGCCTTACATTACAACCCGAGAAAAGTCCTATTGATTTTTGGTTGGATAATTAGCTTACATTAGTGGAGAGAGGAATGAAAAACAAACCTATAAGATTTGGTCATAATTATTGAGAATTTTTGAGAGATTACATGTCAATGTGAATTTATCTGGATTGCATATAATTCGAACAAGATGGGGATTCTCACACACACACTTGGATCATATAGTTAGAATTGGTCTTAACTTATAAACTGATTTCAATGTTTGGATGAAATTTGTATTTTTCTTTGAATTGTGAATTTGAGCAATTATGGAAAGATGTCATGGAGAAGGTTGTTAGGTTGAGTATGTGTTATGTCTTACTTTTGCTCGAAGACTAGCAAAATTTTAAGTTTGGGGGTTTGATAACTCTATAAAAATAGAGTTATTTGACCTATTTTAGGCAATAATTAATGCATTATCTGTCAGAAAATATTTTGATTTCCTTCTGATTAGTTGAATTTTCCTTGTTTATGTAGAATAATGAGATATGGATAGGATGAGGAAAAGAATGACAACTATCAGGAATTCAAATAAAAGCAACAGTGGAAGATAAATATCAAATCAGGAAATTGTTAATTTTGTTCCCTAATGTTATCTGCAAGCGTTGGGAGATAGATATCTTGGATATATTCTATAAACAGAGACAAAGAGAGCAGCTAGTGGGGGGTTAGATCGTTTTCCATTGTTCTGAGAGTTTTTGAAGTATTTTGAAGAGAAGACAAAAGTGGTGATAGAATTCTTGTCTTTTGATTCAAGATGCTGTGTTTGATTTATATTTTTATTTATTTTTCTACTATGTTCTAATTTTCTTTTGTTAGGGCTACGATGTAACCTAACCATGATAATGTGAATTTCATGATTTTTATGTTTTACAATTGATTTCATTCATGTGAGTTATATATTATTGTGTTTAATGCTTTTGAGTGATTGGCCATCACTTGAATGATTTGATGTGCACGTTTGAGATTGAGATGTGATAATATGCAATTGTTCATTATAATATATAACCATGAATTAAACGTGGATAGAAATATACCACGTTATTTGTGTAGCTTTCGGTGATAACGTGATCCAAAAGACTCATTGTAAACCGGGAGTATTCATAGTTTTTAATGCACTCATGTTTATTTTAATTCACATAGAGATATAGTGGATTAATAAGCTGAGTAGGTTTGCTATACTTAGAGATAGGATAGTAAATAGATTAGGAAATTCCGTTATCATATGCTTGATATCGTTCTTGTATTCACAACAATCTGAAATTCATATTTAGTGATTATGGTGAAATCGGATGCTCTAACATATTTATCTGATTGATTTACTGCATTTAGTCTTCAAGTTTCATTTTTAATTTATTCTTAATTATATTTTGATATGTTAGGTAAATTTTAGAATTAATCTATTTTAATACTTAATTAGTTTATTAATCATCGATCTTCGTGGGACGATACTTTATCTCATCATTATATTACTTGTTCGATACGTGCACTTGCATTTAGAATTTTACAAACACTCCCCTATCATATTTAATTAACTATATTGTCTCTTGCCGGTCACACTTTTGATTTTATATTATCTTTTACCTTTTTTTTGTTTTTGTTTTTTTTTTCAATTTTACTAAAAGACAAAACTATCCACATTTCTTTCAAGTAACTTCTTTTTCACCTAGCTGCTTCTTCTACACTCAGTACATTTGATTATTTCCTTCGTCTTTGTCTTTTTTCTGAACTTATTCCCTATTGTTATAATTTAAGCAAGCACTGATCATAGTAAATTATTTACTTTATTTTCCTAGAATATCCTCACGAGTGTGAATTTTTCAACTTCAATATTGTGGTTGATTTGCGCCTCATATGCAATTTACTCATCTTTCATTGCATTTTTCTTTTTATAGTACAGTCACTATGGAATATGACATTGTTTTTTGCCTAAATGCATCGATGGATGATGGAAATTGGAAATGAAGTCAACCCCTTAGGGCCCTTATGAGAGGATGACGACGAGAAAGCATCTAAAATCGGCTCAACGGTATGAGAAAGTCCTCTATTTGCTACACGATAAAGTGGGGATTCATCAGCATCATCATTAATGCTGCACAATTGAGGATCTTCCTTCTTCAATAAGCAACTTAACCACCCAATGATGGCCTCCTCTAACTTAAGTATGCTTTATTTGAATGACGATTTTCTTTGAAGGGATAAAATATAGTATTAACAGAAAAAAGATTAAAATTGTAATCAATACAAGAGGAGGGTGATGCATATTAGCAGTATGTTTCCATAGTTATCTTATGCCATTAGAGTTCAGGAAGCCGACTGAATAAAAAGAATGAGAACTCAGCTGCGAAACGAATTGGCAATTGTTGAGGGTTAAGAACGAGAAAATTTAAATTAAGTGAATAAACAGACGAAAAAAGTGTTGATTTACTTAGTAATATCTGTTTATTTGAACACAACGATTATAAGGAGAGAAACCATGAATTGCTTTGGTATTCTATATACCAAAAAAGAATCATTTTCCCCCAATTGAAATACAAAGGACGTCTTCCTATGATTATAAAGGATAATTACAAAGGGATAAGAGTATCCGAAACCCTAAAACTTATTGCAAAAGTACAAGTGGATCCTAAAGTCTTCAAAATTACTTTCAAGTCTTGAAATGTGTCTAATTGATTCAATCAAGCCCAATCCGCTAGCTTCGTCCTAATTTGACTAATAGAAAATGTTAACATGACTTTTTTAAAGGATAAAAATTAAAAGAAAAGATAAAGATTACCGTTCATCCTTTTGGTCGAGCCTACATCACCCAAATGGGATTATATTTACTATACGTCTTCTTTGTCAAGTTTGGCCATAACCGCTCCAAGCTCGACAAAGCTGAGGCCGCTCAAGCTTCTTGAACTCACAGCCATATCCTCTCGAGTTTCATCGAGTTACAGACTCTTCGATTTTCAAATTATGCATTATATCTTGCTTGGCTGTTTTGATGCCGGCGAACGCAACGTTAGGATAACTTTAATGACACGTCGAGGTATATCAGGCTTCGTATCTCATTCGAAGCGGACATAAATAAATTTGCCTACGTAAGGTGTCTGGTATGCAGCTATATTGGCAGCATGATTGGGAAAAGAACGACGGTGTTACAGATGTCTTTCTTACGAAAGTGGCTTAGTCACAGAAGCATCACGTGCAACGTTCTACGGAATTTAAACCAACTTAAGAAATTTCATATTGTGTCGTAGATGCCTGGCAGCCAAACTTCCAAAGATAGGTAAGATTTTCTTACAAGATGCATATGTCGCCGGATGAGAAATTATCATATTGTGTAACGGTGTTTGATTGCTAAAGCAGCTTATTTAGTAGTGAAAAATTGACTTTTCTCATGAAGCTTGGGATAATAAAAGGCTCTAGGATGTATTGGTATTATAGAATTTGTCTACCCAAAGGGTTAAATTTATAAACGCTAGTGTCATTCCATATGAGTCCTTGAGGAAAATGGTCATTGCAACGATCGGACTCTTAAGTTTTCATTGCCCACTTTACTGCGTTCTTTTTGTTTGGAAGGCCTCACTTGGTGTGAACTATGTCACGATTTCAATTAAAGTTGTTGATTAGAAAGGACCTCGTGAGTCACTCTAGATCTAAGGATGAATGTGTAGTCGGGTTTGCCGTACCCTGAAGAGCATGCGAGCGCGCCTTGCGCAGAAAGTGATCCGCTTGCTAAACCATCCACGCACAATTTGCTACGTCACTTAACGTATCAAGCTCGCATATCCTTCACGTTTAACCATGATACAATCGCGTTTACACTTCAACATACAGGAAAAGTCTCAACTCACCAGCAACTTTCCTAGAGTATCCCATAATCAAACAATAAGTTTCGGACGTATCGTCTAGGAGAGCTACTTAGCCACCAAAATGGAGCTTCAGGGTCAAGGAAACCACCGATGACGTACATAGTCACGATACCTCCAGACACCACAAAAGGGACGATTCGGAGCCCGGTGTCCTTGGACAATACAAGATATGTAGCAGTAGCAAAGGCCAGCACCATCGCAAGTATGGCAACGTACATGCTATAGGATGCGACCTTGGCGTATCTTACCCGTAGCCTATCGCTCACGAAACAAGTATCGAATTGTAAGAATAATGCCAAGATTGAGAAACCAAACGCTGTTGTGTTAGAAATCACAAAGGCTTTGAAAGCTGCCCTGCCAGCAAGAATCGCCATTCCTTTGTCGGGTCCGTCCTGGTTATAACCTCCAGGCATCGTGAAGGATGCGGCGAAGCTGACTGTCGCTATGAGCACTGCCACTAGCAGTTGAAGGTCAATGATGCCTCTTTTTGAGGAATAGAAATTTTCCGGGTTGGCAATATTACTTCCTGTAATTATCGACGCAGCTGGTTGACCCTCAACATTTTGCTTGTCCCTCTTCCTAACATACTCAATAACACGGTCCTCATAAAACGGCCTCCCATGATATCTTTTCAACAAGTGATCAACTTTTGCAGCTTGGTAGCCACCCTAAAAATTGAACAGAATGTATCAATTAACGAGTGGTCTTTGCCAGCGAAATACTTCAATACCCTCACTTTACACACTCAAAATCCATCTATAACAAGCAGAACTCCTGGCAAGTCCTAAAACATAATGGAGAATTCATTGAATTCATGTCTTTTAGATAAGGTAGCAGTTAGATAAAACAGTAAATATAGTTTCCTAGAGTAAACAGTTACAGTTTCAAGTATCTTATATTATATCATCTAGGAATTTTTTGAATTCCTTTTCTCAGATGGGGTAGAGAGCAGGTTCTCTCTTTTGCCTCAAAACCGTTTGAAAGTAGGCAGAAAATGAACAGAAGGAATTTACCTAAAAAGTGTACAAAATATCCGGATTCATTCATATGAACGTGGCAAGATAGTTGTTTCCAAAGTTAGAAGGCACATGTGAACTTTTGGATTTGGATTCTCCTAAGTTACATCTTAAAGTGATCTCTAAAGTGGTTGACACATCAGCATAAGAGCCATCAGAGTCCAGATTCATTCTGCACTTTCCTTCTTATTTCCATTTCTTTCCTTTCATTCTCTTTATCCCTAACTTTAGAGGAACCCAACCCCAATTGTTTTGCATTGTTTGTTTGCACCTGAAATGAATATCACCTGGGGCACAGTTTCTAATGATACTGAAGAAATTACTCTGCGAGTGAACAACTCTAGCTCTATGGTGTTCGAGCAGGCATACCTCTTTATGAGCAGAAAAAATATCAAGGGCTGTCTTATGATCCTTATTTGTAGCAAAAATGTCCACCCTCTTGTCTCGTCCAAGTATGTAGATGATATTGTACTGTTTATGAAGTGCAGCCAAATGTAGAGCCGTGTTTCCACCAATGTCTTGTTCGTTGACAAGATCCTCCAGGTTTGGCTTCCTTAGTATGCACTTGACAGCATTTACTTGTCCACCTATAACAGCTGCATGTAGAGCCGTTTGCCATTTGTTGTTTATTATGTCACAAGCATCAGGACAGGATGTAACAAGCACATCAATGACATCGACGTGGCCCTGAAAGGCTGCAATGTGAAGAGCCGAGTCCCCCTCTTTGTCTAAGTCGTATGCCACAGATGTGTCGTGCTCCAGGAGATGTCGCACTTCTTCCACTTTGCCAATGCAAGAGACGTAATGAAGAGGAGTCCACTCCATATCATCTCTTTCTCTGATCACTTCTGGTCTCTTTTTCACAATCTTCCACCAACCTTTGCATAAAAATAGGAATACGTCATGAATTAAAAAACTGTTCTAGCATCTTGACATAGACATGTCATGATACTTACTGGTCAGTGAGTCATGCCTCGCAGCATGCAGAGCTGTCAATCCCTTAGGGCTCTTATGAGAGGATGACGATGAGAAAGCACCTAAAATCAGCTCAGTGATATCAGAAAGTCCTCTATTTGCTGCAAGATAAAGCGGGGATTCATTAGCAACATTAGTAATACTGCAGAGTTGAGGATCTTCTTCAATCAGCAACTTCACCACCCCATAATGGCCTTCTCTCACTGCATCGTTTTTCACTGGATGGTGCATCACCGCATAGTGCAGCGCAGTATCCTTATGCAAATTCAACTTTTGGAGTAGCTCTTTGCATGCCTCAACTCGTCCTTGATGCAGTGACTTAGCCAGATCAATGAAGACTCGAACCACTCCATAGCTTCCCACTTTAGCAGCAATGTGCAGGGGAGTGTCTCCTTTGCGGTTAACCTGCCAAAGAAGGGACGGTCCCGATGGACATCCAAGGAGGCGTTGGATGAAATTCACCTGCTTGTATTGAGCAGCAACGTGAAGAATGTTATTGTCCTTTAGCGTCGTTCGGTGGAAAAGGTCCTCTTCATCCTCTGAGAAGATTTTCAGGTCTCCTGATTTTGCAGCCTCATACACTCTACGATGCATTCCCATTCTGAGAAGTTCAAGAAAATTTCTTTAAGCTTCGCTAGAGTAAAGCTAAACATCTAAAGAAAGAGGCAAGACCGGCACCGGCCCTCGTTGGTCGCAGGCGAGGGCTCGCGGACGCTTGCCCGCCGACCCTTACCCACCTTCTCCACCTTCCATCGACAGAGCACCGTGAAACAGAAACAGGGTACTGAGCACAGTTGAAGCTTAAGGCGCAAACTCAAAAGTTTACCTGTAAACCGATTCGATATTGCTGTCAGCCAAAGGAGTCAAGCGTAGAGCCTCGCTCGCCTCGCTCGCTCCGGATGACCAGCAACTGCAGATCATCGGCGACGCCAGACAACCAACGATCCCACGCGGCTACTTAACACAGCAGCGCCGAACGACCGGCGACTTCAGACGGCGACTTCAGAGGGTGATTCTCGGGACGCCAAGTCCGGCAGCTTCGCCGGGTCGGTGCTAGGAAGAGCCGACGCAATGAGGGAGCGAGAGACAGAGATGGTTGACGAAAGATGGGAAGCGAGGAGGAGAGAGGACGTGTGGTCCGTCGGCACCACCGAGAGAGAATTTAAAGCCTGCATCCGCGGTTGGTGGGGAGGTATAATTACCGCCGCCGCCCCGCCGGTCCTCGCCGGTCGTCCGGCGGAGGCTCGCCTGCCCTCGCCGGTCACGAGCTTGTCTGACTCTGTATTGGACTCTACTCCCTTGAGTGAAATAATGAAAGGGAAAATGAGAGTTGGACAGCAACGTCACACCCTCTACGCAGATTCCACCACCATTTTCCTCGAGCCGGTCCCACCAAGTTGGATGTTTTAAATAAAAAAATAAAATCAATGAATAAAAAATAAAAATAATGGAATAGAAAAGACCTCTTATTGCAAAACTCCATTTTTTATTAACAGAAAAACTCCATTGATATGTAGTACTTTTACTACAGGACAAAATAAATGTAGGATTTTCATTAACATCTAGGAAACACCTTTTTTTTATACACTTTTAATCTTAAAAGAAGAATATACTTCATCTAACAGGAGGATTACAGATGTTGAAATTGAAACTCGAATACATTGAGTACACAATTTAAAGCTCCGATAAATTTTAGCCCCAGCCCCAAAATAATCGAAGCTTACTCAGAAAATCAAAATCTTGATTATCTTGTGACTTACCAAAAATAAAACTTATTTGCAAATCTCAAAGTATATAAGATTCGTATGATTACATTTTGTGCCTCGCTACTTTTTTATGTTTTTGGTGCCACCCTACTTTTTCACCATGTTAGCCTGATTTCAATTTATAATAACATAACTAGATAAGAATGCAGTATGTCTACGTTTCACAAGTGCTAGAAAGAGAGTCATTGTGGTGTATAAATTTTTTATTTTGTTCGGTTATATCTGAAATCTTACAAGATTATGGATTACATAGGTGATAGGGGGGATACTAATTTGACTTTCATTGTATTTGTTGCAAAAGGCGAGCGATCGAACAATAATATAAACAAAGAATAAAATAAATCGGATATCAGATTTATGTGGTTCGGTCGTAAAGACCTACATTCACGAGGAGAGCAACATCGAATTTTCTAAACTCCAATTACACCCAATAACGTAGGCAGTGTTTAGCTCCAAAATTCCTCAAGAAATAATCTCTTAATCTTACGAAGGAATTACACGCAAATCTTACCACAAGATTTAATTAGCTACAAACACTAATCTTTCTTGGATGTAATTCACGACAAAGAAAATTCGTCCCAAGCACTCGATAATGAGAGGGCGCTTCAAGACCAGTTCTTCACGATCAACAGCGGAACACCAAGCACTCACGCGGCGATGACGTGCGGCTACGTTGATCGTCGAACGTAACGCTTCATACGTAGGGCTTTCTTTTCTTTTAAACCGACTTCACACGCAAGCCAAAGAAGGAAATCGTGTGCCCATGGTCAAATAGTTGACCTGGGCCCACCAACGTTGGATTCACGCGTACATGCAGAGAGCTTTCCCCTTTTATATTTATCCATTAGCCGCCCATCCCTGTAATATTGAGTGTGCGCGTGGGCCCAAGGTCAAACTTTTGACCTTGGGCCCACCACTTTAACAAATCTTCAAGAGAAACTTCGGCGGCTTCACTCCAAAGAGCAAAATTCCTCTTTTTAATTATTTCCTCCTTTGTGCAGCTTTAAGGTCCAATGAATCTCAAACTCGAGTCATAAATTTAACAGTATCTATAACAAACAAAAATATCTTCATGATTTCACTACAAAAGAGTTGAGATTTATGCGCAGGATTGTTCGTTTAAGTGAAACAACTTCTCACGAATTAGTTTTCTAGATTTTCATATATTTGGTTTTCGATAATGATTAGTTAACAAAAAAATTATTTACAACTAAAAATGTATATGTAGACATAACGTTAGGAATACGAATTCACTAAGCTGAAAATAGGAAATTTTTTTCGTGAAAAATGATTTCCCGAAAAATATATTCCTTTGTTATGGAATTTTTTCCTCAAAATAAACGCACACCTATGTAATTATTCAAATTTGACCGAAAAAAGGTAGTTATTCAAAGCTGCTAAAAAAAAAGCCCATAAGTAAAAGTATATATGTCCTTGTTGGTTTCAATTTCTTTTTTGGAAAAAAGAGCCAATATCTGGGAATATTTTGTCGAGATTCTTTCCAAATTTAGTGCATGTCTATTTTATGCTTCCTATTGCCAATATTACTTCAACTGCGGTAAAAAAAAAGGCACCGTTATTCATGGGGAATAACGATGCCATCACCATAACCTTGTCCAAAATAAAATTTAGAACAACAATGTTGTTTTAGGTATTGGTTCGCACTTGAATTAATGTTAACACACAAGTAAAAGAGAGAACAATGAAATAAGATAAATCACCATTTCTTTTAGTCAAATTAGGTGATGTTGTTGCACAAATTTTATTGCACAAATTTAACAAATTTTAAGACTTTATTGCATTTTTTTATAAGTTTTAGGATTTAATTGACATTTGTGATAATTTTTTAGGATTTCATTTATGTACTAGTTCCCAATAGATATTCGAAATGATTTTCTAGATATCTTTTCAACTAAATAAAATCCCATATTAAGGTCCTATAAATATATAATTAGCACAATAGATAACAAGCAACAAAATTTAAAAGGAATATTCAAGAAATTGTTTCAACATTCGTAGAATTCACAATCTCACTGGCCAAACTTATGCCTATGATCACAATTTTCTCAATGACAAGACCAGCTAAATTCAACCTCCCTAAAAGAAAAAATAAAAGGAATATTCACGAAAAGAGGTTAATATCACGAAAAATCACAAATTGATACAATCATGATAAATTTTCTCAAAAACTAATTTTTTTTAACCACAAAAAACTCTAAATTGGCATATTTATGACAAATTGATTCTTATTTTGTTTTTGTTAAATTTGATTAATATCACAAAAATCACAAATTGATACACCTGTGACAAATAAGGGTAAAATCCCAAACTAATGCACCCGTCAGTTGCCATAGAAACTAACACATAATAAATTTATCACAAGTGTACCAATTGGGGATTTTTTATATGTCAAAAAGTTATTTTTGATAAATTCGTCATGAGTCTTTCAAACCCAAGGTTAAATTCTATGCTATTTCCACAATTTTATTGGCTGCTGAAAATACCTCATCATATTAAATTAACTACATTATCCCTTGCGGGTCACACTCTTGATTTAATATTGTTTCTTACCTATTTTTTCTTTTTCTTTTGTTTAAATTTTACCAGAAAATAAAACTATCCACATCTCTTTCAAATAACTTTTTTCACCCTAGCTGTTTCTTTCACATCCATTACAATTCAATATTTCCTTCATTTTTTTTGTCTACTTTTGAATTTATTCCCCGTTGTTATAATTCAAGCAAGCACTAATCATAAATTGGAGTAAAGAAAAGTTAGTTTTATCTGTAAATTATTTACTTTTTTTCCCTATACTATCCTCACAATCGTGAATTTTTTAATTTCGATATTGTGGTTGATATATGCATCATATACAATGTACTCACCTTTCATTGCATTTTTTTTCATAGTGTAGTCACTATGGCATATAACATTGTTTTTTTTTTTGCCTAAATACATCTATCCATGATGGAAACTGTGAATGGAGAGCATCAATTAATCATGTCATCAAGTTTATTTGAAATTTTACCTAATAATTTTCTAACGCGAGTGGATCCTGTGAGAGTAGCAGATGCATTTTCTTGCTCAATGTTATGTTGTCTCTATTAAAGGTCCAAGATAGAAAAAAATCTTTTTCTTGGTTGCAACATGAGAGGTAATTATCGTGATTAATATAATGTTTCCATTGCACGTTAGAGATGAAAGACCGAAACTTGTTTGGTTGATTGTCCTTTGAAGTTTGTTGCTATAAAAAGAAGAATGGACGGGACCATCCAAAATATTTAATGCACCATAAAATGAATAATTAAATAATTTGAGTACTGGTTCACCAAATAAAATGAAAGTTGAGTAGTTAAGATACACATACTACAACATAATGACCTATGTTAAGTTACAATTAAATGAAATGTGAACTGAGACCGGTAGAAAGTTCTTTTCATTTTTACTTGTGCTTAGGTTACTTTTTGAATGATATTTTCCTAGTACAGAAGAAAAGGAAATGTACAACTAAATAACATAATAATTAGCTTTTCTTGGTCAAATAATTAGTTAGCTATCTGCATAAGAATTATTTTCTAGAAAAAGAGGTACACCAATTTTTCTTTCAGATGGAGAAAGAAAAGAAAAGGATCGGAAGAGAGTGAGCGATTGTTTATTCTCCTAGTTGTGCATGGATTGGAAGTGGTAATTTCGGCCATTCTCCAACTAGTACATATGCATCAGATTGTCAGTGAGTCTCGCTTAATTGTATTTTTCTTCAGTGAGTGATGAAACTAAGGATAGATGGTATAATCAGTGAGACTAGGATCTGTCATTCTTATGAAGTTATGCTAATTTGATTGCTTATAATAGAAAAGTCCCTCCCGGCAATTTGGACTTTTCCATGTTTCATCGAGTTCTCTTGTGTAACTTGTTGCCGCCACTGAATTCAATCCATTTATACCAATCGACTTCTGCTTGTCCAATGTACTTTATGTGGCTTGTTAATCAATGCTTTCTGCTCTTGTAACATGTCTGCCATGCGTCTTAGTGGGAAGATTCTATAGACCCATTTAGGTGGAGAAGTTCTTCTATGAATTTACAATGTAGAGTGACTTTATTATATTTGGACCGTAGGAACTAGTGGGACTTTCTAAAGATCAACCATTCATAAGAAACCAAATATAGCTTACGTGGAGAAGTCCTCATATAAAGTTCTTATATGAATCCCCGTTGCCGCCGAGCGACCAGTCAAGATCGGGGGGCGCCTCGAGCTTGTCTGACTCTGTATTGGACTCTTCTCCCTTGAGGGAAATAATGAAAGGGAAAATGAGAGTTGAACAGCAACGTCACACCCTCTATGCAGATTCCACCACCATTTTCCTCGAGCCGGTCCCACCAAGTTGGATGTTTTAAATAAAATAAAATAAAATCAATGAATAAAAAATAAAAATAATGGAATAGAAAAGACCTTTTATTGCAAAACTCCTTTTTTTTTTTTTTGAACAGAAAAACTCCATTGATATGTAGTACTTTTATTACAGGACAAAATAAATGTAGGATTTTCATTAACATCTATGAAACACCTTTTTTATACACTAGCAGTAAAGAATATACTTCATTTAACAGGAGGATTACAGATGTTGAAATTGAAACTCGAATACATTGAGTACACAATTTAAAGCTCCGATAAATTTTAGCCTGAGCCCCAAAATAATCGAAGCTTACTCAGAAAATCAAAATCTTGATTATCTTGTGACTTACCAAAAATAAAACTTATTTGCAAATCTCTAAGTATATAAGATTGGTATGGTTACATTTTGTGCCTCGCTACTTTTTTTTTGGTGCCACCCTACTTTTTCACCATGTTAGCCTAATTTCAATTTATAATAACATAACTAGATGAGAATTAAGTATGTCTACGTTTCACAAGTGCTAGAAAGAGACTCATTGTGCTGTATAAATTTTTTATTTTGTTTAGTTATATCTAAAATCCTATAAAATTATATGGATACTAATTTAACTTTCATTATATTTGTTACGAAAGGCGAACGATCGAAAAATAATATAGATAGGGAAGAAAATAAATCGGACATTAGATTTACGTGGTTCAGTCATAAAGACCTACGTCTACGGGAAGAGCAGCAACGAATTTCACTATAGATCAAGTGATACAAAGAGATTACACACTTAAGTTACTCAAACACTCTCTCAGTATTTCCCAAGCCCCAATTACACCCAATAACGCATGCAGTATTTAGCCTCAAAATTCCTTAAGAAATAATCTCTCAATCTTACGAAGGAATTACACGCAAATCGTACCACAAGATTTAATTGGCTACAAACACTAATCTTTCTTGGATGTAATTCATGACAAAAAAAATCCCTCCCAAGCACTCGACAATGAGATAGTGTGTCAAGACCTATGAAGCACGGACACGTTGTCCATGCTTCCGTGTCGTGTCCGACACGTGTCGGACACGTCGACACGCTCGGACACGGCCGGACACGCGGTCAACGCGTGTCGAATTTTCCGACACGCGGTCAACTTTTTTCGACACGCGTGTCGACGCGTGTCCGGAAGATTGATGGAGGGCGGAGGCGAGGGAGGGCGAGGGAGCAGAGGCCGCGAGCGCCGGCGAGATGAAGCCACGAACGGACCACCGCGACGGCGAGAAACGGCTAGAGAAAGAGCCGAAGAGAGAGAGAGAAGAGAGAAGGCAAACTCCTGCTGGCGAGACGCAACCACGAACGGACCACCGGGACGGCGAGAGACGGCTAGAGAGAGCGGCGAGGGCTGCCACTGTTGCGATGGATCGGTGACGAGAGGAAGAGGAGAGGAGGGAAGAGGGTCGTGCGACGAGCGGCAAGGAAGAATCAACGGCTCGCTAGGGTTTTCATAAAGAAACCCAAAAAAATAAGAAGGAGAACTGATGGCGTGAGGGGGAGGAGAAGTGACAGCTTACCTGTCACTGTCAAGTGGTGGGAGAAGTGAAAAAAGTGAAAAAACTTGGGGTGCAGGGAAAAGGACGAACAAAAGAGGGGATGAATTTTGGGGATTGTTTTTTTAACCGAAAAATTAAATAAATGAAATTAAAAAATAATTTCGAAAAATAAAAGTATTAAATTTTAAATAATGATAAATTTTGATTATGGTAGAAATTTATAAATTTATTTAAATAAATTGATTCTAATTTCTTATTAATTATTAGTTTCATCGATAACTTTTGTTAAAATTAAAAAAATGTTCCTCATTAACTATAAATATATCTTTTGAATTTCAAATGAATTGATTTGTTAATATTATTAGTGTTCTCTTTTTTTTAATTAATTATTTATTTATGAATTTGAATCAAATTAATTAAAAATAAAAATATTTATTTAATATATAACGTGTCGAACGTGTTGGAATTCTCTACTTTTTAGAAATGACGTGTCGACGATCGTGTCGTGTCGGACACTCGTGTCGTGTCACGTGTCGGTGCTACATAGGTCAAGACCAGTTCTTCACAATCAACGGCGGAACACCAAGCACTCATGCGGCGCTGACGTGTGGCTACGTTGATCGTCGAACGTACCGCTTCATACGTAGGGTTTTCTTTTCACGCCAAAGAAGGAAATCGTGTGCCCATGGTCAAATAGTTGACCTGGGCCCACCAACGTTGGATTCACGCGTACATGCAGTTATTCAAAGCTGCTAAAAAAAAAAAAGCCCATAAGTAAAAGTATATATGTCCTTGTTGGTTTCAATTTCTTTTTGGAAAAAAGAGCCAATATCTGGGAATATTTTGTCGAGATTCTTTCCAAATTTAGTGCATGTCTATTTTATGCTTCCGATTGCCAATATTACTTCAACTGCAATTTGCGGTAAAAAAGGCACCGTTATTCTTGGGGAATAACGATGCCATCACCATAACCTTGTCCAAAATAAAATTTAGAACAACAATGTTGTTTTAGGTATTGGTTCACACTTGAATTAATTTTAGCACGCGCGTAAAAGAGAGAATAATGAAATAAGATAAATCAGCATTTCTTTTAGTCAAATGAGGTGATGTTGTTGTGCGAATTTTATTGCACAAATTTAACAAATTTCAGGACTTTATTGCATTTTTTATAAAAGTTTTAGGATTTAATTGTACATTTGTGATAAATTTTTAGGATTTCATTTATGTACTAGTTCCCAATAGATATTCGAAATGATTTTCTAGATATCTTTTCAAGTAAATAAAATCCCATATTAAGGTCCTACAACTATATAATTAGCACAATATATAACAAGCAACAAAATTTAAAAGGAATATTCAAGAAATTGTTTCAACATTCGTAGAATTCACAATCTCACTGGCTAGACTTATGCCTATGATCACAATTTTCTCAATGACAAGACCAGCTAAATTCAACCTCCCTAAAAGAAAAATTAAAAGGAATATTCACAAAAAAGAGGTTAATATCACGAAAAATCACAAATTGCTACAATCATGATAAATTTTCTCAAAAACTAATTTTCTTAACCACAAAAAATTCTAAACTGGCATATTTTTGACAAATTTATTCTTATTTTGTTTCTGTTAAATTTGATTAATATCACAAAAATCACAAATTGATACACTTGTGACAAATAATGGTAAAATCCCAAATTAATGCACCCGTCAGTTGCCATAGAAACTAACGCATAATAAATTTATCACAAGTATACCAATGGAGTTTTTTTATATGTCAAAAAATTAGTTTTGATAAATTTGTCACGAGTGTTTCAAACCCAATGTTAAATTCTACGCTATTTCCACAATTTTATTGGCTGCTGAAAATCCCTCATCATATTAAATTAACTACATTATCCCTTCCTAGTCACACTCTTGATTTAATATTGTTTCTTACCTATTTTTTCTTTTTCTTTTGTTTAAATTTTACCAAAAAATAAAACTATCCACATCTCTTTCAAGTAACTTTTTTCACCCTAGCTGTTTCTTTCACATCCATTACAATTCAATATTTCCTTCCTTTTTGTCTACTTTTGAATTTATTCCCCGTTGTTATAATTCAAGCAAGCACTAATCATAAATTGGAGTAAAGGAAAGTTAGTTTTATCTGTAAATTACTTACTTTTTTCCCCTATACTATCCTCACGATCGTGAATTTTTTAATTTCGATATTGTGGTAGATATATGCATCATATACAATGTACTCATCTTTCATTGCATTTTTTTTTCATAGTGTAGTCACTATGGAATATAACATTTTTTTTTTCCTAAATACATCTATCCATGATGGAAACTGTGAATGGAGAGCATCAATTAATCATGTCATCAAGTTTATTTGAAATTTTACCTTATAATTTTCTAACGCGAGTGGATCCTATGAGAGTATGCAGATGCATTTTCTTGCTCAATGTTATGTTGTCTTTATTAAAGGTCCAAGATAGAAAAAAATCTTTTTCTTGGTTGCGATAGGAGAGGTAATTATCATGATTAATATAATGTTTCCATTGCACGTTAGAGATGAAAGACCGAAACTTGTTTGGTTGATTGTCCTTTGAAGTTTGTTCCTATAAATAGAAGAATGGACGGGACCATCCAAAATATTTAATGCACCATAAAATGAATAATTAAATAATTTGAGTACTGGTTCACCAAATAAAATGAAAGTTGAGTAGTTAAGATACACATACTACAACATAATGACCTATGTTAAGTTACAATTAAAAGAAATGTGAACTGAGACCGGTAGAAAGTTCTTTTCATTTTTACTTGTGCTTAGGTTACTTTTTGAATGATATTTTCCTAGTAGAGAAGAAAAGGAAATGTACAACTAAATAACATAATAATTAGCTTTTCTTGTTCAAATAATTAGTTAGCTATCTGCATAATAATTATTTTCTAGAAAAAGAGGTACACCAATTTTTGTTTCAGATGGAGAAAGAAAAGAAAAGGATCGGAAGAGAGCGAGCGATTGTTTATTCTCCTAGTTGTGCATAGATCGGAAGTGGTAATTTCGGCCATTCTCCGACTAGTACATATGCATCAGATTGTCAGTGAATCTCGCTTAATTGTATTTTTCTTCAGTGAGTGATGAAACTAAGGATAGATGGTATAATCAGTGAGACTAGGATCTGTCATTCTTCTGAAGTTATGCTAATTTGATTGCTTATAATAGAAAAGTCCCTCCCGACAATTTGGACTTTTCCATGTTTCATCGAGTTCTCTCATGTAACTTGTTGCCGCCACTAAATTCAATCCATTTATACCAATCGACTTCTGCTTGTCCAATGTACTTTATGTGGCTTGTTAATCAATGCTTTCTGCTCTTGTAACATGTCTGCCATGCGTCTTAGTGGGAAGATTCTATAGACCCATTTAGGTGGAGAAGTTCTTCTATGAATTTACAATGTAGAGTGACTTTATTATACTTGGACCGTAGGAACTAGTGGGACTTTCTAAAGATCTACCATTTATAAGAAACCAGATTTAGTTTACGTGGAGAAGTCCTTATATAAAGTTCTTATATGAATCCCCGTTGCCGCCTCGCCGCCGCACGCGGGCCCTCGCCGGTCAAGATCGGGGCCGCCTCGAGCTTGTCTTACTCTATATTTGGCTCTTCTCCCTTTGAGTTTTCAACGTGAGGGAAATAATGAAAGGGAAAATGAGAGTTGGACAGCAACGTCACACCCTCTATGCAGATTCCACCACCATTTTCCTCGAGCCGGTCCCACCAAGTTGGATGTTTTAAATAAAAAAATAAAATCAATGAATAAAAAATAAAAATAATGGAATTGGAAAGACCTCATATTGCAAAACACCATCGATATATAATACTTTTATTGCAAGGACAAAACAAATGTAGAATTTTTATTAACTTCTATAAAACATCTTTTTTTTACACTTGCAGTCTCACAAGAAAAATATAAATTAACAACATGATCACAGATGTCAAAATGGAAACTCGAATACATTGTTCACACAACTTAAAGCTCTCATAAATTTTTAGCTCAAGTGCCAAAACAATCAAAGTTTACTCAGAGAATCAAAATCGTGATTACCTTGTGACTAACCAAAAATAAAACTTATTTACAAATTTAAAAGTATATTAGATTTGTATGATTACATTTTTTTACCTCGCTACTTTTCTTTTTCCTTTTCTTTTTTGTGCGGCCATACTTTTTCTCCATGTTGGTCTTACTTCAATTCAAAATAACATAACTTGCTAAGCATGTAGTGTATAAATTTTTTATTTTGTTCGGTAATATTTGAAATCTCATAAAATAATGTGGAATACATGGGCGGGATACTAGTTTGACTTTCGTTGTATCCATAACAAATGAAAATGTCTTCATGATTTCACTACAAAAGAGTTGAGTTTTGCATGTAGGAGTGTTTGTTTAAGTGAAAGAACTTCCCACAAAATTAGGTTTTTGGAATTTCATACATTTGGTTTTCTGATAATGATCAGTCAACAAAAAATCATTTATAACTAAAAAAATATATGTATGCTTAAAATTAAGAATATGAATTCATTAAGCTGAAAACAGAAAAATATTTCCGAGAAAAATGATTTACTGAAAAGCATTTTCCTTTGTAATGAAACTTTTTTCTCAAAATAGACGCACACTTAAGTAATTATTCAAATTTGACCGAAAAAAAAGGAAGCTATTCAAAGCTGCTAAAAAAGCTCATAAGTAAAAGTTATATGCCCTTGTTGGTTCCTGGAAAAAAGAGCCAATAGGAATATTTTGTCAAGATTCTTTCCAAATTTGGTGCATGTCAATTTTATGCTTCCAATTGCCAATATTACTTCAATTGCCATTTGCGGTAAAAAAAAAAAAAAAGGACCATTATTCATAGGAAATAGCATTGCTGTCACCATAGCCTTGTCCAAAATAAAATTTAGAACAATGATGTCATTTTAGGTATTGGTTCACACTTAAATTAAAGTTAACATGCGCATAAAGAGAGAATAATAAAATAAGACAATTTAGCATTTGTTTAGTCAAATTGGGCGATGTTGCCACACGAACTTGATTGCAAAAATTTGACAAATTTTAAGATTTTGCTGCATTTTTTCTGAAAATTTTAGAATTCAATTGCATATTCGCAACAATTTTTAGGATTTCATTTATGTGCTTGTTCCCAAAAGATATTCCAAATGATTTTCTAGTTTTAAGTAAATAAAATCCCACATAAGGTTGTTGACACCTAAATTTTTTACCCAAAAATCATTTTTGAAAAATATTTCATGTCAAATTCTTGCATATAGATTATCTAGGTGTTTAGTATAGTTTTTTTAATAGAAGATGTTTTTCCTAAAAAAAGAGAGAGTAGAGAGAGAGAGAGAGAGAGAGAGAGAGAGAAAGAGAGAAATAAAAAACGAAGCAAGTTGGGGCCAATGATCTAAATGTGACTAGCCAAGCCTAGGTGGTCAAATTGAAATTAAAATGGCAAGTTGGGGCCACAATGCAATTTCCAAAAGTTGAGGGATCAATTTGCAAATTTTGCAAAATTTTGCCCAAATGCTTAAATCATCATCTTGGTCACTAATTAAGTTGAAATTGAACTTGGGCCAAGTCAAATCGATCAAATTAGGCCAAAAGGACCAAATTTGCATTGGATTGGATATTTTCGAATAAGAAAATGGCTAACTTTGAGGGACTCTCTTGCAAAATTGGGCAGAGACAATTGTGAAAACTGGTCAAGATCTTAAACCATTATACATGAGCTTGCTAATTGATCAAAAACCACAGACAAAAATTGATGGATTTAAGCACTCAAACCAACTACCAAAGCTCAGCCCATTATTAACTCTTAATTCAGAGTTGTTAAGTAGGCATATTGATGGCCCCACCATATTCCACTCAGCCGCCCAATTAGCTTGATTTTTGCACGTGATGGAATATCATTATTGGCAGTACAAGTGGATGGAAATTGGGTAGGGATAGGCTGCTAAAAGCACGGGAAAATCGCAGCAAAGTCCAAACACTCAACAACTGTACGTCAGAAAGTTGTTGAAGTATCCCTATTGACAGGCTTGGTAGGTGGACAAAAGACAGACCAAAAATCCTTGAATTCAGGGAATAAGATTTATGAAGCAAGCTCTTTCAAGGCATGAGAGGGAGGAGATGAGGAGGAGAGGAGAGAGTTCACAATCGTCCCCCAAAGGATCCCTCATAAGCAACTCCAGAAAAGAAAACCTAGAAATTTCAGACCGACCTTGGTAGAGAAAAGTAAACTTTTCACAAACTTATAGCCACAATTAGCGAAAACATTCAACTAGAGAGTGGAACTTCACTCAAAGATCTTTCCAATCATAGGTCGCAAGTCCTAAACGGAGATCGGGAAGGCCTCTTAAATCTCCGGCCAAGAAAGACTGAATTTAAGTGTTGAGCCTGGTTGGTCACGGGTGAAGGAAAGCGAGTGCTTTTGAGAAAATTGAGAGACAAATAAAGAAAATCTTGACTTGTACCCCAACCTAGAATACATATAGTTTTTTTTTTTGGTTAATTTTTCCAACAAAAGAGCTCTTAAAGTCTAATTTGAGAGGTCAATGAAAACCTTCGTTGTTAGTTTTTTGCATTATCATTTCCAGTTGAAGAAGCCAACTTCCACGAGCCTCTGAGGATAATTTTTTGGTTTCCTTATCAAAGAGTTACTTTAAAAAGAAACTAGGAAGCAAGGTAACAATCCTAGATGTATTTTTGGTCAATTTTGAACATGTTTCAACCGTGAAAAATCAAGAGGAAAACTAGTTCAAAAAACTGATTTTGAAGGCTAGAATTTTTCTAAATGTTGAAATCTCTTCAAGAGTCTTGCATGTTTGATTTGCTATACCTCATTTTCATGCATTACTTGTCTTTGTGACTTGGATTAATATTACATGGGAGTACAAATGATGCATAGGTTAGCTTGGTTTGGTCTTTAAATCCCCGTGTAAACTATGAGATCGTCAAAAACCAAGCCTATCCACATTAGTTCAAGGCTGGTCAGTGTGGACTTTGCATGTGTGCTTCTTGGAGAGGTTGTTTTGATGTGTTCGGTTGGTCATTATCTATGATGTTTGTTGTATTTGAAATCTCATGTTACCTACTTTCACTTGGATCAAGTAATGTTTCCCTTAGATCTCGTATGTGATGAGTGTCGGGGCTTGAATATGGTCATGCAACTTGTTTGCTTGACTTCAAACCCAGATTTGCAAAATCAGCTCAAACTCGCATATTTGAGACCCATTTCAACTTAGTTCTTTTGTGTTTTAAGCTATGATTTCTGTCTAATCTTGCTCCTTGTATGTGGTAGTATAATCTTGATACTTTAGTTCAACATGAGATTGCTTATGGGTTGAAATTGAAGGCCACAAACATGGCCCGAGGAAGCTGGTTTGGGATGATTTGATGCACGCCAAGTGTTTGATGAAATGCGCAAACCAAGTTTCGATCTTAAAACGGTTAATTTGAGCTCGGTTATTATGATATCCATGTGCTGTGTTATTCCATGTTAGCATAGATCGGTTTAAAGAATTATTATTAATAATTTTAAAGAATTAATAATAATAATAATAATAATAATAATAATAATAAAATAATAAAATTAATAATAAAATTTTAATAAAAAATATATCAAAAAAATAAAAAATGTTAGATAGTATCAAATTAGGGCATAAATGACATTTATGAGATTTTCCTAATTTTATAAAGTCATTGTCTTAACTTGATGCTATTTTGATATTCTATAATCATTTTTGTAAATAATCTATTTTGCGTAGATTAAAATTAATTAGAGTAATTTCATGCATCAAGAGTAATTCCATGCATATTTAAATTCCCATTTTGCTCATGGGGGTCTTGTCCCGAGGCATGATAACAAGGCCATGTAATATTATTTGCCTGACTTGTATCAAGTCTTTCTTTTCCGTATTACTTTCAAGTCATTTCAATTTCTTGGATGTTATTTACCACACCACTTTTCAATAATTTGAGTGTAAATTTATTTTCTAAATTATGTTAGGATTAGTCTAGAGATTAAAAAAAAAAAACCTACAAAAACATTTGCATGGACATTTACTAATTTCATAAAGATTATAATTGGTAATCAAGATTGTGTGGTTATTTAGATATAGAATCTTTCAAGTTAGTGGTACCACAAGGGCACTAATAGAAACATTGGTGTAAACAAGTCCCCGTTCCTAAAAATCTCTAGTTGCGTAGGAATCGAGACAACACTCCCATGTCTCCATTAGTTTCTAGTTGATCCCAATAGGCTAGTGGCAACTCTTAGAAATATTTAGGTTGTTAAGAATTGAAATACAAAATCCAATGTTATGTAAGATATGGGCTTGGGAGAGCCCGTGCCTGATCCAAGGCCATTGGTCTGCCTCTTTAGGCAAATACCCTTAAACCTTCTTCCTTTTCCTTGGACGGAAAAAGAGAGGTTGTAACAAAGGTCCCATAAATATATAATCAGCACAATCAATAACAAGCAACAAAATTTAAAGGAATATTCAAGAAGTAGTTTCAATATTCATAGAATCCACAATCTCATTGCCCGTAATTATTCCTACAGTGACAATTTTCTCAATGACAAGACCAGCTAAATTCAATCTACCTAAAAGCAAAAATTAAAAGGAATAATCAATAAATTGGTTAATACCAAGAAATATATTTGTTCCCAAACTAATTTTTTTAACCATAAAAAATCTTAAACTGGTATATTTATGACAAATTTACCCTTATTTAGTTTTCATTAAATTGGGTTAATATCACAAAAAAAAATCACAAATTAAGTACACCCATTTGTCATTAAATTTAGTCATTTGATGATAAAATTTTACGGAAACTAACAAATAGAAAATTTGTTATATATTTACCAGTTTGAGGTTTTTGGTAGTCAAAAAATTAATTTTTGATAAATTTGTCATAAATGTTCTAGTACCAAAGTTAAATTCTTTGCTATTTCCACCATTGTATTGGCTGCTGACACTCCCCTATCATATTGACTTAACTATTTATCTCTTTCGGGTCACACTCTTGAATTTATATATATTTTTTACCTTTTTGTCTTTTTGTTTTGTTTTAATTTTACTAAAAGACAAAATTATCCACATTTCTTTCGAGTAACTCTTTTTCACCATAACCGCTTCTTCAACACCCATTACATTTCATTATTTCCTTTATCTTTGTCTTCTTCCAAACTTATTCCCCATTGTGGTTGATATGTGCATCATATACAATTTACTCATCTTTCATTACATTTTTCTTTTAGTAGTGCAGTCACTATGGAATATAACATTGTTTTTTTGCCTAAATGCATCTATGGATGATGGAAGTGAATGAAGAGCATCAATCAATCATGTTAACAAGTTTATTTGAAATTTTACCTAACAATTTTCTAACTCAAGTGGATCCTTGGAGAGTATGTAGACGCATTTTCTTGCATCAGATTATGTTGTCTCTATTAAAGGTCAAAGATAGACAAATATCTTCTTTTTGGTTGTGATAGGAGAGGTAATTATTGTAATTAACATAATATTTCCATTGCACGTTAGAGATGAAAGTAAAAAATCAATGTGTTATCTATAAATAGAAGAATGGACAAGTTCATTCAAAATATTTAACGCACCACACAATAAAAAAAAAAATTTGACTATTGATTCACCAAATAAAATGAAAGTTAAGTAGTTAAGATACACATACTACAATATAATGACCCATGTTAAAGTTACAAATTAACGAATTGTGAACTAAAAGTGGTAGATAGGTTTTTTCTTTCTTGCTTGTGCTTCAGTTAATTTTTGAATGATATTTTTTTTAGTATAATGGAAAAAGAAATGTACAACTCAATAACATAATAGTTAGCTCTTTTTGGTCAAATAATTAGTTAGCTATCCATTTAATAATTATTTTGTGGAAAAGAGGTACCAAATTTTTTGTTTCAATTGGAGAAAGAAAAGAAAAGGATCAGAAGAGAGCGAGCGATTGTTTATTCTCCAAGTTGTCCAAGGATCGGAAGTGATAATCTCGACCTTTCTCCCGACTAGTACAAATGCATTGGATTGTCAATGAGTCTAGGCTAATTGCATTTTTCTTTAGAGAGTGATGAAACTAAGAACATATGGTAGATAATCAGTGAGACTAGGATCTGTCATTCTTTTGAAATTATGCTAATTTGACTGCTCACACTAGAAAAGTCCTCGGCAATTTGGACTTTTCCATGTTTCTTCGAGCTCGCTTTTGTAACTTGTTGCCGCGACTGAATTCTCAATCCATTTGTACCAATCGACTTCTGCTTGTCCAATGTACTTTATATGGTTTCTTAATCAACGCTTTCTGCTCCTGTAACATGTCAACCGTGCCTCCCCGTGGGAAGTTTTTATAGACCCATTTAGGTGGAGAAGTTCTTATATGAACTTACAACATAGAGTGACTTTATTGTGTTCGGACTGTGGGATCTAGTGGGACTCTCTTAAGATCTACCGTTTGTAAGAACCCAAATTTAGTTTATTTTAAGGATGAGCATACGGACCATCCAAACCGAGAACTGCCTAGACCGGACTAGAACGGCTAATGTGGTCTAGTTCCCGGTTCCATTGGTGATTGTTGGTGTGGTTCCCGGTTTCGACAGGGAACCAAATTGGACCAGATCGACGGATTGGATCAACTTTTTTTTTTTAATAAAATATATATTTTAATTTATTTAAAATAGCAATAAAAACTAAAAATAGTAACAATCCATGTATGTTTCTCAATTTTTTTTTTCCTATGGAATCGATTCCATGGAAATGGAACCAGACCGGACCGGTCGGTCCCATCTAGTTCCCAGTCATGGGACCGTCCAGTCCGGTCCCCAATCCCAAAAATTGGGAACTGGTCCTCTCAGTCCGGTTCATGAGGACTAGTTCCTGGTTCCTAGGTGGAGCCAGACTGTCACGCCCCGATCCTCAGGCACGCGCACATCCCTTAACTTTTGGTCGATTTTAAATTGCGATATCCCAGGACTATGTATCGCCGACCCTTTCATTTATATATGCACATGCGGAAGCGGTTATAAATCCCCAGACAATAAAACAATGGGATATACAAGTAGGACTAGAAAATTGAACCTGAAAACCACACCATTGCAATCATATACAAGCCATACTAAAACGATTGGTTTCTACTCAAATTGATTCTATAACAATCGTCATCAGGATCCTACTCTGGATCATCCTCGGGGTTCTCCTTCACGTACTCCTCCTCAGGTTCCTCAACAGGGATCTCCTCATAAGATTTCTCCTCCTTAGGCTCCTCATCCAGGTCCTGAAATGGTTATTCAATAACCACTGAGACAACGTCTCAGCAAGTTCTACCCTCTAAGACCCGATTAGTAAACTAATACACCTTAGGGTCGCTTTATGCACAACATGAGTCGAGGACTTACCTTGGCCTTAGATTCCACCCGCATATTAGCACAGATCATACAGGCACCCAAGCAATCATATTATAGATCGAAGCATCGATCTAATCGACCTAGTCGATTACACACCAAGAAGACCCCTCACGGTCATCTCTATTCAATCATTCAATTCACAACATCAAACCAAGGCAATGAATCACATCAAGTCACTCTCAGATCGAATCATCGATTAATCGACCTAGTCGATTATAAGTCAGTCGGACCATTTCTAGGTCATTCATCCAACACCAAGCAATTCCTTAGATTTAGTGGCTTTACGGTCCCACCCGACCTTATTAATATCTAGTGGCTTTACGGTCCCACCCGACCTTTCCAAGATTTAGTGGCTTTACGGTCCCACCCGACCTTTTCAAGATCTAGTGGCTTTATGTCCCACCCGACCCTCTCAAGATTTAGTGGCTTTACGGTCCCACCCGACCTTTTATCATACCGTACTGTCTCAAGATGATCTATAGGATTATCGAGCCGGTATATCATACCGTACTGTCTCAAGATAATCTGTAGAGTCACCGAGCCGGTAGATCATACCGTCCTGTCTCAAGATGCTCCGTGGAGTCATCGAGCCGGTATACACACAATTTATCATACCGTCCTGTCTCCAGATGCTCCGTAGAGTCATCGAGCCGGTATATCATATCATTCCAAACAAATAATCGAATAACCAGCTTTATCATTCTCGATAAAATGCCATGAGTGGGTACTCGATTGGCCCTAGCCAAAACATAATAATTTCCAATTTATAAATTCCACCATTTTCTGCAGCCCACTCAGATCCTTTTGGCATTATCAACCGAAGTCCAGTTCTTTTTCAATTAATAACCAAAGATTATTCAATTAAAGAATAATTCATTCTTTCACAAATAATTCAATTCAACATGAAATATGGTTCAATTAAATAAACGGACTGCGCCACGACAATCAAAGACGAAATTCCGGTCACATCGCCATCCCAGTTGAATTTCCGGAAATAAATAATTAAATAATTAATTTCGAAAATTAAATAAATAAATACAATAAATTCAATTTAGCACAATACAAAGCTCAATTAAATAAACGGTCTGTGCCACCATCATCAAGATAAAATCCCGGTCACTGGCCATCACAGTTGAATTTCCGGAAAATAAATAATTAAATAATTAATTTCGAAAATTAATATTTAATTCCTAAAAATTCCACCTAGGCCCGATTTGCTTAATTAACACCCGATAAGGGACGGGAAAAATCCCAAGAAGCATCCAATAAATACTACAGGCAATTCTCTATCTAATTACACTAATCACACAACTAATATGCAAACCAATTAACTAATAATCACTAATCAATTCTAATCTAACAACCTAATTACACTTAATTAACACTAATCAAACTTTAAGTGTAATTAGCACACTAAGGAGGCATTAGTGAGTAAAACTCACTTGGCAAAGCAAAGATCGGAAATCGCAACGGCGACACGACGGCGGCCGAACTTGGGCCGGGCCAAGAACTTCACAAGCCCAAAGAAACTCTGAGCTAAAAAAAACAAGCTGAACTTGGGCCTAAGCTTGGGCTTCAAACTAATCTCCAATGGATTGCGGACTGATCTTGCGAGCTGGGCCGAAAAACAACTTCAATGGGCTGAACAAATAAACTGAGAATGGGCTGTTCTCTTGGGCCGAACTCCACATGGGCTTCAATTAAATTAAACCCCCATGGACTGAATTGCTGCAATTCACGTGGGCTTCAAGTCTTCAATTGGGCTGAATGAAGAAGCAGCTGTGGCGTTGGGCTCGGTCCAGCTGGTGTGGCGAAGGAAGACCGAAGCAGCTGGTCTTCGTTGAGGCAGCAATCCACGCGACGAAGTAAAGAGCAACCATCAGCAGAGAGAGATTCGGTTGAGGGGGGCTTCGACGGTCTTCAGCTGGCGTGCGTTGGCTTTGCGGAGGGATCGTGGGCTTCCACGGCAGTGAGATGGAGAAGCGGACGAGTGGCTTCGGTGGACGCGGCTTCAAGGGGTCAACAAATCGCCTGGGAACTTTGTTGTGTTGACCTCCTGAGTGGGGTTCTTCGGTGGGGAACGAAAATTGGTGGGGGTGGCTTCGCTCCTTGCAGCTGGAACGAAGATGAACCGAAGTGGAGCGGCAAAATCAAAGGAGAGAGAGATCTCGGTGGTTGACTGGAACACCTGGTAGCAAAGTCTTCGAAGGTGGAAACTTCGGTCTCCAATGGGTTCCGCTGGACGTACGAAGAAGCGTGGACGCGTGGAGATGGGCAGCTTTGTGTGTCTTCACTCGGTGGGGAGGAGACTTGGGCTTCGCTGGTTGCTGGTCTTTGATCATATGGAGCTGGCGTGGCTCCTTTGATGTTGGCTTCGTGCGGGGGAACGTAACGGTGGACGAAGCAGAGCCGGGCAGTCAACAATCGGTGAAGACAGCTCCTTTCATTGACCGACACAAGTGGAGGCGTGGACATGTGGCGCTGCAAGGGGCTTCAGCTTTCAAAGGAAGGAGCTGCCGGTTTTTCCATGAAAAATGAAAATGAGGCCAGAACAGAGAGGAGGAAGTCGTGAGAGGTAGGAGGGAGATGGACGGTGGTGTGAGGGTGAGGAAGAGAAGAGATAGAGATGAGGAAGAGGTGGAGGCCTCTTGGCTTGATATTTTCTTCACAAAATATCTCCAAGACTTGGGCCTTGGCCATGTATAATCCCCTACCACCGGCCCACCAAAACACACCCCACGACTTCTTTTTGGTCCATTTGGCACAGTGTGAGAGGAAGACACGAAATTGCAAATATAAGGCACCAATTGGTTACTCAATCTTACTCCGTTTATCCTCATTTAATCTCCATAATTTAAATTGACACATCTATACTTCAATTGACATTTTTCCTCACTCATGCACCCATCATGCATCTCAATTTCATAATCCCGGCTTCAACTAAACGAAAACGGTCCTATTTATTCAGTCGAAATTAGAATCCGAAAATCTGGATGTCACACAGACCGGATCGGGAACCGATCACTCCTAGTTTAGTGTATGCTCTTTGATCATTAAATAATTTTTCTGAGAGGCATAAAATGGAATATTCTTTTGATCCATGAACCCGTAACTTGCTATAGTCAATTAAGATCAAATTTATGAACTGTAATGGGTACAGGTACCATTGTCTAGTATTGTCGCTTTTAAGAAATCACTGTGTTATCTATGTAAACTGAAATTTATTACCACATTAAGCAGCGTGGGTTTTACCATATAAAATGGAAAAAATTTCCGTTTCCCAACATAAGTTACTTATACATCAAAGATTATAGATGTCGAGGCACGATCTCTCTGGCCGGTCTTCAAGTGACGACTTCGGTGGTCAGCTCAACGCACCGCAAAGAGCAGTAAGTCCTGTAGCGTTTTACCTCAAGAACCTCTCATTGAGTAGCACGTTGGCCCTCTTAATTTCTATCCTCACCAGGTTCAGTGGCAAAATTGTCAGAGTTTGAGGAAAAAGGCCAAGAAGATGGAAACGACTTATATTTTCTTGTATATTCAGTCGTGTGTTTTACATTATAAAAGCATCCGTTTGTAGTACAATGAATGTCTAATTGTGGAAAGAATAAATGAAGATACATTAAATCAAATCCAATCTCGAATTGATATAATTTGTCAATTATAATCGCTTGCGATCTTGGATTGATCACAATCTTCTCAATCCGGTCATAATCTCAAGTCCGATCCTCGCATATCTCCAACACTCCCTCTCAAGCTGGTGGCTGATATATATCCAAGACACCGAGCTTGTTTAGTAGATATGCGTGCTGTCTTTGACATAATGGCTTGGTGAAGATGTCGGCAGGCTGTTCTGTGGTTCCAATTCCATTCGTTTTGATTACTCCTTTTTGGATTTTATCTCGAGTGTAGTGACAATCCACTTCAATATATTTCGTTCTTTCATGAAATATAGGATTTGCCGCGAGTTTGAGTGCTGCATCATTGTCACAGAATAAGTTCGTTGGTCCTTTGACTCGTATCCCAAGGTTTGAAAGCAAGCCTCGTATCCAAACTATTTCACAAACGGTTTTGGCCATGGCTCGATATTCAGCTTCAGCGGATGATAATGATACAGTCGACTGCTTCTTTGTTTTCCATGAAAGTAACGACTTTCCCAATATAAAGCAAAAACCAGTAATTGATCTTCAACTCATGGGACATGTGGCATAGTCCGTATCACAATAAGCATTCATTTCCAAATTACAATCTCAAGAAAGGAGTATTCCAAGTCCTGGACATCTCTTTAAATATCTTACAACCTTCAAGGCTGCATTCATGTGAGATTCCTTCGAACTATGCATGAATTGACTGAGTGTCTGCACTGCATAACATATATCTGGCCTGTTCATGGTGAGATATATGAGTTTCCCAACAAGCCTTTGATAGTGGGATGGATCCTCGAGTAGTGGGTCAACAGTCTCAAAAGATGATCCGGCATCCTAATCAACAGTAGTTAACTTGATGTTTTGATCGATGGGAATGGCAGCTGGTTTACATCTTGATAAGCTGCTTCAGAGATAATTTCTAACACAAATTTCCGTTGGCTTAGAGAGATTCCCAAGTCTGAGCAAGCAATCTCAATACCAAGGAAATACTTGGGAGGTCCCAAGTCCTTAATGCGAAAAGTAGAATCCAGATATTCTTTGAGACTCTTGATGACCAATCTATCGTTTCTTAGAATAAGTATATCATCAACATAAATCATCAGATAAATTGATGATGTACCTTTTGTCCAAGTGAAAAGGGCATAGTCGTGCTTGGATTGCTTGAAACCAATGGCTGTAAGAGTTGTGGTAAATTTTGCATACCACTGTCGAGAAGCTTGCTTGAGCCCATAAAGGGACTTATGGAGACGACATACTCTAGGCTCCCCCTGTCGCCATAATCCCGGTGGAAGGTCCATATATATTTCTTCATCGAGATCACCATGAAGGAAGGCATTATGAACATCCATTTGATGTAAATCCCAATCTAAAAAAGTAGCAATGGAAAGAAAGGAGCGAACGGTAACGTCCTTTGCGACGGGAGAGAACGTCTCGTGGTAATCGAAGCCCTCACGTTGTGTAAAGCCTTTGGCCACTAAGCGGGCCTTATATCGTTCAACAGATCCATCGGCCTTGTACTTGATCTTATATACCCATTTGCAGCCAATGGGTTTCCGATGAGCAGGTAATGGAACTATATCCCATGTGTGATTTTCTATTAAGGCATGCAGCTCTGCTTCCATGGCCTTTTGCCATCATGGATCACGAATTGCTTCATTGTAGGATGATAGTTCTACCTCCTCGGAAATACGACTAATGCAGCACATATGTTCCATAGACAAGCGATCAAACGAAACATAAAGAGGAGATAGGATATGAGGTACCTGTGGAGCTGAGGGATGCACAGACATAGTCCTTCTTCCATGTGGGAGGGCGAGTAATCCGTCCTGATCGTCGTAGGGGAATGCGACCAGGTCACGTCAAGACAATTCGATTATCGCATAGCCTATCGTTTTGTCGAAAGTTTCTTTGCGTAACGCCACGATCGAGACCCTCTTCCACCGCATTTATACCCTACTAACCGAACCTCCCGTGTACGTTGTTTCGACCACCATGCAGCCACGCAAGTAACTATATTTCAGCCCATGCACATGCAGAAATTAAAGGTCAACATTTGGAGAAGTTGGACCATGCATGAAGGAGCAGCCACAATTAGTTGGCCCAAGCAGCCCCGAGCCTTCTCCTTATTTGTCGATGATTCGAGTCAACGAATCTTGAAGATTGTTGACCGAAGTGAAGCCGCGCCCATGCACGTCCGGGAAGAGTCCATGCAGCCCGTCAATTATGGGAAGAAGATGTTGACCGAGCAGCCACGTGAGGCTACCACCGGTGGCTAGCGCATGGGGGAGACTTAAGCAAATGGAGACACGTCCATTGCATGGGACGTGCGATCTATCGAGCACCCGGCCATGAGTCCGCCAGTTGTCCTCGCTGCAAGCTGCCACGAAGTAGGCAATGACTGACTAAGAGAGTCAACTAATTGAAGGAACAAAATGTGCACGGAAGCGAGAAGGAGAGAGAAGGAGCGGGCGATAGAGAGAGAGAGAGAGAGAGCGAACGAGCGGGTAAGCGAAAGAGAGAGGGAAAAGGACCAGCCCTCCGCTGCTACTGTCCGCCTTGGCCGCGCCTCACCGCATGCCGCCGATGCCACCCTTTCGCACTTACTGTTGCCGAGCCGCGTCTGTGACCCGCAAGCTTCCAAACCCCTTGCCGTCGACGTCGTTGGATTTAAGGCAAGTTATAGTCTACTAACCTATATAGTGTAGTGTTGTTGTTGTTTGAGGAAGTGCTGTTAGATTGCAATGGTTTGAATTCTAATGTTGGATAATGACTTCTAGAATGACCAAATTGATTTGAGGCTGGAAAATTGAGAAGTTTTCGTGAGTACTTCAGTTTAGACTTTCGAATGCATACTAAATGTTGCGGTGGTGGAACCTTGGGACTTTTGTTCGCAAATCATTTTAGAAATATTTTGATTTGCATTAAAATTTATGAGTACCATGGCACCGTACTCAAATGTTTTAAGAAATGTTTTATATTTTAAATTTTCTGAAATTTTTATAGAAAATATTCTAAACTATTGGAGTTGGGATCGAGATTGGAACTTATCGACGTGCCGATTTCAAATGTACTTATAGATCTCGATAAATTATTTTGTTCCAAGCCGGGAAAGGAAATTATCATTCAAGTTTTTATATGGATCAAAAAGGGTTGAAAAGTATTTGTGAAAGTGGGACTTTCGGAGGAAAACCCAAGGATTTTCCGTATTGACAATTTGAAAACGTTTTGGCATTGAAAAGATTTGATTACTACACCATGATTGGTGTGTTATTGCTGCCTTCGGACCCTCAGGTCGACAAAGCCCGGGGAGTCGGGATGCCTGGAGGATCATAATGGCGATGCCTCTGGATGCCTGGGGACCGGTGAGCCCCAGAGGTTCCCTGGGAGTGTCAGGATGCCCGGATGTATGACGATACATGTTCCAAAGGGTAGGGGCAACCATTGATGTGGTTAGCCCTGGCGATTCCTCGTGATGCTAGGTTGGGTGTGAGATGCCTAGAGGTGAGACATGATATGCTCTGGATGCTCGATGACTGAAATATGGAACTAGAGACTTTTGTGATGTCAGGATTGGGTGCGAATGCCCAAAGGGACGCAAACACTGGTCCTCTGGGAGTTAGTGAATTAAAAATCTGTTGAATTTTAAAGTTGATTTTTCTGTTGAGTTACGCCATTTTGACAGTTGTGCTTGATTATGGGACAAAATTGTGTTGCATGGTATGTGACGTGTTATAACAGTTTGGCCTTATAATTGGGACCCGCGTGATTGAAATGACGTGTTTTGTTTTTTTAAACTGCGCTTGCCATTTCGTTAGAAAACTCTACTGATTTATTGCATACCTACCCTTTCAGATTATATGTTTTGTGTATTTTGCATGAATCATATGATAATGGTCCTACATAATGTAGTTTAGTAGATCTTTAATTGCTGAGTGGTTGAACTCACCCCTTATGGAACCAACATATTTCAGACTAAGAGCAATGCCTCTACTGCTCGCACCTCCCAATACATTCTACAGGATCCCGATCAACTTGTAGTGGGAGCAATCGGAATACCAAGATCCTGACATAAGGGGACTGACTTACATACAAGTGAGGGTGATTGTGATGTTCGACATCGGTCTTCCCTCAAGCCCAGGAGTATGTTGTCTTATTCGTCTGTAGGAACGGGCGAGTTCTAAGGCCGTTGCCATCGCCACCAGAAGACGACAACGGGGGATCAAGTGGCTGGGAGTGATTACGAGAGTGAGGAAAACAAAGAGAGAATTTTTGTATGCCGGCACTGAAGGATGGACCCTATGTAAATGGCCGCTGAAGATGTCGGTTAACTTTTGAAGTATCGCCGGGTATAGAAAACTACGGCTTTTTGGATGTACTGACAAACAACGTCCATCTAATAGATATGTGTAAATAAAAGTGTCCGACTATTATCTATAAACATGTTTAGTGTGTGCATCATTTCTGTGTGTAGGGAAATGAGAGTTGTTGGATATGTTTCCGCCATATACATTGCATAGGGACCAATCATGTATATGATAGAATCCTCACATGACTTCTCTGAAGTCCATTGATTAAATTAAAAGGACAATCAGGACGCAGAAGTAAGGTGGCAACCCTAATGGGTTGGGGGCCATTAAGGGGTGCCATAGCGAGTGGTATCAGAGCTTTGGTTTTATTTGGAGTGATAAGGTGCATTAGCAGGAAGGAAAGATATAATGATGCACACTACCAAGGGTAGTTGACTAATTATGAATAACGGGTGATTGATTTTCACTCGTAAAATAATGGTAACAATTGTAAGTTACTTGTGTGTAGGAGTAACATTTTATGTTACTTATGTGACCTTAGTAACGCTTTTACTTTATTTCTTGACTAGTGACAATGAGTCACTGAGTGTTCCTTAGGCAAATGCTTGGTAAATTGCAAGAAATTATGGTACGAACTGGGAGTTCTCACCCATCGAGGGTTAAAACCTTTGCTTTAAGGGCTGAACCTTGGATGGAAGATATTCTGCAGGCAATGGCCAATATAAGAAATTTGATGGAAAGACAAGCCCAGCAACAACCCGGAACAAAACATCGCCCTCAAGGACTAGTGGAACAATTCCTGAAGTTGAAACCACCTAAGTTTATGGGAATGGGAAGTCCTAAGGAGGCGGAACAGTAGATTGATGGAATGGAACAAATTTTCCGGTGGTTGAACTGCAATGATGCTGAAAAGATAATCTTGGCAGAGTATCAATTGGAAGGAAATGCCAAATTTTGGTGGAGAGCTTCAAGAGACACGATCTTTCCACTAGGTACTGCCATAAACTGTGATGAGTTCGTTAGAGCATATGTGTAACGGTGAGAAATTATCATATTGTGTAATGGTGTTTGATTGCTAAAGCAACTTAATTAGTAGTGAAAAATTGACTTTTCTTATGAAGCTTGGGATAATAAAAGGCTCTAGGATGTATTGGTATTATAGAATTTGTCTACCCAAAGGGTCAAATTTATAAATGCTAATGTCATTCCATATGAGTCTTGAGGAAAATGGTCATTGCAACTATCAGACTCTTTAAGTTTTCATTACCCACTTTACTGCGTTCTTTGTGTTTGGAAGGTCTCACTTGGTGTGAACTATGTCACGATTTCAATTAAAGTTGTTGATTAGAAGGGATCTCGTGAGTCACTCTAGATCTAAGGATGAATGTGCAGTCGGGCTTGCCATACCTTGAGGAGCATGCGAGCGCACCTTGCGCGAAAAGTGATCCACTCGTTAAACTATCCACGCACAATTTGCTACGTCACTTAACGTACCAAGCTCGTATATCCTTCACGTTTTCTAACCGTGATACAATCACGTTGTACATCTCAACATACAGGAAAAGTCTCAACTCACCAGCAACTTTCCTAGAGTACCCCATAATCAAACAATAAGTTTCGGACGTATCGTCTAGGAGAGCTACTTAGCCACCAAAACGGAGCTTCAGGGTCAAGGAAACCACCGATGACGTACATAGTCACGAGACATCCAGACACCACATAAGGGACGATTCGGAGCCTGGTGTTCTTGGACAATACAACATATGTACCAGTAGCAAAGGCTAGCACCATCGCAAGTATGGCAACGTACATGCTATAGGATGCGACCTTGGCGTATCTTACCCGTAGCCTATCGCTTTTGGTAACAGTATCGAATTGTAAGTATAATGCCAGGATTGAGAAACCAAACGCTGTTGTGTTAGAAATCACAAAGGCTTTGAAAGCTGCCCTGCCAGCAAGAATCGCCATTCCTTGGTTGGGTCCGTCCTGGTTATAACCTCCAGGCATCGTGACGGCCGCGGTGAAGCTGACTGTTGCTATGAGCACTGCCACTAGCAGTTGAAGGTCAATGATGCTTCTTTTTGAGGAATCCATATTTTCCGGGTTGGCAATATTACTTCCTATAATTATCGACGCAGCTGGTTGACCCTCAACATTTTGCTTCTCTAACCTCTTCTTAACATACTCAATAACCCAGTCTTGATAAAACGGCATCCCATCAGATCCTTTCAACAAGTGATAAACTTTTGCAGCTCGGTAGCCACCCTAAAAATTGAACAGAATGTATCAATTAACGAGTGGTCTTTGCCAGCGAAATACTTCAATACCCTCACTTTACACACTCAAAATCCATCTATAACAAGCAAAACTCCTGCAAGTCCTAAAACATAATGGAGAATTCATTGAATTCATGTCTTTTAGATAAGGTAGCAGTTAGATAAAACAGTAAATATAGTTTCCTAGAGTAAACAGTTACAGTTTCAAGTATCTTATATCATATCATCTAGGAATTTTTTAAAGTCCTTTTCTCAGATGGAGTAGAGTGCAGGTTCTCTCTTTTGCCTCAAAACGGTTTGAAAGTAGGCAGAAAAGGAACAGAAGGAATTTACCTAAAAACTGTACAAAATATTCGGATTCATTCATATGAACGTGGCAAGATAGTTGTTTCCAAAGTTAGAAGGCACATGTGAACTTTTGGATTTGGATTCTCCTAAGTTACATCTTAAAGTGATCTCTAAAGTGGTTGACACATCAGGATAAGAGCCATCAGAGTCCAGATTCATTCTGCATTTTCCTTCCTATTTCCATTTCTTTCCTTTCATTTTCTCTTTATCCCTAACTTTAGAGGAACCCAACCCCCAATGTTTTGCATTGTTTGTTTGCACCTGAAATGAATATCACCTGGGGCACAGTTTCTAATGATACTAAAGAAATTACTCTGCGAGTGAACAAATCTAGCTCTATGGTGTTCAAGCAAGCATACCTCTTTATGAGCAGAAAAAATATCAAGGGCTGTCATATATGATCCTTATTTGTAGCCAAAAGGTCCACCCTCTTGTCTCGTCCAAGTATGTAGATGATATTGTATTGTTTATGAAGTGCAGCCAAATGTAGAGCCGTGTTTCCACCAATGTCTTGTTCGTTGACAAGATCTTCCAGGTTTAGCGTCCCTAGTATGTACTTGACAGCATTTACTTGTCCACCGATAACAGCTGCATGTAGAGCCGTTTGCCCTTTGGTGTTTATTATGTCACAAGCATCAGGACAGGATCTAACAAGCTCATCAATGACATCGACGTGGCCCTGAAAGGCTGCAATGTGAAGAGCAGATTGCCCCTCTTTGTCTAAGTCGTATGCCACAGATGTGTCGTGCTGCAGGAGAAGTCGCACTTCTTTCACTTTGCCAATGCAAGAGACATAATGAAGAGGAGTCCACCCCATATCATCTCCTTCTCTGATCACTTCTGGTCTCTTTTCCGCTATCTTCCACCAACCTTCGCATAAAAATAGGAATATGTAATGATTTAAACTGTTCTAGTATCTTGACATAGACAGGTCATGATACTTACTGGTCAGTGAGCCATACAATGCAGTATGCAGAGCTGTCAATCCCTTAGGGCCCTTATGAGAGGATGACGATGAGAAAGCATCTAAAATCAGCTCAGTGGTATGAGAAAGTCCTCTATTTGCTGCAAGATAAAGTGGGGATTCATTAGCAACATTAGTAATATTGCAGAGTTGAGGATCTTCTTCAATCAGCAACTTCACCACCCAACGATGGCCTCCTCTCACTGCATAGTGCAGCGCAGTATCCTTATGCAAATTCAACTTTCGAAGTAGCTCTTTGCATGCCTCAACTCGTCCTTCTTCAACGACCCAATGCAGTGACTTAGCCAGATCAATGAAGACTTGAACCACTTCATAGCTTCCCACTTTAGCAGCAACGTGCAGGGGAGTGTCTCCTTTGCAGTTAACCTGCCAAAGAAGGGACGGTCCCGATGGACATCGAAGGAGGCGTTGGATGAAATTATCCTGCTTGTATTGAGCAGCAACGTGAAGAATGCTGTTGTCCTTTGATGTCGTTCGGTGGAAAAGGTCCTCTTCATCCTCTGAAATGATTTTCAGGCAATCAAAGTCTCCTGATTTTGCAGCCTCATACACTCTAGGATGCATTCTCATTCTGAGAAGTTCAAGAAAATTTCTTTAAGCTTCACTTGAGTAAAGCTTAACATCTAAAGAAAGAGGCAAGACCAGCACCGGCCCTTGTTGGTCGCAGGTGAGGGCTCACCGACACTTGCCCACCGACCCTTACCCACTTTCTCCACCTTCCATCGACAGAGCACCGTAAAACAGAAACAGGGTACTGCGCATAGTTGAAGAAGTTTAAGGCGCGAACTCAAAACTTTACCTATAAACCAATTCGATATACGAGCTTGGTACGTTAAGTGACAACCAACGATCCCACGCGGCTACTTGAGACAGCGACGCCGAACGACCGGCGACTTCAGACGGCGACTTCGGAGGGTGATTCCTGGGACGGCAAGTCCGGCGGCTTCACCGGGTAGGTGCTAGAAGAGCCGACGCAATGAGGGAGCGAGAGACAGATCGTTGACGAAAGATGGGAAGCGAGGAGGAGAGAGGACGAGTCGTCCGTCGGCACCACCGACAGAGAATTTAAGCCCGCGTCTGCAGCTGGTGGGGAGGTAGAATTCCCGCCGCCGCCTCGCCGGCTCTCGCTGGTCAAGATCGGGAGGCGCCTCGAGACTGTGTGACTCTGTATTTGACTCTTTTCCCTTTGAGTTTTCAACGTGAGGGAGATAATGAAAGGGAAAATGAGAGTAGGACAGCACCGTTAGTCTCTCCCTCTCCACCACCATTTTCCTCGAGCCGGTCCCACCAAGTTGGATGTTTTAAATAAAAATAAAATAAAATCAATGAATAAAAATTAAAAATAATGAAATTGAAAAGACCTTTTGTTGCAAAACACCATCGATATGTAATACTTTCAATGCAAGGACAAAACAAATGTAGGATTTTTATTAACTTCTATAAAACATCTTTCTTTTACACTTGCAGTCTCACAAGAAGAATATACTTTAGTTAACAAGATGATTAAAGATGTCAAAATGGATACTCAAATACATTGTTCACACAACTTAAAGCTCCTATAAATTTTTAGCTCAATCGCCAAAACAATTTAAAAGTATATTAGATTTGTATGATTATATTTTTTACCTCGCTACTTTTCTTTTTCTTTTTCTTTTTTGTGCGGCCATACTTTTTCTCCATGTTGGCCTTACTTCAATTCAAAATAACATAACTTGCTAACCATGTAGTGTATAAATTTTTTATTTTGTTCGGTAATGTTTGAAATCTTATAAAATAATGTGGAATACATGGGTGGGATACTAGTTTGACTTTCTTTGTATCCATTACACATATTAGTTTTTTGGAATTTCATACATTTGGTTTTTTGATAATGATCAGTCAACAAAAAATCATTTATAACTAAAAAAATATATGTATGTTAAAAATTAAGAATATGAATTCATTAAGCTGAAAACAGGAAAATATTTCCAAGAAAAATGATTTCTTGAAAAGTATTTTCCTTTGTAATGAAACTATTTTCTCAAAATAGACGCACACTTAAGTAATTATTCAAATTTGACCCAAAAAAAGGAAGCTATTCAAAGCTGCTAAAAAGTTCATGAGTAAAAGTTATATGGTTCCTGGAAAAAAGAGCCAATAGGAATATTTTGTCGAGATTCTTTCCAAATTTGGTGCATGTCAATTTTATGCTTCCAATTGCCAATATTACTTCAATTGACATTTGCGGTAAAAAAAAAAAAAAAGGCTCCATTATTCATAGGAAATAACAATGCCGTCACCATAGCCTTGTCCCAAATAAAATTTAGAACAATGATGTCATTTTAGGTATTGGTTCACACTTGAATTAAAGTTAACATGCGCATAAATAGAGAATAATGAAATAAGACAAATTTAACATTTGTTTAGTCAAATTAGGCGATGTTGCCACATGAACTTGATTGCAAAAATTTGACAAATTTTAAGATTTTGCTGCATTTTTTCTGAAAGTTTTAGAATTCAATTGCATATTCGCGAAAATTTTTAGGATTTCATTTATGCGCTTGTTCCCAAACGATATTCCAAATGATTTTCTAGTTCTAAGTAAATAAAATCCCACATAAGGTTGTTGACACCTAAATTTTTTACCCAAAAATCATTTTTGAAAAATATTTCATGTCAAATTATTGCATATAGATTATCTAGGTGTTTAGTATTTTTTTTTAATGGAAGATGTTTTTCCTAAAAAAGTAAAAGAGAGAGAGAGAGAGAGAGCAAGAAAGAAAAAAAAATGAAGCAAGTTGGGGCCAATGATCTAAATGTGACTAGCCAAGCCTAGGAGGTCAAATTGGAATTAAAATGGCAAGTTGGGGCCAAAATGCAATTTCCAAAAGTTGAGGGACCAATTCGCAAATTTTGCAAAATTTCGCCCGAATCCTAAAATCATCATCTTGGTCACCAATTAACTTGAAATTGAACTTGGGCCAAGTCGAATCAATCAAATCAGGCCAAAGGACCAAATTTGCATTGAATTTGGTATTTTCGGATAAGAAAATGGCCAACTTTGAAGGACTCTCTTGCAATATTTGGTAGAGACAATTACAAAAAATGGTCGAGATCTTAAACTACTATACATGAGCTTGCTAATTGATCAAAAATTGTAGCCAAATTAATGGATGAAAGCACTCAAACTAGCTACCAAAGCCCAACTCAAGGTTAAATCTTAATTCGGAGCTACTAAGTAGGCACATTGGTGGCCCCACCATATTCCACTCAATCGCCCAATTAGCTTGATCTTTGCACGTGATGGAAGACCATTATTGGTAGTACAAGTGGATGGAAATTGATTAGGGATAAGATGCTGAAAGCACGAGAAAATCGCAGCAAAATCCAAACACGCAACAGTTGCAGAAGTTGAAAATTTTGGCTAAGTCAGAAAGTTGTTGAAGCATCCCTATTGATAGTCTTGGTAGGTGGACAAAAGACCGATCAAAAATCCCTGAATTCAAGGGATAAGATTTATGAAGCAAGCTCCTTCAAGGCATGAAAAGGAGGAGACGAAGAGGAGAGGAGAGAGTTCACGGTCGTCCCCCAAAGAGTCCCTTAGAAGCAACTCCAGAAAAGAAAATCCATAAATTCTAGACTGACCTTAGTAGAGAAAAGTGAAATTTTCACATACTTCACTCAAAGATCTTTCTAACCATAGGTCGCACGTCCCAAACAGATATCGGGAAGGCCTCCTAAAGCCCCTCGAAAAACACCCTTCTAGTGGGCCAAGAAAGACTGGATTTTTCTTAAGTGTTGAGCCTAGTTGGTCACGGGTGAAGGAAAGCGAGTGTTTTTGAAAAAATTGAGGGACAAAGAAGGAAAAGCTTGACTTGTACCCCAAACTAGAATACATATAGTTTGGTTTGGTGTTAAGTTTTCCAACAAAAGAGGTCTTAAAGTCTAATTTTAGAAGTCAACGAAAACCTTCGTTGTCAGTACTTTTTTTTCTGCAAATCTCATTTCCAGTTGAAGAAGCCAACTTCCACATGCCTCCGAGGATAATTTCTTGATTTCCATGGCCAAGAGCTACTTGCAAAAGAAACTATGAAGCAAGTTAGAATCCTAGATGTATTTTTGCTTAATTTTGATCATGTTTCAGCCATGAAAATTCAAGAAGAAAACTAGTCTAGAAAACTGATTTTCGAGGTTAGAATTTTTATAAGTGTTGAAATCTCTTCAAGAGTTTTGCATGTTTGACTTGCTATACCTCATTTTCGTGTATTACTTTTCTTTGTGACTTGGATTAAAAATGTTATATAGGAATACAAATGATGCATAGGTCAACTTGGTTTGGTCTTTAAATCACCATGTGAACCATGAGATCGTAAAAAACCAAGCCTATCTACACTAGTTCATGGCTGGTCAATGTGGACTTTACATGTGTGCTTCTTGGAGAGATTGTTTTGATGTGTTCGGTTAGTCATTCTCTATGACGTTTGTTACATTTGAAAGCTCATGTTACCTACTTTCACTCGAATCAAGTAATGTTTCCCTTAAATCTCGTATGTGATGAGTGTCGGGGCTTGAATATGGGCATGCAACATGTGTGCTTCACTTCAAACTTAGATTTGCAAAATCAGCTCAAACTTGCATATTTGAGACTGATTTCAACTTAGTTCTTTTGTGTTTTAACCTATGATTTCTGTCTAATCTTGCTTCTTGCATGTGGTAGTATAATCTTGATACTTTAGTTCCGCATGAGATTACTTATAGGTTAAGATTGAATGCCACAAACATGGCCCAAGGAAGCTGGTTTGGAATGATTTGATGCCCGCCGAATGTTCGACAAAATGCAAATCAAGTTTCAATCTTGAAACGATCAATTTGAGCTTAGTTATTGTGATAACCATGTGTTGTGTTATTCCATGTTAGCATAGATCAGTTTAAATAATTATTATTAATATATTTTTAAAGAAAATCTGAAAATTTCAAAAAATAAAATAAAATGTTAGATAGTATCAAATTAGGGCATAAATGACATTTATGAAATTTTCCTAATTTTATAAAGTCATCATCCTAACTTGATGCTATTTTGATATTCTATAATCATTTTTGTAAATAATCTATTTTGTGTAGATTAAAATTAATTAGAGTAATTTCGTGCATATTTAAATTCACATTTTGCTTATTGGGATCCTGTCCTTGGGGGCGTGATAACAAGGCTATGTAATATTATTTACCATACTTGTATCGGGTCTTTCTTTTTCGCATTAATTTCAAGTCATTTCAATTTCTTGGATGTTATTTACCGCACCGCTTTTCAATAATTTGAGTGTAAATTTCTTTTCTAAATTATGTTAAGATTAGTTTAGAGATTAAAAAAAAAAAAAACCTACAAAAACATTAACATGGACACTTAGTAGTCATAAAGATTATAATTAGTAATCAAGATTATGTGGCAATTTAGATAAATAACGAGATAAGTAAACTAATTGTGCCATAAGTTGTGTACGGCACTCACTTTGGTGCCAAAAGTTTCCGTCGGATCACTTAAGTGCTAAAAAATTTAAAACGCTCACTTTGGTGCCAACGCCGATCTGAATTGCCGAAAATCCAACGTGGCCTTTTTTTTTATATTAATTTCTTACACTGATGTGGCTCACCGGAGTGTCCAGTCAGCAAGTAAACCACCAAACGACGTCGTTTGGCATCTTAAACCCCAAGTCGAAACCCTAAATCCCCAAATTGAGAGAGAGAGAGAGAGAGAGAGAGAGAGAGAGAGAGAGAGAGGCCATGGCGGCGGTGTTGTCTTCTTTCCCGAAGAACAACACCAGCGCAAAGAGAGAGAAGCCATGGTAGCATCATCTTCTTCTCCGAAGAACAACACTAGCAGAGAGAGAGAAGCCATGGCGATGTCGCCTTCTTCCCTGAAGAACAACACCAACAGAGAGAGAGAAGCCATGGCGGCGGCGTCTTCTTCCTCGAAGAACAACACCAGCACTAGCCACTCTTTGAACAGAGCCCAATCTACCATCTCCATCTACGCCCTCCTTGTTTCCCTCGCACTCCACATCTTCTCTCTCTCTCTCTCTCTACACCTTCAATCCCCCTTCTTCCTTCTCCTCCTTTGCCCTCGCCTCCTATTTTCCCATCACTTCTTGGCCAAGCAATGGTGACCGATGGTGACCGAGCACGGTGGCCGAGCGACGGTGGCCGAGCACAGTGGCCGAGCGACGGTGGCCGAGCATGGTGGCCAAGCGACGGTGGCTAAGCAAACTTGGTTGGCAAGGATGAACGAAAAAAAAAAAAAAAAAAACCCTAATTTCAATCACAAATGAGCAATACGGCGTCGTTTTTCCTAAGCCATCCACATAGGACGGCAAAACGACGTCGTTTTCTTAAGTAGGACAGGAAATGACGTCGTTTAAAGGGTTTATCGAATTTTTTTTTTTAAATATAAAGCCACGTAATCATTTTAGCCAAATTTCTCGCCGGTGGCACCAAAGTGATCGTTTTTTCTCCGATTTGGCACTTAAGTGATCCAGCGGAAACTTTTGGCACCAAAGTGAGCGCCGTACACAATTTATGGCACCAATAGTGTACTTATCCCGATAAATAACCTTTCAAGTTAGTGATACCGCAAAGGCGCTAATAAAAACATTGGCGTAAACAAGTCCCCGTTCCTAAAATTCTCTAGTTGCGTAGGAATCAAGACAACACTTCCGTGTCTCGATTGGTTTCTAGCCGACCCCAATAGGCTAATGGCGACTTCCAGAAACATTTAAATTGTTAAGAATTGAAATACGAAATCCAATGCCGTGCAAGATATGGACTTGGGAGAGCCCACACCTAATTCAGGGCCATTGGTCCGCCTCTTTAGGCAAATACCCCTAAACCTTCTTCCTTTTCCCTAGACGGAAAAAGAGAGGTTGTGACAAAGGTCCCATAAATATATAATTCGCACAATCAATAACAAGCAACAAAATTTAAAGGAATATTCAAGAAGTAGTTTCAATATTCATAGAATTCACAATCTCATTGCCTGGACTTATTCCTATGGTGACAACTTTCTCAATGACAAGACCAAATAAATTCAATCTACCTAAAAGAAAAAATTAAAAGGAATAATCATAAAAGTGGTTAATATCAAGAAAAATATTTATTCCCAAACTAATTTTTTAACCACACAAAATTATGAACTGATATATTTATGACAAATTTACCTTTATTTAATTTCCATTAAATTGAGTTAATATCACAAAAAAATTACAAGTTAAGTACACCCATTTGTCATTCAATTTAGTCATTTGATGATAAAATTTTACGGAAAGTAACGAAAAGAAAATTTGTTATATATTTACCAGTTTGAGGTTTTTGGTAGTCAAAAAATTAGTTTTTGATAAATTTGTCATAAATGTTCTAGTTCCAAGGTTAAATTCTTTGCTATTTCCACCATTGTATTGGTTGCTGACACTCCCCTATCATATTGACTTAATTATATATCTCTTTCGGGTCACACTCTTGATTTTATATTATTTTTTACCTTTTTGTCTTTTTGTTTTGTTTTAATTTTACTAAAAGACAAAATCATCCGCATTTCTTTCAAGTAACTCTTTTTCACCATATCCGCTTCTTCAACACCCATTACATTTCATTATTTCCTTTATCTTTGTCTTCTTCCAAACTTATTCCCAATTGTTATAATTTGAGCAAGCATTAATCGTATATTGGAGTAAAGAAAAGTTAGTTTTAACCGTAAATTTCTTAATATCCTCACCATCATATATTTTTCAACTTCGATATTGTGGTTGATATGTGCATCATATACAATTTACTCATCTTTCATTGCATTTTTCTTTTAGTAGTGCAGTCACTATGGAATACAACATTGTTTTTTGCCTAAATGCATCTATGGATGATGGAAACTGTGAATGAAGAGCATCAATCAATCATGTTAACAAGTTTATTTGAAATTTTACCTAACAATTTTCTAACTCGAGTGGATCCTTGGAGAGTGTGTAGACGCATTTTCTTGCATCAGATTATGTTGTCTCCATTAAAGGTCAAAGATAGACAAATATCTTCTTCTTGGTTGTGATAGGAGAGGTAACTATTGTAATTAACATAATATTTCCATTGTGTTAGAGATGAAAGTAAAAAATCACTGTGTTATCTATAAATAGAAGAATGAACAAGTTCATTCAAAATATTTAATGCACCACACAATAAATAATAAAAAAATTGACTATTGATTCACCAAATAAAATGAAAGTTAAGTAGTTGAGATACACATACTACAATATAATGACGCATGTTAAAGTTACAAATTAACGAATTGTGAACTAAAACTGGTAGATAGGTTTTTTCATTCTTGCTTGTGCTTCAGTTACTTTTTGAATGATATTTTTTTTAGTACAATGGAAAAAGAAATGTACAACTCAATAACATAATAGTTAGCTCTTTTTGGTCAAATAATTAGTTAGCTATCCATTTAATAATTATTTTGTGGAAAAGAGGTACAAATTTTTTTGTTTCAATTGGAGAAAGAAAAGAAAAGGATCAGAAGAGAGCGAACGATTGTTTATTCTCCAAGTTGTCCAAGGATCGGAAGTGATAATTTCAGCCTTTCTCCCGACTAGTACAAATGCATCGGATTGTCAGTGAGTCTAGGCTAATTGCATTTTTCTTTAGAGAGTGATGAAACTAAGAACAGAGGGTAGATAATCAGTGAGACTAGGATCCATCATTCTTTTGAAATTATGCTAATTTGACTGCTCACACTAGAAAAGTCCTCGGCAATTTGGACTTTTCCATGTTTCTTCGAGCTCGCTTTTGTAACTTGTTGCCGCGACTGAATTCTCAATCCATTTTTGCCAATCGAGTTTTGCTTGTCCAATGTACTTTATACGGTTTCTTAATCAATGTTTTCTACTCTTGTCCATTCTTCTATTTATAGCAACAAGCTTCGAAGGACAGTCAATCAAACGAATTAGAATTGAATAAACAAATATCTTCTTCTTGGGTACAGGTACCATTGTCTAGTATCATCAATTTTAAAAATCACTGTGTTATCTATGTAAACTGAAATTTATTACCACATTAAGCAGCGTGGGTTTTACCATATAAAATGGAAAATTTTCCGTTTCCCAACATAAGTCACTTATACATCAAACATTATAGATGTAGAGGCACGATCTCTCTGGACAGCTCTGCGCACCGCAAAGAGCAGAAGTCCTCTAGCGTTTTACCTCAAGAACCTCTCATTGAGTAGAACGTTGGCCCTCTTAATTTCTATCAGGTTCAGTGGCAACATCACACGATAAGTGAACCCGCTTGCAAACAAGAGTCACTTGTCCATAATGAGTATCTACAACATTTTTATCTTAAGTATGCTTAATTTGATCAACGATATTCTTTGAAGGGGTAGATTATGCTATTAAGAGGAAAAAAATTTATAATTGACAGAAAACGATGTATATTGGCAATATTGGCAATATGTTTCCAAGTTATCTTATGCAACTAGAGTTAAGGAAAGTCCATTTATGGTGCGTTTGGTAACGTTTCTATTCCCGAGAATAATTTTTATTCATAAATAGTTTTTTTATTTATATTATTTAAGTAAAATAACGTATTTGGTAACTGCATAAAATTTCTATTATTTGAATAAATAAAAAATATAATTCATTTAGTAAAAGAATGTGTTTAGTAACCGTATCAATTTCATAAAGTACGAGCACAACCTGAATTTTTAGATAAACAAAATGTCGAGGTTTAGTATGTGACTCCATTACTGACCGAATTAGCCTCTCTTAATCCCCTTCCCAAACTGATTGGCCTAACTTATACACCAATGCTCACAATCAACCGTTGCTCATAATTTCTTTTTCTTATTAATTCTTTGAGTTACAAATAAAGATCACTATGTTTTTTTTTTTTTTTGGTTGTTGGAGAAACCGCTTTGGTCGACAGCCGCTACGTAAACCCCCAGATGTCGCTAGCGGGGAAACCACCACCCTGACGTCACGCTTAATTCACCACACAGCGCTTCAGCCTCCCTACTTTGCAGGGGCTTCGAACCTTGGCTTCCTCGGTGGAGGACAAAGGATCTACCATCCACGCTGCAACGGCCGATGGTATAAAGATCACTATGTTTGTTGACAGCTACTTGACTTTTTTGCTAAAATTGTGTTGGTTGTATTATACTGCGGACACAAAAAATTACCCAAGTCCTTGACCTTCAACTCCGACCGGATAAGACCAAGCAAGACATGATTAAGGTGAAATTTGCTAAGTCCTTTTAATTGGCAACCTCAAGTAATTGACAAAGATGATAAGGATTTGTTGAAAGGCGACACAGGAAAAATACTAAAGTGTTGAGCAACGAGTGTGGGCAAATGAGACTTAGTTCGGTTGACAAGTGAACCAAAACTGAAGTGAAGATCAATGGATCAAGAACAACATAAGCATTCAAGTTACAAAGCCAACAATTTCAATCGCAATTGTAACAACTCCTTCAATCGTGAAGCTACCACATTCACCAGTTCTAGTATATTGGCAATATGTGTCCATAGTTATCTTATGTAACCGGAATTAAAGGAAGTCAATTTATGGCTAGTATGGTAACATTTCTATTCCCAAGAACAATTTTTTCTATTTCTATTCTTTGGACAAGTTTTGAGTAGAAAAACACATTTGATAGCTACACAAAATTTATATTTCTCGAATAGAAAAATAATAGAATTTGTTTGGTACGACCTTAAAAATTTCTATTCCCAATTTTTTTTATTTAATTATAAAAATGTCAATGGAGACTTAACAATCCATGTTTGGATAAAATTGGATTTTTATAAGGATTTAATTGATCAAGATATTGTAAGATGGCCTCAAAAATCCAATGTAATAGTTAGTCAAAGATGGATGGTTGAAAATGGCAATAGAGAGTATTATTGGTTTGTTACTCACAATATGATAAGGTTGATAGTAAATTTTCGAGTATTACAATAAACAAGTGCATAAAAGAAGAAGAAGAAGAACAAATGTTGATGAAACAATTGAGGATGGAGGCGATTCTAAAATTGGTGTGCTTATTTGCACAAACTTATCAAACCTTCATGCAAATGATATCAGAAATCCATGGAATATAGGCTTATTCGACTGCTATGAACAATAGACAAATGGCAATGCAAAAGACTTATTTAGAGCCATCTAATTTTCTATTAAAATAGAATTGCAAATGATGATGATGAAGATGTTGATTTGAGTCACGTGGGAAAAGTACTAAAAAAGTCTTGAACCTATTGCATTAGTATCAATTTAGCTCTAAACATTTCAATTTGACTAATTTAATTCTAAATATTTTCACATTGGTACCAATTAAGTCCATCCAACCAATTTATATTAGAAATTGCTAATATGGATCTTGGTCTTTCTACGTGATATAATTGGCGTTGACATTGACAAATTTTATAATTTTCAATTATTATTATTATTATTATTATTATTATTATTATTATTATTATTATTATTATTATTATTATTATTATTATCATTATTATTATTATTTTCTCTTTTCTCTTTTCTTTTCATTCTTTTTTTCCTTTTTTGTACATTGTTGGCTGGCAAGATCGCAAACCAACCATCATTGGCCACAAACGAGGACCGGCGACCCTCACCTAGTCTAGGCCAGGGCTAAAACCCTTGCTTGTTGGCTGGTGAGGGCCCTTATGCCCTCATTGGCTATAGGTGAGGGTGCGGAGGCCCTTGCCAGCCACTGGCGAGGGCATCAGGCTCTTGTGCAAATCCAAGCCCTCCCTATGGAGGGCGAGGGTTGCAATGCCCTTACCTAGTTTGCGTGCAAGCGTTGCATCCTTCGTCGACCAATAGGTGAGGGCCATATCTAGGTAGAGGCTCGATGCCCTTGCTTGTGGCTGGCTAGGGTGTAAAGGCCCTCACCTAGACTAGCCTATGGCCGACGATGGTTGGCCATGACCTCGTGGCCAAAGGGTGAAGAAAAAGAAAAGAAAAGAAAATTTAAAAAATTTAAAAAAATTTAAAAAATTTAAAAATTATATAAAATTTTACATCAGTGCCGGTCATGTCATGTGGGACCACTGGAGTCCATGTTTATAATTTTTGGCCTAAATTAGTCGGATAAATTAAATTGATACCAATATAAAAATGTTTATGATTGAATTAGTAGGTTTATGACTTTTTTGGTACTTTTCTCCGCTTACATTGATGCTCTGCTTATGAAGAAAACGTCTTCTCTCAATGGAGTTATCAAGCTGTTATAACTAGCATTGTTTCTAAAAGAAAAAAACATACGAAAATCCATATAGTAAAACCTTAAAGAGCTTATTAAATTTTGAATCCAATTTTTATCAAAAGATTTTAATATTTTTTTCATGTTAAACTACTTCTAAACTAGTATTAACACTAAAATATAATAAAACTACTCAGAATCTTATTTCCAAAATCCTTCTAAAATTTCTTTATCTTTTTTTTTTTACTCCGAAAAATGGGGACTTGGATCGGGTCAAGACATCCGATCCGGATGTGGATCTCATCCAAACCGTGTGTCAATTATGCAAAGATGAGCATCATTCCATACTTAGTTTGTTTCTCTAAAATGATATTTTTTCTCTTTTTGTTCTCAAGAATAGAAAAGTAGATTTTTTTATTTCTTGTTTTTGTTCCAAATTTATTCCCTAATGATTTATCTATTCCGGAGAATTAAAAAATTAATTGACATTTACAGACAGGTTCTTTTTTTGTTCCGGGAACAAAAGGACAAAAAAATAGAGAAATATAAATGTTACCAAATAGGCCCATAGAAAACTTAGTTGTGTAACAGATTGGCAATTGTTGAGGGTTAAGAACAAGAAAATTTAAGTGCATAAGTAGACAAAACAAGTGTCGAGTTACTTAGGGCGCGTTTGGTAATGATTTTGTTCCCAGGAGTTGATTCGACTAGAAATGAGTATTTTTATTGTTCTAGGAACTGATTCTAAGTAAAAAAACGCGTTTGGTAACTGTTCAAATTTTTTTATTTTGGAATAGAATTGCGTTTGGTACCGTATTAATTGATTATGTTCCAAATTAATTTCTTTTGATTTTTAAATAAATTTTAAATAATTTCTTTACTTTTTTCTTTTCTTTTTTTCCTTTTTTTCTTTTTTTTTTTTCCCTTTTTTCCTATTCTTCTTCTTCTTCTTCATTTGGCCGGTCGCCGGACCGGCGACCCGCCAGACGAGGGCCGGCGACGCTCACCGGAGCGTCGCCGGCCCTCGGCGAGGTCGGCCTTCATCGGCCGAGCCTCATCGGTGGCCAGGCTGGCCTCACCCAGCCTTAGCAAGGCCAGCTTGGCCACCGGCGGGGCTGGGCGAGGCTCGCCGATGGCCAGGCAAGGCTCGACCTTGCCCGATCTAGCGAGGCCGAGCCTCGCCCAGCTGCCGGCGAGGCTCTCCTGGCCACCGCCGAGGCCAAGCCTCGCCGGTGGCTGATCCAGATTTTCGCGTTCTAATTTCGACTGGATAAATAGGGCCGTTTTAATCGGAATTTTGTAGATGACCGTTTTTATTGTGAAATTGGGATGCAAGATGAGTTATTGGATGAGGAGAATATTTAATTGAAGCATTGAGGCATCACTTGGATTTATTGAGGCCTTACAAGGTTAAATTGAGAAGAAATGAGCGATCAATTGGAGGAGGTATCAAGCAAATTCGTGTGCCCCCATCCCACTAGCCATTTTGGACCAATTCACATGTCCAAGAAGGAGCTTGGGTGGTTCAATGGCAGCCAAGGAATAAATACTTGGCCTAGAGTGAGTATGGGAGATTTTTGTGGAAAGATCAAGCTAAGGGGGGGCCCTCCACCTTGGCTTTCCTTGCACGTTTCTTAGCCGACACCCTCCTTCGCACATATGCTTCTCTTTCATTTTTCTTTGTTGATTTCCCTCAGCCATTTCACCAATTTCCTCACTCGCTTCTTCACCCCTTCATTTGCTTCTTTGGATTTCCTTCATCTTTTCCCATGAATAGCTCCACTCACCGAAACCCCAAGCTCCCACGCCATCCACCAATTTTTGTTCCCCATCGAAGAACCCCACTCAGGAGGTCAACACAGCAAAGCTCCCAGGTGATTTGTTGACCCCTTGAAGCCGCGTCCACCGAAGCCGCTCGCCGCTTGTCTGTTTCTCCCTCACGTTCAGTCAACTTGACTGAAGAAGCACCGCTCCAACGTCTTCAATTTCTGCTTAGCTTACTGTCGCTCGTCCGCTTCTCCATCTCATTGTCGTGGAAGCCCATGATCCCTCCGCAAAGCCAATGCACGCCAGATGATCGTGAGTGGTCTTCCTGATGTGAAATCGACTAAGTTGATTAGATCGATGCTTCGATCTGTGATGTGCTTGCTTGTGTGCCTATTCAATATGTACTAATATGCAAGTGGAATCTGAGGCTAAGGTAAGTCCTCTGACTCATGTTGTGCGTAGGCAAGCCCTAAGGTGTATTAGTTTACTAATCGGGTCTTAGGAGGTAGAGCTTGCTGAGACGTTGTCTCAGTGGTTATTGAATAACCATTTCAGGACCTGGATGAGGAGCCTAAGGAGCATGAATCTGACGAGGAGATCCTTGTTGAGGAACCCGAAGAGGAGTACGTGGAGGAGGACCCCGAGTATGACATCGAGTACGACCCAGATGAGGATCGAAATCCTATCCTGTCTTGTCAGACCTTGTTTGCATGTAAAAAGATGTAGTTGTGAATTTTCAGAAAGAAAAATATATGGCCTACTTTTCTATCCCATTGCTTTATTGTCTGGGGAATTATAACTGCTTTTGCATGTGCACATATAAATGAAAGGGTCGACGATACATAGTCCTGGGATATCGCATTTTTAAATCGACCAAAAGTAAGGGATGTGTGCGTGCCTGAGGGTCGGGGCGTGACATCCCCTTTTTGTGGTATCAGAGCAAGGTTAGGTATTGGAGTGATAAGGTGCGATGACCTATGGGATAGTAGTAGGAAAGGCCTTTAAATTCATGACTGGTGCATGTCTTTGATAGTTGATTGGTAGAATTGTTTGTCATGTGTGAATCGCTTGCTTTTAATTGTTGTGGATTTAGAAGGTAGAGTGTTGACTCTGGCCAGCTTGAGTGTAAAAGTGCCACCGCAGGTTGGTACTATTGTAGCAGCGTTGAATCGGTATGATTTGATGCAAGTGTTCCTTGGGATCTAGATGAATCGCTATGATCAGAATCAAGTTGTTGTTGTTGTTGCTACCTTTGTTGAGGTCCAACCTGGAAGGATAATCAGGGAAGAGATTTCGATATTTGAATCAAGATTAAGTGCAAGCAGATTGGGAATTCGGTCAGGGTAAAGATTGATGTTGAGAGAATGGTATTCTATTCCACCCAATAGGAAAGGTGGCCTAGTCAAGTCGTATTCAGATTAACGGAACATGTTGTTCTATGGAAGATGGTATGAATCAATCTCATGTATTTTGAGGACAGGAAGTTGTGGTAAGTGTCACCAGTATGGACAGTGATTTATGGTATATCCACATAAGAAGATGGAATCTTGACAACAGTTACTACTGTCACCGTCGATAAGATAGTTCAGAAAAAGTGCACTATAGAAAGCACTGTGGAATTACTGGGATAGGTCTTTGGTACAAGAAATAGTGCAACCTAGCACTTGACAAGAGGTAAAAGACTCATCAGATATGTGTCGAAATTGTGGAAGAAAACCTGAATGAATTCAGTATCCGGGTATGGTGAGAAGAATAGAAATGGAACCGACCTGGCACTAGACAGAGGAAGAATGTTTTGGGGAAAATTCTATCAGAGTATCGTAACAGAGTTTTGATGAAGTTTGGGGAACTTCAGTTTATTGAAATAAGTGGAAGAAAGGGAAATCACTAGTTATTGTTGTTTGAATTGATAGAACCGAAGGTACGGATGTGAAGATTGATGAATGGGGAATTCATACATATTAGTGCATCGCTTTAAGGAACATCAGTTTTGTGGAAAGAGAATTGAAGATGGTTCATTGCAATCATGCATCAACCATTGTCAACTTAATTGGGTGACTTGTTATAAAGAGTGTTGATGTCTTCAAGGATCGACTTGAGGACAGGTTATCGTCAGTTGAGAACCAGGAAGGAGGTTATACTGAAGACAACACTTCGCACTCAATTTAGCCCTCGTGAGAATAATGTAAAGCCATTTGATTTGACGAACGCTTCAGCCGCTGTCATAGACTTGACAAACCGAGTATTCAAAGAATATCTAGATCAATGGTGATCGTGTGGTGTAGTGACATTCTAGGGTGTTCATTAAGTGATGAGGATCACGAGAGCCCCTAAGAATGGTCATGTGATTACAGCTTAAGGAATCTTCATGGACCTAGCCTAGATTGAATCAGTTGTTTATGGACTGAGACCGACATCAATGTCAGAGATCAGAAGTTGTGGTGATTGGACAGATTACTACAGAAGGTTTGTGAAAGAATTTTCAGCATCAGTACCATCGTGGGCTTGATCTCTTAAGAAAGAAGAGAAATTCATCAGTATAGACAAGTACGATGATAGTTTCCAAAGCTTAAATAAGAACTGACTATCGTACTTGTGCTAAACTTTTCATTTGGCTCTGGAAAGCACATAATCTTTAGTGATGTGTCTTGCAGAGGATGGGGTATGCATTGATACAACATGAGAAGATTGTTGTATCACCGTTCCGCCAGTTGAGACCCAATAAGTGGAATACGAAGCGGTGTCGTGAACCAGAATTTTGATAGAACTATAATAGTGATATCGGATATCACCTTGGAGGAACGAAATGAGTCACTAATGTGTTGAGCCGAGAGTCTTCAATTGTGCATAGACTGGCTAAAATGTAGACTTTACTTGAAAAGACTTCGAAATTTGGTTTTCAAATTTGAGGTAGGCTACCTTTTGAATTTTATAGCCGCCCTCAAAATTGAACCATACGTTCTAGTTAGAATCAAGCGATGTTCAGAAGATCTTATAAGAGAATACTGGTAAGAAAGAATTTGACTTTAAGATTTCTGAGAATGGAAAGTTTGGGTTCCATGAGTGATTGAATACACTTGACAGTGTAGTACTCAGGGAAAAGATCTTGTTAGAAGTTCACTATAGTATTACAGTTTTGACCAGATGGTGCAAGTAAATCAGAATCGGCATTAGCTAGATTAGTAAGCTGATATGAAGATAGATATCGCTGAGCAGGTTGCAAGCGTCAAAAGTGTCAGTAAGTGGAATGCGAATCGGGAGAATTTTACCATCACTTGAGAGTCCCAAGTAAGAATGGAAATATATCACAATGGAACATTGTGATAGGCTTACTAAAGATTCATGGGATTACTGATACCATTTGAGGATAATAGTCGATTGATAGATGGAGTTGGTCCACTTTGGTACAGTACGAATAGATCTTGTTTTGAGTGTGTAACATCCAGATTTCGGGCTCTGATTTCAATTAGATAAATTGGGCATTTCATCGACGCGATTACAGTGTTTTTCTCTGAGTTGGCCACTCATGAGATAACTAGACTAGCTGGGTGAGTTATTAAGGACCTTAAGGCAAATAGACTTGAAAATTCGACCAATGATCGACTTCTCGACCGTGCTCATCTTTAGAGATCATTACGGCACAGTATAAAACTCGATTTGAAATCAAAGATAGATCGGTTCGACTGAGATGAATGACCGATCATGGGTGACTCCACTAAATTGGAAAATTCTCATCGACCGGCACTAATTTGATGTTTATATTGTTTTGGCGCCCTGTGTCCGTATTTGAATCCTTGAGATTTTCACGACAATCGAGAGTCACCAATGGGTTGAGTGGGTTTATTGTGGCTCGAAGAAAATCGACCACGAGTTATTTGTCCTAAAAAGCTCTGAACACTACCCAATAGCCTAGGTCACACTAAAAGCGTGTCGGAATGAAATTAACCGCCAATCTAAGTTCGATTTCAGAAATTGAAGATTCTATCTTATCAGAGTGGGTATACCGAAGTGTGTGTGCATCAGATAATTCGCCGGCATGGAGTACCGAGAATGAATTATATTTCGAATCTAAATCAGAGATTATAAGTTTGGTAGAGTTTTCAGAGGGTTCTTTATTAAGTAGTGTATAGCAGAGGGTATAGAATTTCAGTGGTGAAAAGAAAGTGAAGAAAGATTACAAGCCAGAGTCAGCTCAGTAATCAGTATTTGCAGTTGTCGGATGAGTGTCAAAGTAAAGATTGCTCAGAATTGTCAGAAATTTTGAATCGTTGAGGATCGAAGGTTTATTAGGGAGTCGAGAAAAAAAGATCATATGTGGATGACGGGTGTCTTATGTGAGAAGCTCAGTTCAGTTGTTGGTTCAGAAAGAGCAGCGTTTGTGTACTACGATGATCTCCTTAGTCAAAATGGTCAAACAATGCCACAAGACCAAATGATCAGCGTGGAAAAGTGAGACTCGATGAGACGACGATACCCCCACCTTTCGTTTATGGATTGGTAAAGGTTTAAATTTCGAGGACGAAATTTTTATAAGAGGGGAAGAGTTGTGACATCCAGATTTTCACGTTCTAATTCCGACTGGATAAATAGGGCCGTTTTAATCGGAATTTTGTAGATGACCGTTTTTATTGTGAAATCGGGATGCAAGATGGGTTATTGGATGAGGAGAATATTTAATTGAAGCATTGAGGCATCACTTGGATTTATTGAGGCCTTACAAGGTTAAATTGAGAAGAAATGAGTGATCAATTGGAGGAGGTATCAAGCAAATTCGTGTGCCCCCATCCCACTAGCCATTTTGGACCAATTCACATGTAAAGAAGGAGCTTGGGTGGTTGATGGCAGCCAAGGAATAAATACTTGGCGCAGAGTGAGTATGGGAGATTTTTGTGGAAAGATCAAGCTAAGGGGGGCCCTCCACCTTGGCTTTCCTTGCACGTTTCTTAGCCGACACCCTCCTTCGCACATATGCTTCTTTTTCATTTTTCTTTGTTGATTTCCCTCAGCCAATTCACCAATTTCCTCACTCGCTTCTTCACCCCTTCATTTGCTTCTTTGGATTTCCTTCATCTTTTCCCATGAATAGCTCCACTCACCGAAACCCCAAGCTCCCACGCCGTCCACCAATTTTTGTTCCCCACCGAAGAACCCCACTCAGGAGGTCAACACAGCAAAGCTCCCAGGCGATTTGTTGACCCCTTGAAGCCGCGTCCACCGAAGCCGCTCGCCGCTTGTCTGTTTCTCCCTCACGTTCAGTCAACTTGACTGAAGAAGCACTGCTCCAACGTCTTCAATTTCTGCTTAGCTTGCTGCCGCTCGTCCGCTTCTCCATCTCATTGTCGTGGAAGCCTACGATCCCTCCGCAAAGCCAACGCACGACAGCTGAAGACCGTCGAAGCCCCCCTCAACCGAATCTCTCTCTGTTGATGGTTGCTCTTTACTTCATCGCGTGGATTGCTTCCTCAATGAAGACCAGCTGCTTCGGTCTTCCTTCGCCACACCAGCTGGACCGAGCCCAACGCCACAGCTGCTTCTTCATTCAGCCCAATTGAAGACTTGAAGCCCACGTGAATTGCAGCAATCAGTCCATGGGGGTTTAATTTAATTGAAGCCCATGTGAAGTTTGGCCCAAGAGAACAGCCCATTCTCAGTTTATTTGTTCAGCGCGTTGAAGTTGTTTTTCTACCCAGCTCGCAAGATCAGTCCGCAATCCATTGGAGATTAGTTTGAAGCCCAAGCTCATGCCCAAATTCAGCTTGTTTTTTTTAGCTCAGAGTTTCTTTGGGCTTGTGAAGTTCTTGGCCCGGCCCAAGTTCGGTCGCCGTCGTGTCGCCGTTGCGATTTCCGATCTTTGCTTTGCCAAGTGAGTTTTACTCACTAATGCTTTATTAGTTTTCTAATTATGCTTAAGGTTGATTAGATTTAATTATTTGTAATTAGGTGGATAGATTAGATTAAAGTAATTAAATTAAAGACTCATTGATGCATGTTAATTAAATTGATTGTGCATTTAGCTAGTAAACATGTCCTATTATTTATTGGATGCTTCTTGGGATCTTTCCCGTCCCTTATCGGGTGTTAATTAGGCAATTCGGGCCTAGGTGGAATTTTTAGGAATTAAATATTAATTTTCGAAATTAATTATTTAATTATTTATTTCCCTGAAATTCAACTAGGATGGCCAGTGACCGGGATTTTATGCTGATGATCGTGGCATAGTCCGTTTATTTAATTGAGCTTCATATTATGCTAAATTGGAATTATTATGTTTATTTCTTTAATTTTCGAAATTATTTATTTAATTATTTATTTTCCGGAAATTCAACCAGGATGGCCGGTGACCAGAATTTTGTGCTGATTGTCGTGGAGTGGTTCATTTTTTTAATTGAGCTTTAATTCGTGTTGAATTGATTTAATTGTGCATTTTTAAGTTATGTTCTTAAAGAATGCAATGTTTAGTTATGTGATTGAGGATTGGTCGAGTATCGGTTGTCAGTATCGAAAGTGCGTTGGTAAATCACCTGGAGAATGCCCGTGACCCGGTGAATTGGAGTGTCACCTGGGAAGGACACGTGGCTCGGTGATTAGATATGTCATCTTGGCGAAAAGGTAGCCTTAGAGAATGCATGTGGCTCGAAGACTCGGTATGTCTTCGTGGAGAATGCACGTGGCTCGGTGACATAGTCTGGCATCTTGAAAAGGGTCGGGTGGGACCGTAAAGCCACTAAATCTTGGAAAGGTCGGGTGGGACCGTAAAGCCACTAGATCTTGAGAGGTCGGGTGGGACCATAAAGCCACTAAACCTCGAGAGGGTCGGGTGGGACCATAAAGCCACTAAATCTTGAGAGGGTCGGGTGGGACCGTAAAGCCACTAGTTCTTGAAAGGGTCGGGTGGGACCGTAAAGCCACTAAATCTAAGGAATTGCTTGGTGTGGGATGAATGACCTAGAAATGATTCGACTGACTTGTAATCGACTAGGTCGATTGATCGATGATTCGATCTGAGAATGTCTCGATGTGATTCATTGCCTTGGTTTGATGTTCTGAATTGAATGATTGAAGGGAGATGATCGTGAGTGGTCTTCCTGATGTGAAATCGACTAAGTCGATTAGATCGATGCTTCGATCTGTGATGTGCTTGCTTATGTGTCTATTCGATCTGTACTAATATGCAGGTGAAATTTGAGGCTAAAGTAAGTCCTCTGACTCATGTTGTGCGTAGGCAGCCCTAAGGTGTATTAGTTTACTAATCGGGTCTTAGGAGGTAGAACTTGCTGAAACGTTGTCTCAATGGTTATTGAATAACCATTTCAGGACCTGGATGAGGAGCCTAAGGAGCATGAATCTGACGAGGAGATCCTTGTTGAGGAACCCGAAGAGGAGTACGTGGAGGAGGACCCTGAGTATGACATCGAGTACGACTCGGATGAGGATCGAAATCCTATCCTGTCTTGTTAGACCTTGTTTGCATGTAAAAAGATGTAGTTGTGAATTTTCAGAAAGAAAAATATATGGCCTACTTTTCTATCACATTGCTTTATTGTCTGGGGAATTATAACTGCTTTTGCATGTGCACATATAAATGAAAGGATCGGTGATACATAGTCCTGGGATATCGCATTTTTAAATCGACCAAAAGTAAGGGATGTGTGCGTGCCTGAGGGTCGGGGCGTGACACTCGCCCTAACCTGGCGAGCCTCCGGCGACCAGCGGCGTACCGGCGACCGGCGGCGGCGGCGGGCGGCGACGGACAGCAGCAGGTGATGGCGGACGGCAACCGAGATGATGAAAGAGAAGAACAAAGGTTTTACCGTTTTGATTCTTTTTCTGATTCTCGAACGTAGAATCAAAATTTTTTTTTTATTCTCAAATCTTGTCGAAAATCGTTCCCGGGAACAAAAATTTTACCAAACGCGATTCTCGTCCCAAACTGATTCTAGGAACAAAAAATCAGAATCTAGCACTGTTTGGCACGTTGCCAAACAGGCCCTTAGTAACCTTTTTTGTTTCTTTGGACGCAAGGATTATAAAGAGAGGAAACATCAATTGCTTTGGTATTCTATATAGAAAAAAAAAGGGTTACCGACTGCCAGGACAGTACCCCCGGTCATGTAGACTTGGCATTTAAAGAGAGGAACCATCAATTGCTTTGGTATTCTATATAGCAAAATAGGATCAATGTACCAACAATAGAACAATAAAGGACATCATCCTATTGAATTATATAGGGATAATTATACTCGAAATCCAATTACTTTGGTATTCTATATAGCAAAATAGGATCAATTTACCAACAATTGAACAGCAAAGGACATCATCCTATTAAATTATATAAGGATAATTATACTCAAAAGCCTACAACCTCTCAAATTAGTACAATCAAGTTCGATCAATTAACTTTGTCTAATTTGAATAACGGAAAATGCTAACATGACTTTTTTAATTACTTTTTTTTTAATTCTAAAAAAAGAAAGATAAAACTTACTCTTCATCTTCTTTGTCGAGCTTACATCATCGAAATGGGATTATATTTACTATTCATCTTCTTTGTCAAATTTGGCCACAAGTTACAAGCACTCTGATATTCAAATTATGCATTACACAACGTTAAGATAACTTTCACGACAAGTTGAGATAGATCAGATTTCGCATCTCATTCGGAGCGGAGATAATTAAATTTTGCCTACGTACGGTGTCTGGTATGAAGTTGCACGGTAAGCATGATAGGGAAAAGTATGACACTGTGTTTCAGATGTCTTCCTTGCGAAAGTGGCTTATCTGCTGAAGTATCATGTGCAATCTTCTCGGGAATTTAGACCAACTTAAGAAATTTCATATTGTATTGTAGATGGGTGGCAGCCAAAGCAACTCTTTCAGTGATAGGTGAAATTTTCTTATGATATGTCCCAAGATGAGAAATTTTCATATTCTGTACCGAGTGTTTGATTGCTAAAGCAGCTTAATTAGTAGTGACAAATTGACTTTTCTAGTGAAGCTGGATAATGAAGAGCTCTTAGGAAGTATTTGTATTAGAGAATTTGTCGACCCAAAGGGTCAAATTATCAAATACTTGAGTTCTTCCATAAAAGTCTTAAGGAAAATGGTCATTACAATTATCGTACTCTCTGAATTTTCATTGCCCACTTTACTATTTCAGTTGATTTCTTTGTGTTTAGAAGGTCTCTCTTGGTGTGAACTATGTCATTTTGATTTTGATTAGAAAGGACCCAAGCAAGTTACTCTTGATCTAAGGACGAATGTGCAGATGGCTCGCCGCACCCCAAGCATGTGAGTGCACCTCGCAGTGAAAGTGATCCACTTGCTAAACTGTCCATGCACGATTTGGTGTAGTACTTAACGTATCGAGCTCGTATACCCTTCACGTTTTCTAACCGTGACGCAATTGCATTGTACATCTTAACATACAAGGAAAAGTCTCAACTCACTAGCAGCTTTCCTAGAGTATCCCGTAATCATACAATAAGTTTCGGACGTATTGTCTGGGAGAGCTACTTAGCCACCAGAATGGAGCTTCAGGGTCAAGGAAACCACCGCCGACGTACATAGTCACGAGACATAGGGCCACCACATAAGGAACGATCCCGAGCTCAGTGTTCCTGGACAATACAACATACGTACCAGTAGAAAACGCTAGCACCATAGCAAGTATGGCAAAGTACATGCAGTATGACGCGACCTTGGCATATCTTACCCTTAGCCTATCGCTCACGAGACAAGTATCAAATTTTATGAACAATGCTAGGATTGAGAAACCGAACACTTTAACGTTAGATATCACAAAGGCTTTGAAAGCTGCCCTGCCAGCAAGAATCGCCATTCCTTGGTCGGGTCCGTCCCGGTTATAACCTCCAGGCAGCATGAAGACTGCGGCGAAAGTGACTGTGGCTATGAGCACTGCCACTAGAAGTTGAAGGCCGATGATGCTTCCTTTTTAGGAGCCGAAATTTTTCAGGTCGGCTGTATTACTTTCTGTAATTATAGACGCAACTGGTTGACCTTCAACATATTGCTTGTCTAATCTTTTCTTAACATACTCACTAACCCAGTCTTGATAAAATGGCATCCCATGAGATCCTTTCAAGACATGATAGACTTTTGCAGCTTGGTAGCCAATCTAAAATTGTACAGAATGTATCAATTAATGCGTGGTCCTTCCCAGCAAATGAGGATAAGAGCCATTAGACAGTCCAGATTCATTATGCATAGTTTTTTTTTTCTATTTCCTTTCCTTTTCTTTCATATTCTTTTTATCCCTAACTTTAGAGGAACACAACCCCAGATGATTTGCATTGTTTATTTACACCTGAAATAAGTATCTTCTGGGCCGCTGTTTTATAATGATACTAAAGAATTACTCTGCGAGTGAACAAATCGAGCTCTATAGTATTCAAGCAAACATACCTCTTTATGAGCAGTAAAAACATCAAGGGCAGTCAAATGATCTTTATTTGTAACCAAACGGTCCACCCTCTTATCACGTGCAAGTATGTAGATGATGTTGTATTGTTTATAAAGCGCAGCCAAATGCAGGGCCGTGTTTCCATCAGTATCTTGTTTGTTGACAAGATCCTCTAGGTTTGGGATCCCTGTTATGTACTTGACAGCATTTACTTGTCCACTGATAACAGCTGCATGTAGAACCGTTTGCCCTTTGGTGTTTATTATGTCACAAGCAGCAGGATAGGATCTAACAAGCTCATCAATGACATCGGCATGGCCTTGAAAGGCTAAAATGTGAAGAGCCAACTATCACTCTTTGTATAAGTCGTATGCCACAGAAGTGTCGGATTGCAGGAGAAGTCAAACTTCTTTCACTTTGCCAATGCAAGAGACATAATGAAGAGAGTCCATCCCACATCATCTCCTTCTTTGATCAATTCTGGTCTCTCCTTCACAATTTCACAAAAATAGGAATATGTCATGATTTAGACTATTTTTAGCATCTTGACATAGATAAGTCAAAATACTTACTGGTTAGTGAGCAGTGCATTGCGGTATGCAGAGTAGTCGACCCCTTAGGGCCCTTATGAGAGGATAACGACTAGAAATCACCTAAAATTAGCTCAGCGGTATGAGAAAGTCCTCTATTTGTTGCAGGATAAAGTGGGGATTCATTAGCAGCATTATTGACGATGCACAATTGAGGATCTTCTTCAATGAGCAACTTAACCACCCTATGATGGCCCCCTCTGACTGCATAGTGGAGGGTAGTATCCTTATGTGAATTGGACTTTCAAAGTAGCCCTTTGTATGCGTCGATTTGTACTTTTTCAACAACCCGATGCAGTGATTGTGCCAGAAGACTTGAACCGCCCTATAGCTTCCCACTTTAGCAGCAAGATGTAGGGAAGTGTCTCCTCTGTGGTTACCTTGCCAAAGAAGGGATGGTCCTGCTGAACAATGAAGAATATGTTTAATGAAATTTACCTATCTGTATTGAGCCACAACGTGAAGAATATTGTTCTCCTTTAGTGTTGTTTGGTGGAAAATGTCCTCTCCATATCGTGAAATTATTGCCTTCAGAGAATCAAACTCTCCCAACTTCGCAGCCTCATACACTTTAGAATTCATTCTCACCATCTCTCTACCTTTCCCACGACACATTGTACTTGGGAGTGAACTCATACATTTAAGCAATGAGTTCAAGTGGGAGGCATTTCTTCTATAAAATAGTTTTCGAAAAGCCAAATCCATCTATTTCTTTGAAGTTTCTGTCCTTCCACGCGCAACTCGAAAGGAAAAATATCAAGCAATAAACAAAACAAGAAGAATTCAATGGCCCGGTCTCTCCGCGGGGTCTCTTCTTCTTGACTTATCAAACCATGTCTTCCTCATTTCATAAAACCAAATCCTTCCACGATACTTCTTAGGATGCGTTTGGGAAGACTTTTGGAGAAAGTCCTTGAGAAAATGTAAAGACCTTTGAGTTAAAGGAGTTTTCTAAAATGTAAATTGTGTTTAGTAAATTGTATTTGTGAAAGTCAATTGTGAAGTATCTTTGAACAAAATAGTGTTTGGACAAATTAATTGTGCAAAAGACTTTTGTTATTAAAAAAAGGAAAAAAAAAAAAGAATTGGCTGATTACTGCTAGCGAGGGGCAAGCGTTTGACAAGAGTCGCCGCAACCAGATTGAGCGGCCCTGGCAACCTTCCGCACGGAGGTCGCGGCGCGGCGGGTCGCGATGACCGTCCGGTGAGGGCCGTCGGGGCCACTCGATCTAGTTGCGGCAACCCCAATCGCAACCAGATCGCGCGATCCTAGTCGCGGCGACCCTCACTAAATGGTGCGCGACCCACTGCGCCGCGATCTACTCACCGCAAACCAGATCGTGTGACCAGATCTACACACAATTTGGGTCGCCAAAGGTCTCGCGGTCCAGATTTGGGACGCTGCAACCTCCGATGACCCAGATCTGCTGGGGTCGCAGCGTCGTCGGGAGTTGCAATGGTCACACGACCTTGCTACGACTCGGATCAGGGTGGTCGCCGGGGGTTGTAGTGGTCGCGGCAACGCGACTCACGAGGGGCCGCTGACGTCACACAACTATCCGCTGACAGTCGCCGTGACCACATCGGCCTCATGCCGACCTCCATCCAGTTCGTCACTGGCCCCTCGCAGCTCAGCGCAACTTCGCTGGCCAATCTCAATGAAGAAGAAGGTGAATAGTCACGAGGACAAAATCGGAAAAACAAAATGTTAATGAGGGCATTTGTGAAAGAAATTTTTTTGTCTTCTCTTCCCTCAGCATTGCGAGAAGGCCGAATGCCCAAGACAGCCCCGCGGCTGCCTTGGGCTTTTAGCCTTCCAAAGGCTTACTTTTCCCCAACTATGTTTACAAAATAAGTTCCTAAACACTATTTTTTAGCCCAAAGTGGCTTGGCAAAGCCACTCCCAAACGCAGAACATTGTCCATGGCGTGTATGCCTTCCCCGCCCCCAACGAGCACGTTGCAGTGAGAATCAGGCAAGTGAACATTCCATGAAACCGTCATGGATGGTGTCGTCGGATGGTGTCATCCAGATTAGGGAAATTCTAACGAATCGACACTCGTCGAATGGTGTTGCCTCTTATGTTGATCATCTGCATCAACCAGCATCTTTCCCACGGCCTTGACACCCCTTTTTGGGAAAATTCAACGAACGGCTTCATAGCTTTCCAGTGTAAAACTTCATCGAACGGCTTCATAGCATCATTGCGGCTAACATCTCTTCCATGGCCTGACGTCCTCAGCACGATCCAATTATCAATGTTTACTCATCATCCCTTTCTCGGAAACATCAACTAGAATTACCATTTACAAAAATGAACAAATCGAAGAATATTCTTATTATCCACAAAGATATCTAGACATAAATTATTATGGAGGATGAAAACGGTTTTAATTTTTTTCCAAAAAAAAAAACGGTTTTAATTCACTTATTATAATAGGCGAACCAAGCAATTATATTATTCAAGTCATTTATTATTTTTGCAAACCTAAAGATGCAGATGATCAATATAAGAGGCAACACGAACTCCTCAAAAAAAAAAAATTTCCTGTTAATCTAAAGTTAGTACCACAAAAAACTCAAAGCTGGTACACTTATAATAATTTTATATTTTTTTTCATTTCCGTTAAATTTTATCGTTAAATTATTGAGTTGAATGACATGTGTCAAACGACAGATGTATCAGTTTAAGTTTCATTTGATCATTTAGATTTGAAATGGGATAGTATAGAATAAAGCATCCTCTTAGTATCTTTTGGATTGTAAAACATCCTAGCATGTGTTTGGTATAACTTGGATTGTATATTTTTTAAAATCTTAAAAAAAATTTCCAGATTTTTCTCTGATCATCCTAGTACCTCCTCTACTCTTCACGCCTTCACAGTTTCACTAACGACCGGAGGAAGCTCCTTCTCTTGTAACCTGTTTAGCGAGCGAAACCGCCGCATGTGTGGGCTACCACGAGAGAAGGCCTCTTCATCTTTAAATCCATCGGCATCAACTCTTCATCGATAGTAATTACATCCTTAACAAGTCAATATGTCAATTTGCAAGCAAGATTTTGAAGGGCCTGATAAGAACGTGAAAATAAGAAAGAGAGAAGAAAAAAAAAAAAGAGAAAAAGAGAGAGGAATTGAAGACACTAACAAGGGGCTCTCCCGTACATGGTGGATTGTCCCTAGCTTCTTCCCTGTACGTGGGCATGAAAAATCCAGACCAGAATCAAAACCTTGATCACCGGTCGAAGTAGAGCAGAGTGGATTTCAAGGATTTTTCATAGTTTTCTTGTCTTCATGTGGTGGTGGGTGAATCGTGACTATGAACAGGGAAGAATCAAGTCGTGGTGGGTGAATCGTGACTATGAACAGAGAAGAATCAAGTCGAAGAAGAGGAAGGAGAGAGGCGATGGGAAGAAAGGGCAAAAAGCTGAAGGGATAGCGGAAGCTTTTGTTGATATTCTGAAATTTAGTTTTTAATTTTTTAATTTTTTATTCTAGATTTTACATATCTTATTCTGGTTTATCTCATTTTGAGATGAGATTTTTATATTTGAACTATATCCGACTGTAATCATATTCGCATTAGTCCAAACATCGGATAGAATAAAAATTATCTTATCAAGAGTTTTATCCGGCCCACAAAATGCAACCTTAGGGCCTATGTAGCATCGATAACAACATGCGACACGCAACATAACATGACACGACACGCTAACACGTTATTTCTCAAAAAATGGAGAATTTCAACACGTTTCGATACGTTATATATTAAATATATATGCCAAAATAAATAAATAATAATAAAAGACCATAGAATTAATTTATACTAAAAATATTAATCCAACATTTGTTAATATCATTTATTGTTTTAATTTCAGACTTGCGTGTCGGAGCGAAGGGACAGCCTTTTAGCAGAAAACCACTCAGCCCTTTAATCCAGAGCCTAGAGACACTCGAGAGGATGCCGGGATGGAAACGTTTCTAATCTACCCAAGCTGCATTTCTCGAAGGATCCTACCAGGCTGGAGAAGAAGAGAGATTTAGAAAGCCATAGAGGGTTTTTCACAAAGCACACTCTTTACTTCAGGGGACTCTGCCCAAAACGATACAACCACACTGCCTTATATAGGCAAATAAAGGGAGATAAAGACACACAGGGACCAACTCACGGGTCCAGATACAAACAGAGGCACCGGAACTTTCCGGGAGGGAATTATTCGCACACTATGAACAGTAACTGTACTGTGAACAGTACATTCCCTAGCCTAGTGCTACAGTAAAAGTGAACAGTACTTTGCTACAGTGAAAAATGTACGGACTCAACGGTCTCGTCCGTCTCGTGCATTGTAGCTACATACTGAGTCGTCATCTGAACTGTCTTCTAGGAGATGTGCTTCATACTTCGGGCGGAGTGCCTCAAGGTCTTGTGGAGAAAGGATTTGATTCAGCCTTTGGGATGAGGATGCTTCATGAGCCCAATGGGATGCTTCTTCTGCTGCCCAGTCTGTGTTTTCGTTGGTAGTGTTGTCAGGAAGACTTGGCTGAGGCCAGTTTGAGGGCTGTGCATAGTAGGATAGGTCCATATGCTGAGATGAAGACGAGGGTCCCTGTTCGTAGGGATCCTGGGACAGAGGACCTCCAAAGCGTGTATAGGGGTCTTGAGTAGACTGGACAATGTCTTCTTCGCTTGTCATCTCATGCTCTTGGGACGATGTAGCTTGTCTGAACTGATCAAGTGCTTCCTTGGCCTCTGGTGCTAGGTCATAATGATCCCACGTAGTGGGTGCATTATTCCAGACATCTTCAGGAATAGTCTTGTTTTCTTGGCATAGGATTCTCTGGAGTTCTCGATATTCGTTTTCACAGAACCTGACAGATCTTGGATAAGATTTGTGAATCCGAGCTTCTCGGCTGTTCAAGTGGGGTTTATAGGATGTGGTTCCTATTTCAAGTGGCCTATCCAAGATACTACCATTATTTCTGCAAAAATTCCATGGACGACGGAAGAACAGGATAGTATGAACTTCAGGATTTGGCGTCATGGTTCGTAGTTCTCTTTCCAAGTCTTGTTTCCAGCAAGTGGGATGATAGAACCAGTTTAGAAAATCTAAAAGATTCCTATCACATTCTTTTTCGATGTTTCTCCCGAGCATGAATATCCTGGTGAGATTGGCAATGAATCTTCTGGTGGGGATTTCAATGGCTATCAAGTACTTATTGGTTAAGTACCATAACAGCGTTTTGAGCTGATCGGGAAAATCATCTTCCTTCCAGATGAGAGGATGAATGAAAGGATAATTTAGATTTAACCCAAAAGGATAAAGAATCGAACCTCCATTAAATCTGAAAAGGTTTGTGTGGGATTGCCACATGAGGTTCTCAGAGGTTCTCGTTAGATTGTCATTCGGATTTCTTTGGATAATTTCCTAAGGAAATTTCCAACTTGTCAAGTCTTTGATCTTCTCAATTTTGTACTTGACACCATGATTGAGCATATGAAATGCAGGTCTCTTGATGTACATGTTGATTTCGGCTGGTGCTTTGGGTCTTGACAAAAAATCAGCAAGTACATTCTTTTTTCCAGGAATATGTTGGGTTTCAAAAGAGTATTTTGAAAACCATTCAGCCCATCGAAGCAATTGAGGGTTTGGAATCTGCTTTTGTTTAAACTTGGTCATCTGAGGAAAAGATGCCATGTCTAGTTCAACCAGGAAGTGATGGCCGATGAGATGAAATTCAAACTTTTTGATTCCATATTTAACTGCCAAGATTTCTTTAAAAGTGGAGTGGTAATGCATTTCAGCTTGAGAAAATTTTCCACTTTTATAAGCACAAGGGTGTTTCTTACCATCAATTTCTTCAAATAGGACGGCTGCCCAGTATTCATCACTGGCGTCAGTCTGAAGAATTCTTTTACCCGTCGATGGTATTTGCAATGGTGGGAGATTCTGCATAATCTCCTTAAGCTCAAAGAATCGCGCTTGATCGGGTCTTTCCCCAAGGTGGGGAATTCTTTTTCAGCATGGACTGCAAAGGAATCAGAAGCTTTGCAATGTTTGGGACAAAAACTCTGAGATAATTGATTATCCCAAGAAATTGCTGAACTTGTTTTTTTGTGAAGTCCTTTTCAGGAAACTTCAATAATTCTTGTGCTATGTGTGGCCCTGGATAGTATGTACCCTTGTTGAGGTGCATACCAAGAAATTCAATTTCTGTCTAGGCGATATTCATTTTCCTTTGAGATAGCATAATGCCATGCCTTTTCACGATTTCTGCAAATTTCTCAAGGAGTTGGCAATGGCTCTGTTCATCAGGGCTGTAGAGCAGGATATCGTCGATATACACTGCTGCAGTTGACAGAATGGGTTGGAAAATACGGCACATGGCCTTTTGGAAAAGGGATGGGGCAACCTTTAAGCCAAAAGGAAGGACTTTCCACTGAAAATGCTGGTTTGGGATACAGAATCCTGTTTTGGCTCTGTCTTCCGGATGAATGCCTAATTGCCAAAATCCGGCTTTGAGGTCGAATTTGGAGTAGATGTGGGCCTTGGTTAGGCCACTAAAAAGAGAGTCTCTGGATGGTAAGGGGAACTTGTCATCTTGGAGAAAAAGATTGAGGGGTTGGTAATTGATTACCAGTCTCATTTTCCCTCTATTTTGCTCAGCACGCTTATTGACATAAAAGGCTTCACAAGCCCATTGAGAGTCAGAAACTTCAATAAGGCCTTGTTGCAATAACTCTGAGCATTCTCTTTGAGCTAAAGCCAAGTGTTCGGCTTCATTCCCGCATGACTCACCTTTGTTGGGTTGATGTCTTCATTTTTCTTGAAGGGGAGGCGAACAAAGAATTCTGGATTTTCCCATAAAGGATGAGAACATTTTTGAGCAAATTCGAGTGGGATTCGAGCATGATTCTAACGGTTTTGCATGATTGGATCTAACGAGACTCATCTGGATGGAAAAGAGTCTCGAATATCAACAAACTCGGAGAAATGATTTTTATACCTCGGAAAGAATGATACGGAGTTGAGGGATTTGAGTCATAATGTCCCACCCAATTAGCAAATCTTTATTGGGGAGGTTTGATCCAAAGATTTTTGCCTTTATGGAGCACTCGGGAAAAAGCGGACGAATCGAAGTAGTTCGACGTTTGTGGAAAAAGTATCTCCGAAGCGGAGTTGAAGTATCGGATATGAGGAGTCCAATATTCTTCAGCGGAACTTTAGTGTCGGGAATGGAGGAACTTGCTCCGAGTATCAATGAGGGCAATAACATTGATAGGTTTGGCAAACTTTGAAGTGAAGATTTTTACGGGGAAGTGGGGACAGTGAGTTTGACTTGAGAATATGTCAGGATTTGGTTCGAATGTGTGGGAGATATGTGAAAAATATCTTGATTCGATTCATCGACTCGATTTCTAGGTGGAAGTTTGGTAGAAGGGAATAACACAAAGAGTCTGTTCTGTTGGCTCTTCATCAGCAGAAAATAATGATTCAATATCATCATTTTCAACAAGAAAGGACACTTTGCCAAAAATTGTCCCCAGGCGAAAAAATGTGAGGATCTTCTCAGCACTGGATTCACCTATCAAGCGCATGGAATGGATAATATCAAAAACGAAACCCAGGCTCTGATACCATAACAGATCCAGAAATTCTTGAAGCACCCATTTCTCTTGCTCCTTCTCCTTCTTCTTCGTCAGCTCTCTCAGAATTTCGTGTTTCAAACGCTTCTAAGATAGACTATCTCTATGAAGTCTCTCTTAGCGATGAAACCAAGATCTCCGAAACTCAGCTTCCTCTTATGAACCCTTATTCAGCTTTCGCTAAACCCACCTCATCATTTTCACCTATCCGCTCCATTCGACAACTTATCCATCAGACCCGAAGCAAGTAAAGGAGTATGTTCGGTCCTCCAAGTTCGACCAAAGCATCCCATCCACTTACTGCGAAAAGGAGTACTTTGTTACTCTCCAAATCCCTCGAATTTCCCGAGACAATGGGTCCAACGGGGCTATTCTCATGTTCACTATGGAGCTGTTCGTCTTGCTCTCACCTTCCATGGTCGTAAAGGCTTGCCAGTAGTGGCCAGAATCGCGTTGTTAGATACCAGGTTTTTACAATACCCGCATGCTTGCATCGGTACTGTTCAAACCACTCTGAATGCTGGAACAGTCTTTGTAACCCTGTATCCAAACTTCAACATCGCTCTCTCAGACCCCCAACTTCTTTCCTTTATGAAAGTTCAAGTACAGCTCACTTGGAGCCCCCAAACCGCTGAATCAGCTGCAACCTTGCATTACCGGATGGTTTATCGAGTGCAGAATCATGCTCTCGACCTCAACTTCAACAATGGTAATGAAGACGCATTGTTCATCTCCATGCGAGAATGATCGGGCATCCGCATCCATGTTCCCCGTCGATTCCAAAGGATACGTTGGCCAAGCTCCTTCCAGAGACTTGGATTACCAACTATGAAAAGCTACACCAGCATAACAAGCCGTTCCAGTCTACGGACTCAGAGTTCGTAAGGAAAAAAGATGGAACTGTTTCCATCAAATTTGGCAAAGAAAAGGAAGAAAGTCCTTCTATCTTCCAAACTCTCTTCATGATTGAACCTTGTGTTCCAGAATCCATCTCTGAACCAGACCCAAAAAAGCATGTCCGACACTTTGATGGTGATGGACATCCTGTTCATTACTATAAAGACAAGCATGGTCATTGTTTTTGGGATCCTTTTTGCCAATGTTCCTACTGTATAAATTCTCCCGACGAGGTAGACCCACATGCCAGATCTCCGCCTCGACGGAAAAAGTCCAAGGATAAGATATACCAAAGGTACTTAGACGGAGATACCTCCGTAGATACTCTTGGTGAGTGTGGTAAATACCAGTTCATGGTATCTTATGCACCACCTCCACCACCAGAGTTTAGTACCACATCCCAAGCTCCACCTTCTCCTCCCCAGAAAAGGCAAGCTCTCTCCCCATTCTATAAGCCAATCCTCAAATGGGCTAAGAAACACTCTTACCCCCTCGAAGTCCCAGCAGAAACACCACCCACTTCTTCCATTGCCATGTTCCAAGATACCGACTTTCCTCCTCTTGTCAAGGAAAGTTCTAAACTCTCGTTCCCCTACCGAAGAGTTTATTGATCCACATGGCAGGTACCGCCATGTTCCCAAAATACCTACCCCCACCGATGTGGACGAACATGGAAGGCGAAGAAAACCCCGCCGCCGAAGCCGTTCTAAAGCGGCAATCGAGACTTTGTTGGCACAAAACAATGCCTTTAAGACTATTGATTCCAAAATCGGAAATGTGCAACAAGATCTCCGAAGATATGATGAAAGTACCAAGAAGATACTTTCGAGTTCCAAAAAGGCTTCAAGCCTTGGAATCATGACAACGGACTTGGGTACCACTATCTTGAAAGTCCAAAACCAGAAATAGACAAACTCAAGAAGCAAATTCAACTTCTTGAAGAAGGAAGGTTTAGACCTTTCGATCCATTGGCACCTCTGTTCAAACCGGGTATGTATCCCCAACACCTCAAGTGTCTATTTTTGCCAATATCCCAGAAGATCCTTCTAGAAGAGAAACAGATTTGCGAAGTCGTCTCAAAGCCTTGAAGAAGGAAAAGGGAAAAGAAAAGACACCACCTACGAGAATCAAGCTCAATTGTTATAAGAGAAAGGCCGGACCGGATGATGTTATCAAATCCATTAGAATCCTTTCGAAGGATCCGGGTAAGCAAGAAATTGACCCCATTAACCAACAGCCCGAGCCTCGATCCTGTCCCAAAAAGCGGTCTGTTTTTCGAACAAACTTCCTCCTCTTCATCGATTCGGTATCTACTTATTCCTCTTCATCCTTTTTAGATCAACCAGTTGATTCTCCCCTTCTCGTTCCACCAAACTCACAAATATTCATGGCTGATACTTTTTCGGATTACGATATGCAATCAAACTATTCGATCCGAATTGGGACAGACAAGTAATCCCACCAGAAACAATCCAACCAAACATGTATCCATGGCATCCAAACAATTCTTCTCCATTGATGATATTCCCTATTCAAAATGGCCACACGAGACTTGAAGAATTTCATACTTGGTTGAGTACACAGTCCATCACCAACCATGATATGAATGATGTCCTTTTCAATTTTGTTACAAGGTTCACAGGAGCCTTAAATTTTGGTGGCAATCACTTACGAAACAGGACCAAGCTTACGTTCTTGTTATCACCCTAGTTTCTATCATGCTCTTAATTTTCTATACCATGTTTTTGTGGGAACACCGGAGATCTCAAAGAACTCAAAAGGAGGGAATTCTTTGAAAGAAGATGCTGCTCCCTTCAGAAAAAGCATCTTGATAAGCATTACCGATTAATGCTTCAACTCTTTTACCAGATTGGCGCAGATCCAAACCTAAAGCATGTCTTCCTCACTTCCATTCCAACAGAGCTCACCTAAATGGTGGAAAGATCTTTCTTTGGAAAGCAAAGAAGGATACAAGATGTTCCCTTGGGAGAAATCCAGCAAGAAATCCATCTATGCCTGGAAGAGTTATGCTTAAAGCGCCGAATGGTCAGAACATACATCACAAATGACAAGCGTCTTGAATCAGCCTGTTCCCATCAAAAGTTAAAAATCAAATGTTCCAAACAAGATTGTGATGGTACTTGCGGCCATTATTCCCGGAAGAATAAGCACTACAAGAAGTACTCGATTAAAAAATCCAAGCATGGCTCCAAGCATTTCCGGAAAAAGAAGAAATGGAGATACCTACGCAAAAGAAAAGATCACACAGGCCATAAGAAGTCAAGCCGTTGCTACATTTGCAACAAGAAAGGACACTTTGCCAAAAATTGTCCCCAGGCGAAAAAAGGCCAGAATCATCTGATCGAAAGTGAAACAGGTATTTCTCTTGAAAATGATGATATTGAATCCTTATTTTCTGCTGATGAAGAGCCAACAGAACAGACTCTTTGTGTTATTCCCTTCTACCAAACTTCCAGTGAAATCGAGTCTGATGAATCAGAATCTGAAGATATTTTTCACATATCTCCCACATCATTCGAACCAAATCCTGACATATTCTCAAGTCAAACTCACTTGTCCCCACTTCCCCGTAAAAATCTTCACTTCAAAGTTTGCCAAACCTATCAATGTTATTGCCCTCATTGATACCGGAGCAAGTTCCTCCATTCTCGGACACTAAAGTTCCGCTGAAGAATATTGGACTCCTCATATCCGATACTTCAACTCCGCTTACGGAGATACTTTTTCCACAAACGTCGAACTACTTGATTCTTGTCCAGTTTTTCCTGAGTGCTCCATAAAGGCAAAAATCTTTGGATCAAACCTCCCCAATAAAGATTTGCTAATTGGGTGGGACATTATGACTCAAATCCCTCAACTCCGTATCATTCCTGGAAAGGGTCTGAGGTATAAAAATCATTTCTCTGAGTTTGTTGATATTCAGAGACTCTTTTCCATCCAGATGAGTCTGTTAGATCCAATCATGCAAAAACTGTTAGAATCATGCTCAGAATCCCACTCAGAATTTGCTCAAAAATGTTCTCATCCTTTATGGGAAAATCCAGAATTCTTTGTTCGCCTCCCCTTCAAGAAAAATGAAGACATCAACCCAACAAAGGTGAGTCATGCGGGAATGAAGCCGTAACACTTGGCTTTAGCTCAAAGAGAATGCTCGAGTTATTGCAACAAGGCCTTATTGAAGTTTCTGACTCTCAATGGGCTTGTGAAGCCTTTTATGTCAATAAGCGTGCTGAGCAAAATAGAGGGAAAATGAGACTGGTAATCAATTACCAACCCCTCAATCTTTTTCTCCAAGATGACAAGTTCCCCTTACCATCAAGAGACTCTCTTTTTAGTGGCCTAACCAAGGCCCACATCTACTCCAAATTCGACCTCAAAGCCGGATTTTGGCAATTAGGCATTCATCCGGAAGACAGAGCCAAAACAGGATTCTGTATCCCAAACCAGCATTTTCAGTGGAAAGTCCTTCCTTTTGGCTTAAAGGTTGCCCCATCCCTTTTCCAAAAGGCCATGTGCCGTATTTTCCAACCCATTTCATCAACCGCAACGGCGGTGTATATCGACGATATCCGCTCTGACCACGATGAACAGAGCCATTGCCAACTCCTTGAGAAATTTGCGAAATCGTGAAAAGGCATGGCATTATGCTATCTCAAAGGAAAATGAATATCGCCAGACGTAAATTGAATTTCTTGGTATGCACCTCAACAAGGGTACATACTATCCGGGGCCACACATAGCACAAGAATTATTGAAGTTTCTGAAAAGGACTTCACAAAAAAACAAGTTCAGCAATTTCTTGGGATAATCAATTATCTCGAGTTTTTGTCCCAAACATTGCAAAGCTTCGATTCCTGCGGTCCATGCTGAAAAAGAATTCCCCACCTTGGGGAAAGACCCAGACTGAAGCAGTTGCTGAGCTTAAGGAGATTATGCAGAATCTCCCACCATTGCAAATACCATCGACGGGTAAAAGAATTCTTCAGACTGACGCCAGTGATGAATACTGGGCAGCCGTCCTATTTGAAGAAATTGATGGTAAGAAACACCCTTGTGCTTATAAAAGTGGAAAATTTTCTCAAGCTGAAATGCATTACCACTCCACTTTTAAAGAAATCTTGGCAGTTAAATATGGAATCAAAAAGTTTGAATTTCATCTCATCGGCCATCACTTCTTGGTTGAACTAGACATGGCATCTTTTCCTCAGATGACCAAGTTTAAACAAAAGCAGATTCCAAACCCTCAATTGCTTCGATGGGCTGAATGGTTTTCAAAATACTCTTTTGAAACCCAACATATTCCTGGAAAAAAGAATGTACTTGCTGATTTTTTGTCAAGACCCAAAGCACCAGCCGAAATCAACATGTACATCAAGAGACCTGCATTCCATATGCTCAATCATGGTGTCAAGTACAAAATTGAGAAGATCAAAGATTTGACAAGTTGGAAATTTCCCGAGGAAATTATCCAAAGCAAATCCGAATGAATGATCTAAGCGAGAACCCGGAGAACCTCATGTGGCAATCCCACACAGACCTTTTCAGATTTAATGGAGGTTCGATTCTTTATCCTTTTGGGTTAAATCTAAATTATCCTTTCATTCATCCTCTCATCTGGAAGGAAGATGATTTTCCCGATCAGCTCAAAACGCTGTTATGGTACTTAACCAATAAGTATTTGATAGCCATCGAAATCCCCACCAGAAGATTCATTGCCAATCTCACCAGGATATTCATGCTCGGGAGAAACATCAAAAAAGAATGTGATAGGAATCTTTTAGATTTTCTAAACTGGTTCTATCATCCCACTTGTTGGAAACAAGACTTGGAAAGAGAACTGCGGACCATGACGCCAAATCCTGAAGTTCATACTATCCTGTTCTTCCGTCGTCCATGGAATTTTTGCAGAAATAATGGTAGTATCTTGGATAGGCCACTTGAAATAGGAACCACGTCCTATAAACCCCACTTGAACAGCCGAGAAGCTCGGATTCACAAATCTTATCCAAGATCTGTCAGATTCTGTGAAAACGAATATCGAGAACTCCAGAGAATCCTATGCCAAGAAAACAAGACTATTCCTGAAGATGTCTGGAATAATGCACCCACTACGTGGGATCATTATGACCTAGCACCAGAGGCCAAGGAAGCACTTGATCAGTTCAGACAAGCTACATCGTCCCAAGAGCATGAGATGACAAGCGAAGAAGACATTGTCCGTCTACTCAAGACCCCTATACACGCTTTGGAGGTCCTCGTCCCGGGATCCCTACGAACGGGGACCCTCGTCTTCATCTCAAAGATATGGACCATCCTACTATACACGGCCCTCAACCGGCCTCAACCAAGTCTTCCGACAACACTACCAACGAAAACACAGATCGGGCAGCGAAGAAGCATCCCATTGGGCTCATGAAGCATCCTCATCCCAAAGGCTGAATCAAATCCTTTCTCCACAAGACCTTGAGGCACTCCAGCAGAAGTATGAAGCACATCTCCTAGAAGAAAGTTCGGATGACGACTCGCATGTAGCTACAATGCACGAGACGGACGAGACCGTTGAGTCCGTACATTTTTCACCGTAGCAAAGTCTTGTTCACTTTACCGTAGCACTAGGCTAGGGAATGTACCTTGTTCACAGTACAGTTACTGTTCATAGTGTGCGAATAATTCCCTCCCGGAAAGTTCCGGTGCCTCTGTTTGTATCTGGACCCGTGAGTTGGTCCCTGTGTGTCTTTATCTCCCTTTATTTGCCTATATAAGGCAGTGTGGTTGTATCGTTTTGGGCAGAGTCCCCTGAAGTAAAGAGTGTGCTTTGTGAAAAACCCTCTATGGCTTTCTAAATCTCTCTTCTTCTCCAGCCTGGTAGGATCCTTCGAGAAATGCAGCTTGGGTAGATTAGAAACGTTTCCATCCTGGCATCCTCTGAGTGTCTCTAGGCTCTGGATTAAAGGGCTGAGTGGTTTTCTGCTAAAAGGCTGTCCCTGAAGGGCTTGAACAGGAGTTGTTCGCCCAATGTGGGATGCATACCTGCAGGAAATTTACTCTCCTTCCCTGATCCTAAGTCTAGGTCCATTTATGGTATCAGAGCAACATGTCAGATTTTCCGACATTTGTTGATTGCGTGTTGGAGCGAATTAGACACGTGTTAGAGTGTCGAACACGACACGAAAGTTTCTGGAGAGTGTCAGTACTTCTTAACTTAGGGCTTTACTCTCCATTTGTCACCGGTATAATTTGGGGTTTTTCGTGATATTTATCTAATTTAAAGAAAATTAATATATGTTAATTTTGTCACAAATGTACAAATATTGGGATTTTGATGGTAAAAAAACTACTTTGGATACATCTATCGTAGAAATTTGAGGTTTTTTATGGCCAAAAAAATTAGTTTGCGGTGAATTTGTTGTAAATGTACTAATATAAGATCCTGTGATATTAACTTATTAACCATGGTAACTTTGGAAGACCAAATAAATTGGGCAGAACGTAAAAAAAAAAAAAAAAGCACCAAATGACGACGCCTTTCGCTCAAGACGCGCGCACTCGCCGGGCTACGGAGCGCGGAGGAGAGATGGCGGATTCGCAGAGCAACCGCGCGGCGGTTCAGGCCACCAACGACGACGCCTCCGCCAGTAAACTGTACGCTCCTCCTCTCTTTTCTCTCTCTCTCCAATTTCCTCTGCAACCGCAGCTGTTACCGATCGAGTAGGATCTTCGATGTTCGGAACGGAAATCGACGGTGTTCTCTCGGTCTCCTTTCGTTCGGAGCTCTAATGCAAAGAAAGAATGAGTTGAAATAGATGGGATTCGTCGATGGCTGTGCCGGGATCGGTTGAGATGAAATGGGCAGGGGGCAAATTTCGTTTTTTCTTTTTTTCTTCCCCTTCGATGACCCTTTTTGGTGCCCCCGTGGGGGGGACGTTGGCGGGTCGCCGCTGTCGTTGGCGATGGCGTGGGCTGAGGTTTTTCGCGAGCGAGACGTTCGGCGTTGCTCATTCGCTTGTGTGGAATGATTGGGAGGCTGTGTGTGTTGGTGAGGAATGCGCTTTCTTTTGATGATTCGATGGGTGATTCGGTCGTCCTATGAGGGTTTTGTCGAATTATTCTCGAGGGATTTTAATACTAAGTATCGCCAATGTAATATATTCTTTCATGGGCAGCCTCGAAACTTTGACGTATATCAAATTTGTAATTTTTCGAATACTTTGGTTGACACTGAGGATTTTGTACTTGTTGTCCATTCGCAGCGGGAAATCGTGCAAACCATTGAATTGAACCCCTAACCAAACCAATCTGCTTTACATGGTTCGGTTCGGTTCGAGAGGGCTTTTTAGAAATGCTGCTCGCGAACTAAAGCGACCCATTCTAAGCAGTTTGATTTGGTTTTGATTTTGTTGTAGACATAACCTTTTTTGTCGTTTCTCTCTTTAATTTTAGACCTGACACTAGTCCTGATTATCTTACCATATACATCTATGATGCTCCTTTTTATTTCTTGCTATAAATCTTGTAAATGTTTTTGGGATTAGTTGTATTGTCCCTTTTGAGTTGTTACACTTGAGATCATATTTGATGGAAGAACCCAATTAAAATAGGTTTTTTAATTGTTTTGTTGGAGGATCTTTAATGCTTACTTGTCAACCAGCTGGATAAACTTGACATGTCGATGTTTTATAGTGTTCTTGCTTGTTATTCATACTTGGAGAGCATGTGGCGAATCAGCTTTAACTAGCTAAAGAAAACAATAGAAGAGCATCGTTTGGTTCAGTTTGGAGCCGAACTGAACTGCAAAATTTGGTTTGGTCTGGTTCCAAACTTCAATTTTGTTTGGCAATTTCATTTTTTTGAACCGTATTAATGTGTTTTGGTTTGATTTGGACTCGAAACCAAATCAAATTACGCTGTCTCAACCCTAATATTACAGAGCTTTGATGAGGGACTTTGATGTGGCTGACCAATAGTTAGTGTACACTGTTCAACTTCTGACAAATTTATTATGAAATGGTTTGTTTTAGTTTTGTCCCTTAATTTAAGTCTGGGATGAATTATCATTTAATGGTCATGTTATCCAATGTCAAGTAATATGTTGATTATCACCGTTGTTAAGTTAAATAGTTGTCTAGTTAGCATGATGTATCACTTCACCATTCAGTGACAAAGGGGTGAGCCTTTACATAAAAAAAAAAAGTATGATATTATTAAAGAAATAGAATTATTGGGAGGGCCTAAAGAATAGCTGTTCAGAAAAAGATTGGCTACAACTTTAAAATGCAGAAGAATTTGGACATTATTCCCCTTCCAATGTCTTGATTACAAGAATGATGTGTTTTTGTGGAAAATATGGAAAGACTCAACCCCTGACCAATGAAGTGTTCTTGGCTCTGACAACCTACATAGGGCTATCGTGAAATCTTTTTTTCTACCCTGGATGGAGATTAACATAAATTTGATGTCTATAATACCTGAATGGAATCTCTTGCTCTCTCCAAATTTTTGTAGTGCTACCTGTTATTCTATAATATGATTGACCTTGGTGCCCCCCCCCCCCCCAAAAAAAAATAAATAAATAAATAAAGAAAAGAAAAAGAAAAGAAAAATGGTAATTGGTTCTAATTGTCATCACAGCTCTATGGCTGGAGTAAAAGATATTCTGAGAAATTTCATGTTTTCTTGGGGCTTGTGTTGCAGGTCATGTGTGAAAAAGGGGTACATGCAGGATGATTATATACATTTATTTGTTAGGAAGCCTGTGAGAAGATCCCCCATAATAAATCGAGGTAAGAGATATGCAGAATTGATATGTACATGTAGAAGCTGCTTCTGTGTCTTTAAATAACTGGCTCCTAAGTGCCTTCTGATCTTATAATCTTATAGATGGGCTTAACCCACCGTTAACTTTTCAATGTTTTCAGGTTATTTTGCTCGATGGGCTGCCTTAAGAAAGCTTCTATACCAGTTTCTTGATTGTGAAAGACATACTGAAGAAAAAGGAACTAAGAAACAGATATTATCGCTTGGAGCTGGCTTTGATACAATGTACTTTCAATTGCAGGTACTTGAGTTAACGTTGGTTTTAATCAATATTATGACTCAAAATCTCTTGGGCTGATGTCTATTCCCTCATAAATGGGCATTTTTTGTTGTGCTTTATATTTTGAGGGTGGGGGTGAATTGCTAAAATTGGCTATTAATGTCTGACTGTCTTGCATTTTGAAAGTAATTGAGATTGAGAAGTATGTGGGCAAAGAGTTATTCTTTTCCTTTTCTGTAGATCATTTGTGTTTCTAGTTGGTCTTGTTTGTTGTTTAGAAAAAAATTTGTTCTGAATTATTAAGTTGTGATGCCATGAACTTTCTTTTGACAGGATGAGGGTAAAGCACCAGATTTGTACGTGGAATTGGATTTCAAGGAGGTAAAATTTGGAGACCTCAAATCATGCTTCGAATTTAAATGTGCTTGTAGCTCTTTGGTGCAAGGGCTAAACTATTTGTTGACTTATGTCAAGGTTTTCACAGCAGCAGCAGATCTGATTTGAGAGGACTATGCTTAGCATATGAGATAGAATTACTCTATGTTTTTCTTTTTTCTTTTTTTCCATTTTTTTTTCCAAACTACTTGATTTGTGCTACCACTAACAGCATTAGGTTCTTCTCTACAATTAAGAGATTTTCATGATTTAATGTAAGAGAGAAAGGATTAAAATAACGTTATACTTCTCAGGTCACTAGTAAGAAGGCTGCCATTATTGAGACCTATGGCCAGTTGAGGGAGAAAATTGGGACAACGGCATATATATCACGAGGTACTTTAGTAGTTTTTGCTTGTTGGAGAAAACTTAATTATTGGTTTCCAACAGATCATATTGTCAATAGCACTGGTTTACTATATGATTTGAGACTTAAGAAATGTGGTCTTGCCTGGTCTAAAGTACAATTGCAGATGATCAAGGTTTAGTTGGTTATGGAGGGAAGACGTTGTACTTCATGTATATCATGTTTACAGACTAAAGCTTTCTTCTACCCTCTTTACTGGAAGCTTCATGCTATAGATAATGGTTCTTACTTATGCTAAGAGACATTATTTTTCCTTAAAGCTGCACCTTCTGGATACTGTTACAGAGTTAATTTGGTCCATAATTAACTCAGAAGCAGGTCAAGAAGGGGAGAGAAAGGAGTTTATAGATGCTCTCATGTTTTAGGTCCTTTGCCAATTTGACCCTGATGGAAAGCACTTGATCTGGTTGAACTGATAAAATTCTTCTAATTAGAGTTGACCCTGAGCAAATCAACTTTCTGGGAATCATTTTGATATCTTTTTTTTTTTTTTTTTGGTCATGCATTTTGATATCTTTCAGGGCATCATTTGGTCATTTTGATATCTGACTGGCTGCATTTTAGGTGCTTTTGAGTCACAATATGCCTGATAGAATATTCCTTTGTTGCGATTTCTTTTATGTTCTTTTATTTTAGTATGTAAAGTTGATTACTTACTGGCTGTATTTGTTGGCTAAGTGATGCACCACAGATTGATCAGTTATACAGATATTGTGCCAAACTAAGTATTAGTAGTCTGCCCTTTCTTTTATTCAAAATAGCTTTTGGAATTTATATGTCATAATTTATGAACTGGAGTGAGTAACTACGCATCTCACCAATTTTATAAGGCCAAAATGACTAAATTACCACTAGAAGGGAGATTACTTTAGATCAGTAGCTGGTGTAAAAACTTTTATCTCTGGGTGTCTTTGGCTAAACTTCTGTTATGGATTGGTGTCTTTCCAGGAGATGGCCCCACCTTTTTCTCAATGACACATGAGGTTCTCCTTTAAGATACATGGAAGTAAAAGACACCACAGATAGATTAGTTATACAGATATTGGTTCTCTTTGTTGCGATTTCTTATAATTTTTTTGATTTTAGTATGTAAAGTTGACTACATACTGCTACATTTGTTGGCTAAGTAATGCACCACAGATTGATCCGTTATATGGATATTGTGCTGAATTAGGTACTAGTAATCTGCCTCTTTGATTTAAAGTAGCTTTTGGAATCTATATGTCTTACTTTATGAACTGGAGCAAGTAAGTAGGTGTCGTCCCATTTTACGGCTAAAAGGACTAATATACCTCTAGAAGAGAGATTGCTTTAGATTGGTAGCTGGTGTAAAACCTTTACTTCTGCATGTCTTGGGCTAAACTTCTGTTATGGGTTGGTGTCTTTTCCGGGATATATCCCCACATTTTTCTTAATGACACATGAAGTACTACTTTTACCATTTTCTTACAAGAGTCAGTTTCAGAGCAGAACCTGTATACATAATTAGTCGATAGAACAATTGCTATCTGATTTCCATCAGGCCTAGATATCAACCTTTCTAGGCACCCTTCATAGTCTACACCCATCAAATTAATGAAGTCCTTCTCTATGCATGTGGCACAAGATCTTGTGAAAGTAGATGGTTGATTCCTTGCGTTATGGAGAGGAAGTCCATAACAAAAATTCTTTGTGTGACATTTAGTGCCCTTGTGCTGACTAGTCATGCCATTAACTTCATATATCGACCATGTTTTAGTTTTGATATTCGATGCTTCAATTAAATGCTAGTTTGTGTGGATTCTAAGTTCTTGCTAGGACTCTATATATACCTATCCATATGAGGAATGCAGAATCTTCTTTCATGGTTCTAGCACATTGTCATTACTATCCATTGTATCAGTGTTCCTCTTATGTTCAGATGCATGAATTTGTCTAAATTTTATTGTGTTAATTATTTTGTTCTTTTTGGTTGTTTTAATAATTTTAAGCTTGCTTTAACTTTTGTAGAAAAGGGAGAAGTAATTAGTGAACATTACAAGCTTCTTCCAGTTGACTTGCGTGACATACCAAAGTTGGACGACATTATTTCATTGGCTAATATTGATCCAAGGTATGCATGTGAGGTCCTGATCACAATAGTCTGCTTCTTTATAGTTGATGACATTGGTCATTTGCATTCCCTTTATGCTTCACTAAAATTGATTTGTGATATTACTAGCAGTGGCTCTTTTTCATTTCTTCAAATGTGCCGCTGTCTGATGATTGTGTTTGTCAGAAGTATATGATGTTCTACTATTCTCTGCAGACCCCTACTTCTTGCCTTTGGCTTAAGTTGCATGCTTATTCAAGGAGTTTTGAGCTATTTGAATCTGATGTTGTTGTCAGCCTGCCGACCTTTATAATTGCAGAATGTGTCTTGATATACTTGGCTCCAGAGTCAAGCCAGTCTATTGTTGGTTGGACTTCAAAAACATTTTCAATAGCAATTTTCTTCTTATATGAGCAGGTTTGCTACCTTTTCTTCCCTCATTTCAGCCTTCGTTAGTTTATTGTTGTTTTTGGCGTTTAAGTTTCATCAGTTGATATGGGAAACTTTTTGTCTTTATTAACAGTATGAATTTTTCAATGTATCATTTTACTGGTGATTTGACAGATCCATCCAGATGATGCTTTTGGGCTGCAAATGATCAGAAATTTAGAGGTCATCTCTTAGAGCCTTTGCTTTTAGAGGCCAGATAAATCATCAAGTTGTATTGCAATTATATTACCTTGTCTTGGAACTGAACGATAAACAGGAAAATCTCTGACCCTTGACATTTCCATTTACATGAATACATTTGCTGGAAGTGATCTTCTAAATAACCTCAGATATGTGTATATGGGCTAAAAAGTTGGATGACTGGGATTGATAAAATTACCAAGTAGTGTAATACCAGCAATTGTTGGATAGCTGTGTGCGGCTGATGATGACGTGAATAAGAATAACATAACGTTGTTCAAGTGGGGCATTTTTGGACATGGTCAATAGACAAAAGGAGTAGGTGCATGTGCAAGCAACTATCGAACTTGTATCAATAGCTGGAATTATTAGTGCCTTTAGAGTTGTAGCTAGATGGCTATCTGCTAGATGGAACTGTCTGTCAATTATTTTTGAATGATACATAAGATTTCATTAAGAAGTACCAACGGGCACCGACATGGTCAAACGTTAACCTAGTCAAATAGTCAAATTCAATGCCAAGACATATTTATAGTTGATGATGCTTGCAAGATTATGTCAGCTTAGTTTTGGTCCTTTTATCATGTAAAATTATGCTTGACATGAGAAGGGAGCTGGTCTCTGTTATTTTGTTATGTGCCAACTCACTGTCTCGTTTTAGATTTTCTGAAGTCTTCTCATCTTAGTCATTTCCACTGTTTTTTGACTTCCGTTTAAGAGTGGAATGCTAGACTTTGTGATGGATAGTCATAGAGAAGTACCATAACAAGGATTTATGTTGACTTTAATTTTTATAAAGATGGTACTGTTTCTTGAAGATGCAGTATTCTGTCAATCTTATGAAGAACTATTGTAAAGCGGTTTAAATATCGAGAAGCTGCCTGCATATTGGTGATGTTAGATTTGCTTTTGACATTAAACAGAGTCGTGGCTGTGCTCTTCTGGGAATACACGCTACTCCAACGTTATCAGCAAAAGAAAATCTCTTTATTGACCTCGGTTGGCAGGTATATTTTATTTGTTTTTCAGATTCTTAGGAACTTAATTCATTGCCTTTTTGTGGCCTCTGGTGAACAATAATCTTAACTCATAAAAGTTTATCTCAACATCTTTTCAGTTTAAAATTGTTCTCCTGATCGTGTTACATTTATGTGCAGTGAGGCATAGGTAAACTTGTCTATTTTGAAGTATGCAGTGATAATAACGACATCAAAACATGCCTTGCATGAGATCATTCTGTTGGTTGGAGTGTGTGTTTGTTTTTTAAACTATTGCAAACCATTTCCTTTAGACATCATCTTTTCCAGGACTAAGAGTAATTAACTTTTCAATGTTCAAAATCTTCTTTTATCAAGTTTTGCTGTTGGCTTCTTTTGCTATGATTTCTTGAATCAGAGTTCCTCTATACTGGACTTATAAAGCATAGCAAGATGTTAAAGTAAATCTTCATACAAGGAATGAAACTGAAACCAGAAGAGCCCTTGCTGACGGTGTATCATGAAGGGAAAAATTTGAGTATCTTCATATGTTATTCCCAGAGAAGAAATGTTGACAATCATTTGCTTGAGAATCCTTGGGCACCTATCAAACCTGCCAAGGCAGAAAACAGATTGGTTCCACTGACTAATAAATGTAAAATTAGAATAATCAAACTCATTTGAATCTTGTACTGAACTCATAATGACTTTGCAATTAGAAAGTTGGCTAAGTGATGATTATTATTTGAGGATGCAAAATCTAGTGTTAGTTTTCCTTTCAAAAAAGTGTATTAGTTGCTTGAATAATTCAATTAGAAGTGATGAAGTTGGAGCAGAGATAACTCAATCTTCAGGGTTTACAAAACTGAGAGAATCAGAATGGGTAAAAAAGCAGTAATCAATATGAAAAAAAACTGCTTACAATAAAGTTGGTGAAACTTACAAGCTACTTTCTCCTGATCCTTCTAGTTGATTCTTTTGTTACAAGCCATTTTCTCCTGATGATTTACCAAATTTTTTTAGTATATTACAATTTTGTAGCTAGAGATGAAACTTACTTTAAGCCTCACTTCATATATTATTTTCTGAGTTCTTTTTTTCCCCCTCTGTAATAGGCTTACTATATTCCCTTTTTGGTGCATAATAACAGATCACTAATTATTTCTCTTTTAATTTCATCATAAATCCTTGTAGAGGGCCACTGCGTGGGATATGCTCAAGGTGTACAGCAGTTTTATTGAAGCTCAAGAGAGGCGCAGGTTTGTGGCCCGTTATTCAGGAAAATCGCCTGCTTTCACATTTTACCAATGGCTATATTCTCGAAAAGCACAGGCACTTCCTTTCCGTGCAACAAACTCAGAATATGTGATAGAAAATAAAGTGCTTAGGCTAATTTAAGCCTAGGAATTTTCCTTGAGTGGTAATACTACTGGGTGTCAGTCTGGCAATTCTGGATAAAGTTCCTTCTGCTTCTGTTTCCATTTGGAGATCAATACTTAAAGAAAGAGCAATTGCGAGATATTGTCTGATTGGTTGGATGACAAAGACAAATAGCAAGCTTGGATGAATCTAATGGGTAGAATTTAGTGCCTCTTGCTAGTAGCTTGGAGGGATGTTGAATTAGTATTTTTCATTTTCTAAAGCTTATTCTTTGTAATGATGATAGATTGCTGCCTCATATGGTTAACCATGTCTGTACACCAGGAACTGCTTTTCATTTAGATTGTCTGTATAAGCAATTCTTTCTGAACTAATATTTGGAAACTTGGTAGATATCTATTTGTGTTTCCCGAAATATGGTCACCTATGAAGTGTGTACTCTTGTGAATTATGCTGTTGAGTTACGTGTTAGCAATGTTGCCAAGCTCAACTTTGCCTCTGCATGCATTGAAAATTAGCACTTTGTTATGAATGTTTCTCATATTTTGGTAGTTTGACTTCGATTTTTGATATAATCTAGTGATACAAATACTCACTTATGATTGGGGGACTCGTGATTGAGTAGCTACAAATCAACTTTATGCATGGTGTTGTGTCCTCGTTTAGAATGTATTGTTCTTGTGACAAATCATGATTACTCCAGACAGTTTAAGATATTGAAATATTGAAACAGGGATATAATGGGTGAACTTTCTGCTTTTGCACGCCATGCCTTTGCATACTGATGTGGCATTTTAGTGGTGCAGAAAGTTTCATCTCTTTGAAGGACTTTTGTTTGGTTTGCCTTGAGGCCCCATCTTTGTCATCACCGGACCACTTTTGAGAGATTCTGAAGCGCTTTATTCTTTTAAGGATTAAGATTACACTTTGATTCTTTCACCATATGAGGCACTTTTTCCTCTTCGTTTTGATGTGTGAAGCTTTTTAATTCTTTCTATCTGTTACTCTTGGGTGACTTCACCTTCTGGTTCTCTGATTACTAGGATTGAGCGACTGGAAATATTTGATGAATTTGAAGAATGGCACATGATGCAGGCAAGTCAGTTTCTCATTCTTATTTTGGGAAAAGGGTCTATTTGGAAATTATCCTAAATTGTGAGCACTTAAGTATAGTTTGTAGGGCATTGCCCAAAATATGGTCAACTAGCAACTAATATTTTAAAGGGCTAAGGAAGTCATGAACTTGTTATTTTGTTGAGGGCGCCACTTTTGTTGTGTGAAAACTCAGTGATTGCATAAACTAGTGTTGCCTGTTTTTAGCAGACTCGAAGTTTGGTCATGGAAAACTGTACTCATGGAGAATCTTTACTTTCAACCTGATACTGCAGCCCATCTTCATGAATTTTTTTTTTTTTTTTTTTTTTTCACTTTAGATTTGAGGTCCATGTTTTAACTTGCATCTTTGGAGGATATGGGAAAATATCTTTGATTCTGTGTTAGATTTCATGTATTTACAAATTTTCTTGACCTTCTGATTTTCAGGAGCACTATTGCGTGGCTTATGCAATCAATGACTCAATGGTACGTATGTATATATTGCTAGTATTTTTCTTTTTTCATGTGATGATCTGGCAAAATTTAAATATCCTCTTTGCTAAGAGCTAATACTTGCGAGACTTAAAAGGAGGCTCGGAAAGAAGACATCGTTCATATACTTTCAGGCATTAAGTTTGGCTTTTGAAAAGGTGCTTTGGTTCATGGAAGGTGTTTGCTAACACCTCACGAGCCAGAACACTCCAAAGCTCACTTTTTTGGAAGCACCTTATAGGTGATTTTGCAGCCAAGGCCTTTGAGTTATATAAGAACCTAAGCTTATATTAACTAAAATAACTATTATTTAAGAGACTTTCTCAGTAATTTGGTGATTGTGTGACACAGAGAAACCATAAGGTTCCAAATACCTTTAAAAGTTGTATTCACAAGACAACATACTACATCAAAAGCTACCGTTGGGAGCTATATCACTACCAAACGATACATATCTCAAATTGGGTTGATTTTAAAATGTTTTACCACTTTATAAGGCATTATCAGAGGTTGGTGAAATTGCCTTGTGTCATATTCAGGTGTAGGTTTAGTAAATCTGGCAATGTGGTCATGACTCAAATAATGATGTCCTTCCAATAATTGTAAAAGATTTCCATCAGCTTTTAGTTTGCAGTGAGTGGTCTGACTCAATCTGCCCCAGTACAGACAACGTGACATTAGCATTAATGCTTATAGAACTTGGAAGCATGCAACAATCGTTCAAAACTAAACTCGAGGGTCAGAATGATTTTGGGTAACACCTGTTAGTCTGTGTTCAATGGCCTTCCTTTTCTTTGAACATTAGCCTCAGTCCTGCATATACCTATCAAATGGAACAGAATCTCACATACTTTGTTTCGGTTGCTGTTCGTGATCCGCAGGGACTGTTCGGAGACTTTGGTTTTCCTAAAGAGAGAGACCAGCAGCCGTGAATTCACACGGTTTGCAGCGTATCTAGCCGAGGTGGCGACATGTGCGCGAAAACGGCATGGTGGTTCGATGTGTCTACAAGGTGCCTGCCGCTTACTTAGCTATTTTGACGAGTTGGTGTGTATGTGGATGCGTCTTCTCAGCTCATTTCGTTTTGGTTTGACTTTAAGCAAAGACAGATGCTTCTCTCTCTCTCTCTCTGTGCCTCTGCTAGCTGTTTGGCAACAGAAAACGTGGGGGGGTCCCATAGACGCGTCCCTGAATTTATTTGTCCCGATTCCTATGTGGGGTCTTGAGTATATTTCCGGATCTATTCCTGAGGCGCATCTACACTTATCCTAATGCTTGGCTTCTTTCTTTCTTTCTTTCTTTCTTTCTTTGCTGTTTACGATGCCACTTTCTCCCTTTGCTCTTCTTTTCTAGGAGATGGTGGGAAAATCTTGAATGTTGCTATTGTCAGCAATGCTGCACTTTTGTTAATTCAGGCTCTCGGAAGCTTTCGGTGCTTTGCACCATCAAATACGAGCGTAACGACATCGTGTAGCGATCTGGTTACCGAATTCCGGAGAGCCTATTCATGACATGTTACGGATTCGAATTCTGCTTGGCACATTCCAATTTTCTTCCTGGACCAAGTTAATGCGAAACCTTTACGTGTAATACGAGCTAATTTTTCATTAACTTTCATATTTCTCGATTCGATAGCTACAAAATTTTAGAAACAAAATCAGATTATCAAAAACCCCATTCGGCTCTTATGTTGATTCTACCAAGAATGGTGGCAGTCAGCTCAAATCTGGACCACATGAAATGCGCCATGGGGTACTTCGTCCAAAGTACTTTTGTGACTTTTTGGCCCACTGAAAGGCACTAGGAGCCCCTTTGGAAAAGGAATCGAATTTTCATTTTTCCGTGAATTTTCTCCTTTTTTATTTATTTATGTTTTTGGGGCCCAAATGTAGATCGTCTTTTGGATAATCTGCAATCTGAATTGCTTCTCCCTTTTTCGCTTATGTATGCAATAAAGGGTTCCGATTCCATATGACATGTCTCCAGATTGACCTGACTCGGCATGCTTAAAGACATATTTGAATTCAACTTTCGTTGCGATTGTTTAAATGATTTCCCAAGTTGAATACGACCTAATGAGACGAGCTAGTGACGGTGGAATATTTATATGGAGATGAGTACCTGCTAAGATTGCGCAGGTACCATTAGAATAATAAAGCTCTGCATGAACAAGACGCTTCCAGCCTTTTGAACCGCGTCGATTCGCTCTGCGTCTTTTCCTTTAAGCAATTGTCTAGGCAAAAAGAAGGCAGATCTTTGCTGGTTCACGTCTCGAAAGCCCAATCTGACCATGACTTTAGGATCTATGGAATTCGTAATCAACGAAGGAAGATGAGAGAATTCGTGGGGCCATAAAAAGTTGGGGAGAGCACAGGACACAGCACACTAGAAAAAGGCAAGCCACCATGACTGGCTGGCTGGCTGAGCGAAGAAAAAGGGAGCAGGAATATGCCCTTCTTTGCACTAATTATTCGCTTAGAGTTTCGGTATGTGGAAAGACGTGAACAGGACCGCCTTTTGAAATGCTTGGATTTTTTTCGATAAATAAATTTTAAAAAAAGGCGACAGGTGTCGTAAAAGTTTAATTTAAGTCATAATTACGTAATAAGTGTAATGAATTCATTATCGTAATCTCCACCAACTTACGAGAGCAGCAATAATGTCCAAGACATGGACTCCTGGCACCTGCTCCGTTTTTCTTCCAGCGTTGGTGCGTCAGGTCTACAGCTACCACCTAAAGTTTCACTGAACGTACTAATGCCCCCGGCTCAAGTACTACTAAATCCAAATCAGGTTAGTGGAAGATAATTCGGGGTTTTAGGTTCCTTTTGCTAAAGTTGGGCTCCTTCTTTTATTTATCTAGTTATTTATTTATTTATTTATTTATTAAGGTATGCAAGCAATTTCCCTCTAACTTATAAACAAAATCACCACAACCATCAAAAAGGAGTTCCCCTAATTGCCCAAATCAGAAATTACACTTGAGTTAATGCCTACATTTCTCGCTGAAAATCAGTCATTAGAAAATTATCGAAAGCACATCTATTTCCTCCCTGTTCAAGTGTAAATATTTTAATGATTATCTTTGATGTTGAGTCTATTGAAATTTAAAGTAGAAAGGTTTTGTTGAGTGTTTCTTCTAATGGTCATCACTTGTGCGTTTGCTCAAATTGCTATCTTTTAAGAGCTTAACTCAGTGGAACTGGTCGGACCGCAGCATACGGTGCTTTCATTTCTGTTATAAATGATTTTGAGTATTCATCGAATTTTTCTGTCCTTTCTTTTTTTTCTTTTTGGTGTGCCACTTTCGATGGGTCAATTTTTGTGCACAAAATGTGCTGCCTAGGGTTTACTTTACTTTTGTCACCCCAATTTGTGTACATCTAGCTTCTTTTGGTTTTTGAAATTTGACGTGAAAGTCTTGTTAGTGTCAACATTCAATCAAATGCCAGCCTGTGAAAGTCGATAGTATGAGCTGTTACTTTGGGTGAACATAAGTGTGAAAAGTATTAAATTCCACAATTTGCAAGTAATAGGCATCTAGTTTTGAAAGCCAAAAATACAGTAAGCTGTAAAAAGCAGAGCCGCATCAAGCAGACCTCATGGCCACGTCTAAAATCAGGTCAAATGCAGGTTATACCTTGCGCGTTAGAGATTCCCAGAAAATTACTTGGTACGTTTCATGGAAAATGTATTTTGTTAAAAATATCTTCAAAAGAACATATTTTCCAGGAATTTTACATTTGGTTGTACCTTGCAAACATTAGAGAAGTCATTTCCGACGTTTGTTGTAGGATGATTATTAAACACAAATTTAAGAAAGACTCTCTAGTACAATCCTAAATTAAGGATTTGGTCACCAAGGACTATGGCCGGGGCACCGTGATCTCATGGCTAGTCTTGTGTGGATGCCGGATTCTGTGTTTGATCTCAAGGGATTCAAGTTTAATCTAGAGGATTTGGGGCTCATCCGTAGGAGACCTAGGCGCCTTCACTAAGGACTAAGGCATATATTGTGGTCTTAGGCCCACACTATGGTCCCAATGTTTGGAGAACAAGTCGCGAGAGCTGAGTAATCTAGCATGCGCACCAAGAATGCGACATTCTCTTTGGAGACCAAGGTTTGGGCACCAGGTCCCTGGCTAGAGCTTGAGGGACTCGAGCCAAATGTGGGGGTTCCAAGACTAAGTGTAAGGGTTTAGCTGTATTTGGAAAAATGAATTTTGATTTTCAAACGAAGACATTTTGCTAAATTTAAGCATAGTGGGCTATGAAAAGACTTTTCATTGACTCACTTTTCTAATCGATCCAAATGCCAATGTGGAAAAAACTTTTGATAATAAATTTTTTGAAAATAAACTAACCCTTACTACCTTTCTGCAATGGGAAAGAATGGTAGTGGAAGGGGCGATTTGCTTGGCAACCCTCTTGGCCATCACCATAGGAGTTCCACACCAGGAGTAATTTTAAAATACTGCTGCTCATTTTGAGCGAACTCTTCGTCACTACCTCATTATGGTGCTAGATAGGAATAGGGTTGGGATTATTCTTGGTCGTGGCAGAGTAGAACCTAGGTCGCAAACAAACTAAGACCTACATCCTTGATGTGGAATAGCGATTTTGAGGTTTTCAATTTGTAACTAAGAAGGTTCCAAATTACGTAGGAGTAAATTATATCAGACTAGCCAACTACTTTGATGGCATTGTTATTTGTTATTTAAATTCAATTGTATTGTTATGTCACAATCTCAAAAGGGTATAGATGAGTCATGTGAAAGGTTCCTTTTTAGGGTCAAAAGTGAGAATCTAATCCCACTTAGGAAAGACTCGCTGTGGTTAAAGAACGGTCCTATGGACCAGGGTTGAGCACTTTGATTTTTAGCAGCACCAAATGTAAACAAATGACATAATGAAATTACTCATTGCAATATCGCGAACGATTATGAGATGAGTATAGTACTTCATGAACTCAAAATTTATCAATTTGCCATGAGTTTTCTTGCACATCTTTTAGCTTTGGTGTTCTTGCATGCCAAAAAGATCCTGTTTACTAGTAAGATATCTTTTCACAAAATACGTATATGTCACACAACCTCAGTTAGTGATACTAGGGTTTTGCCATTCAATTTGCTGGAGTTCTTGATGCAGCTTTCTAATATACACAGGGGAAAAAAAAAGGAGAAGATCTATTCCATCGAGTATTCATTTCCTGATCTTTTTCTTAGTGGAAAGTATGATTGATGAGGTTAAATACGGTTGAATAATTTTCTTTACACAAGTTATACATTTGCATGGTATGTGTCTTCGTCAACCTATTGTATGCTCCTTTGCAATAGTTCTCGTGTACACAGAAATTTCCTTAATAACTATTCACTTAATATAGGTCCACAAATTATATTTGGTAGAGTCCATCATGGTCATGAATCATTAATTGAATCCAACAATAACACTCAAAATGAGATGGATATATGGATCATGCACACGGTTCTACATAAATTTAGTATCAAATGGTCTCCTACTTCAGTTTTTTGTTGGATTCCATTTACATTTTTACGGTTGAAGAGGTGAATAGTTTTGTGTAGACGGACTTTTGTCTTTACTTTTTGCTTAGTCAAAAACTTTCGGTTCACACACTGACTTTTTTTAAAAAAACTTGAAATGCAAAAATTTCATGGAATGTACACATTATTTGAATCTTGAATAACATTTTAGATTTTGATGGGATAAACTAATGTGAACACTACATCAAAACCAAGTTCTTACTGATTAGCGTGAAAGATTCGAGGCGTAGAGACCGATTTTGGAAATAAAAGATCGTGCCCGTTTTGGATGCATGTGAGCTCAACTCTTGTGCATTTTGGATAAAACCGGACCTAAGTGGGTCTCACCTGATTTAACAAGGACGGTAGTGCAATTAGGCTCACCGCCGTGACCGGAGCACGCAAGTACGTCTCCAGGTTTAGGGTTTTGTGGGAGCTCTTTTCCATTTGGTTTCTTGGTGGTTGGAAAAGGCAACCACACGTTTTGATGATTCACATGAAACTTCTTTGGTTTACATAGCGCATTCTTGCCTTTTCCGTTTCATCGTTTTTTCCAAGGGTGGGGCTCGATTGGATGGATGGTGGGCAATTGCGGATGGGGTGCCAAAAAGGCTACGCCTCTCTCATCTTGTCTCTTTCTCTTAGGCACTTTTATAATAATTGAGAGGGAAGAGCTCTTCGAACGTTGTCAAAAATTCTATGATTTCTTTTATCTCGAACCAGCAAGTCCTTAAAAAAACTTTATCTCAATTCCTGTCCGCACATTGGAATCATTTGGATGTAAAATAATAAGAGGGTATTCCCTCCTCCTAGGGAAAAAAAAGATATAAAGAAAATTAGGGATATGAAACATCTGGGTACTGATATGTATATCAAATAGATAGGCCACAGAGGCTCTCGTAGGAGCACAAACTCCCTTCATCTTGTCTATAATTTCTTTTATCTCTCAAATGCAATCCTTGATGGTCTAATCTCGAATGGTACAGCATTAGTCTAAACTTTTCTTCATGAACTGGATTTGAGGGTCTTAATGACCCAATCTCAATCTGACGGGATTACATAGTTGTCAAAGAAGCTTTGATGTTTTAAGAACTTTGCGGCAGCAATTTCGTGAATTTTCAGTATCTTGGTCCGTTCCCTTGAATCTGACCGTTTTCCATCCAAAATCTTGAATTTAAGCAAAAATCCAATCCATTCCAGATGTGATTGGGATGTATGTCAATATCAACTTAAGTTAGGTGATTGACTAATTTTCTTCACCGCATTCTTTTTAGTTAGTCATTTAACCATACACGACAAGCTGTCCTGTTTCGACTGCTTCAACCGCATGTCAAACTCGCACGGATGAAACGCACATATTCTAGCAGCATCATACAATTTGCTAGCTAGTAGGATTGAATTTGATGGCATTTAATCATAGACGAAAACTTCTCACCATCTACAAATGCCCAATTGAGACGTATTCACTTTTACTCTGATTCTTACTTGAAATTATCCACTCACGACCCTTCCACCACGATACCTGATTAAAGCCGACAACCTGATCAGGTCGATTTCAGAGAATTTATGATGAAATTTCCCTGCGAATGGACTATCTTTTTCTAAACGAGGACGGATTTCAACACTGTCGTGGACAAATTTGGTCCAATATTGATCTCAGCATACAATAATTTATAACTTTTCAAAGCGTGAATAGCACGAAAAATGGAGGGAGATTGAGTGGAAGTCGAAGTCATTTAGTCAATTGTATTTTGCATAGTACATAGATCATGACGTGAAACAGGAACCGTGACAAATAATGGAGGAGACCATATGAATTGACCAGTTTAATAATAGAAGACATGAATTCTTCTTCTTCTTTTTAAATCGAGGGTTAACTTATTCGACATGAGCATCTATCGATGAGAACGAACGCGACCACAGCACAATCTAACCCTAAAGTCTCACGAAAAATCCAAATGCTTTATATCTTTTCACATCTTTTCCTTTACTTTATAACTTGAGCCCCACAATTATATCTTTCTCATTGGAGCTTCCACTTTGAAGTTTCTCTCGTTTATCCTCCATTCACTATATTCTTCTTCATGGTTTTACCAAATGGATCCAAGAAATTATTGCAACATTTACTCTTAGGAGTTCACTTATCCATAGCTACTTCCATAATTGCATCACCAAAATGTTCATATGTAGTAGACTTATTGTCATACAATAGCACAATGCAATCTGCCACAAAGAGAGAAATAGACACAGGGGATTTACTTGGTTTGGTTTATTGTTCAAATCTATGTCCATGAAGAGAGCAACAACTGTGAATTCGGTATGAACAAAGATATTACAAGTTTGAGGGAGAAATTTCTGGTTAATTTAAATGAATTGAGAAAAAGAAGAAGCTGAATTACAATCTTTGGATTCACATTATTAAATAGGAACATGAATTTGCAGTTCATGATGCATAGTACAAATAATTTGGAGGAGTCTAATTGAAGCTTTTCTTCTCCTCTTAAGGCATAGTAAGAGGCCAAATAAAGCTGGTTCTATGCTGCTGTACCACAAAGGGTAAGCTACAATGGTCCTATCATTCGGACATGGATTCTTCTATTTCTCTAGCTAGACAACAAAGAAAAGAAACATAAAAGAGAAAAGGGCACGGTCCCTTCTAGATAAAGAGGCTAAAAAATTAATTGAAAAAAAAAAAGCCCTCAAAAGGAGCATTTATCCTGAATTGCATGAAGAATCAGATACCCAAACGCCGAAACTGAGCAAAAAACTCTTAAAAATGGTGAAAGTCTGCAACAGGGGATATATTAACTTTTCGACTCAATCAATTCTCGTGGATAGATGCTAACCGACCCACATCGAGTAATGCTCGATCTGTCCCCACCCCAAACAATTAGTAAGGCTCACTCCATGTGGAAAGTATGGTTTCGAGATTAACAAGAGTGGGAGACACGATTATTCGAATACAAGATCCGTTACATCCAAACCAAGTATTGAACAATTCAGCTAATCTCTTATGGAAATGGATGAAGCAAATTTTGTAGACATTGATAATGACACCAAACCCCAATGTAATAAGCAACAAATAAAAATATTCGATGGATCAACGAAACTCATCAACATATGTTATCATATGGTATGAATTTATAAAATTAGAACATTCGATTGCTAAGTGATAACCACGCCAACACACCACGTCTCGCGTGGTTTAACTTTAAAATAAATCTTCCTTGCTGAAAATTAGGGTTGCTAGTTCCCACTTAGGCAGGAATAGGCATGTTTCCATGTCTAAAGCCAGCACTTTCATTAATCACCGTTGCAACTTTATTCTCTCTAAGGAAATGGAATATGCATGATGTGGATGGCTTTGGACCTTTTTTGAATTCCTTTATGCTCGCTTTTTTTTTCCCAAATTCAATCAAAAGCTCCACAGTTGATTTCCTCCCATGGCTGCATTTCTTCGGTGCAAATGGAGGGGGACATTCCAATAAAGAGGACAAAAAAGAGGGTAGAAAAAGTATCATAATTCCTTTTGTGGTTGCTATTATAATTATAAATTAAGTATACATCATCGGAGCTATTTAATTACCATTGTAGTATTCGAGAGAGGGTGCTTAAATCGTAGGCAACGACACTGCCTATCGACCAATAATTGACTGCACATGTTGTTTATGCAAAGCAAAGAAAGCAACAATGAATTGAAGAAGTGGATGCAAGAATGATCGAGTATTGCATTTGTTTTTTTTTAATCACAATGCAATGATATCAAAAGTGAAATAAGTGAAACAACATCAACAGAAAGAGGATATTGTACAATGAGAAATATTACTGTATAGAAAATATGAAATAACTTCTATAATATTTTTAAAATAATTTAGAATTTTGAACAAGATGAGGTCGCGAGAGAGTTACTAGGCGAAAATTTATTCGCTATCCTTGCTCCACATGCTGTGAAGGACAGCATTGGGGTGCCCTAGTCGAGCCAAGGTGGGGTTCAGGGGGTATCGTTGTCCTTGCATCCGACTAGCCTAAAAATTTATTTTGGGATGGACCACAGGCCGGTCAAATCCATAATTAAAAAAAGAGAAATTGACCTGACAAGGTCCTCTCCATTGATTAAGGAGAGTTTACAGAGGTGCTTGCACCGAGGAGTAACTTTGAATCAGTAGAAACCAAAAGATTAGGGACTTAATTAACCTGCACATCTTCCATGCTAGAGTTGGCAAATGCCCACTGATGAAAATCTATAGCAAAACGGAAGCTCTAGCAAGAAAGGTTGATCTATTTAACTTAAATCTTCTTGTTTGTCGAGTGGCACCCAATTAATAATAATTTCACCCCGCACACATGATAACACATCATCGCCTTTTTGACCAGAAGATGTGGAAATAAGTGCCATCGCCATTTTTAATTTAAAGAAAGAAATGCACTTTGAAATGAAAAAATATATAAATATTACCTAGTTATAATTCATGTTGATTAAGCGTATTTGCATAATGATCGCATCAGCCCCACTTTAATGATTTAGATGGACTTGTATACTACACAATTGATTAGCATTTTGAAAATTATATTCACAACGAAACCGTTTGATAATGCGTATTGTGGATGTTATTAATATAAATATAACCAACAAAATGGGTCTATCCATGTAGAAGAGAAGGACCAATGATTTATGGTAATGATTAGCAGATCAAGAATGTGAATAAGGCGGTCAAGAATGCTCATTATTTCACTTTTGAAAGGAAATATAAATTGTTAGTGTTCTTCTTTTGCACACTCAAAAAAATTCACTAGTTGATACTCCATCTATTTTTGAACAGTTCCTTTTTTTCAATTTTAGCTCTAGCACCTAATATGAAAATAGCACCTATTTTTTCAATGTTATCAAATGGGCCCTTATAAACACTTATTTATTGTTCACAACTTCTCAATTTAGCAAAAAAAAAAAAAAAAAGGGTCTATAGTCTACGTAGAGGAGAAGGACCAATGATTTATGGTAATTATTAGCATATCAAGAATGTGAATAAGGAGATCAAGAATGTCAAGAATGCTCATTATTTCACTTTTGAAAGGAAATAAAATTTCGTTAGCGTTCTTCTTTATTCACCAATTGATTCTCCATCTATTTTTTAACAGTTCATTTTTTCATTTTTAACTCTAGCACCTAATATGAAAATAGCACCTATTTTTCAGTGTTATCAAACAGACCCTTATAGATACTTATTTAAAGTTAACAACTTCTCAATTTGTTCGAATGGGCTTTCCAAAATAATGTTAGAAAATCTTTAAAGATTAACTTTAAATTAGCTCAACAATGGAACCACAAATATATGTAGATTGCCACCATCTCTGTATCGAATAAGACTCCATTGATATGATAATGAGCGTGGCTCTAAAGTTACTCTAAGCAGGCGACGTGATTCAAATACAAATTCGACACATTTGAGTCAAAGGCTTGACTACTTGGTCAATTTCTTGGAGGTAGGGCCTTTAATGATCAATTGGTCAATTGGTTAAGACACAAGTATCCTTGTGAACTCGTTAGACATACTTTCTAGAAAAAGATGTTCTAATTCCAAAAAAGCGTTGATTATGCATAGATGTGAGCGGTTCGGGATTCCATATGGAATCTAGAATTTAAAATCCAAAATCTATCCATTGTAATAGGTTCCTTATTTTTAAGAACTTGAAACTTATTTTGTCACAAATTCTAAGGTTAGTTCAAGATAGATTACAAAGTCTATTAAATGCCATTTATATTATTAATTAAATGATTATAGTGAATTATCACATTTAATAACTACCATTTGTTGTTATAATTCACCGACTATAATTTATATTTAGACACAAGAAAAAAAATGAAAAATTAATAAAGTAAAAGTCTCAAACTAGTGGTTCCACATTATATATTCATTATTAAACGCTTTAAAATATCGTAATGTTGTGGGAAGATATAAAAAAAAAAAAAATAAAAACTTGTTCCAAGTTTTAAGTAACAAGTTTCATTTGAAATCAACCAATTGAAATAAGTTTCTTAATTTTTGAAATCTATCCTGTATATATTGAAATATGGAGCCGGACCAGTTCGAATCTTAGCTTTTATTCTCTACCTTGAAATCTTAGTCATTCCTAATTACACATAATATGAGACAAACCACACATCAAGAGTTCTTTATCAATCATGCACAACACTTTGGACAAGACGGTTTTCGACCCGAACGTTTCCTTACCGTGCACGAACAAAAGGTTGCCCCATGGCATGGACCCAACCATCGTCTTGCGTCTTTGCTCCTCTCCCTCATCATCATCATTCCAGTTGATTGGCCTCTTCTCCAGCCTGTTAAACCAAGGCAACTGTTGGGCTCAAAGCCGAGAGAACTGTTCATCAGACAAATAACGAGAGGCAGCAGTCAGACAAGATCTCTTCCCTAACAATCCCACATTAAAAAAAAAAAAAAAAAAAAAACCAAAGTGAAACTCACTCAGTTTCCCAACTACTACCACTTCACACCCTTTCTGGAAACCGCAGATCCAAGCCACAGCAACGATCAAAACCGAAAGGCAGATTTTCTCTCTCTCTCTCTCTCTCTCTCTCTGTGTCGATTTCTCTATGGAAATATTATTATCATATCTTGATCCGATCGACACGGCCCCTTCTCCTTTTCTTTTCCTTTTCTTTTACTGTGACTGTTGTTAACTTTTGCTTGATTTTCAAATTATTTTGTTTCTTGGGTTCTCGTTTCGGACAGCAAGTGTGCCCCACCCCGACCGTCCCGGCAAGAACAAAAAGCAGCCTTTCCCCTTCTTCCCTTCTTCTGCATCATTTCCTCCCCCCTACCACCACCACCACCACCACCGTTTTTCAATCAATCCCATTTATACTTCAATGAGCACCGCGGTGCTGCTGTACATCCGCACGCACGCTCAAGAACCCGGTTTTCTCAAACCCACCGCCCTCGAGAAGGAGCCAAGAACATCGGCATCCAACCTCAGACCTGGTTCTGTTCGTAGAGAGTGAGTGAGCGTGCGTGCGTGTGAGAAAGTGATGATGGGTCAAGAAAGCAAAAGCTCGTACAGCACTCTGATGGGTCATCTCCGTTCTCTCTCTTCTCCTCCTCCTCCTCTCGCTGTCGCAGCCTCACCGTCTCTGCATTTCTCTCTCTAAGCGAGCAAGAGAGAGAGAGAGAGAGAGAAAGAGAGAGAATTTGAGGGGTTACTGGTAGCTCGGGCGCTTGGGGGTTGGTGGGTGTTGAGTGGTTGTGGTCGTGGTGGTGTTCTTTTTCCGGTCGGATGGGTTGCGCGGCGTCCAAGATCGACAACGAGGATGTCGTGCGGCGCTGCAAGGAGCGCCGCCGCCTCATGAAGGAGGCCGTCTACGCCCGCCACCACCTCGCCGGCGCCCACGCCGACTATTGCCGCTCCCTCCGCCTCACCGGCTCCGCCCTCTCCAACTTCGCCGCCAACGAGCCCCTCTCCGTCTCCGACCAGACCCCCGCCGTCTTCGTCCTCCCCCCGCCGCCGCTCCTCCTCCTTCTCCGCCGCGGCCCCGGCCCGGGCCCCCGCCCCGCCCTCGCACCGCCGGGCCCCGTCCGCCTCCCCCTCCGTCCCCGAGCCGCGGGCCCCGCCGCAGCAGCCCCTCCTCCGCCGCGGTCCCCGAGCATCGCCGGCTCCAAGCTCCCTCACATCCTCCCCGCCTCCGCCGCCAAGCGGGATCCTCCCCCGCGCGTCGTCGGCGGCGGCGGCGGCGGCTCCCACCACAACCAACGGCGGCGCAACAGCAAGCCCGTGAGGCTCCCCCACATCCTCTCCGAGTCGAGCCCGAATTCCTCCCCGCGGAGCCTCAAATCCGACTTCACCTCCGGCTTCTTCCCGACCGCCTATCCCGACTCCGCCTACGCGAGCACGCCGTCGCAGGCCTCCTCCGTCTGGAACTGGGAGAATTTCTACCCTCCTTCGCCTCCCGACTCGGACTTCTTCGAACAACGCGCTCGGACCCATAACCAGCGGCAACCGCAGCTCGAGAACGATGGAGGAGAAGGGGACGAGGACGCGTCGGCGTCGGAGTACGACTTCTTCCGCCGCGACGCCCCGAGCAAACTCCGGGACGGCGACGCGGGGTCTAAACCATACGATTTCAAGCGGGCCGCAGCCAGCGTCAACGGCGGCGTGGAGACCGAGAGGGAGGAGGTGCAGTGCAGCGACTGGGGGGACCACTACAGCACCACCAGCTCGTCCGAAGACGAGGAGGAAGGCCATGACGACGACTACGTCGATGGAGCGTCCAGATCCGAGATCGGGACGCGGTCGAACTTCGGGGGATCGATGCGGAGCGGCGTCGTCGACGCGGAGCCCATGATGGTTCCGCCAGCCCGCGGCGAGTTTCGGCAAGTTCGATGATAAGTCGGAAGATATGAGCTACGGGGACCGCGAGATGGTGGAAGAGGAGAATAAGATGGTGGTGAGGCACAAGGATTTGAAGGAGATCGTGGATGCGATCAAGGAGAATTTCGATATGGCGGCTTCAGCCGGCGATCAGGTGTCGGTGATGCTTGAAATCGGGCGTGCCCAGCTCGATCGCAGCTTCAAGCAGCTCAAAAGTGAGCTTCTTTTTTCTTCTCTTTTTTTCATCCGCCTTGAAGAAATTCGAGTTGTTCTGTTTGGATTAGATTCAAAATCAGAACTGGGTTTAGTTAGTGTTCTTGAATTAATTAGATTAGACTCCAGATTGAGGATCCGGGTAGATTCGATCATGTTCTCATTGTGATTGATTGAGATTCTATCCGTCTCTGCTTCTTGTTGTTGGTTGCAGAGACTGTGTATCACTCGACGAGTGTGCTGAGCACATTGAGCTCGAGCTGGACATCGAAGCCGCCATTGGCAGTGAAGTACCAGCTCAACCCTGGCTCACTCACTGAATCAGATGATTCGAAGAGCCTCTGCTCCACTCTGGACAAGCTCTTGGCTTGGGAGAAGAAGCTCTATGAGGAAGTGAAGGTGCCCTCTAACTTTGTTGTTTCTCTCTTTCTCTCTCTTTCTGCTATGTAGTCTGTTAGCTTTGTTCAATTCTAATCGAGTAATGCTAGGCATACTGCTCTAGGTTTGATGTGATGTTACCGATGGGTATTTGAGTAAGTGGAATACGACCAACTTTGATAATAGACCGACACTTCCGTTTAAAACTTAGATTTACTGTCGTTCTTGGCATGCTTGCTGGTAACTCTAATTGTCTGTCCTTAAAAGATCTTTAGAGGAAAAGGGTGGCCCAGAATGACTTGGATTCCCACCAATGCCAATTGCGTTAGTCCACAGCAGTAGTTTGGAATTGTCCTAAGTACCCTTCTGGCTTTGTTGTTATTCTCTTGCACATTCTCTTGAGAGTTGGTCTTTCTCGAGAAAGTGGAGGATGAAAGCTTTGACTTTTTAGTGCATAGAGAGCTTTGCTTTTTCACAATCTTTTGTGGTTCCACTAACATGACCAAAATGCCCTGGGGCCTTTGGCCAACTCTGCTTGGATGAATGACCCACCTTTGGGTGGCACTTGCTCCTGGGGGATTGGGATAAGAATATGCTTGTGGAGGGGCCTGCCTAATCTTATCACTTTTGGGTTCTTTTGTTGGGGGAAGGCACTCCTTGTTTCTTTCCTCCTCTGCATCTAAATCCTTTTGTCATTGTTGAGTTTGAATCCTTTGGGATAGAATGTATAAGATTTTTACTGGCATCAAATTCTTGGCAATGGCGATGTAGTTTGGCATCGTATCATGAATATAGTGGAGATAAGAATGATTTGCTGGCTGCAATGGGCATCTGAAGAGTGATAGTGTAGGAAATGAGGAAATCGAGGAAAAGTTGTTGTGGTCCCAATTGTTAAACAGATGGAAAAAACCACTTCAGATGTGCTTTCAAGTCTGGATTTGTGAAACGATGGTCTTTGGACACTCAGGTGAGAAGATGTGATCTCATAATGAAGATGCGTGTCGAAAGAAGTAGAGAAAATTCTGAGAAGGTGTGGGTAAGACTGTTGTGAAGGATTTGAGCTTCTGGATCTGACTAATATTTAATGGGTTACCCAAGTGTGGTAGTGTAAGTCTGTACGAGGATCTGTGTAGTTGACCCCACTCAGGAGAATAAAATTCGGTTATTGGTGTTTCCTTTATTGTATCTAATGCTTTTTTCACGGATTTACCACTCATTTTTGAAGTTTCAACTGACAAGTGATCAGTGAGGTGTTCAAAACTTTGTTTTATCCGTTTGCACTTGGTTTTCTATTTATAGAAGTAGGTACTACCCCATTCAGAATTCCAAAAAATGTAACTACCTCGTTTCCTTTATTTTTACACCTCAAATAACCAAGAACTAAAACAGAAGAAGAAAAAGATTTGCAAAATTATAAGCCTTGTCCTGCAGTAATTAACTATGCCCTAGAATACTACATTTGTCGAGAAAACGAGTGATCCATTACATCTGTGCTGTCAACTGTATTAATGACCACATTTACATTGTGAAAACACTGTTTTTTCCTCTGCTGAGTTCTAATGCCTTCTCTATATGTTTGGATGGATTTTCCTCTTTCACATGTTTTTTATACTACATGGAATTTTTTTTTTTTTGGGTAAGATAATACTACATGGAAATTTAATTGCTCGTTAAATACCTTTTTATTGAAATAGGCTAGAGAAGGTGAGAAGATAGAGCATGAAAAGAAGTTGTCAGTACTTCAGAGCCAGGAAGGCAAGGGAGAAGATGAAACCAAGGTAGACAAGACCAAGGCCTCATTAAATAAGTTGCAAGCACTAATAGCTGTTACGTCGGAGGCTGTCTCTACAACTTCAAATGCAATTATTGGCCTCAGAGACAGTAGACTTGTCCCGCAGCTTGTTGAACTCTGCCATGGGTGAGTTATTTCCTCTTTTATTAACAGAGGAGGTTTAAACACTCATTTTATTGACTTTTTAAATGTGGTTGGTCATGCATTTTCATATTTAACCCTTGACTGAGTGCTTAAAGTGCTGGAGTCTTCCTGGCTTCTCGTTGCACTGTGAGGTCATTATACTGTTGAATATCATAAACAGGTTTGGTCTATTGTTGAAATAAAATTAATAGCTGTAATCAACTTTAGACAAATTTTGTTTTTGACTTTGAAGATGAATAGATTGTGCTCTTCTTACTGCATTTTTTCTTGTTAGATATGCAAAATAATGTGGGGGAAGCATTACAGTTAATGGCGTAAATCTGCAGACTGGACTGGCTGTTTGCTTTTTGGAGTCATTATGAATGTGCTAGATTTGATCATCAGCATACTGACTTGGTAGGTGGGCTCATTATGAGTGTCTGGTTTCTCTTGCCACTTGCTGAAGCCATGTGGGTCTCATCCTGCATTACAGTTCAATCAGTAGACCATAAATTCACAATATGGCCCCGATTCTGCATCTAAAAAGTAGTCTTATTTCTTTACCGACACAGGCATTTTACTTTTTGTGACTCAGGATTTCTTCTGGTTGTTAGAACAAAAGACATGGATTGTACATGACCCACAATCATGTCTTTACAGAGTGAAGCACTTATATATTTGGACATAGCAAACACAATTTTCTGATCCAGTATATATACCCAAGAGTCTCAAGATTGGAATGTGCTCCATCATGTCAAACAGAATGACACATACCGTTATGGATTAAGATGAGTCTTTACCTGGTAGAAACTAATACTGCTAGGTTTACTAAGACTAATCTACAAAGTTGGTATATTGAGAGATGTGATAGACTCTAATTGGATGTTGGATCCAGTCTGCTTGTTTTAATGCCCATTGGCAGTCTGCGACATTGCTTAATATACCAATTCTGCAAAGCATTATTAATATTCCTAGCATTGCTCATAGAAATTTGACTGTGTATGATTAAGAAATGGCTGCTCTGGGAGCCTCACTGCTTATAAAAAGCTTGGAAAATGTGTTCTCTTAGTCATATTGACCATGGAGTTTTCTTCCATTGGAGTGTGTCCTTGACTAGGTAAGGTGGTTGTTGGTTCATTCCTTGCATCAGCGAGTTTGTTTGGAATGGTAGTTTGGAGCAACCCAACCAGATTGTGTTATTTCCATTCTAAAGTTGAAAGTGTGCTTGATTGCCCACTTGGCAAGTGTATTTTCTGGTTCCAGCTTTTGGCCAATTAACTTCTGCTGGAAATTTCTGTAATCGCGTAATTTGTGTAACAAGTGTAACTTATTATATGAAAGAGGATCTGGACAATCAAAAAAGCGCCTGCTGAATAGTGCCAGTCCTCTATGGAAAGAGAAATGATAGTCAAGAATGAAATCACATCATGAAGTGCTGACTTATTTGAGCATAGCAAATGTCTCTTGTTAACTTCTGGAGTACTCTTTGCATATCTGGATTGTTTTTCAAGCTGGGTAAATTGGTTGCAGAACGGAGGGTGCAAAACATGAAAAGCTAGTTGTTGTTTCAAATGTGGAAATGTTGTTTTGTAAACCTGACATGCGCCATGTAATTGACATACTGAAGCCTACATATTTTCAACTTTTAGGTTGTTATGTGACCCTGTTCTCATCAGTGAAATTATGCCGTAGTCTTTCGAACTACATATCTGCAAACTTTAGAATTATTGACTTGACAGCAAAAGGTCTCTTTCTGGAGACTATATGCTTAATATCCGACACTTGTTCACTGTGCTCATTGCAGGTTCATGTACATGTGGAGGTCAATGAATGAATACCATGAGATTCAGAACAACATTGTGCAGCAAGTCCGGGGCCTTGTGAACCGAGCAAACAAGGGTGAATCTACTTCTGAATTGCATCGGCAGGCAACTCGTGACCTTGAATCAGCTGTTTCTTCATGGCATTCCAGTTTCTGCCGCTTAATTAAGTTCCAGCGTGATTTCATCTGTTCCCTTCATGGCTGGTTCAAACTGACTCTCCTTCCTGTTAACAATGATAACAATGGGACCCAGGAACACTCTGATGTCTATGCCTTCTGCGATGAGTGGAAGAATGCACTAGATCGTGTCCCAGACACTGTTGCTTCTGAAGCTATCAAGAGCTTCGTTACCGTTGTTCACGCAATATCTGTAAAACAAAGTGAAGAATTGAAGGTGAAAAAGAGGACAGAGGTTGCATCAAGAGATCTTGAGAGGAAGGCTTCATCTGTTCGGAGCATAGAGAAGAAATACTACCATTCGTACTCTATGGTTGGTGTAGGGTTCCCTGATCCTGGGTCCGACAATGGCCAGGTGCTGGATGCTCGGGACCCACTGGCCGAGAAGAAACTTGAACTTGCAACCTGCCAAAGGAGGGTAGAGGATGAAATGCTGAGACATTCCAATGCAGTGGAAGTGACGAGGGCAATGACCTTGAACCATCTTCAAACGGGTCTGCCAGGAGTTTTCCAGGCATTAGCCAATTTTTCATCCTTGTTCATGGAGGTCCTTGACACAGTATGTACCCGTTCTTATGCCATCAAATAGACATATGTATACACATTCTTTCGGTCCGGTTTTTTGTTGAAGTGGGAAAGATGAGAGCTGGGTAATTTTGGCGGTTGGCTCTCGCTATTTACATAGAGCTGTATTGCTAATTTGGGAAACTCGTTTATTTGTAAATATTGAATTTTGTGATGGCGTCATTCTTTTTTTTGGATGGGTGGTGGACCACGGGGGGATGCCCCTGTACAGGAAGTTGCTTGGTCCGTTATTGTCCTGCAGTTTTGCAATGGATAAAGAAGCATAATGCTTTTCTCTCCCTTGTTCTCTTGTGAGGTTGTTTCTAGTTCTACAGGCGCGTCATATCTCTACTGTAACATCAAAACTAGGAGTATCTGAAGTTTCATCCTTGTCCTGTTGGAAATTTCCTTGGAATATGCAATGACACTCTTGTACTTCTGTTCTTTCTACTGAAAGGGCTCGCGTGCTCCTTTGCTTGAAATAATTGAGAATCTTTAAGAATGACCATCATATCGGTGAGAGTTGGGTGATCATGTTTGTGGTTGCCGTCACTGCTACAGTTGGATGAAGGAGATTAAAATCTCTGTCGGGTTGAAATGTCGCAAGTATGACATGAATATTAAACTAATCGCTGAAGTTAGTGATGTGTGATTGATGTTTAATGGATTCAGCCAGTTTGGCAACGTGTGTTTTAGGTGATGCACATGGTATCCTCTATGAAAACTTGATTGGAAATGCATTGACGAACGCATTCGAGATGGGTATATTCATGGATAATGTCGATTGTGTGCGTGCGCAAGGAGTCCGAAGAGGATAAAGACAGCAATCAAATTCACCCTCTTTGCAATTGATTTTTTCAGTAATGTTTGTCCCCCATAGTCGCGCGATTAGATGCGTTTAATTTGAGTAATTAGACTATCCAATAAATTTATTTCACACTAAAACTAACGTGTTTTAGTAAGTTGTATCAGTAAAAAAATTTAGGGTTTGTTTGGCAAAAACAATTTATGTTTTGAACAAATGAAAAAAAAAGAATAAAAACGTGTTTGGTAAAAATTTGTGTTCACAACAAAAAAAAATCTATTTTTTTGTTTTTTCGGAATAAATTTAGAATAAAAACAATAAATATTGTTTTCAAGAACAACTTTTTTTTTTTTTTTTCTTCTCTTTCTCTTCTTTTCTTTCCTTTCCTTCTTCTTCTTTTGTGCGAGGTTGGGACTCGTGGTGGCTAGGTGAGCCTTTGGCGAGCTCGCTAGCCCTCGCCTTGGCTTGGCAAGGCTTCCGTGAGCTTGTTAGACCTTGCCTAGCCAATTGCCGGCCGTCGCATGGACCGGTCACAAAGGAAGAAGGAGGAAGGAAAGAAAGAAAAAAAAAAGGAAAAATATAATAAAAATATAAATAAATTAAGAGAAACAACAAAATTATATAATTTTACAAAACACATTTTTATTTTGGGAATAAAAATTTTTGTGGTTATCAAGTGCAATTTTTTACTTAGAAATTATTTTTGAGAATAAAAATAAAAAAATTATTTTTGATTAAAAATTGTTCTCGGGAGCATAATCGTTATCAAATTCTTCTTACTTTAACACTGGTTTAGGAATTCTTCTTACTGGTTAACACTACGGTGAAGGTGCAGAGAGCTTGCGATAGGGATGAATTTTCTGCCGTGACGCCTATGAAGATTGAGCTCGAGAAAATTTCTATGGAAAACGCATTTTCGACTCGGGGCGTCTTAAGATCGCATTGTGCCAGTGACACAGCCACCAACGTCAGCTGTTGACGTGGCGTGTATTTTTAACTCACATCCAATTATAATTTAACAAGCACCCAATGACGTGGAATGGGTTAAACACGTTCGGCGATGGAAGTTTGGTTGGAGTTGCAGCATGCAGTTGCAGCACCTCCCCTTCGCTGGAGCCACCAGTGGAATAGTCGGTGCTGAATCCTGCGCTTCTAAGCTGAGCCACCCCTACTCGCGTCGACGGCGGTTGTGGACAAGTGGCGTGATGCCGGCAAGGCGATGATGGCCATGAAGGAGTGACGCGGGCCTGAGGTGTTCTGCTCAAGCCACCGTCCATGGCCAACCAAAGGCAAAGAGTATGGCTTTTTCCGGCAGATCTGTGGCCTGGCAAAGAACATGGCTATTTCCATGTTGGCCTTCGGTAACCTCGCTCGTCAATTTATTTGCTTTTTCAGTTGCGATGGGTGACTTTAAAATCTAAATAAGAAGTGAACTGGGCTTACTTCCCGTGAAGGTGATTTGTGCTGGTCTCCTTATCAAATTAATGTGATTTGAGGGCAGGTCGAAATCTACAGTGTAACCAAGGTGGCCAGCAACGCTAGCACTTCTGTTTCCGCAGCAGAGGACGCCTGGATGAGTTTAGTTAAACCATCGTACATCTGAAGAAACGGAAGTACAAGGGTTTTTTTATGACACGTCTTGTTGAAACTGTTTTTTCTTGCCTGCATGCATCTTACTGCCTGTGGAGACACCTATCAAAATGGGTCCATGACCCATTTCTTAACCCCCATATATATATATGGGTTGATTATATTCAGCAAATGGATTGTTAATGGATTTAGACCAAACTCTATGAGTCATAAATAAGTTTAATATGGGTATTAAATAGATTCACAATTTATTTAGACCGAAATACCTCTATAGTTCTTCTTCACTCTCTTTTAATTTTGGCTTGCCCACTCAATGCTTTCACCTTAGTTGTGTGAATTTTCTTAAATTAGGTTAAATATGGAAGTATTATAGTAATATTGACTGGGTCGAGTATGGATTGCGTATGTGTTGGGTTAGGTATGAAACTGTTTTTTATTACATGGAAATAAATCAAAATGGGTTAAATAAATTAATATAGGTCGAACAATTTTCAACCCGACCCGACCCGACCCACCTATTTGAGAGGCTTATGGGTGAACCACGGAGATGGCTGAATTTTACAATGCAACGTTATATCATACCTCATCAACCAACAACCGATGGATGACATTGACTGAGAAAAAAAAGTGAACTTGTGTAAAAATTTCAATCGTTGGATGACAATAATGTATGGAAGTAATTCTACTGTAAAATTTCTACTGTAAACAAATAGAATCTAAATAACCTTTTGATTCCAGGTTAGTCCCATAATCCTGCTTCTAACAGGGGCGAACTATCGACCATTTCATGATTTCGACCCGACCCCAAACTATTTTGAGAATTTTCATTCATGTATCCCCCGCAGGATTTCCGGCCCATTTTCCTGGATGGCACAGTTTCGTGCTTGTTTAGGCCAATCTCTTCTTCCTGAGATTTGCATATTCATATATGTATAGTTGGAGAGACTTTTACGGACCTTGAAATACGATATTTGAATAGATGGGGAAGTCATGCTTCTGGAGTACCTGAAAAATCTTTCAGAGGTATGGGTTTAAGCAGATTTATAAAGATTATCGCATGAGATTCACCTGTTTCCAAGCTCAGATTCGAGTCGAACTTTGTCGATGTGCAAGCCACTCGTTTATGGGCCTTCATGCGATGAATTTTCACATATCGAGAATGGCTTCTTCGGTCAAAACACGGATTCAATCGGAAAAAAAGGAATTTATGTACAAAGAGCAATATAGCTTTTTTGATGACAACACTGAATGATTTTCCTGGGCGAAGCATTTGGAACAGTCTATTCTTTAGTCTCTTCTTGGCCAGGATTTGGGAACAAATCATGCGAAATCATGTGCAATTGGGATGGTCGGGGATGAGAATGGCAAGAAATCTGGTAGTAGCAGAGCTGTTGGGTATTTATTTAAAACATAAAAATCGACTGGTTTTCTTCAAACTTTTCGAATTAACTTGGTTGTTTACGTAGTAATCAGTTAAAAGCAATCGCAATAAAGAGGAAAAATAGAGGAAAGTGGGGGTGGAAAATATCGAAAATTTTAAAATTTCCCTCTTGTTCATTCTAATAGAAATTATATCGCCTCCATTTTTCCCTCACTTCTCAAACACGGCATTCTGTTGTAGCCACTTGCGGGAATTGTTGCTTTTTCTACGAACCAAAATCGAAAAGATTTTTTTGATGTCCATACAAGAAATAAATAAATTGGGGAAAAAGGTGAGGTATAACAATTACGTTTTATTAGTTGATAAGAGAAATCAAGCAAAATCAATCGAATGCGGAATCATGCTAAAAAAGAAGGTTAAAAGCATTCCAATTTTTACTTGTTTCATAAAAATAAAAAAAATTCGGAGAATTTCTTCCTTAAAAAATATTATTGTTTGTCTCTTAAAAAATGAATCAATAGAAAATATTTTCATTATTAAAAACAATCTAATCTTAAGCATGTTCATTGATTATGGAAATATATTTTTGATTCATCTTTGTAAATGACACAAGTGACCATTTTTGGATAAATGTTTTAGAAATTATTAATTTTTCACGAAAAAACACATCAAATAATCTCAGGGTCACACCTGCACCCATTTTAAGAGTAAAAGCCTTTGTTCGACATACGTGAATATAGCTGCTTAGCTTTAATCATGTGGATTAATAGACAAAATGATTGGATAATTATCGAGTCACTTGAGATAGCATGTCGTATACGGCGTGCCGAAAAAGAACATTTCAACTCTATTGGACTTGTATAGCTTAGGAAATATGTGAAGCAAAGAAAGAGCGGCAGATGCAATTATGATGGTTGGCAATTCGATAATCATGAATGATTTTGGAAATATATATTTTAAATGTTGTTGTAATCAAAGCCAAAAAGAACACACATATTATACGTAAAAATTAGAAAAAAAGAAGATTATTCGAGTTATATTAGGTTAGGTTTTATTTACATTTAACCATAAAGAAAGATTTCCCAAGTTATCTTATGTCATACTTTATTAAAGTTATATATATACGGTAAAGAGAAATCGGGGAATTTGCATATATTTCATTATATAGAAAAGAGTATATAAAGAGTCTATTTATAGACTGGGTGCACTTCGCACCAGGTGCACCCCATGCATCCTGGTGCATATCCAAATAAATTTATTCCCATCATTGTCACTCAATAGTATTCACTTCGTATGCGCAAGTCTCATCTAAGAAAGCATTTAATTGAGTTTTTTCTATAATAGTTGTGTTTCGACACTAACCGCACTAACCGTGTCGTTTGATTGAGCCTTTTGTAACTGCACTAAAAGCATGTTTTAGTGATGAAAGTCCATTTGGTAGTTAGAAGAGAAGCTCTGGCTATAGTTTTGGTCGCCGGAACAAGGCTCTAACGACCGAACTAAAGTTATTTTTGGTCGCTAGAGGTATGTTTAGGTTCCCAATTTAAGCCCTAATTTCACTGTCTCCCTCTCTGAATTTCTTGCCCAAACTTTATCCGCCACAAACACCTCGGCCCCGCTTGCACTCGTGGCTTTGCCCCTCGGCCCTTTTCCGTCGTCACTGTTGTCAGCCTAAGCGAGCCCAGTCCGTTCCTTTCTGGCAGCTCTCTTATTGAGCAGCACACGGCCAGATTGCGACCTTACGCCGCCCATTGCAGGTGCAGTGACCCCGAGTTGCGTCGCCTCTCGTGGAAGCAATTACGTTGCCCCCGTACATCGGCCTCTTCCTCGGCCATGGCCGAGTGGTCCCTAGTCTTGGCCATGGCCAGGATCTAACTCCTTTTTTGTTTGTTTGTGTTGGAATTCAAGTCGGCGGAAAACGACTTACCTGATTCCGATGCGCAAACAGCAATTAGCCCCTGAACGAACGTTGAATGGCCGAAAAAAAAACTATCTCACGTCGGTCCGGATGCAATCCGAGGAAAGCACTCGATTTCCACGGTGTAAATGCAAATCGTTCTCGTAAAAGTGAAATGGAATGCCTTCGATTTCTTTGATGAAAGGGGAGAGAAAATTAGTGCATATGTTTTTGCCAACCACTCCAACGGTTGTCTTCAAGGCTCTTTTATATGACCACATCACACCCCTTCATTGTAACATATCAAGTCCAAATGGTGCGGTCCAATCGCACCCCATCATGGACGTACTAGCTAAAAGTACAACAGTTTGTTTGTGTGCGTTTTAACTTTTTCGTATTTTTTTACAACAATTGTGTTTTACCCTTTTATTTTTAGGTTTCAGTAGTTCACTTTTGGTTGGTTAATTGCGCAACTTGGAGGCATGGTACGTTTTTCTCATTGACTCGTTGTTTTTATTTCATGATTGGTATATATCAAATGTATATATTTGCTCTAGCTAGCATACATCCAATGTTTCCACTGCACTAGAGTTATGACAACTAAACCATTGCATGTTTGTAAAATCTTTATGTTTAAACCGTAGAGTTCCCATTTGAGAATAGTTTGCGAAACTTGTGTTGGCCATGTTTCTTCTTAAATAAAGATGACTGTACTGACTTTGCGTACTATTCTTGAATTGTCTTCGATGGACAAGTTAGGGAGCCAAAAAGTACCTGCGCCGTTGAGAAGCCATTTCTAGCTCGGAGAACTTAAGAGCAACACCACGCACGACTATATAAAACTTCTATGTTCTTGAATGGGATAGGACCACCACCACCCTCCTCTAGGGACATAAACACGTCAGCGCATGAATTAATTGGGACAAAACGTTGTAATTTTGTCGATGATTATACGCTCTTGCAGGCAAGGATAAGGGTTGGATGTCACCACCCAGCGACCATGCGCTGGTTCATGGAGACTATACATGCACTATTTGGATTTTGATGGTGCTCGGCCTGGTCAATGTCACAATGATTAAATATAATTGTACCCAGTAATGTGTCGCACATTTTTCTCATGCCGCCCAAGATAAAACATGCACAACATGTGCATCATGTACTTGCCCTTTACTTTAATATTTACCATGCATAATTTGTGTGGACGTGCACGAAGATTATAAGCGAATGTCCCTTCCATGTGGGGTTGTCATGAGCTTTTATAATTATAGTGTTTACACGGTCTTCACATGTTATATGAAATGATGTCATCTATGCTCTTCAAATATAATAAATATATCTGTCATTAGTTCCATAGATGAATTTTCATCTCATTCTAAACTAGACTTGAGTTGAAACTGTGATTTATATCTTAGTGGAAGCATGTGAGTTTTTGTTACCGCCGTGACTGTAGCCCAGCACGATAGGACCTTACTTCCAAATAGTTTCCCTTCAAGTGGTCAGATTTCCGAATTTTTAGGAGTCTTGGAATGAATTTTATGGTGACGAGTGTACCGATCTTAGGAGGACCTCTTCGAAGGCTAGTCCGTGGCTCTGTCATGCGTGGTCCAGTGGGGTAATGTGATGGCCGACTTGGTGGGCCCATGATTCACATTCTGTGATGGGACGGTGAAGGTTCTATGATAGTATCCAATGAGAAAATCAGGTTGATCGTCCGTTTTTACCGTTTGTTTTTCAACGGTGATTTCATACGTACGTGACAGTGGGCTTTCTCTTTATGGTAAGAGTCGAAAAGCTTCCGCATGTGCAATCATGACCTGATGGAAGGAAAGTGTGTAAAGTGTGGTCATGTGGAAGGGTACCATGGATGGGACATAGGGTTTATATCTTTAGCTTACCACATATATCTCATTTTGGTCCACTTTCTTGTGTCACCGTCCAAAGGCGTTTTCCACATTTCATTTCTGTTCCCCTCCTCTAACCGCGGATTGGCTGAAAGGCAAGCTTCCACTTTTTCCTTGGGACATCGCAAGTTGGGAAGAAACAAAATAAGGGTCACATAAACCGAGTGCATTGCACCTCCTCGAACAAGAAGGCATTCTTCTTCCCTTTTTCAAAGAGGCGGAAAAGAAGTCGGATGCTATGGCTTCAAAAAGAAGGACGAGATTATGTCGGTGGTCGTCCTTGGTGAAAGAACTTGTCAAGATGACATGCATATTGAGGAAGGTGTTTAGTATATGATAGAAAGAAAGACTCGCATCCATCGATAATATCGATATGAGTTTGAATTGTGTACCCTAATGGGTAATCGTTGCCATGGGGTTTGGTAATTTAAGAAGAAATGGAACCTCCACTTCAGCTTCTCGGCTTCCCGCTTTCCATGGTGATGTTTGACATGCACTTTCTGAAAATAAATGAGCCTTCCTGAATAGGAACTCCTTTTTTTCTTTTAAGGGGGAAGGAATATGCGGCTTGTTTCCATTTATCTTTTCCATAAGTCCCTAATTTTATATGCTCCCTTTATCTCTCTCTATTTTAGAGAAGGCATCTCAATGCAATACCAGCATGATATTATCCACTTTGCCACTTTGGTCCCGGTTATTACACAGACTTCATCTATCAGGACAAAAACATATAATAATGCGATAGAAAAAAGAGACATAGTTAAAATCCGATATTCTCACCCATCTTTGATACTACAATAGGCAACCCCACTTGGACAGTGGCACAATATGTTTGCTTTATTCGCTGGAAAAATACCAAAAAAGTCATAAACATTTTGTATTGGTATCAATTTAGTTCAAAATTTTTCAATTGGACCAATTTAGTCCTAAATCTTTTCATATTGGTACCAATTCAGTTCATTCGACTAATTTAAGTCGGAAATTGATGATGTGGTCACCGGTGGTCTTATGTGGCGCCATGTGGACAATTTTATAATTTTAAAAATTTTTTTCAGATTTTTTAAATTATTATTTTTTCTTCTCTCTTTTTTCTCTTTCTCTCTCTCTCTCTCTCTCTCTCTCTCTCTCTCTCTCTCTCTCTCTCTCTCTCTCTCTTTCCTTTCTCCTTTCCCCTTGGATAGCGAGGCCATCAACTAACTATCACCGACCATAGGTTGGTTGGGGTGAGGGCTGCCATGCCCTCGCTGGCCACTAGTGAGGGCGTGGTGGCCCTCGCTAGCCAAGGGCAAGGGCCTCCACGCCCTCATCAGCCACAAGTGAGGGCACAAAAGCTCACACTCGTGGTGGGCAAGAGTGGTGACGCCTCACGCTCATGGCGGAGGCCACGATGGCCTCGCGCTTGGATTTGGGTGAGGGCCAACACCCTTGTTTCACCTATGGCCAATGGGCGAGGGTTTCGGTGGGGCCCTGATGCCCCGCCTATGGCCGGAGGGTGCGGGGCCCCTTGGCCGACGAAGGCGGGGCCCTATGGCACGACCAAGCTATGGTTGGCAATGGTTTGTTGGCGACCTCGTTGGCCAAGGGGTAGAGAGAAAGGAAAAAAAAAAAAGAAAGAGAGAAAAAAAAAGGAAAAAAAATTATAAAATTTGTCAACGTGACACCACAAAAGATTGCTAGCAACCACATTAGTAATTTTTTGCTTAAATTAGTTAGATTGACTGAATTGGTACAAACATGAAAATATTTAGGACTAAATTGGTCCAATTGAAAAGTTTATAACTGAATTGGTACCAATACAAAAAAGTTTATGACTTTTTGGTACTTTTCCCCTTCATTCGCTGGTCACTCATGCTCGCATGAGTCTTGAACAACCTTTAAATTAGCTAGATATGGATTGTGGACCTAATAGATAAGTCTTAGGCAACCTTTAAATTAGCATGCTGTGTTTTTAATGTACATCCATTAGATGTGTTTTGAGTGATCACACAAGATAGAAATAATTTGAGGTGGATTTATATTTATGAGCAACACCAAAATATAAATCCATTAGATGTGGGACTTGAGATATCACAATATTATATAAAGATACGAAGATATGGGGAAACGAGAAATGTGAGATTTTTGTAATAAATAATGAAGCATAAAAAATCAACGATATGAGCAATCAAAGTGAGATACACGCGCCATCTTGAGATGGGAAGAATCAAGAAAAATCTTCTAATCAACGTGATGCTCGACGAGCCCAAACTATGATGTGTGAAGCAAGAAGCTGTCTTTGGCAATGGGACATCTTTATTGGTCCATGGACGGCGGGTCATATTCGAGCTGTTTCTCTAAATTTGGTGAGAGAATTGAAAGTTCTCGTCTGGTTCGGAGTATGGACTGAGCGTAACAAAGCTCAATTTAAAAAGAAAAAAGGGAAATTTGGGAGTCTTAAATCTATCTAAGGAGTTCCAAAATCGTCAAAACGGAAACATTTGAAATCGTCAAAACGGAAACATTTGAAAGGAGAGAGAAGACACAACGCGGCATCCGCACATTTCAGATGTACTGCAGCGATAGGACTGCTGGCCGTGATTAATCATTGAGGATTTGGGACCGGAGGGAATTCTCGATGGATGGATTGGAGTTCCATTGCAAACATGATCGGGCCAAATAAGATTTGTTCCTGCACAACGTGGGAAGACAACAAAGATGTCATCAAAGCGCATGTCCTGAGGGCGGTGTCTCAAGTCCCATGTAACAAAGTGCTCAATTTAAAAAGGAAAAAAGCGAAATTTATTCAATAAGTCTTAAAGCTATCTAACGATATTAATTTAGTTCCAAAATTTTCAAATTAATCCTAAGTTTTTACATGAGATTCCAATGCAATTCTCCTAGTTAGTTTTTGCAGGACTAGTAAGACTTAGGACAAAATTGACAAAATTAGAAAGTTTAATATTAGAATGGCATCCATATAATAAGTTTAGGATTGATTAGATAATTTTCTCAAGATGAAAATTATATGCATTGAAGATGTATATTTCTAGGTTAGCAATTTTCTTTAGGGCCACAATTTCTAAACTGTTGCATTTTATCGCTCCCTTATAAATAGGTCGATATTATCCGTACGAGAAGAACATAAAGAGTTTATTCCATCGATTAACAAAAGAAAAAAAGAAAAGAGAGGGAAAGAAATGGTCGTTCAGTCACTTTTTTTCTCTCTCTTTGATTGTTCATACTGGTCGCCATTTTCTCCGTGAGCGATGGCTATCGTTTATCTAACTAAGGAGATCTTTAGATTATGGAGTTTTGAAGCTTGGTCGTTGGAGTGGCCATGGCGAGTTTATTGAACCGATGAAGATGAAGCCGAGGGGTGTTTATGAAAAAAATGCTAGGTGACGCAGAAAGATATTTCTGAAATATCTGAATCATGGGCCCCGTTAGACACGTGATTAAGGATACTTTGGGCACTTTTTCGATCTTTAGTTGTCCAAAACACCAACCATGAAAGACCTATATTAATACACAATAAGTTAGTCTCACTTCACTACTAATGAATATATATGTTAAAACGGGCCATAAACACATTTCTTAACTTATATTTGATGGCTTGCATTGTTGTATGGGTTATACTAGTAAATAGGTTATAGATGGGTTTAGAATAATAAAATCCAAAATATTATGAATGTTAAATGGGTTTACAACTTAATTAGATCTTATCCACCTTTATAACTCTTTCTTAGAGTGCGTTTGTTTTACAGAAAACGTAAGGTTTTTGGAAAATGTTTTCAGAGAAACCATTTTTCAAGAAAACGATTAGTATTCCTTTATTTGGTGATACTGTGATTGAAAATATTTTCTGGTGTTTGTATTACATTTGAAAAATGATTGAAGGTGTAGAAGGCGCCAATGAAGAGGAAGAGGAGGGAGCGAAGCCAACGGGAGCACAGGAGGGGCTAGGGTTGGAGGAGGGGGCGGTGATGAAAAGAAGGGGGCGAAGGAGAAGGAGAGAGGAGAGGAGGAGTTAGGGTTTATGTTTGTAGGCAAAAAAAAAAGAAAAGAGAAAATAAAAAAAAAAAAGAAGAAAGAAAAAGAAAAGATATAATAATAACAAATTCAAAATTTTTAATAATAAATTCTTTTTAATAATAAGTTTTTCATCAGGATCTCAAAATATTTTGGAAAATGTTCTCCGGTTTTTTCAAAAGGGAAATCGTTTTCCTGAATTTAAACTTTGGAAGGAAAACATTTTCCATTGACTCATTTTCTTAAATGAACCAAACGCTGGAAAAAGAGAAAAACGTTTTCCCGGAAATTGTTTTTCGCAAAACAAACACATCCCTACCCTCACTTGATTTCATCCTCGCTCACTCCACGCTCTCACATTAGTTTGGTTATGAATTTTCCTATATTGAGTTAAGTAGGGAAATGTTTCATTAATATGGGTTGGGTTGATTTGGTATGTGTTGGGTATGAGTTGGATCGAATGTAGGTTACTAGATTTGTATTATATGGAAATGAGTCAAAATAAGTTAAATGGATCAACTTAAGTCGGACCATATTCAACCTGAACCGATTGAGCCGTTTCATCAATTCATTACATCTTCATAAGTACTTCCACTCCATTTTCAATCTATAGATATAAACACGCCCTGAATTGTATACATTATCGATCTTTTCTACACATTTAGAGAGTATTTAAGCAATGCCTTCTTATTATTCTTTGAGACGATAATCTTAATCGATTGTCCTTTTTGCACAAAACACGCACATACGTAGGTTGAAAGTTTACAGTACCCCGCCAGTCCCAAAAGCACCAATAATCTAAAGCAATTTGAACCATGACATCAAGCGAACTGCTAGCCGAATTTTCCGATATGATATCTCAAAAATGGCGTGGACGACAATGAACCGATGTGACCGCATTATCCAAGGAAGAAGAAAAAACAGGATGCTTGCAAAGCAATGTCCACTATAATTTCATCTCACTCCTAGTCAAAAATATGTTGTTACAAGTCTGTGATTTGTCTGACCTTGTGAAGGGAAATCTTCCTTCATTTCCTCTTTCAACTGTCAAATGAATTTTGGTGATTGTTAAAGAAGGGAGACCCCTTCAGGTTCCGATATTTACACTCACGTCCAACGAAGGTTCTGCGGCTGTCGTCGCCGGTGCATGCTGAGCATCCTCTTAGCCGTTGACCTGAAAAGGACACGTGGAGCTCACGAAGCCGTTCACGAGGTGGAGATACGTCTTGAGCTCGTGACACGTGGCCATGTTTCCTTCTCGGAGGTAAGGAGATTCCCTGCTGCTGAGCCGCAGCTCCCGTCCCACGTCCGCATACACCCACCGCGCGTCCTGCACGCTCTTCTGGAACCACCGTGGCATACCCGCCACGCTGATCGACTTTTCGTCCGCCGACGTGTCGCCGTCCTCGACGACGAAGCCCGGTAGCTTGGTGACCAGATCGTCGGAGTTGACTATGCGCAGGATCTTGGTGCCGCTTGCCTCGAGGTGGCGCCGGAAGCTCCGGTTGCCCACGCGTGGCCCGCCGAAGGAGACGACGGTCACCATCGGCGCGCCCTCCATAGTGGAGCTGATGTCATAAGCAGCCAGCGTGGCGAGGGCTGCGCCGAGGCTGTGCCCGGTGATAGTCAGGCTGAGCGGCTCGTCACCGTAGGTCTCGACCACCCGCGCGATCTCCTCCCTTATCATCTCCCGCAGGCTCGGGAAATTAGCGGTCCTCGAAGTGTACAGCCTCAGGAACCCGCTCTCCACCATTGGCGTGTCGTCATCGGTCACGTCGTCGTGGTCGTGGAGGCACGTCAGGGTGGCGCGCAGGTTCTCGATCCACTCGAGGCAGGTGCCGGTGCCCCGGAGGGCGATCACCACGTCGCGCCTCCCGAGGCGCTGGATCTCCCGCCGGTCCTGGCAGACGGCCACGTACCCGATCCAGCTGGACCGGGTGGACATCCAGCCGGGAGCCAGCCGGGCCCAGCGCGGCAGCCGGACCGAACACGTGGCGCGCAGGTTCCTCGTGAGCCGGTACCCGGTCTCGCGGATGCCCGAGCGGGCGAGGAGCGAGCTCCGGGGGTACTTGCAGGTGCCGTAGGTCGGGGAGGAGGGGTCGAAGTCGAAGGAGCGGTAGGCGGCCTCGACGAACTCGCCGTAGCGGAGGATCTCGCGGCGGAGGGTGTCGTCGAGGGGGTCGAGGAGGCCCTCCCAGTCGCGGAAGCCCTGGTACTCCATCCACCGCTTGCCGATCTTCGTGGGATGGAGATCGGCCACGCCAGGGGCGCTGCATTTGAACCGGAAGGAGCCGGTCTTGGCGATCGGGACGGTCGGTTTGCGAGGGAAAGAGCGGAGGTTGCTCAAGTTCTCGGAATTGGAGGGAGCAGTGAGTGGACTAGGGCTCGTGCGAGAAGCCTCATGCTCGGACGGGTGAGAGAGCGCGCGTGCTGGGTCGATGAGATGGAGGGCTTTATCGTTGGTCATGGATTGGAGGGAGAAGTGAAGTGGAGGTTTTATAGTGGGGGGAGGGGGATGATAGTGAGCGGTCCACAAGCAAAAGAGTCAGAGCGCAAAACCGAGTGAAGGGAAAAGGGAAAAGAGCCGCGACTAAAAATAAAAGTAAAAATGTGGGGTGCAGAAATTAGGGCGTGTGGACGGTGGTAGGAAAGGAGAGAGAGAGAGAGAGAGAGAGAGAGAGAGAGAGAGAGAGAAAGAGAGAGAGATGAAGTCACGCAAGAAAGAACAAAGAGGAAAAGAGGATTTGGTCTTTCGGTCACTGATTTTTCCGGATCCCATATGATACTTTTCCTAAACTTATCCGAGTCGGAATTTGGGAAACCGATCCGAATACGATGAGTCGGTCTTGTGCTGTGCTCCTATTCTGCATGTGGGAATGCGATGTGTATCCTATCTCCATGTGGTTTGGGTTGAACTTTTTAACATGGCATTACAGCTAGTGCCATCCCTTTCGCGAATATGTGTCATTCCTAGCTTTTTTTATTAGACTTTCTAGCATCAATAAATTTTAATCATTTGATTACTAAAGCAAGGCTTTTGTCCATAATTGAGATTTTAGGGAGATGCATCAAAAGATATGCTAAAGTAGTGAGGAAAATTGTCCAAAAAGTCTAAACTTATTGCACCGTTAACAGTTCAATCTAAACCTTTAAATTTTGTTCCTAAACCACTTCATGTTTTGTCATTTGAGTCTAAGTAAATTTTGGCCAAAAATTAGTGAGGCAGACGTTAGTCATCCTACGTGGTGTGAATGGTGTTGGCATGAATAATTTTTAATAATATATTTAACATTTTTTGAATTTTTGTTATGTTATTATTTTTATTAGTTTTCCTTTTTTTTTTTCCCTTTTTAGTGATTGGCCATAGGTTAGGGCCAACGAGGTCGACCTTGCCAACCTCAAGTGAAGCTCGCTCCACCAGCCACTAGCAAGGTTGACGTCACTAGTCTTCACCTTTGGCCATCACCAAGGCCCAGCAACCTGCTAGAGAATGAAGGGAAGAAAAAAAAAAGAACAGAAAAATAAAAATTCAAAAATATTAAAGTTGTCTATGTTAATGTCGGTTATGCCACGCAAAACAGTTGGCATTCACGTCAATAATTTCTAGTCAAAATTGACCGGATGGATTCAATGGACAAAATATGAAATGTTTAAGATTCAATTAACAAAATTAAAATATTTAAAAGTGAATTGGTAAAGGTGTAATAAATTTAAAAATTTCAGGATAATTTTCCCATCAATCCGATTATATCCCCGTGGTTTTCATCCATTTGATACGAGGATGTCCAATTGGGATGTGTTTTTATGGCCGGATGGATCTATCCAAGCTGTGCAAGCATTGCCCAAAAGGCTTTCATCGGAGATTGGTGGGGACAGATATATTTACTTTTTTAACGTTGGAACAAAATCAAAGGATTTGATGATTGAAAGGGAGGGTCCAGGGTCCATCTCACAAAAGAACAAATCGTAAATGGTGATGGGTTTGTCTTTCCAATCCAATGTCCCACGTGGTCTCCGTGCTCGTGCGCGTTTTCCACTCTTCCTCCGGTTTTCGTTCGCGTCGATTGTCCCGATGGAGTCACTTCCAAAAGCAACGTCAATTGAAAGACCGCTTTTTAGACACATTCGACTCTTGCAATCTCATTTCATCTCAGCCATCATATTTTTATTATAATTTTCACGTGAGGCTCGGTGTGGTGGCGGTGCGGTCTCAATTGCAGTCGAATGTGGGAAGAAGAGGATGTCTAATTGGGATACGTATATAGCTCGATTGTGACTGTTAACTGATATTAGAACTTGATTTTTTTTTTTTTTTGTGGCAAAATCTGTCAATGATTAAGAAAACCTAAAATTGTATTATCGATCTCAATTTAAACCATAAACAATTCATCAAAGATTGATTAGTTATTCATATATACCCCAGTTAGAGAATAAAAGCCATTAATCTAATTTGAATTAGTCATAGGAAGGGCTTGAGCTAGTCTCAGCATCCCCTCCATCTATTGTTGATTTTATTTGTTTTTCTTTTTCTTTTTTCTTCTCTCCCGATCTGTATCTGGGAGCTTTCTTTTTCTAGTCTAGTTCTAGATATGAGAATTTGAACTCTGCTAATCTAGTTCTAAACCTAAGAGTTTTCCTCTCATGACTTAGATCTAGAAGTTTAATAATGTTTTTGTGGATTAGATACCCCAATGCTTTGTTCGTGTATAGGTCATCCACCTCCAGTTTTAATGATGATATCAAGAGCCCTGGCATCTTATTGAACTACAAAGATTTGCTCTTACAAAAGTTAGATATGTGTTTATTAAACTTATTTTAGTTGTCTTAATGGTGTAGAAGTAGAAGAACTTAGGCGTGCACCACCAACGAGCAATGCCGTACTTGTTGGATAAACTTCTTTGCTTTTTTTTTTTTTTTCCCTTTTCCCTCCTTTCCCCACTAGTCGTTGGACGAAGGTCGACCATTGGCAAGGGTTGGTGAGGGTTGACCATGCCAGCCTCTAGTGAGGGCGATAGTGCTAGACAAGGGCATCATGACCCTCGCTAGAGATTAGCAAGGTGGACCCTCCCCTAAGGCCTATGAGGTTAGCCATCACTAATGCCTAGCAACTAACAGAGGAAGAAGGAAAAGAAAATGAAGAAAAGAAAGAAAAGAAAAATATAAAATATATAAAAATCATTCACTTTGACATGGGTTGTGCCATGTAAGATAGTTGATATTAACTAGACTATCACGTTGGCGATTTTAGTTGAAAAAACTATATTGGCAAATCGTCAAATGGTTTACCATTAAATTGGTTAAATTGAAAATGTTAAACTAAATTAGCATATGTATAATAGATTTAATATATTTTTGGTAATTATCCCCACTTGTAAGTGCCTATGCCTTTGAAAATTTTCATACATAACTTTTAATAAGAAATTTATTTAAAAAATCTTAAATCTATTGCATTTTTACTGATATAGTTCTTAACCTAATTGATTTCTAAACATTTTTTTTTTGGGTAAAAATTTCTAAACATTTTCATGTTTAGCTGATTGAATTTATCTAGTCAATTTCGACTGAAAATCGCTAACGTGGATGTTAATCATCTTACATGGCATGACTGATATTAACATAAACAATTTTTAACAATATTTTTTATTTTGTTATATTATTATTATTATTATTATTATTATTATTATTATTATTATTATTATTTATTATTATTATTATTATTATTTTATTATTATTATTTTATTTTATTTTTCTTTATTTTTTTTTTTTTTTTTTTAATTGTTGAGGGTGGTCGGGGTTGGCGGCCATCGGCCGTGGCCTAACGGCCCCCATTAGCCACTGGGCAAGGGCTAGCGAGTCCTCCCCAACCATAGGAGGAGAGTCGCCAAGCCCCCGCCCAGTGGCCGGATAAAAAAGAAAAAAAGAGAGTAAAGAATGAAAAAGAAAAAAAGAAAGAAAAGAAAAAAATTCAAAAAATATTATTAAAAATTATTAACGTCGGTGCGTGCCATGCCACGTTGGATGATTGGCATCCATGTCACACGGCTAGCATTCATATTAGCCATTTTCGATCAAAATTTATCAAATAGACTCAATTGACAAAATGTAAAAGGGTTACTCGATTGACACAATTAAAAAGTTTATAACTCAATTGTTAAAAGTGCAAATAGATCTATCACATTTTAGACAATTTTTTCGACTTTTAGTTGGTCATTTTACGTTAGTATTGCTCCTTGTAAATTTATCTTAAACAAGACAACCCGGAGAAAACCCTATCATAATGATCCAGCAAGTGCTGTGTCATTATTAAAGGAAGAGGAAGTCTTCACCAACCGAGAATAGAGCAAAATAAGCCCTCTTTAGATACTCATTCATAAATCATTATTGTACACATCTTTGTATATAATGGGTACACGTCGAATTAGAAATCTTAGTCCACACGTGCATAAATGGAAATCAAGCAAAACTTGGGGAATATTTTGCTCCGGATAATGTTCCATAATTATATATCATTTAATTTACTCATGTGCATACTTAGACTAAGGAATAAGTTCTCCTCATCTTATTAATCTTTTAATTATTAAGGGGTTGTGCGCATAAATTGATCCGTTGGCGATCAGCATTAACAGTATCCTCTATGCACTTTTGGTCCTGCGAAGTTTCTGAGTACTTATCTTCAAATTATAAAAGAGAACAAATGGTACTTTATGAATAATAATAATAATAAATAAAATGAAGCTTTATGAAAAATAAAATAAAGAACAAAAGGTCGGGCAGCTGTGGAATAAAGTGAAAAAGTAACCCTTGAAAAGCAACCGGCTTTCCGGGAAAAGAGAAACTCTCAAACTCTCAGATCCTTAAACCTTATACGTTGTTCTTTTGGGAAAATATCTCGTGCCGTCCTTTCTCTAATCGCCTATCTCCCTTCTGTATTAACTAAAGGTGCACATGTAAATAAAGCGACAGAAAGTGAAAAAAAAAAAAATATATATATATATATATATTATTCTCACGTAACAGCTAAGTTTCAAATAGGCACATGAACTTATACCCACAAGGCAAACATATTCCCACTTTTAAGATGATCCAAATAATTAAAATAAAGGGTCGAACTTTTATTTGGAGGACAAAAATACCCACCTTTAGTTTTTTTGGTCATCTATGCAGACCGACAAAATTTCCGGAAATTATTGATTTAAAAAAGTAATTTTCGATTAAGGCTAAAGAAGAATTGGTTTAGCAACCGCCTTTTTCAATGATTTCACTAGAGTAAGAGAAAAGGTGAAATGACGAAAGCAGAATCAGTAACCACCTTCTTTAATTTTTTTTGCATTTTAATATTCATTCCATCACGTTTTCTAACACGAGATATCCGAACTTTTCTAATCGGTTGAGGAGCCACTAGTTAGTGAGCACGACTCCGAGGTTATTATGAATTGGATGTGCTATGAATTTTGATGATATGAGATATTCAAAATTATATTTATGTTTTTTTTTTTTTCAATACTCATTGTTCGACCTTTATGTGTTATTTTTCAATGATGTGTTTGAACTAATTATGGATTATTTTATATCACTAAGATTGTTGGTGTGGTGATAAACAGGTCATTTGTAATCCACAAGATCAAGAGTTCGGTTCACATTGTAAATGAACCTTTGAATGGTTTATGTAGCACCATCTAGTTCTGGTATACCTTGACAAAGGGATTTTCAAACATTCTGAAGGGTAGAACTAACGCTAGTCGGTCTTTTCCACTCTTTTACTAATAAAAATGTTATTTATTATATTATCATGAAAAAGTGATGATCTTCAAAATAAATAGACGTTTCAAATTTTAGGAGACCCTTTCAAACTATATTTTTCTAGGGGGGAGTAAGATATTTCTGGTGGTTAACATTCCCAAAATAATAAAAACTTTGTGACTGGACGATACACGAGTTCTCCTTTTTCTGAGGTAAGTTGAATCTTGAATCGCCCATGACAGGAAAGCACTTCGAATAAGAGACTAAAGTCACTCAACCACTATTTTATCTAATATTTAGAACAAGAGAGATACATAAATTATGTCGAGGATTACCTAAGGCAATAATTGAGTACGTTAAGGTCTCGGATCGATATGGATCACGCCAGAATCCTTCAGGCTGGAAGCAAGGAGACGATAATTTATTTTAAACCCAATAATCCCCACATGGTGGACCTATTTTGGACGGAACTACTCATGAACTTAACTAGCTCACGATAATTGACACGTGATGGCATCTCACTGCAGTGTATGAGAAAAATGAAACATGAGGTTAAGGAAGCAGTATTGTTGGTTGTCGATCAAACAATAGAACCATGGGTTACCTTAAATGGAGGAGTTGTCTAATCACTCCTAAAAATGTTATGCGAATAATTTTGTCAATATAATCCTTAACTTTTATGTGCAATTCCAATTTGGTTATTTCAATTAATTTTCGTCAAATCATTGACATGGCAGTCTACTCATAGAATGGTCAGTAGAGTACTGATTGGATTACTACGTCAGTGGCTATCGGTAAAAATTGACCAAGATAACTACATTAGAATTTTTTGTAAATATTTAGGACTAAATTGATAAAATTAGAAAGTTTATAACTAAAATGGCATCCATACAATAGATTTAGGACTAATTGGTAATTTTACCTACCTCAAACTTAATTGTACAATCTTAAATAAATTACGAGAAGTTACAGCATAATTTATAAATTTCGTGGGCCAATTTTATTTGAATCATCAATTGTGCAAGTCTCGCCATATATCTAAATTATTAATGCTTTGGATAGACTATATTTACATGATTTATAGATCATCCAATTACTTTTCACCAGCTGAGAGCTCTGAAGGTTTTTTCAAAACTTGGATTGACCAAAGCACATCCTTTCAGAAAGTGTAACACCCAACAACCAGATACAAGCGCTGATGCAATCTCTCCCTTTTCCTACATCCTTTTCTTTTTTGTGTGTGATCAGAATCATTTCCGTGATATAAAGAGAAGGGATTATCTCGTCGATCACGTCTTTACACGTCCGATTAAGTGGAGATAAATCTCCAAATCTTGACCCCGCTCACGTCTTGCACAAGTCATGTCCGAACTACAAAAATCATCTTTTCGAGGGCACGCCTTGAATTAGTCTATTGGCAGATTCCTCTCCATCTACTATCTAGCGCCATCGGATATCCAACTTTTGTTATAAATAAATAAAAAAATGGATTAATAAATAAAGTAATGAGAAGATACTTTCTTCCTAGTGATCATTGCCTTCTTTTGCTAAACTTCTCGTTACTGCTGACGCGATTGACGTATACGTTTCATCTTCATTCACCATCTTCCTTGTCCACGTGGCAAAGGTCGAACATTCGTTCCATCTTCATAGAAACTGAGGGGACGGTCTCTCCTTTTCTCTTTAGTTGGTTCTTTCAATCTCCACGTTGAATGAATTCTTAAGAGAATGGTCTGCTATCGGTGCCCCGACTATCACGACCATTGATGCATGGAAGACTATTCTCAACCCTCAATGGTATTTCAAATCATCATCACAAGACGTGTTTATCTTATTAGGGTTCATCACAAACGACAAACCCGTAAAATCCCAACATACAAATCTCACGTTATATAAATCTTAAGAAAATAGTCTACGATCGGTGCTCCAGCCATTACAGCCATTAATGCATTCATGATGATTCTCAACTCTCAATGGTATTTCAAATCATCAGTACACGACATGTTTATCTCATTTGGGGTTCACCACAAACGATCAAAATTGTAAATCTTAATGTTCAAACCCTACGTTGAATAAATTCTTAAGAAAATAGTCCACGATTGGTGCTCCAACCATTACAACCATCAATACATGGACGACGATTCTCAAACCCTCGATGATATCCAAATCATCATTACAGAAAGAGCTGAGTAATTCCACCTCACTTCAGCATCCGTCCGCCGCAATCTGCCAGCTTTCACACTTTGCTAATCAAATCTCATCGTAGCCTTTGACATCTGACTATAACCATCGACATTGATAGTAAATGACTTGATCTAAAGAAGAGAATGGCCTCTAGACCAACTAGGCCCCTCCTCCAAGTCTCTTGCCGCCTTCGACGCCACAATCATCGACAACATCTTGACGGAGCTTGGTGCGCGGTTCGTCGAGCTCCATAACAAGGAATGAGCTCAACGCTGCCAAGTAAAGGAAATAAAGTCTTTTGGAAAATCATCTGAGATTTCTGGTTTGAGTTAGGATCCTCCTTTCGCCATGCTTGAGGCCGGTCAATTTGACCAAGAAAGAGCTGAATAATTCCAAATCAATGGAGCTTTTCTTCTTCTTCTATTTTTTTTTCCCGTTTTTGCAAAGTCTCGTATATCCATGAATTATGTGTGTTGTCTTTTACAGCTCCTGATTTATTGGGTAATTGAGTAGCTCATGGAATTAAAAAAAGGTCAATCATGAGTATGGCGACTAAACCTCACATCAGAAAAGTTTTTTTTTTTCTCTCCCTCGATTTTCTCTCCTTCCTCTTCTTCAACCTTATCTAACGAGGAGAGCTCCATTCCCTCTCTTTTTTGCTTTTTTTTTCTTTGTTTTTTTTCTTCTCTTGCAATCTAATTCTAAATCTGGAAACTATCTTTTCATAATTTCGATTTGGAAGTTTGATAAATATACTTTTGGAGATTCGATGTGCCAATACTTTGTTCTTATACAGGTCTTTTGCCTTGGCTTCAATGGTGATCATAAGAGTTTTGATATTTTGTTGAATCATCAAATTTTGCTCTTCCAAAAGTTAAATTTGTGTTTGTTTAACTTGTTTTGGTTATTTCCCTATAGCAATGATATAAAGGAAATCAAACTTAAATGCGCATCCCCAAATTAGCAACGTCGTAGTTTTCGGAGATGGAATTTTTACTATGTATTATGATGAAAATACAAGATTCATTATTTGGCTGTCGATTATTTTGCTTAATAGATTCATTGTCATGGAATGAGTGTATGCTTAACTCTATTAGTGCTTTGTCGATCCTTTTTATTTTATTTTTTTTGGTTTGGCTTTATTACAATATTCTGGACTTTGTTTTATTTTGATTTGCTTTTCCATGAAATTTATATGCTTGTCAAATATTTATTTTGAGCAATCAATACAATTTTTTTTGGTTGAAAAAGAAGAAGAAAGAAACTCACATCATATCTCTCAAGTCCTGAGGTGGATCAAACGCATCGAAATCAACCAATAACCTTCGAACAGTCTTCTGCATCTTGTGTTTCTAGATTACCATGCTGTCCTTTCCCACTAAAATATTTAGTCCATCATATCCATCCGCATGTCATCTCAAGGCTATAGGAATCGAAGGAACGTGCTCATCATTTGGTAATTTGGTGCGTTTACTTTTTCCAAGTAAAAGGGCAAATGATGGATCAGTGATTTCAAAATAATATACCCTCTGGCTCCCCAAAGATAATTCCACATAATCCGTACGTCATGGAAATCAATAGGAAAGAGTCGGCAAAAGCAAAAAAAAATATGATTCTTCAAATGTGGAAATTCTTTCTTCTCTCTCTTTTAATTTTCGGTTTTTGAGAAATGAAAATGAATCGGGCATGAGGTTGCATCACTTGTGCTCGACCCTTTTAAGTGCCGAGAGCCCACCCACTGAAGAAACATGGAGATATGAAACGCGACGTTTCATTCACAAGTGAGGGCATTATACCCACTGGAGATAATGTACTCCACCTCCGGTTGTCATTCCATATTTTTCATGTTTTCCAATCCTTTTGCATTCGAGTGGACTCCTATAATGAGGCAGACACCTCCATATTTTTCATATTTCCAATCATATTGGGTTGAAGTGGACTCTGATGATGAGCGAGACCTCCACATTTATAACAAACCAGATCCGTCGCAACCGTTGAATTCGACGAGTACCATAAGTGAGTGTCGCATGCTCTAATGTGGTCATGCATTAAGCTCATGTGGATTTGACATACCTGGATGGATTCTCCATGTTGAGTGAGGCGTGGGTGTATAGATTTGACTAGAAATTTGGAATTGAGGGTGGTGACCGTTAAAGTTGGACAGACATGTCTCACAGTGTTACGATTGGCATGACAGATGGGGTCAAAGCAAGATACGATAAATCCACATTCAGGTAGTTCATTCATTTCTCATTTTCTTAATTGTTGTTCGCCTCCCTTTTCCTCTCAATCATCCATCTAATTGTTGTGCTTCGTTAGCACAATTTCTTCATATACAACCGAACTGGCTCTATCAAGAAGGTCGCGTCTTTTGAAAAGCTAGTGAATCGCCGGTATTTAATAAGTTATATGTTCAAGTTTTCCAAATATTTATTACATTTATCGTGATATAAGTCAATGCATTAAGACTTGAAAATTTATATGTATTATTTGATTACTTAAACAAGTAAAATCTTTATTTAAATTTGATCTTCAGTTAAATTCATTAATATGTTAGCTTTTCTTCTTCTTCTTCTTCTTCTTCTTCTTCTTCTTCTTCTTCTTCTTCTTCACTTCTTCTTCTTCTTTAATTACGAGCATTTTATCTCAACTCCTACGCAAAATAACATAACACATACTAATTTACAAATTTACAGTGTTTACTTACGGTGTTTACCGCTAAAGGCGTGATTTTCTCTCGCTTTGATCCTCAGGCCACCATATCCACGAAGAACCGGTTTTCAGAATACATAATAATTCCCCTTAATACATAGGCCGCCTGCAACCACTCTCCCTATAATCCTGATTCAAGTGTGACGTCAGGTCTCTTGCACCATCCTGTCGTAAACTTAATATTCATTTGTTTCAATTTTGGATAAGTGCGAGAAAAGGCTATGGAGATTCAGTTCAGCTCCAAATTAAGTCCTGGAATTGTAAAAGCTGAGTTTGGTGGACCGACATATTTGAATATTCGAACTCAAGATCTCCTACTTTGATATTATGCGCCAACTGTTCCAAAAGCTTAAATTGTTAAATGAAAACGCGATTTAATGTTTAAATATTCTAACACCCCCTCACACATGGGCTAAACTTTAGCTCTAAAAAAGTGAAAATATATAATTTGAGAGGAAAATAAAGGCATGAAAAAATTGAATTTGCTTTGATATCATATGAGACTTTGCAGGACATCTACCAACTACTCTAAAAACTTAAGTTGTTATGTGAAAGTATGGTTTAATATTTAAATATTCTAACACTCCCCCTTATGCTAAGCCGGACTTTGGCTTAAGCTTGAAAGAAAATATATAATTAGGGAGACATAAAGGGGCCTAGAAAGATTTGAGCCTAGAACATACAGTTTTGATACCATATAAGATTTTATGAGATTATTATCTTGGATTTCATAATATGTTATTGAAATCAATGCTATCTCTTTTGCATATGTGTGTTCCCCCATTAATCAAATTCCATGTGTTGTGGTCAAATTCCATCTGTCACTCCTAAATCGGCTTGCATGTGAAAGATGATGACAAAATATTGTCCTACATCGCTTGACAACATGTTCTATATGCTCTTTATATTCATGTGATCTCCCTCCACCTTATACAATGTTTGGCCATCCATAATTTAGATATCTTTAAATTTTTTTGAATAGGGAATATCCCACATCTCACATCCAAATAGGATGTCATTGGATTTTTTTTTCTTTTTAAAGAACTAAGACTCCATTTGGTTTGCGGAAGACATTTTCCCCTTTTTTCAGCATTTTAATTGCTTAAAAAGATGAGTTAATGGAAAATATTTTCCCTATTGCCATGCCCAAGCCCTTAGCACCTGTGCTTGAGTCCATGAGGCCATGCAAGAACCTCATGAGTTCCTCCGTCCATAGAGGTTGGGATGTTGGAAATCTCCTGAATATGAACTTACGTTAATTAAATGGTTTTCTATTTAAAATGATCGGGTTAATAGATATTTCAATATATGTAAAACCCTTTTGTGATCCAATTGAATTGATTTTTGGCATCTATCAATAATGAGCCTAGTTGAGCAACAAATTATAGGCAATTGTGTTTAACTGAAGCTCATGATGGGAGGAGCTCAGTTGGCATATTAAGTGATTAAGGTTTGCTAGTCTCCGTTCTCGCTTATAAATGGATATGTTATACCTATCAGTTGTTCTAATTCCATTGAAAGTTACTATATTGAAATATGTCATAAAGAAGAAAATCTGGCATTCCAATAGGTCGTTAATTCTCAATCAAACTGATCTATTTCCTTTGAATAAAGTAATAGCTTAAACATGTATGATCTAATTCTACTATGCATATCTTTTGTGGTGTTTTATATTCATGTATAGATCAGATTTGTTCTTGTTTATTTGGTTGTTTATGTTGATTAATCTAATGTTTATGATTTTAATATCAACATGTGGTATCAAAGCATGTCATATATGATTTTAAAACCCAAAATTATGTTTTTTTTTTATATGAACAAATTTGAAATTCTTTTAAAACCAGAATATTGTCATTATTATTTCATGTGAGAATTTTTTTTTTTTTTTTTATCAATCAAGTGTGAAACCTGAGGGCTTTTTGTTCTAAATGTTGAGATTTGTATAGTTTCATTGAATATAGACTAAGAACTTCGAATTTGAAGTTCTAGGTTTCATAATTTGAAAAGGTTCTAAAATTTTCAAATTACCTTCTATTGAATGATGTATGTTAGAAATCGTTATATGGGTATTGTTATATATATATATATGTTTTAGAATATTTTAGTTGCATTAAATTGAATTTTTTGGCTCAAAATTGAGAAAACCCAATTTCAACCATGGATGTTACACCCGAAATTTTGAAGCTTGGATTTGAACGATTTAGTTTGTTATTTTTATTCTTCAATTAATTCACTCCAATCAATGCATAATGATGTTAGCATTAAATTCCATGGGTCTAGGGACCGTTTTGTTTCAACAATTTTTATTAATATGCCTAATTTTTAATTTCAAATTTTTTGGTATGATTAATTTTAATTTTAGCATATTTAAATACTTATTTGAAATTTTTATTGCTATCCATATTTAATTCCATAATAATAATAATAATAATAATAATAATAATAATAATAATAATAATAATAATAATAATAATAATAATAATAATAATAATAATAATAATAATAATAATAATAATAATAATAATAATAATTTTATACCTATTTTTTTTTTAATTTATGGAAATTCATTATAGCGTATGAGAGATAGGATGGTAGTATTTACTTTATCTAGTATAGCATAGATTATCTATGCTCTCTTGCTTTAGTTTAACTAGGAAATCTTAGATGCTTAATTATAGAAGGCACATAAAATTGTGGCAAAAATTGTTGTTTGATAAATGCAATATGATCCATTTGTGATCCTGGGAAGCACATGTCGTAAAGTGCTTCATATTATTTGATGAATCTTGGGCATAGTTAAATGGAACATTATTTACAAATTGTGAAAGTGTGGGTGATTCCATCTAATCGCAAAATTCTCGTCGATCGATATTAGACTAATTTTTCTATCATTTTTGGTATCTTGTGCCCGTATTTGAAATTTCGAGATTTTCACGATAACTGAGAGTCGTCTATATGTCGAAGATGTACAATGTGATTCGAAAATAATTGACCACGGGTTAATTGCACGAAAAATTCCTAAAAGCTACCCGGTAAGTTAGGTCACACTAAAATCGCATCAAATTGAAATTAACCACGAATTTGAACCCGATTTCAGAAATTGAAAATTCTGTCATGTCATGATTTATTTTAGGAACGTCAACTTATCCTTCAAATAATTTTCGGCGAGCTTGGGATTTTTACAAAAAAAAACCAATTCGGACGATTCGGAAAAGAAAGGAATTTCGGAGGGGCCAAATTGAGTGGATTTTTAGCCTCCAAAGTGAGCTAGTTGGTGAAGGGAATGCATGGAATTCGTATGGCTGAGTGAGTGTGATTTTTTGCCATCAAATTGAAGTATTTTGTGGAAGATTGAGAGGAAATCTAATGGAATTCATATGCTGCTAAAGGGGGTGGTCTTTTGGCATAAAAAAAAGGGGTTATTTTGGGTGAGAAAATGGTGGAAAATCACCATTGGTGACTATCTTGACTTTCACCCCCCCCTCTTTCTCTTTTTCTCTTTCTCTCTCTCTCTCTCTCTCGCATGTTTTCCCCCCCCCCCCCAATTCGACCATCCTCTGCCATCTTCTTCCATTTCTTTTTATCCTTTTGACTTTTGGGGCTCATCCTTATCTCTCTCCCTCTCCCTCATCCCTTTCTTTTCATTTTCTATTATGTCGAGGACTCTAGCTCCTACATGTCCTCTATCTCTCCATCGATTCCCCTTCGTCCACCAACTTTCCCCTCTAGTCAACGGCCCATTAGCTCTATCTTCCCCAGCAACGACGCTTGCTACTTCCCCACTGAATCAATGTTGCCCGCACCATCCCACGAGCTCCCACCCAACAATGACCAAGTCCTTCTCTACACGCCCATAATTGTAGACTTCCACCGCCTACAACTCGTGCTTTCCCATGCACCGAAGCCACCTCCACCGATTCTTCTCTACCACTAGTCGATGCCACATTTCATTTTTCCTTACTCCATCTCACCGAGTCAACCATCAACCCAATCTTCCCTAGCTCGCTGCCACATGACCAAAGCAACTCCCCTCAACTTCGCCACTTCAATCATTTTTCGATCCAGCATCCATTATGAGCCTAGCAGCTCGCAACTCAGCCCAGTCCATTTGGCCGTTCCAATCACGGCTCGCACCACCACCCACGGCCACCAAGACCAGCCCAAGCCGAGCTGACCAACAACTCCATAATCGAGCAAGAGTGAAACCAATTTCCAATCCTTAGCCGAGGCTTGCCGGGCCTTTTTCGGGCCCTCCCATGCTCCGTTGGCATCGCCGTAAGCTCGAGTTTCGGCCGCCATTACGCCGCCGTCGCCATGAACCAATTTTTGCACTAAACCAATGAGTTTACTCACTAAAATTTGCTTAGGGAGTTAATGATGCTTAAAAGGTGTTTAGATTAGGCTAATTAAGATTTATGTGGTTGGTTAGAACGGATTAATGATTTAATTAATTTTTTATGCACATTATGTGGATAGAACGGCTTAATTAGGGACTAGATAGATCGTGCTATTTATCTAAATTGGTTAGGGAATGTTCTAGGATCATTTCAGTGTTCAATATAACATTTCTGGCCTAAGTTGCTATTTTTGGTAATTAATTGTATTTATTTAATTATTTTTTGTATTTATTTAATTATTTATTATTTTCCAAAAATTATACCGAGATAGCCAGTGATTGAAATTTCGTGCTGATTGCAATGGTGTGCTTGGATTATTTAATTAAATGCTATTTAGTGCAAATTGATTGGTGATTGTAATTTTGAGTAATTATCTCAAAATTGTGTAAATTCGATATTTAATCACAAAATATCGGGGTGTCAGTTTTTAACGCCAAAAATGTGTTTAGGCACTATAATAAATAGTTGGATTTTTAAAAAGGAAGATATAGTATTTTTGGCTCAAACTGACCGTGTAGCAACACACGATTATTTTATCAAGTGTTTTTAGTATGAAGAAAATAGGCCAAGTTTGTTATCTTAATTAAGGCATTTAAGTGCATAGCACAATGCCATTGGCCATGATTGAGCGATCGTGTGATGATTCATAGTCGTGGCAATATGACTATTGAAAGTTAAGGTGACATATATTGTGTTGAGGGAACCTTATGGGTTGTGAGTCAATTAAGAACTAAGTGCTACACAATCATGGAATCTCGTGTGAGCCACCTTTAGTACATTGTATCTTTACTTATGGTAATCAGGTCTAAGTTCTACATGGTGAATTGAGTCACATAAGAGCCACCTCTAGAAGCTTTGTAGTACTGTTATGCATAGTTAAAAACTAAGTGTTACACGATAGCGAGATTTTGTATGAGTTATCTCTAGAACCTTGCACTAGTGCTTTTCATAGTAAAAAACTAAGTGCTACACGATAGCGATATTTCGTGGGAGTTACCTCTAGAACCTTGCACTAGTGCTTTTTATAGTCAAGAACTAAGTGCTACACGACAACATGACTCCGTGGGAGCCACTTCTAGTACCTTGAGCTATTACTTAGTATAGTCGAGAACTAAGTGCTACACGATAGTGTAAATTCATGAGAGCCACATCTAGTATCTCATACTATGACTAATTATGGTTAGGGACTAAGTGCCGCGCGATGTTGGAACCTCGTGGGGAGAGGGCACCTCTAGAACCTTAAGCCTAGTATTGAGTATTGAGTTGGAAGATTGAGAGGGGATATTAAGGTTGGATTGGGAATTTGAATATTGAGAGTAAATATCAAGTGTGGATGAAACTACCGATATGAATTGTCTGCGCCTGATTATGAGACGAAATTGTATGACACAGTATGAGACGTGTCATAACGATTTGGCCTTATAATCGGGACTCCTGTGAGAGATTTGATTGACTAAGATTGAAATGAGACGTTCCAAATGCTCGAGTGTTGTTACTGCACTTATGTGATATATGAATTGTGCTAACGTGCAGGAGGGAACTGAGATGAGGTAAGTCTTCTGTATTGTGTGCATATATTGCCTCTAGACGTATTTCCTTCCTAGTCGGGGTTTAGAGAGTGAACTTGCTAAGACATTGTCTCACTCCGTCATGGGCTTAACTTTTCAGGTCCCTAGTATGAAGAACCCAAAGCTTGAGGCAGAACGGTCATGAGTATGGGTGACTCAAAAGTTCTTTTCGAAGATAGACTTCCTATACTTAGACCCTAGAGTTGGCCTCTATTTGTAAACTCGAGTGTGGTTTTTCTTTTTAATAATGTGTTTGATTTGAAATTTGTTGGCATGCTTGTCTATCCAATGTATGTAATTGTCAGGGGATTAGTTCTTATACTTTTGCGTGTGCATTAAAATAAATGGGTCAGTGACGCGTCTTGGGACGTTGCAAATTTTATTGACCATCGAGGGATGGGCACGCGCTCGAGATTCGGGGCATGACAATTTATCTGCCCAAAAGGGATGGATCCTTAACAATTATGTGTAATTCTTCTTACTATCGTTTGAGAAATTTCATGTTATGAAAAATAATGGTGCAAGGCAGAGTGTATAATGTGCTAATTATTTTGTTGAATTACTCATTACCCATAATTGATTTTATTGTATTATGTGTGGCAAATAGTTACATTTGCTATAAACAACAATGTCACTGTTAAAATGTTAATTGAATCAAACTTCAAGATATGGAAATAATGTGAAATCTTGATTTTCCAATTCTATTTTCAATAAATTGAGCCAGGCATTTCATCTACGCACATCTAGTTCTTTTCTCTGAGTTGGCTACTCACAAGAAGATTAGTCTATTAGGTGAAGCCGTTAAGGGATTCTAACGCATCAAACTTGAGAATTTGATCAAGAAACAACTTTTCGATCGAGCTAATATACAAGAGTCATTATGGCACAATTAAAAATCGATTAGAGACCGGAGATAGTTCAACTCAAAAAAGACATGTGAATCAAGTGTGGGTGATTCCACTAGATCGCACAATTCTTGTCGATCGATACTTGACCAATTTTTCTATCATTTTGGTACTCTATGTTCGTATTTGAAACTTTGAGAATCTCACAACAATCAAAAGTTGCCAATGTGTGAAGATGTATATTGTGGCTAGAAAATAATCAACCACAGGTCTAATGCACGAAAATTCCTAAAAGCTACCCGATAGATTAGGACGCGCTAGAATCACGTTAGAGTGAAATTAACTGTGAAATTGAAACCGAATTCAGAAATTAGAAGTCATGTCATGTCACAAATCATTTTAGAAACGTTGACTCATCTTTATAAAAATTTTCTGCAAACTGAGTTTTTTGGCGAAAAATCAAAGTATGGTTATTTTGGTTCGGGAAATTTGGTAGGCCCACTTTTGATCGTATTTTTAGGATCCACAATGGCTCTATGGTCAAGGAAAATGTGAATTGAAGTGTGGTGACATTGGATAAATTTGTGGACTTTAATTTGGCTCAATTGGAAAGTGATTGAATGAAATTGAAAGAAATTGGTGCACAAATATTTGAAATTCATATGCCATGGGGGATGAGGCAAATTAAACCTATTGGAAGATTGTCAAGGAAGATTGGAGGTGAGTGGATGGTGATGTCATGTGAGGCCATGGTTGGGCCAAGTTGGAGGGGGTTTTGACAAGTGTTGGAGGCCCATTGGCTCTCAAAAGGGGCGCTCACATCAAACTTCATCTCCTTCCATGTTTCAAGGCATCTCCTTGGGAGTTGGGAGGGAAAAGTTGAGCAGTAACTAGCGACCGAAGCCCCCTTCGTCTAGTCGCTCGCACACCCTCCAGAGTCCCTCGCTGTCGCCGCTCGTTGTGCTCGCCGCTCCACTCGTCCATGGGCACGTTGCTCCGCTCACCAACTGTTGCTTCGTGTTCGTCCTCACGCCTAGCTGCTGGTTCTGTATAGTTTCAAAATTCTCCAAAGCTCCCTTGACATCATCGAAGTCGTGCCACTGCCATTCGGTCCCCAGAGCAGCCGAGGTCGCCGTAGTGCGCTTGCTCGCGCAAGCTACTCCAACCATGAGTCCCTGCTGCTCCACCTTCGTCCGTGCACTCAGCACTGTTTTCTGCTCGTCCAGGCCTTCATCCTTCTCTGCTCTTGGTCGCCAACTACCATCGAAGCCAACTCGCTCGCCATGCAGTCCACCGGAGAGCCACCACAAGCCAGCCGAAGCTAGCCTACATCAACTGCTATTCCGCACGTCCTCAACCATCCAGGCCATCATCTAGCTACTACTCGTTGTCGCCAAGGCCACCAGAGGTCCCGCCTGGCCCGTCGGAGCCATCATCTCCACCGCTTGAGCTGCCGCCGTCCATCTTTGCTCGTTTCCGTCTAAGTAGCCGCCGATTCTAGCTAGTTCTAGCCAAGGTCAATAACCAGAGTTCCAACAAAGTCTGGAACTTCAAGGCCCATTTTAGGTGCCTTCCGATCCTCAATTGATGCCACCGCATAGTGGTTTATCGATTGCCTCGCCGTTGTCTTCATCGTGGACTCATCGGAAAACAATTCCGATGAGTTTAGCTTATAAATCTTGATTAGAAGGTTAATAATGCTTTAAGGAGGCTTAGTTTAAGTTTAGTTTAAGTTAAGTGAGATTAGGTGATTAGATTAGTTTAGTTAAGTGTGGATTAGATTAAGGGGTGCGATTAATTTAATGTATGTTTAATTAAGGCTAAGTGTATGTTTAGATTAGTATAATCTTGATTAGAGCTTAATTAATTATTTTTTATTAAATAATTATTTAGAAATTATTTAATTATTTAATACAAATTTATATTATATAATTTTAATAAAATATTATTATTTAATTAATTTTCGGAATAAATTTAATTATTTATTATTTTACGGAAATTTTTCCGAGATCATAAATTGTCAGAATTTCACGCTAATCGCTGCTATATATTCATATTATGAATTTGATGGTTGAATATTGCAAATTGAGTGTTGATTGTGAAAAATATAGACTTTATTCAGAAAATTTCAGGTGCCGAGTTTTGATACCAAAATTGGATTTTAAGATTATATTAAATGGTAGGGTTGGAAAAAGTAAGACATTAGTTTTCTGGTTCGAAATTAACATTTCCCCCACACACATGAATAATTTCTTGAACATTTTAAATATGAATAAAAGAGACCGGGATTATTATTTTAAATTGAAGCATTGAGTGAAATTCAAAGTGTCATGGGCCGAGTATGAATATGTTGTGTGTTAATTAAGAAGAAATTGCCTTGAGCTGTTGAGCCGGATTTGCCCCTATATGGGATGCCCCATACAATGGATGAGGGTTGCAGTAGAATCTGGGCCTATGTTCATTCGAGAATGCCGTCAACGTATTGACGAAGCCGTGTTCTAAGGTAGGGAGATGATGCCCGACTAAACGCTAGTAGATAGCCGAACTGTGAGTAAGCTATGTTAATGTATGGCAGTAAATAAAAATTAGAACGCATGCTGTGGTTGTTGATTATGTGAAAGTGATTGTGCTCCAATTGTTTAAGTTCTTATTACTATTTATGATTGAGTGATATGAACTGTGTTAGAAAATAAGGTGAGATAAGTCTTCTATGTGATGTGGCTAGGCCACCTTTGGTGTATTTTCTTTCTAATAGTGGTTTAGGGGGTAAACTTGCTAAGACAATGTCTCACCTAGTTGTGAGCCAAATATTTTCAAGACCATAGATAGCGATACCCCCGAAGCAATATGATATTCCCGTGCAGATTACGGAGCAGGTGCATAGTTTTCCCGATCCTGGAAGTCATTGGATCTATGAGCTTGTGAGGACCATTGTCTGAATCGAAAAGGACATGCTTGTTAGGGTTCCTCATCGATACAGAACGTGGTTCCGCTTTGAAATCAATGGTTTTAGGATTGATCCTCTGAGGAGTTTTGATATTCCACCTGCTATTGTGGAGGCCATCTTAGGTGAGGCGTAGTTGACCCTCCCGGTAGTAGGGTGGAGGATCCGTCGTCTCCGGAGGTTGATAAGTCAGAAGTGGGATCCACGAACGAGTCCGACTAGTGGTCATAAGACTATTCCTTCTTTTTGGTGGACTAACTAGTGGTCATAGGATTGTTCCTTCTTTTTGGTGGATTGATCTTTTTGTAGATTGACCCTTTTTGGTGTATGTAAACTCTGGTGTGATTATCTATGAAAGTATGTTTGGTTGTGAATAAGTTGGTTTCCTACTTTCCTATCCCGTAAGTCTTGTTAGGGGTTTTATAATACGCTCCACATGCACATATAAAATGAATGGGGTCGGCGACACTACTTAGGAATGTTGCATTTGCATGACTATGGCGGGTTATTTGCGCACTCGGGGTTCTGGGCGTGACAAACAAGACATACAGTTTGCTCCAAGAATTGTGGATATGGACTTGGCTCTACATGAGGATGAACCTCCTTAGCCCAATGATCAAAGTATTGTAGATCAAAAAGACCCATTATGCCAAATAGGAAAAATCCAACCGATTGAGTCTTATTGCTATAAAGAGGTCCATTGCTGAGCATCTAATTAGTGGGTTGCTAGAAGATAAAGAATGCAAAAGAGCTCCTTGAAGCAGTGGGAGAAAAATATAAGTCTCAAACAAGGCTAAGGTTAGGAACTTAATGAGTGACTTATCGATCATGAAATATGATGTTGCTATGGTAGAGAATTTATACTGAAGATGGTTGATATTTAGCCTAGACTTAAGGCCCATAACATTACCCTTTTTGAAGATTATGTTGTATATCATGCCCTAAATGTTCTGTCGGTTGAATCTAACCAAATTAATACTGCTTACAATACTCAAGATGAGTCTTGGAGTATCAATGCCTTAATTACCAAATGTGTGGCAAGGGAAGAAAAGTTAAAGAAGGGGAAGAATGAATCGCCCACTTGATTACAAATGCCAAGTCGAGTTTCTCTAAAGGAAAATGGAAGTCCAAAGGGTCAAATGCTTATGCTCCTAAGAAAGGCCAATACTTCAAGAGAAAAGGAAATAATGGGAAACATTGTGATAAATATTTCAAGTGTTTTACCACCGCCTGCGGTGGCCCAGTTGGATAAGGCTCCCATGATCCTTTGTGAGGAGAAGAGGAGTTCGAATCCCGCTAGCTGCACGGGATCTTAAGTGTGACGTCGGAGTGGTGGGTCCTTCACTAGCGTCACCCCAGGGTTTACCTGCCAGCTGTCGGCTTACGAGGTTCCCTGGATCATCAAAAAAAAAAAAAAAAGATTTCAAGTGTTTCAATGTTCTCTCTAGCATTTGCAAAGGCCCCTGGTTCTTATGGTTTTAGAGTTGAGTTCTTCAAGCATAGTTGGGACATAGTTGGCCCCTCGATGAACTCGGTGGTCAACGAGTTCTTTAATTTGGGCAAATTCCTTTGGGAGATCAATAACATTATCCTTGTGTTGGTACCAAAATGTCATAATGCAACCTCTGCTAATGATTATAGACCCATTGCTTGCTGCAATACCGTTTATAAATACATTACAAAGATTATGGTGAATCGATTGGCATCTATTATGTTGTCCATTGTCAGTCTTCCACACAATGCTTTCGTTAAAAGACGTTGCATCAATGACAATATCCTATTAGCTCAGGAGCTATTCTTAGGCTTTCACCTACACCTCTATCTACCTAAATGTGTTATTAAGGTAAATTTTTGGAAGGCTTATGATACAATCAATTGGGACTTCATGGAATTAGCGCTCCAAGTTTTTAGATTTCCCTTGTACTTGATTAAGCTCATTATGATTTGCATTCGGATGCCTAAATTCTCTATTTCTCTTAATGGAGAACTCCACGGATATTTTCCTAATGGAAGAGGAATTTGACAAGGGGATCCCATGTCACCCTACCTATTCACTCTGGTGATGGAGGTGTTTACAGGTATTCTTAATCTACAAACTAAGCAGCTTGGATTCAAGTTTTTTTAGAGGTGCAAACCAACTCGGCTGACCCATCTATTCTTTGTTGATGATGTTCTTCTCTTTGCTGAGGCAAATATGCCTTCCCTAGCTTTGCTTAAGGATGGCATCACTAGGTTCTCCCTTTGGTCTAGCCTAAGCCCGAATATGAACAAGAGCGAGATCTTCTTTTCTGAAGTCTTGCTTAATTCATGTAACCACTTTAAGGATTTCCTTAGCTTTCAAGAAGGTTCCTTGCCGTTTCGGTATTTGGGAGTGTCTATCATTGCATCAAGGCTACATAAGGCTGACTATGCTTCCTTGGTGAATGCAATCACGCCAAGGGTGCAATCATGGACACAACGATTCCTTTCATTTGCGGGACACATGTAGCTGATCAGGTCAGTGCTTCACTCGATCCTAGTCTATTGGGCGAATGTCTTTATCTTGCCTAGGTCAATTCTAGATTCTATTGAGTAGATCATTAGACAATTTCTTTGGAAAGACCCGGAGCTCGGTATTGGAGGTGCCAAAATTGCCTGGAACGATGTGTGCCTTCTGAAGGATGAAGGAGGCCTAGGTATTCGTAGATTGCACGAATGTAATAAGCAGCCATGCTAAAACACCTATAGAATTTATTCAATGATAAGGAGTCCTTGTGATGCAAATGGATTCCTATACCTTTCTGAAGAAAAAGAACTTCTAGATAGCTGTGAAATCAACATTTTGCTCTTGGTCATGGAAGAAGATGCTTGACCCCGATAGGAATTTCACCAACTTTTCAGTTGGCATGTGGGAAATGGTTGCTCAATTTCATTTTGGTTCGATAATTGGCATCCCGAAGGCCATTTGAATTTGATTTTCTCCAACCAGGACATTTATCATTAGGTATGCCGCGGCATGCATTGGTTGTCTGATTTCCTCTCCTACTTTGGTTTGCCATCTAGAGTCGTCAATACGGTTGTGGCCTGGCATGAGCCTATACCTATACTTAACCATGAAGTTGATCGGTTCTGGTGGCTAGGTCACCCATCTGGGGTCTTTTATACCTTGGCTTGGAACATTATTCAACCAAAGGGGCGGTCTATGGCTAATCACTAGGAAAAGATTGTCCACATAGGTATTTTTTTTTTTTTAGTTGGGGACAGCCGAGCGACGGGTAAACCCTAGACAATAGGTAAAGTCAAACACCCCGTTTCTAGTTTCATATATGGCTAATCACTAGGAAAAGATTGCCCACACAAGTATTGTTACTTTCTTATGGCAGAATTTTGGAGACTAAGTGTGCTTTTTGTGCCTATCAACCTAATTCTATTTATCACCTATTCTTTGGGTGTCGTTTTACTGGTGCTCTCGCTATTTTTTGGGCTACTAGATGTAACCTTACTAGGCGTAATAGTTCTGGATGGAAAACCTTAACTAGGCCATCAAGTACCTTTCTGGAAAGTCCTTCTACCACGCTCTGGGTCGATTCACCTTTGGAGCCTTATGCAATATTATTTAGAAGGAAAGAAATGATATCCTTTTCCGTGATCACGAATTTTTTTTGTGGCTTTGAAGAAACGCCTTCTAAAGGTTGTAAGGACATGGTTATGACTTTCCAATAAGTGCCGGATACCCCAACCAATAGGAGGATACAACAGAGCTAGAGCCTTAGCCCATCTATCTTCTCTACTTGAGCTTTGGTTTTGCCTTTTTGCTTGTTTCCTCTTTTGCCGGGGTTGTTTTCCCCCTGTTATTTCGTTTGGTTACCATGACACCCTTGCACTCTTGATGACATTTCCTAATGTCACCATGAGTGCAAGTTCTTGTTGTTGGTGTTGAGTCTCCTACCTATTGTATAGGTCCTTTTTGGGTTAAAGTTAATACATACCTTACCTTTACAAAAAAAAAAAAAAAAAAAAGATTTCAAGTGTTTCCACTGCAAGAAGAAAGATTAAAAGAGAGTTGATTGCTACAAGTTCAAAGCTTGGCTAAAAGCCAAGAAAGAAAGTGACCAAGGTGAGTTGTTGGTTTGTCTTGAATCAAATCTAATTGATGTTCCTTTGAATTCTTGGTGGCTTGATTGTGGTGTCACTGTTCATATGACTACTATCTTACATGGTTTTACAAATCTAAGAAATCCAAGTTTGACGGAGTCAAAACTTAAAGTTGAAAACAATATCAGAGTTGATGTGGAACATATAGACATATTGTTTTGAATTTAGACTTTGGTTTTCAGGTTATTCTAAGCGCCAATTCCATAAAAAAGCACGAACTTTAGGGTTTGGGACAAATCTGGCCCGAACTTTATTTTGTCTCGAAAAAAAGCACCAACTTTCACTCCTGTCCCAAATCTGGCCTGCCGTTAACTCTCCTTCACGGTCATCCGTTAGGGTTGGTGCTCCGTTAGGGTTTCGGCCGGCCAGATCCGCGGGCGGATCCGAAAACGTCTCCTGCCCCTCCCCTGCCTATCCTCCCTCCCTCCACACAAGAACGCCTCCTGAACCAGAAGAACATCAATGGCTGGATCACTGACGAACGAGAGGAGTCCGTCAATGGCCGCCGCCTCGTGATCTTCTCGTGGCCATCCTCCGTCCAGAGGGAATTCCGGGGAGCAAATTCCGATCAGCCGATTTGCCCCCTGCCCGATGGCGCGCCCGCCTGAAGATCCTGAAACCCTAGAACCCGGCTTCCTCTTCGAGTGGTACATCAACCCCACCTTCCCCTCGCCCTTCTACGTCGCCGGAGGCTCCGGCGTCGCCCCCGCCGCGGCCGCGCGCTCGTCGGCGCGATTCCGATTCCGATTCCGATTCGGGATCCGACGGTTCCGGCTAGGCCCGCGGCGCGAAGACGCCGTCGGGGTCGGACCCGGAGCCGCCGCTGGTGGTGGTGCGGAATCGGGGCCGAGGATCGGTCGGATCGGGGGAATCGGTCTCCGAATCCGCCCGATGCGCCGCGGCCGACGAGGCGGATCCGCGCGCGGGATTGCGAGTGGTGAGCATCGATTCGGATTCGGATTCGGAGTATCTGGAATCCGAGAACGTGTGCTCGTTCGACTTGGAATCGCAGAGGAATCTGGCAGCGGAGCTCGAGTGGGAGGAGGTGAGCGAGCAGGCGCACGATCGGGACGAAGAAGAGGTGACGGTCTCGTCGGAGAATTTTACCGAGGAGTTAGAAGGGGTTGTTGCTTCTGCTAAAGGGAAGTCAGCTGGAAAAGGAAAAAAGAGAAGAGATTGCTAGTTTTGGGAGAGGGCGGAGGCTCAGATAAGAGGGAGGCGATGGAGCGGCTCATTGGCCCGTTATTCTGAATAATGCTTTTTATGTTCTTGGATTTAGAAGAAACTTGTTCTCTCCTTCTTTGTTTGACAAAGCTAAATACCATTTTAATTTTGCAAATTAAAGAGTGGTTTTGATTTATGATTCTAGAATAATTGGGAATTGTGTTTTGTTTGATGGATTATATCACTTATCTTTATCTCCCGATGGACCATAATTTTCCTACAATGTTGAGAATAGTGTATCCAAAAGATCCTTGATCAAAGAGAAATCTTCATTACTATGGCATAAACGATTAAGGCATATATCTAAGGAAAGGATAGAGCAACTCATCAAGGTTGATATTCTTCATTCTCTTGACTCGGATGATACTGAGACTTGTATTAATTGTGTGAAAGGAAAGTTGACTAAAACCAAGAAGAAAAGGGGCTACTTGTAGTAAAAAATCTGTTAGAGATAATTCATAGAGATATTAGTGAGCTATACTCAACCACCTTATGTGGAAATAAGTACTTCATTATCTTCATTAATGATTCTCTCGTTATTGTTATGTTTACTTGATTAAGGAGAAAGCTGATGCTCTTGACATGTTTAGAGTGTTTTGCACTAAAGTTGAGAAGCAATTGGTAAAAGTAATCAAGATTGTTAGATTTGATCGCAATAGTGAGTATTATGGATGATATACTAAGACTAGATAACAAATGTGACCGTTTGCTAAATATTTACATGATTGTGGTATTCTTGCTCAGTATACAATACCTAGGAGTTCTTAACAGAATAGTGTAGTTGAAAGGCATAACTGCACACTAATGGAGATGAAAAGAAGTATGATGGGCAAATCTAATTTGCTCAAATACTTATGGAGTGATGCAATCAAAGCAACAGCTTGCACTTTGAACCGTGTACCTAGTAAATGTCATGCCCTCGCTCTAACCCTTGGTACAAGAGTGTAACCCAACGGGTTAGCATCAACGTCCCAGGCATATCAACATCCTAAAATCTTTTAATCTTTGAATAAGTACATGTGGAAGTAGATCATAAACAATCCTTGTACACAAACAAACATGAAAGCCGGGCATAACATATACAAGCCAAGCAACAAAACAAACATATACATTCATATAAAAAAATTGTTATAATTACATGTTCATCCTAGTCCTGGGCTATTCATTTTCATTACCACACATAGTCGATCAAAAGGTTAGGGTAGCCTAGCTCCTCTATTGAGCTTCTCCAAAAATGGCCCAATCCTAGGCCCCTCTTCTATGATTCTCCCGTGGGATCTACCGAATGGATGAAGCCATGGATGGGACTATGATGTCCTCATAAAAAATGAGGTGCCAAGCCTCGTACATGGGGAAACCAAGGTGTCTACCCCTTCTTAGACACATATGGTGGTGGTGTACTTCTGGTATCCTTTTCTAGGTCAACTTCATCGTCATGGTAATAACCATATCAATGGGAAGGCTAGGACGGATAGGTGGCGGAGTTGGTTTAGCTATCACACACCTAAAATGGTGAAAACAACAAGAGTGAGTCGTGACTCGGTATATAGAATCCTTAATTTCTCTATAGGAGGACATCTCGCCATCGATTCTAGATACAAGATCACCATCCATTTGTCAATGACAAGTCAATAGCAAAGTCCGTGCCTTGCCTATGATATCATGTAAGATTTTGTGGCACAACTTCCAATTATTCTAAAAGCTTAAACGGTTAGATGTTAGTATGAGTTAATACTTAAATATTTTATTAGACAGCATCTAACAATCATGCGATTGTCGCGAGGAGGTGGTCATAGCAATCTTGTCAGCAAGTCATGAAAGAGCAATCATCCAGCGAAAAACGCATTAAACTGAAGTTAAATATGGTTTAAATTGAGGCTCGTCCGAAGTTCAGATACATTGTCTTGACCAAACTCTAGGGGTGATTCGAAAAGTTGGTGAGCAGTGATGCTGAGCGAATGGCGACGGAGGGAAACCACGTGGATTTATTGAACTTTTTTCCTCTTTGTTTTCTTCTTGGGTCAAGATCAGAATTGGGCTTTGACCGACCACATAGAACTCTTTTGGGGAGTGATGGCAACGGGTAGTGGCGAGATGAAGAGAACTAAATCACGAGGACAACGCCTTCGCCGCTTTCTGGCGTGAGAAATGTTGAGATCCAAATGCATTTTCGAGGGTACGTTTCGAGGAAGGTCGTCTTGGCATTTTCCACAGTCGTTTTCGCCCCTCAGATCTTGCTGACTTTTCCCTGAATATAACGTCTCGCAGATTTTTTTTTTTTTTATTTTTTTTTTCAGTTGTCAGTAACTTTTGAGTCAAGTAAATTAATGAGATGTCACGAGTTGGATTCATGGAATGTTGCGGTTGCTTTTAGAAGGTAGGACACTAATGATGCTACACTTTCTGTGTGGCATTCATTTTGAAGTACGGCTACTCTAGTGACCCCTTAGCTGAGTGATCAAATCGAAGATTTTCCTCGCCTAAGATCCCGCTTTAATTTTATTGGATAAAATCATCTGAAATGGCTCACCAGATAAACAAAGCCATCAGAAAGCGTTTAGAGAAGGATGTGGTTGGGCTGCAATTGGAACCCTAACCCCTGTATTTAGTTGCAAATACAAATTTTGCAAGTAATGGGAACTCGCCACTGAAATTTGCAATGGAAAGTAGGAGCTGGAGAAGCGGCTTGCGATCGTCTCGACAAAGGCGGGCTCTTCCCCAAAACGAATAAATCAAAGTGATTATAGATGGAACTAAATCAGTTGAAAATCGTGAAGGGAATGCTAGGACATAGGAGTTGCCATCTCAAATCTTTCCTCATGGGATGGATCGAACGAGAGGAAGGAAAAAAAAGATCAAAGCATAGGTTGAGCTAGTGTTGTTCTAATCCCAAGCTCCCAGAACTAGGTCGAAAGTCTCGGCCACGGAGGCAGTTGAAATTAGAACAAATAGCGTTAAATCGGGGCTTTATCTTGCAGTCCTGGAGCTAGCGCTGCAAGTAAGCGAAGCAAAGAGGGAGTACCGAAGGTTAAAGGAAGAAGCGGATAAGGCCACTGAAGAATTTGAAAGAGTACGACCATTGTAGTAGTAGTCATAACTCAGGAGACAAGAACAACACCAACATACCAATTTGGCTAGAAAAGTATGATTTCTTCTTCACTTTGCCACGTGATATCAAAATGAGTCTTACAAAAATTACGATATCATTATTATCTTTCTTACAGCAATATTACATTGAAATTAATAGAATTGCGACCAAATGTCAGGTTAATGTAACCCACGTCGTATTGGGAAAAATAAATAGAAAGGTACCCATGTTGTTATCCTCGTCACATACGATATCTTCGTAACAACATGGAGCTCTCAACTGAAATGTTGAAAGAGAGAGAAGGGTTAGCGATGGTGAAATTAATGTATGGACCTGATAATGCCCTTTTTCTTTAATTTAGTGAAGGCCTTGGGCCCCCAGTCCATTAAGCATACAAGGCCCTCTTGCTGGACTTCTTTCTTCCAAAGAGCAACAACTGTGCAAGACTTAGCCCCAACTCCAAGCTCTTTCTAGTTAGCCCATTTCACTTGTCTCTCAGTGATGATGACTTCGAACCAAGGTTTGGCGGACACGGGTCCTCGGCCCGACTCGATGTCTTCGTCCGTGTCTTAACAAATCTCGACCGCCTGTAGATCATCCATGAACTTCACAACTACCCTTGGTCTCACGGAATAGTTGTTCGAATGAACGAGACATCTGATGGAGACACAAGCAAATTGTTTGGATGACGAGATATCGAATGAATGCATTGGTCGAGGTAGAGGATCTTGACTCTTATGAGATTTCTTTGTGGGTCTTTCCCGTGATTGCATAGCATGACATTTCAACAGTTACTTTATATCCTCATTGAAATGTTTTATCAAAATCATGTCAAGCTTTGACCTAGCAATCCTTTTTAATTTCAAATCTTACCCTTCACATCATCTAGTTTCAAAGTCCTACACCTTACACCCTGGTTATAAAAAATGTTAGTTTCTTAGTAAAATTGAAGAATTTACTATTGAATTATACCCGAAAGGTATAATCACAAATTCACAATGCATCAAGTATATGGAGTCGATATTGCGTCTCTTTATCTAGATCAATATTGTCTAAATAGCCAATAAATATTGTGTCTTAGGTTCACTCAATGCTTCTCATATATTTGGCCAACTGATATTATATCTCTCGATGTTAATCCTAATTTGTAACTCAAAATCCATCAATGTAGATCGTTTCGCTCAGACTGTTTAACCAATATCACAAGATTCGAATCTTCATATATTTGCGCATTCTTTTGGAACCGCATCCTGAAGAACAGATCTGCACGTCTACGGTAATTTTCCCTGTAAGTGCAGAACGGGGAGATTGCGTAGTTCATGGGATTTAGTTGGATGTTGAAAGTGCTCCGAAAATGCAACAAATTATATTGTAATCCATATGGCCGACCGGCAAATTTCTTGCTCGCACATGGACGCAGTTATTTGTTTTCATTTTAGTTGTTATCATGTTGTTGCCGAAGGATAAAGCGTGTACTTTCTAGTTCCAAGCAAATGCCTTTTGTTTGTTCAATCAATGACTTTTCGTCAACCACGTCACTAGATAAGCCTCGTTCGGCCGATTAGGTGGAGATAAAGATTATAATTTTGAAAGTTTGGAAATTATGTGGGGTATAGGAACAAACTATTTGTTAAATCTGTATCTGGAAGATGGCAGGAGACAAGTTTGAAACGTATGTTTGTTTTTATGAAAAATGAATGATTTAAAATATTATATTAATTATTTGACAGCTCGTATCGCTAAAAATAATTAATTGATGAAAAACATTTTTGTAAATCAACAACAACTCATATTTACACATTTCCTTGAGCAATGAGACGCTAATTTATTTTTGCAATGACACAAGAGATCATTTTTTATGAAAATATTTCTCAAACATTGATTTTCCGAAAGATGAACAGAGCTATATCGATCATCTTTTTGAACAACACTACTCTAAAGTTGAAGAAAAGAAGCTGGGTAAGTGATGAGCCTGCAGGAAATCTTCTATTCTATTAGGTGCGCCCACCCTCAAATTTCTTGGTCATCGTATTTTTCCATTAAGGTTAGTTGAGAGAGAGAGTTGAAAATGCATGCATGTCTGAACATCACTTCGAGGATTATTGACCAAAATTCATTGATCTTCAATTTTCAATCATATTCAAACGACAAAGAATACAAAAATAAGAAAAGCATGCTTTCAACAAATCCACCAAACCCCTTCACATGGTCAAACATGAGACAATCGCTATCATCTGATAACTAATGCATTTTTTTTAATGTTACTGTTTATAATGTTAAATAAATTTGAGGAAGAGAAAATGTGAGATCGTGCTAAACCTAATCCCAGCATGATTCGTTGATTATTTTTTATCTTGTGCGTAGTAGGTGGTCAACTATTACGTCGGGTTTTCTATCAAGGGTTGCTACTTTCTAGTTTTGATTTTACGTTCTTCACGCGCAAGGACGTAGGTTTTGTCAAAGAGAGGCGTGAGTAGGGCGGACGTAGCCCGGCGACAATGACAGAATGCGTAAATATTCGAATTATACCTTCGATGGGGAAGTGGTGCCCAGCGAATGATTGATTCGCGAACGGTCGAGAGTCAGGTTATGCGCGATTTCAAATGGACGAAGCTATCGGTGCACATTAGAACCCGTGATTCGATAAGATTTTTGTTCTCCACACCGGATGTACTAGTTTTTTATTTATTTTTGGTCAAAGTACTTGTGACATTGACATTGCATGTCGTCGATTCTATTAACTTTAAAAAGGTTTCGTCCACAGAAAAAGTACCAAAAAAGTTATAAATATATTATATTAATATAAATTCAATAATAAATTTTTCAATTTAATTAATTCAGTTCAAAAATTTTTTTTTTCATGTTTTGACAATTAAGTCAAATGACCAATTTAAGCCTAAAAATTATTGATATAGTTATTGATTGTCCTCTCATGACATGATCAATACTTGATGTAGAAATTTTTTTATAGTTTTATAATTTTATGATTTTTTTTCTTTCTTTTGATTTCATGGTTTGTGTTGGTGGCCAACAAGGGTCACTAAGTGAAGGTCACTTTCGAGGGCGAGCGTTGGCAAGGCCAAACCTTGCCTAGGAGATGCTCAATGAAGCCACCTTGGCCTAGATGAGGGTCAGTCTTGCCAAATCTAGTGAGGGTAGCCTTGTTAATGCTTGCCCTTGCCTGGGTGAGGGCAAAGGCCATGGAAGAAAACGAAATGAAGAAATTATCAAAAAATTATAAGAAAAAGTCAACATCGACACTAGTCATTGATAAAACTAGTACGAACACCTAGATAGAGGTGAATACGTATTTATAATAAATTTTAACAACCAAATTCGGAACAAAGTAGCGAGTAAAGTTTGGAGAGATAACAGAATCAGTTTCGTGAAACTCCATATTTCTAGTAGATATTTAGACTTTCACGATGACCTGTAATAGTGCAACCAACTTAAGTAATGAGTTAAGAGAAGAAAAGATGGCACATAAAATTTATAGTGGTTCGACTTTAATCAAACCTACGTTCACTCTCCCACGCCGATAGTCTTTTGGCTAAAATTCACTATAGTATCAATAGAGAAATATAATTTATAAGTGTAAATAATCAGTAGAAGATCCCTTTAACTCACTAAGTCACTCTTTTTGTGATTTTTTCTCTTGAACACAAAATACAAGGTGCACCGAAGAAGAACAAGTAGTCGAGGAAAGCATCAGACTTTGGAATTCTAATTTTCACGTCCCACTCTTCAAATGGATTAAATGACTTTTTTAAATACTCCTTCACACTATACTAGCCGTTGACATTTTCCAGAGGAATTTTTTCCAATCAATCTATTGGATAGAATTGATTAAAAAGATATTGTAGCCGTTTGAAGGTAGAGATGGAAAATCCATTAATTTTGGTTGCTCATACAATCAAAATCTAAATTTCCATAAGTAGATGCTTCCCAAAAAAGAATTTGTCTTCAATATTGATTTCATCAATTTATGATTGATTATATCAATGAATTTATAAAAGGAAAGTGGAATCTTTTGCCAGAGAACTAGACGTTATAGAATAAATTCCTAATAAGTTCATCTTGAACCCTTGTCGCAAAATCAATAAATCTGAATGTGATTTCTTTCTCGTTCTGTACATGATTTCAATTTGGATTTTGTCAGAGTGGAAAATACTTCTATAAATGAACAGAATTTGGCAAAATTTTTTGATATTCTCAGATATAACTTTAAATGCATTCTAATAAGAGTAAGAACCAAAAAATTTTGTCAAACATCAAAACTTGGTATGAGTTTTCTTAACAATCTTTCCCTTTTTGATATTTACTAAGCTTTCATGCAGATTTAAGCATAATGTTTATGTTATCATGTAAAACAATACTTTAGCAGCACAAGATAGAGAGTTTACGAGTAAGCAGATATTAAATAAGCATTATATAGATAAAGGTCTACTAAAGTTTGCACAAAAAGCACACAACACCAACAAAAGCACACCAACAAAGCACAAAAAACATAATGTGCAAACTAAATCTGTAAAAGTCTCCCCCCATTCTGTCAATAGCAAAAAAGAGAAAAGCAAACAAGCACAAAAAACAAAGATGATGTTGTTTAGAAAATGATAAGGGGTTTCTTGGAACACAAACAAGATGGAAATCCTCCAAATTCTCCATGATCTTCTCAAGTTTTGTCAGGCACTAATTAAAGACAATCTCGATCTTAGCCAAATTATAACTGGTTGCTAATTAATAATTTGAACTTTGTCATTAAGAGACTATATCTTACCATTGAGAGATTCGAATGTAGTACCAAAAGCAGCATGCAATTTTTGGATTTCAACCTCCATCCTATATTGTTGTGCCTTAATTTCTAGAAGGAGCTCGACTATCCGAGGATAGTTTGAGTCTGGCTTGGTTTGGCACTAGTTTCTGCAAGTTGAACTAGATAGGTATCCAAAACTGAAAAAAGATTGATTTGAACATTGAAGGTATCTTGCTTCCCTTGAATATTAACTTGTTTGTCCTCAACACTAGGAGATACCTCGGGGAAATGAGATGCATAAATGTCCTCTGCATTTGGTGGAGATTGACCGACACCATCACTAATGGTTGGTTTTGTAGTCAAGTCTTGAAGGGGAGTTTTCTCACCTACTCCCCCTGTCTTAGTAACTTCAGTTTGAAGAAGAATATCTTCACCTTACGGAATTCCTTCTTTTCTAATACCCTAGGCACTAATTTGTTGACCATTTCCCTCATTCTTTTCTCCAACATCATTTTCATCAAGTTCCCTTTCATCATCTCCTTCCTTATCATAATGTTAATGTTCCTTATTCTGATTTGCATCTTCCTGTCCTTCGTCTAGGTCATCCTCCTCACCTTCATTTTCTCCAATGTCTTCTCCATCACTTTCTTCTTCTATATCTTTCTCGCTTTCTTCTACCTCTTCTTCATAATCGGTTATTCTTGCAACAGAGTCTCTCATGACAATATTTTCCATAATATCAGAAATAGTCTCATCTTCATCATCTTTCTCATCCTCATCTCGTAGCAAAATGAGAGGTCTTTTCCTTTTTGGAGTACGTGAGCCGACACTTTTTCCTTTCCTCTTTTTCTTAGCCACGGATCATGTTTTAGCCATACTAGCAAAATCCTTTTTTTTTTTTTATAAGTTTCGAAGCACCAAAAAGATCCTTTAATCTTATTTTGGAGATCATTTTAAGTCCATTTTATATAAAAAGGATGGTTCTGGAGCAAAAACTAGAAAGAGGTTAAATATAAAAGTATTGAAAGAGTCTAGTTACCAAGGCTATGTAAGGAAGTTGACCTTTCTCTTTCATTATTATTCTATACATATGCAGTAAGATGGTGTGAGAAAGGGAGAAAGCAACTTCGTTGCAGATAGGCCACATTATTTGGCTTCAAATGTTGAAACGTCAGTCTTGGAGCCTTGGGTCTAATGCAGTTGATAACAATCTTGTGGAGAAAAATGTTAGAAGCGGACAACTTGGAATAAGTAATACTTCCTCTAGGAATTTTGTCCTTCATCAGAAACTTAATAACCTCATCATTCGAGACATTTATGGACATGTTCATTCCACTCCTAGAATATCAGCCAATAGATCAACATCAACATGAAAGACTTTCTCACATACGGTAAATTGAATGTGAGTGGGATCCAAAACAAAAAAGTTGAAATAAAAAAAAGCAATCAATTTAGGATAGGCATCATACAACTTCACACAAAAATTTTCCATTTGAAGTTTGGAAAATTTCTCTCTCAAATGTACTTTGATCGAATCTCGAAAATCAAAGTCTACCATTCAAGGGTTGATGACTCTCCTATTTAGCATCTGTGCATAAACTTTCTTGTGTTTTTTTTTTATCGAAACAACTTCCCTTTTGCACAAACTCATAGTGCTTAAGAAGAATTTTGGGTTTTCTTATCGAGAGAGGAGTTGCACCTTGAGTGACCTCCTCCACAGATGGTTGATTCGTGCTCCCTAGTGAGATTAAAACACATCTGACTATCAGGCACAAAACGAGGCCCACGACTGGCAATCCGAGAGGACTTCTGCTGAGAAGACATTGAGATAAACTTGAAGGATTTTGAGAACATGATTACGAGTGAACAATTATGAGATTTGCAGAGAAAGAGTGAATCGAGAACGAGATAAAAAAGGGTTTGAGAGATTAGGGTTTATGAAGGCTGTGGTAATGAAAGAAAAAAATGAAGGCTTATTTAAAGTAATTGAACCAAGGCAACCAAACAAGCACAAGAAAAGAAAAATAACTTCCATTTTGAAAGTTTACAAAAGAATAACTATAAATAATTTTGAAAAATCAGCAATAAAAGATAACGATTTCTAAAAATATAAAAGGGAAATAAAAATTCAAATAAAATATTTATACCTATTCGAGAATGAAAGAAAATTACGCGTCAAAATTTGAAATATAACTACATAAGTCTATAATAGCTTTCAGAAGGATGTCTCTTCCAAAAAATTAATCAAATGAGTCTGCTTTGCATAGACTCTAACCAAATATATGGGTAATATTCAATTTTTCACTAATGAATTCAAGTGATCCTTTCTCCAGTGGCTTGGTGAAAATGTTTGCCAGTTGATTCTTTGCATCAATGAATTGAACATTGATTTTACCATTTTGTACATGGTCTCTTATGAAGTGGAGACAAATTTCAATATGCTTTGCTCATAAATGAAGAATGTGATTATTGGTTGGATTGATTGTGCTTGTGTTGTTACATCTGATTTCAGTGCGAGGTTCTTCTATTCCAAAGTCTCTTAGTTATTGTCTAATCCAATGAATTTGAGAATAACAATTGCTTCTACCATTGCGAGTGTCACAATGTTCTGCCTCTTAAAGAACTAGGACACTAGTATTTGTCCAAAAAGTTGGCATGTACCAGATGTACTTTTCTTTTCAAATTTATAATAAGCTAAATCAGCTTTTGAGTATCCAATTAGGGTAAAGTTTCATCCTTTTAGATACCATAGACCTAACTTAGGATTTTTTGCAATATCCTTGATAATATGTTTAACAGCACTGAAGTGTGATCTCCTAGCATTAGCTTGGAATCTAGCACATATAGACACACTAAGTAAAACATCAGGTTATGAAGTAGTAAGATAGAAAAGAGAACTGATCATGATTCTATTTTTCCTTTTTTACATTCTTTTTGGAAGAACTTGACATAGAAGTTTGCAATCTTCTTACAGTTTTCCATTCCAAACTTCTCGATGACATGTTTGACATTTATCTCTTGATAGATGAAGGTTCCTTCCTTCGATTGTCTAATTTGTAAACCCATAAAGAATGTTAACTCATTAATCATACTTATTTCGAATTCTTCATATATAGACTTTGAAAATTTCTTACACAAAAGTTCATTAGAATAATAAAAAATGATATCATTTACATATATTTGAACAAGTAGAAAGTATTTTCCTTCTTTTTGATAAATAGAGTGGTGTCAACCATACCTTTCTTAAAACCATTACTTACCATAAACTTACTTAGTTTTTTATACCAAGCTCAAGGTATTTGTTTCAGACAGTATAAAGATTTCTTCAATCTATAGATAAAGTCTATTTTTCTGGAGTCTTTGAATATTAGTGGTTGTTCCACATAGACTTCTTCTTGGATGAAACCATTTGGGAAGGTACTTTTGACGTCCATTTGGAATAACCTAAAATTATAGAAATATGCATATACAAGTAATAGTCTTATAGCTTCTAACTTGGCTACCGGTGCATATGTCTCATCATAATTTATTCCTTCATCTTGCCTATATCATTTTGCTATAAGTCTTGCCTTGTTTCTGGTCACTTTACCATTGTCATTCATCTTGTTCCTAAACACCCACTTTGTTCCAATTATAGATTTTTTTTAGTTTTGGAATCAACTCCCAAACATCATTGATTTTGAATTGCCTAAGCTCTTCTTGCATTGCCTCTATCCAACTTTCATCAGTTAAGGCTTCTTTTACTCCCTTTCATTTTATTTTAGAAATGAGAGTTAGAGCACTCGAGTCTCCTCTGACCTTGGATCCAATACGAATCCCTTCTTTTATATTACCAATAATGAGATCTTTAGGATGATTTGATTTGTGCTTCCAATTATTATTGAATCTATCATTATCTTTAAGAATTTATAGAGCCTTTGTTTCCTTTAAATCTTTTGATTTCTCTTCAGCTTGACTTTGTTCACCATAAGGCAGAGTTTGTTTAAGAGACTTAGACTTCATTAAGTCTGAAATTAACTCAGACTCTTTAAGTTAAGTCTGATCTGGTTGGTTCTGGTCAACTTCTTGAAACCTAACATTCATTGATTCTTCAACAGTCTGTGTATTCCTATTGAAGACTCTCTAAACTTTGCTTGTAGTGGAATATCCAAGAAATATTCTTTCATCCAATTTTTATTCAAACTTACACGGATGATCATTTGCATTTTCCAAAATAAAGCATTTGCAACCAAACACATGAAAATAAGAAATATTTGGCTTTTTCCCTTCGTTAACTTCATAGGGGGTTTTCTCTCAGATAGGTCTTATAAATACTTTGTTAATTACATAATAAGCAGTGGGATGCTTTAGCCCAAAAGTGAGAAGAAACCCTACTTTCAATTAACAATGTTTTGGCCATCTCTTGTAAAGATCGATTTTTCTTTTCTACAACTCAATTTTGTTCTGGAGTATAAGGAGAGGAGAAAACATGTTGAAAACCATTTTCATCACAAAATATTGTAAAGTTTTGATTTTTGAATTCTCCTCCATGATCAGTCTTAATACTCAAAATGATATAACATTTCTCATTTTGAACCTTTTTAGCAAACTTTGAAAAATATGAGAAAGTTTTTGATTTATTTGCCAAGAAAAAAACCAAGTAAATCTTAAGTAATCGTCTACAACTACCAAATACTATTTATTACCACCAATGCTTTGAGTTCTAGTTAGCCTGAAAATGTTCATGCGAAGAAGCTACAAGACGCAGTTAGTGGAAACATGATTTATGGATTTAAATGAACTTCTGACATGTTTTCCCAAGATACATGAAGTACAAAGCATAAACTTCTGGTAAACTATTTTAGAGAGTCCACGGATCAGCTTCTTAGAAGATAGTCTAGCAATTTGTTTCATGCTAACATGTCATAACTTGTGACGTCAAAGATTTGTTTTTTCTTGAATTGAGAAAAGACTTTGAGAACTCTATGAATCTATGTCCAAAAGGTAAATGTTCCCATGTTTTCGACTAATAAAAGTTTGAGAGAAGTCTTGACTAACTCCAAAACAAACATTTTCTTATAAATTAATTCTGAACCATGTATCACATGGTTGGCTTATGCTTAGAAGGTTGTAGTTTAAACCTTTTACCAGGGAAACATTATGGATGATCAAGCTACCAATCCTCACTATTCCATGTCCAACAATTTTTCCTTTGTTGTTCCCAACAAAAGAAACGTTTCCTCCTTTTTTTTTTTTAATTTTATAAAACTAGAATTTATAGTCATATATCTAGAACAACCACTATCCAAGTACCATTTATTTTTCTTTTTAATAGTAACCTATAGTAAAAAAGAAGTCTCAAACTTTCTTTGGTACCCAAATTTTCTTGGTTCCTGAAAAATTAGTTATAAAGATAGTTTTTGTCCAATCCTTCTTAACAGGTCTATAGACTTTAAGGCATCCATTCTCAAAATGTTCTGAATTATCTGACTTAGAACATTTAAGAGCACTCCGACCAATGGGGTTTATAAAAGCTCTTTGAAAGTAATTTTTGTAAGTAAGTTTAGGAGATCTTTATTCAAATCTCTCCTTGATCTTAAGAAAATCAATCAAAATATCACTTTCTCTATTTAGACCCAAATCGGATTTATTATAATAAGGAATTTGAGCTAAAAGAATTTGTTCTAAAGTTTTTGAGCATTTTGAAAATTTTGTAGTAATATCTGAAATTTCCTTTTTCAAAATTTCATTTTCTTTGGAAAGAAAATAAGAATTTTCCTTTAAATCATTAAAATTGTTTTTCAAACTCCCAAACTTTTCTTTCCAAGAATTATCATGTTGTATGAGTTTAGAATTTTCCTTTTTTTAATTCAGAGATCCTTTTAAGAAAATATTTGAGATTTAAACAAAACTTGTTTATGTATTTAGACACTTTAATAGGGATTTCTGAATGACATACCTCGATTTCCTTGTTAGACTCTAAGTTTGTGTTTGAATCAAATTCTGATTCTAAATCTGATCTGAGTGAGCCATTAGACAGATATTTGCAAACTCCTCTTCACTTTCCTCACACTTTGTGTCACTCTGGTTTCTACATTTAGAGCTTTCTTGTACTTTTCATACTTACTTTTCTTCTTTTTTAGTAAGGGATAGTTAAGCTTGATGTGTCCTTTCTTTTTGCACTCAAAACATATCACATCATTGCTAGATTCATCGTCTTCCATTGATCTTTTCTGGAAGTTTTGTTTGTTTTGCTTTTTACAATTGAGTCTTCTTCTTTTCCTATTAAGTTTCCTGAATTTCTTTACCAAGAGAGCAAGCTCCTCGTTGTCCATGTCATTGTTTGCGTCTGTATTATCATAATCAATGTTAGACTTAAGTGCAGTTGACTTCTTACCTTTTGGATCATCTTTGTCATTGATTTGTTTCACTTCATAAGATTGAAGAGTGTCTATCAGTTCATCAATAGAGAGGGGCATAATCCTCTTTGTCTCATGGATTGAAGTTTTCACATGATTCTAGTCCTTTGAAAATCCTCACAAAAGTTTGTTGATCTTTATTAGGGAAAAAATTAGCTAACCTTAATATGCCAAACCATTTATAATTTCTGAAATCAACTAAACATATCTTCAATAGTTCTCTAGGCTTCATCTTGAAGGATTCATATTAGCCAAGTAAAATATTTACTTTTGTCTCATTTACACGATATGTTCCTTCATAGTTGGCATGAAGTCTATCATAGATTTCTTTAGCTGTTTCACATGAAGAAATTCTATTATATTCAGCAAGGGACAAAGCACAATATAATGAATAAATGGTCTTTACATCAAGAGTCTCTCTCTTGGTGATTTCTGCTTGATTGATTTTTTCAGTATTTTTGTCTAAAACTTATTTTCCATTGTCAGATGTAGAAACTTCCTTCGGATTAATTCGTTTCTCCATAACATCTAATTCTAGAGGATCTCTGGATTTTAGGAATAACTTCATTTTGTTTTTCCACACATTGTATTATTTTCCATCAAAATAAGGCGGCCTAGTGTTGCTCTACTTTTCCACGAGTCCTAGTGCTAAGAATATACTAGCCATAAAAGATCTTTAGTTCATAAATGAAAACACTTCAACAAATGAGCACAGGGCTCTAATATCAATTAATAAAGCTAGTATGAACATCTAAAGGGAGGTGAATAAATGTTTAAAAGAAATTTTAACAACCAAATTTAGAACTAAGTAAGTAACGAGTAAAGTCTGGATAGGAAACAAAATCAGTTTCGTGAAACTCCAGATTTTTGGTAGATATTTAGACTTTTACAATGACCCGTAATAGTGCAACTAACTTAAGTAAGGGAGTTAAGGGAAGAAAGATGGAACACAAAATTTATGGTGGTTCGGCTTTAGTTTAAGCTTACATCTACTCTCCCACACTGATAGCTTCTAGCTGAAATTCACTATAGTATCAATAGAAAAATATAATTTATGAGTGCAAACACTCAGTGGAAGATCCATCTAACTCACTAAGTCACTATTTTTGTGATTTTCTCTCTTGGACACAAAATATAAGGTGCACCAAAGAAGAACAAGTAGTCAAGAAAAGCATCAAACTTTGGAATTCTAATTTTCATGTCCCATTCTTCAAATGGACTGAATGACCTTTTTAAACACTTGTCCACGCTACATTGGCTGTTGACATTTTTTGGAGGAATTTCTTACAATCAATCCATTGGACATAATCGATTTAAAAGATCTTGTAGCCATTTGAAGGTAGAGATGGAAAATTCATTGATTCTGGTCACCCATATAATCAAAATCTAAGTTTCCATAAGTTGATGATTCCCAAAAATGAACTTGTTTTCAAGTTTGATTTCATCAATTTATAATTGATTCCATCAATGAATTTATAAAAGGAAAGTGAGATCTTTTGCCAGAGAACTAGACATTGTAGAATAAATTCCTAATAAATTCATTCTAAATCTTTGTCGTAAGATCAATAAGTCTAAATCTAATTTCTCCCTTGTTTTGGACATGATTTCAGTTTGGATTTTGTCAGAGTAGGAAATACTTCTAGGAAATGAATAGACTTTGGCAAAATTCTTCGATATAACCTCAAAAGCAACTTGAAATGCATTTTGTTCTTCAAAACAAAAATAAGAATCAGAAAGTTTTGTCAACTTCAAAACTTAGTAGGAGTTTTCTCAACAATCGTGTCATATAGGACGGTTGGTGCCCACCTTAGCAATTTTGGGCCTAAATTAGTTTAATAGACTCAATTGGGAAGTTTTGAAAAAGCTTAAGACCAAAAAGTTTAGGACGGCGGGTGTCCACCTTGTCGATGCTCACCCTTGCCTGGGTGAGGGCGAGCCTTGCTTATGGTGGTGAGGCCGACCCTCACTGGCATAGGCCATGGAATAAAAAGAGAAAAAATTATCAAAAATTATAATAAAAAAGTCAACATCAACACTAGTCATGTCATATCAAACAGCCGATGTCCACCTTAGTAATTTCGAGCCTAAATTAGTCGAATATATTCAATTGGTAAGTTTTGAAAAATTTTAAGACTAAATTGATCTAATTAAAAGGTTTACAACTAAATTGATATCAATGTGACAAATTTGGGATTTTTTTTGTACATTTACCTTCTTCTACACATCCAAGGTCTTACAATATTAGTTGAATCGATATGTTCATCCCGACTCAAAATACGTGGATAATCTAGAAGTCTCGCACAGCAATGCCAACATATCACATTCATTCATCAAATGGATCAATTCACAGTTAGATCAATTTAAGATTTCAACTTGTGTGGTTCAAAGATCCTGCAGACGAAACATGGGCACAAATTTATTGGGTATTTATTAAATTCTGAAGCGGAGCGTGTAATTTTGTAGATCACTCTAGCAAATACGCACGGCTTTCTCTCTTAATGATCTCGGTTCGTCCAGCATCTCTTTCTCAAGCGCATACGAATACATGGAGAGATGAAGCAGTAGGTGAACGATGATGAACCCGTGTTGGATTTGTCTCGATGAAGCAGTAGGTGAACGATGATGAACACATGTTGGATTGTCTTACTTTTTAGCTGGCGATCGACGTGGGGCTGCTAAGGCTTTAATAAATAAAACCCAGAGCATCGGCCGTTGTCCTTGCCAAGCTGGTTGACGCTGATCTGGTGGAGCAATTACCTGATGAACGTGAACCAATCCATCTCTAAAGTCAGACGCTTTTGAGAGAGAGAGAGAGAGAGAGAGAGAGAGAGAGTCTCCTGGGGTTAGGTAGACAAGACAGAAGAAAATTTGGAGCTTCTTTCTAAATAATTGTTGTCCACTTTTGAAGTTAGAAATAACATATTTTAGAAAAAAAGCAATTGGGATGACTTCTTTTTTTCTTCTAACGAAGTTAAGTAGAGAAAGGATAAGAAAATGGATGAGTTGATGTGTTTGTTCTATACCAGGTCATGATACCTTATAAAATGCATAATGCACAGCTTGCCTTTGAGACATTCTGCCTCTCTCTATCTCCCTTTCTCCCTCCCTCCCTCTGACCTCTCTCATCTCTCATCTCTCATCCCTCTTTGTCAAGAGACAACATGGCGATGGCTTCTCTTGCGCCCGTGCTGCTCGTTCTGCTGCTGGCGATTCCGGCGAAGGTGCACGGAGCGACCCTCACCGTGGGGGGTTCCTCTGGGTGGACCCAAGGTGTCGACTATAAGACTTGGGCCGCTTCCCAGACTTTCAATGTTGGTGACTCTCTTGGTATGCTAACCCGACTCCTCTCACTCTATAGACATATATGTCTTGAGAATTGACATCGCATTGATCACTTCCTTTATCGTTTTTGTTTTCTCTAGGCATTTTAGTTTTGACGTTTGGCCGATGTTTGTAAGTCTTTGATTTCTCCGTTTAAACTCAATTATATCCCGCGACATTCATATATAGTATTACTCAACAAATGAATTCTAGATGTGATTTTCGAAACTTGCCTTGAGAAGAGACACTCCATTCGAGGAATGATCCATTGAGCAATACAGACTTTAATTTACGACAGTTCTCTACCATTCGCGACGGGATTTAGTTAGAAGTTTATACTACATAACCCGGGAGAGTTCTCTAAAATTAATGCGTGTGCCTGAAAATTTGTTGATGAGATTAGATTATTGAAAGTACAAAATTGTCAAGAGCTTGACATTAATGGGGAAAGTAGATTTTCCTTTCTCCATTGACATAGACGGCTTCAATAATTTATTTTTATCACATCACAACAGATATCTACATCCATTCCACTCACCTTCAATCAATATTGAAATCAGTAGTGGATCAACCTTTCAAATTGATTACGTTAAGCCATATAATGAGCCCGGAAAACATTAGTCGGCATGGTTTATGTTCTTCTTTTGGCCCTATTCATGACATTGACAAGATAGCTAATTTGGGTGGATATGACATCTACCAAAATTCATTGAAACATCAAGCCAATCACTTGGAGCTAAAATATTCATGTTCAGGCAATTATTGAACGTGGGCTGCACCTTTCTTTTATGAGAGGTCTCGTCGTCTACCTAGACGTAGGTACAACAAATCATTGACCATGTGACGGTTATTGGTGATCTACTTTCAATGCTAGCACAATTATAATCAGCAATAATGGTCCCTTTTTACCCTAATCTAAGCTCGTTAACCTTTTTATTGTATTTTTCTTTTGTTTCCGATACGTGGATCTAGTGTTTTCATATACCACGCTCCACTCGGTTGAACAAGTAAGCAAAGATGACTATGATAACTGCAACACCGGCAACGCCATCAAATCCTACACCGGCGGGAGCACCACCATCCCCCTCAGCACAGCCGGCCCGATGTACTTCATCTGCCCCACCAGTGGCCATTGCAGCAGCGGCATGAAGCTGGAAATCACTGTCGGCTCGTCGAGCACCAGCCCTGGCTCCTCACCATCGCCGCCCTCCACCACTACTGGAACTCCACCGCCACCCGGCAACGGAGCCACTAGTGTTTTTGGCGTTGGCAATGTGATGCTTGGACTCTCATCTGTGGTAGCGACCGTGATTGCACTAGTGTGCTAGGGAAGAGCCAGTGCAATTTGCTGTAAAATTCAGTTCTCTTTTGTCGGTTGTTGTATGTAACGTATGGCATGTGGAATAAACACGGTCCCTCAGATTCGATTTGATTATCTATTGAGGTATTTCTGATTCTTGAGCGATGTTTATTTGAATAAATTGGCCATGTATTCAACATATATAACTATTTTAGAATTTTCATGACCATTACGAATTGCGCTAACTTAATCTTATTCATATTCTATAACTAATTATTAGAATATCACAATCTCCTAAGCATGACCCTACTAATTTGTATTAACTTTTCTTGGCATACATATATATATATATATATATATATGTTAGTGGGTAATATATTATAAAAATTTATATGATAAATTAATCTCTATTTGATAAATTACTTGTGACTAATATATATTAACAAACACTTTATTAACAAATATAAATGAGACGGGGCGGGGTACTTTCTACACGGCACGGACGGACGCCCATGTGGAAAATTTGCTTCGTTCGGTCAAGGGCACCACGGGGCAGGGATTGCCACGTGCCCAATTCCCTTGGCGTAAACTAGATGAGTGATTGCATTGTTTTATTTTGTTTTTTCTTTTCTCTCTCTCTCTCTCTCTCTCTTTTTCCTGTTTATTGAATTTATAATTGTCAATAAAGCTAAAATTTTCTTAAAAAACAATCTCGACGGATTTAAAAAACACACACTTTGGAACCAACGTCTGGCCAGTTCTTGGGTAAAGTGGGTGGATTCAACTTTGACTCGGGAATCGAACGTGGTTTTTCGTAAAACCATGAACTTACCTAATACTCCCTAGAGCGGGCCTTGAAACGAGCCGAAAAGGTCAATTCCTGAATTGAACCCGACCATCTCTCATCCCTATTATGAATGGCCATGGAGAGCTGAGAAAAGGTTTGAGGAACGTTTGAACTTCAAGGACTTTTGTGCGATTTTGATTCTGAACCGAAGGACTGTACAACAATTTCAAGTAGCTTGAAAACTATTGTACAATCGACTCTCATTCTATTATTGCACTGAGGCAAGACCCTCCATAGATCTCCTCACCACTCTGCACGTGCCCCTCCAAAAGGTCGACATTCCTCGGTGCCCTCAATTCAATTTTCAATGCCTCCATCTATCGATTCCTCGCGATTTCCTTCTTTTTTCTTCCTTGATACTGTCAGGAATTTTATGCGCCGAGAATCTTACAATTCGATATCACTCCTCTTCATACGGGCTCCCTTTCTTTTATCTTCACCCGCAGGACTTCATACAGATCGCGAGCCCCCCGCAGCCTCGCATTGCTGGAATTCTTCATCAGAGTCGCGCTTCTGGAGGTGGAATCTGCCGTTGCCTCCTCTTCCTCCTCCGATGGTATTCTTCCATTCCTATAGAATCTCTATTCGATTTGCTATTTTCATTTGATCGATTATCGAATCAAGATGCAATCCTATGAGCGTAAGTGTTAACACCTGTTGACATCCAGAAATATCCCAACAATCACATGCTGGTCACGAGGGATAGAAACCTTTAAAATTATCCTCGCTGCCACATGTGGGCTGTGATTTATATCAGCCCAGCCCATGGTGCTCATGAAAATGAAGATTGGCCAAGGATTTCAAGAACCTTTGGGCTAGATTTCGATGAACCTACAAGCAGAGATATATAATTCAATGATGAAGCAGTTGATCGTCATGTGTCCAAGTCAAGAGATGTTGTTGAAGACATAACATTGACAGCAAATTTCGGCGGTTAATACTTAAAAGGGTGCCAAACTCAAGAAGGACTGTTATTACTTGCTAGACAAATCATGAGAACTCCATCAAACAAGTTAGAAAGTAACCACATGTGGATAATGCATTTATAGAATGTGGAGTGACTCTTGAGGAGTAAGCAACTGACCACCAACGGTTATCAAATTGTCCTATAAATACCGCGGGCAATCCAACAGAAAAGCCCTCCTCGAACAAAATAGAAAAACTACTTTATCTTACTTTTTATCTTTATTTAGTCTAGTTTAACTATAACTTAAGATTCCCATCGTAGATTCAATTTCGGCAAGTGTTTATATCCCGGGCAATGCCGAGTGCTAACCTCCAACACCATCGATTAAATTCCAACGTTGTGTCATCATGCTCATATAAGAGTAGTGTTTACTAGGAGTTTTTACTATTATCCGGTGTTACCGATTAGATTCCAACATTATGTCCTCATACTCATCTAGAAGCAATGTTTACTAAGTATTTTTGCTACTATCCAGCGTCGTTGATTGGATTTCGACATTGTGTCCTTATATTCATCTAGAAGCAGTGTCTACTTGGTGTTATCCTCATTTTCTAGCATCGTCAATTAGATTCCGATGTTGTGTCATCATATCCACCTAGGAATAGTGTCTACTAGGTGTCATTATAGCTATCCAACGTTGTTGATTAGGTTCCGACATTGTATCATTGAATTTATTTGAAAGTAGTGCTTTCCGAGCGCTTTTGTTAATACCTAGTGTTGTCAAATCATCTTCGATATTGTATGAACCACTTTAATTTTAACGGGCTTTCTTTATTATGTTAAAGCAAGTTTAGATCGAACCGTTGAATCGATTTCAACATTGATTATCATTAGTTTTGAGCTCATGTTAAGCATGTTAAGCAACTCCTTTAGATTTGAAATTATGTAATATATATATTCACGTACGTATTTGATCCTCTCTGTCTCATACTAACAAAAAACCTAAGTCTCTTTTAATAAAATCAAAATATAATGCTTTGTAAAAGATTTTTCATTGCGGCATCCAAAATTGGTAGAACAACAGCAAAAATGAGTTGGTGGCCCAATGTGAAAAATAAGGCCCAATAAGCCCGAGACTTATAAAGCAAGCTGAAAAAAAGGTCCAGAAGAGGTTGCTATCACAGGTACCGATGAATCGGTACTGTTACCACTCGAGAATAGGAAGATAAGAATAAAGACAATTACTCAAGCATGTAATACCGATATCTTCGCAAGTAGGACAATGCAGTCATAGGTGCGCCCCCAAAGATTCCAAGATATTTGAAATTGAAGTGATAACCACTAGAAGGCAGTTATTCACAATACTAGACTATAAAAAACCGACAAGACATCATCATAGAGGATCACACATTTTTACAACAGACCTCGACATACACAGTTTTGATTATTTTTACTTATCCCCGTCTCGCGTTTACTTTCAACTGCTTTAAGTTTATCCTTTACTTTATTGTAGTTGCATTAAAATCCGTAACCTTCGTTCCGAAATGACATGGGACCCGATGCAAACAATAGATCCAAACAAACATCTTCTTCAATGAAAGGTATTTGGCTCGAGATTTATCTCGGCCAAACAGTAAAAGAGATGTTAACTTGATGATTTTAAGGCGAGGTTTGCAAAGGGAAGAGAGTTGTTGAAAGGAAATGACTTGCTAAGAGCTAACCCTAGTTCAATGATACACATGTGATTGATTGAGCTAGTCAACAAAAGCACTAGAGATGATAGATTTCTAGTCGGTCCGATTCCCAAAATCAAAATCAAGGACCGGACCCAACCATCGATCTAGTCTAGTTCCCCCTTGGAGGTGGAAACCGGATTGCTTGGACACCGGTTCCACTTTTAGGAGCCTAGAACTAGACCAACACTCCCAAGAACTTGATCAAACTAACCGGTCCAAGTGGTTTCCGGGTAGAGGAAGAAGGGAGGAAAAAAGAAAAAAAAATAGAAAAAAATTCAAATATTATTAAAAATTATTCACATTAGTATCAATCATACCACGTAAAAGAGCCGGTGTCTATGTTAGCAATTTCCAACTAAAATTGATTGAATGAACTTGATTGGCAAAGCGTAAAAAAATTTTGGACTCAATTAGCCAAAGTAAAAAAAATTATGAGTGAATTGATAAAACTGCAATATATTTAGGACATTTTGGACAATTTTTCCACTTGGAAATTAGCCCAAAAAAGCTAACATAAAACTCATGTAACCCATTTAAAAAGGGGCACTCAAAATGTAACGACCTATAACATATTTTCAATCAATGCAAAAGGTCGTAATAAGGATTTGTTTTCATTAGAATTTTTAGGGAAAAACTACCAAATCAGTAATGACCTATTGTGTAAATACCAATTCAATTCTAAAAATTTCGATTTTGCCAATTTAGTCCTAAAGCCTTTGTACAAAATTTAAATGTAGGCTTTCCGGTTAATTTTCATTGAAAACCACTATCATATTGGTCTAATTATGGCCTAGTCATCTTAAGATTTACAACAAAAATTGTTGGGAGGATTATCTTAGAATTTCACGTAAATGTTTAGAATCAAATTGACAAAATTGGAAAGTTTGTGATTGAATTGATATCCATACAATGGGCTTAGGATTGATTGGATAATTTTTATCAATTTTTGGATTTAGAATTAGACAAATTTTAGTTGAGATGGGTTCATTTTTTTAAACCCATGAAGGAAAAGGAAAAAAAAGAAAAGAAAAATCAAAAAATTAAAATATTACTAAATTTTGTTCATGTAAACACCGACTATGTTACATTAGAGAGCCAACTAGCCAAAATTGGCTGGATTGATTTAATTAGCAAAACATGAAATCTTTAAGACTCAATTAGCAAATTTAAAAAGTCTAGGACTGAATTGACAAAAGTGTAATAGGTTTATGATTTTTTTGACAATTTTCCCCTAAATAAGAGTTCACATTATGAAAAATATATGATTATTCACAAAGATCCGATCCATTCGATGATGTAGCATCAAATCCTCAAGTTTTATTGGAGTTTTAACTCGATGAAGGCTTTTCATCGCTATAAGATTAAAATATATGTGCCTAATCTAGGGACATAAACATAGAGATATGGCAACTTTAAAGCTCATGTAACATTCTGCAAACCCTTGAAATCTGGCAACAACTCATGTAACATTTTGCAAACCCTTGAAATTTGGCAACAACATGAGCTGTAGGATAATCTCACAAAAAATTCTAAAACTTATTTTCAGTGAGATATCAGTATATCAAACTTTTTTTTCAAGTCTCATCAATACTTCAAATTTGAAATAATGACTTAGAAACACTTTCGTTAGACTTCTGCTCTCTTGAACGTTGGAAATTTGACTTAACAATTAACAATGTTGTGGCCATTGCTAATCTTAGAGTTGTGCAATCAATCTAGTTCTATTTGAGAATCGAACTGATTGTCCATGGAAATTTATTCCCAATTCCAAATTTTTGGAATCGGTAATAAGTTGTTAGATTCCAAATTCTAGATGCTAAACCTATCAATTCACCTACTCACTTGAGACAAGTTAAAACTTGATATGAAATTAGAAGAAGATGATTTAGCTTTCTTAAATGAGCTTAACTTCCCTATTGCTTTATATTTTTGTTTGTTTTGTATTGGTATTTTACTTTGAGCCATTTTGTAGCTCATACTATTTTATTATAAATGCTATCCGTCTTTTTTTTTCACTTTTTTAGAAAATAAAGCAAAAAAATAAGAAACCAATTCCTTGGTAGACCTTGGAACCATACCAAAACAAGGAAGGTTCCAAGTTTTAGAAACTAGAAATTGGTTCTAATAGGGTAGATTTCGAGTTCCTAATTTAGAAATGACCCATCCTGAAAACTACAGGTGAATGGATCTAAAATCTAGAATCTATTTTATCGGAATCGATTCCCAGCTTTTATAACCTAGTATCTACCTTGTATACCCTAAAATCCACCCCAAAACTAAATCTACGATTCCGGGTTTACTTAGAAATCGACCAATTCCATCTTCTTCTTGTTTTTCATTTTCTTCAATCCCCCTTTTTTTTTTTGGCTTCATTTTCAGTCAAGTAAAATAAAAATTAAAGCAACAACAAAAAAATCCCTTTCAAATAGATAGAGTTTCATTCAAAAACTATCTATTACGTTGTCATGTAGAGTAATGAAAGGAGTTAATTCAAGAGTACACTAGAAACACATATAAACTAGTAGTGACTAGTTAATTTGAGGTTTCCAAAGTACATAGTATACCAGATTTCTCCTCCATATATACATATATATGTTGCAGGTGTATTCTAACAGGTACATATCTTCCACTTGCACTAAGGTAAGTATAACGGAAGAACATAAAAATAATATTTCAAATTCTCTTGATCTAGTTCGATTTGATTCCTACTCAAAAGCTAGGATTCGAACCATATTGTACTAGTTATAAAGAATTCAGAATGGAGAACCAGACCAAGGAGTTGAAGAACCGGGAAATAGAACAATTTTTAGGGTCAATTCTATCTAGTTCCTGATTTCGCTCTAGATCTATGCTCACCTCTATTGAAAATGATCACTCCTAGCTAATCCGACATGCTTATGCTCTCGGTTGACGTGGCAACGTGTGTCCATCGTCACCTCATCTGTTTGCTTATCTGCAATGTCGGATGAACGGCTATAATGGAGGAAAGTCTAGTAGAAGATTTTTTTTTTTTTTTTGCCCCGGCCCAGAAAATGTGTCGGTTTCCAGTTGACCCGGCCCGGCCCATACCGACCCGGGCCCGTTACGCCCGTTACGCTCTCCTCACCGCCTCTACGGTCGCCATAGAAACCTAGCTCTCCTTCTGCTTCTCTCTATTTCCCCCCAACATTTTCACGAACACCTGCCGGACGGAAAGAGAGCTGCTGCTGGGTTGCCGGAGAGGAAAGAGGGAGAGAGGGACAATGGCGCAGTACGAGGAGGACAACGCGGAGTTCTACGTGCGGTACTACGTGGGCCACAAGGGGAAGTTCGGGCACGAGTTCCTGGAGTTCGAGTTCAGGCCCGACGGGAAGCTGCGGTACGCCAACAACTCCAACTACAAGAACGACATCATGATCCGCAAGGAGGTCTGGCTCACCCCCGCCGTCCTCCGCGAGTGCCGCCGCATCATCTCCGATAGCGAGGTTTGTGTTCCTTTCCTCGCTCTTTGTTTTTGGGTTTCCTAGGGTTTCTTTTTGGGTGCGGCTCCGTTGAATTTGCTTCGTCCTCGCGTGAATTCTTGCTCGGATGCGCTGTGCGATTGAAGTGGAGGTTGCTTTGGTTTCGTTTCGTTCGCTTTGTTGGTTCTGTGCCGTCCATTTTTTTGGTGTCTAGGGTTTTCCTTATGGTGTGGGGCTTTGGATTTAATGGGGAAAAATTGAATTTTTATGCATGATTTGGATATGCTGTTTTATGGGATTTCTCCTTTCTTCTTTCTGGTTACTTGTTAGCCCGCGAATGCTAGAGGTCCTGTATAGTATAGCTCTCTGAATTGACCCCTTTTTTGTTCCTTTTTAGTGTTGCTTATTGGAAACTGGTTGTATTAGTTCTTTGGGTGAGCATTTATGGGAGAGAACAGCTTCGGCCTGTTCGTTGTAGGAACTGTCATTTGCACATTATGTGATATCTTGGATGGTTGGTTCCTCATGTTATAGGATATTGTTGGGGAAGGATCTTGGTGTTCGAGTGTTGGATTATCCTTGCGTTTTTGTAGTGTAGAATTGAATTTTTTTTTCCCTCCAATTCTGGTTACATAGAACGCAAGAGATAAGAAGAGCCTTTGCAATGATAAATCAGAAACGATATGTTGTTTTCTGGGATTATCTTGAGGATTTAAATTATTTGTTCAACCAAGGTTCTGGTCAGTGGTAAATCCGAGGCCTGGCAGCTGGATGCTGACCAGTGATGATTTAGGTTTGATTGGGTCAGCAGCCATAAATTTCTATTAGATTCAGGGTAGTGTAGTACTCATTGCTGGGTCACGCCAATTTTCAAATTTCATTTCTTATGACTGCATTACCTTTTTTTGCCAAATACTAGCTCAAGTGGATCTGATGAGATCCATTGAATACTTCTGTATCCTCAAATTTGGAGGTTTGGCAATCGGAATCATATGTTTGGTATTACTAAATGTCAATTAATGATTGAAGCATTTGCCCTCTGTTGAACACGATGCTTGCTGTGTGTGACACACATGCTTAGAGCAGTTAAAAAGAATCGGAGAGTGTTGGCCTCATTTTTTCCGAGGAAATTTGTCTTTCAAGAAGAAAGTTATCTCCTTTATCCTAAAGAACTTATCACTTACAAGCATATGAACATTTTAGGAAAACAATTGTTCAATGAAAGAAATATATGGCTTTGTCGCCCTTTCTTTTTTTCTGTGAAGTTCTGTGTTCCATGGTCCAAATACAAAGGGAGAGAAATGCTTAGAAGGTCAAATAAGTTGGGACAATTCTGCCAATGTTCTCGGTTCCCCATGTGAAACTGGTAGTAGAGAATGGCGAAGAAAATAGTGCAGAAAACTGGTAATAGCATCTACAAGACATCGACAATGATTTTTCTTGTTAGTTTTTATGAGGTGATTTTTGCGCCACGGTAAAAGTTTCATTTGCGAGACCAATCCTCCATGCTTTTGTGTTGAAGCTTATGTTCTCCATGGACTTTTGCCACTTTATGAATTTATTATGTATGTTTATTGTACTTGTCCATGCATATGCCAGTTTTTTTCTGTCACAGAGCATCTTTGCACCATGGTAATACTTCATTGGTGATACCAATCATTTAAGGGCTTCACATGCTTCAAATTAATTTGTGCTGATTTTTCATCTTGCTAGTGAGCTAAAGTTGTTAGCCCATTGGTATGCCTTGAGGTTAAGTTTTGGGATTCATTTATAGTATTATAGATTTTGTCCTTTCAGAATGGATCAGTTACCTGGATATCTTTTTTTTTCTTCTAATGTTTAGTTGTATCTCATTGCTTCTTTCTTTAGTGTATTTAAATCACATTTCTTCTTGGTGTATAATTGGGTAAAATTGACTGTCTTTCAGATTATGAAGGAAGATGATAGTAACTGGCCAGAACCTGACCGTGTGGGACGGCAAGAACTTGAGATTGTAATGGGGAATGAGCACATTTCCTTCACTACCTCAAAGATCGGTTCCCTTGTTGACGTGCAGACAAGCAAGGACCCTGACGGGCTTCGGATATTCTACTATCTTGTTCAGGTTTCTCTTCTTCTGCTTTCATTTTTTTGGCACTCCTTACTACTGTGTGTGGTTGATATGTAATGCTTTCATATGTTTCTCCTTCGGTGTATATGTAGTTCCCTTACCTTTGCGATGAATATGTTGATTTGCTATTCTAGTTTTATGGCGGAATTTACATGTTTTCCTTGCCCTCCTTATTTTTATTTATGTGTCCATAGGAGTTCTTGGCCATGTACAGTTAACATATGTCCATGATACTGTTTCATGTTAGAATGCTATTTATTTTATCAGAGGCCTGTTTAACATACTGCCGTACGCAGATACTTGTTGGTATTTGATTTCATTTGATGTTCTTAAGGCTGGAATCTTTTGATTTGGTGTGAAGCTGTCCTCTTTCAGCTTATATTCTCACACAGAAATTACCTTTCTTTGTGCCTCGTGGGTTATAATTATTGATATTAAAAGTAATATCCATTAAAGTTTCCTGTTATAATCTCATGTATTAGCCAAGTGAGGAGTCAGATAACATACTCAAATGCTGGAGGAAACAGGCTTGTCACCAGCATGTATTATTCACATGGAATGTGGAATGGTTTGTATTGAGTGGGAGTTATCCTGGATAAAAAGTCTGAGAACGAAGTTCTTCCCGCATGAAGGCCTCTTCACCAATTATTTAATGCTGCTTAAAACACAAACGGCTTTGGCATTTTAAAGCTACTTTAATAATATCCATCTTTCTAGGAGCAAGTATTTGAGCTAGAGAATGGAAAGCTGAAGCCAGGGTCTTCACCTCTTGAATCTATATATATGTTGCTATTTCCATTTAAATTCATACGTTCTATTATCCCATCAACTATGGTAAGGCAGTAGGAGTTTTCTGCTAGGTCAACTCCTTGCCAAACGCTTTTGGTTAACTCAAATTTAGGAGTTCAAGATAATAATATAAATACTTGTGGTGCAGGACTTGAAATGCTTTGTGTTCTCTCTCATCTCCCTCCACTTCAAGATCAAGCCAATCTAAGGAGGACGTCTTCCAAGCATCTGACTCCCAATTGTTTGATCCTTGTGGCGGTAGCCTCGTGGTCTGTCATTGATTGAGCAGCATGCATATTGTGGTATTGTGCACTTTGAGTATTGACTGGTGGAATCTCCTTGTTGAGTTTTGGGTTTGTAACTAAAAGATGCTTTTAACTCGAAATGCCAGACACCTCTCTCTCTCTCTCTCTCTCTCTCTCTCTCTCTCTCTCTCGCCTGTGCACCGTGTTGTGTCAATTCAGTTTTCATAAGGATGTGTTTTCGAGTGATCAGTATAGGGCTATTTGAGCTAATTTTGTTTCTTTGGCACACAGTGTTGGGGCAAATCACTTACGTACTTGATCAAATTTGCATAGCTAATCTTATGCGTTCATCGGAGAAGATTGCTCTTGCGAAAGCTGCAGATAGTGTCTTAATCTGTCTTTGAAGATTCGTGACAGCTGCTCCTAGTTCTAGTTGTGGAATCTATGATATTAGTACTAGAAAGTGCTCGCACGATGCTACTGGATTTATTGGAATGTCAAGATTATTTTATTGACTAAAAGAAATTTGTAAATATCGATCCCTTTCCAATTATATATGTTGCGCGAGTATAGGATAGTATTGGTTGTGTTAGCCTTTCGGTAATTGACATTAATGTACAGCGAATACGAATTCAATAACAACAATAATATATGAAAATTAAGGTCTGATGGAAGAAGATAAATGATCACTTCATATTTACATTGCCTTTGTTTCAAGAAAAATAATTTATAGGAAAATGCTGTCTATCATATTGTTCCTTTGTTTGTTAAGGGGAAAATAAGTTAATCTAGTAAGATGTTACTTCGCTCCGCATAAAACTCTAGTTAGGTTACATGAAAAATGGAATCTCCAAACTAAAATCGTAAATCATTTTTTTCTAAATACACAAAAAAGTTTCGTCCTTCCATTCTCTCTGTCTCTGTGTTTCTTGAGGTGTCTCTCATTATCCCATTTCGTTGGGCTCCATGATTTCTTCTGCTCTTATCCATTTATTGGTGAGGACAAGATATACGGACTTTTTATTATTTATTTGCTCTCTACCGTTTGTCCTGCGCAAATGGTTGGAGCTGGGAGAACAAAGTGGATTCGTGATGCTTGTCACAACGAGCCCACCAACTTCTTGTGAAAATTCCCCAAAAAAATCCGACTTCAATTCTTGGTGATCTTTGCTGAAATAGTTATTCCCGTGAATTGGAGACACATCAATCTAACGCACAACTATTGAACGAAGCATCGATATCAAGCAATGCAACAAAGTGCCGAGAAAAGATCATTTGCTCCCTAACAAAAAATCACTAGTAAATTTTCTATTCTAAACAGTGGAAATCATATCCCAAACTCTTTTTTGCAATTGTACATCTGGGCCAAACATTAAAGAAAGAAAGCAAGAACATGAGTGTTGCATAATTAGATTTATTATTTTTTCTTCTTTTAATTAAAGTTCATACGTTAATCAAAAGTAAATTGTTGATCTGCTCACACAAAAGAGATTAATTTCTTAGATCTTAGAATTAAGCGTATAAAATCGATTATTTCTCATGTCTAGAGCTAGAATAAATGTGATGGATGTATCTTATTGGAACGTAAAAATAAATGTGTAATTGTGCTCCACAGCATCTCCAACGGATCGCTGGCACCCCATGAGCAACATCTATCTTAATTTTATTTCCTTCTCCATTTCTTTTGAAAAGTTTTCCTATTGTCTATTCATTTTAATTGAGCCAATTATTTTTCCTTTTAGCTCAAGGGGCTACCAACATCTCTTAGGGCCTGTTTGATAACCATCTTAACAGTGCTAGATTCTGATTTTTTATTCTTGGGAGTAGTTTTATAATAAAATCGTGTTTGGTAAAATTTTTGTTCCTGAAAATAAATTTCTAATTTTTTGTTCTCGGAAGTAGATTTGGAACAAAACAATAATAAAAAAAATGATTCTTATTCCCGGGAACAAATTTAAGAATCAAGCATTTTCTTCTTCTTTTTCTACCGCCATTGTCGCGGTTGCCGTCTTCCACTGCCGGTCGCCAACAACCAGTGCAACAAGCTCGCTGGACCCTCACCAGGCCAAGGCGAGGTCAGCCGAGCTCATCGGAGGCAAGCCCATAAACCAATGAAGAATAGGGGAGACAAAGGAAAAAAAAATTATGTAAAAATTAAAAGAAAATAATTTGGAGTAGAAATTTTAAGCACGGTACTAAACACAGTTCTATTTCAGAATCAAAAATTTTGAATAGTTGTCAAACGGTTTAAAATACTTAAAAATTCTTCACGGGAACAAAATAAAAAATTATCATTTCTTATCAAAAATTGTTCCCGGCAATAGAACCATTACCAAATACACTCTTATTTTCCGGAATCTATTTCACTGTGCACAGGGGATAGACGACTCAACGTCGTATTTGAAAAGCAGATATTCTTCGGAAAGTTATTGAGGACTGCTTGTTGGTTGGTACGAGGTGGTAAAAAGGAGAGGTTTGAATGAGTTTAATGGAAGGGAATGGAAGGAAGCTGCAAGCCCAATGATGAGCAACAGAAGAACAAACTAACAAACTTGCATTGAATGTTGTAAGATCGTCACATATTACTTTGTCAAGTGACGATGATATGACGTTGAATACTCACCGTTTCTCTCGGTTTATCATGTGTAAAGACTAGTGATTGTGGGTATCAAGCAATCTATAATGCGAAGACTCGGGTGCAACGGTTGCGAAATGAATGCTGCAGCGTTTCCAGTGCTGAAGGGCAAGAAAAGATGCAATGGAGTGTAAGGAAACATGTGCTTCCAGGCACCTGAAACTCACTCAACATTATATTCAGAGAAAAAGAGATTTTGTCAATGCTAACATTAAGTGCCCAAAGCTTATTTTGTTTCCTACAACTTACATCTTCGGCTGCCTATTGGGTGTGAACTCTCAAGAACATGATGACCACCGCCAACTTCAATATGCCGAAAGCACTCTGTACACCTACGTTAATCTTTTTAAAAGGGATGGTACTTTATGTAGAAAGCAGCAAGGCGAAAGAAAAATCCTCAGTCCATATTTACGTTTGGATTAGACCACCTTCTCTTTAACTCGGATTTCCACCGTACTTCCTTCAGCTTGCCATCCAAACCATAGTCTCTCTCCATGACGAGATTAATGCCTTCATCAGAGTACCAGCCTACGCCGAGGCAAAGAATCCCGTCCTTATTAATGTCAACATAACTGGTAACGCCACCAGGCAACCAAAGAATGGCAGCATCTTGCATGTCAAGCATCTCTTCCTCCCCAAAGTATACTAAGTTCTCGGGCAAGGTCCTGTTCTTTAAGGTCTCGGTGCAGAGGTAGACATATGGGGTCCCATTGCCTTCTTCTGTGACCGTCTCCTCACCATATATCGGTGTGGCACTAACTTCAAATACCTTCCAGGAACCAGTGAGATCTGATGGCTGGGTTCTTTTCCGCAGTGAAAATGGCTTCACATCAAAGGCCATATCACTGTCCCATGATGACAGGCAAAAACTTAGGTTGATTCCACAGGAAATATTGAAATCACAAGCATAATTTTGATAAACTTGAGAAAAACCATAGACCCTCAACTCATCTCAGCTGGCCAAGCATGGATTTGGAAGGAAAACACGACAAGTAACAACACATGTAGGCTCTTGAAGGCTCCTCTTCAGCATAATTGGTTCATAAGCATATAATCCAACCAAGAAGTAGCCAATCCAGGGAACAGTTTTCATAAATGCTAACAGACCAACCACTGTGGCATAATCTTTAAGGAGCGACATTTTAGTCTGTCACATGTCTGATAATACTCCCAATTTATGAAAAGATTAAAACCTTCATTTGTCCAGGACCAGCATCATGCTTTGGGTATAAGGGCATCTAGTCCGTTAGGCATCCTGCATAACCTTTCATTCGTTTCTTTTACTTTCAGGAACTGTAATAAAGGCAGCACCATGTTGGGGAATAACACCATAAACAAACTATACATTAAGCAGCGCCATTACTGCAAAATGTAGGACATGAAGTAGCATGGTCCTTGCAGAAATGATTAACACTTGTCATCTCAAAATTCATTCAGATAATTTTTTTGCTGCCTAACACTATAGGCCTGTAGATAGAAAAGAATCTGCATGATACTCCATGTCCTCCCAATTGGTAGAAGTAACCACCTATGATTACTTCAAAAGAGTGACAACAAAAACCTTCATCCCATCTTTACAAGTCAAGACTTTACTCCTCTTTAATGCCCCATATTGCCATTGTCACTGTTGGCTTATAAATACAATAAAAGGATAAAACCTATTGCCAAAAAAAAAAAAAACAAAAAAAACAAAAATGATCTTAATTCTCAAGTATAATTGTTCTACCCCTTCCATCAAATTTCTTTATCAACAAAAGAGTTCACATAGTAAGAAGGGTACTTATTCAGGACTCCATCCACTACATGAAAATCAAATTGTGTGTGCCTACCAGACAAACAAAGTTAACTTTCCATTTTGACTACCGAGCAGGCTGCCTGAGACAAGTTGAGAGTCGAACATCTCTAGTAGGGATCTCCAGTTCAATTCTAGTAGTTTAGACATCTAAATTTTTTCCATATGCAAAGTGAATCACTGTAACTCCACTTTCATTTTGGTCTAGTCAGGAACCTACTTGCGAGTGGCAAGGTGCTTGAAGGATCAGACTATAAGAACCTGGAAAATCAGAAACTTATGCACAAAATTAAAGTACCTGTGCCAAGTAAAAAATCAAAATGTTGCTACAAAGACCTATGTCATCTCTATCACTTGAATTTAAGTAAAATGAGTAGAAAACCAAAATGTCATAATCTAGAAGTTTCAAGTCTGAATATAAATTTAATTTGAAGTGAAGTCAGCAAAATTGCACCTATCTCTAGAATTAAAACAAGTCTCTAATGATCGTACCACCTTAAGGTCCTACTTAAGATCTGGATTGTTTCTTCAGTTATGAATAATAGAATAGGATCAGATCATATAATTTGGACCAGGATTCTCAACAAGATGGAAACACAACAGGTCTAAGGATCAAAACATATCCAATATTAATGCAACATGAATTACATTACCTATCATCACGAATATTCGCTGGACTGGCCCACTCTTCTTCATAAACGGCAACTCTCATTATCTGAATGTCTGCACCCCCATTGTTGAATTCTATCGTGTGGACTATCCGGAGTCTTTTGTGACAACCTTTAACCAGACACTGAGACATGGAAAGGACAGAGTAATGGTGTAAAAAAGAAAATTCACACGACTACTTCACAATTTTACTCAGAGAAGAAAACAAGACACCGATATTAAGCAATAACCAAAAGAAATACTCTTCATTTTCCTGAGCTCTGAAGAAGAAGCTTAACTATAATCTGCCTATGACAATTAGATAGAAGCATTCTTAAAGGACCAATTATGTACAATATTACCCGAGAAAGAATAACATCGTCATCATAAGTCGCAAATTATCCACAACCACTGTTATCTCCATGCATTCCTAGAAAATTAAACGAGTTCATAGTAGTCCCTTTAGATGTGAGATTTTGACAGTAGCATTTTGTGGATGATGCACCCTTGTGAAGAAATTACCAGAACATTTTCCTTTGGCCCTGTGTTTTTTCTAATAAGTCAGAGTAGCACTTACTAGGACTATTAGGGCAGCTGAGTCAAAACAAGTTCGGAGCTACTAAAGGTAACGTGACAACACCACAATTACATGAAAATGGAAATTAGTGACAATGATCAGAGATCATGAATCCAGCAGTGAGCATTAAGTACTCTCTGTTCTATCACATTGAGTCTCAAAACAAGCTGAGTCTGAACAGTATCATCAAGACAATGCATACTCTTTGACCAACAAAAGGAATTGCCTTTTCTTCCCTGATTTTATCTCTTTGATCCATGTATAACAATGTGCTCCAATTGTAGGATAACCAACCAATGACTAAATATCTCCTATTTTATCTGAAAATAAGAGCTGGCTCCATTTACTCTGACAAACTCAAATCTCACACAAGAGCTGCCTAGGTATTTGTACCAAAAAATTATTTGATCTCATCTCAAAAAATGAAAATGAGAAATGCAATAACAGTTAGAAAGAAACCATGTATTACAATGAGACTGATCAACTCAGTTCATGAAGGCAATTTAAATAGCTGCAAATTCTTTGTTTTCATAATGACACTGGGGAATAGATTTTTCTACACCTATCATAAATTTATTCTCCACCAAGGTCCATCTTAGCGGATGAAAGCTAAACAAAGATCCCAACTTATGCTCTCTAGCCATTGACAATAAGCACTGATGCCCACGTCTATGGATTAGGACATGGTCAATGAAGTTGTAGGGGGTGATTAACCTCTTTAGTTGTGGCTGGGAAGAGGGATTATGTTAGTAAAGGATAACCAAACATAATATTCAGGCAAGTGCTTATCAAATTTCCTAGCTGGGATCTTTACATATATGATGCATTAAGTCTCTTAGATAACTGCAGCATGAGGGGCAGATAATCTTACAATCGGGAGGGAATAGTCAGATTAAGGGGAAAAGAAACTACAATGTCTTCTATTCATGCATGAGTACACATTGAATACTGATCAATGGTCACGATATGCAGACCAAATAGTAACTTAATGTTTGCAACCTTCTTCTTGTTCAGGGATCCTTTCTGACCTTCTGGTTACAAAAGGAGTACAGACACATTGTTTTGTTGCCCTAAAGACAGACTGATATTGGAGGACATCCTCCAGTCTCAATATCCTGATAAAAACAAGCATGATGCTGCATCCTACTTAACTCGAAATCAGAATAAGAATTTGCAAACAACCAATATATAGTTAACAAGTCGCATGTAACAGAAAACCAGCACCCATGCGTAAAATGTCCCACTTTATTGAAATCTGGACTGTTTACCTGCTCAAACTTGAAAGTGGGGCTTACATAATAATTAGAATCATCAACTTCACCAACAGGAATATCAACTGGGCCCCGGGAATAAGATCCATCCTTCAAAGAACCATTTGGATGAATAAAAATTCAATGTCCTTATCACGTATGATATATTCAAAGATGATTTCTGATACTTTCCGAATGCAACCTAATAGAACTAGATCGTAAGTACCTCTTTACCATAGATAAAATGCAAATACTTTAATGATCTAATCATACTAGTTTAATCCAGGATATTATCCATGATTATGTAGATATTTTTTTAACAATTATATATGTCTGAATATCCCATATGCCCATACTATGGCTTTCCAGCTTCCATCAATCAATGAATCATTGGACGTTAACTTGGACAGCTTAGTTATTCACGTAATAGCCAAACACTTTTCTACTTATATGCAATTAATTTCTCATGATCTGACAAAGAGAGAATGAAGCAGTCCATACCTCAAAGAAAACAAGACCAGGTTCAAAGCCCATGACATCTTCTTCCATCAGATCACTGGCTCCAAAGTTGAAAGAATCAAACTTTGGCAGATTACAATCTGCTGCACTTTCATCAATTTGGTCCTTACTTGAATCTCCATCTTTAGTGCCTTCTTTGCTTTTGACATTGCCTCCATTGTTCAATGATATTTCACCATAGGGATTCAGAGTTACCCAGTTTATTTTTCTCTGAATTTGAGATGTTGATCCTCCAGGTGAGGCTGGAATTGCCTGAACACAGGAAAGTGTGTAGCAGTCATAGAGGTTCTGATTTTTATTACCGATGTCTATGGGTTCCATTTCCGCAGTGATAGGTGAAAATACGGCTCCCACTCCCTTCCATATCCCGCTCACGCTACTAGCAAATGTATTCCATACTGGTCTTATTACTGGTTCCTGAAAGGAAAAAAAAATTCCATGAGTTCATTAAGCTCAAGAAGATCAAAATAGAAATAATAATAATCAATTCATATCATGCCGTCTATGCATGGCATCTTTTCTTATTGTGTTTAGACAATATATCATTTTACACTCATCTAGATGAAAAATCAATTCCTTCAACAATTTTAGACTTGAGTCAGTACTAAAAGTGCCCAACCCATCTCTAATCATTTTGGCCCCACATATATTTACCAAGCCTTTACAGATTAATACTTGCAATAGATTTTCATCTTCCTTTAAATATAAACTTGGCGATTATGCAGGATATAATTGGAAGTTTCAGCAACAAAATTGTGAACAATAGGAGCCAAATGCCATTTCTTCTTCACTACTTTCAAAATCATTTCTTCTCTTATCAAGATGAGCCAATATAAAGCACTTTCCCATTCTAGAGAAAGACAAAATCAAGTCTTAATATCAAATTGCTCCAACAATCTCAAATGTGCTGGAGATCTATAAAATATAGATCATTACAGACAGATAGAGAGCCAAATATAACTTGAAATCGGTCCATCAACAAGTATACCCTGGAAAAACTGCACCAATTTCATTGCAAGCTATGACTAACCATACAACATGCATAGTTGACACTATACATATCCATTGCAAAAGCCAGCCAATTGCTATCCTTTGCTTTTTATATTAAACTTCAAGGAGAAGTTCACTATGAGGCGCCAAGCGGATGCCAACCCATTTACAAAAGCAACTCAAAGCAAATATTGTTATTTCGTGACTGCAACCTACAGATTGTACAGCAATCCTCATGAAACATTCCTGATGTATGCTCGAATTAAATCATTATCCTTCCAGCAACTGCATTAGTAAATGATCAATTATCTCAAGTGCAAATCACAATTAACTCTGGATTCCTTTGATCACAGAAACTTTTCGAATCGATTTGGGAAGTCTGTCAATGGTGCACAACCCCATTTAAACTTCACATAAGTGGGGAATTGTTACTTTGATGGAGAAAAAAGCATTGCCAGAAATTATAATTTGCTTAAGAATATCACCCCAAACTTATGCCAATACTCAAGACTAGTAACTGGAGTTAAAATCAATTTTAAAGGGCAGACAGGAGCTAAGAATGTAAATGGAACATGCCATAACTTCTTGGTAAACACTATTTGTCACTGTTCTAGTGAAACAGACTCAAAGAAGCCAGAAACTTTCAGCAAGAATACAAACCTGCAAGCACCAAAATTTGAAATACTCCGACACTACTATACAACACTGGAACACTTCTGTGCAGCACGAAGCCTGTAAAGCATAAACTTCCCCTAGATGGCATGACATTAGAGTCAATTCGTGCTATAATCAAATTACTCTTGCTTTTAGGGGACCGTTTTGAATTATGCTTTCAACCTTTCATCAGAGCAGCTGCTCGCTCTCTAAATACTAGAATGAGGTCATTTCCAACAGAACTCCATAAGAACGATAATTCAAAGCCTAACGAAACACGTCGAAATCGAAAGCACCTTCCTCCGGACCACATATGAATCGTCCGATAACCTTCATCACTTACGTCGAATTACAGAGCGACGACGACAGAGATTAATGGAGAAAATGAACGAAGCAACAGAATTTTCCCAACCATCCAAGTTCGAATCCCACAGGAAAAAACGCAACCGACACAAGACGGTAAACGGAACGAACCAAACCTGAGTCTGAAGAACCGTCTCGACCTCCATCAGCATGGCGCCGGACGCCATGACCTTCCCGTCCCTCCCTCGCTTCCCTCTCACCACCCTCCTCCCCTTCCTCCGCCTCGCCCTCGGCCTCGCCCTCTCCTTCTCCGCGGCGGCCCGGGCGACGTCGTTGTCGACGCTCCACACGTTGTCCTTCTTGCCCCTGACGCTCACCCGCTGCTTGCTCCCTCCGCCGCCGCCGCCGCCGCCTCGGCCCCCGCGGTGGCCGCTCCGGGCGGCGAGGCGGACGGGACAGGGTGGCCGCGGGGGACCGAGAGGGAGAGGAGGCGGAGGGACGAGGGGGAGGAGGAGGCCGCGGCTGTGAGAGTGGCGAAACCCTAGCGGCGGCGGCGGAGGAGGAGGATTGAGGACGGCGCGAGCGGAGGAGGAGGAGGCCTTGCAGAGGTGGAGAAATGGGGATTGCATTGTTACTACTGTCTTCGAGCTTGGAGAAGGTCTGAGCGAGCGAGAAAGAGAGAGTTTGAAGGTAGTTTTTTGGTTTGCGGACAGGGAGAAGAGGTATATATATTTATTTTAAGCATTAATGCTCGAGATTTTATTTAGCTTAATCTTCATTTATACATCATTCCTTTACTTAGTTTATTTCATTATTATACCGTATCATACTACAAACCTTCACAGAACTCGCAGATTCTTTGATTATATTAAAGACATAAAGCCTTTAGAGTTTTTTTTTTCCTTACCAAAAAAAAAAATAAAGCATTTAAGCTACGTTTAGTCGTCGGAATTTTTAATCGGGATAGAACTGGATAGAATATGATATAAAATCGTGAGATTTTTTTATATCCTATCAATTGTTTGGTGAATCACTATGTTAAAGTCGGATATATTCACGTCATATTACGTACATTTTTTTTTTTTATATAAATGGCATATTATTATAAATAAACATAAATGTTCATAAACGGATATGGTGAAAATATCTTGTAACACTATTCTTTAATTTATTTTTAATTTATTTTTCCTCTTTTTTATATTATTTATTTATTATTTCTTTTTTCCCCTTTCATCATTCTTTAATAAAATTTTATCAAATAGTAAATTGTACTAACATACCTAAAATACAAAAATAACTAAAATATTTAATAAATATAAATATTTAATTTATAAATCGAATTTTTATTATAAGATAGAATTAAAGTTGAATATATAAATTAAAATAAGATCAATTAAAAATAAATTTCAATTTTTTATTTTATTTTTAATTCCTTAATTTAGAATTCTAATATTATTTATATTGAGATATAATTTCAATTTTGTTAATTTAATAAGTTTGTTATTCGAGAAAAATAACTTTCCTACTATAGACATTATAAATCTTATCCATCTTTATCTCACCTCCCTCATGGGATAATTTTATCCCTGTCATATCTCTTATATTCAACTTTATCATATCATGAACGAGCACCAAACGTAGAATAAAATAAATCATATCCTATCCCAAATTTTATCCCGACTGCCAAAACGCAGCCTTAGAGTTTTTCCATATAATAAATAAATCAAACCATCTAGATGTTTAGATTAAATTTAACCTTAGGTCTTTTCACAATATTAGATTTGTCATTCTCCCATACTTCATTGTTTTCTCATATAATACTCCGATCCTAATCCTTTTATGTTATTAGAGCCAATGAGAATGTAATAAATAGTCTTTTTAAGTCATCATATTCATAGATCGAGAGATATTAGTTGGCATCCTTCTTATTTCTACAAAGTGGTCCAAACCGTAAGTCCCAAAGAGGTAGTGAGTCCGTTGGTTTAGCTCTGTAACTGTTCTAAAGAATGAATAGTTTCAATCTAAAGGTATGAGCTTACTTAGAAGATCTATGTCTTTCTTTAATTCTCTATCACAAATGGACTCAGATCTAGGTCCTATACATAAAGAAGAAGTAAAAATAGAATATTTCAACAAATCTATAGAAAATTGAGAAATGCCTAAAGTTTACAAAGGAAATATACAAAAAATTTCAAATTCTCAGGTTGTCATCTCCCTCCATCTAAAAACCTCAATTCATATTTGCTATCTTTCTTTAATGGAACGAACAAAAAATTTGCCCCAAATTCTCAGGTTGTCATGCTCCCTCCATCTAAAAACCTCAATTCATATTTGCTATCTTTCTTTAATGATTCCTCCACAACCTCTAGTGGTTGATTTGGGCCAAGCCAGCCAAGTGAGGGTCGCAACCCTCCCCAACAACCAGTGAGGGCTTTATGGGCCTCACCCAATGCCAACAACTTTGGTGGCCCTCACTGGCCATAATTAAAAGAAAAAAATGAAGGAAAAGAGAAGACTTAGTGATAAAGAAATGTAGTGGGGAAGAAAATAAAAGCCAAAAAAAAAGTACAAAGAGAAATCATAATTTTTATGTTCAAGAAATGTAGTGAGGAGCAAGAAGACGCATATTGAATTTGTCAATGAAAATTTCTTTTTGTTGCATTGTGCTTAGACTTTGTGAGGAATTCAACTTTGAGTAGTTGATCCATTCTTTTGTTTATATAACATTATGCTTAGTCCTTATCCGATCTTCAAGGCAAAGAAGATGATGAGCTGGGAAAAAAGAGAAATAAAAAAAATTATCTTTGGTCGAAGATGCCCTTTATCGATTAGAAGATTTGCCAACTAGCAAGGTCAAGTCTTTGAAATTGACTTAACTACTTTAGGTTCTTATTTAAAATAATATGCATTTTGAACCATTTTTTAAGAAAATGAAGACATTTCAGGTATTTGTTTAGAATTTTCCCTTCTTATTTTTGTAAGAATATGAAATATTCTGAAAGCTTTAGTGGGCAAAATGTTCATTGCTTCGAAACAAAAAGAATGAACATTACTTGCAATTCTCACAAACAGTTAGCTCAATATGCAGATAGCAATTACCACAATATGCAATTAGTAACTAAGGAAAATTTGAGAGAAACTGAAATTAGCAGGAACCTGTAAGAATCCCAACTTCCGCTTGAAAAAAACAAGGTAATTAGAAACGAAACAAGGCCGAGATGACCCAATCTTCAATTTCATGACTTAAAATGTCTCCTATCTAAATGTGAACCCAAATTGAATTAAAACTGATTCAACCCAACCGTTTGTCAAACGATTTCACGATTTCATTTAAGTGATGTAGGCCAATAGCTGAATTAATAATTTTTTCATATTTCAATATAATTTGAGAGAGAATTTTTCTTTATTTATCGTTTATTTATTTTAATTATTTTCGGTTGAAACAATGTTGGGTTTGCAAGGCAACGGAATTACGTCATGGAGTTTATATGGAGATATAAGCCCAATTCACCTTCAGGCTGGTCCAGCGTTAGGGGGCCCACACAATAATTGGGCTTGGACAAGTAAATTTCCAAAATCCGTAAGTTTGTCTTGTCCGGCCCAATCAACCCAATACTCTCTCTCTCTCTCTCTCTCTCTCTCTCTCTCTCTCTCTCTCCTGAAAGTGAAATCCTTGAGGACCTTCGAATTAATGTTATAGGTTGTTATCATACTTATGTAAATACTTAAAAATACACGTCGATATCATTGCTGGAATCAAAAATAGAATTTTCATATCTATATAAACCATCATCCAGCTAAAATAAAAGTACAAAATCACAAATAAAATAGTCCTACGAATGAATTCTTGCATGAGCCACCCTTGTAAGAGGCCTGCCTAGTGCCTTAGGGTTTATGTCGAAAGAATTATAAGGAAGGCCGGACCTAACCTGAAGTTGACGGGGCTCAAGTCAAAACTAAACGCCAATCGATTAATACGAGACCCGAGGGCCCGGTGCACGCTCAAGTTTCTTAATAAAAGTACCTTTGGAACCATACTTAATTTCATAAAAACTATTTTCAACTCTACAGGCCCTATATTTATGGGAAAACTGCTGAAAAGGATCGCCAGGGTCCTCCTAGAAAATTTGCAGGCCCGAATAAGAAAATGGGCCGGTCGTTTCAAAACCTGCAGACACGGTTAGAATCAAAGGATATAGTCATTTGAACACAAATTCGCATTACCCATCAAGGTCCACACAGCTCCGTTGTCACCTAGAACGTTGGGCCATCACATGACATGCTGCATACATAATGTATCATCAACATATATTATTTTGTCACGCGACACGGCATATGTCACGCGATAAATTATCATATGACACGTCGCCACATAACAAGTAATCACCCGACCAATCATCCTATAATACTTCATTACACGACATATCATTAGCAAGACATAACATAATTTATCCCATGACAAGTCCTCGTTTTCAGCAGACTTTTATGGAGTCAATTCTTAAAATTCCGTAGAAGGCGTGACCCTCCTTCCGCTCAACACATTAGGGAAATTGAATCAGATATTTTAAATCTTATATATGGAACGCAATAAAATATTAAACCTCTTAATTGGTTCGATTAAGTCTTAAATCTTTTACAAAAGGTTCAATTGGTGCTTTTGATGAACAATGCTTAAAATTACATATTTGGCACTTGAAAATTGTGCATCATCACAATATTGATTTTGGATTTGATTGCATTTTCACTAAAAGTTTAGGACTTAATCACACCACTTAAAATGTTTATGATTACACTTTCTGGTAAAGGTTTGGAATCTAATTGAATCAATCAAAAAATTGAAGATTTGATTGCATTCTGTGCATAAGGTTCTGCACTTATGGTACACTACATTACATATCACATATGCCATGCCATCATCACACATGCGTGCATTCATGTTGTCGAAACACACGAGCATCCGGAGTCATGCCCGGGGCATCACATGATACGAATCTTTTGCCTAATTTCATCTTTTGATATATAAAAATCGCCACCATACTAATTGATAAATGAATTGAAATGACTCGATCGAAAATGCTGTAGTGAAAACTTAAAAGGACGCCGTGAAGGCGGTAACTTTGGCCGCACGTTATCGAAAACCCCCAGGTAGTTCTGTAAGCTTGTAATAGACGAGTCACCTTCGCCCGCGCGCCTAGATAATTTATTGTCTTAAAACTACATATGATACCAAGATTTCAATCGTTCTAGAATAATAAAACTGACCGGCGGCATCTCCATATTGCTCTCAAACCGTCGAAAATCGCTTTTCCTCTTTGTAGACTGCCTCAGACCTAAGAGCTATGGCGAATGGTCCAGAGAAATTAGGTGCTTTAGATATTGATGATAAGACAGCTAGGGCTTTACACTTTCAGTATTTGCATTGCACCCAAACTCATTTCAAAGTCGAACCAAATGCATCCTATGGCTAAAACAATGGAGAAATTGTCCAAATAATCCTAGATTTATTATACTTTTACTAATTCAGTTATAAATATTTTAATTTTGTTAACATTTTCATTTTTTGTCAATTCAATTCTAAACATTTTCATTTCTTGTCAATTGAGTCAATCCGACTAATTTTAACCTAAAATAGCTAATATGAATGGCCGATGCTAACATGATACATTTTAAATAATATTTTTTTATGGTTTTTTTTTTTTTTTTGGATTTCGCATCTAGCCAACCACAAGTGAGGGCCGGCCAACCTTCGTTGATCTTGGACAAGGGTGTCATGCCCCTCGCCTAGAAATGGCAAGGGTCGACGCTGACATGATACTTTTTAAATAATAAGCTCTAGGCGAGGTTGTGACACCCTCACCCAGAGCTTACGAGGGTTGGCCAACCCTCCCCGTGGCCGGCAACCCTTGTTGGTCAAATCCAAACCCAAAAAAATAATAAAAAATAAAATAAATATAAAAATTTGAAAATATTATTAAATATTATTGAAAAAGTGCCACGCTAGGATTTTTTGATCAAAAATGACTGAATAGACTAAATTTGCAAGAAATGAAAAAATTTAAAACTGAATTAGCAAAATTGAAAGGTTTATGACTGAATTGAAAAAAATGTAATAAGTTTAAGATTTTTTGAATAATTTTTAGAGCAGGGATTGCCCTGACCTGCAACAAAGATGTTTAAAGTCAAAAATGGTCGAAAGAGCTATCACGGCACAACCCGCCTCCATATCAGCATATGGGTACTAGGTTTCCCTCTATTCACAGTCCAATCATCCAAAATGAACACGTTCTCTTACCAGACATGGTTCTGTTTGCACTTATCGAGATCCTCGGTTAAAACGATTCGGTATTCGCCACTTGAATCTGCATAAAACTCAGTTTGACCGACATCGTATTCTCACTCTATCATTCCGATTTTGGACTTACCTTGGAGGGGGCCTCTGTAGCCAACAACTGCATTTGGCAGCCAAAAATATGCAGAATTATTGATCGTTTTCATGGATATAGAACTTACAGAAACGTCAATGGCTATAATTAAAACGACTGTCCTAGCGAGAGGTTTCACGAACCACGAGAACAGAACTTCTGGAACCTTTACAATATAAAACGGGATAGTTAGAATAGTAGTGAATAACAAGAATACAGTGGTGAATGTCTCCCATTTTACAAAGCGTGCGACCTTTTTTTATTACAAGATGACTTAGAGAGACGTACGTTTAATCCGCCAAGTGAAAGCCTAGTTCATATTTTCAGTTAGTGATCAACTTGATCATAATGAAGCTGGTGCACAACCTTTCCTGGCACACGTCAAGCGCGCACTGCTGGGCTATCCGGGATCTGAGTTGCACGTGCCTAGCGAGTCGCCGAGTCGTTCCAAGGCCCTTCCGAGGACCATATGTCACGGTCTAGCTCACCAATTTCAATCTTCCGTTTTGCATCATTTTTCAAGTGCTTTGCATCAGTAGTAATATGTTTTGAGGCATTCCGCTTTTTTTCATGCACCCCCTCCCATTTTGAGCAAGGTAAGTGAATTCCTTCTTTTGTCAATTTGAATTTTTGCTATTTATTTGTATACATGGGTTGTCCATCATGATCAGCTTCTGCTTCTTTTACAGCTGAAAAGCATGCACGTTAGAAGAAGACCCTTTATCAAACCTTGGATTGATGCAAACATTACGAAGGTGGAATCATGTCGAGATGTTACATCTGCACAATCCCTCACTTTGTATGAAAACTAAGCAATCACCTTTTCTCTTTGTCATGATAAACCAAGTAGATGGGTCAGGTCAATCCATCTCGGGCGGATTAAACCCATTTAAAATCTAACCGAAGATAAATTAATCTCTAAATGGAAATTAGGGATAATAAAATCTTTGAATTTTTTTTACTAATATCAGAAATTGATTTTTTTTAGTCCAAATAAAACGAATTGTATTTTTATTGGAGGTAAAGATAATTGTGAAAACTGAAACACTAACTGATTTATATTAAACTTGATCAAATTTTTAATATGTACCCATGAAACGAGCTTTTTTCCTGATTTTAATGAACTTCCAATCAATAAATCATAGTCTTTTCATTGTACACAATGCCTTAAAGATCTTCATTAGCATAGATATTTTCAATCATATCAATCAACAATAATTCAGCATTGTTCTTAACCAAAAAAAAAATAATTCAGCATTGTTTATTCAATGGAAAAATGACACGGATGGTTTCCGAATTTTAATCTAATGTGCAAGTCTCTCTAAACTTTTATTTGTTCAATGTAATCCCTAAACTTCAATTTAATGTATTATGTGATTCCTGAACTTTTTATTTATCTAATATAGTCCCTAAATTTTTGGTACATATTAAATTTAATCCATACACTACGTGAAAATGTTTAAAGTTGTCTCTCATCTTAAATAAGTGGAGAGATAACAATGGATATTTTCATATAAGCTATGAATTGAATTGAACATTTATCAAAAATCTAAAGATCACATTGAACAAATAGAAAATTCAAGGACGACATTGCACATTATTCTGAAGTTTAGTGACCACAAGAATGACATTACACAATTAAGTCAAAATTCAAGAACCATTTGCATAATTATCCCTTAATCAAGCAGCTCTCCAACATTAATAGAATTTTGTTACCACGCATAATGAATCATCCTACAGCTTCCAGCCAAGCATTATGAAGACCTAATAAGTGTTTTGAAGATATATTATTCATCATAGTCGCTAACTCTCTTTCCCACTTACAAAAAGCCTAAAAAGAGACGATTCAAAGTAACCCTCTAACTCCCCTCCTCTCTCCCTTTCTTTGTTCCACGGAGGAAACCCACAAGCTTTGACTACTCATAACAATTATTTCTTTAGGCATGGAGGAAAGGTGGAAAGTAGGGTTAACCAAAAAGAAAATCCTTAAAAAAAAAAAGCAGATTAAACAAAACATATCCAAAGCACAAATTCGACAGCTCATAAAGACATGGAGCAATCCAATGTGGTTGACACAGGCCTCTCGAAGGTGGGGCCCTTTCGTGGCGTAGGAAAGCCGTCTGGTCACTTTTGCCTAACAAGTCCCATCCATCTCCCTGACTTGAATCGAGTGGAATGGAAGAAGAACGAAGGAAAAGAGAGAAAAAGGAAGAAAGAGAAGGAAAATGTGTTTGGCAAAAAGCTGTATGCTCTTGCTTTCTCCCTCTCGCCCCCACCATTTTTTTTCTGCGTACTCTCTCTTGAATTATGGATCGATTTCTCATTGAAGTTCCCCAGCGACGTCGATGTAAGAACTATATCGTCTGATCGGCCACGCACGATCATGGATGGGGGACAAAGGGTCCTAGGGCAACCGCGGCACTATGAGGGAAAACATGTGCTTGGCGAGATTCTCACGGACAGGGCGGGTTCAAGAACACGGTGGATTTGCGATCTTCCTTTTTCACTCCATTTTTTGTCCGCACGCTTGGAGTACAAAGAACAAGCAACACCCACACACCACATGTAAAGATATACATGTGAGTTGTGTTAAAAAAAATTAGCTTTTGATGAATGTCAATTCAGTATAAACATTTCAATTATTTCGATTGAGTCCTTAAACTTTTTTACGATTTGCTAATGTGATTCTTTTGCCAATTTTAGTCGGAAATTACTAATGTGGACATTGGTCATTTACATAATACAATTGGTGCTAACATAAACATTTTTATAATGTTTTGAGATAATTTATTTTATAAAAATTTAATTTTTAAATTTTTTTTTTTTTTTTTTGATGAGGCTGGTTGATCCACGCTAGTTATGGGGAAGAGCTGGCCAATCCTCACGACCACAAGCAAGGGCAAGTGACCTCGTTGGTCGTAGGCAAGGGTCACGACCCCATCTCGATCTGATGAGGGCTTTGGGTGAGGGTCACTACCTCACCAAAATTAGAAGAAAAAAAAAAGAAAAAATTAAAAGATTAAAAAAATTAAAAATTGTCTACTTCAAAGCCCAAAGCGTTTGAATCTTGTAAAACGGTTAGCTTTTGTGAAAGTAATTTCCGTGACTATATATATGTTGGATAGAAATGATGAATGCTTCAATTGATAGCAATGAAATGGAGATTGGAGTTGGCATGTATGTTGGATTTATAGAACAATAATACCTAGATTATTATTTTGTAGGTACATCCATGTTGATTTGATTCAACTTTTACCGACGGATCTTTAGATAAAATGACCCTTTGCGCTTGACATAAACAGCAAAACGCCTTTTTGTCTTAAATAAAAAAAAATTCCGTAAAACTATTCCACTTAAAAAAATATAAGCAACGACTTTAACTATCCTGTTCTCAAGTTTCATGCATTTCAACAAAAAAAAATCTCATAGCTATTAAAAAGATTCTTTAAACAATTTTACTTTCGTCAATTTTGTCTTAAATATTCTAATTTGGCTAATTTAATAATAAATCATTTTGATAATTTATCAATATATTATATATGGCCAATTTTAGCTGAAAATTGATAACGTGGACACCAATCATCCTATATGGCATGCCCCATGGTGACATAAATTTTTTTTAAAAAATTATAAATATTTTTGTTATTTCTTTTCTCTTTTTTTTTTTGTTTTTTTGTGTGTTAAGGGTAGCGAGGTCCAACAAACCCCAATCGCCAATTGAGGACTTGCAAGCCTTGTCAGCTATGCGATAGGGCTCGTAAGCCCATGCTCAAAGCTAAGCAAGGGCCACAACCCCTGCCCTAGGTCCAAAGAGGGTTCATTGCCGTTGCATGTGGCCAGCAAGGGCCCTAAGCTTTGCCTAGTGGCCAAGGAGAGCCATGACCCTTCCCAAAAGCTAGCAAGGACTTGTAGGCCCTCCCTAATGGCTAGTAGCCCCTTACTAGCCCTTAACAATAAAATGAAAAGAAAAAATCAAAAAAATCAAAAAATTAAAAAATTATCCACATCAACGTCGGATGTGCCATGTAAGATGCCCAATGTTCATGTCATCAATTTCAAATGAAATTTGATCAAAATATTACATTAATAAATCGTCAAAAAGTTTATAATTTAATTAGCGCAGTATAATTTTTTGGTAATTTTTTCGAAAAAAAAATTATGGTTCATTTTGACTTTGATTGACTATCACAAAGTAAATTAGTGATATAAATATAAGAAATAATCGGTCAAAAGAGCCGAATCATTTTTCATGACACTAGAAATTTGAACATGCATTAGCAAAAATCCATCCACACGAAAACGGGCATGATCTTTAAGATTACTCCGATCAAAAGGCACCATATTTATTCGAACACACAAACTTTCGTGACCGAATAATGTGTAGGGTGAGAGTTACAAACTCCATGAATTCTTACACGGCCCAAAAAAAAAAAAAAAAAAAAAACCTTTTTTTTTTTAATTCACAGTTTCAATATTTGCAAATCGATCACCGTCAAACTGCGTTTTCCCGATGCAAACACGTAAGATTGGCCCTTCGATGCATTAATCAATTAATTATTTTTATTCTAATAAGGAAGAATCAATTAATTACAATCGATCACCATTGATCTTCGCAAAACCCACATCGACGTGCAAAGCCATGTTTTTGAATGAAATATCTGGACTAAAATCACTAGTTAAAAAAAGGGTAAATCATAGAATAATATCTTATGATACAATGTACCAGATATGTAATTTAATTCAGTATAAATCGGACCAAGTTCCGAGGAGGAATGGAATAATTTTCGTGCCAACCTAGGGTAACTAAAAACTCCATGGATCGATGGAAAAGATGGCGAATGCTCATTAAATGCGGGTAGAGAGATCCGACCATATTTAGCAATGTAGATTTGACCGGATCTTGTCTAAATCTGATGGGGTCTTTTCAGGTCAAACCCCCATTCGGATCAGTTTGACCGCAATGATTATCTTGTAGTCAATGTCAATTTAATAGTATAAATAATAACAACAATAATAATGATTGATAAATAAATAAATAGTTGTGAGGGGATTTTTTTTTTTTTTTTTATGATTTTAATTACTGTTTAGGCATAATGTGCCTTCGGGATTTTCTTTTCTTGGAATGTAATTGACGGAACTCGGACTTGCATGCTTGCAAGTAATCTCTAAGTTTGTTGTACACCAATGCGGATCATGGATTGAAAATTTTTTTATAGGACGTTTTATAAGATTAAAAAAGAAAAAAAATTGAAGGAGCTTCCAGTAATTACAGCCCCTCTAATAATATGAGATGTACGTGTAATTACATTAAGTAGAGAAAACAAAAAATACGATAATAAGAGAAATGCGATGATATGTACTTTTTATTTATTAATTTTGTATAGGTATTTTTAATGAGTGGCAACCTTCTAAATATTTGTTTTCATATTGAATACATTGATTTACATAACACGAGAAATACAATGCTTTGAAAATTGCACTTTTTTTTTTTTTTTTTTGAAAATTGCACTTTCTTTGTTTGAATGTTGTGAACAAAATCCTACTTTAATATAACTACTGTAAATGAAGGCATTGTTAATATTAATAACAATATTAGTAAATTATTTGTTCTCCTGGGAGGTTTTTTTTTTTTCTTTTATAATTACTGTATAGGCATCATATATGCTTTTCGGATTTTCTTTTCTTGGTGTATAATTGACGAGACTTGGACTTGCATGCTTGCAAAGAATCTCTAAGTTTTTTATACACGCAACGTGCATAATGGATTGAATATTCTTTTTTCATAGGATAATTAATATATTTAATTTTTTTCTTTGTTACGAGATAAGGCTTTGTTTCTTCAAATGCTTAAATTATCATAAAAGAAAGAAACAAACAAACACATGAATGAGCTTCAAATAATTACATAGCCCCTAAACACGAGATGTGCGTGCAATTACATCAAGTAGGCAAGTAAAATAAAATAATAAGAGAAAATGCGATAATGTGCAATCTTTATTTATTAATTTTTGTATGGTTCTTGTTAATGAGCAACTACCTTTTAAATATATGTTTTTATTTTCAATACATTGATTCTTTATAAACATGAGAAATACAGTACTCTAAAAATGGCATGCTTTCTTTATTTGAATGTTTAACAAGTGTCCCAGATATATTTGTTACGAAATTTCTACATTGATATAATTATTGTACATGAATTGGCATCGACAAAAAGAAGATCTCATCATGAACCTGATGACCTGACAATCCCGCACAAGCTAGCCCTTCAATGGCGAGGCTTGGTCCAAATATTTTACCACATATGGATGGAGCTTGGACATTTTTTAAGTTGAAACTTTGGACCTGGTCGAGACCTGCCCTAAAACACCTACAAAATCGAACCTCGACTTTCGAAAACTCTTCGAATCTTTTCTTTACAATGTCGAATTTGTATTTATTTGTGTTAATTATCTCTTTTCAATTTAATAATACGAGATCTTTCCTTTTTCTTGTTACTTCCAAGCGCTTACATTTTCGTTTATTTCTCCATTGTTGGCAAATCCTTCGGGCTATCATTTATAGTTCATATTTGTACGTGCCAGGGAAAAAGGGCTAGACTCACATGCATGGTGTTACTTTGGCCCCACCTTCTGAGCATGCAATCAAAAATTTTCCTGCCTCATGTTCTGAAAATTTCCCACTGTAAAAGTACTCTCTCCATGTTACCCTCATAATAACTTGGGAAGTAGCTAGGAATCTTGATTTCAACGCTCGGACGTGGAAACTCTCCATTTCTTAGCTGCTTTGGGTTCTTCTATACATGTTGTCTATCATATATACTTTGAATAACACAACTTGCAACCGGGGGTACAGTGCTAGCCTGCGGTTGCAAGTAGTGTCGTAAGACGTGCTAGCACAATAGTGGACATGTCACCCACCCATACTCCTCAAGCATGAGTGGCTGTTAAACGAGGCTATCCAAAAGTAGCCAAAGTAAGCATGCATGCCTTGATGTGGAGTCTATCTTTCCCACCATAGGACTCCCAAATTTCTTATTTATTTTTATTTTCCCGACGAGAGGGAATATGGAGGACAGTATGGGGTCTCCCACCCCAAGACGGTTCTCTCGCTTGTTCCTCCTTGAGCCTTTTAAGGACTTGCCCATGTCCATGTTACCCTCATAATAACTTGGGAAGTAGCTAGGAGTCTTGATTTCAACGCTCGGATGTGGAAACTCTCCATTTCTTAGCTGCTTTGGGGCCTTCCATATACATGTTGCCTATCATATATACTTTGAATAATGCATGATGTGCTGACTAGTTTTACTAGACTGATATGATGCGATTTGAGTTGTTCCTAGATTAAATGTGAACAATGATGCGTTTGGTTCATGGAAATAGTTGATCTGGAAAATAATTTTTTAAAAGTAGTCTTTTTTTTTTTAAAAAAATATTTAGAAGGGAAAATTTACAAAGAAGGACCTGAAGTACCCTTATCTTCTCAAATAAGGGCTCGGAATGGACTTTATTTCAAATAAGGATCTGAAGTGGCTTTGGTTGCTTCAAATAAATGCCTGAAGTAGCTTTGATTGTTTCAAATAAGGACCCGACCTTGATGATTGTTGGCCGACTAAATTTTCCGACCAGTCAACGGTATTTTCGTCATTTGGCATTTTCCCCTTTTTTCTTCATTTTCTTCTTTCCAAATTTTTTTTTTTCCTGATTCTTCTTCTTCCTCTTTACCGACGGTGGCCATAGAGGGCTAGGTGAGGGTCGCCCTCACCAACAAGGGCCAACCATGCTAGGTGAGCCCATCACTCGCCTAGGGACCATCCGTGAGGTTAGCCCTTGCTTGCAGTCAGCAAGGGCCAGGCGTCCTTGTTGGCCACTAGCAATGGCTGGCAAGGGCCTGCAAGCCCTCGGCTAGGCTTTGCTCAGGGTCGACCCTCATCAAATCTAGCGAGAGTGGCCTTGCTGGCCCTTACCAATGGCTAACGAGGTTGTCCAGCCCGCATTGGCCCTAGGCGAGGTTGACCCTCACCAGTTGCTAGCAGCCAATGAGGTCGCCCAACCTTCGCCTGGGGCCAACGTGGGTTGACCTCACGGATGGCCCCTGGGCAAGGGTCGCCTCACCCAAGCGAAGCTATCCCTCACCTATGGTTGGTGAGGGCAACCCTTGCCTAGCACTTTGTGGGCATCGTTGGTGGCCGACTAGAACTAGGGGAAAATGATGAAAATACCATCGATTGCCGAAAAGTCAAGTTCTTATTTGAAACGAATATAACCACTTTAGGCCCTTACCTCATTTGAAACAACATCCACTTCAAGCCATTAATTGAGAAAGTGATGGTACTTTAGGTCCTTATTTCAAATAAGGTCCATTTCGAGCCCTTATTTAAGAAAAAAAAAAAAAGGGCACTTTGGGTCCCCTTTTAGAATATTTGCTATTTAGAAAGATTGGCAAACGAATTTTTTTTTGAAAACAAACTCATCCAAGCTCATTTATAGGCTCTTATAACACGTAATTTGCGGCATTTTTGGATTAATTCGGGATAAGTACACTAATGGTGCCATAAGTTGTGTACGGCGCTCACTTTGGTGCCAAAAGTTTCCGCCGGATCACTTAAGTGCCAAATTGGAGAAAAAACGATCACTTTGGTGCCACCGGCGAGAAATTCCGGCCAAAATGATTACGTAGCTTTATATTTAAAAAAAAAAAATTCGTAAACCCTTTAAACGACGTCGTTTTGCCGTCCTACGTGGATGGCTTAGGAAAAACGACGCCGTATTGCTCATTTGTGATTGAAATTAGGGTTTTTTTTATTGTTCATCCTCGCCGACCAAGCTTGCTCGGCCACCGTCGCTTGGCCACCGTGCTCGGCCACCGTCGCTCGGCCACTGTGCTCGGCCACCGTCGCTCGGCCACTGTGCTCAGCCACCGTCGCTCAGCCACCATTGCTCGGCCACCGTGCTCGGCCACCATCGCTCAGCCACGAAGTGATGGGAAAATAGGAGGCGAGGGCAGAGGAGGAGGAGGAGGAGGAAGGGGGATTGAAGGTGTAGAGAGAGAGAGAAGACGAGGAGTGTGAGGGAAACAAGGAGGGCGTAGATGGAGATGGTAGATTGGGCTTTGTTCAAAGAATCGTTGGTGCTGGTGTTGTTCTTCGAGGAAGAAGACGCCGCCGCCATGGCTTCTCTCTCTCTGTTGGCGTTGTTCTTCGGGGAAGAAGACGACATCGCCATGGCTTCTCTCTCGCTGGTGTTGTTCTTCGGAGAAGAAGATGATGCTGCCATGGCTTCTCTTTCGTGCTGGTGTTGTTCTTCGGGGAAGAAGACAACGCCGCCGCCATGGCCTCTCTCTCTCTCAATTTGGGGATTAGGGTTTCGACTTGGGGTGCCAAACGACGTCGTTTGGTGGTTTACTTGCTGACTGGACTCTCCGGCGAGCCACATCGGTATAAGAAATTAATAAAAAAAGGCCACGTCGGATTTCCGGCCAATTTCGTCGGCGTTGGCACCAAAGTGAGCGTTTTTAAAATTTTTTGACACTTAAGTGATCCGACGGAAACTTTTGGCACCAAAGTGAGCGCCGTACACAACTTATGGCACCATTAGTGTACTTATCTCGGATTAATTCACTTGATGTATTGTTCACCTTGACCTATTTCATATCGAAATTCATGGTTCCTTTGGAGTATGATTGATACTTTTTCAAGAGGATATTCATCATGATTGTGCTTTCACAATTTCACCTAAGCATGTCTAACATTTGAGTTCCAACGCAAAGTGTCATAGTTATGTCAAAAGATCTATGAGCTAATTCCAAATTTGTCTAGAAACACTTTCTCCTTATTTGGTGCAATTCGATTCATTCATGCCCTATTCATTATTCTATAAATTTGTCCGGAGCCACTCTTTATTTTACCCCTCTAGCCTTTGTGACCACTCCTCACCCTCATTGAATAGGGTCATTACAAGTCCATCAACTTCAGCCTAATTCATCCCAAACCACACCTACTAAAGGGGCTCTCATTTGATACCATGTTACAACAACCTTGGATTAATTCAATCGATGTATTATCCTAGTTATCCATCTTATATCGATCATCACAATTTTATTCTTTGGCGTACATGTGGCATCTTTCTAGGTCACCTATTCTAGTAGTGCTATCATCTGAGCATGCTTAACATTGGAGATCTAAGGATAAGTGTTATCGTTATAATAAAAGACTTTTCTTTTTGTAAATTATTTAAGTTTCATATATAATCTCAATAATATTTTCCTCCACTCATTCTTATCCTTTTTGCTATCCTAAAAGTCAGGTGGGAGCCCGCCTAAGCAAAAACTCTACGCCCGTCGATTTATAAGTAAATTAAGGTTAACATAGGTGGCATATTTATTTATTTTTAATTATTTTGGGCGACATTGTAATGCATGCCTGAAATATAAATACTATCGCACCACGTGGGTTCAACCTGTACGTTAGCACCTTCCGAAACCTAAAAGAAAGGAACCCTGGTTGAAAAGATTGATACGAAAGAAAAAATAAAAAAATAACCCCACAAGACAATGCCACGTAGTTGTCCAAAATTTGTGACACATGGGTAACGACCGATTAATTACAGGACAAATGACTTAATTAAATTACACTCTACCTTAGTTTAAATAAAAATGGCACGAATGTCGACCCACATGGGTAGGTTCTTTGTACCATCGGAATTTCACTATTTTTCAGATTTTTCCTTGAATGAAGCCTGAGGACCACCATAGTTATCTAGAGCAGCTTTAGCTAGGATGAAAAGTACAAGACAAAGAAAATAATATTGAAATAAAAAAAGAAGTCGAATTACCTTTCTCTTTAGTTCATTTAAATGTAAGATCAAAATAGTTTAAAGAATTGTAAAGCACACCCGTAGAGTCTTAGAAATTAGTGTGAATGGTTGATTTTAATGTCGTTATTCATTATGGATGATAAGATAATTATGACATAAAGTGGCGACAATCATAATTATCTCTTCCGATGATATCACGGGATGGGATACTTCTATAAGATGTTTGGTTTGCAAACCTGTTTATTCCACCATTGCATAATCCTCATCGGACCGCTACACCAAAGCCATGGGTCGGCCTCTCAAAACGTCATCCTAGATTCCATTAGTTTGCCACCATGACCTCATGAAGTGGACAACCGAATATAATCCCCCTTAACTTCGGGTCAACTCAAAAACTTGTGAGACTTGCACTCTCTCGCAATTCGAGAAGAAAACCATTAAGAAGATAGACCCTCTAGACTCCAAATCAATTTCAAAGTCTTTGTAGCCCGACATCCTCGCTGTCCCTCCCATGTAATTCACTCATTAACCTCGTCCGGTCGAATCGAGATTTAACCCACCTAATTACTCTCCTTAGATCTTCCCCCCTATTCACAAGCCACGGACATAGGACAGCCTCCTTTTATGTGACCTCCTAATGCCATGCTTAACAAAGTGCCGACATCCTCGAGAGAGATCCCAATCCACTCTCTCTCCAAGATGAAAGGGGAGAGAGAGAGAGAGAGGAGGAAAAAGAGAAAGGAAAAGAAAAGGAAGAGGAAGACGGGGCTTTACAAAAGGCACGACCGGTTGTTGATGGAACCGGGAACCAAAGCATGCTCCGCGGTTCGCACGGCGAAAAGCGCTTTTCCCCTTTTCCAAAGGCGGGTGGGCGGGCGAGGCGAGCAAAAGCGAGGGGAGGCGTGTGCGCGCGAATCGCACGTAAAGCCAGCCCGGACGGATGGGGGACCGTCCCGCTCGCTCGGCCCCCCATGCGAGGTGGGGCCGATCGGACGGCTCCTGTTCGGTGGGGGCGGCATCTCCACATCAAACGGTGCCAAAGTACAGTATGATGGCTCATGTGTCGTGGGACCCCCCCAGAAAAAAGATTAAATGAACTCGATGACGCCCGTCGCCGGTTCGGGCCCCACCCTCAGCCAAACACCCCATGTGATGGCGACCCTATTCTCCCACCCTTAGCCCCTTTGCCAAACGAGGGTGATTCCGTCATTTCGCTCCCCTCCGCAAAAAAAAAAAAAAAAATTTAGAAGAGCCCCTCGTCGGGGAATTTCAAATTTTTTTGTACTTCCTCTTTTCTTGGTCGTGTCCGGTTACGTCTATTACCCTACGGTTCGATGGAGAATGGGATCGACCGCGTGGAGTTTTCGATTTTCATAGTTTTTTTTTTTTTTGGTTCCATTCAATTAGATTCTAATAAGTTTTAATAATTCGTCCGTCATCAATTTGAGACAATCGTAATTGATTGATCGATAATTATGCGTAACGAATATGATTTGACAATTTGTAAAAATCTAGAGTCGTCAATGAGATGGATTTTACAAAATAGGATCCTGGTCATGCGGAATTGACCTATGTCATTTACATCATGATGAGCTAAAAAAGTAAAGTACTCTAAAGGAGAAAGCGAAAAAAAGTTCGTTAACATTATAAATATTCTACTAAATTCGCCGATCTAATGAGATATGGGGTAAAAAGCATAGAGAGATGAATCAAATATCATTGTTTTTTGCAAGGGGAGTTAGAAACACGTGGTCATTACCTAATTCATCGCGAAATATTTCAAGTGATGTAGCGATGATCGATTAAATATGTGTGTACATCTCACTTTTCAATTAATCAGACACACCCTGTAGTTATAGTTAACTCATCACGTGAACACTTTTTCCTATTTTGCGTAGACACACAATTAATTTGCATAATCACTAAACTGAAATTCTTGAACAAATACTTGATCCTCAAAGCATTGGTTAAGTTTTTGGCAGTGAAGATCATACATCACCATGCCGACTTCCGAGAAGAGACATTTCAATTGAAACCCCACCGGAAATTCTTAAGTAAACCCAAGCACGGACACTATAGTTCCCACTGCCCTAGTGCACGACCGTTCTCGTGTCACAAAATAATTAGCTTATTTTTTAAATCCTAATTTTTCTCGAATTAAAAATTAACAAATGTCTTAAGGGCAACCGGTTTGCCTCCCTTCCCCGAGCATTTCGGTTACGGTTAGGCGAAAAACAGCTCAGCCGGCGCCTCCCCCGTCAACCCCGCTGATTTCCGTTATCGTCGCCCTCCACTCCACGCGGTCCACTCGATTTCAATTCCAGCGACTAATTAAATCCCGAAATTTAATCCCATTTAATCCAATCCAATTCAATTCAATTCACTCCCCGTCCTTTAATCAAATTAAATTAAAGTAATCAAATTCATTAACGTTGTAATCGCCGCTCCCTCTCTTGCTCTCTCCATCTCCAAACGCACACGCACAGAACGCGAATTACAAAAAGCGCCCCCCCTCCCTCCTCCTCCAAAATGAGGATGAGAGAGAGAGGGGCTAGAGAGAGAGAGAGAAAGAAGGCGCATACAAAATCCATTTCTAGAGCGAGAAACCCGTAGCCTAGAGAGAGAAACCTCCCCCTCCCTCTCTTCTCTCTCTTCCCCCCTCTCTCTCTGTAACTGCTCGATGGAGCTTCCATGGCAGATCTCGAAACCCTAGCCTCGGACGTCCCTGTAGACATCCGCCATTCCTCGCGGGAGAATCTCCGCCTCGCTCGCCGTCCACCGGAGGAAGCTCCCGCCCTCCGTCTCCGGCGGTTCTCCGTCGAGCTCGATTCCGGAGATCTCCGGATAACTCGAGCCGGCCTCGCGTCCGGTTCTCTGCTCTAGCCGGCAGGCATTGGCGTTTCCGGATCGTTCCCCGGGGGGGCTAGTTGCGTTGCTTTCCTCGCGCGAGCTTCGGGAGGAGGTAATCCGGTACCGTCCGGTTCGATTGGCGCTCTTCTAGGACCGTACGCGCGCTCGCTGGCTAGCGTTGCGGAGGGTGGAGGTCGCGTCTGTGAGGGTTTGAGATTCCGCGGTGGGGATTCCGTGGGGTATATGGTGATGGTGCTGTAGTCGCTCGGTTGGTCAAGGAGGTAATAAATATGGAAGATAGGGGAGGGTCGTTTGTCGCCGTCAGGAGGATTTCTCAAGGCATCGAGAGAGGCAACACCTGCCATTCAACTTCAGGTATTTACTGTTGCATAATGCATCTCTCTCTCTCTCTCTCTCTCTGTAAAAAATTAATATCCCGAGAGTTTGCTTCGACGGGAAGGTATTCTTGTCCGATATTTTCTCTAGCGAAGTGTCCTTTTAGCTTTTGTCTTCAAACTGTCACTGTTAGCAGCCAGCTTATTGGAGTGGGATGGTGGATTTGAATCGAGACGTGTGTCTGCGGTTTCACCTGTTATTATGACTATGTACTGTTTGGATTGGCTTGATCGGGCGGGTGAGCTGCTTTGAGATGAGATGGCGATCTCTTATTAACCTCGGAAGTTTCTTCGTGCGATAAATTTTTGGACTGTAACGCTTTTCTGGTATCACAGTGCTAGGAAAATACTGTGCCAGCTTGGTCTTGCCTTTTTATCTCTCACTTTCTTTTTACTGCATTATTAATTTTCCCTCGGCAGATCTCCAATGGCACGGGGATTTGACTGGGGAGCTCCTTAAAGTTTCTAAACTATGTGCATTGTTCAAATTTTGCTTTATCCTACTTTAAATGTACATTTTTCGTTCTGAACAAAATAACGTGTTAGATTTTGGTCGACATTTGGATGTTCTGGGCTCAATTTTGATAATCAACCGTTTTCGCTTGGCTTCTGTATATACGTCTTTGAACTTGAACTCGAATATCCACAGGTAGATATTGTAGTCCCTACTTTGATGATTGGTCCTAGATGGACTGCTCTAATCTCAGGCCTCTTGTAATCAGTCAACAGAATGTGGAATATTTACTTTCATCTGGGAACTGCTTATTCATCCCTCTTTGTTTTGCTGGACATAAACAGTGGATGCTTGTGCAGAGTATTCTGACATGCTCATATGTCAAGTCTTTTCATAAAAGAACTGTTGTCAGATTGTGCTCGCCTATTTATAATTTGAGCCCTTTGTTGTTTGGTATGGCAAATGAGTTAAGCACTAAGCGCTTTTATTGATGGCTGTGTCACATTTTCTGTTTGAAGATAGAAATTTTAATTGGTAGTTCTTAGGTGCTTTCATTTTGTTACAGCTGAAGTTGTGGCAGGCTCAGCAGCATGGCTTGGTCGAGGTCTTTCTTGTGTTTGTGCACAGAGACGAGAGAGCGATGCTCGTCCCTCATTTGATTTAACTCCAGCCCAGGTAATAATTTACTAACTTTGTGACTAATTTTTTGTATTTTATTGCATTTTATTGTTTAAACGGATTAGTGTTCCTTCTATTGGTATCTTCTTTATCTCCCTGAACCTGGGTTATTAAATGCACTGTCCAATGACCCATGTTATCCAGAAATTACTGAGGTTAAAAGATAGCCTTTGTTCATGCATCCTTTTTTTTTTCCAACAGTTCTGCTTGCACCGTTTTTATGTGCTCTGTGTGCTCTGTTTAGTTTCTACGTTGCTCTTTAGTGCTATCAGCCACATCGGTGTTTATATTTTCATTTTGTCCCTATTATGCCCATTAATGGTAATTCTATTGAAAGTGCTGATTGTTCACACCATTTATTATCTCGTAAGTCCTTCAATTTATATGCCATCAGGAGGAAAGCTTGCAGAGGCTTCAAAGCCGCATAGATGTTGCATATGATAGTTCTATTCTGGAACACCAGGTAAATTTTATGTTGACTTTCACATTTTTTTTTTAACACTATTTTTTTGGTGCAGCAAATAAATCAAATTATGCTTCTAACAAGCTAATCTTTTTTTGCATTACCTTGTTGCACTGTCTTAGGAAGCTCTAAGGGCACTGTGGCATGCTGCCTTTCCAGAAGAGGAACTTCATGGTTTAATAACTGAACAGTGGAAGGAAATGGGTTGGCAAGGAAAGGACCCATCCACTGATTTTAGGTAAATCTTCTTTTCTACAGTTGTTGCTACAATGCACAATGCATTGCTGACTGTTAATGGTGTATATGTTTTCAGGGGCGGTGGTTTCATTTCATTGGAAAATTTGCTGTTCTTTGCCAGGAATTTTCCGGTATCTGTTTATTTCAACTATTCTTGTCCTAATTACTTGAATTCTTTCAAATTTAATAATTAGTTGGCACTGGAAGACACAATTTATGTTTGAATATTGTAGAACATGTTACTTTTGGGTTTTGTATTTGAGGATAAGACCTTCTGTGTTGAGGTACTCTGTTGGCATGCCTCATGGTTGATGATGTGAGTTTGTGGATTAAGATGTGGACAATTTGTGTGATTTGAGAACTTGAGTCCTTTACAATGATGGTGCAATGGTGCAAGCTATATTACATGATGAGTTGGCAAAAATAATTGATATATATTGTGATGGTGGTGTATGGTTTATAACTGCTGAAAATATCACATAATGCTAGGCTTAATCATATGGTAGGTAGTCTGGTAAGTATTAGAAGATAGCTTTCTTGTAGTGTATGAATTAACATGAGTAGGAAGCAGTGTAGGTCGTGTAGCAAGCTGAATTCCCTGTCTCCCCCAACCAAGGAGATACCGGGGAGTGCGTGTTATTAATCTCAAAACACTGATCCAGACTTTTAAGCATTCATTTTCATCAAATAGCTATTTAAAGGACATGAGTTTTGACTTTAATACTTCAATACTTCAAGTACTGATCAGTTAACCTGATGTTCTCAGAAAATTCTGGCCACTCAACTGATCAACAAATGGGTATGACTTGAGGGAAAAGAGTTTTAAATGTCATCTGTGGTGATTGCTGATTTAGATCTAGAAAATTTTCATCGAGAAGTGTTCTGGCAGTCTACAAGCATTGTTGGTCTTTCCTTAATGGATTCCAGTGAAGTGATCTAGTGGTGTTTACTTGGCTTGAAATTCTCTGCCCTTGATTTTGATACTAGAAAGCATGACATCCGCGTTATGGAATTGTTTCATATTTCTGTTGAAAGGCTAGAGACAATAAATTAAAAATGAAGAGAGAAAGTCAAAAACATTGAGCTAGTCAGGTTTCCTTTCTTTATATTAATATATTAATAATGTTGGCTTGAATATGAGCTAGATGCTATTGCCTTGTCAGTCATTAAATGTACCTTGCCTTTCTACTATATCTTGTTCTCCTTTTGGCCTAGATACTGGTTTGTTAGAGCTAGTCTATTTTCCTTTCTTTTTATGTTTACAATAATAATAATGTGGGGTTGATTATGACCTAAATGCTATTGCCCTCTCAATGGTAAATGTATCCTGCTTTTCATTTATAATCTTGTTCACTAGAGCAATAGATAGCCTATCAACCCCATACAGAGAACTCTGCCACAGATAGATGTTGGAGTTTTTTGGCATCATACTGTTAGCACTGCTTTGTCTAAACACCTGAATGGGCTTCTCTCCTTATCATATCTCTGCAGCTATTTCCTTTGTGAGGGGAGGGGAAGGCCAAGTGTGCAAATTTGTGTGAAGCATAGGTGAACAGTGTATTTTAGTTCTATACATGTTGTCATGTTGTTCATTTTTCAGGATGGAGCACGATTTTCTGTAGGAATTAATGTCATCATATGTGATTAAACTATTCTGTAATCTGAGTTTGTTTCGTAGAACCTTTTTCAAGCACTTTCTTCTTTCTACAAATCTCGCTTCCCATGCAATTTCTTTGATATCATGGGGAAGACATAAAACCTTTCCAAATATAAATAATTTATTTACTATTTCATATTTTTTGGAAAAAATATTTTTTTGGGCTTTCATTTGATGGAAGATTATTTTAGCACTTTTTCTAAGTGAAAGCCAACAAGCTTGAATTTCAGGGATTTGTCTTTCACAACAAGTGTGCTTGAAGGACAATTTTTTGATCACCTTTGTATCTAAGTGAAGGACTACTTAACACAATGACCATCACCTTTTTATATCTTATGAGCCTTTTAATGAGTTAAAACTGAATATACAGAATAATTTCCTTAGTCTCTCCAACAAGTTTGATATAACTTGGTTGGAATTTTAATTCACTTTTACATAATCTCCTTAGTACCATGTACCCATCTGACAATTATTGACCAAAGCTGAATCATGACTGAAATAATTAATTAGGGGGACATAAGAGGAAGGTTGCTCATTTGGATAACATAGCTTCTTATTTAGTGTCCATGAACCCATGCTGATGATGAGATTAATCCTCTTTTGAGAGATAGCACTATATCTTTTCCATTAAGCAGATTATGAACCGGAAGGCTAAAGCTTCTTTCCTTTCTGTTTGGATTTACCGACTCACAAGAGAGTTGGCTCTAAGTCTTTTAATTGGTGCAATTGTGATTGTAGATTGATATTCAAAATCTAGTTGATACATATTGACATTTGCAGGAGCATTGTTTTCTTAGCGAAAACAGTTATGTGTTCTCAATGTAGTAGTTTTCTTTCAAATTGTGTGAGTTCTTAGAATGTTTTGGTGTGATCAATTTGTTTCCCATCTGAGTTTTGTTTTTTGCCTCTTTTGCTACTCATCTTTACTTGCTTCCATTTGTTATAATTGGTTAGAGCTGGTATGGTGTTCTCTTTCCCTATCTGATGCATTGAGTTTTTTGAACCAGAAATCCTTTCAAGATCTTCTAAGGAAACAGGAAGGTGATCGGTCAATGTGGGAATACCCTTTTGCTGTAGCTGGCGTGAACATCACATTCATGCTTATCCAAATGCTCGATCTTGAAGCAGGTAAGATAAAACCATAATTTTCAGTGTGAAATTTTTATACATGATCATTTGCATGTAATGAACGCTGCAAGGATGGGAACCATTATAGCGACATCAATAAACATGGAGCCTTTTGAGATACAGACAAATGTTAGCTCCTATAACATTTTTACATCTTTTATTAAAGTATGGGACCCTCTCAGATGAATCTCAAATCAAGACTAAAGGTGTGTTTGTTTCACTAAAATGTTTATCCGGAAACTATTTTGGGTGATTTCTGGTGTTTGAGAGCTAACTGACCGCTCTTTGTGCTAATCTGTTGACTAAGGGCTACTGCTACTTTCTAAATTGAGTTCTCTGAAGACTTCAACTAGTGTTTCTTTTCTGATTCGTTTGCATTTTGTTTGCACTAACTCATTGTTTGACATTGCCATGAATTTGGAATCTCTCTCTCTCTCTCTCTCTCACACACACACACACACACACACATGCGTGCGTGCATTAATTTCATCATCTTCTACAGATCTTTACCAACAACCTTCAAGACTCTTATTAAGAATTCGACATTACGATTCTAAAGAAATTTTATGTTGAAACATCAGAAAACTATTTGCTTCTAATTTTTAGCTATGCTCCTAGCAAGGGAAAACTACCATTTTCCTTGAAAAAGATTTCTGAAGTAAACTTTTCCTTTTATTGTTAAGCTTTCTAAAAGAAGAGAATGCCACCAAAGGAGATTTTTACTTTTTTTTTGAAATATTGATATGAATAAACCAAGTATCTGGGTGATAGAACTTTGGGAAAGTAAATACTTTTTTATATTGATGTATTTGGTTGTGCAGTTAAGCCACGGACGCTTGTTGGAGCTACTTTCTTGAAGTTCCTTTCTGGTAATATTGGCTATCTATTGCTTCATTCAGCTCTGTTTAATATAGTCTTATGTTGAGGTAGGTCCAGGAGAAGCATGAAGCTGACAGAAGGATTCTCTGTACTTGTAGTTAGAAATTTTTATTCTATAGGTTCTAGTTGATTTCTGTCTCAATCTAGTATATATCTGTCTTTTACTATTTGCAGTCTATTTCCTGTTATGTTTTTTTAAACAAAAATAGTTCACTTGACAGAAAATGAATCAGCGTTTGATCTTCTATACTGCATCACATTCAAGCTGATGGACAATCAGTGGCTTGCCATGCGGGCATCATATATGGATTTTAATGTGAGTTTTTCATCCTGAAAATTATCTTAACAGTTTCTCTTTTTTTATCTTTGAGAGTCGTGGTTGTGGTTACGAGCAAATTAGTGAAGTTGCTCGAACCTTTTACCCTCTACTTCTTGCAATTAGAAGGGCACTTTTCATAATTGGTTTGCTCGAACTTTTCATAATTGGTTTGCTCGAACCTTTTACCTTCTACTTCTTGCAATTAGAAGGGCACTTTTCATAATTGAATGCCGGGGTTACTCATGGCCTATTTGGTGGCCAAAAGTATCGCTTCATGTTGGTTTTTTGAAGGTCCTGCTTGAGTAAAATATCAAGAATGGTGTTAGTAGCAGTTTGGTGATGAAAACAATAGGTTTGGGACTGCTGCTCTTCATTATAATTTTTTCTTTATAATTACATTACTTATAGGACAGGGTTGTCAAGGGGTCTCAACCTGTATTCAAGCAGGATATTCCGCCCCTTATGAGATCATTTGAAGCCTCCTGTCAACCCTGTATCCAGAACCAAAATAGCAAAGTGGATTGCCCCTAATTTCCCCGACCCTCTTCTCAAATGAGAGACCAAAAACCACACATATACCTCTACTGACTGTTATACTCTACAGTTTTGAAGACTTTTTGGAACTCCTTATTACGATAACTTTCTCTTAGCCTCTGTAATGGATGCATGCTATAGTTGCTAGGAGTGGCGCACTTCTAATACGTAAGTTTAGGATAAAAATTTTAACTTCTTGTTATTTTCTGTTGGTTGTTTGCTTTCCCCCCATAGGCTGTGATGAAATCGACCCGTCGTCAAATGGAAAGAGAGCTGCTGCTTGAAGATGCAACTCGTCTTGAGGACTTGCCCTCTTATGGCCTTCTTTCTCGCTAGTGTGGTTCTGTAAGTTCAAAAAGTGGTCGATGTAGAAGCAGGTTTCATAGAGTGAACAAGGAGGTTTCCTTTTTTTAGTGTCTCTCTCTCTCTCTCTCTCTAGATCATGTTTGTACGTCACGCTACCCTCATAAAATGGCTTTGCATTTACAGTATTGAGTGTTATCCTTGATTCTTTTGGAAAATTTGAACCTGGTTTCCCAAGTCTGTAACTTAGAGTGGCCCCCTTATTGAGTGATTTGGAATGCTGCTGGCAGGAGCAGAACTATGGCCAGAAAATGAAAAGCAAAAGAAATCGATTCATCTCTCTGCAGCCCAATGACATTTGGTAGTTCTGCCTGATGAATTAGTGATGAATGACAGTAAAAATGAAATTGGTTCCTACACGATGACATGCCGATTTATTGGTCAGGGTTTAATACTGCTTCATTGGGAGGAAAAGAACGGTTCAGAAGATTGTCAAGGTTACGTTTCCGAGCAGCGTTGGATTTCAACAAGGAGGAGAATGAACCATGAGACAGTCCCTTAATTACGCTTTGGAGGCCCATTAGGCTTTTTGATTAAATTGGAGGTCTGGCTTTTAGCTTGTGAAGTTGAATAGCAGCGGTTGATGGACGTCATTCAGAACCAAACCCACGTGTATGACTTGCCTATCCTTTTTCCCGTAACTACATTTATGCCTGCGATTCACTTTCTAGGCTGAAGTAGTACGATTAACATTTTCGACAAGAAAGCCACTCAAACGAGCCAATGTTTTCCTCTGTTTCGGCAATGTCAAAAGCATGGACTAATTGGAAATCTTCTGTTCAATGGATAGTCGTACTAGACTACTGATCACGGACTTGTGGTGATTAGATTCGATGAGAGCACAATAATCATCAATCGGTTTCAACACAACAGACTCACACAGACGTTGGATGGATAGCAGAAATGAGACTGCGATGATTTTTCAATCTATCAAAGAAAGATGGGGGCATTGGATGATTGGAGGCAGGTTCCATGAATGCAGGAAAACAAAGGGAAACAAGCGTAGGCAAAATTATAATGCCGAAGAAATGTAAACCTCATAGAAGGATACCCTAATCGATGCAGATTTTCCCGCTGTTTTCTCTTGACCTACCTTAAGCTTAAAAAAATGCGAATTCTGCGCGCTTCCCAGGCTCCTATACATTATGAGGATTGAAATTGTTTTGAGAAGCGATGCTTGGGTGATTTGACTTCTTCATTCGTTATGAAAGTCAAGACTGTCCCCGAACCCTTCACTTTAGAATGTGTAGCAAGTGGAAAGTACATATATTTGTTACCAAACCATTTATTTGAATATCAATGTAGGCTGTATGTGAGTCAAGAACTCATTTCTCAATCCATATTGATGCGAGTTATACGAGTTATAGATGAGTTTAAATATAATATAGATATTAAATGAGTCATTAATGAATTCACAGCTTACTTAAATCTAATCTATTATAAGTTTTTTTGTAAATTGAGTTACATATATAAATGCTTTAGCAATATGAATAGAGTTGGATATGAATCGTTGCACTGTAGCAAAAGTGAAAAATGTGTGATATGAGTCAATCGGGTGTAAAAGTCGTGTGATATGAGTTTATTAGGCATGAAAGTCGCATAATATGAATCTATCAGTTTAAAAGTTTGAATATGTACAAATTATTGGCCATTGTCAACCATAAGGGATGTTTGTACATAATTGATGATCTCCAGTTTACCAATAATTAGTCTTATGTCTACATAAGAAGGCGTTTGTAATTTTAAAGTACAGAAAACAACCTACCTAAAAATAATATCGTGTACAATATGGAGCAGCTTTAGCAGCAATAACTCTCTTTTCTTTGCCATTCTCATCAACATCCATAGAGTTTGGCACTTTAGGCATATGACAAAATCGATATCGAGCATCTATAAATTCTTCTAATATCAGAAATGGGGGATCAAAATTTAAGGGGTTCAATGTGACTATTTAGATTGGACCATTTTCACCCGACCCACCTATTCGATGGGTCTATCTCATTGTGACAAAAAAGGTGCAGATGATTCAAGTCAGTAAGCCTGCATTTCTCATCCAAACTTGTCAAACACACAGAAGATGTCAACACCTAATAGAGATGTGCCACATCCATAGCTTCGGATGAATTCACCCTACAGGAAGATACTGCCTGACGGGACAACCTTACTAGGGAAAATCAAGGAGAATAGGGTCGGAGTTAAACAAAGCAGAGCGAAAACGGACATCTGGAAAAGCACATTAGACTCAACTAGAATTGCCACCAGACATCTATCAAAAATCATACATCGTTCATATTCCATCCGCAGTCGATACGACATTAAACTAAATTAGACGAGCAGCAAACACAATCACAGCCCTGGCAAATCTACTCATAGATAATACGGGACACTTACGACAAAGTAGATCAAAAGCTCAACAGTCGATAATACATTAAACTAAATTTGACGAGCAGCAAACACAATCACAGCCCTTGCAAATCTACTCGTAGATCCAGGAGTGAGCGCTGCTTTGCCAGCTCACAGTGCCCTCAGGAAACCACAGTGCAATTTCCTTCCTTGCGCTCTCGACCGAGTCGCTTCCGTGGATGACATTCCTGCAAGAGAAAAGTCAATTTTGATTATCGACGCATATTAATTTATCAAAATCCCACTATGCAAAGATCATTCCGTGTGCAACTCCAATCTCAAAAGTGAATTCAGGAAGTCCTGCAACTGAATGTAAAATCGAGACAAGACATCAAATAATCATGTATCCCTCTGATGTGCTGGAAAAGAATTTGTAAATGCATGTCTGTTTGTCTTCTCTTTTCTATCATTTGTAGGTGTTTACTTGCAATACCCCATATTCTTGCATTAGAGAAACTAATGGGCCTAGATAACTAAAAAACACAGTTAAAGAATCTCCAATATAACCATTACTTGATGCTGTTCTTAGTTCCAAGTTGCATTGGTTTGGTACACCAATGCTACACTACTTTAAAGATTGTCTTCCCAAGTTCAGTGGCAACTTTGGAAGGGTTATCATGGGAAGAATTTGGTGATTCAGCTATAGGACTATTGATATTTGGCTACTTTGAACTATACATAATTGACCGATATGAGACTTTTTCTGACTAAGTAGCAGAAGCAAAGCGACTTCAGACAATCTGACAATCACCAGCAGACCATCAACTGATTCCACTGTAATGTATTCAATAACTTTAGCTGCATGCAACAGGAAATCACCTGCCAATGTCGATGGCATAATCACCACGGATGGTTCCAGGAGCAGATTCTGCAGGGTTGGTGGCTCCAATAATCTTCCTTCCAGTTGTCACAACACCTTTGCCCTCCCAAACCATAGCAACGACAGGACCAGAGATGATATAATCGACCAGGCCACAGAAGAAAGGCTTCGCAGAGAGGTCAGCGTAATGCTTCTCGGCAAAAGGACGATCCACACTAACAAGCTTCAGACCTGATTCGAATTGCACATAACACGCTTTCATCAGAAAGATATGCAACTCAAGCTTAGTCAAGTCTGAAAGTCAATAAAACGATTAGAGCAAAATGCCAAAACGATTATTAGATGATGCCTGCTCAATTGAGAATGAAAAATCTCCATAACGATTTTCAGACTAGTGTCATCATATTCAAACAACAGGTTCAGGAAAATTAAGCAGCAAAAGCAACGGCAATCTTTTTCCTCCCGTCAAACAGATTGATCGCTGCATTCAACAATTGTCAGCTGATAAAAAGGATGTACCTTTCAAGGAGAACCCTTTCTTCTCAAACCTGCTGATGATTTCACCGACCTGAAAACAAGAACAGCATTCATGTCAAACCCGACCCAAGTGTTCACACAAGTTAACCAAAGCAACGGACACAAAACTCGAGCGAGAGAACAATCACCTAATCCTCTGAAATTATTATCTATTTCCACATAGCAAGCTCATAAATTTACGCCTAACCCACGCTCATTTGGTTTCGGAGAGATCCCAAATAATGAAAAAAGATCTCAAACCCGATCCTTCTTGCATCGAATTGCTTCCACGCGAAGGAAAAAGTAGAAAAAACTGACACAAAATCCCTAAAATATCAGAACCCATCTTTCAAATGCCCATCAAACAAAAAGGGTATCCCACAATCAAGAACCCAAAATCCATATCCATCTTCACACGACTCCTCCCGTCAAGAAACACCGGATCAAGCATGCAAGACAAGTAATCAGGCTGAACATAACGAAGGTCAGGTCACACGGGATACTCACGAGGCCTCTCTGGACGCCATCGGGCTTGATCATGATGAACGTTTGCTCCATCTTTCACGGCGTGTACAAGCGAAGAGACGCTAGGAGACAGAGAGCGAGCTGAGATGGTCGGAAGCAGGAGGTGGAGGAAGACGACTCGGGCTTTGGTTTTTATACGATGGACGATGGCACAAACCCTAGCCCGTCATCATGTCATAAGTCCGAGGAATATTCGCACGGATGCCGGTCCCATAACGAAATTTCCGCTTGCCGGCCATCATTACACAATTTCATGTAAAAATTTGTGATGTTTGATGTTTAGTCTTAACCAAAGGTCGATAATTGACCTTTGGAGTTTGATATCATCACATGTAGTTATTGACCATAAGGACCAACTTGGTTGTGCAAATTTGGGGATGTATGCATTGATGATATGTGCAAATTGATGATAGATATGGAATGGAAATAATAGTAAGATGGAATGATAGATAATGTATTCATTTATTAAGTCGGGTCAATGACCCCACTCAAATTATAATTTATGTATCAAATATGTATACTTTTTTTTTTGCGACATTGCTCCCACTAAATAATTTTAAAATTTATGTACAAATTTTATTGATTATAAAAAAAATACAAAAATGAAAAGCAATCTAACGTCACTTGAATATAACACTTACCCTAACTATTTATGGGATCATAATTTAGACATATGGCACAATTTATTTTCGAGGGAGAAGTCATGGAAATTGCCTCCCTTTAATCCGCAAGAGTCCTTTGATATAGAGTTAAAATAATTGAGAGCTTGGTTTGATACCTTTTTTTCGGGGGGTCGAAAAATACCTTCACTGAGAAAAGCTGAGAGAAAGTCGAAAACCCCAACGAATGGGCTTCGTTGTCCATGAGGACTTGAGGGGGAAAGGAAAACCCCAACTGCTAGATAACTCTCTTTTTAAATGGGTTTTTACAACCCAATCTGTTACGGAATTAGCCTATCTAGATTAATGAACAAGCAGAACACTAGAAAATTGCAATAACGTATCAGCACCCTCTTGTATAAGCACCTGACCCTCCCAGTTAAATTTATCTGTGGTCTTAAACTGGAGAGCGCTTATCGCGGACATCACACCAGTTTGTGGGATGCATCAATGTTAATGTTTGAGTGCTCCTTATTTCGGTGGACTTCATAGATGAGGTGAGTGAAGTTCTGCAGAGCTTGGGTTTCCTTCCATTCTCGAGGAATTGAGTAACCCATCCCGTTTTTTATTTTTTATTTTTTGACATTTTGCAGCAAAACAAGGGCCGATTGAACTGTTATCCTTGGATCTGGGACTTGGCGTCTAAAGATCAAATTGTTCCGTGCCTTCCAAATTCCCCAGAGAATGGCCGCAATCAGTCGTAGATCAGGTGAGTTTCCTTGGCTATTTGTGCAATACAGAAGCCATTCATCCATTCTTGTTGGACCAAATTGATTTCGTCCAAGAGCAGAGAAGGAATATGTGCTCGGTGGTTTCGACCAAGCAACGGTGGGGTTCGTTCTCAATTATTTTTCTTCGGAATAGATTCTCCTGGTTGGTAAAGCATTTTGGCATAAATTCCAAAGGAAAATGCGAACTTTTGGTAACGATTTCATGCCCTATACTTTGCTCCATAGGACACGAGATTGCTGGAAGGACAAGGAAGTCTGGGCAGGGTCAGGTGTGTCTTCCTTTTCTATAATTCCGTGGTACTCTTGACCAAGTATACCCTGATTCGGCTCTATTCGAGACCATCAGGTCTTTAGAAACCTGTGGGTGCACAAGGATCCTTTACCGTGGTGTCATCAAAAAAGGTTCGAAGGACTTGTTTTTCAACTGTTTTCTTGTGTATTAATCAGCTCAGTTACTTGTTTGGGTTTATTCCTCATGGCGGGACCTCCAAGAACTCCTTTTTCTGTCTTCCCTGATATTCACTAGCTGGCCCTGGCCTATCGACCGCATCAATGATGAAGATATGAGTGGGTTTGGTTTATGTTTGTAAATAGATTTTGGGTGTAATACATATATTAAAAGTCAAAATTTATTGGGAAAACATAATTGTGTTCAGTAAGAACTCTTTCTAAAGAGACTTTGGGTTTAAGTAGTGTTTGGCAAAAAAAAAAAAAAAAAAAATTGCAATAAGTTTTTGTTGTATTTTTGTTATAATTTTTTATTAAAAAGTAACTCAAACCCTTCACCGGAGCTGGCAAAGGGCTACCAATGAGGCAAATTTAGCATCGGTGGTTGTTGGTTGAAATCACCTCACAAATAGAGGTCAACCACTCATCAGTCCTTCATTGATTAGATCCGGCCTCATCAGCCCCTTGCTACCTAGGTTTGGCCTCGCCAGCCACCCTTGTGCGAAGCAGATGAACAGTTACAAAGAGAGGCAAGATCGAAAAACTAAAGAATTGATGAGGGTAATTTGGCAAAATCGAAGCAGATGTTACTTTGGAATGCTAGGTGGGAGTAGTATTTGGCTTTTAGCATTCCTAAGGCTAGCATTTAATCGAAAACTATTTCAAAATACTTGGCAAACGCTTCACCATTTTCTCAGGGGACCTTAGGTTGCGTTTGGTCAACTGGATAAAAGCTTGGATATGATATGTTTTATTTTATCCCGTGTTTGGTAGCCAGCTAGGATATGATAATGTTGGATATAGAGGGGATATAACCTGGATAAAAAATCCGAGGGGGAGGGTGGGATAGACCTGAATAGAATTTCTCTTGTCGATAAAAAACCCTACACTTTCCTTTTCCTTCTCATTCTCTCTCACACACGACTCCTCTCACAAAAAACACGTCTTTCTCGGTAGCTCTAGTCCAACAAATTCAAGCACCATCTCTAGCGAGGAGCCACGGTGATTTTGCTTTCTCACAAGATTTCGTCTCTCTTTGTGCATCAATATTTGCACGCTTTACAAGGTTTGCGATTTCCTTTCATAGGTGCAGTCAATTGTGGCTCATGAAAATGCAACTCTTCTTCCATGACATCCTACTTTACTGTGTGTCCTACTTTTGTTTTTTCATAAATTTCATCACTTGGTCACCGTTTCTTTTCATACCATGTTTTTGTGACGATGATCTAATGTTTATCCAGAGTGAGATTTGATCAATAATGTTTCCATTGTTAAAGCGATTTTAATATTTTCACAATTATGCTTTGTGAATACTTGATCTAAATAGGAGATATTCATTGCTTGTGTGGTATTATCTTTTACAAGTTCAATGCGGGAAAAAAATGTGAATCAGAAGTAAATGTTAAAACTGTGTTGTTGTTGGTTTATGTGTTCTTGTGATTGTATATTTGCAATTATATTCTCGTGGTGGATATCATCATTGATTCATTGGTGATACCTAATCTCAATAGGAGATATTCATTGCTTGTGGGGTATTATTTACAAGTTCAACGTGGGAAAACATATATAAATCAGAAGTAAATGTTAGAATTGCATTGTTGTTTTATCTTGTCGATTTATGTATTCTTGTGGTTGCATTTCTGCAATTTTATTCATTTGTTTTCTGATTGCATCCCTCTTGTGAAGAAGAGTGTCTTTAATTTCTACTGCCTGGCTTTGGCCAGTCTTAAGGACATATGCTTTTTTCTTTGAGTGCTTCTACTCAAGTTGGCCTGAATTGCATATTAGGTTTCCATCATTAACTTCTGTCGCGTAGCATGTTTCCTGGATGGACAATGCAAATAGCAAGATAATGATTTAATTTTTAGTAAAGAGCAAAGCTGTGGGATCTTGGCATCAAAACGTGTGCATTAATTCATTCTAGAAGCTTGGCACTCTCAATTTTCTGTAAATTGTAGTCGGTATACTGGAATGCATCATCTGCAGAGGTTCAAAACAAGTAGGAAAAAGGCCAAGAGAGTATGTTATTTCATGACCAGTTAAAAAGCCTTAATCATTAATCTGTTTCAAGTTTTGCATGGATGCCAAATTGTACGTTAGTACTCACGCTATACAACAAATCTCGTTCACTAATCGATGACTGCAAGGTGGTCTCTCCCTCTCTCTCATATACATTATGATTGACTATAGCTTTGTCCTAGAAACCAAGAGCTAGAATACATACATATTTACAAACATCCTAATCTCTATGTACATCTTTCACAGTCTATAACACGGAAGAACGTGTATACGGAAGATATTCCAGCTCAAAATCGATGTCAATGGTGTCAAGAAGGCTAGTTGTACGATCTCACATTTTAAAAGGCAAATCATCAAGTGGGATGGGCCAAGCATCAACGCTAACATGAGGAAACGTCTGAGGTTGGGGGCTCTTCAAGTGCAACCACGCATAGCCAAAAGCACATTCGAGTATGACAAGAGCGAAGAATCAAAGACAGCTTGCATGTTATTTTCTTGCCACCAAGCAACCCTTTAACTTCATTAAGCATCTGAAACTACTAGTTGCTGTACCAAGAGGAAAGTGTCGCGTCGGTGCATATGTTTAGAGCGAATAACTTTCAAGTCTCTTTGGCGTTTGATTTGTGGATTAGCCCTACGAATTACATGTATTGTATTGTTGTCACCCACCATCAGGTCAATGAGCAATTAGAATTTTGCCACGGCACTTTTTCCTTCAAGAATTTAATATTTTCGAATGATCCGGCTTCTCATCTGTTCAAATTTCTAATGCTTTTGTGTTAGTCTTAATTGACTCATCTCATATTAGCATACACAATATCACTTTTTAATTCTTTATGTACTTTGCATATAATGCATAATCATGGATTGATTTTGTGCTATGTGAGAATGTTGATTTGAAAAAAAAAAAAAATACTTCGTTTTGGATGATTTTGCTATAATAAAATATGTTAGTTTGTGCTTTCCTATTTTTTTTTTCAAAAAATAATTGTTCATGAAAATATTTGACTTTGAATCCGTAATTCACTAAACAATGGATAGGATAGGATAGGATATCAGATATCTTACTTTGAATCCGCAACTTACCAAACAATGGATAGGATATGAAAAAATCTCCGGATTTATTATCCTATCATATCTAGTCCTATCCTGTCTAGAAATTTGGACGACCAAACGTAACCTTAGAGGTTGAAAATCCCTTGAGAAAGCTAAACTAAATGCATATTTTTTACTCTCCAACAATCTCTGTTAGGAAAATATAGTCCTTTGAGAAGTTGACTCCACAAAGTAGATGGATTTTGATGTGAATGCCGGGCCTATTTCCCAAGCATTGCTTTGTTGAAATAATCAAGCCCTTAAACTGAGTCCCCTTTTATCCTTTCTTGTTTTAAGGATATTCTATTTCTTTCAATGAATGCTGGTTTTGGATGCTGAATTTTCCCACAAAAAATTAGCTATTTTTTGTTCAATAGCCCCACATATTGATAAAGGAATCTAAAATATAGACATGACATATTATGGTAAAGCCCACACTACACTTTTGATAAGGATTTCCTTCCCTACCTTGGAGATCAATTTTTCCTTCCACCCTTCTAGTTTCATGTTCACTCGTCCCAATATTATTGACATCTGATTTTTAGTTGGCGATTCAATGAAAGTTAAAAAAATTAAGATTAAGGTTTTCGATTGTGATAGAACCTATTCCATGAGCAAAAAGTCTCATTTTCCATTTCTTTCTTTTGTTTTGTCATTGTTAAACAATTTGCCATTCATTTCCTCGAAAATCCAAAATGTCAACATTGGGTAAAAGATTCTAAATGGTCCTAATTTCACTTTAGCCAAATTAATTTTCAAAAATTTCAATGATTTACCCCAAAAATCAACTTTTTAGGAAAAGTCAACTAAAGCCCGCAAACTATCTTGTTTTTGTACCAATTTGATTTTAGCATTGAAAATTTTGCAAAAATCGATCGAGAACCTTCTTTTTTTTTTTTTTTTTTTTTTTTTTTTTTTTTTTTTTGAATTTTTCAGTTTGAAGTTCAAAATCGGCCAAAAATAAAATTACTTTCAATTTTAGTCATAGTTAGGCTTAGTTCTTTTTACGACATTTGATCTAAAGATCATTACCCATTCACTCATTTAATCAATTTCAAGATCAATCGTGTCAAAATGTGGATTGTCATTTTTAGCCCTAATTAGAAGGTCCAAATCAATCTATATGATTTGCAAACGGACATTTCCATTCTACTCATTCTCGTAAGAGAAGTTCAAATTCAAACTCCATTTTAGGAAATTCATTCGGAAACTTCTCAATTTGATGAATTTAGCCTTTTAAACATAGGAAAACCAAGCTAATGAACTTCAATTGAGGAAATTCAAGTTGACCCATTTGATACTAAGGTTTAATTTCAAGGATTGAGACTCAATTTCATCATTAAACTTTAGTTCAATGTTAGCTTTAAGTCGCGCCATTAATTCAAAGTTAATTTGGATGCAATGAGTTACCCTAGATATAGTCCATTAATCCAATAGGTGCCTGACAATATTAGTTGAGTTCAATTTTAATTAATTTGCGATTTTAAGTAAGAAATTACATTGAATTATCCAAATTAGTCTAGAAAATACAATCACATGTGCCCATGAGGTAAGTCCAATATTTGTCATGTTAATTAAGCAATTAGGCCCATAACAAATTATTGAATTGCTTGCATATAGTGTATTTGGTCTCATTTCTTCAAAATTAGACCATTTCTCTTTAAATTTGGAAACAAATTGGAAAGACCAAACAAGACTAAATTATATAAATTTTAAGTCGAAGGACCAAACCACCCAAAGACCAAACAAACTAATTGAATTGGTGTGAATTGGCCTGATTGACCATAGGTAGAAAAAGCCAGTTTGGCCCTCCGTTGGCTAGCTTTTGGTGGTTGGCCACCACCCATGAGCATCCCATCACATGTATTTCTCTTCCATGCCTTTCAATTTTCCACATTTTGCGAAAATGCTTGGGTTTTGTGAAATTATGAAATTACCCATAATTAGGCCTTAATTGCAAATTCAATTTAAACTTCCAATTTTGACACATTGCTACCATTTGGATGATCGTATGACACATTTCAATCTTGATTAGCCTCTAATGGAATTAATTAGGCTCTTCGATCAAGTTTTAGTCATCGGATTGAATTGACAACTAAAATTCGATCTTGAAAGGGAACATTTGTGACATTTTTCCTCCAAAACTTAGGGGGCCCTCATTTGATGAGATTCTAGCTCAAAAGAAGTCCAAAAGTCTATGAAACTCTCTCTCTCTCTCCCCCTCAATTTCTCTCTCTCTCTCTCTCTTTCCTTCCTCGCGGGCAACTGACCTCCACTAATACACAGCCCTATGCTGGCGATCTTGCCACCATTGCTTGGTCCCCTCAACGATCCTCTCTCTTCATCTAAATTGTTGGTGGCTGGCACCACCTCTGGCCTTGCTCCGATCAGTAACTTGCTGTGGTCCATTAGCAGTTTGACTACCGTCGATTGTTTCCTAGGTGAATGCTCGACCCTTTGGTGGTCAAAGCTTGATTGGAGAGCCATTGGATGAGCTCAGGTGGTTGTTTCTTCACAGGTAATCTAAACTAGGTTTAACCAAACCAGATTTTGCCCAACCAAAAGTTGGCGGCCAACCGGCACCGATTTGACCCCTCCGGCAATCATTGACCTCCATTGGATGATTCTTGACATCCTTGAGTTGTTGTAGTGGTCCAATTGTGGTTTGATTGAATTTGTTTTATCGAAAATTATACAAAGGTTAATGTCTAATCCCGAGCTTGATGAAGTGAGATCTCATTAAGAGATTGGGGCTAGAGCTCACACCTAGGGTTTGTTTGATGATGAGTATGCCTATTATAGGATGATTAAGATGATCTAAAATGGATATGGATGATTCATGATGGTTTGATGATAGTCGGTTGCTTAATTAAACTTGATCTGCAATTTTCAGATGATTGGATGACTAATATGAGAAATGTCTTGATATCAACTTGAAAATGTAGTTTTCCATGTTCGAAGTCTTCATAAAAGTCAAAGATAGTTTGAATATCTTTCCAACGAGCCATAAAACTCTCTAATCAAGCCTTGTTTGATGTGGTTCTTGCATGTCCAAAGTCGAGTCTAGAATTTGTCCATTCTTTATTGTTCTTTCGATTTGTGGTTTGCAATGATTGTTGATTTTTTTTCCTGATCTTTGAGTTTTGATTTTGAAGTTGATTTCTTCATGGAAGTTGCTTGAAATTGCTTTGGTTATGATGTATTTTTTTTTTGGATTTTTTGAAATAAATTTGATTAGGAAAATCCTCAAAAAATCGTCCACAGGTTGATACGCTCTATTTGAGTCCAATGTAGTTTGCTAAGAAATGAGCTAGTAAACATGCTTGATCAGAGTTGCACCTTTCATGAAAGTTGTAGGATATTTAAAGCTTTCTAACAAGGTATAGATTGCGCCAAACAGTCACCATTAGCTAGGTTAATTACTTGCACAAAATCATATTTGGGCTACTACAATTAACAATGTTAGCATCTTCGCTCTATTTTCCCATTTTCATATAGATTTTTGTGAACTAAATTGGACCTTCATAAGAAATGATCATGACATTTCATTCTAAACATATAAATTTTCATGGATTTTTGTCATGACATTAGGTCAATGAAAATCATCCATATTTTTTTGTAAATCCTGCTATAATTGTGGGTTGATTATGTCTATGAAAATATCTTCAATTAAGCTCCTTAAGATCATAATTGTTAGGAGGCCCAAGACCATATAACAAATGATATTAGCCAATGGTTGCAATTTTTGGGTAGGTGGGCATTGTTGTGTAACAATGTAGGCCCGTAAGGATGAAGTTGGGCCAAAAGAATACCTGAATTGAGGGAGAGTAGACCTAATATTGAGCTCACACGTGAGAGGGAGATTGTTATGATGCACATGTAAGTGAATTGTGTTAGAAAAATCCCACATTGGAGAATTGGTGGGATATTGAGCAGTTAATATATCATAGTTGGGTTATAACTCATGAGCTTAAGTTTTTGAGTGAATGTAGATCTAACTAGATATATTGATAGGCTCATATTTGGGCTCTTTCTTGATGATCTCCTAGATGAAGGTATCGGACTTCTATTATGCGCTTCCAACAAATGGTATTGGAGCTAATAGTTACAGTTTATGGGCAGATAGGGCATTATGATATAGCAATGTCGGTTCGTAAGGATGAAGTTGGGCCAAAATGAAATGAATTAAAGGGGAGCAAATTTAACACTTGAGCTCGCACATGAGGGGGGGATTATTAGGATGCATATGTGAGTTATGTTAGAGAAGTCCCACATCGGAGAATTGGTATGTTGATGAGCAGTTCCTATAACTCATTGGCATGAAGATAGATCCAGTTGGATATGTTGATGGGCTCGGATATGGGCTCCTTCTTGGTGATCTCACTAAGTAAATGTATTGGGCTTCTATTGTGTGCTCCTAACAAATGGTATTAGAACTCATATTTGCCAACAAATCTAGATCCAATATTCATGTGAGAGAGTTACAAATTGTTGTAGCTCCAACTCAAGACTCGATACATTAAGGGGAGATTATTGAGGTTGTCCCATATCAATTGTAGAAGGGACATGCGGTCAATTTATAAGTGTGAGGGAAAATCTCATCATTTGAGTTAACTTTTAGGATGAAAGAGGTCCAAGACTACCAAACACTGGTATTAAAGTCTATGTTTGCCAACAAGTATGTACCTAAGAGTGACACATGAGAGTTATGGGTTGTTACCCTTCGATCTAGGGCCCAATGTGTGAGAGGGAGATTGTAGAGGTTGTCTCATATCGGTTGTGAAATGGACAGGTAGTTAGTTTATAAGTGTGAGAGAAAGTCTCACTCCTTGAGCTAACTTTTGGGATGAGGGAGGCCCAAGACCACTCAACAAATGATATCAGAGTCGATGGTTATAGTTTTTGGCTAGGTGGGTGTTGTGGTGTAGCAATGTGGGCTTGTAAGAATGAAGTTGGGTCAAAAGAGTACCTGAATTAAGTGGAGTAGACTTAACATTAAGCTCACATGTGAGAGGGAGATTGTTAAGATGTATGTGCAAAAGAGTTGTGTTAGAGAAATCCCATATCGGATAATTGATATGGTGTTGAGCAATTAACATATCATAATTAGCTCATAACTCACCCGCTTAAGTTTTTTTTTTTTTTATAATGAAGATGAGTCTAATTAGATATATTGACGGATTTGGATTTAGTCTTTCTTTTGACGATCTCCCTAGATGAAGGTATTGGACTTCTACTATGCACTTCTAACAAATGGTATTAAAGCAGATAGTTTTGATTTCTAGGTAGATAGGGTGTTGTGGTGTATCAAAAAAGGCTCGTAAGAATGAAGTTGGGCCAGAATGATACTTTAATTAAGGGGGAGCAAATCTAACACTGGAACTTGCACATGAGGGAGAGATTGTTAAGATGCATGTATGAGTTGTATTAGAAAAATCCTACATCAAAGAATTTGTGTGGTGTTAAGCAGTTAATATATTAAAATTTGCCCATAACTCATTGGTCAACTAGACATGTTGATGAGCTCGGATTTTGGCTCCCTCTTGACAATCTCACTAAGTAAAGGTATTGGGTTTTTGTTGCGTATTCCCAACAAATATTATCAGAGCCCATGTTTATTAACAAGTCTGGACCTACGAGGCACACAAGAGAGTTACGGGTTTTGCAGCTTCCAACCCAAGGCCTAGGGGAGGTTGTTGAGGTTGTCCACATTGATTGTGGAAGGGGCAGGTGGTTAGTTTATAAGTGTGAGGGAAAATCTGAGGGAAAATCTCATCATTTAAGCTAGCTTTTAGGATGAGAGAGGCCCAAGATCACCTAGCAAATGGTATTGGAGTTAATGGTTGTAGTTTCTCGGTAGTTGGGCGTTGTGGTATAGCAATGCGGGCTCGTAAGAATGAAGTTGGGCCAAAAGGATACCTGAATTAAAGAGGAATAGAGCTAACATTGAGCTCACAAGTGATGAGGAGATTGTTGGGATGCATGTGTGAGTGAGTTGTATTAGAGAAATCCCACATTGGAGAATTAGCATGGTGTTGCGAAGAATTAGCATGGTGTTCAGTAGTTAAGATATTCTATTTGGTCCATAACTCACCGGTTTAAGTTTTTTTTAGTAAAGATGGGTCTAACTAGATATATTGATGGGTTCAGATTTAGGCTCTTTGATGATCTCCCCAGATGAAGGTATCGGACTTGTGCCGTGTGCTCCTAACATAATTGATGCATGATGCCTTCTAGACATACTTAGAGCACATCATAGGTTTCGAAACAATGCATAACATGTATCATTTGAAGGTCTTTTGCTATGTGAAATCCACTTACCAAATTGACATATCACTATTGTAATTATCATGCATTTTGTTGTAAGTGCTTCTTAATGATAAGTCACCTATTGACGTTGATGGAATTTGTGTTATTTTTTGTACATCGATCTAGGGTTAGATGTCTTAATCAAACTTGTTCATCGCATTTAGTCCTATGTCATGTTTGAATGTCACAATTTTCATGCATAGGTGGTTTAGTGAGTTTATTTTCATGTATAATGTTCTACAATGCCTGTGACTAATTTGTGCACTTTTGCAATTGTCATCATTTGAGTGTGACTTTGACTTTAATTGAACTCAATGTCTCCTAGAAAGTCTTAGAGAACATCTTGATCTTTCTAATGGAGTCAATTTGGCACCATTTGCATGTCATTTGACCAATTTTCTAATTTTTGCAAAGTTTGCTTTGAAATCTGTCATGAGTGAAATTCGGAATGCTTGTTCTGCCATTATTGAGCCAGCCTCTTTGTCATTTTTGTATGAATTTTTCGGTAAGAATTTTGAAGTCAAGTTCCAATGGAATTTATTTGTCATTCTTATATCTATGTTATAAGAAGCTTCCTCATATAAATTGTTCCTTTTTGGTGAAATTTTTCATAGGAATTTTTAGACATTCTTTCGCAATTTCATTTAATTGATGCCGACGTGGGAAACTTTCATTCTTGAAAATATTTTAGCATGGTTTGAATAGTGGCTCAACACTAATTTTGTTTAAGTTTGAGTCATATTTAAAATGTCTATGAAGCTTGATCGGTGTGCCCATTGATGTGCCTCATAGCTTTGACAAGATCATGTCTCCCTTTCATCCAAGCTTTCATGTTACGCTCTATATTTAAACTTCCAAATTATGTTTTTGGCTTGGCATTGATATTGTTTAGGTTTGGACCATATTTAGGGTGCTTGCAAAGCTCGATCAATGTGTCCATTGATGCACTCAAGTTAGCCTTGGTGGCTAAATGTGCTCCATAGCCATGATATAATTATACCATGTCACTAACATTTATTGTTACAATCCATTGTTTGATTTGCTCTCAAATGACTTTTGGATATCACTTGAATCTTTTAGCTTTTGATGTGTTCACTTTTATGGAATGCATGTGATTATGTTTGGTGCTTGATAATTGAATAAGTGATATGGTTTTGGCTCACTAATTTGCTTGATTGATTAAGAACCGAGGTCCAATGGCTTGCTTGCATATCTACTTTCAACTATGTATGCCATTTTTAGATGTATGCATAGGTAAGATGCATGATCTCGGTGGTATCTTGAGGCACACTTAGACCCATTTTATGGACTCTTAGCATTGGTTGCCACCCCAAAACACAAATGGTAGCCAATAGTTATAAGTCGTCTAAAAATGAATTGGGTAGGTGTTCTAGATGGATCATTGCATGAATCACAAAAACCTATCCGGAGGCCATGTTTCATTAGCTAAACACATTGACTCGATTTCCTGATTGTGATTGTTTTTGTTTGTTTGTGATTATGGTTGTTTCTCTCTGTCTTGCTATATGTACATTTTTTCCTATTATAAACATTTTAGTCTTTTTAGATTATAATTAGAATAGGTTCATGAAGAAGACACGAAGATGACATATGGTTGATGTCCAATTTGACCCTATTTTGTACCATTCATTCCCTAATATACATTTTGGGTTGCTTTGTGTTGTATAAATGCTTGATGAGTTGTGGGTTCCTTTATTTCGCTTTACTTTCTATTTTAGGACTACATGTTAGGTTTACCATTTTCCTTAAACTACTTTGAGTGTATACTTACCGCCTTATCTTTAAGTTTTAGTTGATGGTCTTCTTTCCTTTTTTTTTTCCTTTAATAGAAATAGAACAACATGAAACCGACCATCCATGCATGATCACTTAGTTAATTTCTCATTCGCACGAAAAAAGTAAAAAGACATGCATGGACACCTTAAGAAACATGACAAACTATTAGGCATTTAAATGGCGTTAATAGAAATATTAACCTAACCCAAGTCCTTGAACTTTAGAATATCTTATTGCGTAGATATCAAGAGATCATTCCCGACCTTCGATTGGGTTTTCTAACCGGAAACAAGGTTAGTGGCAACTCCTACAATCATATTTTAGGTTGTTTAATACAACTAATAATAAAATGAATATGCCGTACAGGGTATAGGTCTCACTAAGACTTATTGTGGTTTAGCATATTCAATGTGGAAATCGTCCTAAAGGATGGATTGATGCCATCCTCTTGGCTGAAAGTACCATTGAGAGGGCTACCATAATAAAAGTACACCTAAATTCCTTATTCACATCCAATCTCTTTTTTAAGGCATAGCATACGTGTGAAAGTGAATCACAACACCTTCTTGTTGCCGCAAAGGGTATGGGTTTGGGAGAATTTGTGTTTGTGTAGATTTCAAATCAATGGGTCGAAATTGAAGGTGAGGTGATGATGTATTTGGTAGACATGACCCCAAGTGTGAACTAGCGAGCAAATACCCCTAACCGTTGCCCCTTCCCGACAAGCGAATCGTGAGGGAAGGGCGAGTTGTGATTTGAAGCTCCCCATTTGGATGGGATACTTAGGTACTTCCCAATGTGATCTATAGCTAGTACATGCAGTTCTCTTGCTAAATTCTCCTCTAGGCCTAGTGGATAGTCTCTATTGAAGATGATACCTAACTTCTTGAGGTTAATCACTTGTCTAGAAGTCATGCAATGCTGGTAAATAGGGCAGCTAGATTTTGACACTTTGTCAACTTCCCATCGAGAAAGAAAATAGAGTCATCTGCAAAAAATAAATGAGAGAGAGTCAAGCAATGACTATTTAGTTTTATTCCCTTGATGCTTCCATTTTCAATTGCCAAAATCTTTGATATAATTTTATAAGCAAAGTTACATGAGCTTATGAGATGGAACTACTCAATTTTTTACGGGTTGGGGATTTTTGGAACAAGGGAGATTTGGGTACTATTTGAGGCTGGATTTAGTTCCACCAAGTGGAAACATTCTCTTACTACTTTTAGCACATCCTCCTTAATATTTTCCCAATGACGTTGAAAAAAATAGTCCGTTCAAAAGTCTAAAAGTGAGATGCGTAAAGTGAAACTGGCAAAAAAAAAAAAAATCTGTTTAGGCCATGCGCCTTTTCTGCTCCTAACTGAAACATTGCAACTTTTACCTCTTTTGCTATAAGTTGAGTACTTAAATTCTAGTTTCTTCTCATACTAAGCAGGGAACAACAGATAGAACAGGATCAAAATTCCAAAGTCCCATAGATTGGTAGAGGTCTATTAGGAAATCTACAGTTTTATGTTTGAGTCGTTGCTGCCCTTTAAACCAATTTCCATCCGTATCATTAATAATTGATATTCTGTTTCTATGTCGTTGCTGGATAGTTGTGACATGAAAATACTTTGTATTTTTGTCCCCCATTGCAACTAGTTAATCCTGGAACACATTCCCCAAAACATCTCCCCTTGCCTCCACGTTGTTTCAATCTCCTCTTTCATGCTCAATATTCTGGCCTTATCATGGTTGAGCTCAGTTGGTGCAGCATTCTAACTTCTTTTTAAGAAAATTTATTCTATGATGGCCATGAGAAAATTTCTTTTTACTCTATGTCCAACAGATGCATTCGGAAGTTTTCGAGTAAGAGAGCAATCGACTAAGCTGGGAGACTCCCAAGCTTCTTCAACTACCTTCCTACTCTCATCCAAACTTGAAAGTTTTAACTCTCTTTACTGGTTTATACTTAGTGTCCTCAAAATCTGCTCTAATTTAGAGTTTTCGAAACACTAAGGTTTGCTTAGGTGATAAGTTTGTTCGTCTGCCTTGCTCGAGATTTGTGCTTGAATCACCACAGTCACTCTCGAGCGTAGACCCGTGTGTTTTCGATAATTATTTCTATGTGCGTGGGACTTGAAAACTGTCGTAACTAAAAAGGAGTTAGTCAATGTGCAAAGAGTCCCGGCTACTCCAACGTTAGAAAAATAAACTCTGTATTATTGACCAAAGAGGATTTATGAAGATTAGATTAAGAACATGTTCATTCCTTGATTTAAGTGAGGAGACTCTGCTCATTGTTTGCGACTGTTGTGAAAATGTCATTTTAGGCGATGAAGATTGCAAAAAATTCATCCGCCTATAATGGACAGTGAATATATTATACTTATTGGTCCCATGCATAGTCATACAATGATGAATCTACTAAAGATTCTGTTTGTTTGCGAAAAATGAATAATTTAGAAAATATTTTCATAAAAAGTAATCAATTAAATCGGTTATAAAAATTAATGAATGAAAAATATTTTCATTGATTATGAAAGGCTTATGCATAAATTTTTATTGATAATGAAACTATTTTTCATTAATCAATTATTTCAAGCAATACAAGTGATTATTTTTAAGAAAATGCTTTTTACGAAACAAATGGAGCCTCAGAAAATAAATGATTTGGTAAACATTTTCTTAAAATTGATCGCTCATATCACTTATAAAAATAAATTAAAGAAAAATGTTTTCATTATCCACGAAAATATTTAGACATAAAAAGTCATTGATAATAAAAATATTTTTCATTGACTAATTATTTTAAATGATACAAGTGATCAATTTTTATGAAACAAATTGAGCATATATTTTAGATGCAATCTTAAACAATTACAAAAAATAAATATTATCTTGTTTTCTGTTTATATTTTGCTCTTCCCTGTTTTAAAATTTGTGTTTGATCTATAGATTTGTCTAATACTAATATCATACATGAACTATACAAAAGTTGGGTGGATAGCGCCGTGCTCAGAAGTCTCTGCCATGGACTTGGAATTCTAGGGCTTCTTGCGTATTTTCCAAAAGCCGAGCTTTTAGGAGGATTTTCTTTTCTGTTTTTACATGGTAATTGCGACTGACCTGCGAGTTCTGAACATGATGAAGCCTTCATCATGAAGGGGAAGAAAACTTTGAAGTCATTCGGCCCTTTCAAAGTGGTCAATGGGCAACCAATTCTCTTTGTGCGACCAAATCATTTCGCCCTCATCTATTGTCGGAGCACTCTGATAAATTGCTAGCAATTATGTCACCAATACCGAAAGCGAAATTCCTTTGTGATGCCGACACGACGTTCATAAAAAAGAAGGGAAATCGTAAATTTATTATATTTGTATCATTTTAATTAGGAACATCTTTATTTGCCAAATTTAGTTCTAAATCTTTTAACAAATTAGTAACAATTGGGTAGAATTTGATGATGTGACGAATTACTTAATATGGATGGTGCTAACGTGGAATTTTATATTTTTTTAATTAATCAATTATTTATTAATTTTTCGTTATTGTTAAGGGTTGGAATGGCTGAGGCCCAATGGTGAGGGCTTGCGAGCTCTCACTGGCCACTTTGATGCCACCTTCCATGAAGCCATCCTTGGCCATAGTGTGAAAATCACCACTAGATTCAACCACCGTCGCTATGTACTTTCTTCTCCTTGTCCTTACCGGGCCTCTCTCTCTTCCCTCCTTTTATATTTCTTGCTAATGCCCTCGGACTTGTGCTTGGCGATGGTCATGATCCCAAATCGACACTGGTTTGAGCCTCCTCAAAAGCCCTTATTTTGGTTTTGGGCTTTGAACGAGCTCTTGCTAGGGCTGTAGTGGCATGAGCTTAGAGTTGGAGGCAGGGAGGAGTGGTGAACAAGGGCCAAGTCGAGGGGAGAGGGGGGAGGATGCAGACACGTCAGATAGGATTTGAGGGAGAAGAGGGACCCGTGCAATGACAGTAGTTGTGAATTACCGAAGAGTGACGCTTGCAATGGTGACACAGTGTGAAAGACAAGTGTGGCGGCGGTATGTGGTGGTGGGCTTGTCATGGAGGTAGGGGTAGGGGCGAGGCCGAATCTGTTTGAGGCATTAAGAGAGTTTGTAATTATTTTAGGAGAAAGCAAAATTAATGAAATTTCCTCTTATACACCTTTTGCTAATCTTGGTCAAGCAATTTGAAAATACTTCAAGTTGCAACAAAAGCATCAACTTAATGAAGGAAGGACCTGACCAAAAGAAAAATGGAGTGAAAGTGAGATCTTGCCACCGGGAGATAAAAGTTGAGTTTCTAATTTGAACGTATTTTGATAAACTATTTAGAAAGGGGCGATTTTAGCAATTAATAAGGTAAACAAAGTGGCTGCCCAAAAATTGAAATAAATAAATAAAATGGAGAAAACTAAATTGTTAATATCATAAAAGATAAATATTTATTAATAGATTCTTACCAAATATATATATATTTATTAATAGAGAGCTTTGCCATCTCTCGCGCGGGTACTGTTCACACGGGTGCTCTCTACTGGGCAATTTTGGCATTGTTCATCGTCTAGTGTTTTGTTCATTCCTCGAAGTTCCAGCCCTTCCGTTTGGGCTAAAATTTGGAGGACAGGTTTTTTGACCTTCCTCTTTATCTTCACTGAACGGTTTCCCTTGATTTGGTTTGCAAGTCAAGATCTCCTCTGCCATAGGCGTGCTCGCGATTCCGACCTGCTGGATTGGTATTTTGCTTGGTGAGGTTGTTCCAACCGGTTGTTTGGGCCGTGCTTTGGAGGACAAGGTCACCTGGCCTACCTCCTTTGCCCCCACCAAGCCTCTTCTTCTACTTTCGTTTCCAAGCTTAGATCTCGCCTGCTCTCTAGTTCGCAAACTGCTCTTGTGAGTTTGTTGTTGCTCGGCTTGTGTGTTTGGTCATTCGCTAGGGCCAAGATTGAGAGGATAGGTATGCCTGGACTCATTCTTAGCCCTCTCGAAGCTGTATCCTCTATTTTGGCCTCCCCTTTCGCTAGCCTTCCTCGATGCATTCGAGCTGGTGCTTTTCGACCTCGATCCAGTTGCTGTTGCATTTGTTGTTGTTTGATGGGCAATCTCTAAGTAGGCGTGACCTGCCTACTCTCTTGCATTGTCCTGCTGAAGCTTGCCTTGGTAAGTCCAATTCCCTTCAATGGTTCCCCTATGCTAGATTGTGAGCAGTAGAAACGGTGTTTGTGTTATGGCCTCTTCCACCCTTGGCATGGGTGGCCTTTCTCGTGAGGCTCAGTAAGCTGCTGGCACCTCAATGGGGGTGAACCCCATCCTCCCATGTCCATGATGGCAAGCCCTTTGTGCCTTCAGGTTAGAATGATTCCATCAGGTCGGGCCCTGCAGGTCCAAGTAACATTCATCAAGTGCCACAAAAGGCCTCAGCTTGTTTGGGTCGTTCTCGTGGCCGGAGCCATGGTTGGTCTTCCTTCAAGCAACCGCAAGTCCTTGCACAGCAACCAGGAGGCCCGAAGGATACCCCTGACCGCTCTTGGGCAAACATTGCGCGGCTTCCTACGGGAAAGGATACGACTTATCCTATGCCCCCTTCCTTTGTGGATAACAATCCGGTTGTCCACCTTTCAAAGGAAGTGTTGGAGGCAATTGATCCCAAGTGGGATGAGTGCCTCATTGGGTATTATATTGGGAAGAAGCTATCTTTCAAACTCATGGAACAAGCATTGATGCAAACTTGGGGCTCAAAGCTTGTAGAGGTGATGGCAGATAATCAAGGCTTCTTTTTCTTCCATATCCTGAACCCGAAGGATCCTCGGCGAAGGATCCTCAAAGATGGGTCCCTCACGGTGGCTAGGGTGCCCTAATCTTACAGCAATGGCTACCACTCTTGGATTAAAGAGGGATAAACAAACCTTTGTTCCGGTCTAGATTAGGTTGTTGAACCTTCCTTTTGATTTGTGGTTAGCATCGACGATTAATGGCATTGCGAGTGTGGTTGGAAAACCCCTCTATGTCGATCAACACATAGAGCAAATGAAGATGCTTTCTTTCGCTAAGGTGTGCATAGAGATTTATGCTAAGCAACCGAGATGCACCTCGGTTGACGTGGTCTTAAATGGGGTTTCGCGCTTGATTGCCATTGAGTACAAATGGAAGTTCATTGAATGCCCTATTTATGGCACTTTCGGACACGGGTGTGAGGATGTCGTTGCCAATGTCAACCCTGGTAGTGTCTTGTTATAGGATTAGCCCAATGCTGACTCTTCTGTCCCTGTTTAGGTCCTCGATTTGGCTCCGGTCATGGGTGAAGATCTAGAGGTGTCCCAACAAGGTTAAAGTTTGGTCAAGGGGAACAAGAAGAAGCCTCCGTAGTCGAGGGAGGGTTCTTCTCGCCCACCTTCCTCTAGCGAAGTTGGTAGCATCCTCAAGCTCAAGGACTCCACCTCCGAAAAGGTTTGCCTCCTCCCTCATCTCACAAGTCTTTGAGGGGTCTTAGGGTGTTGAAGCTGATGCCCCCTCCTTTTAGCCCTGTGGAGGAGAGATCTAGCTCCCTACTGGAGGTCTCCCCTCCTTCTCATGTGGAAGACAAAGACCCACCAATGCCTCGACATTCGGTCAACTTGGTCCTAGTAAAGGCTCGAAGTTCTCGGGCGGATTTTCTAGCTTTAATGATGATTTGCTCTCTCCTCACCCTTCCTCGAAGGCTCCTTCTTCTACTAGAAGAGTCAAGACCATTCAAGAGAAGCTGCTAGCCCTCGATCCAGCCCCGCCTCCCTAGTAGATGGTAGCCTACTAGGCGGAGGTAGGCCTTCCTCCCACCTTCGGTTCTGCTTTATATATATATTTATATATATAGGTTTTTGGAACATGAGAGGTCTTGTTGATCCCTCGAGACAAGTCGAAGCTAGGAAACTCGTGTCTTCTCATGGGCTTTGTCTAATTGGTTTGTTGGAGACCAAAGTACCAGAGTCTTTGTTTGGTCTCATTTCTGTTAGGCTTTTGTCGAGATAGAGTTGGGTAGCAATTATGACTCCTCTCATAGATGTAAGAATTTGGGTTGGTTGGAACCCTTCCTTGGTGAGTTTTGAAGTGATTTCGTTCAATAGTCAGACGATCCATGGTAACTTGAAGTTCCTTATGTCTGGTATGTGTTGCTGCATTTCGGTGGTATATTTGAATATACTTTTATAGCTCGGAGACCTCTGTAGGTAGACCTTATACAGATGAATGCTCTTTTATAAGATTTGACTTGGCTGGTGGTCGGTGATTTCAATGCCATCAAGGACCCTTATGATCAGTTTGAGGGCTTTGACACATGGATTCCTTACTTTGATTAATTCAATCAATGTTTAATTTGGTTAGAGTTAGAGGACCTGATGTATGTTGGCTTTCGCTATACTTGGTCTACTTCTTCAAGGGTTAACCGGAAGGCTAAGAAGATAGATTGTGTGCTTGTGAATGCTAAATGGAGCCATGATTTCTCTTACTCTGAAGCGTCTTTTTTGACACCTAGCATTTTTGATCATACACCTATGGTGGTTAAAGTGTTGTAACTAGTTTTTCGAAGAAAGCCCTTTAAGTTCTTTGATTTCTGGACTGATCACCCGTCCTTCCATGACATTGTTTTGCAAGTATGGGAGAGCTCGGGTGAAGGGGTTCCTATGTATAGGTTAGTGAGTAAGCTGAAGGCCCTTAAAGGTTGTTTGAAGCATCTCAATAAAGAGTCTTTTCTAATATCTTCGAGAGGGTCATTGAGGCGAGGAATGCTTTAAGGCTCGCCCAATTTGGCCTTCAGCAGGACCCAACCAGCGAACTTTTTGCAGAGTTGGAGAAGACTCATCGTAGGACTTTCATGGAGTTGAGGAATTAGGAAGAGTCCTTCACTAGATAGAGGTCCAGGATCAGGTGGCTTAAGAAATGTGACTAAAATACCAAATTTTTTCACCATTCTGTCAATAGGAGACAGCTGACAAACATGATTTTTTCCGTTATGGATACCTTTGGTAATATTGTTTCGGACTCGAGCTTAGTACAGTAGACCTTTGTCTCTCATTTTCAAGAGCTCTTGGCATCGTGTTCATTGTCCTCCAGACCCTTTTTGCGGGATCTCCATGAGGTCATTCGGTGCCCTCTCAAGGAAGATTAGGTCAGCTTTCTCTCTCATCCCTTCACTGATGATGAAATTCATAATACCGTATTCTCCCTTGCTCGGAGGAAGGCTCTTGGGCCGGATGGGTTTGGTGTCGAGTTTTTTAAGCATAACTGAGAGATGGTAGGGTTGCTGGTCACTGAAGCGGTGAAGGATTTCCTTGTCATGGGAAGGCTTCTTAGGGAGATCAATAACACCATCCTTGTGTTGATCCCGAAAGTTCCCAATGCGACGTCGATCAATGATTATAGGCCTATTGCTTGTTGTAACATCATTTATAAATGTATCACCAAGGTTTTAGCGAACCATGTGGTTATAGTTCTTTGCGATATCATCATCCCTTCTTAGAATGCTTTTGTCAAAGGCCGATGAATTAGAGACAATATTCTTCTTGCACATGAACTGTTTGCAGGATTCCATCTTGATCCATAAATTTCTAAGTGTGCTGTCAGTGTGAATTTTCAGAAAGCTTATGATACGGTTGATTGAGGCTTTCTTGAGCTGGTTCTTCGCGCGTTTGGTTTCCCGAACCACCTTGTTTGGCTTATCATGGTATGTGTTCACACTACAAAGTTTTCTATTTCCTTAAATGGGGAACTTCATGGGTTTTTCTCTAGTGGCTGAGGCCTCCGTCAGGGGGATCCCATGTCTCCCTATCTTTTCACTTTGGTTATGGAGGTCTTCTTTGGGATTTTTAGTGCTCATGCTAGGCAATCGTGATTCAAGTTTTTCTAGAGATGTAAGGCTTTGAGTTTATCTCACCCGTTCTTTGCGGACGATGTTTTCCTATTTTGTGGAGCAGATTTGGTCTCGGTCTCTCTCTTGAAGGAAGGTTTGGATACCTTCTCCTACTTGGAGTGGTTTGAAGCCAAACTCCAATAAAAGTGAGATCTTTCTTGTTGGAGGGTTAGCTGAGTTGCGGTTTGAGATTCTCCTTGGCCTTGGTTTCCTTGAAGGTAACTGCCGATCCGTTATTTGAGAGTTCTTATTATTTCCTCATGGCTCGACAAGGGGGATTGTTTCCCTAGTTGATCGTATTACAACCGGGGTTCAATTGTGGACCTAGCGCTTTCTCTCATTTCTGGCCTTCTTCAGCTAATAAGGTCAATTTCTTCATGCAATCCAAGCTTATTGGGTGAATATATTTACTATCCCTATTGCAGCATTGGACCATATTGAGCAGATTTTGAGATAGTTTCTTTGGAAGGGCTTAGGCCTAGGTAGGGGCGAGGCCAAAGTTTCCTAGGAAGATTTTTGCCTTCCGAAGGAGGAAGGAGGTCTCGGCATTTGCAAGTTGAGGGATTGTAACAAGGCAGCAATACTGAAGCACATCTGGATTCTATTTACAGACAATGAGTCTTTGTGGTGCAAGTGGATTCATTCCACTTTCTTGAAAAGGAAGAGTTTTTGGGTGGTCAGGAAGCCTACCTCTTACTCTTGGGCTTGGAAAAGAATCCTCCATCTTAAGACCAAGTTCCGACTCTCTTTCCTCTAGAGAATAGGGATGGCCTCTCTATTTCCTTCTGGTTTGACCACTAGCATCCAAGAGGCCCCATTTAATATGTTATTCTCGAACTCTTTATTTTATAGCTTTGGCTTACCTAGGCACACTATGGTGGTTGATCTTTTTTCACCATTTGGACAGTCCATGAGGACAGTATTAGAGTCTTGGGAGCAGCCTATTCCTATTCTCTCTTAGGTACCGGATCATTTTACTTGGCTAGAAAGCTCTTTAGGTTTATTCTTGGTTGTCTCGGCATGGCATTCCATAAGAATGAAGAAGGCTCGAGTTGGGTGGGTCTCCTTCATCTAGAGCAATGTCATGGCTCCGAGATATCAGTTCAATCTCTGGCTTATAACTATGAACCGTCTTCCCACCCAGACCTTACTCTTATCATACGGTAGGATTGGGGAGGCACTCTGTGCCCTTTGCAAATTGACGTTGAATTCCGTCAATCATTTGTTTTTTGATTGTTGCATCATAGCCAGACTTGCCTTGTTTTAGGCTACTAGATGTCCCTTGGTGCAATAGGGCTTGGTTAGAGAATCTTCGCTGGGCTATGAAGTTTCTTTCCGGCAAGGATTTATATCGTTCCATTGCCCGCTTATCTTTTGATACTCTTTGCCACCTCATTTGGAAGTACATGAATGAGATTCTATTTAGAGACCATACTTTGGCGATTCTGGCCATGCAAAACCATCTCATTAAAGTTGTTAAGGACAAGGCCTTAACATTCAGAAATGTGGAGGATAACTTGAAGAACATGAGGCTTCAACGTAGATGGGGGATTGATCATTGCATTTTCTCTTCTATTCTTGCTGTTCCTTAGTGTTCCTACTTGTGGGTGTAGTTTGACCCTTGATTGAATGGCTCGAAATTTCACTTTGGCTTAACTAAGTATCACATTTTTAGAGAAAAAAAACAAGAATAGGTAGGTGAAATCGTGGTCCTTTGGAGATGGTTAGATCTGGAATTACTGTACTATGTGGCGTGAGTGGTCGAATGTCATTTGCGGAAATGTTTTTTGGGTGGATCTTGTAAGTTGCAATTGCCTTGGTTTGTTCATTTGCCTATTTAACCAAAAATTTTCAAAAACTTGCAAGTAGAGAATAGGAAAAGTAAATCGATTTTATCTTTTAGTCCAGAATGAATTGAACTACGATTTCTTCATGAAACTTGCTAGGTCTTAAAAACAAATTTCGAATTTTCTGAGTTCATTTAAGGGTTTAATCGAAATTGTTTTCAAAACTTGTACCTCTAGACATTCTTGTTCTAGTGGTGTTTTATTTCTATTCATAGAAATTTCTAATTATATTCTATTATTGTTGTGGGCGAAGTTAATGTATCAAAATAACATGTCTACGCACTTTCTTGGGGGTTTTTGGGTGTGGGTTGCCATTGTTTGGCTGGCTGGTGGTCTTCTTTTGTTAGTTGGTCCTTATTCTGGTTTTGGCCTTGCCATGTTGTTGTGCCTTTGTTGGCTTTTCTGTTTTCTTTTTTTCGGCACCCTTCCACTCATTATGCCTTTATTTCATTTTGAGTGTAAGTTCTAGTGCCGTTTGCTTGTATATTTTGGTTAAAGCTCAATACAATTACTTTTCACCAAAAAAAAAAAAAAAATACTTATTAATAGAAAATAGAAGTTACTAAAGTTTGATCAATATAGTGATAGAACTAATAAGATATTATAAAAAAAAAACACAATTAAGTAAAATGGAAAACAATCTCAAGGTTAAATTACAGAACTTTGATACTCATCATGAATTTTTAGATATTCTAATCACCTCTTACTCTCTACAAAGCGGGACAAGGTGTATGGGTTTTGGAGTATGGACAAGAAAATTGTAGTGATTTTTTTGTTTTTTTTTTTTTTTAATAAATATTTTTTATATGTAAGTTAAGTGCACATGAGATATCAAAAATTTGTAAGTAGGCTTATTATTGGCAATCCACTCATGCTTTTCTTTTCGGTAGAGTACACGTAAATCGTGTAGGTGACTACATAAGATGTCCCTATAAATGTCAACTCATCATGGCATATTAATGAAATTGGATTAGAGAGAGCAGTCAAGATGGGATGAATTCGCTGTGTAAGAATATTCCAACTTTCATTGCATTTCCAAGCTAGATGATGTGTAAAGTGCGCATTGATATTGTAGGAAGAAAGTCGATGAAAGAAAATGACTAATCTCTTCAATGCATAATAAGCAAATTATCCAAGAACGAACATTGAATCACGAGAGAACAATAGACGATACAACTTTGCGATAGTCTGAATACAAATACTAGGAAAACATTCAATTTCCACAACGTTACTGCCAATTGTCTTCTCAAAGAAATAATGGAATACCTATTGTTCTTCGATGGAGAGAGGAGAAGAAGAGAGAACAGCTTCTTCTTCTTCTTCTTCTTCTTTTCTGTTGAACATTCTTTTTGCCAACCATTTTAACAGTTATTTCTAGAAATTATTTATATAACTCCCCTTACGCCCTTCAAAAGGTTTATCTCCATTATGTCCCATCAAGACAAATTGGTGCATCTTAATTGCACTCCATCATGGACGTACCAACATACATACATCTCCCATTCGAACATGATGGACTTGATAGTACTTTATCAAGAACATAAGGTATTCAACATTTATCTATTTTAGAAACAATTTACACTGGCGCGATCAATGAGTACACCTACACTTGGGAGATCAAATTATGCATCTATTAGGGATGCCATAATGCTAAAAATCCCAAAAATGAATAAACAATTGACATCTCACAGTGCCCCAGACATATATTGTTATATTATTCCAAGTATACCTATTTCTAAAATGCTATATTTGACTATTCTAATAACATCATGTATTTACGATTATATCCAAAACTATAGAAGACGATATAATTGGTTAACTGGTAAATACATATGATAGATGAAAATAATAAAAGTCTTCTTATGCACTCATGTCTCTCCCTATCTCAGAACAATTGCTTTTCTAGACACATCTCATAAAGTCACATCTATTAATGACTGCCTGTAACATGTTAAAGTAGCAACATTAATCTTTCACTTTGATAATATAGTCAGAACTAACATATGACATAAAATGATGTAAATTATAAATTACCTCAAATGCTAACATGATGAGTAAATAGGGATAATTTCACTCACCTTCACTTGTTGGTTGTATAATACACATGTAGTATGAATTATGGATAAGTATTGCGGAAGTCCTAAAACTTGTCTTGAAAATGCAATCGAGTCCTAAAACTTGCAAAAAGTGTAATCAAGTCCTAAAACTTGTCAAATTGTTTCAATCGAGTTCTAAAGTTAACATCGTTAGCCTTTTTGACGGAAAATACTGACGAGGCGCCGACGTGGCATTTTAAATAATTTTTTTCTTTTTTCAGATGGCTTTTTAAATTAATTTTATTCAATTTTTTAAAAATAGATTTAAAAACTAAAAAAAAAAGTTAAAATTTATTTTTAAAAATTGTTTTAAAAATAAAATCAGTGGCTCCGCCATTGCCGTGCATCATCGAAGGGGCCGGCAATGGTTGCCAGCCTTGGGTGGGGGTGGGCGGGCCTCGTCGAGCTTAGGTGAGGGCCGGCGACCGTTGCCTGCCTTGGGCGAGGCCTCGTCGGCCTCGCTCGGGGCCGGCAAGGCTCCCTAGATCTCATCAAGCCTCACCTAGATCTAGCGAGCCTCGTCGGCCTCGAGTGAGGGCCAACGAGGCCTCGCCCAGGGTGGGCAACGGTCGTCGGGCCCTCGTGAGTAGGGGTGAGCGTGGTTCCCGGGTTACTCGGGAACCGGAACCGAACCGGAGGAGGGTCCGGTTCGGTTCCCAATTCCAAGGGGACCAGTTCCGGTTCCCGGTTCCTTTTTTCTAGGAACCGGGAGTTCCAGTTCCTGAACCGGTTTCGGAACCCTAGAAGAAAAGAACCGGTCCCCCCCCTTTCCTTGTCCCTTCCCTTGCTTCCCCATCGTCACCAATCATCGCCTTCTCCACCCCTCTGAAAATCGCAAGGGAAATTCGAAGGTCAAGACGGCGAAGAAGAGGCAAATCTCTGCGCTCCTCCCGCTCTTGCTCCCTCTCCCTCCCCCTCTCCCTGGGTAGATAAGGATTCCCCCGATTCCGCGTCTCTCGAGCTGATTGCGTGCGCCTCGGCTCTTTTTCCTCGCGACTTCGATTCGGTGGCTGGGCCCTTCTTCTTTGATTTCGCGTTTCCTGAGGTGGATATTCGTCAAGTCTGTGAATTTCTGCAGATTTCGTGCTCTAGGTTTCAAATGTTTCTTCCTTCTTTTTTTGGGGTTCTTCGTCGCATGGCTCTCGGCGGCTGCTGGTGGCGGTGGGGTCTGATTATTTGCGGGGGGTTCTTCGCGTGTTTCTCACCGGACTGGACTTTGCTTTGATGGGTTGTTTCTTTTTTTTCATGTTCTTTTTCGGTTCTGCGATTGGTCGAATGTGGCGTGGGGTTGAGGATGAATTCCACGGAGCCGGTTCTGGATAAGGCTTCTTAATTCGGCGGCGTTTGTTATTCTAATTTGGTTAGGGGAATCATGGTTTTTGATCGTGGATTGGTGTTTCTCTCTATTTCTAGCTTGTTGGGAGGAGGCTATGTATTTTATGATAGTCCGGCAGAATTTGCATCTCTTGTTTAAGAGATGTGGAGTGTGAGAAGTATGTGGCCCTTCGGGACGTGATCGTGATTTCTTTGGTCGTCGCAACTCCAACATGATGATGGCGATGGTTTAGGATTGTGTCCTTTGTCGGGATTGTGGGCGCTAACCTCGCCGGTTGGAAATTTATGTGATTTTGTTTGGGTTCTGGATTAGGCTTCTATGGCTGCGACAGTTATGATTTCTCTTTCTTTATTATTTTTAGTCTATTAGTGGCACGGTGAGTTTCTTTCATGTGAATAGTGCATGCTTTGAGAATGATGCTAGGTTAGTTTTTGTGTTTCTCTGTTTCACCGTTGTTCGCCGGAGGTGGAGGCTATATGTTTGATGATAGCTGGAAACTTTGGGACTTTCATCTACAGTGTGAGAAATTTTGCACTTTTTGAGACACGATGTTGGTTATCTTGGCCATTGTGACTCTTACATGGGAATATTGACAAAGCTTGATTGAATTATGTTGTAAATTTACGACTATTTTGGTGTCTTTTTCAATTTTCTTCTAATTATCTTTGTAGTAGTTTTTTGGGAACGTGTGCATACGTTATAGTTTTCTTTTTTTGGTAACGTGCGCGTACGTTATAGTTTTTTTGGTAACGTGCACATACGTTATATTTTTTTTTGGGTAACGTGCGCATATGTTATAGTTCAAATCTGAAAATAACAAAAAAAAAAAAAAAACCTGTTGGAACTTGGAACTGACCTTGGAACCTGTGACAGGGTAGGTTCCAGGTTCTTGGTTCCGACAAGTAGGTTCTAGGTTCCAGACGGAACCAAACCGGAACCTGGAACCGCTCACCCCTACCCGTGAGGGCTGGCAAAGACTTGCCCAGGGTGGGCGATAGGGGCGAGCACGGGTAGAGGGTAGAACCGGGAACCGGAACCTCGGTCCGGTTCCCGGTTCTTAAAGGATCGGTTCCGGTTCCCGGTTCCATTTTTCCGGGAACCGGCAATCCCGGTTCCGGTTCCGGTTCCAAGTGGAACCGGAACCGGCGCGGAACCGGAACCGGAACCGGCCGCGGAACCGGTTTCGGAACCGGTTAGGGTTCCAAAAGGAACCCCCCCCCCCCCGCTCGGCGCTCCACCTCCAACTCCAAGCCTCCAAGTTCAGCCTGAGCCTCCTGTCCTCTGTAATCTGTGTCTTCCTCAGTCGTCCGATCGCCGCTCGCCCTCACCGCCGCCGGACGCCGCCGCCCTCAAGGCCACCGCCGCCGGACGCCACTGGACTGGACGCCAGTCCCCAACGTCGTTCGACGCCCACATTCGCGACACCGTCCCTGCTCACTGCTCAGCGCCGTCCACCGTCGCTGAACGCCGCTCGACGCCCGTCGCTTCGCTGGGCCGCCATCGTCGCGAACGCCGCGGACGCCTGTCCCGACGTCGCTCGACGCCGCATTCGCGACCGCCGTAAGACCCGGTCTTGACAGACGTCCCTGCTCGTGACCCACGCCGCTCGCACCCGTCGCTCTGCCCGTGCTCGCCCCTACCAGAAGCCCCAACGCCCCTGCTGCTGCAACGAACCAGAAGCCACTCTTTCGGCTGCGATTTTGACCCACGGGCCACGACGCCGTTGCTGGTTGCTGTCTCCGCCTCTAACCCGACGCCCCTGCTGCTGCAACCCGACGCCCCTGCTGCTGCAACGCCCCTGCTGCTGCTGCAACCCGACGCCCCTGCTGCTGCAACGCCCCTGCTGCTGCAACCCGACGCCCCTGCTGCTGCAACGCCCCTGCTGCTGCTGCAACCCGACGCCCCTGCTGCTGCAACCAGACGCCCCTGCTGCTGCGAAGTTTAGCTGGTATTCTCAAAAGGGTATTCGACGTTTTGGGATTTTCGTTCGTCAGTATTGTTGAATTCATCCTGCGTAATCTGTTTCGGAACCTTGTAATTTTTGTCTAGTTTATTCACCATAGTTGATTTAAATGGATTTGCTGGAACGTGAGTTTAGGAGGGCCTGAGTACGTTGGCAGACGGCCGAAAATTTCTATGAGGGGCAAGAAAGTCTTCTCTTTTGGTTTTTCATTATGTGCTAGTAAATTAGTAATGTCAAGAACCACCTGCAGCTGCTAGTCTTCTCAAATCTTTGTGGCTAATTTAGTTATGGTTGTACCAGGAGGCTCTGTCTCCGCTTTTATCGATAGGTTAGAGCCATATTCACATTTCGTTCCTTAGAGGGATATTCCTATATTTTTTTTTGTTAATTTGTCGTAACATATCAATGTTTATTGCTGTCCTTTTGATAGTAACATATCAATCTTTGCTTCTAGATGTTTTCTCCTCATTATTGAAGTTTCAGGAGAGGTCCTTTTAAGTTAAGATGGTTGATAAAGACTAAAGAGTTCCTTTTATACTAAAGATGGGAAAGAGATGTTTATGATTACTTAGAGTTTTGCTTGGTTTGGTGCTTTATCATAAAATAAGGGCATATTTGAATAAATCTTTTGCATTTGTATTGATAATATGATATAATCCTAAAGTTGTGTATTAATTTGATTTTTAGCAATTGCTTGCATATTCTATAACTCAATTCACATTATGTTTTGAATTTTCTAATTATATTATATTATTGTTGTGTAGTGCGGAATTAATGTATCAAGATAACACGTCAATGGAGGTGGAGGGACATGAGGAGATGACTCCGGGTATGGAATTTGAGTTTTCGGCAATGAAATTGAAGAAGATGCACCCCCTACCTTGAGTGCCACAAATAAGGTATCCGATTCTCATGATAAGAAATATACATCTGAATGCTGGAATCATTATTCGAAAATCAGTGATAAGGATGGAAAAATATATCAAGTGAAATGCATTCATTGTGGGTCTATGCTTAAGTATCGTGTTGCTAATGGTACTTCTGCAATGAGGAAGCATTTAAACACATGTAAGAGGTTTCCTCGTAATCTAGATAAGAGGCAGAAATTCTTTGTACCACGTAATGTCAACACGGCTGGTAAGGCAGGAGGAGATTCTAGTACTGGTAGCGTCTTATCGACATGGTCATTTAATCAAGAACGAGCTAGGCACATGCTTGCTCGGTTTATCATTATTGATGAGCAACCTTTTTCCTTGGTTGAGCGTGTTGGATTTCGTGAATATGTTAGTGATATACAACCTCTCTTCAAACATATATCACGTTTCACAGTGGCAAAAGATTGTATGAAGTTGTTTTTATGTGAAAGAACTTCTTTGAAGAATTATTTTGGAAAGATTAATTCTAGGATCGCACTTACGACTGATACATGGAGTTCCAATCAAAATCTGAATTATTTGTGTCTCACTGCACATTTTATTGATGAAGATTGGAAGTTGCATAAAAGAATCATCAATTTTGTGGTGATGCATAGTCACAGGGGTAGGGAGATTGGGAAAATGGTGGAGACATGCATTGAGGAGTGGGGAATAGAAAAAAAAGGTGTCTACAATTACCGTGGATAATGCTAGCTCGAATGATGTTGCAATTGGCTATTTGAGGGATAAACTTTCCAAACAAAGGTCGTTGATATTAGATGGTAGTGTTTTGCATATGAGATGTACAGCTCATATATTAAATTTGATTGTGAGAGATGGCTTGACTACGGTACGTGACTCCATTGCACGTATCCGAAATGTGGTTAGGTATGTAAGGAGTTCTCCCACAAGAGCCCAAGGATTTAAATCTTGCATTGAGAGAGAAAAGATCACTTATAAGGGTTCGGTAGTTCTTGACGTTGCCACTAGATGGAACTCCACTTACCTCATGTTGGACACCGCCATAAAGTTCAGAAAAGCTTTCGAAAGGATGGAAGATCACGATCCATCTTTTGTAAGTGAGTTAGATCATGAAACTCCTAGGGATGATGATTGGGAAAATGCTATTATTCTTTCGAATTTTCTGAAAGCATTCTATGATGCCACCAAGAAGATGTCTGGGACTTCATATGTTACTTCAAATGATTATTTTGAAGGGATAGCTATTTTGTATAGATATTTGAAAGATGCGGTCAATGCTTCGATCCTAAGCTTCAAACTATGGGTTTGAAAATGAAAGAAAAATTTGACAAATATTATGGAAGCTTGGATAAAGTGAATATTATGGTGTTGATTGCGGTTGTGTTAGATCCTAGAGCCAAGTTAAATTATGTGAGATTCTTGTATGGACAAATTTATGATGATGAATTGAAGATTGAAGAGATGCATTGCAAGGTGAAGAATACATTGGAGCATTTGTATGAATTTTATGAGCAATCTTCTCTTATTTCAAGTGATCAAGATTTTGGTGGCCATAATTTGGGTGCAAGTAGTAGTAGTTCCACTTCCCAACCCGATACTGGTGGTAGTGAAGAACTAAAGATGCATGAAGCCCAAGATTGGAAGAAAATATTTTTATACTCGAATGAACAAGGGCGCGATGATAACAAGTCCGAGCTTGATGAGTATCTTCAAGAAAAAAATGAAAAGGATCTCAGTCTTGACATTTTGATTTGGTGGAAGGCTAATGGTTCAAAATATAAGATCATTTCTTTGATGGCTCGAGATATTTTGTCCATTCCTGTAACAACCGTTGCTTCGAGTCAACTTTTAGTACATCGGGTCGTGTGCTTGATGGCTTTCGAAGTTCTTTAACTCCCAAAGTAGTAGAAGCTTTGATTTGCACTCAAGATTGGTTGAGGGCCGCTCGTGTACCGCTTGGTGATGAAGAGTGTATCGAGAACGCAGAACAATTTGAATTAGGTAAGTAATGTTTATATCTTTATATATTATAATTCTTTTTGTATATTTGATAGGTGAATATTTTATTTAACCTCTTCTTTTTCTTTTTTCAGATATGGTTGGCCTTAATGCGGAGATTATTGTTGATAAATAGAGTTGGTGGTGTCGCAACGGGCCAACGGCAATGGATTTAGCGGTAGAGAATTCAAGCAAGGTTTTTTGTTGACTTTGTACTGCTTTAATTATATTGTCAAAGAGTTTATGAGCCTTTAAATGATTGTTGTGATCTCACCATTGGTAACACGCGCATACGTTATATTTTTTTTTTGGTAACGTGCGCCCACGTTATAGTTTTTTTGATAACGTGCGCGCACGTTATAGTTTCTTTTTCGATAACGTGTACGCACGTTATAATTTTTTTTTTATAACGTGCGCGCACGATATATATATTTTTTTATAACGTGCGCGTACGTTATATTTTTTTTGATAACGTGCGCGTACGTTATAATTTTTTTTGATAATGTGCATGTACGTTATTTTTTTTTTTTTGGTAACGTGCGCGTATAATTTTTTTTTTTTTTTTTTTGGTAATGTGCGCATACGTTATAGTTCAAATCTATAAATAAAAATAAAAACAAAAAAATGAACACGGAACCTGTTGGAACCTGGAACCGACCCTGGAACCTGTGACAGGGTAGGTTCCAGTGTTCTCGGTTCGACGGGTAGGTTCCGGGTTCCTCATTTTGAGGAACCTGTACTGGGGTAGGTTCCAGGTTCCAGACGGAACCGAACCGGAACCTGGAACCGCTCACCCCTAGTGGGCGATGACCACCGGCCCCCTCAGGGCCGGTGACCATCGCTCGACCCCTTTAGCAATGGGCGGCGGCGGTGGCGGGGTAGTTGCTGATTTTTTATTAAACAATTTTAAAAATAAAATTTTTAACTTTTCTTTTTAGTTTTTGGTGAAAATAAGATAAAATGAATAAATCTAATTTTAAAAAATGAATAAAAAATAATTAAAAAAATCCATGTGGAAAATAAAAAATTATTTAAAATGCCATGTCAGCATTTTTAACGGAAAATGCTAGTGGTGTTAACTTTAGGATTCGATTGAAATAATTTAACAAGTTTTAGGATTTAATTACACTTTTTGCAAGTTTTATGATTCAATTACATTTTCGTGACAAGTTTTAGGATTTCTGCAACACTTATCCGTATGAATTACATACTATAATTGATTCTCTTTTATAAGAGCATATGTCATTTATTAAACACATTCACTATACGGATCTTAGCCTCAAACATAGTCATATGCTTCTCACGTACTCATATTTAGCTTAAATGTTATATTAGCTTGCTTTCTATAGCGCCCAACTAAGTACTTGCATTCGGTATCTTTTGAGCGTATATGATTGTAGGACCATCCTGTTCGGTCTCATCATATACAAACCATATACCTCATTTTGACTCCAATCAAGGCGACGTATCATTTTACGTACTAAACTTGCTTTTCCAGTATTTATAGTATATAATGTCTCATCTCAATATGCTAATTATGGCATTTGAGGTGATTGCTCATGCAAGTGAGTCAATCATTGCCTATTGACATACCTTTCAACAATATATGTATGTTTGTGCTGGACTCATGAGGAATTTATACTTATTGATAAAATATCAAGTCATTAAAGACATATAAGTATAATACATGTGTTTACATATACATAAACCAATGATCCTAAATAATATTACATATCATATTCTATGTAACCCTAGAAACATCCCGTGGGTCAAGAAAATGTCTTAAGGAACAACTTTTGTAGACGGATCAACAACCATTCTATTGGTTGAAATGTATTGTAGGATAAGTTCTTTATGTGCTATTATATCTTTGACGAAGTTGTTCTTTATGTTAATGTGCTTCGTTTTGTCATGATATTTGGGATCTTTCATATAGACAATAGTTGCTTAATTATCATGATAAGCCGTCATTGGTTTTATAACCTCAGTTTCAATGGCTAAATTTTTTCAAGAATGTTTTAGCCATCGTACTTCTTGCACTGTGGCAAGCATGCAATAAATTTTATCTCCATCGTAGATAAGGTCGTGTATATATGTTTCTTGCTAGTCCAAGAAATTGTGCCTTTATTGAGCAAGAACGTGTATCTAGAAGTTGATTTACGTATCTAGATCTCCTTCCCAATTAGCATTTGAGTAGCTTAATAAGTGTAAATCATTCCCTTGATAACAAAGTTGATAGTCCATGATACCTTTAAAGTATCTTAGGATCTTCTTCATTACTTTTCAGTATGCTTGACCAGGATTTGATTAATATCAGCTTATCAACCCCATGGCATGACATATGTTAGGTTGAGTATACATCATAACATATGTTGAACGTTTGACCACACTAGCGTAAGAAACTGTTGTCATTTCTTTCTTTTCTTTTGGAGTCTTAAGACACATTTTAGTATTCAGACTTTCACTTGCATGATGGATCAATAAGATTACAATGTTGCATATTGAAATGCTCAAGAATTTTCATTATATATAACTCTTATGACAGAGTACGGAGTTTTCTCAATTGATCTCTTTTGATCTTCACTTCCAATAAATAAGTAGCTTCTCTCATGTCATTCATTTTAAAATTAGAGGACAACAATTCTTTTTTGGTAATAACCAAACCCTTGTTATTCATAGTCAATAATATATCGTCCACATAAAATGTCAAAATCACAAATTTATTCTTGGATCGTTTGACATATACACAATGATCTTATTCGATCATTGTGAACTTGAAAGACGTTATGGCTCAATGAAAATAAAGATATCACTACATAAATGATTACTTAAGGCCACATATTGAGCAATGGAGCTTGCAAATTTTACGCTCGTGACCTACAACTATAAAATCTATTGGTTGCTTTATAAATATTTTCTCATCTAGTTCTTCATTGAGAAATTCTGTCTTTACATCAATTTGATGTAATTTTAGATCCAAACATGTGACGATAGCTATAATAATGCGTATAGAGGCAAACTTTACAATTGGTGAAAATGTTTTCTCATAATCTATACATTTTTGTTGAGTGTAGCCTTTCACCACATGAATCCATTTGCCATTTGCTTAATCATGAAAAACCATTTATTTTCTATAACCTTGCGATTGTGTGGTAAATCAACTAAGTCCTATACATGATTTGCTCTCATTGACTCCATTTCATTATTCAAAGTTTTTCTCCATTTTTTCTTGTCAGAGAATAAGAAAGCCTCTTCAATAGTCTTAGGTTCAATATTGTCTTATGGAATAATCATAAATGCTTCACCTTCAATCTCAAAATGACGATGGGTAATACTTTTAGGATTACTTTTACGTAACTGAACTCCTTTTCAATTCAATTCGCTAAGTGATGCAAGACTCTCATTAGGTTTTGTATGTTGAGGTAAATCTTTATTTCTCTTGAAGACATTAGTGGGTGTGTTATAGGATCTTCAATTTCATTTTATTGGAAGTCCTTATCATTCTTATATCTATTAGGAAAATCGTTCTACAAGAACGTGACATCTTTCCCTTTGGAACAGTACCCTTTATTTAGAATATCTTATAAATATACATTTATTCCCTTTAAGACCTAATTTACCATATTTATGGAAATAATCATGAATTGCACATTCCAAATGTCATAAATTACTAAGTTTGATTTTCTACCAATCCATAACTCATAAGGGTTAAAAGTGATTAACTTAGATGGCACATGGTTAAGTATATATAAAATAATCAATGACACATCTCATTAATATGAGATAGGTAGATTTGCTTGTGTCATCATAGACCTAACCATTTTTAATAGGGTTCTATTTCTTCTTTCAATAACCTTATTTTGTTGCGAAGCATTAGGAATAATCAATTGTTTTACAATTTCCTTCTCATCATAAAGAGCCTTGAATTGCTTAGATAGATACTCACATCCGTGATCGGGTTTCAATGCCTTTATTATTTTGTTTAACTGATTATATACCAACGTTTTATATTGTTTAAAGCAATTTAATGCTTATGACTTATGGGAGATAAAAAAGACATAACCAAAATACATAAAGTCATCTATAAAAGTGATGAAATATGAGACTCTATGCCTCGCCCTTATGTTTAATGAATCACAAATGTTAGAATGTATGAGTTGCACTAGAGATTCGGCCGTGGTTCCTTTATATAGTGGTTTTCTAGTTACTTTTTTCGCTAAATAATATTCACATACAAGTAGATCAATATTTGCGAGTGACTCTAAAAGGTCTTATTTAGCTAACCTTCGCATTCTTTATAACTCAACGTGAGCTAGTCTAGCATGCCAAGTACCTGCATCAATCTCAACTTACTAGAATATGCAATTAAAGAAAAACAAGCATAAACATTAATGTTGCATACATCATAGTCAATGTTTAACATAATAAAACTATTCAATACATAACCAAAACCATAATAAACTATTTGAAATAACATATCAACACAATCACCATGAAAATTCAATACATAACCTAAGCTAAGAAGAATAACTATGGAGATCAAGTTTCGTCGAATTTTGGAGCATAGATGACATCATGTAGGAATAAGTTTCGACTACCACGTAAAATTAATTTATATGTGCTGATACCTTTTATTTTAAATTTTGATTTATTCCCAATATATATCTATATTCTTCCAAACTATATCCGATGATACTTCATAAAAGCTTCTCATTCTCTAATTACATGCTTTGTTGCTCCCGAGTCTACAATTCACATTGAATGAGATTCAGCAAGCATTACAGTACTAAAACACAAAAATACTACTTAAAGTAATGGAGTAATCGAGTGTCTTTTTTGGCTTAGTGCATTCACGAGCGAAGTAACCCAACTTGCCACAATTATAGCACTTTATCTTGGTCTTATCATTCTTCCCATTACGTTTTTTTTTTTTTAATGTCAGAGGGTCTTAGCTCTCTTGGGTGTTTAATTAGTCTTATTCCCTTTATTATTGAGTTTATGGTTCTCCTTGTGCTTGAAGCTTGAAATTTTGCGTGAACTCGATTCAGCAACATAAGCATCAATAGAGGATTTTGTAACCTCTAGATGCTCAAACTCTAAATCTAAATGAGGCACTATATCGTCAAAAGTGACAATATTCTCATTATACGTCACGTTAATTTTCATATGCTCCTAATTGTTAGGAAGATATCTTATAACAATTTAAACTTGTTGTTCATTAGTAAGGGTGTTCCTACCTACTTCAGTTCACGAATTATGTTTGACATATTTTGAAAATATTGCCTCATCATTAAATTTAGAGGCTTTCAGTATTTGTCAAACTTGATGATGAGTGTCCTCAATTTAGTGACAAACATACCCTCATACATATCTTTCAAGACAACCCACATTACTTGAGCTTTATCATAACCTTTAAATTCATACATGAGATCATCTTACATACAACTTAGTAACGTGATGCAAGCAATGCTATTTTTCTTTTTTCAAGCTTGATAAACTTCTTGATCTCTCCTGTGTTAAGCTGAAATTAGGTTTATCCATGGTGTAATTGAGGATTTCCAAAATCTTTTAGTTCTTAAGGTTGTATTGAACCTTTTGGTGCTCGATATTATAATTATCACCGCTCAGCTTCTCACTGTTATTGAGGTTAGCCACAATGGTCTTGGATGTCGAAATCATAATCAATTGTTATAGCCACATTAACATAATAAACTCAGAATTAATACTAACATATTTTCCTTAGTAACACATATTTAATTTGTAGCAAAAATAAACTAAATTAATGATAATTCAACAAAAGACTCTGAAATGAAAGTTCACTACTTCCCAATTAGCTTTAGTGTGCAATTGTTTTACTATCATTATTAGTTAAATTTGCGCAAATCTCAAGTTCTAGGTAAGTATTCCTTCAAATTCTACTAACCTATGAACCCCCCCCCCAAAAATAAAAAATAAATGACCTTATGTAATTTGCATATTTTTCTATTAATATAAAAAAACATAGTATAATATGAATCAACGAACATAATTGAAAATAGAGTTCAAAATGTAATGAAAAAATCAAGGTTCTCTAATCATTGTTCTAGTTTGCTCAAAATCAGGAAATTACAAGCATGTCAAACCATATACATGCAATCATCAAACCAAATACTACACAATACATATGTGGTCATTTAAATATAGGCTAGTTTTTGTATTTCCAAAACCATAGGAAAATATTGGTTAGAAGGAATAAACAATACATTTATACCCCATAAAAAAGCGTACTTAGGGTTTTGTATGCTTTTTTATACATTTAAAAGCCTTAAACATGTAAAATAACTATACCACAATGTATAGTACATCCATACAAACCAAACGTCACTGACCATGCATCCGCATGCACCGAGCCAAGGCTAGTCTTATTAGGCTGGTTCGATTGGTCAGATTGGTTGATCGATCCTATTGGTTAACAAGTCAATCAAGTCGGGTCATTGAGTCGAATGGGTCACTAATCGGGTCAGGTCTAAATGTTGATTGGTCTCCAATTGACGACTAGTAGGTGGTGATGTTATCAATGACCTCAATAGGCATTATCGATTATTGCTGAAGTCATGATGACGTCAACATGCGTCGGTTCGACCCAAGTGTGCCTCTCATGCATTAGGCAATGCCAGTGTGTTGGGTGAGCGGCATTCACGCACCGTGGCTTTTGGCCGCGGGTGTGGGCACGTCTAGTGTCGTCCGATAGTGTGTGATTGTTGTTTTGATCATTTTGACGGGTATTTTCATCTTGTATATTCAAAAGTTGAGTTTGGCCAAAAAATATTTCAAAAAATGGCCAAAACCATACGGGCATCCACAACCTCTAAACCCATTATTTGTTTTGGTTCATTTTTGACGATACACATTGTAGCTTCTAAGCAATGAACATCCAAACAATATGAAGTTCATCCTCTTGATCCTCACATCCAATAGCAAGTGAAAATTTTTGACAGAAAAAGCAAGGTAGAGATGATAACACATGCTATGATATCAATGTAAGAAGAAAATCGACAAAAGAAAATGACTAACCTCTTTAATGTGCAATGAACAAATTACCCAGAAACGAATGTTGAATTACGAGCGAACGACGAACTATACAACTTCACGATGCTCTGAATGCAATCATGAGGAAAATGTTCAATTTTCATAGCGTTAATGCCGATTATCTTCTTAAAACAGTAATGGAATGCCTTTAGTTTTTTTATGGAGAGAGGAAAATAAGATATAATGGTTTCTTTCTTAACATTCTTTCCGTTAACAATTTTAACGGTTATTTCCAGAAGTTATTTTTATAACTTTCCCCACACTATTTCAAAAGATATCTCTTCATTATGTCCAATTAATACAAACTGGTGCGTTTTAATCGCACCCTATCATGAATTACCAACATAAATATAACAGATATTGTAGAACAATCGGGCCTATATAGAAGCAGTTTTCTTCAATTAATAAAATATGAAAGAGTGCAAGGGATAGAAGAAATGCAAAACACATTTCAATGATTCAGCTTGTTGACTTGACCTATTTTATTCTTCTAGCTCTAAAGTCCAAATTAAGGTGGGAATTCACTATTGTAATTCTAGAGATGGCAGACATGGTATTTGGCGAATCGTGTCACGTTTTCTAATGCACTCCAGATATTTGTGGCTTTTTATTTATTTATTTTTTTGAGTTTTTGGGGACACTAACCACAAATTTTGCTTGCGCTTTTCTGTAATTTTTCCTTCATTTTTTTTGTCAAATTGAGAAAATAAAAAGGAAATAATAATGTAAATGATCTTTGAATTTTGATCAAATACACGACGTGATTCTTGAAATTTTAATTTGTTCAATGTGATTCTTAAAATTTAGCTCAATGTTCAATGCCGTTATTGAACTTCTAATTTATTTAATGGCAACACATGCCGAAGATATTACTTCTAGATGAAGTTTTTGCAGTTCCTCATACAAAACATTTTTCACAAAGCTCAATAGCTCTCCTCAATTCAATCAAAAAGCAGACTAGACTGTTCATGTTGAGATTAGGGGATGACAAGGAAGTACCTTTTTATGGGCTAGCCTTAAGGATATTTTTGATAATCTGGATTTGATAACAAAATATCTTATATGGTGTTTGGTGATATCCTTTGAATTGTACAGACTTACATTCAAGAATAAAATTTAGATAAAAAATCCAAGATAGGGGTGGGATAAACTCAAACTAGATAAAAGAAAATTAAAAAATAGGTTAACAATTATCTTTCAACAATTGAATGACATGTAAGGACCACCACCATAATAATTGATCACTATCACTTTCAACCACAATGCAGTTGTTATCACCTTTGACCACTATCGATCACCATCATTGATCAGTCGATTGTGTTCCAACGAGTGAGGGTGAAAAGGAGAAGTTATACGTTACATAGCTATCATTATTGAAAAACTCAATTCCCTCACAAGTGTGCCAAATCCTTTGAGGTCGTCATCCACAATTGAGGCATGCCTGTCCTTATTACTCACTACCCCAGCGTTGTCCACTGGTGGACCTTCGTCCACCTCCTCTGCACCCCTCACTACCCAAGATTGTCAGCATCAAGTGGTGCCCAAGCTTTGCTCATAGCGTCCACCATCCTGTTGCAACCCTTTAGCTCTCATAGGTGGCTACTGCCTCTCCTACAAAATCGGCTATGCCCGCTACACCCCGATGCCCTTGACAGCGTAGGCTTATCTTCTCTAGTGTTTAAATCACCTTTGATGCAGTGGTGAGAGAGCTTAAGGGGGGTAATATTTGGATATTGTGGGAGATTGTGTTAGGTAAGTGAGATTTTCAAAGATTTTTTTTAATCCTATTTTGGATTACATCAAACACATAATGTGATTTTCTACGTTCTAGAGGATATTAGGAGGCTTTCTAAATTTATTTTATCCCATTCTATCTCAATTCAAATATGGAAGTCTGAATGCAATCTAAGTGGTTAGAATAAGTATGATTTGAATTTAAGACCTCATGTCGGCAAAACACAAGGTTGCAAATGTTTTACTAGGGAAAATGAGAAAATGAGAAGTTAATTATTTTGAAGTTTTTTGTGAGTTTGAAGAGGAGAAAAATTCAAAATTGAATGCATTTCTCTCTCCCTTTCTTAACCTCCAACCCTGCCAAACATAAAATACTTATTAAAGGCACATTGAGAGCACATCCTTTGTTGTAATTTCCCTCAATTTATTGTCATATTATAATCTGTTAAAACTTTTCCCTACGATTCTTCTAAAGAATTTCAGAGTTGCATCCAGTGGAGATTGTGAACTTTTCCCGCTTATTGATATGTTGTAAACTGTTGTAGGGAAAGAAAAGAAAAAGGTTTACAAGACTATCTTGGATAAAAACTTTTAAAACCGGCATCTTTTCCATGAGGTCTTTTAACCAAGCAATTTTGTTGGTACATGCATATTGAGGATTTTAAGGATGCAAATTGTTAAGTAGGATTGACAATTTATGTCGTGTCATCCTATAAGTTCTAGCGATTCATGTCAATTTGTATCATCAAAAAATTTCCAATACGATTATAAGTCTGATTCTTTTATATTAAAAGTAGGTGAAAACGTGTCAATTTCGAATTGAAGAGTGTCGTAATGGGTCGAGTTTGGATTTTTTCTTGTAACTCCATTACCCTATTCGACTGGTATCCTCATGTCGTATGGGAGATGATCACTTTTTATTCCAAGTGGAGAGGGAGTTTTCTTGGGCGGATAGGCCCAACTCCAATTCATTGGGCTATGGAGATATTAAATTTCCTTAACTAGTAGCTTTGTTCCCTGGCCCAAATGAAATCAGTATTGGCCCAAGTTCCCAAGGAAAGGTCCGATGAGAAGAATTTAATTGGAGTAAATCAAACAACAGTGTTGAGGGAACAAAAAATCCAGATTTAATCGAGTTTTTTTATAAGTAGTGAAGATGATTGAATCCAGTTGACATTTTAGATTAATTAGTTAAGTTGCTCCCCTTTTTAACATGCAGTACAAATATGCATCCATTGCATTGTGTTGATCTTTTATCAATACAATTTAAAAATTTACAGCCTCTTTTTCTCCCCAAATGTTGTTGATGAGTTATTCCATAGATATTTAATGAAAATACTGAAATTTTTTGTAGAAATATGTTGTACGAAAACAACCTTGCTATAAAAGTTATAATCTTGATTTTTTTTTTCCTTTTGACATGTATTCCAATTCAATTTTATCGTGTCAATGATTTTTTTTTTCAATTTTTTAGTGGCACAGATACTTAATAAGAAAGCCATTATTGGAAAATCTTTTAAAAGTCAAATCTTAGTATTTTTAATATTGCTCTAAATAGCATAACTTCTTACTAGAGAGTAGTAAAATAACTTCAATATTCATAAAGCAATTACGGTTTTTATTTATTTATTTTGTCTGCCCAATAAATACACGTTTATTCCCCTAGCTTGGCCCATGGGTCCAGTATAAGTTGCTATGTAATGTTCAAGCTGGATTTCGATTTGCGTTTGCCCGTTGACCACTCCCAATAATGAGAATGAAGTAATGATTAGTTAATGGTGTAAAGCAGCCCCACCTGGGCGCCAGCGTGATAATGTTCCCTCATGTCGCGGTTTGCCCTCATCCACACGGCTTTAAAACTTGTGGTGAAAGCTTAAGGTTGTGCAAGACTTATCTGACAATGTAATAGCCCCTATATTGAGGTGATCGCCAACATAAAAAAGAGTACCTAATGCATGTATGCTGGTAATCTTAATCAATCAATACATGAATGTGTGTTTTAGAAGTCCTGATTGTTGGAGAATCACTTGACTTACACGTTCTGCATCTTAAACTCTGCCCGCTTAGGCTCTGCGTGTGTGAACTAGTGAGTTCGCGGAACATGAACCAAGCAAATGTTGTAGGATCACGAGTTTGAATCAAATGAATCCAAGATAGGTGAGAGAATAAGTAGAAACTCATTGAAAAAGAAGGTAGACCCATAAAAGGGCGAAAGGAGAGAAGAAGAAAGCAAAGTCGAAATGTCAGACTTTAATAAAATCGTGCATGATGGTACAATGCCACTAGCGACTGATTTTAAACGTGTTAAGTTAGGATTCGGTCTAAAATATAACATGGAAAAATCCAAATCGGCGGCAAACTGGGGGGTTTTTCAATTTAAACAAAATGGGTTCTATTCAAAATCATATACTATGATGTTAGATGAAAGATTACTATCGACTTATCTAAATATATGTCAGGAGCATGTTGTTTAAGTATTTATAGATCTTAAAGCATTTTCGCTAATATGTTGGTTGAATTTAACCTGAGATTAAAGTACAACAACCGGCGTCCTCCTGCGTCTTTTCTTTCAAATGGAGTGCACAATCATTTGCTCTACATTAACAAGTTAAAACCCTGGTTTTCTTCCCTTTTTTCTAATCCCAGAAGCTTTCTTTAACTCCATAATTGGCTAATCATGGTAGATAGAACGCGGTTCGATTGTTCTCGTTGATCTTTACAGGTGATGAGTACTTGAAACATTCTCCTGGTTTCTCTATTGGCAAGTTGGTTGGCGATGGCTAAGTTTTACCTCCCGCAGCAACACACCCACACATCCCCCCGCTCCAGATTTCAAACCGCTTCGGATCGTTGAGAAAAACGATAGAAAAGAACGTATGTAAAGAAGCGACCCGGATCGAGACAAACTGGGCCCGCCAAATATCCGATGCCTCACTCCATCATCATGAGACATTAGAAGGCTTTAGACCTTGATTGGAAAAGCCATGATTGTTGCATGGAATTCAGCATATACTGCTGCCCTTTGCTCTCTCTCTCTCTCTCTCTCATTGCTTCGTATTGCAATCTTTTTCATTTTTTTTTTTGCCTTTTTCTTTTCTTGTGGGAAGAGAATAATGCATTGCACTTTTGAACTCTTATCTTCGAAATCATGAAGATGTCGGATCCGTAGGGAAACTTCTTTTTTTTTTTCCTTCCCCTCCTTGCCAATTGCTTAGGGCAATCGTTGGGTGGGTAGTTCAATTCTTGTTTCTTTGGTTTGGAAATTATTGGTTCTGTAATTATTCTTGCCCCCTGCTGCTAGAAATAAATGGGGCCACTGTTTTGCCCCTTTCTTTCTGACACCATTACTTTTTTTTTTGGAAATTTCACTTATAAATTCGTTAGCGCGTGATTCACGGTACTTATTAAATATCTCTTTTCAATTTTCAAAGCATCAATTGCCTTATCGTACGCATAATCAAAATCTTGAAAATTAAATTATTTCAAATAAAGTAAGATCAGCAAATACTTCCAAGACACTCTTTAATGGCACCATCTCTTCTATAACGCTTGAAGGAAAATTTAGATTCCCGCAATTTTCAGTAATATCAAACAAATTGTGCTGTGTGCGCTTGAAAATTAATGGTAGAATGTGACATGGTTTAACATAAATATAATGATGAATGTATCGTCAGCATTTGATTGCATAAGAAAACACAAGTTTCAAAAGTCATGCACATAATAAAATTACTGTTCCACGATGATATGTGTAAAATACAGTGCCATGTACATTCCTCTGTATTTCTGCATCTGTGTAATATTTCTAAACTTTTGTAATTTGCCTGCAGTGCTCTTGGACTTGGCCTTTATTCTTTCTCTCACGTTAATGCTAAAAAAAGAAAAAAAAAAAAAAGGGATCGCTACTAGGCTTTTTTTTTTTTTTTTTTTTTTAGTATATTGGGTCAAGGGCGCGCTTCTCATATCGGCTTGATATATCCAGAATTTTATTGCGAAGCTTGAACCCAAAACACAAGTAATGGAGCAAAAACTCTGGCAACATATGTTAACACCTCCGACACGAAAGCATGTGCACAAGTCAAAAGCTACACTATATTGATTCCAAATTTAGGGAACTATGTAGTTTTTTGAAGATGACAAGTTCAATTCTGTATATGTAATCCGTTCGAGCTTCTACCGCTGACTTTCGCTCGTGAGCAGAAAAAAGGAGAAAGGAGAAAACGATGGTCTCTTATTTATTTCAAAAAAAAAAAAAAAATTATGGAAGAATTTTGCACAAGTCGTGTTCCATGTAACCCTAATTTCATGTTCGTGAAAGCTGTCTAGGGTCTCTGCAGATGACATGTGGGGCTCTAGGGTATGGTTTTGGCCTCTTTCCTTTCTCGTGTTAATTTTGGTCATGAAAAGATGGGGAACGAACATTAGGGGCACCGCCTTCAGATATTGCGCACAAGTCAAATGCCAATATTGCCATACGACTTTTCGCGAGGATAGTAAAATATTTAGAATTTTAGGCCCTGACTTCACTTATGAAAGATAAATAGTTGGTTAGAGTTGAAAATAATATCAAGTACTCCAGTGATTTACGCACAGAGGCATCAAAATGTGTTGCACAAGTTAATTGATGGTGGCCGTGAATGGCAAGTCGCAAAATTTTTGTTCACATTGAGAGGGACGAGATTACTATGGATGTCTTCGTTCGATGACTCTTTCATCCCGGCCATTAATTCATGAGGGAAAAATAGTATGAATGATTGATGTATAAATTATTTTATTATTATTATTATTATTATTATTATTATTATTATTATTATTATTATTATTATGAGATGTCAATGGAAGCACTGAGTGGGTTACAGGATTATTGTCCATATAAAGATATGTTTGCTGTTAAGATGTGATTTTGTGCGTACGCTTCTGTAAATATGTAAGAATTTTTGTCAATCAAGTACCAGACATATGATGAGTCCATGCGCATCGTGCATCGTTTTGATACATTAGACTCTCATTGTATCTCATGAGAAATATTAAAAATTTATTTTAATGGGAACTCCCTCCAGCCAATTTGGGAGCGATGAGCATAAGTAAAACAATATTCAAATTTAACAAAATCTCTAGTAGCCCGTTAAAAGGCAGTGATTCATTACACACCCTATCTTGACTTGAATGATCTTCTTTCGTTGGATCTAAACTGTTAATTCAATTAAAAAAGAGAACTTGTCTATTATAACCATTTATAAGGTGCACAGAATCGAGAACCGATGTAGTTTAGAGTAATTATTATCTTAGATATGCTAATTTCTTAGTTTACCTAAAGTGAAGGTAGATCCAATTAGGTTGATTTTTTCTTTGTGATTTCCTATAAGGATGGCATCTCACTTCCATTATGAATGCCCAACAAATGGTATTTCAGTCAATTGTTTTTGTTTTTTTGGAAGTATTTGAGTCAATAATTGAGAAGATGGGTTGCGCCTTCTGTATGGGTGTATCAATATTTGATTATTTCATGGAAGATCCGGAGCTGGCGATGATCGAGGTTTTTCGTAGGGCATAAGTAGTGCATGACACTGATGGAGATTTAAGCTGATATGATACATTGGTGGGGAAAGATACTTGATGAACTAAAGAAAAACAAGTATAGCACAGCAGACTCTAGGAAAAGTTATTTTATTTTATTTTTTTTTTTTTGGGGGGGGGGGGGGGGGATTTGTTGAAGTGCACCGTGAGGGTATTTGGAAAATTCAGTAGTGAGTTAAAAATAATTAATATATTTTAGCCGCACATAACTCATTGAGTTCATTTTTTGAGTAAATGTAAATCTAAATGAATTTGTTAGGAGGATTAAACAATTAATTTATTTGAGTTGTCTTTCTCTCAATATTTTTTCAATTTTAAGGTATTATATGTATAATATATTGCACTTTTCAATCATAAAGCAACTTAGCAAGTGTTTCATTCTAGTATAAGTATGACCGGCTACATCGAGAGCAAGAAAGAAATCGGAAAAGAAAGATAATTTTTGAAACTTCTACAATAAGATTTTCTAGAATAATTTGTGGATAACTTTAGGGTTAGGATAGTAAGTTGAGACGTCGATAGATTTTTAGTTTAGAAACTGGTTACTTGTTCAAATCCCATTAATAGAGTACAAATTATTTTGAGTCAAGACTTTCTAATCGACTGAAAGTTTGAACTTAAGGGATGTACGAGACTTGCCATAAGATTCATGGATCTCCGAGGTGCCTCCAGATTATAGGGATAAAAAAACAACATTCCTGGACTTTTAGTGAGGGAAATTGGTTAAGGCCTTCGGCTCTGAGAGAGGTCGCTCTTCTGTAGGAAGTTAAGCCCACAACGTTATGTCAGACAAATCTGAATATTTTCCACCTCAACGCCACCGTCGGAGCTTGTTCATCTGTGTGCTCGTGTATGTTAGAGAGAGAGAGAGAGAGAGAGAGAGTGTTAACCCGACAGGTTTATTTGTGAACTTCTCTTTGCTTTTTAATCTTCCTTTTCCTTTTCGATAGTGGCCCTGTATGAAGTTTTTGTCGAGTGAGAGAGAGGATTTGTTGTGACAGTGGGTGATGCGGAGGGTGTTGGGAGGGTCTTTTCGAGAGAGAGAGAGAGACACTGTAGATGAAGTAACAGGTGAGAGATGAGTGGATGGCTACGAGAAATGGTAAACAGAAGAATGGAGGTGGAGGTTATTATGAGAGTAGTCTCCACTTTTGCAGGGAAGAGTGAAAGTGGATATTCGATAAAAATATAATTAATCAATATGTTCTCCCCTTTGCCTACTTTGCTTTTTCTTTTTTAGGAATGGACTAATGCAAACCTAAAGTTAAAAAATTTCAGAGACTTGAAACACAGAAGTGATCCATTCAAAGACTCAGCACATGCCCAGATGGGAGATCTGCATGGCCTCTCCTTCCACGGAATTGAACATACATACGACACTGCTCGTGCGCACTTAAGCGACGCGAGAATGAGCCCCTGCCAAGGGGCATCTAATTTTGCTTAGTGATATTACTGTTTGTATTACATATCTATACATCTTTAATATTGATAAGTGCATTCATTCTATCAATAGATGTTTTTATTTCATGACTACTTATATAGATATATTTCACATTGATGACATTTTAATTTATTCATAATTCATTTTCTTAGCTTTCACTTTTAAATACATGCTCCTATCATAAACACTTTTAAATACATATACGTTACTATTGAATAGCATTTTTATTGATTAATTCAAACTTTTTGGCTCAACTAATCCTCATCATGCATACCATCTTGTTTACGTGCATTGGGTGAAGTTTCATCTTCATAGCGGTGGGGTGTGGTTTCCTAGGTTATGACTACTAGATACGATGTTTCAAATACAAATTTTGCTTTATCTAATCCAAATGCTCTATAAATTGACCAACCAATATATAGAAAGTGTACTTATAGCACACGTTACGCTGTAAATTTTTTTCCACAACTTGTCCTAACTATTCTCAATTTGATGGTTAGGAAAGAATGGACGATTAAAAGCCTTAAATGAATGGTGGATAATGTTGGTTGTACAGAGCTTTTTTTTCTTATGTTATTATCTTTAAATATTAAAAAAGATAAACAGAAATTTGATTTGGCAGGATTTGAGAGCCCTATCATTTCTTTCCCCATCTTTAAGCAGCCACAGGAGCACATACTTTTGACATTGATGGAAGTGTTGATGTACCCACCACTCATTGTCCTTGGGACTTTTATTCTCCTACATCCCATCCACACGTCTTAATATGCACTGTTTTCCGATAATTTACACTTTAAATATAATGTTGTCTCTTCTGAATATTTAAATGATTATACCACACTGGGAGAAATTTTGGCAAATTACTGAGTAGTTATTAGCTTGACGGAAGATGATTGTAACCTAAATGAGAAACGCGCTAACACATCACGTTAATCATTATGCTACATATTTCAATTTTGTTACTTAAACACTTGAAATCTCACAAAAATGCGGAAAATAATTGGTCCACTTGTCATGTCGTTTATATTTTCTAAATGGGTAGGCATGAAAAGGATTGGAGTTTTTATTTTTTTATTTTTATTTTATTAATATTAACTTTAGATATGTCTATTACTGTATATGATGATAACATTGGATTCACCACTTTAAATTGAAGCTCCAGTCCTAATGTCACATATACGAGTGTTACTCATGCTGGATTCTAATCCAATGTTCTACAATTTAGCTTCAACAGAATATTGGGAGTTACATTACATTCACTAATTGAAAAAATCACTTTGGTCACCATTAAACTTTGTATGTCAAATTGATCTTTTTCACATCTATGAAATAAATTCCTTGATTATGTGTTGGAGTAACCACATGTTACCCAAGAAAAATGGAGAATAATGGCAGATCCATTTGACATAAAAGGATGATGACTATATACTAGATAAAAGAATTACTTAATCAGTCATAAACTTATTGTAGCAATGTCAATTTAGTCTTAAATTTTTCAATTTTTTAATTTAGTTCTACATCTTTGCAAAAAGTTTTGATATAATCATTCCAGTTAATTTTTGCAAGTAAATTGTTGGCGTGATGATTCTGTCACCACCGACTGTTTTATGTGGCATCGAGCCACATTAGCAATAGCAATTTTTAGCGAAAATTGACCGAAAGAACTACATTGAACTTGACGCAAAGGTATAAGACTAACTTGGCAAAATTAGAAAATTTAGGATTAAATTGACATCTATATAATAGGTTTAGAATATATTGGACAATTTCTCCTTATACAAGATATCAAATCTTGAAACTCTTAAAATTCATATACAAGAGGGTTTCCTCCACAATATAGACAATCCCTAATTGACTTGTTTCTCTATAACATCCGTGGAAGAGACTCCCAAAATATTTTTCCTCTGGTTTGGTCGGTCATCCATGTCTTATCTTATTTGTGTTCAATTTCTTCTTCTTGAAAAGAAAAAGATAATTTGGAAAATTGACTTTAGGGAGTTATGAAATTGACTCGCAAGAATTTATTGGATTCATTGTCCTTGTAAAGGTTGTAACAATCTTACAAGGAAGTTATGTTGACTCCTAGATAGAGCGGTTAGCACATGCTTTGAATTTATAGTAGTATAGTAGCTTTTAGAAGGGGAGCTTGTGTGTTTGTAGTTATTGGCGTATCTATACTTCTTACATACTTAATTGAAGCTATGGTTTTTTCCGTTTTCACGTGGAAAGGGTTTTCCTTGTAGATTTTGGTGTAGTTGCTCTCTTTAAATCACTTGTGTTAGCAATATTAGATTAGAGATTCTTAAGATTTTATATAGAATATAATCTTATGTTAGAGACAATTATGATATTATTGTTGATTATCATGATATATCGACATGTGCTAAAATTCCTCGATTCTCTCTTCCACATCATTTGCTAACTACTTGCATTGTATTATTGTGGTTATTGTTGGTTGGTTTGATTGATTAATTTCATTTGTCACTTAGGAGCGATAGCTTCTTTCCTCATGACATATAGATTCCATGTTCGAATCATAATGTAGCCATGCTCATGACTTTGACATTGGAGCTTTGCTTGATGTAAGTGAACCAAATAGGTTATATACATTCATATAGGTTGAGCCAAAAATTCGTATTTCATTTCATCCAGAAATAAATATCATCGAAAATCTAGTAAAGCACTGAGGGATTGAATGTTCAAAATGCATCATGGTATCTTGAAGTCACAGATCGAGGACAGCTTTGCCTCTTGCTGAGGAAAGCTCTAAAAGTCTCATCCATGATAATAATGCCTTCTTATTAAGAGAATGACATGGCCTAGTGCGTCCTAACTGCTGAAAATATGACTTCTTTCTTTCCTGGTCTTAAGCAAGCATCATGATTGCTTGATTCTTGTTCTAATTGCAGTTAGTTTTGCCTATTTAATTAAAAACAATCTCACTTCATCCCTCTAAAAATTTAATAACACGGTATAGATGTGCAATTTTGTCCTCTAATTTATGAAAAAAAGTCAATTTTTTATATATAATTTGTTGAACTTATTAACAAATGTCATAATCAGGGATTTGTTGCAGGTTTATTTGATGTGAGCATTGTTCAATGCAAGGATAACTTGGGATAGGTGGTGGGATTGTAGGTTATTCTTGTTTCTTTGGAATGTTTTAGAGAGTTTTAATTTGGTAGGCTTGGAGCGAGGCTTGTTATGGATGGCTCATCTATTTCCTAACCCTTTCCAGTGTGCTTGGTGTCAGCTGTGATCTCCTCACACACAACAATTTAATGATTCACCCGTGTTCTCTTGACACATGGCAGTCTATCTATCGTTGGTTTCCTATACTAGAATTGCCACATGGCATAATCTTGTAAACCAATCTTTTTAATCCTCTCACCATCATAATTTCCCTCATTGAAGGACTCTTTGCTCTTTTAAATGTCTAGACTTCAACACTTCTGTTGACCTCGAAAGTGAACCACCGAGGAAACTCTCCACAAAGTTGATTCGATACACATCCCCTACACTCAACGTTTGGGTTTATTAGAATTGTCTTCTCTTCCTCTCATTCTCTTTCTACTTCATCCTGCTTTTAATTTATCATTGCGAGATGTTAACCCTTTACCAAGACTCAAGGATCTCGAGAGAAAACCAAATCAAAATATGGATATGCAAAACATCAAAATACCTGTAGTGAACAACCGTCTAGTCTGTTTTCGAAAAGTTAAAGGGCAGCTTAGAATGAAGAAAAGCTGGTAGAAACTTATAAGTACCTGCGATTTATACTGATGTTATCAATGGACAATTTGAAGTATGGAGAGTCTTCTTCTATGAATTCAAGTATACGAACAAAGTCTCGGCTTCTGATTTCTGCCGATGGTGTTTCATTTACCAAATTACCTGAGATGATGATATCTTTTTTGAGAAAAAATGTTTTCATTTGTTTTTTTTTGCCATTTTTTTCAATATGACATGATGTCGCTTAGACCAATATAGTGCCACCACATGGAAATGGAGACCTGATGTTTGGGAAATGATTTCTGCTGTAAATTGCTTCGCTTCAGAGATGCTTCAGTTTTTTCCAACTTGGAATTACAAAGAACATCAAAACAACAAATATGGATTTTATTTGGTGTGCAACAATTATAGAAAAAAGCTGTATATTTCTTGGAGGGTTGTTTTCAATAAATGCAAGTTGATTTTTGAAAAAACAAAATTGTCGAATGAGCACCCTACTTATAACAACAACGGAGTAGAAGTTTGCATTGTGAAAACACTTGACATTGATGGCACATTTGATGGGAAACAAGTGCATAAGCTAATGCCACTGAGGGTGGTCGGAGAAAATAAGCATGCCCTTTCCGAACCCAAATGAATCAAAACCTTTAAGCAAAAAGTTGCTAACATAGTTGCAGAATCGACCACTACAATCCTGATTTGTGGAGAGAATATAAGTCAAACCCAGAGAAAGGCCACCGACGGGTGCGAAGCAGGACCTACAAACTCCAAAGCTTGGTTCAAACCCTCTTTGAGGAAGTTGCTGGAGACAGCAAGCCAATGCCCAACAATCTTCACCTATTGGCAAGATGGGGTGGTCACCACTGAGTTCAGGACCTTTAACAAGCAAAATTATGTACCCAAAAGGAAGAATTAGGGCAAATCATAACCAAATCAAAGTTCCAAATGAAACCTCCCAATGCCACTAGAGGCTCAGTTTGCAAATCCTCAACATGAATGCTAGGGGTGTTCAAAATGGACGGTCGAATCTGGAACTGCCTGGATTGGCTTGTTTGGTTTGGTTCCCAAGAGTGTTGGTCTGGTTCCTAATTCCTAAAAGCGGAATCAATGTTCAAGTGATCTAATTCCCTGTTACAAGGGGAAATCGAATCAGGTCAATTGCATATACTTTTTATTTTATTTTATATTTCTTCAAAAAAAAAAATTAGTGGGTTTAGTCTATTGTTTTTGAGGAAATAAGAACTTGTAATTGGACAATAAGATATTGGAAGCATAGGATTTGTCTTGAGTTTTGAATTTGTTCATAGTCATGCTTTGAACAATAAGATATCCGGATGGAAACATGAAAAAAATAGTGACTAGTTTCATTGGATCGAATCGGGAGCCAATCACCCTTAATGAATACCATTTTGTATTCTCACCCATCTAAGACATTGCCCTTTATCCTATTTTTTTTTTTTCCTTGGGATGGAGCAAAATCATGATATCTTGCTCAACAAAGATTGTTAAGAAGACTTTAAGCCTTTGTTAAAAAGAGTTTAAGCCTGAACCCATCAATGTTTTCATCTGAATCCACATCCATTCAAAAAATTTGAGCCTTTACGAGCCAATTAGATATATCATCAATTTACCCTTACCATTTCTCAGATTTGAAATTTCCTTTTGTCATTAATATGCTCGCGCCTTAGATGATCAATATTGACTAGACAGATGTAAATTTTCTGAAGATACAGCAGCAATAAATGGACTTTTAACAATAAGTTTGCAGCCAATTTATCCAACCAGTGTAACTGATTAATAACCAAGAGACATAACTTATATACATGAATACATTAGCACTCTCTTGATCACGTGTATCTTACCATGTTTTAGTCAAGCGTAAATGTTCAAACTGATCATGGATGATGATGCAAGATTAGAGTTGAAGATTGAAATTGCGAAACTCCACACTCCTCATGTTCAAGAATTCATTGCTCACATTCACTAAGCCCTGGTGCGCACTATTGCCCTGATCTCATGTATTGAGTGAGACTCCACCTAAAAAAAACGTTAAGCATGTGCTTCCATACGGATCTATAAATTAGAAACATTTCAATTCGAAAGCAAAATTATTCACATTTAGATCATCGGGTAAATATTTCCTTGGTGATAATTTAGGATTTAGGGCTCTTTTGGTACTGCTTGGTTCAAAAAATAAGGACTTCCAGAGTCACTCCCTTCGTACCTCTTAGTTGTTTATTTATTTATTTATTTATTTCTGGTTTGGCAAGAAAAGGAAAATGATTTTCTGTTCAATGGGATTGATATCTCGGGCTCTTCAAAAATTAAAGTGTGCGAGCTAAAAAGAAAAGGACAAACATCATTCTCTAGTTTCTGTCTTGTACATCAAACGAAATGCACGCATATCTTCTCGATGAACTGGGCAAAAATATTCCTATCTCTACAGCATATATAGGGCTCGGGAGAGAGAGAGAGAGAGAGAGACTGCACAGTATAGTAATACTAAATAATACACCTCCTTTAGACTTGAATGAAGATACCGGCACAACCCTAGTAAGAGAAGAAGAAGGAGAAGGAGAAGGAGAAGGAGACGGGAAGGGAATAATTTTTCTCCTGGAAAACATTCCCGCGTAGCGTTCACCAGTTGACCCGAGGAGCGCACTTTACTTGCACTCGCGTGTGAACGCAAGTAAGTTGCCTTCGACAACACTCGAACAGGTCGTACGGACGCGCACCGAGCGGAATTGGTCAGCTGGGAGCTTCTCTAATCGGCGCCAGATAATTTAAGGAGAAGGGAGGATTCGATCCGAATGGAAGGCGAAAGAGGCTCGTCGTCCTCCTCGGTTCCGAACTACGACCTTCAAGTCACCTTCTCCGGCGCCAGTCATGGCATTCATGAGATCGGGTTCGTCCCGTTCGAAGACCAGAACCAGGTGCTCGGGTTCTTGACGCCGGCGCCTCCTCTCATCGCCGCCGGCGAGGGCGCCACGGCCGCCGCAACCACCACCACTAGCAGGGTTGGGCTGGGCCACCACAACGGCCTCGTCGCCAGATCGTCATGGAATAATGACCAGGTTGCTGAGAGATGAATTCTGTATGACCGAAAATAGCATCAATTATTATATCTTTGACCGTATGATATCTTTCTGAGATGTTGTGCATTATAATGAATTTAAATCCTCCTTTTGGTTCTTGTTAGTTGTTATGATCGTTGAAATGCTTGTGCACGTGTGGCTCTAGCTAACAACCGTTGCTTATGGGGGCGAATTTAGGTTGGCGCACACGATCCAAAGGCTGTCAGCGACGAGAATTGCAGCGCGAATCCTAGTGAAGGCAACAATTCGTGGTACTTCTCCGTCTTGATTTACCGCTTTCGAAACAAATCAGGCATATACCAAATATTCGTTACCTAATCGATGCGATACATGGTTCTTCTATAGATCTTAATCAGAGCAAATTTAGTACGAGAAGGGTACATATAGTGAAAAGATTTAAAAGGGTGAATCTTTAAAGGGAAATCTTTCCTCGCAGGTGGCGGAGCTCCACGGCGGCGGCGGAGAAAGGGAAGATGAAGGTGAGAAGGAAGCTGAGGGAGCCCAGGTTCTGCTTCCAGACGAGGAGCGAGGTGGATGTGTTGGACGATGGCTACAAATGGAGGAAGTACGGCCAGAAAGTGGTCAAGAACAGCCTCCACCCCAGGTTTGGCATCACAAAAATCATAGAAATCAATTATTTTTTTATTTTGGCTCAGCATCAGATGATTACTTTTGATAGCATTTCTGACATCACCAGTGAGAAAAGCATTCGCGCACAGATCTGGGGGGTTCACATCTGGAAGATTTTCTGAGCCCCCCTCTCTCTACTCTAGGCTCCAAGCTGACACTATATGGATCTGATTAAAACACATGCATGAAATGATTTTCTCATCTGCTTCTTTTCTTTTGGTTGATCTTCTATGGATGGCGTCACAAAAGTATGTTGGAACAGAAGTTTAGGAGTAAGTTTGTGACTAATGCTTGGAATGTGATAAAATTTCGAGGGCTGCAATTAGAATGAGAGTCCAAATTTTGTACTAAATTGAGCTTAAAGAAATTAATTACGGACTAATTTTCTTTCCATGGACGAGTTAATGATCTTACAAGAGGTATGATACGTTATAGGTGGGTAACGTGGCCAGGGAGATGTGAAAAAAATGTCTTAGGGTCATGCTTTTCTCCAATGACGCCTTTGATTGCATGGTGGGCTATCACTATGGGCATGATATGCATCTAATTTTGGTTAGCTTTGCATGTGAGTAATATAAAATTTTTGAAATGAAACAATTAAAGGTATGGTTGGATGAAAATATTGACCCCAATCTTATTGATGTTGAAAGAAATATATATTTTAATGTGCGTGTAAAACAAAAAATATATGCATGCATAGATGCACATGCATGCATGTATGTATGTATCCATGGTGGATGGATGGATATATGGATATTGAGGTTTAAAGCAATTTCCAAGACAACCTCCGTACTCTTATTGTGGCAAATTCTAAATTTGAGAACACAATAATGTTGCTTCTCACACTCCGTTTGTGTCTATATATAAAGCTCCATTACATATCCTTGAGTATAATTACCAGCGCCTGAATCTTGTAGAGAAATAACCAACGTAATGATTGAATTTGAACAAAGAAATGATGTTGAAGCAATGAGGTTCTGAACTACACTTTCATCAGTGAGCTTAAGCTGATATAGGGATCTCTAGGATCACATAATTTTGATAACGTGACATATATGATCAGGAAGTTACATTTGAGACCATTCATGTACCTCTTAATTCAAGATCACTTTTCAAGCTCCATACATGGAGCAAATGCGAGCACACAACAAGAGGGAAACATCTACGTTGATTAACTAAAAATTTCTATAAAAATTAGTAATCACGTGATATTTTTACGAATTTCATTAGTTACTAATGATTTTGTCAATTAGTTTAACCCCACAGAAATATCTACATTGTAAAGAAGAAACTTTAAGGTGTTATCAAGGTACCAATTAAGTGAAGCCGGTTGTTGCATGTCAAGTGTCATGAATTTCCTTATTTTCTTCTTGCATATAATGATACTTCTAATTTGATCATCGATTTGGGTTAACCAAAAGATTGTGCTCCAAGAACAACGAAAATCCTTTTAGGGTAAAGAGAATGACGGGGAGATTTTTGCTGTCCGCAATAAGCGGGGACAAATGAGCAGCATCTTGAATGGAAGAATCCTCTGATGTTTATTTGGAAGGCAGTTCTAAAGTAGAAGAATCATGCATGCTTAGCATCGCATTTGGACCTTTTAAAAATGATTGCTTCCTTGTAGATCGACCAGTTATACTCATTGACTTACTAGCTCATATTAGTCACAATAATCCTTCTAAGTTAATCCTCTTTCAAGATAATATGATCCAGGCTTCTGCCTATGTGTCAATATTACAAATAATTTTATGAAGTCATCAGGAAAATGCTCAATGTGCATAATGAAAGATTCAGATTATGTTTTGGCTAATGGTCTTGGGAGAAAATTATCTTTTGAAAATAGTTTGATAGATGCGGTCGTATGAATGGCCAGCCATTTACGTGAGAAATGTATGGATATATGTATTTTTTGGTAGGATGCAATGTGATTCTGATGGCCTTCGATATGCGAGTGTTCATCTTTAGAGTGAATCTATGTAAGATTTGCTCGAGCTTTAGAGGGCTTAGAGAGTCTCATGTACTTGAATTTATGGCGTGAGATCATTTGCTAGTTAAAATTACTGTTGCATTCAGGTAATGTTTATTTGATAGATGGATGTATAGTTTTCATGACGGGACTGGGGGAGAGTGGATTGGGGCCAGTAGGCAGGGTCGGCTTGCTCTCTTGGTGTGCTTGGCAGTGCAACTTTTATAAACTATATAAAATTTCTATTGATTAGAGTACTGCAAGTTGTTCTATCTCTCCTCATGAGCTAGGTTTCTGGATGCATCTTTGCATTATTTCATCAAAACCTTACATATATTTACTGAATTGATGAGATTAGGGATTCGATTGGCAAAAAATGATAGTTCCTCACTCTGCTAATGGGTAATAGTTCTTGTGTAAACAGCAAGTGGGAATCTCGTATAATGCAAACTTTGTGCAGTTGATCTGTACAAATGTGAAGTTGATGTTATAGCCGGTCTGATATAGTTGAGAAAACAGGATCAAGATTCCCTTTTAGAGAGGAAGTTTAATTTAATGTGCGTGCCAAAAGTAGGGTTTTGGAGTAGCTTCTGTGCAACATTGAGACCTAAGTGTTTCTCCTTTACTCTAATTTGTTTCATCAATGAAATCTGGCTTGTAATTGCTATGTTAGTTGCCACAGATTACGTAAGTGACTTGATTTTATTTATATGTTTTTGATTCTAATTGCAGTAATAAATAGTGACGACACTGTCTGTAAGCTTCAATGAAGTAAATGTTAGGTTGCCAGCAAAGGCTGGATACTGCAGGTGTGTTCTTTTGAATTCAACTTGATAATCAATTAAGAGCTGAAAACTGTGAGATAGGTTTCAACGGATATTATCTGTAAACCATGACAAATTATGTGACTATTTATTGGGCATTCTTGCCATCCTGATCTCAGTAGTCAAAATAACATTCTCATGAGCTTCATGCGTGGTAATTTAGACATTTTTCTTTCCATTAAACTTGTCTCTAGTTTTCTTGTCGCACACAGTTTTTCCGTTATTGTCAGCTAAACCGACGAATTATGTATATGTTAGATCTGTGAATTGCAGAAATGAAATTATATGCCTGTTCTTCCATTCACTCCATTGAGTAAGATCTTGGTCTCTTTCAAGGGACATACATATTTATCTGCATTCATACAAACATGTAAATTTGTGGCTTTGTTGGATTTATTTGCAACTCTCAAGTTCATGAAGAAAAGCATGTGAAATCCTTGGTTTGGTTAGGATTCTGATTCCTTCACTATTCAACTGGGAAATAGAAAAAGAAAGGGAAACAAAGGGAAGGTTATATACTGATCTTTTGTATATCCGGAACTCAACCAAATCATAATACTTGCGCATCCATAGGCTTCGTAACTAAAAGAGTTGGTGTGCTTTCTTTCTGCCGTTTGCCCCTTTGGAGTTTTAAGTGATCAGCTCCAAATGAATGAAAGCTCGAAGATGATGATCAAGTAGAGAAAATCTTTGCATCACACAAAAGTCATTCCTTTTTTCCTTTTTCGAGACGTTTCTTAATCATTCTAGTGTATTTCGGAGAGTACAGATATGCCCTTTTGCTTGCATGGACAATTAACAGGTCTCAGATGCTCATGTCTTTGGGGATTGTTTCTGCAGAAGTTATTACCGTTGCACTCACAGTAATTGCCGAGTGAAGAAGAGGGTTGGAGCGGTTGTCGGAAGATTGTCGGATGGTGATAACGACCTATGAGGGCAGACATAACCATTCCCCGTGCGATGACTCGAATTCATCCGAACATGAAGGGTTCAACTCGTTCTAGTATTGCCCCAAGACAGAACTCAAAAGGCATTGTCCTGGTGAATTTCGGAGGACGTTAGCGTGTGATGATGTTCTGTACTATCGTTGCAAACTGACTCCGACTTCCCTGGTCGTGTAATCTATATCTAGGAGCATAGTTACGTTGTTGTACTTGAACTTATTTGCGGCTTCTTGTGTATATCGTGGCTACTACATTAATTTCCTCTTGTGCAATGTGACTTGTCTTCCGTTGTTTGTGAATGCACTCGCCTTAGGAGATTAAGTTAAGGATGTACGAAAACACAGTTCTTTTGGTCTGGTTTAACTGTTCGTAACCAGATCTCTACAATCTTTGCGGAGTCGGTTCAGTTTGTGTAATGCCAAAACTTTGTGGAGACAGATCGGGGAGAGATGCAATATCAGTAGGCAGATTTGGCTGATATGGACAAGAATCTAAATGGGCTGCGGATCATTTTGTTGGTGAAGCTTTTGAAAAGCACTTACGAGTTACGAGAATTGCTTGGAGGTGCAGCAATTTATTATATTGTCACACGCAAGTATTGTTTCAGTCCAAAAAAAAGAAGCGAACTATTTCTACATACACCCTTGGGCGAAATGCACCGGGTGACATAGCTAATCGAGTAGCTTTCCAAACATGCATACAAGCTCATAATGAAGAACGTGATATTGCTTTCGAGGGTAATGAAATTATCCATGAGGCTAGCAAATGGTGTTCTGGACTAGCTTGTGAAGTATGGAAGTAGATCAAATTTGAATTCGAAGCAATGGACACTTTGTAATCAAATAATTACTGTTCGTTTTATTAATTGAATTGCAATTAAAGTTGGCTCAATCTTTTACTAAAAAGATTGGGCCAAATGCAAAGATTCTGTTTATTCTATCTCATATATAGATAAATTTATCTCGATATTCAAGATAAAAAAAGCAACTAAATAAACAATTTAAATGCTTCTATTGTTTGTTTTTGTTTGTTGCGTTGGATTCATAATTAATCTTATGGATCTTTAGGATTGGTATATTCTTTAATCCCCTAAGATCATGGGCGGAGTCAAGTATCACAACTTTTTCTACCCATCTAAATTTATGAAAAAGTTCATAAGTTTGAAAAAAAATGTCGGTAAAAAAACAAATTACTGAACAACTGGGCTTTTTGATAATTTTTAGTAACTTATTGACACTTTTATAAATTATTAACTCATTTTAACAGTTTATTCTTTACCAACTTTTTTTTTTTTTTTAATCTTTGACTAATTTTTGTTTGTCTTTCTTACCAACACCTTAATTTTACCAATCTATATATTCGAGTAAATTATCAACTATTTTTAATGCCCATTGGTTTTGATTATCAACTATCATTTGAAGAATTAACAATGTTTTTTTTTTTTTTGTTTTTGTTTTTGTTTTTTTTTTTTTTTTTGTAGAGATGGGCACAAGATGGCACTAGGCATTGCATTCCCATCCTCGCCCAGTGAAGCGGTGCTTTGCCCCGTCGTCACCTCGTACCCCGTGCAAGACTCAGTGGACGAGGTCGGTCGCAATTTTCTTATTATATCTTTGTTCATCGTTGATATTAATTAAGATATTGAGAATATATAGCTACTGTAAATTTCTATTCATAATCAGACTAATTATGCCACTTTAAAGTTGGTCGTATTTAAGAGTACACTTATTTCAATTGATTGACAAACTTTTATTTGACTTAACATGTTAAATTTTATCAACTAGTTAAAATTACCAAACTTTATTAGCTAGCCAAGAATGACTAAAACAACAGCGAGCAAACTAAATTTAGCATAAAAAAAAAAAAACTAAATTTAGCATCATTCAGCCAAAAAAATAAAATGAAGACCAATAGGAAAACAATTAGTAGTAGTCTCATTCGGCATGTTCTCAGGAAGGTTGAAGGAATATCGTCAACCAAATTAATGGGCAGAATCGCGGAAGGCCGATAGAATGTCCCGCTCGTATCAAGCTGAGAATATCGTTTAGTCATGTAAAATAATAAATGAAGACCCGTATGTTCCTTTGACCATTATTTTGTATCTAAAGGAATTTGACAGGCAATCACAAGTCTGGAATTGCATGATCATTTCCAATCAATCATTTATTACACCGCTGGAGAAGGATTATTTCCTTACTTGAGTCTCGGAACAAGATTGCTGGAAGATCTAATTGTATGGGCGAGCGGACCTCTAGTGATTTTATTTCTATCTGCTATGGTCAAATTCGTTATCTTGAAAATCGGTCAATGGTCATCTTCAAGCTTGACGATCATAAATGGATGAATGCAAGCCAAAGAGACATAGGAGAGGAACTGCAATAATTGCAAGAACACCCTGATTATTCTATGATCAATTGATTCCCTCACTAAGAGTTATCTACTGATTGTAAATCCTTTGAGAAGTAAAATAGTGCTGTAGTAGTTCTTACATCTTGGTAGCGTAATCTACTTGCTTTGGGTAGACGCAGCACAAGCTACATTTGTAACAACTCAGAGAGCTATGGTGAATCCCAGTGTTGTTTGTGATCGTTTGTTTTGAAAAGGGACATTGCCGCAAGAATCAAGGCCCTAAGATAATGTTAAAAGCACACATGGAGCACTGATGCTAAGGGGTGGTGTGCATAGCCCTTTCTACTATGGAATAAGTAAGGGTGCGTATAATAACATTTTTATTTTTGAGAACAATTTCTATTCAGAAATTATTTTTTTTCTAATTTCCAGTCCCTAGGTGAGTTTTTGGGCAGAATAATGCGTTTGGTAATTGCATAAAATTTTTATTTTCAAAATATAAAGAACATAATGCATTTTGATATGACTCTAAAAATTTCTATTCCCAAGTTTTTCATTTAGTTATTTAGCAATTTTTATTTGGATAAAACTGGACTTATGAATTTAATTGATAAGATATTCTAAGGTAGCCTTAGAAAATCCAACGTAATAGGTTAGTCAAGGATTGATGGCTGGAGATAGCAGCAAAGGGTCCCACTAGTTTATAAGTCACAATATGAGGAGTTTGACAATAAATTTTTGAGCATTACAATAAACAAGTGCATGAACCTTTTTGAGCTGCAAGAAGAAGAGCAAATATGACCTAGTTAAAGCTTCAAGCAAATGATATTGGAGATCCATTGAGTGCATGTTTATTCGACCGCTATGAGCATAAGATAAATGGTAATGCAAAAACTTGTTTAGAGCTATCTAAATTTCTATGAAAATAGAATTGCATATGATCTTAAAGGATGTCTCCAATAGGGGAATAAGATGTCTTTTTTCAACAAAGTCATTGACTTGTCGCGACTTGACATTGTCTCTAAAAGAAAATGACATTAAAAAATCTTTATAGTAAAACCCTAAGAGCTTATTCAATTTCAAATTTAATTTACATAATTTTTTTCTCATTTTTATGCTAAACTAATTCTAAATTAGAATTAACACTAAAATCTAGTAAAGTTAGTCAAAATCTAATTTCTAAATTGTTTACTAAATTTGTGAATTTTTTTTTTTATTTTCTATATTATTTTTTTCAAAGAATGGAGACTTGGACTGGTTAGGAGACCGGGTCCAAATGTGGGTCTCACCCGGACCTTGTGTTGATTATGTAAAGATGAGCATCGGGTCAAGTTGAGCTTGTTTTTCTAAAATAACATTATTTCTCTTTTTTTAAGAGAAAAAATAGATTTTTTTACTTGATATTTCTATTCTAAATCTATTCCCTAGTTACCGATTATTCCGAAGAATAGAAAAATTAACTAACATGCACAAACAATTTTCTATTATGAGAAACAAAAGAACATAAAAACATAGAAATAAACATATCACCAAATATTATAAGTGGATGTAAACTTGATTTACGTGTATTTATCTCTATATCTTTAATCATGGCTTTAATTGTCTGATAGAAACACTGCACACGTATTGCTAGCATTTTTATGCATCTATCAATTTGTGCATGCATATATTAACTTGATTCTATTTAATTTCACAAATATTTATTAAGTTTTGTTAATTAACCTATTCACCGCCTTGCGGATTATTTTTTTAGTTACAATGACTTCAACTTCAACCTCAGGCCGAGCTAGGCAACAAATTGACGAGTCGCTAAATCTCTAGTTACAGGGAAAACGATAGGGTTGATTGCGGCTCTTAATAGAGGATACAAATGCATATGCTTTCTCTTGGTCTATTTGTTCAAACTCAAAGCCATCAATTCAATAACTAGATAGGCGTTTGTTGTTGATTTCTGTTAGATGATGTGAATCGCTTTGTGCTTGAGTCATGATGATTAGTTTGTACAAGCGGAAAGATGATGAATAGTGTAAAATCATGGGGTAAAGGAGGAATGCAAAAAATTGATGAGGACAAAAGTGGAAAAGAAAATTTCATTTATTATGAGGCATTCCAAAAATGTTGGAGGCTCAATGTTTGTGGATAGTGGCCTTGCGGTAAAGGCTTTTGGAGGACTTTGGAAATGCTAGTACTTCCCAAATGGGCTACCAAAAGTAGCTGCCAAACACTCTAACATTTGTCCAAGATCTGCCGAGCACCAAAGTCCGTTTCTTAACTTGAACCAAATGCTAGGGGTGATCGGGTCCAGGGTGGGTAGGGTCTAGACCTGGACCATATACCCGACAATGTTATAATCGTTTCTCTTTTTTTGGACCTTGTTTGATTTGGACCCTGTATCCGATCCGCCCTATTTTTCTAGTCCGGGAATGGGTTAACCCTCTTTATATTGGAACTGTTTTGCATAAAAACATATGCCACAAAGTAAAACTATATCCATAAGTGATTAGCACAACACATACACAATCGATCATTGTCTGAGCACCAATAGCAACACAAAAGTTTCAAATGTACACCAATAGCAGAATAGACAATTACCCTAATAAAACTAGAGCAACGCAGCAAGTAAGAAAATAAAGCTAGGAGAATTTCACACTTGCGTAAATAGGTTTGCAAGGCATGCTAACAAGTTATCTTCATCTCCAACACTTTTGTTATTTGGATAGTAATCAAGCAGTTGGTCTTGAAAGGGCATGCAAAAATAGAGGGCTTACCTAGGAATCGGCAAAACAACATAAGCAAAATCACGGTGAATGGAAATTTAGAAAATCAAATGACCAAACAAAATAACACGTGACTGTCTCTTGAAAAATTTCCAATAGGGTGATCATCCAATCATCAGAAGAGCCAAATGATCGGGCAAATTATGTAATACCACCACAAGCACATCTTTCAAAATCCATCCTAACCAGCAATCAACTCTATGACCACCCTTCTCATCTCTACAACATAAAAAGAACCTCCCCACAAGCAATCGACTTTGCAAACAAAGAAAGTCAAACCAAACCCAAATCAACAAAAACCAAACAAAACTCATTTCATAATTGACCCGAAACAACCCGATTCCGTCATCATCATCATCATCATCATCATCCACCAAGGTGGAGGCAACGATGGCGACAACCATCATCGGATTGAGGGAGAAGAGAGACAAAGGGGGAGGGAAAACAACAATCAGACTTGCAAGACGCTGTTGCAGTAGTAGGTGTTGCCGAAGTTCTCGAGGTCGAAGTAGTGCTTGCCCTCGGGGAACTGGTCGCCGAGGGCCTTCTCGAGCTTGGACCCCACCACACCCATGACCCTAGACCGCGAATCGAGAGTAGGCGAAGGTGGGAGAGAGGATGAGGAAGCCATCGATGGATGACATAGAGCAACGGGGAGCTAGCGATGGTGCGAGTGGCAATGGCGTGACGAGGAGCTGGCAATGGTGCGATGAGGAAGCATATGAATGCGTAGATGAGGAAGCGGCGCGACGGGGAGATGGATGTAGCGATGGCGTGATGAAGGAAAACGCTGTGAACTGTGAAGTCTACGGGTGTGAGGGGTAAAGAAAGAAACAATTGGGGGGAGCTTGTCGAAGGAAAATGCTGAGAACAAATTAGGGTTTTGGTCCTTTTGGACTTTTGGGCTGCCTTAAAAATTGGTTCTCAAATTGGTTCCCAAATCGGTTTGGTCAATCCGGTTCTTGGGTGGGCAATCCCTTAAGAACCGGTTCTCGGACCGGTTCAAACGGGGTCTAAATTTTGGGAATTGGTTCCCGGATCGGTTTCAATCGGAACCGATTCCCGACCTTGTTTTCCGGGTGGGCCGAACCGGGAACCGGGTAAACCGGTCCGGTGGCACACCCCTACCAAATGTACCCTTAAGTTGCATTTGGCAGTCGGGATAAAATTCAGAATATGATATAATTTATCCTATCCTATGTTTGGTGCTCGCTCAATATAGGATAAAGTTGGATATAAGGGGGATATAGATAGGATAAAATTATCTCATGGGGGAGGTAGGATAAATGTAGATAAGATTTATAATATCCATAATAAGAAAGTTATTTTTCTCGAATAAAAAACTTATTAAATTAACAAAATTGAAATTATATTTTATTATAAATAATATTTGAATTCTAATTTAAGAAATTTTTAAAAAATTAAAATTTATTTTTAATTAATCTTATTTTAATTTATATATTCAACTTTAATTCTATCTTATAATAAACATTCAATCTATGAATTAAATATTGTAGGTATTTTTGTATTTTAGGTATGTTAGTACAATTTAATATTTGATAAAATTTTATTAAAGAATGATGAAAGGGGAAAAAAGAAATAATAAAGAAAATACTATAAAAAGGAAAAAAAAATAAAGATAAATTAAGAATATTAAGGAATTACGAGAAATTTTCACCATCTCTGTTTATGAACATTTACATTATATATATATAATATATATAAAATATGATGTAAACATATTTGACTTTAATATTATAATTGACTAAACAATGGATATGATATAAAAAAATTCCAGGACTTTATATTCTCTCCTATTCAGTTCTATCCCGATTAAAAATCTAGACGACCAAACAGTCTTAGGTATCTTTAACAATCAATTTTCAGTATTTGGTTGCTAGAGATCAGTTTAAAATGGCTATACTGAACTATTATTTCCTTCTCTCCCTCACCCTCTTTCTCGCCCTGATTTGCCCAAGCCAAGAACCTCGACCCTTGCCCTTGTCAGCCCCTACCACCACCGTCGCTCGCCCCTCCAGCGCCGCTGTCAGCCCTTGCTGACGTCGTTGTCATTAGCCCTTCCCGGAGAGCCCACTTCGTACTTCTCTTTAGTATGTCTTTCTTGTTGCTGGTGCGCGGCTAGATTGCGATCGTGTAACACCCATTCTGGCTGCGGCAACCTTGGCTCACATTGCTACTCGTGGCGGTGACCCTGGGTCGCGGTTGAAACTCGAGGTCGAGATAGAGACACAAGGGGCCGAGTCTCCGCAGCCACTCGTGACGCTTGTCTTGCCATGGCCGACAGTCCATTTTTTATTTTTTGCTGACTGCTCTTTAAACGATATGTTGTTTACAGATTATCTTTAGGCTTTAGTGGTTCACCCCCGTTACACCCCTTGGAGGTTTGCTTATCTCATAATTTGGTTATGTTTTTTTCCTAATTGGTGTGATGTTTGATCCTGCGAGTTTATGTAATGTTTACATTTGATCTATCGATTATATAGATTGTTTATGTTACATTAGAGAGCTATGGCCTCAAAACTATTGCGTGCTTGTAAAATCATTACATTTAAACCGTAGGATTCCTATTTCAAATTAGTTTGTGTCGGTTATATTCTTCTTAAATAAATACAACTGTACTAATTTTTGCATATTCTCCTTGAATTGTCTTGGATGGAAGGTTTTTGAACACGATAAAAATTCCCATTGATGCACACTTTATTAACACACAAATTTTGTCATCATGTTTAGTCATTTATTGTTTAAGAAAATTTGGAATCACCACCCTGACCCCTAAACAAATATATCATTAGCATTAGTTCACATTTGCATTATAGGCATTAGTAACACTTTCATTTAATACAAATAGGTCAACATAAATTGCATTTGAGTCGGTCTGATCATGATTGACATTTGAATTGGCTCAGTCAGGGAATGTATTGTAATCTGTCCAATGTGTTGAAATTTTCTAGACCCGGTCCACTTATTACCCTTTTTTCTGGAGTGAAATGATCATGTTGGCTGTGAATGGTGAGTAACTTTGAGCAAAAAGGAAAAAAACAATGATGGCCATGAATGAAGGGAAACAAAAGTTTGTTCGGTGGTCAAAGGTCAATACAAAGGAAGGCGTGGGTGCATGATTTTTGGTCGGAGAAAAGAAGGAATAAATCACTCACCCTATATTCTCGGTGGAAAAGGATATACCGATAATCTCTCAATGATTTTAGGAAAGAAAATAAATTGGCCTGATCTCTCTTTCCTTGTTGGAGGCTCAATGTATTCCACATGGGAAAGAAATCAATTTCTCGGTGGGCGTCCCAGCGACTTCTTTGCGTCAGAACAGTACCCGAGCCATACTAGCGAATACCTCAACCTCTTCGTGAAGCAGCCTAGACCGACGTCATCACTGGCCACCTGCAGTTCCGGTAGATCTCTGTAGCGGCCTCCCAGTCCACCATTCCTCATCAGCCCTTCCACGATTTTCCAGCCACACCGACGAGCCCAGGCCTCCCTGCAGCAACTAAACGATCTGGTGTTGATCCTAGTGTCCTCCCACGTCCGCGCTGCCGTTCCCTATGGTGTCCGAGTCCCTGCCGCTTTGGCTTGACGTCCTGATGCCAATAAACTCAGACTCGCCCCAGCTGTACCGGTAAACTAGTTGCAGGCGTACCCAGCAGGCTGTTCCACACTTGCCCAGGTCACACCGGTCCCGCAGCGAGCAACGGACGAACTCCTAGTAAGACCAGTGGCCTCACCAGCAACTCAGCTCCCAACAAGTCATCACCGTGACTACCAACAGAGCTCGATCATTCCTTGGCACATCTGGCGATCCAGCGTTCCTTTTGTTGGCTGTTCACGATCATCCTCTACGAACATTTCCAATTCATAAGTAGTGCCGACGTCCAACATTGCTACCTTGGAATCCTTTTTTCATAATCTACATCTCTCGGCCAAGCATTCTGCAGCTCTTCGTTCCATGCTCCTACTTGCCTAACAAACCTGCCACCACCTCATGCCGGTCACACGATCGCTGGTCCATCCTGTGTCGTCGCTGTATAGCCACACATATCACCATCGGCCAAACGTGAAAGTTCCTGCACCACTACCGGTCATCCCTGAACCAAGCACCAGCCAATGATCTCTCTTGGCGGGCGATATTCTCAGTTTCTCCAATTCCCTCGCGCTGTGTTCTGGTTTCTTTTAAGTCCTATTCAAGGTAGGTTTGTGTGCTAAGTCTAGTGATGATGGAATTTATATCATTTTTCATGAGAGATTTGGGTGCTTGGATTCTACTTTATAATATGTCATGAGTTATTACTTAATGATGAGGTAGGTTTGTGTGCTAAGCCTAGGGGTGATGTGTGTTGCTCATTTTGATGGCAAATAGAGACTTCGAGGTTGAAGTTTGCCTATTGACAATGAAGATTCATATTGTACAAGTAGTTCATTTAATTTGAGAGTGTGTTTTCTTTTTTTTTGATAACTTAAGACTCGTCATGCTTGTTGCACTAGATAAATTATAGGGAAAATTTTAAATAAGAAGTTGAAATGCGACATTTTCTCAAATAAGAGTTCAGAGTGGACTTTGTCTTAAATAAGAGTTTGAAATTCCCACCTAGTCTCAAATAAGAACCCTAACTCACTAATTAGCTAAATTTTTGTTAATTGACTTATTCCGGTGATTAGAGTATGGAAAATTTCGTCCAAAAATTGTAACTAGGTAAAAAAGGGTAAATCTGAAATATACCAAATTGAATTCTAGGTTTCTTTGTGGATTTTCTTTCTTTCTCACGTTGCTCTTCAATTTTCAACACTAGTTCTCTCTATAGATTTTTCTGCCAACCAAATCGAAGGGAACCCTCTTCGCTCTTGAATTCTGTCCATAAAATTTTATCCCAAACCAATCAGAAAGATCCCAAATTTATTTTGTCCAAAAAACTCTGTTTTGACCCAATAGAGAAAGGTTTTCTGACTTGAATCTTCCTTCGAAAAGTTAACTCCTTTGGGTCCCAAGCTTCTCATCGAGTCTCTCCTTAGCCTCTTCAGAAAATAAGGTGAAAAGAGGCTCAAAAGGAAAACTTTCAGTGTTTGCTTCGTTTTCACTGAGGTCTGTTTACTAAATTGGTGCATTTGGTCGTTCGTTTGTCCAAGAAAAGGTCAATATTGCTTGTTCAAGCAACATGTCGACAAGGTATACGCAAATTGTGGAACACCAACTGATGGCAGCGACAGCAATGATGGTGGGAGGAATTTTTTTTTTAGCGTTTGCTTGTTTAATCCAATTTGCGGGTGCATTTTGTCTCCTTTTGAATCAATGCACGCACATCAGCGGGGAGCTTAAATGTCTCTTTTCTCTCTCCTCTCTCTTTTCTTTCATTGTCTTCTTCAACTTTCAGCCGCTGCGAGGATTTGAGGTAGTCTCACCCACCCCTCCCTTTTTGTTGATTTTATTGATGTTTTCTTGTTCTTTTGTTGCTTTTTCTTCCCTTTTAATTTAGATTTGGGAGCTCTTTTCTCCTGATCTAATTCTCAATTTGAGAATTTGAATTCTTCCAATCTAGTTCTAGATTTTGGTGTTATCATCTTCGGATTTAGATCTAGGAGTTTAATAAATATGCTTTTAGGGATTGGATTCCCCTCTACTTTGTTTGTGTATAGGTTTTTTGCTTTCAGTTTGAATGATGATTGTAGAAGCTTTAGCACCTCGTTAAATTATGAAGATTTGCTCTTCTATATGTTAGGTCTATGCTTGTTCAACCTATTTTGATTGTCTCCATATGATGATGATGTAGAGGAAGCCCAATATAGATGCAATCCACCAATTGGCAATGTCATAATTATTGGAGAAGGAATACCGGACGTGTTCTCATCACTTACAAAGTCACAAGATCAAGTGATTGGTCGTCGAGTTTGCTTGATTGATTTGTTTTCAAGATTTAGCTTCATTTTTCAGTATTCTTGCTCCATTTCGTTTTGCTTTGTTATGAAAATTATGTATTTTTTGTATTTTTTTGATAATGAATATAATTTTCTTTCAAAAAAAAAAAATGCATGTGAGTTGCATTTTGTAATGGAGTGATATTTACTGTGCATTTTCTAACTCGATTTGCTACCATTGTAGTCCCTATGCCGGTGGTGGTACTCATTTTGTAATTTTTACTATTTTTTTTAAATATATATTTTGTTGATAAGAACAAATCCATTGATTCGTAGGAGTTGTGAATCTTTTGTTTTTATCTCCACCAAGTAGAGACCTAAAGGAGCTGCTATCATTAGTTGTACCCAACTACTCCTTTGGCTTCTAGTGTGATTTTACTTACAAGTAAAAAGAATGATTGGATGATTGCATTGTTGCCTTTTCAGCATTGCTGATTCGATTTATTATTTTGCCATTATATGCTCTAGATATCAAACGATCTTCATTATGCATAGTACCTATGCAATTTATCACCACTAACTCCAGGGACCTTCCCTCCCGAGCCCCTCAATCACAAGCACATAGACGTGCGGACTCCTGGAGTGCCTTAACTTTGCACAAATGGATACTTAAGTGCCATAACTTACGAAATGTACATTTAAGCGCCAAAATCGGAGTAAAATGGATCACTTGAGTGCCAATCCGGTCAAAGTCTAGCTAAAACGTCGACGTGACATTTTTCGATGAACTGAGCCAAAAACGACACATTTTTGCATGCTGACATGGCCAACTAATGCAAAAACAGCGTTGTTTTGGGTTGACGTAAAAAAATAATAAAAAAATTAAAAATTAAAATTTTAAAATTAAATTTAGTTGAAATATTAAAAAATTAATAATTTTAAAATTAAATTTAGTTGAAATATTAAAAAATTAATAATTTTAAAATTAAATTTAGTTGAAATATTAAAAAATTAATAAAAAAAGGAAAAAAAAATGGAGGGAGGCGGTTAAGGGATCAACCCTGAGCCGTCGCCCTGCCGCCATCGGGAAGGGCTGGCGATGGTGGGGGGAGGGTCGGTCGGGGTCGTCGAGCCTTGGCCAGGGGTTGACAACCCCGGTTGACTGGCGGTGAGGGCTCGCAAGCCCTCTCCCAGATCCGGTGAGGGTCGACAGCCCTCACTGGATCTGGGAGAGGGCCGTGACCCTCCCCAGATCTGTGGCCAGTGGTGAGGGCTCGTGGCCCTTGCCTCAATCTAGGGCGAGGGCTCATGAGCCCTCGCCGCCGGTCGGTCGCGGTTGCCGGCCCCTGGCTAGGGCTCGGCGACCTCGGCCGACCTTCCCCTCACCGTCGTCGGCCCTTCCTGGTGGCAATGGGGCAGCGGCGGTGGTGGCTGAGAGTTGATCCTCTCGCCGCCTCCCCCACTTTCCTTTTTATTTATTTATTTTTTTTTTAAAATTTTAATTATCAATTTTTAAATATTTCAACTAAATTTATTTTTAAAAATTCAACTTTAAAATTATTATTTTAAAATATTTTAACTAAATTTAATTTTTAATTTAATTTAATTATTTTTTATTTTTTTACCACGTTAGCCCAAAATGATGCCGTTTTGCATTATTTGGCCATGTTAGCATGCAAAACGATGTCGTTTTGGGCGTGCTTCGCCGGAAAAATGCCACGTTGGTGTTTTGGCCGGATTTTGGCCGGAGTGGCAATCAAGTGATCCGTTTTTTTTTTTTCGAACGTGGCACTTAAGTGTACCTTTCGTAAGTTATGGCAATTAAGTGTCAATTTGGGAAAAATTATGGCACTTGAAGCGTTTTTTTGCCCAAGTACATGGGAACTCCTTCCATGCCATCTTTTACCGTCCATTGTCGACCTTGCTGCTACCATCATCTCTGCTTTCTATCTCTCCCTTGCTCTTGAAAGGAAATTATATAGAATATTCAGATGATCAATGGTTACGATAGTGTTAATCTTAACCAATCAATTTTTAATCATCAAGCAAACTCATTTTTGAATTAATGAGTCTAACATTGGCAAATGAAGAACAATGCTATATATAAATATTTAGATTTATTTGTCTCAACAAGGATGATTGCACGCACCTAGTTTTTTGACCAACTTTTGATTATGAGTCACCCTCGTCAAGATTTCGACTGACTTGCTCAGCAAAAGCTTTCCTACAACACCCAATTTGATCAAATTGGACGGTGACATTCGCTGAATGTCGCAACTGTTTGATCTAGGTGGGGTTGGAAATACACAATTTCTGTAGATTGCTTAATGAGATCATGTTAATATTTCTATAGATCCTTGAGAATCAATTCGATTAGAGTTTGTTGAGGCAAATATCATGATTTTTCCATTTCAGTCATCTAAACAGATGATGTATATTTTGGACGCGTTTGGTCATATGAATATTTATGAAGAGTATTAGGTATCTACTAAGCAATCCACACTTACCAAGAAAAGGGTCGATCTAAATTATTTTTTTACTACATATGACAATGGTTTAGAGTAATAGATACATACAAACTGAATGACTAGCAGAAAATAATTGATAATCCATCTCAAATAGTTTCTACAAAAACCAGTTACTAGGTGTATCAACCCCAACTCCATCCCTAGGGTTATGAGCAGCAAGGGTTATTTTCGTGACGTCTCAGGCACTTCGCCGTCCCATTTCTTTTTATCTTTTCATTAAGCACATGCAGAAGCGTTACAAACAACACTTGGACAACAAAAGCAGCCATGAAAACAACCATTTAAAAACATACAATTACGTCAATTATATTTACAAGCCATTCTATCATGGGCCGTTATATCTACAATCATTACATCTTCTATGCTAAAAAAGGCTGGAGTAAATCTTAACTTCTCTATTGAGACCGCAAATCCTCCATATCTACAATTATGAAAAATAACAGGGTGAGTCATTGACTTAGTAAGTAAAATCCCTAATTCTCTACTAGGAGGATATCTTATCATCAAAATCTAGTAGGTACAACACTCGCAATGCAATGTTGATGGCAGATCAATAGTAAACTTATTGCTATCCTTAACTACATGCAAATTTCTATCACAACATGCTTTAATGCATACTTACCTTTGGCTTATCAAGAAACATATCGCCATATCATACTTATGCATAACTGACATTCATGCAAATTTATTTACCGTCGTCTTGGCTCGACTAGGCCCTCTTGACTCGACCGAGGCTTTTGACTTCATGTTGGGATTTTTGGCTCAAGTAGGGCATTTCGGCTCAATCGAGGCATCTTGACGCTAGCTCACCAAGGAATCCGGGCTTAACTCAAGCATCCTGACTCAACTAGGGCATTCCGTTCAATGAATGAGGCATCGCTGCCAATACTATGTAGCGATAGATGCTTTTTCCTCTTTAGGTGCATCATAAAGGTGCATCACACAAGTCGGTTCATCATCTTTCATCTTAGCCGATGCATACAAGGCCTAAGGATGTGATCCTTCAGGGGAGTGTATCATGGGTCCTACATAATATGCCGAGCATGATTCTTGGTTCGTGGCTTGAGCCACATGCTTAGGCCATCATGGCTTTATGTCGATTCCAAGCTTAGCAAACCTTGACCTTGTCTCGGGGCATGAACACACTCAAGCATGCAATTATGAGCAAACCATTGTTAACACCCGAGATTTTCGTTGACATTTTAAACAAATAATTTGCAAAAAAAAAAAAATTGTTTCAAATGAAAAGATAAAAAAAAAATAGAAATGAGGAAAAACGAAAAAAAAAGAAAACAAAAAGAAAAAAAAAAAAATGCTAAAAAATATATAAAAGCTCGCTGATTTTTTGGCACGAGGGAGTCTTTGATTTTTTTGGCGCGCGAATTCTCTCTTACGTATTCTCTCTCTCACGGGGACTTTCTCTCTCTGACCGGACACTCTCTCCCTCCCGTGCTCACTCGAAAACTCTCTTGGCTCTCTCTGCAAAGGAGACCGTACGGTTTCTCTCTCCGGGGGGGACTCGGGGACTCTCTCACTCTCTCTCTAGAAAACGGCTTCTATCTCGGATGGTTTCTCTCGTAATTGCTCGATGGAGCTCTTCCATGGCAGATGGGAGAAAACCTTAAATCTCCGGAGCTCGCTCTTTCTTCTCGGCGGTGATAACCTCTTCCTCCGCTGAAATCCCCATCTTTGGCGAGTGGAGTAGGAGTTCGTTACAGATTTCACCGCCGGTGTTCGTGCGCACGAGGTGGCTCTCGCTCGATCTCTTCGGTTCTTCGTTTTTCTCTCTCAGAGGCTCTCGAGCGGATTTGGCCCTATGATCGGCGACATCGACGACGACGACGATAGCAGATTTGTCTCTCTTTCTGGAGATCTCGGAGGTGAGGGTTTTTCTCCATTGGTGGGCAATTAGAGATCAAGTGCCGGCGGTTGGGGATCGTGAGGATCTGGTTCTTTCTAGGAGATCGGATGCTTGTTCGCTCGATCGATGGTTCTCTTTCTGGATCGGGCTCGCTGGATCAGGTTTTCTCTCTCTTGCCTTCAACACCTTCCGTTGCTTGATTAAGGTATTGCTTCTCTGTCACTCGGTAAAGTCATAAGCGCCTCCGTGTTGTGCACATTGAAACTACTATAGATGGACAGCGTATTATTGGGCTTTTTGTACCAAATTTAGCCATTGAATCTGTCCTTCAAGGTTTATCGTAGGTTCAGGATATAGATGATTGAGATGGTAGTTCAGCATTTTCATGAGTAAACATATTAGACAGTCTAGTTGTGTTCTGTTTCTTCATTGAAAATCATAGGTATTCCATTTTGAACTTACTTTAGATTTGCTGGAACACTTATGTTTGAGATCATTGAAAATGTTCCTGGTCAATTCGTTGCACGTGTTGAAATTACAAGTGTATTGAGCGAATGCTACCATCTCGAATACCGAATACATGCTATGAGAGCATTAAGTTGCAGCTCTAGTCATCATGTACACATTCATTTGGGTGCGCTGTGTTACTAATTGATTCATCAACTGTATGTCCATTTCAAATATGTTGATGGTTCTGTTTTAATGAAAATTGGATGGTAGTGAATGAGTCTTTTGTATCGTTAATAGTGGTTGACATGCTTGTTAGGAAATTCCAAGTATACTTGAACATGCAAGGAGGTTCTGTTTGCTGACTTTGCTTCTCTTATGAATGCTTCCTTTGGTTCATTGCTTTTATACAATGTTATTGGATGATTTTCTGTGGATTGACGATCAATGATCATGAACTTGAGGTTGATTGAACTTGATTTGCCTTGATCTGCAATTTCGTATACCTGATATGTTACTCTTTGTTTTGGCTGAAACGAGGTGCTAGATGAGGTTTTTTGATCTCGAGCCCTTCTAGACATAAAAATACACTTTTAGAGCTTCGATTTGATATGTCGTACGCCCATAACGGATGTCATTTGGTCGCTCAAAAACACCTACAAAGTTTATTGATTATGCAGTAGTTTTAGATTAATTTTGCTGTTTTGATTGGTTCTCTATTTGGGATGAGCTTTTGTGCAAATGACCTGATACGAGTTAGTTGCTGTGGTTTTCTGTGTTTGATGCCTTCATGAGAGCTGGATATGGTTCAACTAGCTTTCCAACGAGCTATAATACACCTGATCCGATATCATTAGCCACATGAAATCTTCTTTAAAAATCAGGAAGTAATTCTGGAAAATTGTTGTGTTATGCTTTGATGTGGAAATTCGTATGCCTGTTTTGACTGATATGCTTCGGTCCTTGGAATGAGCTGATAAATGATGTTATTATGACTTAATGTCTTTTAGAGATTTGTAATAGACTTCTCGAGCTTTCCATAGACATATTATATGTGCGATTTGACTATCGTTTGCCCTGCCTAATGAATGTTATCATATCAATGTTTGATTCTGGAAATTCAAAGGATAGATGAGACTAATTTTCATTTGTGCTATGATTTCTATGATGATTTTTTGATGAAGTTGTCTGTATGAAACTTGTGGCTCATTATCTTCTTGACATTTGAAACACGTGTTACAAGTTTCGCATTAATGCATGACATATCATAATTGAATCTTATTTGATGTGAATATCATGTATCCATTTGGCTAATTGCAATTGAAATTTGTCAAGCATGACATTCTTAGTTCCAAGTCACTTTGCAATGTTAATGACTTGTGACTTCTTTGCATTCTGATTTAGGGTTAAATGTTTACCCAAATCTTTTTCGCATTCAACTTTATGTCATGTGCAAGTTTCACATTTTTGTATATTGTCTAGGTGGTCTTACAAACCTTTAAACATGCATTGTATTTTGTCTTGTCTGTGACTTGAATTTGCTGGATTCATGTTCATGTCTGATGCCTATGTCTATTCGTTATAATAATGATTTCTATGCGTTGTCTTAGTCATATAAGATGAGGCAAGGGATTCTTGTTTCTTAGATTAGGTTTAGATTAGGACCCTGAAGATGGATATAGCGTGAAGATGGTGGAGGTCGATGTCCATTCCGACCATTGTCATGTACTATTTGTTTTCCCGACATATGTCTTGGGTTCCATGCATTGTATAAAACCCGACAAGTTGCGGGTTTTCTTTCTTTTCTTTTTAATTGTTTTTCTTTTTATATTTTTTTAGGATTGCCTGATAGATTTACTGCTTTTCCTTGATTGCTTACTTAATGTTTTGCAATTTCAATTTCATTGGTTGTTTTCCTTTCTATTTTTTTAGAAATAGAATAGCATGAAAATGATCAACCACGCATGATCACTTAGTCTAAGAATTGATGATCCCGAAAATGTAAAAAGAAACGCACATACATGTTAGGAAAAACACAACATACTGTTTAGGTACCGAAATGGCGCTAATAGCAATATTAGCGTAACCTAAGTCCTCGAACCTAGATATCTGGTTGCGTAGAAATCGAGGGAACACTCCCAACCCTCGATTGGGTTTCTAGCCAACCCCCAAATGAGGCTAGTGGCGACTCCTGTCTATTTTTTAGGTTGTTAAATACTTAGATCGTATAAATAAACCTACTGTCAGCGGGGTACAAGCTTGTGAGAGCTTGCAATCTTGAGATCAAATGCCCTTAAACTTGACCTTTCCCACCTTGGACATTTCGAAGGGCGGTGAGATTGGGTTGCAACAACCATAAAAAAGAATATCGCAACATACAAACAGCTTACATAGGTGAGCACACTATTAAACTTGACAACATATGCTATTGCCCTAGAGATTCTATTTACTTTCGATAAACCTTGATAAACTATAGGTGATCTTACCAAGAGAGGGTTGTCTTGTGAGGTGGTGGGTGAGCAAGGCCAAGAGAGGGAGAGGACATGCATGAGAGGAGGAGGAGAAGAAGTGAGTCAAAGGTCGGAGATAATAGAGGGGATTGTTCCCTATCTATAGGCCAAGCTTCATTTACTGGCCCTATAAGTTGTTTGATGAGCTTTCTTGGAGTGGCATGGCTAGTTTGATGGTGTGGCGCTCTGAGGTTATAGGGGAATGATTAAGGACAAAGGGCATTTTTCTCATTGGTCCATTTGTACTAATGAGTAATCTAGCATTTATAAATTGGCTAACTTGCCTTCCAAGGCTCATATTAAGGTCATGATGACCTAAGTTTATAGGGGTACCTAAGATGTAGAGTCACCCTCTTTCATTAATGACTAGCCTTCAAAGTCATTAATGGCTTAGACTTGTCATCAAGAAACTTGGACTTTGGACAACTTGTTATCCAAGTTAACCACATGAACGTGTGATTCATTAAGCTCATTAATTAGCTAGCTTCCAAAAATATTTAATACATTCTTATCTTCAAGCCAAAAAGACTCTAGATTGGTTTCCTCTTCAAGTTAGCCGTGCAATCCTCTTCTCCTCCACGTTGGGCGTGTGGTTCTCCCATTCTAAGGCAAAAACAGTTTTGAGTAACTTTTGAAATTAGTACCATTATCTTATCAGACGGGCTCAAAAAATTATAAAATTTTAATATTTTAAGGAGAAGACCTTAGAAAACATTTTTCATGAGGAATCCAAGCCAAATTCATTTTGTGGAAAGAGTAAAAAATCATTAAACACAACTCAAAAATTCGTCTTTCAAGCAAATTTAATGGTTAGAGAGAGAGAGAGAGAGAGAGAGAGAGAGAGAGAGAGAGAGAGTCATTTAAATCTGAATCTTTTTTTTTTTTAAATTTTAATATGTTGTAGATATTGATGTCATTTAAAACTTTTGTGGATGAAGTATATCCTAATTCAAAAGGAAACATTTTATAAAATTTCGAGAAGGCAAGTTGGTTACCGTTTTCACTATGTTGGGCAGGTTTTGTATGGTAATTGATTGGGCCTTCATCTTGACCATTTCACCTCAGAAAATCTGAAATTTAAGTATGTTATAGATCAAGATGTTTTGAACAACTTTCATGAAAATATTTTCTCCAAATTCGAAGCACAAAGAGCTTTATAAAATTGGAAAGCAGGAAAGGTCCAGCAGTTTCGAAAAATTGGAAAGTCAAAACCGATGAAACTCAAGGTGGCAAGTCTATGAGGGAGAGGTAGCACCCTACTTGGCTTGCAGGATCATTTGTCATCATTCCCTTAGGCAATGAGCCATCCCCTTTCATTAATTATTTGGGATATATAAGTCTCCACACTCATTATCCTCATTTAATGCATTTGGCTCTTGTTCTTGAAGAGGATTGGCTTATCTAGCTTAGCCTCCTAGTTGGGACCAAAATAAAGGTTGAAATTGAGGATGTTACACTAGGCATCTCAATAATTGATAAGATCATGTAAATTTGATTGTGAGCTTTCTAACGTTTTGAGAATAACTTCCATCGGAGTTTCTCTTTGTTGAACCAAAGAAGCAGTCAATCTATTTAGAAAATTATTGTTTACTACATATGGTTCAGTATAATAGAGATGCACATACAAACTAAATGATCAACAGAGAATTATTGATAGTCCATCTCAAAAAATTGTGCAAAAACTAGTTATTGGGTATCTCATTATTATTATTCTTGTTCTTGAATCTCTAAGTAAATTTATAATTTGTTTAGGATACATAATTGTAAATTGCCAGGATAAGTGGGGACTTGTCCTACCACAGATGGGAAAATTATAAAAAAAAAAAGTTGCCGTATGATGTGCCAATTTTTTTTCATCATTTACTTAAGAAGAGGACTAATCTATCTCACATACCTACTGGTAGGATTTTGAACAAATGACTGGCGGATGAGCTCTTCGCGCAGCAAAGGCGGTCTGCGCTGGGTGAGATTCAAAAGGAAAATTAACTTTTCATGACGAGATTACCTATTAAGTTTCTGGGATTAGCTAAATCATTGCAGCAAGTTTTCGGAGGATTTTTTGCATTTATGGAATCTAATGAAATAGCTCCGGCAATTGCACATGAAGTTGTTATAACATATGATGAATTTGTGGACTGTAAATTTGAATGAGAAAAATAAGTATAGTATAACCGCAGCTAAAATTAGTGAGAAGGATTAAATTGGTATATCATTAAGAGGTTTATAAGCAAATTGACATCATTGAAAGATTCAAGAATAAATTGATAAATCCGAAAAATATTTAAATTAAATTAGTATAATTGAAAAGTTTACAATTGAATCGGTGCCCTATAATAATTTAAAATTTTTTGGACAATTTTCCTAAAAAAAAAAGTAACTACATAAATTGTGAAGTGGGTTTTGATCATGCATCTGTTATCACTTCCACAATGAGTCAATCATTTTGAACCCCCCCCCAACAAACAAAAAAAAAACAAAGAAAAATTTTAGAGTTCGTCCATTTCGTGAAAAATGGGCCATTTTCGAAAAATGTTTTTTCAGAAGTCATTTTTCAGGAAAATGACAATATTTTTTGGTGTTTGGTTAAAACTTTAAAATGTTTCGGAAAATATTTTGCTCCCTAGATTGGCGAGCGTGAGCATCAAGCTTGAGGCTTGCTAGATCGACGAGCGCGAGGTTCACCCGGTCCGATGACTAGTCAAGAAAGAAGAAGATGGGAAACAAAGAAAAGAAAAAGAAAAAAAAAAAAAAAAAAAATAAAAAAAAAAGGAAATTAAAAATAATTCGAATTAAAAAAGAAAAAGAAAATTAAAAAATAATTCGAATAAAAAAAGAAAAGAAGAAGAAGAAAGGGGAGGAGGAAGTGAGAATTTGTAGAGATATGAGATAAGAGAGATCAAGTGGGGAAAATGTTTTCCATTTTTCAAAAGTAGAAAATATTTTTCTCTATTTTAGAAGATTTTTTTTCTTTGATTAAAAATTTTTTTTTTCGAATGAATTCAATTTCCGTGAAACGAACGCCAGAAAATTTAAAAAATAATATTTTTGAAAATCATTTTTCGCGAAACAAATGAGCCTTAATTTGGAATCTTATGTACATGTAGAGGTCTATTTCCACGGCCCACACAACCTAACGCCAGCTCCTATGAATCCCCACGCCCGCTTCTGGTCCTCGACAGGTCTTTTGCTTGTACTGACTATCTCGTCACCCTCGCCGGCACCCGTGCTGAGTGAGGCATGAATGCTTTAACATATGCCATAAACCCCAGCTCCTGTCGAGACCACAACCTCTCGTTCCCCGTCAAAGTTTGAGACGGAAGAAGATACGACGATCGAGTATTTCATACCTAATTGCAACTAATATGGATGACTGAAAAGAATCAAGACACCACAATCCTTCTGTCGTTGAGAAATGTTTTTACCATCAGCGGAGAGGTCCCACCATCAAAGATTCAAGACTTGGCAACGGAAGCGTCATATATCACGGGCTGAAATAGAAGGAATACGGTGCGACGCTTTTTAACATGCTGATGTTTCTCACGAACACCATGCACTACAGAAGGGGAAAAGAAAGAAAACAGAGAAAATAACGCCTAGACTTTATGCCCAAACGAAGGATTACATAAAAGCCATAATATATATTTACTGAAAGTCCCCAAAGAAACGACACGAAAGCACCACGTTAACTGATGACAGTGACACCACAGACGATTCACTCACTCAGCCGCTTCTCTGACCTCGTCCACGAAGGCCCGGAGGTTCTTGTCCGAAGACCCGCCTTCCTTCGCAGCCTCCCTCGCCAGATCCCTAAATTTCTGGGCATTCCTTCTCATCTCCTCCCCCTCCTCTCCATCTGCCACCACCAGCTCCAAGCACCTCTTCACCTCGCCGCTCTCCACCAGGCCTAGCTCGTTGGGCGTCATCTTCACCCCGGTCCTCCACACGTCCGCCACGAGCTTCGCGTTCGTTAGCTGATCGCTCCACTGCGGGAACGCCACCATGGGCACCCCGCAGACCAAGCTCTCTGACGTGGAGTTCCACCCGCAGTGCGTCACGAAGCACCCCACTGAAGGGTGCGATAGAACCTCCACTTGTGAGCACCACAGCACTATCATCCCTAGCTCATCTAGTTCTTCTTGGAAGCTCAATCTATCCTCGTCTCTCTCTTCTTTCCCGCTTTCCCGAATGACCCACAAGAACGGCCGGCCGACCTCTACGAGCGCCCTCGCCATTTCCTCCTTCTGCGGCTTTGATAGCACGGAGATGCTCCCAAACGACAGGTAGATCACCGACGCTTTTGGCTTCGTGTCCAGCCACTCCATGTAGCCGCTCGAGCTCTTGAAGAGATCACCTCCGAAGGAAGTGTCTGATGGATCTTGCCCGTCCAAAAACGCGGACGGTATCAGCGGCCCGATCCCAATCACCTCAAACTTATCGATAGCCCGTATGGCATCCGTTTCCAACGCATCGAAGGTGTTCGTCAGAATCCTTGGCTTGGCCTCCTCAAGGAGTATCTCGAAATGCCGTTGCAAAAACGGGAGGCTGAAGTTGTACACATTTTTACTACTGCAAAATGAGGGTATGTCGCAGGCCATGAGAGGCGGCAACCCAGGCAATTGGATCGGCACTGAAGGATTGTCGCCCATGCTTTGAATAAGATCGCCGTAGCCATGGAAGTAATAATAGTAGAAGTCCAGAACAGTGGCCGGTTGAATCCAAACAAGTGTCGAAGGAATGCCACGAGAACGAGCGACGTCCGCAACCCACGGAAGGAGGGTGGTGTAGAATATACCCAAGAATCGCCGACCGTTCTCAAGGTTTGAGGTGATGAGGTCGCTTAAAGCCTCCGATCCTCGTCGCTTGAGCGCGTCCGCATATCCATCGAGATCATCCCAGTCGATACCGTCATCATAACCATCGGAGAAGCTGGCGAAGGATAGTCCCTCAAGGGGAGATTTCGACTCGGCCATGCGGTGGCGGGCATGAATGGCAGTGGCAAAGGTCACGTGAGCACCGACACGAACGAGACGCTTGGCGAATTGGAGGGAAGGGTTTATGTGGCCCTGACTGGGGAAGGTCACGAGGAGGAAATGTGGAGGTGCCATGGACGAGGCTTGAACAAATTCTTTGGACATGGAAATGATTCTGAGATAGCACTCGACAGAAGATATGCGGTATGTGGATGTGGAGAGGATTAACGAGGAGACTGAGGTGGAGACTGTCCGATATAAATAAGGACGTGCCTGAAATTATTACTTGTTGGCTGACGAATGAGGGAATTCCTTGACTTGCGCGAGTGGTGTAGTCTCGATTGTCTTGTTCTCTCTGGCCGGAGAAAATATCAGGTGTGTTTAATGGCCGGAGAAAATATTAGGTGTGGTTAAGATGACAGGTACGATGATATATTAAACCATACACTGATCGTAGTAAATTTGGGCCCACCTGTTAGTTGAATCAACAAACCCCACTTTCTGAGAAAATATTGGGTAGGTTTTACAATCAACGTAGGCGAAATGTATTACCATACAAAAATCGACATGTGGTAAATTTGAGCCCACTTGTCAGCGCCCACTTCTTCGTTAATGCTCCGTCTCTCTCCCCTTTACTGTCTCTCCTCCCCTTTGTTTCTGCCCACACCTCTCTTTCCCTCTTCTCTCTTACTTCTCTTTTACGAGAAAATTTCCCTTGTTAGTCTGACACATGCAAGGGAAAAGACAAGAAAAACAAAGAGAGAGAGAGAGAGAGAGAGAGAGAGAGAGAGAGAGAGGTGGGAAAGAAGAAAACAAAGCGACGGAGGAAGTCTTCTTCTTCGGTCATCTTCGACCAAGTATCCATCATTCCCGATGTCGCTGGTTTCCATTGTTGGGAAAATATGATTTCGAATTGGGTAAAACAATGAAGATAGATATTCAGAGTACTTAAATCGGATTTTGAGGTGTGATATCATTTTCTTTAATGATTTATTTGCCCTACAAAGTTACTAATGATTATCGGCAAAAATCCTCAAGGATACAATAAAATCTCAAATAAGAATACTATATATCAATTCTAATATTTCTCTAGGGTCTCTCTAGAAAACGATCGAAAAATTGGATTTATTTTTTTCTGAATGAAAGTTTGGAAATGATCACTCCGTTTCTTCCAAAAACGACAAGTATATAAATATAAAATATTCTTAAACACATGCAACTCTTCATGAAAAATTTCCAAAAAATATGAACAAACACGTCTTTTAGAAAATTATTCGGATAAACAAATGCACCCTTCGGAAGAAGTCAAAAACTGAACAATTGCAACATTTCGGGAAAAGTTGCAAACCGAATAAGTAATTTTTTCAAAAGTTGTCTAAAAAAGACACAAACAAAATTTGGAATAATAATAATTTTTTTAATAAATAAAATTTTGAATTTTCATTTTATATTTTATTTTCAAAAATTCTCAAAAACAAAAAACAACATTTGAATTGATTAAAAATGAATAACATAACCAAAAAATAAAATAAAATATCAAAAGAGATTAGTGCTAATTAAACCGCAGGCATGCTAAGTGCACCAAATAATTGTGCACCCGCACGCGGGGATGGTGGGGTCTAGCCCTACCCAATCATTCATTTAAGTACACAAAGGAGATCCGGCATTTTTAAATTGACCCACTTTTCCCACTTTTTCTATGTGGGACAAGGAAAATGCACTTAGCTTGTTTTGACAAACAAACCTCCAACAATCCCTCAATTTGTTTGTAAAAAAAGATTTCAAAATTAAAATTTTAAAAATTGTACAACCAAAATTTCAATAAGATTAATATACATACATAAATGTCTCTTTTGAGTTAAACCTTTACTTAGTGCAAGTATATCAAAGCTCTATCAAAGTGATAAGTAGCTCGGCTTTAAACTTGTACTTATATAAAATAGAACCGGACATACCGCACATGCACTAACCTCTTGTTTTAGTGAGAAGTAATATATTACTCCGCACTATTATGGCCTTATGCTTGATCTTGTTTCATGAGTTTTCTAGAAAGCAACTCTAACTTTCGTAAGAAGCGATACCACTTCTAAGCTCATATAGGTGAAGTATCTACCATGTGTTTCTGTTACTATCAACACACTACAAATTTGTATCATACTTCATTAAGAATTCAATTCAATTTACAAAACGTAACAGACGATACTGACTTCTTATATCAAGGCTACGTCAGTATCAAACAATCACATTCAATAACTTGTTCTTACCTATTAAACCTTATAACTAGTGATGTTTTAGAAAAAAGTCAGGTTACCATTATTGGTGATTTCAATTAAAGGATTTCAGCCCCATTTTTGTGAGGTCATTATTATCATATGTCTTGGTAAAGCCTTCATTAAATGATTGACAAGATTATTACTTGACCTCACATCGACAATTGTTATGGTACCAACTTTAATCAATTGTCTCACATATTCACGTCTTATACTAATATGTCCACATCGACATTATAGGTGCTATTATAGACTCTTGCCAAAGTGGCATGATTATCATAGTTGATAGAAATATGAGGCATAGGACTATGCCACAATTTGATATCCAACAACAAATTCCTAATCTATTCAGCCTCCTTCCTAGTTGTTGCTAAAGCAATAAATTCAGATTCCATTATTGAGTGAGTTATACATGTCTGTTTCTTGCTCGCCCAAGATACAGCACCTCCAGCTAGTGTGAAGATCCATCCAAAAGTGGAATGCTTATCTCCCACACTTGTAATCCAACTAGCATCAGTTTATCCTTTTAATATAGCCGGATAATTATTGTAGAACAATCCTAAATTTTTAGTTTTCTTGAGATAACCAAAAATTCTAGTAATAGCTCTCCAATGTTCTGTACTTGGATTACTAGTATACCTACTCAACTTGCATACATCATAAGCAATATCGAGTCTAGTACAATGCATTGCATACATTAAAGACCATATAGCACTTGCATATTCTAGTTGTGCCACGGCTCTACTAGTATTATAATTTAATTTAATATTGGAATCAAATGGAGTAGTTATTTCTTTAAAACCAAGATGTTGAAATTTATTTAATAATTTTTCAACATAACTATATTGGCTTAAAGAATAACCCACACTATGTTTCTTAAATTTAACACCTAAGATAGTATCTATTTCATCTAAATCCTTCATTTTAAACATGGAAGTTAGATACTTCTTAGTATTATTAATTTCAGTTATATTCATTCTAAATATAATCATATCATCAACATACAAGCACATTAAGACACCATAGTCTTTAGTGAATTTAGAGTATATACACCTATTAGCACTACTATTGATGAAACCATTTGACAATATGACTGAATTAAACTTTTCATACCACTGCTTAGGAGCTTACTTGAGTCCATAAAGAGACTTAATCAATTTACTTACCTTTTTGTTCATTTCTAGGAAGAACAAAACCTTCCGTTGTTCTATGTAAATCTCCTCATTTAAGTCTCCATTTAAGAAAGCAGTCTTAACATCCATTTGATGAACATAAAGATCATAAATGAAAGCTAGAGCAAAAAGAACTCGAATAGAAGTTATAAATGCAATAGGAGCATATGTATCAAAATAATCTATTTGTTCCTTTTGTCTATATCTCTTTACTACAAGCCTAGCTTTAAAAGATTGAATAGAACCATTATAATGATATTTTCTTCTAAAAACCCATTTGCACCCAATAGGTTTTGGTCATTTCGGTAAATCTACTAATACCCAAGTATTATTGGACATAATTGAGTCAATTTCATCATTCACAGCTTCTTTTCAAAAAGAAGCATCTCTAGAAGATAGCATCATCAAAGTTTCTAAGATCATATTCTAAATTTAATACTAAATGGTATTTATTTATCATGTTATTATCTATATCTCCTTTCACAAGAAAAACATAAGTAATAAAATTATGACCTAAATCTTTTATTTTCCTCGCTCTAGTACTTCTCTTTGGTTTAATCATGTCTTTATAATCATTTGTTTATTTCTCTTGAGAATCACTTTGAGTTTCCATAGATCTTGAATTATTTTCAATAAATTTAGAACTTGTAAAACATTTATTCTCAAGGAATTCAACGTCTCTCGATTCTACAATGTCATTGGCGTCTAAATCAAGAAGCCTATAAACTTTACCATTTTCAGCATACCCAACGAAAACACTTTTGATAACTCTAGGACCGAGCTTTGTTCTCTTAGGATTTGGAGCTCGGTAGTATGCCAAACACCCCCATACTTTAAGATATGACAAATTTGACTTTCTACCTTTTCATATTTCACAAGGGGTTATGTTATTTTTCTTGGAAGGTATTCTGTTATGAATATAGCATGCAATAAGTAATGCTTCTCTCTAAAGATGAATTGGTAGCTTTGAATTTGAAAGCATATAATTAACAATTCCTCCAAGAGATCGATTTTTCCTTTCAGCTAAACCATTTTGTTGTGGAGTATATGGTGTCGAAACTTGATGAATAATACCATGTTCTTCACAAAATGAAGAGAATTCATTTAAGAAATATTCTCCACCTCTATATGATCGTAGAACTTTAATTTTCTTTTCTAATTGATTCTCTACTTCAGTCTTATATTCCTTAAACATGGTAAATGCTTCATCCTTCGATCTCATGAGATAAACATATAAAAACCTACTGCAATCATCCACAAAGGTAATAAAATACCTTTTACCTCTATGTGTTAGCATACCATTGAATTCACATATATCACTATGAATCAAATCCAATAAATTCGAATTTCTTTTAACACTTGGAAATGACTTCCTAGTAAGTTTTGACTTAGCATATATTTCACATTTATCAAATTTGTCATTAAAATTTATCAAGTCCGATTTTCTCATATTCTTCAAATAACAAATATTTATATGTGCCAACCTACTATGCCATAAAATTGAAGACTTGACAATATAAGTAGAACTGAAAATATTATTATTGATACTCTATTGATACATGCCATCATTGGCATAACCCTTCCCAACAAACAACCCATTTTTCGACATGATAACTTTGTCGGATTCAAACAAAACCTGAAACTGCCTTTTACAAAATAAATCAATCAAAACTAGGTTCTTCCTAATTTCGGGTATAAATAACATATTAAGAAGAGTTATATTCTTTCCATAAGTGAAGTCTATCTCCACTGTGCCTTTTCCAACAACCTTTGCAAGAGCATTATTCACCATCAAGACCTCTTGAACATTTGAGTCAACAATCTCTTCAAATTGCTTGAACATGTATTTATGCTAATCTATTTCTAAAGAAAATGAAGAGGAAACACTCAATTGAATTGAAAATTGTGAGACATAAAGTAAACAATCAAGAAAAATGGTACATAATTGAAAAGGATAAAAGAAAAAGAGAACCCGCAACTCGTCGGGTTTTTATACGGACGATAAGAACCCGGGATATATGTCGGGATGAATGGCACATAATCATGATCAGAATAGACATCAACCTTCACCGTCTTCATGTCATCTCCATCTTTAGAGTCCTAATCTATATCTAGTTTGAGAAATATATAACTAGGTACATACAATGAAAATAAATAGGCATACATGTCAAAATAATCAAAAGCACAATATTGTACTAAAATCAATTTTTTGAAGAAATTCAATGCAAAAAGAATATTTAGGCCTTGAGGTTGGCCTTTGTAATTCATGCGCAGATCCCTCTAAAATATCTACCCAATTCATTTTATGACTTATAGCCATTATTAACCAATTGTATTCTCGCGTGGCCAATAACACTTATAAGTCTCATAACGAAGAGCGATATATGTGATCTCAAGGTTTTCCCTTGATATCATGCATCGACCATATCATACATCTAGAAGTCGCATGCATTGTAGGAATTAAACATGCATGTAGGTCTTTTAGACATTGTTTCTCAACCAATCAAGCAAGAAAATGAATTGTTGGTGGGTCATCTATTACTAAGGGCATGCACCAATCACAAACACATGCACTTCTAAATGAGTGACGTAATCGTATGCAAAGGGGTGCATATGATGTTTTAAAGACATCATTGAAATCATCCACGAAATTTTTTTGAGACAAAGTAATGTCTCGGCTATAAAAAGGCATTCAATTGCCAAGTCTAGCCCAAGGCTTGCATAAATGTACTCACAAACATCGCAAGCATTTTGAATGCAATTCAAGCCGTGACTTTCACAATGTTAAATCAATATTTAAGAAAATTTTGAAATATTTCGGATTAAGAAATATCTAGGCTAGGAAAAGCATTCAATTGCCAATGGTAGCTAGGGGCTCGCATAAATGTACTCACAAGCGTCGCATGTATTTTAAATATGATCCAAACCATCACTCTTCCTTAAACCAAATAGATCCTTGGAAAGGAATTTCTTAGTAAATGGTTTTACAAAACATCACATATACCAAAGTACTTTTAAATTTAATTTGGAAAGAAGACTTGTTGAAAATCACTAAGCATTGAATGTCGAGGTGTTTAAAAGAAAATTTCATGAAGATGGAATGACCTAAGTTCATGCACAAACTAACCTAGGAATTTTATCTAAATGATCATAGTCTAGCTCATGTTAGGAAATTTTAGAACAAGCATGTAAAGACAGCAAAATTGGGCAATGCTTAATGACAATTTGGCAATGAAAAGTTTCCCTAATTGTGCGACAAAATAACAAACAACTTTCATGAAGAAAGTTTTCCTAAATGAATTACACATGATTTTACAAAAATCAGATAACAAGTAACATCATGTCAGAAAATTGTCAAAACAACAGGATATTTAGTCATTTTTATAAATATTTTTCCTATCAAAACAGGTCTAAAAATCACCATATTTTCACACAATATAGCCAACATGTTAATAAACAAGTTTCATTCAGAGGTCAAGTGCAAAATCTTTATAGAAAAAATAGAACAAAAATATCAAAAGTCTGTTCAAATAGGGGTTAGAATATGGGTTTAAATTTAATCCCATGTTCAAATTCTGATCTAGTTTTGAAAAAAAATATAAAGTGGTCCAAATGATGAGCAATATGCATGAAATTAGTGGCATTGGAAACCTCTAAGTGTGTCTTACAACTTTCATAAAAGGGCTTGAGTCCAAACTAGGTCAATTTGATGCTCTAAGATTGAGATCTCTAAGAGTGTGCACATCAATAGCTAAAAATCATAACACTAACAAGCATTAATAACTCTGAAAATCATTCAAGTAATGCACAAATGATACGAAAAAAATCGCATGCGACTTAGAATTGGATGCAACAAACAATTTAGGTGATCATCTAATCCTAAGTCAGCATGAGAAAATGTCATATAATTCAATAACAATACAAAATGACTCTAGATTCATGAGGGAATGCTTGAGCGTTTCTAGGTAAATATATGCTTTTGTGGCACAAATTTAACATGCAAAATGACACTCAAATGTAATGACGTGAACATGCAGTCAAACATTATAACATGTAATTTAAGTGTCAATAAGGCATTGTTGTAAGATTTGGTCTCTAAAAGACCTAAATAAGCATGGCAAAGTGCATATATGGTAAGGTTCTGTTCTAATCTCAACATCATAGAGCGAGCATGATTTTGATCATCTAAAGACTTGCAAAAATCTAACGAAAAATCTCATATACAACAATGTGATGAGGAATTTTTTTGTTAAGAGTCCAAGTCCTAAATGAAATCACATGAGTCATGGAAAAAATGATAAAACATACATGGATATCTAAGTTACATGTTACTACAACACTTTTTCACATTAACTCATGCAATTGACATACTACATAACATCAACACTTTGTAAATCATGCATCAATTGAACATATACAGTATTTATTTCATCTTTCACGAAGGATTTAAGATCAAACAAACTCATTTATGGACTCAATTTCATCAAATCACAATTCAGAATAGTGTAGGGCTGATTGTGCTATGTTCAAATCAAGGTGATTGTGACCTAGTTAAACACATCCAAGAAATTTTTTAAAAGATTATAAGACATTCTCGACATAAGTACGAGCAACTTTCATGAAGGAAATTTCCTCCAGAATCAATATAAAGATCAATACAAAAATGACAATCATAAATCAACATAGGGCGGATCGACCTAGGCTCAGATTTGAATGGTTTTGACCCAGTTAATCATGTATAAATATTCTGAAAAAAATATAAAAAAATTTCACGACAATAAAAAACAACTTTGAAGAAGGAAAGTTCCTCTAGAAGTCAACACAAAAAATTACAAAAATATAGAAAAGACAAGAGGTGGAATAGGAATAGAATTGAAAACTAACCTAAACTACTATGGAATTGCTCATCTTTGGAGGTATTTTTCGAAGGCCAAACGACATCTGATTAGAGCATGTAACCTATCAAATTCGAAGCTTATGATGTGTATTATCAAAATCTAGAAAGACTCAAACTCAAATAAGTTCATTTTAGACCTCATTTTGGCCAAAACAGTAAGTTAGTTCAAGGCAAGTTTAAGGCCAAATCAAGTCAAACATTCAAGTTCATCATTCAAGAACAATCAATTACAACAAATCATCATCCAAATCCTTTAATCCAACATCTAACATAGTATATTATCCTAAAATTAAACCTTAGTCTCGGCTAGTTAATCCAGCCTTGCTTCACAAGGTTCGAGACTGAGATTGTTACATTTTACGTGTTTTTGGTTGCAATCAATCGAAGTCTTCACTAAAAGTTCGATCAAACCTCTACAAATCAGATTTGAACAACAAAGATCAACTTCGAACTGGTCGGACCGCCGGCTTGATCACAAACAAAACCGATCCAAACTTGGACTAGTTCCTCAAGCACCAAGGAGAAACAAGGTTTTGAGGTTGCTTTGACGTCCGGCTTCCTTGATCTCGACTACACCTTGTTCGAGGATGAGCTTAAGACTAGATCGGCTCAAATCCGGTGGCTATGAAGTCATCGTTGGCTACCGGATCCTAAAAAAAAACACAATCGGTCCAAGAATGGATTGGTTCAACTATGGCTCAAGATTTCCTCAATCTGAACAACTCCAATTAGTGTAAAAACGATTCATAGTCACTTGAGGAAGGTTCGACAAGGAGAAATGATCGCCGATGAAGATGGATTGTTACGGTAGGGGTTAATTGATGGCGATCTGGTCACTGGAAGAGGAAATCAACCGAACCAAAAGTGGATGAGAGGAATGAGTCTTTTGGCACCAAAATAGAGAGAGGAGAGCGAAAGAGATCTAGAGAGAGAAGATGAATTTCATGCAAATGAACCCCCTCCAAAATGAAGGAAAATTGGACTTATATACTGTCCCAAGTTATGTAATTTCACCTGTCGGTTCAATTCGATGGTCGAAATTTCGATCCAATGGTTAAAATTTGATTTTGAAGAATGGATTATGATCTTGAGGTGTCGAGTAATCTATCCAATGGGTTTGATTTGCCAAAAACCCTAGCCAAAATTGAGAATTGCGTCAAAATATTTAATTAGGGTTAATTTGCAATTTGATGAGATTCAAGAGTTAATATGTAAAATTTCAAGAAATTGAAGGTGCAGAAGTGCAATTGACATCTAAAGGATCTCGGAATCAATTGCCGAAGATCAAGAACTGGTTGCCGAAGATCAGGAACCGGCCGACAAGGGGCTAAACGAGCCATCCTCGTTAGCAGCTGGTTAGAATAGTCAGATCGGTTCGGTTGGTTCGGTTTGGTCATTTTAGACTAGTTTTTGACTGGTTTGGTTCAGTTTTGGCCATTTTGCTCATTTATGACCCTTGTGAGTTCATAATTTATGCAATTTGGTCCCTAAGGACCAACATTGAAAAGGAAATTTATCCTATTTAAGAAGAAATTGGCCGATTAAGATTCAATTAAGTTAATCAAACCTTATGAATGTGATCTAGGAGTCTTTTATTGACCTAATTGAATAATTATCGTGAAAAAAAATGAGTCAAAATTATGGGTGTTTTGAATTGGGCTTAAAGGGCTAAAATGGTCAAATTTGCAATTTTGTGGGCAAAATTGAAAATTAAATAAAATTGAATTCAATTAATGTCACAATTGCCCTATCTAATGAACTACCCATGTGTTAGATCAGTTATTGTGTCCGAATTGGCCTTGAATTGAAGCGCTTGAGCTTATGTTAAAAATATATCTAGGCTCAATATCCAAATTAAACCTAGACTTATGAAGTTAAACCATAACCATGAATAGGTTAATTCGAATTTTGACAATTAAAGTTTAATTGCTTGACTTTCTTATGGTCAGGAGGATGAAATCCTTCAAATTAATAAGTTCTTGTGTGAATTTCTCAAAATCGATTTCGAATTTGGACTCATCTTAATAAAATGAGTAAGAAACAATCGTCCCTTCACAAAAGGATCGATTTTGGTGCCCTAATTAGGGCTCAAAACGGCAATTCACATTTTGACCTAGCAATTCGCAAAATTAAATGCACAAGTGAATTTGAAATAGTCCCTAAATTGAATGTTGAAGATGGAACTATGCCTATTTATGACTAAAATAAAAGCAATTTTATTTTTTGGTCAATTTAAAACCTAAAATAGAAAAATTCATAAAACAAGGTTCTTAATTGAATTTTGTGAAATTTTCAACATAAGAATCAAATTGACATTAAAAGAAATGTTTTTGTGTATTTTTTATTTTTTCAAATGTTTTTGGTGAATTCAATTTTTCCAAGAATAGCCAATCCCAGGGAACCAAGCCCTCTTGAATCGCAAAAAAAGGCCATATACCAAAGACGAGATTGTACAACTTCAACGCACAGCGCTACCCATTAAAGGTATGGACTCACTCAATCCATTGAGAAAGCCCGCTAAAATCAGACTTTGAGAACAAATGCATGGGAGGAAAATCCTTGATCAGGCCCAAATTAGAGGAAGACAAAGAGTTCATGTGACATCCAGATTTTTCGACCCTATCTTCTACTGAATAAATCGGGCATTTCATTGACGCATCTATAGGGTTATTCTCAGAGCTGATCACTCTCGAGATAACTAGACTATCTGGGGAAACCATTAAAGAATTTTAAGGCAATAGACTGGAGAACTCAATCAGGAATCGGCTTCTCGACCGTGCTCATCTTTAGAGGCCATTACGGCACAGTTAAAAATCGATGTAAGACCAGAAATAGGTCTGGTCGACTGAGATGTGTGGCCGATCGTGGGTGACTCCACTAAATTGGAAAATTCTCATCGACCAACACTAATCTGGTTTTATTGTCGTTTTGGTACCCTGTGTCCGTATTTGAGTCCTCGAGATTTTTACGACAATCAAGAGTCGTCATTGAGTTGAGTGGGTTCATAGTGGCTCGAAGAAAATCGACCACTGGTCATTTGCCTTAAAAAGTTTTGAAAACTACCCGATAGCCTAGGTCACGCTAAAAACGCGCCAAGTTGAAATTAACTAAGAATTCAAGTCCGATTTCAGAAATTAAAAGTCTCTGTCATGTCACAATAAATTTTAGGTGCATCAACTCAGTCTCAGAAGATTTTTCGGAGGTCCTGAGATTTTTACGGAAAATGGGTTCGGACGTCGCGGAATTTGGATGGGAATTCAGATTGGTTAAATTGATGAGAAATTGGATTTTCAGACTGAGCCTATGAGTGTCAGAGATTTATAGAAAATTTCTTGGGATTTTTCTACATCTAGATTGGACCTCAATTTGGGAATTTATTTGAGAAATTGAAGTTCAAATGGTGAAATTCGTATGATTGGATGAGGCAGCAATTTTGGACTATGAATTTGTTTATTTGTGAGTTGATAAGCTTGAAATTGATTGGGGGGACAAAGAGGAGTGTATTGTGGACTTGTGGGGCCAAAATATTAAATGTATTGATTGGCTAAGATTTCTGATTTTTGTTCCTTCTTAGCTGGCTCCCCTCATCCGCACATTGAAATCTTCCCGGGCAAGCTTGATTTGCCGACCTTAGCTTCAGCATCTCTCGGCCCCAAAAACCCCGCAGCTCCTCGCCAACGTTTTCATCATTTCAACGCCACGAAAACTCCTGTCCCGTGTCTCCACTTCACGGAGCTTCAGTCCCCCGCATCTGCTTGAAGACGCCGAGGCATCACCGAAGCAGGTCATCTCTTCGGTCTTCACGTCTGCAGCTCGTTGATCCACGCATCTCCTCAGTCGACCGAAGACCACCAGCTTCTTCGTGTCTCCATTGAACGAATTCCGACCGCAGCGAAGGCCTTCTTCAGCCACGCGTCCAAGCTTGCAGCTCCCACGGTCAACACTCGATTGAAGCCCTCCCCTCGTCTTGGACCACTTGCAATTTCGGTGTTCCGCCAGCTGCAACACCGAAATTCCTAGCTCGCCACCCGTCCAATGGATTGCTGCTCCGTGTCTTCTCGCCAGCTACCAACGACGCCGAAGCTGCTCCATCTTGATTTTGCTTCTCTACCGCATTGAAGACTGAAGCTGCTCCCTCTTCATCCACGTGGCCAGCTCCACCGAGAGATCTCTCCCTCCACATGTCCGAGACACCACAAAGACGCAATCTACTTTCGTTTCTTCCATCTTCACGCTCGAGCTTCCCCAGTCCAACATTCGGCCCAACTCAGCTCGTGGAGTCCAGTTGCCGTAGATTTCAGCAACATTGGCCTTGCAGTCCAGAGGCCCATTGGCAGCTTTTGTTGCCTCTTGGTTGGCCCATCAGCCCAAGGAAACTCAGCCCATCTCTCAGCAGCACTTTGGCCCATTAGTCAGGCCATTAAAGTCCAATAGTTCACAAGATTTTGGCTCATTTCAGCCCAAAGAGAGCAGCCCATTTTCAGCAATTGTAGTCTTCAAGCCCAATCGCAGCTAGGCCCAAGTCCAAGAGCAAGCCCATTCTAGTGCAAGAACAAATCTCATTTCAATTGAGATTTGTTGGGCCAAGTCCAAGGCCCGGTCCAAGTCCGCCGGTGTTGTCGAAAGTCCAATTTCGGCCACCGTCGCGCCGCCGTCGTGGTGATTCGATCCCCGCTTTTGATCAAGTGAGTTTTACTCACTAATGCTTTATTAGTTTGCTAATTATGCTTAGGGTTGGTTAGATTTAATTAAGTACGATTAGGTGGTTAGATTAGGTTAGAATAATTAATTTAGTGACTTAATGATGCATGTTAGGTGGTTAGACCTAGTTATTAGCAAGTAGAAAGGTTTGGTTATTTATTAAATGTATCTTGGGATTTTTCCCGAACCGTTTCGGGCTCCAATTAGGCATTACGAGCATAAATTGGATTTTAAATATTTATTTATTTAATTTTCGAAATTAATTATTTAATTAATTATTTTTCCGGAAATTCAACCGGGATGGCGGTGACCGGAATTTCGTGCGATTGTCGTGGTGCAGTCCGTTTATTTAATTGAGCTTCAATTTTTATGGAATTGATTTAAATTGTGAAATTTGAGGAATTGTCCCAAGTTGTTTATTATTGAGTATTTGATTGGTAATGGCGAGCATGGATATATAGCGCCAAGACGTTGATGGGCTATATAGTAGGGAGAATGGTGAGAGCTAACGAGAACATTATTGGTTGAGACCAATCGTACGATATTATTGGATATACGTGGTTCGGTGATTGGAAGTATCTTAAAAACGGCGCCTTAAAGAACGCACGTAAATGACTTATAGACAAACGTGGTTCGGTGATTAAGGAAATATCACTGGTGAAAATGACGCCTTAAAGAACTCACGATGTTGTCTATAGCCGATGTCACCTTGGCGAAAACGGCGCCCTAGAAAGGACACTTGGTTCGGTGATTGAGAATATCACTAGTGAAAACGACACCTTAAAGAACGCACAGTGTCGATGATCAGTATGTCATTGGCGAAAACGACGCCCGAGAAACACATGTGATTTGGTGAATGAGTACACCACTGGGAAATCGTGGCATGAGTGGGAATGACCTAGAGAGGATCGATCGATATGTAATCGACTTAGTCGATTGGCGATCAAGTTTTGATCAGATGTCATGAATTGTTTGAATATCTGTGTTTAACCTTGAATTGCAGGTTGGAACTGAGGCCAAGGTAAGTCTTCTGACTTGTGTTGTGCTTAGGCAACCGTATGGCGTATTAGTTTACTAATCGAGTCTTAGGGGGTATGACTCGCTGAGACGTAGTCTCATTGGTTATTGAATAACCATTTCAGGACCCTAAGGAAAAGCTGAGGAGGAAGAACTTGAAGGGGAGAAAGTATTTTGAAGTAGAAGATGATCCAAAGAGGGATCTTGAGTACAATCCAGATGTGGATTGAGATCCCGTCCCTTTTGTGAACCCTGTCTTAGTGTAGATAGGTGTGAGACTTTTATGCTGTAAATAGTATTGTAAATATACTATAAGTTGTGCCGTTAATAAAAGTGTGGTTGTGAATTTCAATATGAAAAATATGGCATGCTTTTCTATCCCATTGTTTTATTGTCTGGGGATTTATAACTGCTTTTGCATGCGTAATTAAAAGAAAGGGTCGGCGATAATTAGTCATGGGATATCGCACTTTAATAATCGACCAAATTGAAGGATGGGCGTGTCACCGAGGATCGGGGCATGACAGTTAGGTTAGTTAAAGTTTGACCAAAAGTCAACTATTTAGTTTATTTTCCTAAAATATTGATTTTTTGGTCAAATCTTTGAATTTTTGAGAAATTAATTTGACAAATGTGAGATTAAGGCTATATGGCATCTTTTTGGATAAAAAACCAAATTTTGACCCAATGTTGACTTTTGGTTAAAGAGTTGACCTAAAAATCAACCCAAAAGTCGATAGTTTGACTTTCAAGTTTTTCTTGAAAATGAACTACAAATTGCTTAAAAATAATAATGCAAAAGAAAGAAATGAAAAACGACACTTTTTGGTTGAAAAATAGGACTTTGTCGCGATCAAAAACTCAAATCTCGATTTGTTTACCTTTTAATAACACATTAACTAAAAATCAGGTGTTAACAGTTACAAAACTTGGTGTGAAGTAGGGGGAGCCTTAATTATCCTTTGCGATAACCAAAGTGCAATCCAGTTGATCAAGAACATGATGTATCACGAGAGAACAAAACATATCAACATATGGTATCAATTTGTATGTGATGAGGTTGCTAAGGGTTTTGTTATGATGAAAAAAGTAACTATAGTGGATAATCCAGTAGATATGTTGGCCAAATTAGTTCCTTTGATATTGCTTGGACTTGATTGGCATTTTTGTCATTTGAGTTACTTAGGTTGAGTTGATTGGCATTTTCACATTTGAGTTGCTTAGGTGGAGTTGGTGGTAGTTCATCCCTTATTTTCTACACTAAGTACGCTCATGTAGGCTTAGGGGTGTGCATAATTGATTTTGCTGTTTTAGGGGTGGCCTTGAGTGGTCGCTTTTCATGGTGAAGGAGTGAGGTCTCATGGTGTTTGGCGTAATGCACTTTTGGAGATTTGAAGCTAAGATGGAGATTTATTGAGTTTTGACTTTCAAATTAGAATATAATAGTATTTTAGACCATGCTCCTTTATTTTAGAAATTTTTGAAGGGAGACTGTAAAAGGAATGCATGTAATAACACATCTCCAACCCTAACCTTTATATTATTTCCTATTTTGTTTTTTCTTATCTTCTTGTTAGATATTTGGATCTTGTGGCTCACCAAGTGGTTTCAAAGCTTTTTTGGATTGTACTTTCGTCCTCTTTGTTGAAGATAGTGAAACCTCTCTCTCCCCATGATTTTTCGCGTTTTATATTTTACATGTAAATCTTATGTCTTGTGTGATTTTGAATTTCTTTCATCCTTTGCTACTTATTAGATTGGTGCATCTTTGATTGGCGTTTTTCCGCAACATACGTCCCACCATCAAGATTCAAGACTAAGCAACCAAAGTATTGGATATGATTAGCTGAAATAGAGAGAGTATGGTCGGACATTTTTAACATGCTGAGATTCTCACCAACTCTCTGTTGAGAAATCAAGTGGATGTAAAAGTAAAATAATCACTTGATTTTATATAAGCAATATTACAAGACTCTTTTACACACACACCACTCTCATATACGTCTCACACACCTCACCACTACACACACTTTTTCACGCCACCTACTCCACCTACTCCACCCACTCACTCACTCAAGTACACACCCCACACTTATACGTACACACTCCACTCACGCTTCACACACTTCTCACAATTCACACATACAAGACCCCTATCACCCTACCTCTCAACTCAATCACTTCAAGAGACAACAGCTCCTATAAAAGAGACAACAGCCCCTATTTATAGGAGCCAAAGTCGGTGGAGTCCACGAACAAAATGGCCGAGAAAAATCTGGAGAGAGAGGGAGAGAAAATTCTGGAGAGAGGGAGAGAAAAGTCTAGAGCAATAGAGAGAGAGTAATCTGGAAAAATCCAGAGAGGGAGAGAGAGAGAGGCGGTGCCCTTCTCAACACTCTCCAGTCCACCAAACAAAATAGGGAAAAAGATCGCGAAACCCATAAAGCAAAAAATTGTCCAAAACAACGAGATTCAAAGTAATACCCAAATGAAGGTTATATTATTCTCTATAAATTTCAAAGAAAACAACAAGCAAGCACTACATTTAGCTGCTGACACCATAGATAATTCACAGACAAGCCTCTCTGATCTCGTCCACAAAGGCCCTGAGGTTCATGTCCGAAGAATTCACCTTCCTTCACAGCCTCCCTTGCCAAATCTCTTAATTTCTGGGCATTCCTTCTCCCCTCATCTCCCTCCTCTCTATCTCCCATCACCAACTCCAAGCACCTCCTTATGTCGCCGCCTTCCACCAGGCTGCCTTGCTTTTTGGTGTTTCCTTCACTTCAGTCCTCCATACGTCTGCGACAAGCTTCGCATTTGTCAGGCTGTCACTCCACTGCGGAAATGTCAATACTGGCAACCCAAAGACCAAGCTCTCCGACGTCGATTAAATTTCGGCACATTTTGCGTTTGTACAGTCCTGTTAAAATCAAAGCCATTGGTTCCTTTATCTATGATATTTCCTATCTAGAATTCGTACAAAACTCTAGTTTCTTTAAATTAAATAATCCTAAAAATGACACTCTGCGAAAGATATTTTGTTATGAGAAAAAATTTCAGCGAAACATTCACAATGTTTTAAATGGAAACGGAGCTGCACAATCAACAAACTTACAACATATGATCTGTTCCCATCTCGTTTCCCATGGTTTAACATATGCCGCCTGTATGTACTTCATTATATAGAACTTGCGCAATTTATCACCATTGCCTCACAAGGTCCTTCCCTCCCCAGCCCCTCAATGACAAGCACACGGGAACTCCTCGCATGCCATCGTTTACCATCATCTCTGCTTTCTCTCTATCTCTCCCTTGCTCTTGAAAAGAAATTATATAGAATATTCACATGATCAATGATCACAATAGTGTTAATCTTAACCATTCATTTTTTAATCATCAAGCAAACTCATTTTTGAAGTAACGATTCTAACATTGGCAAATGAAGAATGATATTATATATAAATATTTAAATTTATTTGTCTCAACGAGGACAATTGCACACACTTATTTTTGACCACCTTTCGATTATGAGTCACCCTTGTCAAGATTCCGACCGACTTGTTCTGCAAAAGCTTTCCTCAACGCCCAATTTGATCAAATTGGATGGTAAGATCACTGAATATCGAGATTTTTCATTGCGATTGTCCAATCCAGATGGGGTTTGAAATACACAATTTCTGCAAATCACTTGATGAGATCATGTAAATATGGTTGTGAGCTTTCCAACGCCTTGAGAATCAATTCGATTGGAGTTTCTTGAGGTAGATATTATGATTTTTCCATATCAATCATCTAAATACACAATATATCTGTGGACACATTGGGTCATATGAAAAATTTATGAAGAGTATTAGGTATCTAATAAACAATCCGCACTTTTAATATTAGAAGAGAATACTTAAGATTAAATCTCATGGCTGAACCAAGAAAAGGGTCGATCTATTTAGAAAATATTTTTAACTACATATGACCATGGTTTAGAGTAATAGAGATACACATACAAACTAAATGACCGGCATAAAATAATCAATAGTCCATCTCAAAGAGTTTCTAAAAAAACCAGTTATTAGGTATCTCAATATTGTTTTTTTTTTTAAAATATGAATCTTTAAGTGAATTCGTAATTTGTTAAGGGTACATAACTGTACATTGTCAAGATTAGTGGAGACTCATCTTTCCAAGGGTCCAGCTAGGCTAACAGTATCGTTACACTAAATTTGTAATGGTGCTTTTATAGTTACAAATTTTATAAAGAAATGATTGCGTGATAATTTTTAATATACTAAAAGAATAACAGTCTATTTTGGATGACAAAAAATCAACTCACAAATAATTATAAATTGTTATGGGACCCATTTTTTCAAAAAAAATTGTGACTCACAATAGACTTATTCTCATAGTACCCAAAAGACTATTATGCTAACATAGCCCAATTTTATATTATGTTGGTTGGGCTTATTTGGGAAACCGGCATACAAAATTTCCAAAATAAATTGAAAAAAAAAAGGCCATTAGGCAGCAAAAATCACAAAAGAACCATTTAAAAGAATAATTAAAAAATGGCCATTTTGCTTATAAGGACGATCTTGTCACCCTCGCCGGCACCCGTGGTGATTCGACTGGCTTGCGCCCTCCCAGCAAGCGTGTGAGGGAGGCATGAATGCTTTAACATATGTCATAAACCCCGACGGACGTCTTGTTAACCATCGAAGTTTGAGATGGGAGAAGATACGACGATCGAGTATTTCATATCTCGTTGCTACCAATATGGATTATTTAGCAACGGAAGCTTTATATATGACGGCCTGAAATAGGAGGAATGGAAAAGAAAAATAGAAAAAAATGACGCCTAGGAAGGACAAAAATTTGTCCTAAACAATAAGCTACGACTTCATGCCCCCATGAGGAATTACATAAAAGTCGCACAACATAAGTATTTCGCTAAAGAAGACGACAATAAAGCACCGCGTTTGTTGCTGACAGCGACACCACAGACAATTCATTCGAGCTCAGGCGCTTCTCTCACCTCGTCCACGAAGGCCCGGAGGTTCTTGTTCAAAAGACCCACCTTCCTTCACAGCCTCCCTCGCTAGATCCCTAAATTTCAGGCATTCCTTCTCATCTCCTCCCCCTCCTCTCCATCTCCCACCACCAGCTCCAAGCACCTCCTCACCTCGCCGCTCTCCACCAGGCCTAGCTTGTTGGGCGTCAACTTCACCCCAGTCCTCCACTCGTCCGTGACGAGCTTTGCATTCGTCTGCTGATCGCTCCACTGCGGGAACGCCACCACCGGCACCATGCAGGCCAAGCTCTCCAACGTGGAGTTCCACCCGCAGAGGGAGACGAAGCATCCCACCGAAGGGTGAGATAGAACCTCCACTCGCGAGCACCACGGCACTATCATCCCTAGTTTTTGTAGTTCTTCTTTGCAGCTCAATCTATCCTCGTCTCACTTCTTTTCCGCTTTCTGGGATCATCCCACAAGAACGGCTGGCCGGCCTCTATGAGCACCCGCGCCATTTCCTCCTTCTGCAGCTTCGTTAACACGGAGATGCTCTCAAACGATAGGTAGATCACCGATGTCTTTTCCCAATCACCTCGAACTTATCAATAGCCCGTGTGGCGTCCAATTCCAGCTCATCGAAGGTGTTTGCCAGAATCCTTAGTCCCAAATTTAAAATATTGCTTGACATTTTGAGGACATAATAAACATTAGTAATAAACTGAGATACATCATTCTTCAAGTGAATAAGAATTGTACCTTTGCCTTCGACATGTGATTGCCTTTAATTTTCTCATCTAACTCAGTAAACATCTCTTTTCTCCCATACATGTGATTGCTTGCACCAGTATCCAAATACCACGTATCAGTTTGGCCTCCTTCATCTTCTTTGAATGCCAATAATAGAACTTGATCAGCATCAATCACCAAGTTTGCCTTTTCATTTGCTCCATTACTCTCCTTGTTCCAGCAAGCAGAAGCATAATGGCTAAATTTATTACAATGATAACGTCGAATTTTAGATTTATCATACCATTGGCTTATCGAGTTCTTTCCTCTTCCACGAACACCTCTTTGATACTGGTATTTACCGTCACTTTGAGCAACATCTCCTCTGCTTCGTCCACGACCTCTTCCTTGAAAGTGACCTCGGCCTCGACCACAATCACGATCTTGGTTTGTTGCACGAATTTGCACATGATCTCTTCTTTGCTCCTTCTCATCTTGGATGGTTAATCGCGTTTGGAGAACTTCCTCCACTGGTTCAATTTTTCTTCTAAATCTTTCTTCATGGGCTTGTAATGAACCCATAAGCTCATCGATCATTATGTCATCCAATTTTTGGATTCTTCAATTGTAACAACAATGTGGTCGTACTTCTTGTCTAAGGACCAAAGTATTTTCTAGACAATACAAACATCTTAAGCGTCTTCTTTGTTTCTTTTCATCTAGTTGACAATCATTAAAACTCTTGTGAAATAATCGACAATCGATTTAGATTCTTTTATATGAATTACCTCGAATTTGCCTCTCAAGGTTTGAAAGCAAATCTGCTGAACTTTTTGTACTCCTTGATATGTATTGTGAAGAATCTCCCATGCCTCCTCAGCAGCAGTGGCATTCGACACATTTTTGAACATGGAATCATCTAAAGCTTGATAGATGATTGCCAGGGCATATTGATCTTTCGAACAAACCTTCTCCAAGGCATTCCTTTGGTTCTGGTTCAAGGTAGCTTCATCCTCTAGCTCATCATAGCCAGTGTTGACAAGTTCCCACACGTTGTAGGTGCGAGTAGAGCTTTCATTCTAATGGTCCAATTACCATAGTTGTCTTTGGTAAGATGAGGGTATCGAAGAGGGAGTTGATTGTTTGTTGACGCCATGATCACAAACCGTAGGCTCTGATACCACTTTGATGGAAGTAATTTGAAGATGAAATGCTTACAACTCACACAAGAAGAAGATAGATAGGCCTATAGATTTATTTCACCTTAAAAAACAATTACAAGAGTCTCCTATTTAAAATATTGTTACATGGCATTTGCTCTTCCTAGTAGGAAAAGCTAGTGTTCGGATAAGATCTAGAAACTAATAAAAAATCACCATATCTCACATTATCTCTAAAAATAATCACTATCTCTAGAAATAGGAATAGACTCATTATAGACAATGATGAACAAACTTATTAAAGATAACGCTGCAATTATAACTCTTTTTCAATGCAAGTACCGAACAGTTATCTACACTGATGAATTTGGTTTAATTTCTAACACAAAGAAGGCAAAGTTTACACGTCACTATTTTCACGTCCTTTGATTGCATACTTGTTCAGTCCAAAAGGTGCAACAGTTGATGGATGCATCGTAGAAGTCTTATGTAAAATGCTCTTGAAGCCTCCCTCCTCCTCTCAAGCGAAACTTAATTGCCAATATAACAACAATAGTGGGTCAAGCCACGAGAATTATTGAGTCTGAATGTTAGCTCGACTCGTGTGACACCATTGACAGTGAATCAAAGCACTACACAGCCGCACACTAGCATTGAAGAAAAAAATATGCGCGAGAGCAAGAGTGAGAGCGGGGAGGACTGCTCATCTCTTGGGAGTGAACGATGAGGACTTTGATAGGAAAGCACAATGCCGGTGAACTCATGTTCAAGTTCTTGGATAAGATGGTGTACCACGTGGACTCCTTCCTCAACCTCGTGCACGGCAAGGCAAACCTTGTCCTCCTGCTCGATTGCTTCCCAAGCCACAATAGCGCCATGAAATTGAGTGAACGAATGAATGTGTCTATGTGAAAGAGAGGTAGAGAGAGATGAATGAAGGAGGAGGTGAGAGACTGAGGGTTTTTGGTAAAAAAAAAAAAAAAAAAAAAAAAATACAAAAAAACAAAAAAACGAAGGCGAAGCTTCTCTCTGATTTGGTTGGGAGAAAAATCCACAGAGAACAAGCACTGATAAATGAAGAGCATCCTGGGAAGCAAAGGAATTTCATGAAGAACCCTAGAGTTCGATTTAGGATTTTTTTTTATGAGGACTTACCCTTTTTTTTTTTTTTTTTTTTTTTACCAAGTTACAATTTTTGGATGAAATTGCCCATGCTCTAATCGCCTGAATAAGTCGACCAGCAAAAATTTGGCTCGCTGGTGTTTTGGGGCCCTTATATAAAACTAAGTAGATAACTTCAAACCTTTATTTGAAACAAGATTTGTCTGGACCCTTATTTGAGTAAACATCTCCATTTTAGGCTCTTATTTGAAAATTTCCCTGAATTATATATAGTTGTTATTTCAATTAGAAGGACCTGGGTAAAAGGATGGAAATTTTTATTTTCACCTTTAATTTGCGTTTAATTGGTTACTTTTTTTTTTAGTATGCTATTTTCCATATTTAAGGGGAAAATTTGAAAGAATTGGAGCTCATATTGTATTGGGTGTGGGATAGGGCCAAGTCGGACCAGTAATGTGTCACCAAAATTGTATTGTGGGTCAATTTGGTTTGGGCACATTTTTGCCATAAGCAAACTCAATCCAACCCATCTATTTAATATGTCTTGTTTAATGATAGTCTACATGTTTGCTCATTCGGACATTTTTGCTAGATTGAATAATGTGGGATAGGATTTTAAAAATCACATCTAATGTTGCCATTCAGATATAAAGTGAATTCAAATAAATATTATCTAAATGATAATTTAATTTGAGGATTAAAATTACAAATAAACCATGGAAGTCTTGAGAACTATTCATCCTTCTACAATCCACCATTCATGTCGGACACCCCTCTTCTCGTAACTTCAATAATGCCCTCTCCTTTTGTAACCTCCCTTTTGCTGCCCTGGACAAACCTGGTGTGGATTTTGCCCCACTCTACCTTCGACTTCGTAGCCTCAAGACGCCCCTGAGGTCGAGTTCTTTGTCGGTCCTACCATTAGCGCCGTGGATACCTTCCTTTTTCTTCGGCGAATCCATCCCCTTTGACAAGTGCAAATACTGCATTGATTCCTCGCTTATGTGCTCTAACCCGTTCAGCTGCCTCAATAGCTTCGGCCGAGACGACATGCAGATTCGGTTCACGAGCAGGCGGCTCCTTCGGTTCGACTTGCTCCATGTGACGTGGTCAAGGAGCTTTGTCGCCTTAGCTGCTGCCTTCATCAGATCATCTTCTTCCAAAAGGAGGCATCGAGTTCTAATTGGGATTACCTCGCGATGATGGACTTGAGTTACATAAGGAAGAGGCAGTTTGATGATCTCTGGCGCCGCGTTTCCTGACAGCCGAGACAGCCGAGGGCGGAAAGTAGGTCGTTGCTGATGGAAGGGTGGTGGCAATTAGAGTATGTTCAGGCCATTGCGGTGTAGGTTCCACCTCGTGAACGCATTGGCAAAGGCTTTTTTGGGTTGCATTACTTTAATTTTCTAAATTTTACGCATCCTATCTAGGTCTACCCCGCTTTTTAGGTATTATTTTTTTTTATTTGGACCATGTCTAGACTAAATCTAGTCATATTTATTTCATATGTTATGTCATTCTAAATACCAAATATGATAGAAGTTATCCCATTCGAGTTTTATCCTGTTCATCAAACGCAGCCATAGTGTGTCCACCTATTTGGAGTTCATGTTATCTTAAAGAGAAGTTTGAAATATTAAGTTTGGGCCCAAAGTCTTGGAAAGCATAGAAGAAGAAGAGAAAAATTGAAAACAGAAGGAAAAGAAGCATTCCGGTTCACCATCTGTTTTTCATTTGAGCCGAACCGGGTCAAGGAACTGACACGGCCCCTCCACTCTTTCTTCCTAAACCAAATTCACGGTCACAGGCTTATCTTCAGCCGCAAGAAGCGCCATTCCCTAAACCCTGACCTCGCTCCCTCGCTCCCTGCAGTCCCCCCTTCACAGCACCCACTTCACCACCTCGCAAGAAAAACCCGAAGAACGCCCTCTACCCATCAACGAAGATGCTGCTCCAACCTTCTCTCCACAACCGCAATCCTTCCATCTCGCCCTCCCTGTCCTACTCCCGCCCTCTGCAATCGAGGGTCTCCCAAATCATCCTCCGCCAGAGCTCGAGCCCCTTCAAGCCGCCGGCGATATCGTGCTCGGTGTCGCAGGTCCACAACTACAACACCATGGACTACGAGCGGAGGCCCATGGTGAAGTGGAACGCCGTGTTCAAGAGGATATCGCTCATGGAGAACCCCGAGCTCGGGGCGGCCACCGTGCTGAACCAGTGCGAGGACGAGGGCAAGAAGCTGACCAAGTGGGAGCTCTGTCGGGTGGTCAAGGAGCTGAGGAAGTACAAGCGGTACAAGCTGGCTCTTGAGGTAAGAGGAGACCAGATGGGTCGAGTTGGTTGGTGTTTCATGGTTTGATGAGTGTTCCAATTTTATCGTTGGTTAGAATTCCGTTCTCGAGAATTGCGCTCTTATGTGTAACATATTGTGCCCTGTTAGGCATAGTGATGGGTTTACATGTTCCTTCAGGAGTTGGTGCTGCTCTTGCTGAAATTGCGATCCTGCTTTTAAACTTTGGGCCATTGTGAGGTTGTTGGTGTTTCTTTTCATGTTACTGTCAAGAATGAATATTGCTTGAGACAGTGGTGTAAATTTGAATAGATTGACTGAGATCCTCTTGACACGGCCATGGGTTTGGTGGTTCGCAATATGGGGAATTGGGACTTGGTTGGGGTTCAAGGTCATAGACTTGCAAAATGGAACTAGCCAAAGAAAGCAGGCTGACTGCTGATTTCGTTTGGGGAAAGGGTTTCCTGATTGTCGTTCTTTTTCTTGGTTAATTACTTCTTTGTTTTATGGTTTCGATTGCACAGGCCTTTTGGAGCAGTGGGCGTACTTTGGCATCCTTGAGAATATTCTGTGGCTAGTTGATTCTGTTTGTTGGCCAACTTGTGGATGGTTTAATATCTTATGCACCTTGTTGGTCGTTATATAAAGCCTTCTTCACAGTCTCCAATTGTTTCAATGATGATTGCAAATAGTTAGAGAGATGGTACAATGATAATTTGTGGTTGTTCACTAAATATTATTCTGCCCTAAAGACTGGTGAGCTACCTTTTCTGTGACAGTTTCTTCATTCATGGATGCAAAATTTATTTCTCCATTTTACATTGATTATGCAGAAGTATCACAAATTGAATCTTTTAATAGATTTTGACTTTGTCCAATGTTATTATTTTCAACTGCAAAATTTTTGCGGTTGCTGGTGTAATGTTGGCAGCTAATGGACTTTCTTTTTGGCCATTAGCAAGTAATAGACTTTTTTTGTTGTTGTTGCAAGTAATAGACTTCAAGAGCCTTTTTATTGGAAATAGTGAGGAATCAATTGGAAGTGCATAATATGGGATAATTTGTGCAGCTCTTTGTTTATTTGTAATGATGTGCAAGTCCAAGTAAGATGGATTAATTATGTTGCATCAAGGAAGTAATATATATGAATCATTTTTAAAAGTAAGGCGAGCTGAGCACCAGTTGAAATGATTCCCTCATCAGTCAGTAGAATTACTGTGGAGTCGTCCCTGTACCATACAATAGAATAAGAGCTCTTGGATCTTCCTTTGGCTTTGGCAGAAGATGTTCTCTTAGCAGAAATGGTTTATCTAGAATATGACAGTTATGTGATTTAGGATGCTGACAACTAACCTTACAGTTATGCTTAAACCGATATTTAATGTCTTTGCCTGTAGTTGTCTGCACTTCATGATCATTTCACATTAAGCATTCATTTCACAAGTATGTAAATATTGCATTACTTTGGTCAAATTTAATTGCACAGAAACCTGTAGGCTTTCCAGTTCCTTGTACAAGTTTTATTCAAGTGTGATCCTGCCTTAGGATGTTGGTTCTTCATTTTGCAATGTGGACTGTCAAGTGATATTTTTTCCTTCATTTTTTGCACTTCTGCTACCATGCTTTGGATGTACATTCCTGTTGGTTTGGCTATGTCTGAAGTATCATCGCATGTTTGTGAAATTTCATGGATTGACTTCTGAGTGCGAGTGTCGACATCTCACTATCTGTGATAATCACTCATTGGTGGAAGCTGAAGGTTTTCGAAATTAATAGTTGATAGGAAAGACAACTCTGACACTCAGTAATGTGCACCATACCCCTTGATATGGAATATATTTTGTTCATGTTGCTAGTTGCATCCCTACTGTTAATTGTTTCAGTTGGGGTTATAAGTAGTTTCTATATGAAAGTATTCTGGAATCCTGCATTTAGTTGTAAATGACTGTAGCCATCATTTGACATGTCTTTCTTTCACTGGCTTTAATATGAACCGTGAGATTCTTATATATTCTTCAGGTGTATGATTGGATGAACAATAGAGGAGAGAGGTTCAGATTATCTGCCAGTGATGCTGCCATTCAATTGGATCTGATTGCCAAAGTGCGCGGCATTTCTAGTGCTGAAGATTTCTTCTTGAAGCTACCGGATGCTTTGAAGGACAGAAGGATATACGGGTCTCTTCTCAATGCATATGTGCGTGCCAAAATGAAAGAGAAGGCAGAATCCTTGATTGAGAAAATGAGAGAGAAAGGCTATGCCATGCATGCTCTCCCATTTAATGTGATGATGACCCTCTACATGAATCTTAAGGATTATGGAAAAGTTGATGCTTTGGTGTCAGAAATGATGGAGAAGAATATACAACTTGATATGTACTCATACAACATTTGGTTATCATCTCGTGGGGCCCAGGGATCTGTGGAAGCAATGGAGCAAGTTTTCGAACAGATGAAACTCGACAGCACGATCAACCCCAACTGGACAACATTTAGCACGATGGCAACAATGTATATTAAGATGGGACAGCTGGAAAAGGCTGAGGATTGCTTGAAAAAGGTGGAGAGTCGAATCACTGGCCGAGATCGGATTCCTTATCATTATCTCATTAGTCTGTATGGTACTGTTGGTAACAAAGAGGAAACATACAGGGTATGGAACACTTACAAATCAGTTTTTCCCACTATCCCGAACCTTGGATACCATGCCTTGATATCGTCTCTTGTCCGGATTGGCGATATCGAGGGGGCAGAAAAGATGTATGAGGAATGGCTTTCGGTGAGGACATCTTTTGACCCTAGGATAGGAAACCTTCTCATGAACTTCTACGTTAAAGAAGGAAAATTGGACAAAGCTGAGGGCATTCTTGATCAAATGGTTGAATTGGGAGGAAAGCCGAATTCAACTACATGGGAGATTCTTGCAGAAGGTCATACTAAAGAAAGAAGGATTTCTGAGGCTTTTTCTTGCTTTAAGGATGCATTTTTAGCTGATGGGTGGAAAAGTTGGAGGCCTAAGCCGGTGACTCTGTCCTATTTCTTCGACCTTTGTGAGGAAGAAGGTAATTTGGAAACCAAAGAGGCTTTAGTAGGGTTGTTGAGGCAGTCAGGATTTCTTGAAGATAAAACTTATTCGTCGTCTGTTGGCTTATCTAATGGAGCTCTGAAAGATGAAGCTGGATCCCAGGATGAGGGTGATGGATCTGAGGAGCTGCTCAACCAACTGCAGAGTAGCATCTGATGTACTTGGGGTCTGCTATTTTAAAACCTGTCATCTACTTGGAGTTGATAGTGAAAATTACTATGCATAGGGCATGGAAATCCAAGTTCTGAAGCCCTCGACTCAAGCATTGTAGATATTGAGACAGAATAATCAGACATTCTGTTTGCAGTCCCAGAATGTGAAGCTTGATATGCTTCTTGCTGTGAAGATGACCTTATGTAAGCGGGAGTTACTCATGAGACTGATCCAGCTTCTTTATCTTATTTATTTCGTAACTCTCCACCATTGTTAATCGACATCTGTTAAAAGCAATTTTGACATCATGAAGCTTTTGGATTCTGATGTAATTCTGCTCTACATTACTGGGAGAAACAGAGTCATTCTTCTGTCATGTCTCGTGAAGTTATGTAGTCAGTCCCATTCCTTCCATGAGTTGCTCGCTCATGGCCTTCTTAGGCTCTAACAGTCGACTGGTTTATGCGCAAAGAAGGTAAATTTGCTGTTACTCTTTCATTTTGAGGACTACATGAGCGTACACAGACATGTATGTGGAGAAACTCGTTTTCTGCATGTTTTGTTCTTGATTCTGCTCTTGCTGAACGATTGGGCCATCAATTTGAATAACCCACTTGGCCACCTCATTGTATTGGTAGAGTTCTGACATGAAAAGTTCTTTCACTTGGCCACCCTCTCTGCACTCTGACTTCCCCTTAGAGTGAATTTGAACATGCAAAATTTGGCAGATCATCATTGTTCATAACTACCTCTTTGGGTAACCCTTGCGGGTTCTTGACCCTAGTGCCGCTTCCTGTCTTTTCGCCTGTAAAAATCGGGTGGTGTTTCCTCCGTTCCAGAACTCTGATTGATAGGTTTAAATACTAATATCCTCCATAGGCAAATTTAACTTAATGTGAAAATGGGTGATTTCGGTGTTTTTAGTTTAACTAACTTGGAAAGCTGTTCGAGGAAACTGATATGACCCTTGCACAATGGCAATCAATCCTTTCATTTTGACTACACTTAGATCCGTAAGGTCTAATCTCTCTCGACATTCAATCTCACTCCACCAAGTACTACCGACGGTTCAAAATTTGTCTCTATAGTCCACGTTTTAAAATTGTTCTCTACAGCGAATGTCCTTACTCCCGTAATTCCATTTTAGGAATCTGCACTACGTTTGTGGAGCTTCCGTGGCTCATTAAGAAAGGTGGTTCAGTCTTTGGAACTAGAGGTGGCAAAACCTAACCTGGCATGTCTGAAGACCGGCCTGATCCAATCCGGAATGAAAGAAATCTAACAAGTACTCAACTTGACCCATATAAAAAACCTAAAGAGCCCGAATCATTCAGCCATATGAATTGATCCAATCTGAAACCGAAGGAAACTGAATCCTAAATGAGCCCCTAACATACCAAAATTCTAAGTAGTCCAAATCCATTGACACCTGAATCTCGCAATTCAATTACTCTAAGGCAAGATATGGTATATGCAAAATTAGTTTAGAAGTATTTACCTACTGTTTCAAATATAAATATGTATGATAACGACTGAAACAACTGAAAGCAAAAGCAAAACCAAAGCAAAAACCAAATAGACCCGTATCGGTACAGATTTATACAGAATTTGACAGCCTGAAATTAGTAACAGCCGGAAAGCATCCAAATTTGCTTTTGAAAGATACAGAACCTGAAATGAATCAAGGTCGAGACGCCATTCCGACCTAGCTTCTCACTTCTAATTCGAAAAGGAAAAAACACCTAACTTCTAATTGCAATTTCATAAACCAAAATGTCTTTCATCTGAATATGAATTGATATTGATTTTAACCAAATCAAATTGATCCAATGCACACGTGTTGAAATTCGGAAAAGTCAACTGATCCGGCCTGCATTTGAAAATTAGACTACTCAAAATGGGAAAGCAAAATGTTCTGAACCCACCCGACGTGCGCCGAGATTTTGTAAATCAAGAGGAACCCAACCTGCTAATGTCCCGAAATCAGAAGTAACCAAACTGAAACCGACCCGATTCGCATGCTTGCCACCTCTGCTTAGAACTGCAGAACCGGGGTTATGAGTAACTCAAACATCTCATCCTTATTCAAAATAAATCAGTCTTCTTAGAACTGATGCCCAGATAACCTGGTACATGTTCTCTTGCAATCGCATTGGCGCGCACCTAGAACACAAATATTGCTGGCACTTAAACCAAGGTGATTATTAATTAACAGGAAGTTCCTTATTGACAATGGATAAACTATTCTCTGAGCTTTAATAGCATACTTGCGGTAAACATAGATGACAGACCCTTATGATGTAAACATTTAATAGCTATTCTCTAAACTATTCTCTAAGCTTTAATAGCATACTTGCGGTAAACATAGATGACAGACCCTTATGATGCCCGACACAAAAGCAGTGAGAGTAATGTAGTGGAGCTTGACCCTCTCGTCGGGCATGACGGCGAGCAATGCCAATCTGTACTCTGCTGCGATCTCCAGTTGGAAAGGGAATTGGTAGGCAAGCAAGATGATCAGAAGGACGGAGGTGGCGAGTGCGAATGTGTTGAAGACCAAGAATATGTGAAAGGGCACCAAGTCGTTGGAGTAGATAGCATTGCCTGCGTAGTGCCCCTGGTTGTCTTGCCACATCCCCACCCGGTAAATTGAGCCCAGCCCGGAAGGTGACCGTGGCGATCAGGGTGGCAACGACCAAGAGCATGTTGCAGATGTCGGTCCCGGCTGGGTCTTGTCAGACGTAGTTGAACGGGCTCCTTCTATGGTTGATGCTGTCTTCCGAGGGACTAGCCATTTGCATTGAAGTATATTGAGCTAGAGCAAGAGCCATTACAATGCCGAGTCCGTGAAAGCTTCTATTTAGGCAACAGCGTTCGGTATGAGGCAACGCCCAAGTGTAATAGAGGCGTCTCATTTTAGCAATTACAGGTTTCTTGCCACTAGTAAATTTCTTTTCTTGTGGTAGACAATTAGTAAGAGTGCAAGCTTCTATTCCGAGTAACAATTTTTGATTAAAAATTATTCTTTTTTATTTTGTTCCTAGGAACAATTTATAAGTATTTTAAGCCGTTTAGTAATTGTCTAAAATTTCAAAACCTGGAATAAAATTGCGTTTGGTACCGTGTTTAAAATTTCTACTCCAAATAATTTTCTTTTAATTTTTAAATAATTTTATTACATTTTTTTCTTTTTTGTTCTTTTCTTTCTTTTTCCTTTCTTTCTCTAATTCTTCTTCTTCAAGTCACTGGTCGCCAGCCTTCGGATCACCGGTGATCAGCCAAACGAGGGCCGGTGACCTCACTGGAGCGTCACCGGCTCTCGGCGAGGCTAGCCCTCGTCAATCGAGCCTCGTCGGCAGTTGGGCGAGGCTCGACTGAGCCATGGTTGGGCAAGCCGTGTCACCCAGATCGAGCTCCTACATCAAGGAGGGCTCTTAGTGGTGGAATACCAAATTGAAGGTCTTATGGGATGAACTTGATGATTATGATGATGATTATGATGATGTCCTTGAAAGTACATGTGCTATAGCCATAGGATACTCAAAGAAGAAGGAGGTGGAGAAGATCTACCAATTTCTCATGGGCCTTAGTACTAAGACCTATGGGAATGTTCGTTCTCAAATTCTCAAGCTCGAGCCACTGACGTCCCTTGATAAGGTTTATTCTATGATCACACAGAAGGAACACCAACAATCAATTGTATGGAGGAGAGAAGAAAAGATTGAGGGTGTTGCTTTCTCAATTGGAAGAGTAGGCCCAAGGAAAACACCATTCGGGAAATCTAAATGTGACTAAGAGTGCTAGTATGAACAAAATAAAGGAGTTAGGGAAGAGAATAAGAACACAAGATTTATAGTGGTTCGGCTTAATCCAAGCCTACGTCCACTCTCCCACGATAACAGCCTTCTTGGCTGGATTCCACTATGCAATCAACAAGAGATTACAACTTCGAGTGCAAACACTTAGTAGTAAATCACACTATCTCACTAAGTCACTCTTTTGGTATTTCTCTCACGATTACAAACGTTTAAGCTCTCAAGAGACAAGTATATGATTGAAAGTCGCTCAGACTTTGGAATTATAAATTTTACCCTCCGTCTCTTACTTGCTCATCGGTCCATGATCTCCTTAAATACTCCTCCACTTCCAAACTACCCGTTGGACAGTATCCCGGAGAATCGTCTTCCAATATACCCATTGGACAGCTCTGTATCTAGAAGATTTGATAGCCGTTGAGTGACAAAGGTAGAATCCCAAATTGATTCCGATCGCCCATACAAATGAAATCTTGGATTCCATAAGTAAAGCTTCTTCGTAAGAAAGTTCTTGTTTTCAAGATCCAATCGTCAATCAATTAGATTGAATCAATCAAATCAATCTTGATGTGGAATCCAAACCAGATCACTAGCTGTTGTATGATTGGGCTTGAGTTACGATTCATCAAATCTGGATGTAAAGTCTGAGTCTGTAGACTTTACAATATGAGTCTGTAGACTTTACAATCTGGGTCTGAACATATCTGCTTCTGAACAGATTTAGCTTTAAGGTCTGTACCCAGTTCAGCTTCAGCATAGAGTCTGTCTTCTGGTTCAGCTTCAGCATAGAATCTGTCTTCTGGTTCATCATTCACGTTCAGTCTAGAATTAGTCAGAGTTGACAGACTTCTGATGTAGAACAGACTTTGATACTAAAGTCTGGCAGTCTTCAGACTTTGAGTCTTGAGTCTGGCAGTCTTCAGACTTTGACACAGAAGTCTGGAAATCTTCAGAATATACTTCGGACATGTGTTATGTTAAGTCTTCTGGCCGTCTTCAGACTTTGACAATATCCTTTACATGTTCTATTATCTGCATGGTCTATTACTTAACCATTAAACATGTTAGTAGCCTTTGATTTATTTTGTTATCTTCAAAACATCATAAGGGATTTCCCTAACAATCTCCCCATTTTTGATGATGACAAAACAATCTCTAAATATGCAGATTTGTAAACATACTTTTAAATCAAAGGATATCAGAAGATAGCAAATAGATTGAGCATAAGAATATATAGAAAAATAATCGCAGCTCAATATTATGCCATAGATAATATCAACCAATCAATACATATGCATATTCATATCTTCTCCCCATTTTTGTCATAATCAAAAAGCGATAATAATGAAAAAGTATAACGTAGAGAATTATAACAAATATCTCGCATGAATCACAATTTCCAAAAATCAGCTTTTATAAAGTAAGTCGAATATTAAAGATATGCAATATAGCTCACTTCGATCATATATATATATATATATATATATATATCAGCAAATATCAATAAAAATCACAGATGCATCATGAAATTCAAGTACACTTTTTGTCATAATAAATGATAATATCAGTAAGAGATTTGTTAATGACAAAATGTGATAAAAGATGCACTAACCGGATTTTTTTTTGAACAAATTCTGACACATTTACCTTTCATTCCATCCATAATAAGATCACGATCAATCCAAAAAGATTTTTCCAAAATTGATCAAAGCTCCCCATCAATTTGTTGCCTTTTTGAGATGATCACGATTCTTTTCCTTTTCTTTTGGATTTGCTTTCTCCCCCTGTGATCATGACAATATTTGCAAATAGAAACAATTGTTGCAATTGTTGCGGGAGATATTTTCTGATTGCACCAAAATTTGCGTAGATTCGCAATCATCCTTCCCTTAAAGAATTTCCTGCAATCAACTCATTTCCCTTTTTGGTATCCATCAATTTGGATCCTTCATTGACATTAGAGTAAAATAGAAGATCTCCATAATCAAATATTCTTTCTTAATTCATCGTAACAAAGTATTCAAAGAAAAAATATTATGCACAATGATATTTTGAAAAATAAATTCTCACTTAGTCATAGTACAATAAAATCAGAGAGAATAAAATCTTTGAATATCTAAGAATATCTTGCATCATCACGTAAAACAGATTTTCATTTTGCAAAATATGATTATATCTGAGAGTATAAAATTAGACAAAATAATCTGAATTATCTCAAATAATCATACGTACTAAATCAAATCTTAACTCACAAATCACAAAAACAAATCATACGATTCTTTCTTCCATAAAGAAAAATATGATCATTATAAAATCTCAATCAACCAAGGATATATCGAATATCAAGCATAATGAGAATTATTGCCCAAATCAAATTGAGAATAAAAAATTCCTTACCAAATCCTCTTTCTTCTTTCTTCTTTATATCATGCAAAAATAACTTATCTTTTCTTTGGTACCCATTTTTTCTTGGGTCCATGAGAGTTAGCAGAATATGCTGCTTTTATCCAATTTTTCTTAATAGGTCTCCAGACTTGAGAAAGATCTTGTTGCCTAAGTCGAGAATTCTCATTTTTAAGTTCGAAAATCCTTTTAAGAGAAGATTTGAGATTTGAACAAAGCTCATTTATATACTTTGAAACTTTGAGAGGAATTTTTGAATTGCTTACCTCGATTTCCTCATCGGATTCTGAGTCTGTGTATGAATCAGACTTTGATTCTGAGTCTGTGTCTGAATCAGACTCAGATTCTGAATGTGCCATAGATTTCCTTGCTCATCATCTTCTTTTATTGTTCTTTTCTGGCCATTCTGCTTATATTTTCTTCCATCGAATTTCCTTCCTTTTCTACTCAGCTTTTTGAATTTCTTGACCATAAAGGCAAGTTCTTCATCGTCCATGTCATTTTCTGAGTCTGTTTCATCAAAAACAGCATTAGATATTAAAGCAATGGACTTCTTACCTTTGGGATCTTCATCGTTGATTTGTTCCACTTCATAGGATTGAAGAGTGCCGATCAATTCATCAATGGTGAGTGGCATAATCCTTTAAGTCTCCCGGATTGAGGTCTTGACATGGTTCCAATCTTTTGAGAGACCTCGCAAGAGTTTGTTGACCTTCATTGGAGAAGAAATTGGCTGACCTTGATATGCTAAACCATCTACAATTTCTGTAAAACGGTTGAACATATCTCCAATCGACTCTCCTTGCTTCATCTTGAAGGATTCATATTTGCCGAGAAGAAAGTTTACTTTTGTCTATGTTACACGATCGGTCCCTTCATATGTAACATGAAGTCTATCCCAAACTTCTTTTGTGTTTCACATGAAGAGATTCTGTTATATTCAGCAAGGGATAAAGCGCAATATAAAGAATAAATGGCTTTTGCATCAAGTGCTTCTCTTTTGGACATCTCCATCCGAGACATAGGAGCGGGGGGTTTGATTTCTTTGTCTTTGCCATTCTTATTTAATATAGACACAGCAATGGGGTTGATTCCTCTTTCCACAACATCCCATTGTAAGAGATCTCTGGATCTTAGGAATGCTTTCATTTTGTTCTTCCATACGTCGTATTCATTTCCATCAAAATATGGTGGCCTTGTGTTGCTTTGCCCTTCCATAAGTCCTGGTGCCAACATACTAGCCAAAAAGAATCTTTAGCTCAAAAGTAAAAACACTTTTATAAACCGAGCACTTGGCTCTGATACTAATTGAGAGTGCTAGTATGAACAAAATAAAGGAGTTAGGGAAGAGAATAAGAACACAAATTTATAGTGGTTCGGCTTAATCCAAGCCTACGTTCACTCTCCCATGATAACAGCCTTCTTAGCTGGATTCCACTATGCAATCAACAAGAGATTACAACTTCGAGTGCAAACACTTAGTAGTAGATCACACTATCTCACTAAGTCACTCTTTTGGTATTTCTCTCACGATTACAAACGTTTAAGCTCTCAAGAGACAAGTATATGATCGAAAGTCACTCAGACTTTGGAATTATAAATTCTACGCTTCGTCTCTTGCTTGCTCATCGGTCCATGATCTCCTTAAATACTCCTCCACTTCCAAACTACCCATTGGACAAGTATCCGGAGAATCGTCTTCCAATATACCCATTGGACAGCTACGTATCTAGAAGATTTGGTAGCCGTTGAGTGACAAAGGTAGAATCTCAAATTGATTCCGATCGCCCATACAAACGAAATCTTGGTTTCCATAAGTAAAGCTTCTTCGTATAGAAAGTTCTTGTCTTCAAGATCCAATCGTCAATTAATTAGATTGAATAAATCAAATCAATCTTGATGTGGAATCCAAACCAGATCACTAGCCGTTGTATGATTGGGCTTGAGTTACGATTCATCGAATCGAATGTAAAGTCGAGTACGTAGACTTTACAATATGAGTCTGTAGACTTTACAACTGGGTCGAACATATCTCGTTTCGAACAGATTTAGCTTTAAGGTCTGCGTACCCGGTTCAAAGATAGAGTCTCGTTTTCCGGTTCGCTTCGGCATAGAATCTGTCTTTTGGTTCATCATTCACGTTCGGTCTAGAATTAGTCGAGTTGATAGACTTCGATGTAGAACAGACTTTGACACTAAAGTCGGTAGTCTTCAAACTTTGAGTCTTGAGTCTCGCGCAATCTTCAGACTTTGTTTTCAGACTTTGACACGAGCTTCACAAGTCGGAAATCTTCAAAATATACTTCGGACATGTGTTACGTTCAGTCTTCTGGCCGTCTTCAGACTTTGACAATATCATTTACATGTTCTATTATTTGCATGGTCTATTACTTAACCATTAAACATGTTAGTAGCCTTTGATTTATTTTGTCATCTTCAAAACATCATAAGGGATTTCCCTAACAGTGACCACCATGGGAAGATTAGGCATGAGAAGGGTCATTGCTAGGAGTTAATTGGATATCCTTCAAACTAGGAGCCTAGGTGAGGTGCAAAGGCATGTAAAGGGAACCCTTCCATAGCGATTGTGCATTCCGAGTAGGCTAGCAGTGGTGGTTCCGATCCTATTGCAAATATTAATCGAGGAGGTCTGAAGGGGATTGAGACAACAACAACAATTAATATCAACATTTGGTCAATTTGCTCATAGTGATGAAACTACCCATTTCGAATGATCAATTCATAGGTAAGGGTCAATTGGCCCAATGATATCTCCACAAATTGGATTATCGATAGTGGCAACTCTGAACACATGATAGGGCAGCTTTCTCTTCTAAATCAACAAAGGAACATCACAGGTGAATTCCCTATATGAACTCTAGATGGAAAAGTGACTCATGCCATCAAAAGAAGTGATGTTCATTTAAGCCCTAATTTATTTTGCATGATGTGCTATATGTTCCAAACTTTTAAGTGCAATCTTATTTCTGTTGAAAAATTGAGTTTAGATTTGCAATGCTCGGTAACATTCTTCTCTTCTTGATGTATCATACAGTACCTACCCTCGAAGAGATTGATTGGAATGGGTAATCTTCAAGAAGGGATTTATTATCTTGGATGCATGGGCACATATTCAGCTTTTTCAGCAGTCAAGGGACAAAATATTTACATTTGGCTTCAATGATTGGGGCACCTATCATGGCGAGCTTTGAATTTGATCACCGATATTCAAATAAATAAAGAAGATGCTGATTTGTGTGATGTTTGTTGTCGTGCAAAACAAGGTCATTCCTCATTTACTTTAAGTAGTAATAGAGCCGGTGAATGCTTTGATCTATTGCATTGTGATGTTTGGGGGCCATATTAAACAGGCTCTCTCTGCGGTGCACATTATTTTTTTTTTACCATTGTTGATGATTATAGTAGAGCAGTTTGGGTTTATCTGATGAAGGAAAAATTAGAGGCATACAAAATCTTTGTTAATTTTTATCATATGGTAAAAATCCAATTTGGTCAAGTAGTTAAAATAGTGCGGGGTGATAATAACCATGAATTTCTATCTAATTCCATGAAGGATTTTTTCTCCAGACATGGAGTCATACATCAAACGTCATGCACCTACACGCCCCAGTAGAATGGACGAGTTGAAAGAAAACACCGACACATCCTCAACATAGCACGGACACTTTGCTTTCAAGCAAATTTACCAATTTGTTTTTGGGGTGAATACATATTAACAATTGCTTATTTAATTAATTATACTTACTATAACTCCATTATTGTTTGGAAAAAAAAGGCCTTTCGAGCTTTTGTTTGAGAAATCCTTGGATTATAGTAATACGTGAGTTTTTGGTTTACTATGTTATTCCCACAAAATGTGGAGGGGCAAAGATAAATTTGAAGAAAGGGCAAGAAAATGTGTATTTTTGGGATATCTATATAATACAAAGGGTTGGGAGATTTTTGATATGGAAACAAAAGAATTATTGGTATCTCGCGATGTTGTTTTGCTCAGCAACCTGCACATGAGAATCAAGACTTTCTTCCTCTTTTGACACTAGCTCATGAGCTGGTTCCTATTGATGAGGGGTGGAATTGACCTCTAGGGGAGAAATAAAGGGTATTGAGCCAAGGTAAAGAAAAAGGGCAGGCAGTGATGCAAGATTGTGATAGTATAACTCAAGTTGAAGAGCAACCCAACAACCAAATTCTAATCCCAAATCGCCTTACACAGTAAAAGAGATAGTACCCATCTGGAAGATTATGTGTGCCATGCAGTCCAAATGAAAACCCTACGACTTCATCGATATCTTTAGGTAGTGTATATCCAATCGAGAAATTTATTTCTTATGGAAAATTTACTAAGCCTCACATCGCCTTTTTAGTTGCCATGGATTCTAATATTGAGCCTAGGAATTACATTGAGGCTATTAAAAATCCCTCATGGAGAGAAATGATGGTGGCAAAAATTAAAGCCCTTGAAGATAATAAGACTTGGACTCTAGCAACTTTGTTGAGGGGTAAGAAACCCATAGGATACAAGTGGGTTTACAAAATCAAGCATCGAGTTGATGGTAGTATTGAGCGATATAAAGCTCTTCTTGTTGCCAAGGGATTCACCCGGATAGAGGGCATAGACTTGCTTGAAACTTTTGCATCATGGCTAAACTAGTCATTGTACGATGTCTTCTTGCAGTTGCGTTGTCTTGTAATCAGAAGTTGCATCAAATGGATGTCAACAATGAATTTCTACATGGCAACTTGGATGAAGAAGTTCATATGAAACTTCCACCAGGTTTCGCGCCAATAACTTCAATCGGGTATGTCGAAATTGGTTTTCAGAATTCTCTAATACATTGAGGGAGTATGGTTTTGATCAATCGTTAGCAAATTACTCATTATTCACATATTCTCATGGTGTTACTTTTCTAGCCATATTAGTATATCTCGATGATCTCATCATGGTAGACCATAATTCAAAATAGTGTGCCCGTTCAAAGGATACTTGGATGAGCATTTTCCTATTAAGGATCTTGGCCAATTAATATATTTTTTAGGAATTGAAGTAACGAGGGCGAATTCGTGGTTATTTATGTGCCAGAGAAAGTAAATACTTTACATCTTATCTAAATATGGTATGCTAGCAGCTAAATCAGCACCTTCTCTGATGGAGCAACAACATTTGTTAGCTATAGCAATTGGACTTGCCATGACAGACCCAAGTCATTATCATTGATGAGTGGGATGACTACTTTATCTCACTATCATTGGGCCTAAATTATTTTATTTTGTCCACATATTTTCCCAGTTCATGCAAGAACCGAAGGAGTAGCATTGGAAAGTAGCTATACGAGTTCTTCGATATCTCAAGAAAAACCCAAGACAAGGGATTCTATTATCAATCCCTACTTCTCTCAACTTGACCACCTTTTGTGAATCCAATTGGGCATGTTGCCTGATCACTCAACGATAAGTTACTAGTTACTTTGTCATTCTCAATGGTTGTCTTGTGTCTTGGAGAACCAAGAAACGGACTATAATTTCTCGGTCCTGTACTAGAGCTGAATATCATGCTATGGCAACTGCCATTAGTGAATTGATTTTGTTTCACACTTTACTTGCCTCCCTCAGGGTAATGCATGACAAACCGATGAGTCTTTCTTGCAACAACCAAGCTACCTTACACATCACGGCAAACTTGGCATTTCACGAACAAACAAAGCAAATCGAGATTGACTGCCACTTTGTTCACAAACATGTACATTCAGGCACCATTAGAACTAAGCATATGGCCACTAAATTTCAACTAGCAAACATCTTTACCAAGGCATTGGGTTGAGATCAATTTGGATTTTTCAATAGCAAGTTGGGCATTTGTGACCTCCATGCGCCAGCTTGAGGGGGAGTATTATGGAAGATTTGCTAAAGATTTACATTTTAATTTTTCTAATATTTAGTATATCTCTTATAATTAGCTAGAGATATTGGGTAGATCTTTTCTTTCTATTTTCTATTAAGCAATATGTTGTATAAATATTTATACTATGCGTTAAGCAATACAAGTGAATTATGATTCATTTCAAGTCCCCAACTTTGTGGACTAAGGCCTGTGAGTGGCCACCTTGTGTCATCATGAAAACTAATTGCTCACTTGTGTTCTTTTCTTGGGGGATTCTAGAGTTGGGGACTTTTCTAGTGCGAATTTGGGTAGGTCATATATTTGGATCATATGAAGTCTACGTTAAAGTAATGTGAAATGAAATCAACAATAGACATGCACAAGGCACGGTACACCTTGTTCTTCCACCGGCAACAATATATCAGCCCATCACTTCCAAAAACAACATCGGCCTCATAACAACATTGCACCAGCCGAACAGGTTTGGCATTTTCATGATTGATTGAAACCAAGACAAGAAGAAAATAACAAAAACATTGTTGCCATTGACAATGAATTGATTATTTGAAACCAGAGTAGTACGAGCAGGTGAGACTTTGATTGGTCTCGAACACTGAATGAAATTCTATTCGCATCCAAAAAGCTAAGATTTGAATAGAAATAAGTGGTCAGTTGAGCATACCCGTCCGTAGAGTCAGAGCAAAAAGTCTCAAGTTGAAGCAAATTCAACTTTTCTCTTAAGTTCATTTTGATGGCGTCCAGGAAGTCAAAATCAACACTTCTAGGGTTTATCACCCCTCTTTTCAACAGCCTGAAATACACTTTTTCCTGATCCTTGGATTTAAACAAATCCATCCGATTTCCTTTCACCTTTGCTGCCACACCCATTTTAGGTTGAAATTCAAGGAACATTCTGTCATCATTGTTCCCTTCAATTAGATTTTGTCCTGGCAAACGAGGGTCACGGGAATGTTCGCAAGAGCCTCCTCTCGCCCTTCCTTTAGGAGCAACTCCCAATTCTTCCATTTTCCGCAGAAAAAGATACTCATTCCCATAATTTTTGTCCTTAAGGAAGTCATCTATATATTTTAATGAAGAACCGGAGCTTTTCAACGCACGATAAAGCTTATAGATAAAGGAGGGTCTTTGGATTCTTACTGGGTCGGCTTCCTCGATTATCTCTTCTTCCAAATATTGACTTGCACCTTGTGGGGCAGGAGGTGATGAATGACGTGGAGGAGAGCGAATCGGACTTTGTCGCTGACTTGATAAGTCTTCTTCCTCAGTAAGATCGAAGTGAGTCGGTCCCTTCTCCATTCTTTGTGGTCCCCTGCTTGCGATTCTTGATGATTTCCTCGAAGACGACATCTTTCTTTGTCTATTGGAAGATTCCTTCACTTGCTTTTCCCAAGAAAAATGACCACTTTCTCGACGACGAACAAGAAGTAGAAAAACAAGATCGGGAGGAGAGTGCCTTTTAGGGTTTTGAAGATTGGGCGAAGAGAAACCGTATATATATAACTCAGTTTTTGAAAAGGGAAGTTCAATCGGTACAAGGAAAGTGCACGAACACTTCTTTTCAAAATCAATAACTCCTAAAATTAATCCCTTTTAAAAAGACAAGATTTCAAATTTCACACGGATTATAATCGAACGAAAGATCGTACCTTTTCAAATTTAGATAAAATAACTAAACAAGAATTCGTACCTTTTAGATAAAATAGCAACTTACAGTCTTTAGCCATGAATGTTTGAGTCTCATGATTTAAAGTCTGAGAGATCAGAGTCTTAGAGTTGGTGAGTCTCTAGACTTTAACTTCTTCAAGCTTCAAAATGTTGAGTCTTGAACGGATAAAGTCGAATTGATTTTTCTCCAAAGGCTTTGTGAATATATCCGCTAGTTGACTCTTTGAATCAACAAATTGAATTGAGATTTCTCCATTTTGAATATGATCTCTAATGAAGTGATGTCGAATCTCAATATGCTTTGCTCTTGAATGAAGGATTGGATTTTTGGTGAGATTGATCGTTGGTGTTGTCACATCTGATTTCGTGCATGAGTCTTCAATGCCAAAGTCTTGTAGCTGTTGTTTTATCCATAGAATTTGCGAACAGCAGCTTCCAAGAGCTACATACTCGCTTACGTCGTTGAGAGAGCTACGGTGCTTTGCTTCCTTGAAAACCAAGACACCGTCCCTGTTTCCAAGCAGTTGACAAGTTCCGAAGTGCTCTTTCTATCGACTCGCAACCGGCCAGATCCGCATCTCGAGTATCCTAGAAGATTAAAGTCTCCCTCTTTGGATACCAAAGACCGATGCTTGAAGATGATGCAACGTATTTGATAATACGTTTCACGGCAATGAGATGTGATTCTCTAGGATCTGATTGAAACCTAGCACAGATGCAAACACTCAACAAAATATCAGGTCTAGAAGCAGTAAGATAAAGAAGTGAACCGATCATGCTTCTATACAGCTTTTGATCAACTTTCTTCCCTTCTTCATCTTTGTCTATCCTCAAGGAACTTGACATTGGTATGTCGGTCTTCTTGCAATTTTCCAATCCAAATCTTTTGACAAGATCATTAGCATATTTTTCTTGGAAGATAAAAGTTCCTTCCTTCAATTGCTTTATTTGAAGGCCAAGAAAGAATGTTAATTCTCCCATCATACTCATTTCAAACTCATCCTTTAACAAAGCCGTTCTGTAATAAGAACTTGCTTAGTCTGTCGTACCAAGCTCGAGGTGCTTGCTTTAGACCATACAGAGCCTTTTTCAGTCTGAAGACTGAGTCTGGCTTCTTTGGGTCTTTAAATCCAGGCGGTTGTTCCACATAAACTTCCTCTTGGATAAACCCATTTAGGAAAGCACTTTTGACGTCCATTTGGAATAACCTTTTGGTTTAGACGTCAAATCCCAGACATCGTTAATGTTGAACTGTCTGAGCTCTTCTTGCATAGCTTCGATCCAGCTTTCATCAGATAAAGCTTCTTCTATGCTTTTGGGTTCAATTTCAGAGATGAGAGCAACAGCACTAGACTCTTCACGTCTTTTGGATCTGGTGCGAATTCCTTCATTAATTTCGCCGATAATGAGATCTTTAGGATGACTGGACTTGTGTTTCCAGTTGCTGGTTGATTTTTCTGGTTGATGATCTCTTTCTTTATTTGAATCTTCATGAACATCTTGACGCCGGTCTTCCAGAGTCTGAGATACTTTTTGAGTTGTAAGCTTTGGAAGGTCGGAGCAGTTCGAGACTCTTCATTTTGAGTCGGCTGGATTCATCTTGCGTTGAGTCTTGGAATTTGACATTCATTGACTCCTCCACAGACCGGCTCTTCTTATTGAAAACTCGTAGGCTTTGCTTGATGTAGAATATCCAAGGAAGATGCCTTCATCTGATCTTTCTTCAAACTTACCAACTCGATCTTTTGCATTTTTCAATATAAAGCATTTGCAACCAAACACATGAAAGTATGAAACAATAGGCTTTTTACCTTTGAATAATTCATAGGGGGTTTTCTCAAGAATAGGTCTTAGGAAGACTCTATTGATGATATAGCATGCTTTGTTGAAACTTGACTTCAGCCCAAAATCGTGAAGAAATTTTGCTTTCAATTAAAAGTGTTCGCCATTTCTTGAAGAGATCTATTCTTTCTTTCCACAACTCCATTTTGCTGAGGAGTGTATGGAGAAGAGAATACATGATTAAAACCAGATTCATCACACAATTTTGTGAAATCTTGATTTTCAAATTCACCTCCATGATCTCGTTCTTATACTTGAGATAACACATCCTTTTTCGTTTTGAACCTTTTTAGCAAATTTTTCAAAATACGAAAAGGTTTCGATTTACTTGCAAGAAAATATACCCAAGTAAAGCGAGAGAAATCATCCACAATTACTAGGCAATATTTCTTACCTCCAATACTCGAGTTCGGTTGGTCCGAAGAGATCCATATGCAGCGAAGCGTAGTACATGATTAGTAGAGACATGATTTATTGGCTTAAATGAATTTCTTACTGTTTTCCCAAAATACGGGGTGTGCATGGATCAGTCTTTTGATATGGTAATTTGGGTAGACCTCGAACAAGCTGTTTTGATGAGATTTTGGCTAATTGCTTCATATTGACATGGCCAAGCTTTCGTGCCATAAGCTTGCTTCATCTTGGATTGAAATTAGACATTGTGATTCATTCAACTTCATGTCTAAGAGATAGATGTTTCCATGTCTTCGACCCATGAAAGACTCGAGAGAGTCTTTACTAATTCCATAGCAAATTCCTTCTTGAAAGGAGATCTTGAAACCAGTATCACACAGTTGGCTAATGCTGAGAAGGTTATAGTTGAGTCCTTCTACTAGAGGAAACATTGCTTATTGTGAGATTTCCAATTTTCACAGTTCCAAATCCCACGATGCTTCCTTTGCCGTTTCCTCCAAATGAAACATTTCCACCGTTTACTTGAACAAGCTTTACGAAGCACTTTGAGTCTCCCGTCATGTGTCTTGAACATCCATTTTGTCAAGATACCATTTTATATTTTTCTTGACGGAGACCTGCATTTAAAAGAGAATCTCAAGTTTTCTTTGGTACCCAAATTTTCTTGGGTCCTTTGGTGTTAGTAGGATAAGCATTATTAGGCCATACTTTCTTAACGAGGTTTCCAAACCATAGGACATTCTTTTTCAAAGTGATCCTTCTTGTTACACTTTGAACACCTTAGAGCATTTCGACCAACGAGACTTTACAAAAACTTTCTTGAAATGATTTTTGTAAGCCTCTCTCGACGGTCTTTTCTTAATTCTTTCTTTAACTTTAGGAAAATCAATCAATGGAATTGTTTCGCTGTCATGCCTAAACCAGACTTATTGAAGTAAGGTCTTTGAACCGAAAGAACTTTTTCAAGCTTTTCGGATCCTATCGAAAACTTCTTTGAAATATTTGATAAGTCCGTTTTTAAGAAAACATTTTCTTTCAAAAGATCATCTTCTTTTTCTTTAAGAACAGAAACATTTTGGTCTAGACTTTTAACTCTTTCTTCTAAAATGACTTCCTTTTGTTTTAAAGCTGAGTTTTCCTTTTTAAGTTCAGAAATCCTTTTGAGAGAAGTCTTAAGAATAAAACACAGTTCATCAATATATTTAGAGACTTTGACAGGAATTTTAAAATCACTTACCTCAAATTCACATGTCGGAGAAATCGAGTCGATTGAAATCGAGTCAGTCTGAATGTGCCATCAAACATATGTTGGCATATTCATTATCACTCTCTTCACATTCTCGTATCACTGGTTTCGGCTTTGAGAGCCTTTCGAAACTTCTCAGCTTTTCCTCTTTTCTTTTCGAAGAGGACAGTTGGGTCCGATGTGTCCCTTCTTCTTACATTTGAAGCAAACTACATCTTTGTTTGGTTCCTCATCATCAACGAGACTTGGTATGCTGTCTCGAAAACTTTGTTTCTTTGGGTTGAACCTTCGCCTTTTCTATTCAGTTTTTCTGAATCTTCTTATCATGAGGGCGAGCTCCTCATCATCCATATCATCTTGAGAATCTGCATCATCGAGTCATCATTTGATTTTAGTGCAATAGATTTCTTACCTCTTGGATCTTCGTCCTCATTAATTCGTTCCACTTCATAAGACCGAAGAGTTCCAATCAGCTCGTCGACGAGATAGAGGCATAATTCTTTGTGTCTCTCTTATTGAAGTCTTTATATGATTCCAATCCTTGGAGAGTCCACGCGAAGCTTGTTCACCTTCATGGGATCAGAAATTTTTGTCCTTGGTTCTCAAGACCATTGACAATATCGTAAAACGACTAAACATGTCGTTATAGATTCTCCTGGTTTCATTTTGAAGGCTTCATATTGACCGAGGAGAATGTTGATTCTAGTCTCCTTCACTCGATCTGTTCCTTCATAGGTGATATGTAATCTATCCCATACTTCTTTTGCTGTAACACAAGAAGATATTCTGTTATATTCAGTTGGAGACAAGGCACAATATAAAGAGTAAATTGCTTTTGCATCGAGTGCTTGTCTCTTGTTTATTTCTTCCGAGGCATTCCGCGGCTTCAACAGGTTCTTTCCCTCTTTCAGAGACTGATGCAGCAACAGGAGTGATTCCTCTTTCCACAACATCCCATTCCAGAGGATCCTTGGATCGTAGGAAAGCTTTCATCTTGTTCTTCCAGATGTTGTAATCCTTTCCGTCAAAGTAGGGTGGTCTGGTATTGCTTTGCCCTTCCATCAGCCCCGGTGCTAGCATACTAGCCATGGATCTTTTTACAAGTAAAACACTTCAAACAAAGTAAGAACACAGCTCGATACCAATTGATATTGCTAGTATGAGTACCTAGAGGGGGTGAATAGGTATACAAAGATTTTTCTCGATAATTTCTGTATACTTGCGCAATACTTAGACAATTGAAAGATTTGTGAAGAGTAATAATCAACGTAAGGCGAGTAAGGAAAGAGAGAATTAAACATGCGGTTTATAGTGGTTCGGCTTGATCCAAGCCTACGTCCACTCTTCTGCACTGACAGCCAATTCGGCTGGATTTCACTATGAACAAAGAGATGTTACAGTGATGATCTTCCTTGACTTCTCGGTGTAGATGATCTACCACACTCGCTCAAGGTATCACTAAGTATAGACACTCTCTGTGTATACAATTTCGCTCAGACTGTATCGACTAACAATCAAGGATCTTCAGACTCTGGAATTTTTCTATCAATCACACACTTAAAACAACTAGAACGTCTTCCTTTTATACTCCTTTATTCCATCATAGCCGTTGGCACTTACCAAAGGAATTCCTCCAATCTACCCGTTGGACGGAATCAATCAAGAAGATCATCCGAGCTATTTAAGGAATCTGATGATAGCCCATCAATCTGTTCGCCCATACAATCGGGATCTTGGTTTCCAAGAATATAACATTCCAAGAATATTTCGTCGACCATCAGATCTTCAATCGATCTTAGATAAGAATTAAAGAATCCGAAATGATTATCCAACCAAAGAATCTTTTCCAGAGGATAGGATCGAATCCTCAACCATATACTTCGGCTTTGGATTTCCTTCGTCACTGGATTAGAAAGACTGTCAGTGAGAATAGACTTAAGTCTTGAGTCTTGAGTCTTAAGTCTTGAGTCTTGAGTCTTGAGTCTCGAGAATACAAAGTCTTCAGACTTTAAACTGTCGGTCTCCGAACATCCAGACTTAGACTGAAAGAAACGTTTTGTCAGCTTCAAAATATTCTGGAAAGATTTCTCCAACAGTTCGGTCCGAGTATTGGTACCTACGTCCACGGGGAGAGCCAGCAGCAAATAATCCACTAAAATCGGAGAATCAGAGTTTACAATCGCTCAATCACTCAAGTGTTTTCCCGCACCTAGATTTAACCACAAACCCTAAGTGTATAAATAACAACTCGCTTGAGTATAAACTCACGGCACAAATTACCGTGCGACGAAACGCTCTACGTACGACTTCGCGAGTCTCTTCAACGCTTCACGCGACTTGCGGCTTCAAAGGTCACGTACGCGTGGCTACGTAGGGTTTCCTTCGCATAGGCTTTGATAGCTTCTCTTTCACCTGCAAAAAATTATGTTTGTATATGTTTACGTGTGTGCCCAAGGTCAAAACTTTGACCTTGGGCCCCACCTTTCCTCTTTTGATTCGGCGAAGCAGAAGACTTTATCCATAAAGGATTTCGGCTAAGAGCTTCATGCGTGGACTTGTTCATCACGCCAAAAGAGAGAGACCTCTTTGTACAGGGACTTCATCTCCACGCCTTTTGATTCCGTAAGCTTCCGCAAGAAGAAATTGTCCTTCAATTTATTTTATTTTATATTTCCTCTTTTCCAGCGAAAAACTCGAGACATAATTTTAATAATTCTCCACATTGGCTCGATGTTTAAAGCCAAGTCATAGTGCTCATCACCCATGCTGCTCTCCCAACGCCCCGACGGGCGCTTACTCTCCACAAATGCCAATAGAGCTCAAACAGAGCTTGAGCTTCGCCAAAGGAACAGACTTAGTCATCATGTCTGTCAGGTTATCTGCTGTAGCAATTTTTTTAACAATAACAATACCCTTAGCTAAGACATCTCGGATGAAGTGGTACCTGATATTGATATGCTTCGTTCGCTCGTGATAAACTGGATTATACGCTAAATATATCGCACCTTGGTTATCACAGTGTATATCCACACTTTTCTGTTCTAACCCAAAGTCCGAGAGCAAACTTTGTAACCATATCGCCTCATTCGCTATAAAGGTTAGTGCCATGTACAAGGTAATGTGATATTGTAAGGACGTTTTCCAACTAACTACACCACCCACTAGCGTAAACACGTACCCTGCTAAAAATCTGCGATCATTCAAGTCACCGGCGTGATCCGAATCCACAAAACCAGTGGTCTCACTGCCATTGCTGTTCCTCCGGTATACTATACCCACGTTTGTTGTCCCCTTCAAATATCTGAGGATCCTCTTCACAGCTTCCCAATGAGCTTTACCAGGACGCTTCATATAGCGACTAACCACGCTCACAGCTTGTGAAATATCATGCCCAGTGCACACCATAGCATACATAATACTACTCACGGCACTAGAATAAGGAACACGGGACATATGCTCCTCATCCTGCTCAGTCTGCGGTGATAATTTATCTGAAAGTTTAAAGTGCTTCGCTAAAGGTGTACTTATAGATTTCGCCGACTGCATGTTAAAACGTGTCAGGATCTTCTCAATGTATTTCTTTTGAGATAGATGTAAAACTCCTGCAGTCCTGTCACGCAAAATCTCCATACCCAAAATTTTCTTTGCAGCACCTAAATCTTTCATCTTAAATTCAGCATTTAACTGCCTCTTCAGCACATCAATATCAGACATATCCTTAGCTGCTATCAGCATATCATCAACATATAAGAGTAGATAAATCAAAGAACCATTCTCCAATCTCCTAAAGTAAACACAGCTATCCATCTGACTTTTTGAATAGTCTTGACTAGCCATGAAAGCATCAAAATGTTTATACCACTGTCTAGGAGACTGTTTTAGCCCATACAAAGATTTCTTTAACAAGCAAACATGATCTTCCTTACCCGGAATAGCAAATCCCTCTGGTTGCCTCATGTAAATCTGCTCCTCCAACTCACCATGAAGAAACGCAGTTTTCACATCTAATTGCTCTAACTCGAGATCTTGCGAAGCAACTAAGGCAAGTAAAACACGAATAGAAATATGTCTTACCACATGAAGAGAACACCTCATTGTAGTCAATGCCCTCACGCTGTGTATATCCTTTCGCCACAAGTCTCGTCTTATACCTCGCTGCTTCGACACCATGAATGCCCTATTTCCGTTTGAAGACCCATTTACTTCCGACAATCTTTTAACTCTTGGGTACTTTGACCAGCTCCCATGTCTGATTTCGATGGAGAGATTCCATCTCTTCACTCATAGCCCCTAGCCACTGCGATGACTCCGAACTAGTCATCGCCTCAGAGTAAGACGAAGGCTCATCTGTCTCCACCTCATCATCTACAGTCAATGCATAAGCAATATATGTATAACCATAACGTACTGGTGGTTTAATTTGCCTTCTCTCTCTATCTGCGGCTATAGTCTACTGCGGCTTTGCTGGTTGTTCACTATCACCAACTTCAGGAACTACGGCTTTATCTGCAGTCTCAACCTCTGTTACCTTCGAGGTCTCCGGAGTCTCCACCTAAGGCTCCACCTCACTTATGACACCATGATCTGTCTTCTCTACTGGTTGTGTCTCAGAACTCCTCTGTTGAAATATTGCAGTCTCGTCAAAGATCACATCTCTGCTGATAGAAAACCGGGTGATCTAGGATCGGTGCACCACAGCCGGTAGCCTTTCACCTCATGTGCATAACCCAGAAATATGCACTTCTTTGCCCTCGGCTCAAGCTTACCATCACTCGCATGAGCATACACAGGACATCCGAATATTCGTAATCCGGAATAATCAACAGATTTCCCCGACCATACTTCCTCAGGAGTCTTCCACTCGATAGCAGACGATGGAGATCGATTTATCAGGTAACATGACATGTTCATTGCTTCAGCCCAAAATTCCTTACCAAGTCCTGCATGTGAAAGCATGCATTGAGCTCGCTCAAGCAAGATCTGTTCTTCCGTTCTGCCACGCCATTCTGCTGTGGTGTCCCAGGTACTGTGCGGTGTCTTACAATACCTTCTTTCTCGCAGAACTCGGTAAAATCTTTACCACAGAACTCCATGCCATTATCGGTTCTCAGGCACTTGATTTGCTTATCTGACTACTTTTCAATCAATGCCTTAAATTTCTTGAACTGATCAAACACTTCAAATTTGTGCTTCAGAAAGTATACCCATACCTTCCTCGAATAATCGTTGATAAAAGTCAGCATATATCGGGCACCTCCTTTCAAAGGAACCAAAGACGGGCCCCAAACGTCTGAATGAATATATTCAACAGGTCGTTTGGTCGAATGAATAGCTGTAGTAAACTTAACTCTATGCTGCTTTCCATAGATGTAGTGCTTACATAAGTCTAGCTTCCCTGTTTTCTGACCACTCAACAACCCCCTTTCACTCAGCATCGTCATACCTGCCTCACTCATGTACCCCAAACGTATATGCCATAATTGAGTCAAGTTAGAGTCTGACTCACCTGATGAAATAGCAGCACTTCCAATCACGGTCTCTCCCAGTAGATAATAGAGAATATTCACTTTATTTCCCTTCATCACTGTCATGGCACCTCGAGAGATTTTCAGTACTCCACCTTCAGCGATGTACCTACACCCGATGTCATCGAGTGTCCCCAGAGAAATAAGGTTCTTCTTGAGCTCTGGTACATGCCTCACATCTGTCAATGTGCGAACCACCCCATCGTGCATCCGGATCTGGATTGTCCCTATCTTCACAGCCTTACAGACTACATTATTCCCTAAAAGAACCCTACCACCATCTGCAACTTGGTACGTAGTAAACCAGTTCTTATGAGGCATCATGTGATAAGAACACCCTAAATCCAGCACCCATTCGTCTCCTGACGAAGTAGCAATCACACATAAGACAGCTTCCGCATCCCTATTGCTCCTCTCAGCAACGTTTGCCACATTGCTCGTAGCATTTTGCTTATCAACTTTATTTCTCTGCTTTGGACAATCTCTCCGGATGTGCCCCTCCTCGTGACATTCAAAGCACTTCACGCGTCCTTTGGACTTTCTATTGCGTGATTTTGATATGCTTTTACCTCTGCTACTGCTAGGCTCTTGATGTTGTTCTCTACCCCGAATCGTCAGTGCTTGCGCTGCTCCTTTCGCCAGACCATCATCTCGCAACTTTCTTTGCCACTCTTTAGAGAATAAGGCGGACTTTACCTCCTCTGAGGTAATAATAGTACGCCTCTGCAACAGCGAATCAGTAAAGTGCTCCCATGACTCTGGTAAAGAAGCTAACAACATCATGCCCTGCTCTTCATTATCAGAAATCTTACCGACGTTCTTCAGATCCAACATGAGTTTATTAAATTCATCTAGGTGGGTTCTGATAGACGTACCTTCAGTATATCTAAATTGAAACATCTTCTTTAGCATATACAAGAAATTGTTCAAACCTATCTTCACATAGAGTGTTTGAAGTTTTGCCCATAATGCTGCGGCATCCTTCTCCTCAATAACCTCTAGTAAGACCTCATCTGACAAATTTAACAGGATTATGCTCTTTGCTTTTTGCATAAGCTCTACCCTCTCTGAGGCTTTCATTATAATCGGCAACTCATCTTCGCCATCTAGTGCCTTGGCCAAATCTTGTGTTGTCAATAAAGCCCGCATCTTGATGCTCCATAACACAAAATTATTTCTCCCATCAAACTTCTCAATCTCAGATTTCCTCTCAGACATAATTAAAATAACAGAATTTCTAGATAATAATCAGACAAGCAAAAGCCCCAAATCACAATCAAGAAATCCAACCCCACGCTCTGATACCAATTGTTGGGATATAACACGCGGAAACGACAGGATCTTGCAAATTACGTCAACACGAAATCACCAGAGAAATAAACGAGAAAATTAGGACACCACAACTTTACGCGGTTCGGTCCGAGTATCGGTACCTACGTTCACGGGGAGAGTCAGCAGCAAATAATCCACTAAAATCGGAGAATCAGAATTTACAATCGCTCAATCGCTCAAGTCTTTTCCCGCACCTAGATTTAACCCCAAACCCTAAGTGTATAAATAACAACTCGCTTTGGTATAAACTCACGGCACAAATTACCACGCGACGAAACGCTCTACGTACGACTTCGCGAGTCTCTTCAACGCTTCACGTGACTTGCGGCTTCAAAGGTCACGTACGCGCTGCTACGTAGGGTTTCCTTCGCATAGGCTTCGACGGCTTCTCTTTCACCTGCAAAAAATTCTGTTTATATATGTTTACGTGTGTGCCCAAGGTCAAAACTTTGACCTTGGGCCCCACCTTTCCTCTTTTGATTCGGCGAAGCAGAAGACTTTATCCATAAAGGATTTCGGCTAGGAGCTTCACACGCAGACTTGTTCCTCATGCCAAAAGAGAGAGACCTCTTCGTACAGGGACTTCATCTCCACGCCTTTTGATTCCGCAAGCTTCCGCAAGAAGAAATTTTCCTTCAATTTATTTTATTTTATATTTCCTCTTTTCCAGCGAAAAACTCGAGACATAATTTTAACAATAGGTGAGGCAGATTATGAGAAGCATCGACGAGGAGAAAGCAAGCGTGTTGAACGTTAGGAACACGTAGAAGGCTGTCAGGTCCGAGGCATATATGGCCCGCCCCGCAGCGTGGTGTGGCTGTAGGTGTTAGATATATGCCCTAAATTAATCAATTGATTAATTAAAGTGGAAATGGTCAGCAATTTTTGCTGACCACTTCACACAATTACGTGCACATGCACGAATGAATTCGTGCATAAACGGTCGGCGGTTGCTGACCGTTCCATTCATGCACGATCATGCTCGATCGTGCATGAGAATGAGGATCAGCAACGGTTGCTAATCCCACGATCAGCAACCGTTGCTGATTCGTGTATAAATATTAAAAAGAAAGGCTGCAAAAGGTTGCAACGTAGAGAGATTTTTTGTGGGCGTGCGTTTGTGTTTTTAGAGAAAAGATGTTTTGCTAAAATAGAGAGCAAAAGTGTGTGCGTGTTCTTGTGTCTTTGAGACGCAAGAAAGAAGAGCATTATCTCGTTTGGGCCGTGACTATTATACATCAAGGATACGACAGTTTGTTTCCACGTGATTGCTAGCACGATCGAAGTGGTGAATATCCAAAAATTCTCTCTTTCGTTCGATGTTTGTTGTTGGTGTGTCTGAACTAGAGGTCCGACGCTTGTGGGACTCGTACTGTAGAACATCCGAACCGACTTGTTTCAAAGCGCACTTCGAGAGGTATTTCATTTAACTCCCTTTTATGTTTAGATTTTTGATTAAAATGCACGAACAACGCCTAAGGAGAATCATGTGTAAATATATATCTTTGTTTCCGCTGCGTTTATTTCGCTAATTTTCTTATACATGATTCATGAAACCCCAACAGTGGTATCAAAGCCAACCTTAGGCGTTTCGTGCGTTTAATTGATTTATAGTTCAAATATATTTTTGCATTTTATGGCCAATTTACTTTTGTTAAGAGAATTGGTTCTCTTGCTCTTATTTGGCCTATAGAAGTTGATTAATTTATGTGATAAATTTAATCAACTAAGCAAAAATTAGAACTAAATCAATTTTGAATCAAAAATCCATAACTTGTTATATTTTGTGTTTATATTCTACAAATGATATGCAAAATTTTATGCATGCCTTCTAGAGCTTTAAATTTTGAATTTATGGCTCATAAGGAAGGGTGGTGATCATGGAAAAATCCCTAAATGTTGTGATTGTTGTATGGATGAATGTATGATGATTATAGGTATTCTTTTTGGGGATGTAATTATTAAATGGAGGCTGCGTCCTTCCTTTTATTTTACTTTAATTTTTCTTGATATGTAGTTTTAGTATAGTTTAGTATTTCAATTGTTGATGTAAATACTACAAGAGAGGAAGAGCCATTGGAGGAGCCATTAAACCGGTGAGCTCTTTGGGCCCGGTCTTTGAAGAGTTCAAAGATTGAAGAAAAAGTGAAGAGCAGGTCCATATAATTAAAACATTAAAATGGCTAAATGGTTCTCTTTGGCTCGAGACCCATTGAACCATAATTCCATGATCACCACATAGGATAGATATTATGTGATATCTATTTATTTATTGTGTTTATAATATCGTGCATGTTAAACCGGTTAATGTGCAAAGTGAGACCGTTAATAACGACCCAAATCTCCTTACAAAGAATATTAAGTTGAAACAGGTTTCAGACTCGTGGCCTTCCATCGTCGTGGTTTGATCCAATATTATAGTGGTTAACTAACTGGTTATGGATACATAGGGGTTAATTACCATTTATAATATTGGACCACTCCATTATGCATATGATGCTGTGGGGTTGGAGCCAAATGATTTCTAATAACTGTCTGGTGAGGGAATCATTTGTGTTTTCAATACTTGCATGAGACGATGGGCTAGAATTAACTATGATCGTGATGCCAATAACTGTTAGGTGAGGCTTTCATGGTTTAGAGGCCGAAGTTATGATTGGAACTCGCATATGATGCGTTGAACAAGCTGGTTCACTCACTAAGTTCATAGGACACCAATAACTGTTAGGTGAGGTGGACTTTGGACTAGTGGGACTCCAATCCCCACTAGTAATCTTTACCCAACAAAGATTACCGCTTCCCATCTTAAGGAGTATGAGATTCGAATATAAATTTAGTGGGAGGATCTATTTCATTTAAATGCCAAAATGAAATAGTTACTTTGAAAGATACAACGGCTAACAATTTATTTTCTACAACAGATATATTATTACTCTGAAAATGGTGACCACAAACCCACTCGCTTCTATACTTGACAAGAATTGTTTGACTAGACCCAATTTCACTGACTGGTGAGGAATTTGAGAATTGTTCTCAATTCAGAAAAAAATTGGGTATGTGCTTGATGAAAAGATGCCAACCTCCTTTCCTGAGGGTGGGACCCAAGAGGAGCGTGTCACTTATGATAAGTGGCGTGATGATAACTTAAAAGTTAGGTCATATATGCTTGCTTCTATGAATAATGAATTACAGAAGAAGTATGAATCCATGGAAGATGCTGGGTCGATCATTTTGCACTTAAAGGAATACTTTGATGAGAATGGTCGAACCTCTAGATATGAGATATCTAAGGCATTGTACCGTATGAGGATGGCTGAAAGATCATCTGTTAATGATCATGCTTTGAAAATGATCTGGCACATTGAAGAATTGGCTAGGCTGAATCTCGTTATGGACAATGAGTTAGCTGTGGATTTGATCCTCCAATCTTTACCCGATTCCATCTCTGGTTTTGTCCAAAACTTCCACATGCATAAGATGGATAAAACTCTTGCGGAGTTACATAGCATGCTGGTAGTTTATGAGAAGGAAATGCATAACATGAGGCAAAATGTAGTGGCTATGGCTAAGGCTTCTTCTTCAAAGGGTAATACCGTTTTAAAGAAGAATACATGGAAGAGGCCTGCTAAACCTGTTGTGCAACCAAAGTCCATGATTAATAAAGGGAAATGTCATTACTGTGGTGTCAAAGGGCACTGGAGGAGGAACTGTAAGAGGTACCTCGCGAGCTTGAAGGTCAAGCCCAAGAACCGACCTTATGAAGGTATGGTGTCTATGCTTATTGAAACTAATCTTATGGTTAGTGCTGAATCCAGCTCATGGGTTCTAGATTCTGCTGCAACTTCACATATTTGTATGTCTTTGTAGAATCTGGAAATAAGCAGGATGCTAGGGCGAAATGAGATTGTCCTGACGTTTGCCAATGGAGCAAGAGTTGCTGCATTAGCTATAGGGACTTTTCGTTTATGTTTGCCTTCTACGGACATGTATTGGTTTTAAAGAACTGTTTGCATTATAAGAATGCTGTTAGGAACATCATCTCTATACCTCGTCGGGTAAAGAGAATTATGAATTTTCTTTTGCTGATGATGTATGTTCTATTTATCATAATAGAATATGTGTTGGTTCTAGTTTATTAACCAACAATCTTTATACCATTACAATGTCCGGTAATGCGATTACCAATGTCAATAAGCAAAATAGAATTGATATAAATGCCATAACTAATAAACGCCCTAGAGACGGTCTAAATAAAAAGTATGTTTGGCATCTCCGATTAGGTCATATTGGAGAAGACAGAATTAACAAGTTGAGTAATGATGGATACATTGATCCTTCAAATTTTGAGTCATACTCAACTTGTGAGGCATGTCTTCTAGGAAAAATGACCAAAGCGCCTTTTGTGGGACAAAGTGCGCGAGCTGCTGACATATTAGGATTAATACATACAGATATATGTGGACCAATTAATGAAACTGCTAGAGGTGGTTATAATTACTTCATTACCTTCACCGATGATCAGTCACGGTATGGTTATTTATATCTCATGAAGTATAAATCTAAATCCTTTGAAAAGTTCAAGGAATTCAAGGCTGAAGTTGAGAAACAAACAGGAAAATGTATTAAGGCTCTTCGATCAGATCGAGGAGGTGAATACCTTAATACTGAATTCCTGGACTTTCTTAAAGAGAATGGCATTTTATCACAATGGACACCTCCTGGAACTCCAGAACATAATGGTGTATCTGAACGAAGAAATCGTACTTTATTAGATATGGTACGATCTATGATGAGTTACACCGATTTACCAATATCTCTTTGGGGATATGCCCTTGAGACAGCCGTATATATACTGAATAGAGTGCCGTCTAAATCTGTTCCAACTACGCCCTATGAGATATGGCATAGTAGGAAACCTAGTCTTAATCATATTAAGATTTGGGGTTGTCCAGCTTTTGTGAAAAAGCTGAAAGTGGAAAAATTGGAGGCAAGATCTGAACAAGGTCGCTTCATTGGATATCCAAAGGAAACTCTTGGATATTATTTCTATTTTCATTCAGACCAAAGAATTTTGGTATGCAAGCACGCTTCTTTCTTGGAGAATCAGTTCATCCAAGAAAGTGGTCTTCAGCGGAAAATAGTCTTACAAGAAGAAAATAATGAAGTATCAAACAACCGAGTTCAGATACCAATCTATGATTCAGTGGGAGCTTCTGATACACAACCTCTTAGGAGAAGTGCGAGAATGTCTCGCCCACCTGCTCGTTATAGACACTCGGTTGATCATATTGAACCATTATTCATTGTGAATGATAGTGATCAACCCGGTGATCCTAAAACCTATGAGGAGGCGATGTTGGACATCGATTATGGTAAATGGCTAGAAGCCATGAAATCCGAAATGGATTCAATGTATTCCAATGAGGTATGGACCTTGATTGACCTGCCTGATGGTATTGTACCAATTGGCTGTAAATGGATCTTCAAGAGGAAGATGAATGTTGAAGGTCAAATTGGAATGTACAAAGCACGGCTGGTGGCGAAAAGATATCGTCAAAAAGAAGGAATTGATTATGACGAAACTTTCTCACCTGTGGCCATGCTAAAACCATTCGGATTATGTTGGCTATAGCTGCACATGATTATGAGATATTCCAGATGGATGTCAAAACGGCTTTTCTAAATGGTTTTCTCGATGAGGACATCTATATGGAACAGCCACAGGGTTTTGAATCCAATAGTGAAAAACAGAAGGTGTGTAAGCTTAAGAGATCCATTTATGGACTCAAACAAGCCTCCAAAAGTTGGAACATCCGTTTTGATGAGGTAGTCAAATCGTTTGGCTTCATCAAAAATCCGGATGAACCTTGTGTATATAAGAAGATTAGTGGGAGTGCAATTGCATTTCTGGTTTTGTATGTTGATAATATACTTTTGATTGGAAATGAGGTACCAATGATATCATCGATAAAACTATTCTTGTCACAGAAATTCTCCATGAAAGATTTAGGAGAGGCAACCTACATTTTAGGTATCAAGATCTATAGAGATAGATCAAGACGATTGATTGGCCTCTCACAATCTACGTACATAGATAAAGTGTTAACACGGTTTAACATGCAATGTTCCAAGAGAGGATTATTGCCTTTTAGGCAAGGGATCCGTCTTTTTAAGGAGATGTGTCCCAACACTCCTGAAGAGAAGAAAGAGAGCGGATGGCAAAGATATCATATGCATCTGCTATTGGAAGCATAATGTATGCTATGCTATGTACTAGACCTAATATCGCGCATGCTGTAAGTATTACTAGCAGATATCAGTCTGATCCAGGAGAAGAGCACTGGATAGCAGTCAAGAATATTCTTAAGTACTTGCGAAGGACTAAAGATTTATTCTTGATATATGGAGAAGGAGAATTTAAAGTTGTAGCTTATACTGATTCTGATTTTCAATCGGATCCTAATGATTATAAGTCTACGTCTGGGTTTGTCTTCACATTCAATGGTGGTGCGAGTTAGTTGGAAAAGTTCCAAACAAAGCATAACTGCCAATTCCACCACCGAGGCGTAGTATGTAGCGCTTCTTCCGGCAAAGCAAAGGAAGCCGCTTGGATGAAGAAGTTTATTTCGAACTTGGAGTCGTTCCTTCAATTGAGCAACCGATCACATTGTTTTGTGACAACAATGGGGCAATAGCTCAAGCTAAGGAACCAAGGTCTCACCAGAAGTCCAAGCACATTGAGAGACGCTTCCATCTCATCAGAGAAATTGTTGGGAGAGGTGATATCGCCTTACAGAAAATTGCCTCAGCAGAAAATGTGGCAGATCCCTTCACTAAGGCCTTACCTCAGTCTTCTTTTGAAAGACATATTGACAAAATGGGTTTGAGGTACCAGACAAGTTGGCTTTAGTGTAACTGGGATATTGTTGGATGTATGCCCTAAAGCTACTATGTAATAGTTACATATTAGGGATTTCAGTTGTACTTTCATTATTATTATTTAATTAATGGCAATGACGTATTCATTCATTTGTCCAATTATTTTATATTGATGAATGATTCCATAAGATCAGTTGCAACTAGACCTATTCTTGAGACGTCAAGAATATATGTGACGAGTTCATAGTTAGACTGAATCTTTAAATTGTTCCCGGTCGATGGATTATTAAGTGGATATTAATAATCTTGTTGAGACCGGTGTGTTCTTAACTTCGCCATTAAGTATTGGATACTTAAGGGAATGATGAATCACATGTCATTGGGTATTACGATGCCTGAGTTAGAACACAGGTGTTTGTATTAGACAAATTCACTGAACGTGACACATATGGAACGATTAGCGACATGGAAGCTTTTAGCGTGGTCAATGTCTAATTGTTCATGCTTTGGTCTTGTGTAAATAATCCTTAGACCTGAGGCACGGTGTTAACTTGTGTATCGAACAACTATGGTTCACGGGTGCACATAATGCTGGGTCGTCGATCCGTCTTTATACTTGATGGTCATAGTTTGTTCATATACGAAGTTACACGTGTGCGCAATATGGAATCTGTCTCCTTGTTATATGCAAGGTATGATAATGATGTCCTATGCGATCTAATTGTGACACTGCATTGAAATCCTCGGCCGGGGTTGTAACCGAGAATAAATTGTTTATGTCTCAAATAAAAATGCATGTCAATTAGATTTGTGCATATGATCGAATTAATGACTTGACAAATATTCCATGGTCTTTGTTTGATCGGGACATAGTGAGACAGAGGGATTGAATTACACTGTAGCCAAAGCTGACAGGTTCATTATGTTCTTAAAGTATTCACACTATCTGGGTAGCCATGACATATTGCTAGATGTCAATCGTGGCTTGTATGACCTAAAAGATTAATCGGGACAATTAATTCTTTTGGAAGTACTAATGTGTTAGTACAAGTCTTACTACCAGCTTAGTGATGAACCTAGGGATGTCACACACCATAAACAACTAGGATAACGTGGAACAAGAGAGAAATATTATTGCAAATGTGTTTGCAATTACTACAATTGAATTGAGTCGATTTGAAATTAAATTAAATGAGATTTAATTTAATTTGTATCATAGTCACGAGCCTACTTGCATATGATGCACACGCATGCCCAAGTGGATATATGTTAACATACCCCAATTGTGTACTTTCATTATTATTATTTAATTAATGGCAATGAATTGACCAAATGGGTTTGAGGTACCAAACAAGTTGGCTTTAGTGCAAGTGGGAGATTGTTAGATATATGCCATAAATTAATTAATTGATTAATTAAAGTGGAAATGGTCAGCAATTTTTGCTGACCACTTCACACAATTACGTGCACATGCACGAACGAATTCGTGCATGATGGTCAGCAACCGCTGACCATCATACACGGATTTTGTTCATGCATGGATGGTCAGCAACCGCTGACCATCGTGCACGAATTCGTGCATAAACGGTCAGCAGTTGCGGACTGTTCCATTCATGCATGAGAATGAGGATCAGCAACGGTTGCTGATCCCACGATCGGCAACCGTTGCTGATTCGTGTATAAATATTAAAAAGAAAGGCTGCAAAAGGTTGCAACGTAGAGAGATTTTCTGTGGGCGTGCGTTTGTGTTTTTAGAGAAAAGATGTTTTGCTAAAATAGAGAGCAAAAGTGTGTGCGTGTTCTTGTGTCTTTGAGACGCAAGAAAGAAGAGCATTATCTCGTTCGGGCCGTGACTATTATACATCAAGGATACGACGGTTTGTTTCCACGTGATTGCTAGCACGATCGAAGTGGTGAATATCCGAAAATTCTCTCTTCCGTTCGACATTCGTTGTTGGTGTGTCTGAACTAGAGGTCCGATGCTTGTGGGACTCGTACTGTAGAACATCCGAACCGACTTGTTTCAAAGCGCGCTTCGAGAGGTATTTCGTTTAACTCCCTTTTATGTTTAGATTTTTGATTAAAATGCACGAACAACGCCTAAGGAAAATCATGTGTAAATATATATCTTTGTTTCCGCTGCGTTTATTTCGTTAATTTTCTTATACATGATTCATGAAACCCCAACAGTAGGTCATGCGGCTTCGAGTCCTCCTGCCAGACGCCACCAGGGGGATTCACGCCAGCTTGGAAAGTCACGACAGCGATCAGGGTGGCCACCACTAGGTGGTAGTTGCGCACCTTATCGGGGTCATCTTTCTGTTTGTGGTGAAACAAGGTCATGAAACACTCCCTTATGGAATAACCTTCCTCTTCCACGATTTGAGTGGAATTAGAAGGGTTACGTCTCCCGTGTGAGCGAATCGCTTTTTAAAGAGGCAAAATCGGAAGGAGCAAGACCAAGAAGTAGCCGTCGACGCTTGAGTCAATGTTTATAATTTCTCTCTCTTGGTCTAGAGACTCGGAACAATCCAAGTCGCGTCTGTCTTCCACTAAGGAAATGAGTGGCTTTTAATTTATCGAGATTGCAAAAAAGCTGAATGTTGATTGCACGAGGGTCCCTACCTTTGTGGACCAGGCATGTGAGCGGGAATCTTTTGTACTGATGAAACCTAATCGCTCTAACGTGTCTTTTTCTTGGGAGATTGTAGAGTCCGGGACTTTTATGGTTCGTATTTGAGTTCATGAATGCTTGACCATTCGAATGGTTCCATCGCATGAGATTTACATGATAGTGCCCTGAAATGAAAACAACAACAATTGATACGGATTGATACTTGGGCACAACGGATTGATACTTGGGCACAGGCAATAGTGACTCTTAATTATAGAGATAAGTATGGTTTCATGATAGAACAAAAAATTAGTCTAGGTTCCAACACTCCTTGGTCCAGTTCTCAATCCCTGGGGATCATACCAGAAACCGAGAAAAAATGAGAGCATGCATTTGATGTTATTTTCTCTTATAACAATGATATCTTGCCTAAGAGATTTCCATTTATTTCTTTTATTTTGGTTAAATATTGCCCTTATACTTTTGTAATTGATTATATGCTACGACAATGCTAACCAACGCAAAGAGATACTCAAAACAAGATCAAAGACAATTTCCAACGTAGATAGTAATTGTAGTGATCAACGTGTCCAACCCTCTTCTCAGCTTCGTTGCTCCTTATATAGAAGTGTTCAATGTAGTTGGAAACCTTTAAGAATGCATAGCAAGCCATTGAGAGTCGTTGGAGACCATAGCTAGAATTAAGACTATTCTTGCATCTGCTTCCTCTGACTGTCGTAGGTTTCCTAAAATGGGCTTTGTTGCCACTGTCTTTTCTCTAATATAGAAATTTGTCAACTATTTTTCTAATATCTTTTCCATTTTTCAGCCATAAAGTCAATCTTGTAACGACTATTTTCTGTACCATCAACAATCATCCTCTAACGTATATCTCACCACAATTAGAGCCAATGTATCACCATCGCAATCCGATACTCACCATCACTAGGTGCAGATTGTGTGTGATATGATTGATGATCTTTAGCGATGATATCAACGAAATAATGCATGATGATAGGAGCAATGATTATTCTACCTAATGCCCAAAGACTAACATGACTGTCGTCCTTCCAAGCTACCATGAGATATCACTCCCATCGGTACTTGTTCTCCTAATTGTCGAAGTACTTTCTCGTCTTTGCCGATACAAGGAAGCATTGACAACTTTTGAACTGATTTCATCATCTACACTCGTCATGGTAAACATTAGTACCAAGGACAATTTTGGAATCATCTTGGAGTCATCAAAATTCTATAGGGATGTTTTCCTAACACAACAACCCGGACATTATTAAGTGAAAAAGTGACTAATCTAATTGCCAAAGTGATTAGTCTCATAATGAGTATTCTATAGGGATGTACCATTCTCAACTATCACACTATCATGGTTATGGTAAGGAACTATGTTCATAAGATTTTCTAAATTATCTGTCTTATGAGCATTTGCACCAATATGTAGATGCCATTCTTCATCTCATAAGTTTGAAATATGAAGAGCAACCAGGCTACGGAGTGTATTATTGCTCCGTTAACTTTTGTGGAACAATAACAGTAGCTCAATGCATCGTGCCCCTACTTACAGATCTAATATATGAGAGATAGTACTCTTGAATTTGGTGTGCACCAGTGGTTTTGGTTGGTTGAATAGCATTGTAGTTTCTTGAAAAGTCCCGTTTACTAGTTTGTTTGAGAAATATGGGCCCTCTACCTCTACCTCCGGGGTTATTTTTGTTGCCCTTATTGTATCATTGCGAGATAAATGCCATTGAAGTATTTAGGAGCATGGTTGAAGTTTGCTTGTTTCATAATTCATAGTTATGAAGTGTTGCAACCACTTTAGCATGAGATAGAAGGAAGCCTAAATTTAACCGTTTTAAATGACCCCTAGCTATCATCAAGTCCTTCAAGGAATCTGAGTACTTCATCGGCATCCGACATATGATTACAAATGGAATACAATTGATCACAAATAAAATTCAACTCAAGAAGATAAACCAAATTTAATAATGATCTTTCAATGGAATACAGAAATGTATTTCTCTTCCCTTAACTCATTTACTTAAGTTTATTGCACTATTACAAGTCATTGGGCAAGTCTATTATGTTGCATAACAAATTCTATAATAAGGTATTGCATTTCTTCTTATTGGGATATATCGACGTCTTTCAATTGCATTCCATAACGCGTACTCTATGGATCAAATGAAACCTTTAGTGTTGCATTTCCAATTACTATAATTAGTTTTTTTGAACGAAGGAGGTTGAATGGTGTCCCCCGCTGAAATAAGCTCCTATAATGCTATCTAGTGGATCCTTTACTTTGAAGTATGAAACACTTTGATTTTTAAGCACTTGGCTTTGATACCAAATTAATGGATTAGGCACAAACAATCAAGAGGGGAGTAAATTGGCTGTCTAAGGACCTTTAAACTTTTTCATATAAAGTGCCAAACAAGTAATCATGTGTATGCGGAAACAACTATCTTCTATGTATAGAAGTACAAAGGAGTTAAAGAGATTGAAGATATGCAAAACAAATTTACAATGAGTTGGCTTTCCGTTTGACCTACTCCACTCTTCCAACTCTACTAGTTTCAACAAGGCTGGAATTCATTATGTAATCCTTGAGATTTTACAACTTTTGGAGAGTGTTGCTTCTACACAAAGCCTTGGTAGATGCTTCTACAAACTCAAGTAACTCTCACAACACTACAACTCACTCTCTTCCCTGGTTGCAAACGCATATACATCGACAAAGGGATACAATCAGATTTACACATCTTTTGCACAAAAGAACGGTAAGAAGATGGCAAAAAGATGAAGACTTAGAGCATAGGCTAATTTTTGTACCCCCCCCCCCCCCCCCGCCCCCCAACTCTACACCTCTCCTTGGGTTGAATTTATAGCCATCGTACCTCAAATGACCATTTGAAACTCAAATCCCATGAATGGCCGTTGCATCTGTCATTTGCTACCACAAAACCATATTTACTAGCCTACAAAGTTTGTTTGCTAAGATTTGCTTCTACATAGTTTGTCATCTCTATTACTTGCCTAAATATGGTAGACTATTATGAAATTCTCCAACCCATCTTTTTTGTGGATTTTAACACCTGAAACCAATTGTAAAACATAAATTTGAATTCAAATCAAATTGATAAAGATTTGGGTCTTCTTTCTAGGAATTTATAGGCTTGTATGCGTAACTGGATACTCCATCTATAGAGAGAACACCTTCTACAATCAGGTCCATCCAAATTTTCAATGATCGCACGTCTTCTTGTTTGTTCACCATACACAAGGTCTACCCAAGCTTATTGACGTCTTCATATCCTTTTGTTCGTTCACCTTTTATTGGTCCATCGAGTTATAATTATATCTCACGTCCAATGGCATGTTCACATTTCGCAGAGCAAAGGCTGTTTTGAACTCTTAGGCGTCCTATTACCAACACCATCCACCCATAAATATGTGTTTGTAGAGGCAATAATACTTCTCAATACTCAATTATTCATGTTAGTATACTTAAAATGTTTTCTTATCCATCATAGGTATTTTTGAAAAAAAAAAAAAAGATACTAGAAGTGTTATAACTTTTATACAACTCTCACTTTAGAGACAAAATATTTCGCTGAATAACATTAACATCACTTCCGAGAAAAAACGATCATTTAAATATTTTTGACAAAAAAATATTACATGGCTTTTTAAATTAATTGTTAAACACTACAGGGATATTATAATTAAACAACCGTGAATGATTCCTCTTGCCAATTGATGCTTATTACACTTAACACAAGGTTTCTCAAGAGCTGCCAATCCCAACATGATTTATTAATTAATTATTCATTTGATATTAATCATAGGAGTGTCCTCTAATCTATTATAGGCCGATTAGAAGTCAAGCGAGACATGGGAGCTCTCCTTATTTCTATGAATTTGTGAGTTTGGATGCTTGGTTATGTTGATTTTACTTTACACCCATTATTGGTACTTTGTCTCTTTCATAAATGTTTTTTGTACAATCTTCCCAGTTTGATTCCCTAACATGCATCTAGATGTTCATGCATAAATGCTCAAGCAATAATTACTAAATGCATCCCTAGACAAAAATTTTGTGATTTTTTTAAGAGTGAAGATGCAATCTATAATTATTACCATGCAAGATTTGATTTTATATTTCTCTTTATCATGAGGTGCGATTTATGGAAATGAAAGTGCAAGTACACCAATCAAATAATGATACAATCTAAATGTCCTAGATGTGCACGAAAATGTTTATTCATGGAAACTTTTAACTTTTTTTTGATATAGCAATTATCATGATTCAAATAATATTGCCAAAAAACTGACGCCAAGTGCTGACCTATGAGCTGACGCGACCCATTGAATTTTCCAACTGAATTTTCTGGCAAGCATTCATTCCGAGGAAATAAGGACGTACGTGACAGGACGTGAAGTGCTGGACAGAAGATCCGCCACGTGATTCACGATTACGCATGCGACAAAACAGTTTGAGGATTTTTTTTTTTTGAACAAGAGATTGAGGATTTATCTTGGAGATAATCATCTCCAGAGGGTAATAAAGCTCTTCATTTTCTAATTAAACCTTTAATTAATTTAGCAAATATTCAATCGTAAGTCTGATTTACTAGCTTTATCAGTTAAATTTCCTGAAAGATAGTGACAATGCCACATGACAGTGTATCACATATTGATGGAGCATCTGAGGAAAAGTTTTAGGATTTAATTTTGATTATGCATACATAAATATTAGGTGTGCTTCTTTTCATCGAAAATACTTGATTTGATTCTTTTTTTTTTTCTGAAATCATATTTAAAACAATCAAAAAAAATATTTAATGCAGAATTTTTTTATTAATTGCAATGCTTTATACCTAAACATTTTAGTCCATGATTAAAATATATTTTTTGTTAATTCAATTTTAATTGATGTAAGAAATTATTTTAAAGAAATATTTCTCAAATTATTTATTTTTCATGAAACAAATGCACAATAACTTTTAATTGCATTTTCAAGCTTAAATTCAAAATTTTCACTTTATTCATCAATTTTGTTCATTTGACAACTGATGGTATTTTGCATTTGCCAATTCGCTTTAAGAGCTTCTCCCTCTAAAATCTAGCTATAGAATTCCCCCAATTCAATCTCGCTTGTGAAAAAAGTTAAGAGATCAAACCTCCTACTTTGCGCTTTCTTTCAATTTCACAATCACTTTTAATTTTAAGAAGTAAATTTGGGGGGGGAACCTCTTCATTAACTTTCTTACCATCATCTTAAATTTATTAACTTTTAAATGAAAACACCAACGTTTTTATTTGTTGACTTAACAATTTTACTCTTGATTAAGTAACTCAATAGAAAAGTTGGTAAATTAAGAAGAAAATAAATAAACATTAGTAAGTAACTCAAATTAACATTGGTAATCCATAGCTAGTTAATACCTTAATTGAAGAAAAGTATGAAATTAGTTAAATTAAAGTTAATAACTTTAATAAGAGTTGGCAACCCAAAAGTCACGAGTAACTTAATCAGATAAAAGTTAGAGTCACTTTAATTAAGGTTGATAATTTCTAAAAATTTAGACAAATTAATGGTTTTGCTATTATAAAAATTTTGAAACAGTAAGAAACTAGTGAATAAAGAAAACCCTAATAAATTTTAGTATGTAACTCATGAGAGAATTGATAAGGTTATATGATAATTTAATGGAAAAAAGTTGGCAAGTCATATTAATTTAATGGAAAAAAAGTTGATAACCCTATAATAGACCCTTGATTCAGGGACAGTTGACACTAGGCATGTCTATGAGCACAATGTTTGAGGCCATTGAGCACTCTATCCACTTTGTTCACACATAGACATGTAAAGAGACAAAAAAAAAAGGATTAAAGTTTTTGGGGGTAAATTTACTCAAAGCTTGGGTTGCTTTTGTTCTTTTGGGGGTAATTGGTGTAGTTCGCATTTCCAAATTATAAAGACTATAGACACCTGATTTTTAGTCAACGCGTCATTAAAAGGTAAAAAAATCGAGATTTTAGTTTCCGATCACGATAGAGTCCCATTTTATGGCCAAAAAGTGTCATTTTTTTTTTCTTTTGCATTATTGTTTTAAGTAATTTCTAGTTTATCTTTAAGAAAACCCCAAAAAAGTCAAACGATTGACTTTCGGGTTGACTTTTCTGTTAACCCTTTGACCAAAAATTAACCCCCGATCAAAATTTAGCTTTCTACGTACTAGATACACGTACAATATAGCCATAGAAAAACGTATTTATTGCCCAAACCCCTGCCCCCCCTCCTCCCCAACCTTTCCCACTTTTAGTTCGCCATCGGCGTTATCACTGTCACACCCCTTCCCGTTCTGTCTGCACCTCAAGTGCCGTTGCCACTATTTCAAAAGCTAATTCTTATGATATTGCTCGAAGTATCTTATTTGAGCATTCCTCATTTGTATAGATCTTGACGAGTGTAGCAAGTCCACACGATGTACTTGAAGGGCATGACCATTCTAATGATGCCTTCACAAGACTCTTAATTTTAAACGTCCCATAATCTTCAAGCAAGATGTTCATCTGGATTTCTTTAACTCTATTGGTCCCTTCGTATTTAAGTTTAAGCGCATACCAAATTTCCTTTTCCAAGTGAAGAAAACTCTATTAATCTCAATAGACGATAAATCACAATACAAATTAGGGAAAAAAACCACCAAAAACCCCAAACTTTGCCTCGAGTGACAGATTTATCCCGAACTTTGTTTTGTGACGTGAAAAACCTCAAAGTTTGTTAACTGTGACATATTTACCCCATTAAGGGTATTTTCATCTTATTCTTTCTATTCTTTCTTTTTCTTTTTTCTTTTTTATTTATTTTTTATTTATTTTTCCTTATTCTCTCTTCCCTTCGCCGGCCATGGTGGAGTTGGCAGAGGGAAGTTGGCGTCCCGCAAGGGTTGCCCTTGCCAGCATCGGGCGAGGGTCGCCCTCGCCTGGGCTGGCTAGGGCCGCCCTCGTCGACATCGGGCGAGGGAAGCCCTCGACTCCCTCGCCCGACGCCGGCAAGGGGTGCCCTCGCCAAATTTGGCGAGGGGTGCTCTTGCCGGCATCGGGCGAGGGTGCCCTCGCCAGATTTGGCGAGGGAGGCCCTCGTCCGACATCGACGAGGGCTGCCCTTGTCCGACGTAGACGAGGGTTGCCAACGTCGACGAGGGCCGCCCTCACCTGCGTTGGGCAAGGGTGCCCTCGCTAGATCTGGCGAGGGAGGGCCTTGCCTGACGCCAACGAGGGCCGCCCTCACCAGCGTCGGGTGAGGGGTGCCCTCACCCCGAGATCCGGGAGGGAGGCCCTCGCCGGATGCCGGCTTCCCTCCGCCATAGCTGGCGGAGGGAAGGAAGAAGAAGAAGAAAAAAAAAAGAAGAAAAAAAAAGAAAAAAGTTTTTAAAAGTAAAAAGACCAAAACACCCTTATGATTTAGGGTAAATGTGTCACACAAATGAAAGTTCGGGATTTTTTGTGTCACAAATAAAATTTTGGGGTAACTGTGTCACAATTAGTAAACTTCGAGGTTTTTCACGTCATAAAACAAAATTTGGGGTTTTTGGTGGCTTTTTCCCTACAAATTGTGTATAACTTTTGAGATTAGAGTACGGCAGAATCTGTAATTGCATTTCCAGGGATTGCATTTCTTCTTATTGGAATATATAGACCTCTCTCAATTACCTTCCATAGCGCACGCTACATAGATTAAATGAACAATTTCGTCTTGCATTTCCAATCAGTATTTGTAAGTTCCTTTGAACATAGGAGGTTTGTGTCCATTGCTAAAATAAGCTCCTACAATGCTATCTATAGGATCTTTTACTTCTAAGTGTGGAATACTTCGATTCTTAAGCCCTTAGCTTTGATATTAGTTGATAATTTTTTTTTTGGGGGGGCGAGGGTGGTGGAGGGAGGGTAGGGAAGGGGGAATTGGTTGTCTAAAAAAACTTGTAACTTTTATAGAGTACTAGACAGACAGTCGGGTGTATGCAAAAATAATTATCTACTATCGATGGAAATATAAAAAGAGTTCACGAGATAGAAGAAATGCAAAACAAATTTATACTGGGTCGGCCTTCCCCTTGACCTCTTTTACACTACTAACTCTTAACAGTTTCAACAATGCTATAATTCACTATGTAATCCTTGAAATTTTACAGCTGGCAGGAAGTGTTTCTACCACACAAAGCTTTAGTAGATGCTTCTACATATTCAAGCAACTCTCACCACACTATAACTCACTCTCTTCTTAGATTTCTTATGCACATACTTCGATAGAGGAATACAATTTACATGTCTTTACACATAAGAATGGTAAGAAGATGGCAAAAAGATGAACACTCAAAAGCATAAGCTAGTTTTTTTTTTTTTTGTTTCCCCAACTCTATTCCTTTCCTTGGGTTGAATTTATAGCCATTATACGTCAAATAACCACTTGAAACTCAAATCCCATGAATAGTTGTTGCATTTGCCATTTGCTGTCGTAAAATGCTGTTTAGTAGCTCTGCAAACTCTATTTGCTAAGATGGTCAGTTCTGGTTCTACAGAGTTTGTCATCTTTGTTACTTGCCCAAATATGGTAAACTAATATGGTATTCTCCAACCCACCCTTTTGAGGAATTCAACACCTGAAATCAATTGTAAACTACAATATTGAATTCAAATCAAATTAATAAAGGGTTTTGGTCTTCCTTCTAGGATTTTTATAGGCTTGTATGCACAACTGATACTCCATTTGTAGAGAGAACTCCTTTTACAATAAGGTCCATCCAAATTTTTCGATGATTGCCTGCCCTCTAGTTTGTTCACCATACACAAGGTCTATCCAAGCTTATTGACATCTTCATGTCCTTTTCTTCGTTCACCTTTTATTGGTCCATCTTGTTATCAATATATCTCACATTCAGTAGCATGCTCACATTTTGTAGAGCAAAGTTGTTTTGCACTCTTAGGGCCTGTATGGGAATGTTTCTATCCCTCTGTTCTTTTGCTCTCTTGCTTCCTGGAACAAAAAAGAACAAAAATTGTATGATAACGTTAACTAATTTTCTATTCTTAGGAATAGAAAAGTAGTCAGAGAATAGACTTGGAATAAAAATAAGAAGTAAAAAAATGTAGCATCTTCCTCCCAGGAACAATTTCTAGAAATAAGTCAATTTTTTCTTTTCTTCTTCTTGCTTGTCACTCGTCCCCCCTGACAGTCACCACCCACCACTGCTGACCCCTATCGCCCGTCGCCCCCCATTGCCAGCTAATCGCTACCCCCTATTGGTCACAACTGATCGCCCTATCGCCTGCTGCCATTGATCGTCAACCATCGATTGGCGGCTATGATAAGTGGCAAGCAAGAAGAAGAAAATAAAAAAAGAAATATTTTCTTAAAAAATTAAAAGAAATTTCACTTTATAAAATTTTTTATGGATTGTACTAAATGCATTCTTAGTCTTTTTCTATTCTAAAAATATAACTTTTGTATAGTTACCAAACGAGTTGTTTCACTTAGATATTATTTCAGAGAGTAGAAATAGAAAAGAAATTGTTCTCGGTAATAAAAATGTTATCAATTGAATCCTTAGACATCCCATTGCTAAAACCATCAACCCATAAATATGTGTTTGTACAGGCAATACATCTCAATTCAATTACACATGTTAGTATATTTAAAATGTTTTTTCATCCTCAAAGCACTTGTTTGCACCTAAAATTTGACTATCTATATAGGGTTTAATAGCATAGAATATTAGGGGTTAATTTTTAACCCCTAAAAAAATCATTGAAATTGCATAGCATATTAACTTTAGGGGTATCTGCATTGAGTAGTGCTAGAATTCGTTAAAAATTTGTTAAATTAAAAAAATTATTATTTATTTATTTCATTTTATTTTTAAAACAAAAAAAAAAGAAAAAGAAGACGAAGTTGAGCTAGACCCGGCCGGGTTAACCGGGACCCTTATCTCTTTTCCGGCTGGGCCTAGCCCAACTCCTTTCCCTCTTTTCTTTTCCTCCGCGCGGGCCAGCCCATCATCCTTTCTAACAAGCCTAGCCCGTGTGCTGGTCTCCATTCCCCTCACGCCGTTCATGCTTCTGCAAAAAGGAGGGTACAAGCCAGAGAACAGAGCATCGTGCAGTAGAGGGTTGCGAGGGAGCAGAGGTTACGGCGTGATCCGCAGGTCAGGGTCAGGTCGGCTGGTAAGCTGGCAATGGCAAAAGCCATGAGCGCTTGCCTATTGCCCTAAAAAGCAAGGGGGCTCGCTTGTTTGAGGAGAGAGAGAAATCGTTAGAGAAAGAAACTGTGAGAGAGAGCGACTGTGCGCAAGAAGGAGTTCTCCAGTCTCTCGGTCGCACTTGAGTCCCATTTGATAACCCCCATCGTCGTCTCGACCTCACTTTCCCTGTACCCACCTCTTCGGCAAATGTCTTTTCGGTCCGACAATCCCTTGCCCCTAGGATCTCGGCTCAAGGACATCACGAGGCAGTAGGCCATAGCTCGGGTTGTCTCGAGCTCACCCCCATAACCACAGTCTTTGAGCCGGGTATGAAAGAATATGAAGAATCGAGAGAAGATCAAGAGTATTCTGTAGGAATTGTATTTTCATTGTATTGATTCAATGTACAATGCTCTGTAAATATAATACAAGGTTGAAATAATAAAGGGAAGAAAATGTTTGAATAAACAATTGATATCAATCCCTAACTAATTTATACACAAATACAATCGTCCGAGATTCCTTCCAAGTACGTCTTCGGAATCCACCAAATGCGTATCTTCCAACACTCCCCCTCAAGCTGGCGGTGGTAGATATCCAAGACGCCAAGCTTGCTTAATAGATATGCATGTTGTCTCTGACATAGAGGTTTGGTAAAAATGTCAGCAGGCTGTTCTACGGTTCCAATCCCTCTTGTTTCAATTATCCCTTGCTGAATTTTTTCACGAGTGAAGTGACAATCCACTTCTATATGTTTCGTTCTCTCTTGAACTATGGGATTCGCTGCAAGTTTGAGTGCCGCATCATTGTCGCAAAACAATTTTGTCGGACTCTTCAATTTGACTCCTAGATCCCGAAGTAGCCCTCTTATCCATACGATCTCACATGTAGTTTTTGCCATAGCTCGATATTCTGCTTCAATTGAAGATAAGGACACAGTCGCTTGCTTCTTGGTTTTCCAAGAAAGAAGAGAATTTCCAAGCTTAATACAAAAACCTGTGATGGATCTTCGGCTCATAGGATAAGTCGCATAGTCTGCATCACAATATGCTGCCATTTCCATGTTGCATTTCCTGGATAAGAGAATCCCCAGTCCTGGACAGCCCTTCAAATATCTCACAACTTTTAAGGCAGCATTCAAATGAGATAATTTTGGACTATGCATAAACTGACTGAGGGTTTGTACTGCATATGAGATATCTGGTCTAGTCATTGTTAGGTATATGAGTTTCCCAACAAGTCTTTGATAACTCGAAGGATCCTTAAGGACAGGATCATGACTTTCTGATATCCCTGCATCATAGTCCTTGGTAGTCAATTTTGTATTTTGCTCAATTGGAATAACAGAGGGCTTGCATCCGGATAATCCTGCTTCAGAAATGATTTCTAACACAAATTTTTGTTGACTAATAGAAATCCCCTGATCTGATCGAGCAATTTCAATACCAAGGAAATATTTTGGTGCTCCCAGATCCTTGATATGAAAAGTGGAATGCAAGTACTTCTTGAATTTTTCTATTGCACTTTTATCATTGCCCATGATAAGAATATAATCTACATAAATCAACAGGTAGATTGATGACATACCTTGATTCCATGTGAATAAGGCATAATCATATATGGATTGATTGAATCTTGTAGATATAAGGGCATTGGCAAATTTTGCATACCACTGTCTGGAAGCCTGCTTGAGACCATAGAGGGATTTGCGGAGACAACACACTCTATTCTCCGCCTGTCTTCGTAAACCTTGAGGAATTTCCATGTATATCTCCTCATCTAAATCTCCATGAAGAAAAGCATTATTCACGTCCATTTGATGCAAGGGCCAATCATGGATAGCAGCAACAGAGAGAAATGATTGTACAGTTACATCCTTAGCTACTGGAGAGAAGGTCTCATGGTAATCGAAACCTTCACGTTGAGTAAATCCCTTAGCCACCAACCGAGCTTTGTAGCGCTCTATGGAACCATCAGCTTTGTATTTGATTTTGTAGACCCATTTACATCCAATGGGTTTTCTGTTTGGAGGTAACGCAACAAAATCCCAGGTTTGATTTGCAATCAAAGCCTTCAATTCAGCTGCCATGGCTTCTTGCCATTTGAGGTCAGCAACCGCTTGTTCATAACTGGATGGTTCTTTGTCCTCCGATATTCGACTAACACAACATCTATGTTCCGGCGAAATTCTATGAAACGAAACATAAGATGAGAGTGGATAATGAATACCTGGTGTGTTGAGGGTGGCGCACACATAATCCTTTGTCCAGGCTGGTGGGTGTGCAGAACGCCCAGACCGTCGAGGATAATCCACTTGCAATGGAGCAGGTGATGAAGATTCTTGAGCATCCACTGGTGTTGGAACGGGATATGAGGGCGATACATTGTCAATCATGACTTCTTCTTCTTCAGTTGATAAGTGATTCTCATGGATTGGAGCTCCAGCATCATCTGATGAAGATATCTCATATGGTTGATGGATCATGACTGGAGATCTTGTCATAATAAATCCATTATCAGTTGAATCTTCTATGGGATAAATTGAATGTCGTGAGATCTCTGATGTATCTTTCAAGGATTCCTGGTTGTGGAATGGAAAAATTGCTTCATGAAAATGGACATCTCTGCTAACAAAGAATTCTCGAGTCGTCTGGTCCAGGACACGATAGCCTTTCTGCAAATTTGGGTATCCCATGAAGATGCAGCGCCTGGCCCGTGGGCCCATTTTATCCCGGGGTGATAATATCGTTGCATAACATAGACACTCGAAAATTCGTAGGTGTTGTATTTCTGGCTGTCTCTTGAAAAGCAACTCAAATGGAGATTTTCCATTGAGGACTCGTGTGGGCATCCGATTAATGAGATATGCCGCAGTCAGAATACACTCACCCCAATATTCTTCTGGGACGGACGCTTGAAACTTCAATGCTCTTCCAATTTCTAGGAGATGTCGATGTTTGCGCTCCACTACCCCATTCTGTTGTGGGGTATATACACAAGAACTTTCGTGGAGGATCCCATTGGATGAAAGAAGAGAATTGCAATCATGGCTGAAGAATTCTCTCCCATTGTCTGTCCTCATGCGCTGAATAGATTTGCCAAATTGATTTTTGGACAAGGCAATGAAGGTTCTCAAATTTGAGAAAACCTGTCCCTTGGACTGCATCAAGAACACCCACGTGGCACGAGAAAAATCGTCCACAATTGTTAAGAAATATCGTGACCCATCGTGATTCTGTGTATGGTAAGGACCCCAGATATCGAAATGGATCAGAGAAAAAATATCAAGTGCACGATTTTGACTATAGGGAAAAGGAATACGAGACTGTTTTGCAAGGGGGCATATTGGACATTTAGAGTAAGGAAAAAAAGTATTGTGACCCAATCTTGAATGCATAAGGAATTCTTTATCATTGGTAGTTGCATTACACAATGACATTTTATTTGAAAAAATAGATGACAAATCAAGATTACTTGGGAAATTTTTCCAAAGGTACAATCCTTCAGAAAGACTACCAATGCCCATCACTTTACCAGTCGAAAGGGCCTGAAAGAAGCAAGTGTCAGGGTCAAACAATATGCGACAAGAATTTTCTTTACAGGCTTTGGAGACAGAGACAAGATTGAATCGAAATTCTAGGACATAAAGCACATTTGTGAGAGTAATTTGTGGACTAAGTTGGACCTTCCCTATAATTGTAACATAAGTAATAGTCCCATTGGGTAATTGCACAGAAATGGGAAAATCCAATTTCGCATTTATTTCTGAGAAAATTGCCTTCTCACAAACTATGTGATCACTGGCCCCAGAGTCAATTATCCAATTATTTCTCGAGATATTATTGACTAGGCAGCGAGAGATACCTGAAAAATTTCCCCCTTTGCTGGCGGTGTCCAATTTGTGCGTGGCCTGCATCAGATGTTGATATTGCTCATATGTAATAGATTTATCAACATTGGACCCACTAACTTGATTGGCTGTAGAAAATTCCTTTTTTCTCCCCTTTTCTCCAGGTTTGCCGTGTAACTTCCAACAATTCTCTATCGTATGGTGTGGGCGACGACAAAAATCGCAATATAATTTACCCTTGCCTTTAGAGAAATTTTTCGCATATGCAGAAAAAATCCCACCGTCGGATCCCTTCCCGCTCGCCTCATCTCCACCGTCCGATCCAGCAAAGTGGATCAAGCCCTTCTGGCCGTCAGATCGTCGCGGATGATCTGGACCGCCCATCCCTTCATTTATAAGGGGGCGTCCTTCATCAAAATGGAACCCTAGCGCCTCCTGCATCCCTCCTTTTTCGTGCGCTAGGGTTTTGGCTCCTGGATTCCGCGGCGGATCTCGCCGTTCTCCTCGGCTCGCGAGTGTAAAACTTGCTGCTCCCTTCGTCGGCTCCGAGGATGTGAGTCTTTGACTCTCTTCCTGGACGGCAAGTTGAAAGATTCGCCCGAGCGGTGGCGCAGGTTCCATGGCCAAGATCTGGGACCGAAAACTCAGGTACGAGTCATTCAGTATAAGGAGAAATCGGGTTGCCTTTTCTCTTTCCTTTATGGAACGATATTGCGCAAGAGTCTCCTCTGGTCCTTCAAGCCTTTCTTCTGCAGCTTCGAGATCGTTCCATAAGGATGATAATTTGTTATAACAGGCCATCACGGTCATGTTCCCTTGCTTTAAATCATTGAGTTCCTGCAAAAGAGAAAAGATTCGTGCCCGATCTAACTTTCCATACATCTGTTTGATGTTGTCCCATATGGTTTTCGAGTTTTCTGTTGGTGGTAGGCCAGTTGCAACTTCTGGAGAAATGCAATTGCCAATCCATGTCCTTACGAGCTGGTTGCATTTTCTCCAGAATCGAGCCAAGCGTTCATCGATAGGAATCGGAACCGCCCCGTCGAGGAATCCATCCTTGTCCTTCGTCACGAGGGCGCGCCGGAAGTCTCAGGCCCACCTGTGGTAATTCTCCGGTCAGATTAACTGTAAGTTTATTAACTTCAGTTCAGGGCCGTCGGCCGTCGAGACATGCAGGGGGTCACCAAGCTCTGGTCGCCCGGTGACGGCAGCGACGGGGAACGGCATGAATCCGGGTGCAAGATTCGGGTAGGGATTTGTTCTCTAACCCGATTCGTTTGAGCCGAATTGATAACCCGCATTTGAAAATCCCGGGTAGGGATTCGTTCCCATACCCGGTTCTCCAGACCCGCTTCCAGACCCGATTACCTACTCCATTCCGGGGTTCGAGTTTGCCCCGTTTACGGTTGGTGGGCTCCCCTTGGTCTGGACGTGGGCTCCTTGGTGGCCCACATAAACATGCGATGATGTATTCAGGCTTGGCCCGAGATACCACGGGTAGGGTATCCAATGGAACGGTTGACCCGCAAGGGGTTGCCCCAGATCGAACTGAGCCTATGTGGGTCTCTGTTGAACCGGTTGAGTTTGGATTGTTTGTTGTTGTGTTTCTGCAGGAACATCTTGGATCTGTAGTGATGGTGAAGCATCTGGGTTGGATCGATTATCGGCCATGGAAGATATGGAGGTAAGGAAAAATTGAAGGTAATAATAAGAACAGAAGCTCTTATCTTCTTTCTCGAGTATGGTTCCTAAAGCAGATCTGTTGAGTTATTTCAGATCTACTTTCACCGGCAACCAGGAGCGGAAGCGAGGAAAAAAATTCAGAAGCCGAAGCTCTGATACCATGAAAGAATATGAAGAATCGAGAGAAGATCAAGAGTATTCTGTAGGAATTGTATTTTCATTGTATTGATTCAATGTACAATGCTCTGTAAATATAATACAAGGTTGAAATAATAATGGGAAGAAAAGGTTTGTGTTGGGAATAACGGATCCCCGAAAACCGGATTCGACACTGAATCGAACCTCTAAATCAATGCGGAAGACGAAGCCCGGGAAAACACGCATCACCGATCGTAAAGCACACCACGGATTCGAGCGTAGCTTGTTAGCCACAGATTAAACACCAATGCCGAAGAAGAGGAAGAAATTCTGATCCGATGATGTCAAATTTGCCTTGAAAGGGAAACGGCGTCGCCTTGAGCGTTTGGAAGAAAAGAGAGCTTTTTTCTTTTCTTTTTCTTGGAGGGAGAGAGGGAGAGGAACGTACGTACGTTCTGATTTCCCAAGAGGTTTGTTCTCTCTCTCTCTCCTCCCTTTTATACCTTTCCCCATCCACGGGCCCTATTCCCGTGGCCCGGGCTTTTTGCGCCCAACTTGAGCGGATGGGCCTTAAGCCCATCTCATAAATCCATCATCTCCCACTCGCACATGGTGGTCCAAAACCAACATGGGCGGACAAGCCCTACTCATCCCCATCAGAGAAAAATCCAGCATAGACTCTCACTTAACATGAAGGGCCGAACAGAATCCTCTTTTCATCTCTTCAACATTCATACCGGTGAATAATCCGTGCGACCAGAATACTTTGAGAGCTCGTTGCCATACATCTGTTAAGAATATATAGCAGCTCATAATGGACATCACACTCCGAGTAGATTTAGTATGCAGTACCCTAGATCGATCAATCACATTTATATCTCTCTTGATCTCTTTTAAACAATGATATATATATATATATATATATATATATATATATATATATATATATATATATATATATATTGTATTCACTATTATTATTATCACAAAGACAGTCATAATTGGTTAACCGGTGAATACAAAACTACAATGTGATTCTCCAAATTCGATCTTCCTCTTTCCTTCAAACTCTCAATTTCAATCCAGCTTGCTTTTCTAGAAATGCCCCATTAGATCGAATCATCTCGTGACCATTGGCAACACCCTAAGATAGCAAACACTAAATAGAAATCTTGAGAATAAGTAAAAGTCCTGAGGGGACTAAAAAAAAATTGAGGAACTCTTTTCCTCAAGAGTCTCACACGTCATAAAAGTTGAGATCAAACTTTTTGCCACTCTTATTGGTCGTCTCATGCATACGTAGTATGAAATACGTATTACGGTATTAACTCCTTTCCCATGGAGCGTATGTCTACACCTTTTATACCGTACAGATGATAGTTCAGACATACCCAATGTCTAACTTGAGTTCACGTATCTATTCATTCACAAAATTCATCAGAACTCACATCTGGCATCTTAGACAGATAAAGTAAAATATGTGGGGTATTTTACTTTCGAACATTTTAAGTATTATATCCTCATCTTAACACCTAGTTAAGGCGACATACGTGTTTTAAGCTTGAGCTCTCGATTATCACCTAGATAATAAGCTTTAAAACAGTCTCATCTCTATTTATCACACGGGTAATGTAAATAAAGGCGATTACCCGTGTGAGTGGGCTAATCTTATATCTGTCCGACATACTTCTCAACTTAAAGCAATGCACTAAGCATTAAGATGCATAAAGATCAAACAAAGATTCATAGGCATTAATGATGAAAACACAAATTCATCAAATTGTGAACATTTAGGGAAATTACAATATTCAGTACATCAGTCTCTACGCAATCCTAGAGATTTCATATGACCACAAAACACATCTCTAGGTATTGGCTTTATCATAGGATCTGCTACCATTCTATGCGTAGTATGTACTCTAAGTTCACATCTTTTCGTGCCACCATATCCTTGACAAGATTATACTTGGTATCTATATGTTCGGTCTTGCCATGATATTTTGGATATTTGGTATACGCTTTTGCTGCTTGACTATCACAGTTAACCAACAATTAATCTGCAGCACTTCCAATAACACCTAAATGATCCAAAAGATCTCTTAAGCTAAACACTTTCTTACACTGCTGCTGATAATGCCACGAACTCAACTTACATCATGGACAAGGCTATACACTTTTGTTTCTTACTGCTCCAACATATGGTGCCATTATTCGGTAAGAAAACAAACCCAGAGATAGATTTTCTTTCATTTAAATCTCCTCTCCAATCAGCATCAGAATAGCCTTTGAGTTGCAGATCCGTTTCTTAATAACTCAGCGTATAATCAGCAGTCCCCTTTAGATACCACAGTATTCTCTTAACGGCTTTCCAATGTGCTTGACCTGGATTGGATTGGTAACTACTCACCATTCCAACTGCAAAACATATGTCGGGTGTTGTACACATCATAGCATACATCAAACTCCCAATAGCACTAGCATAAGGAACATGTTTCATTTGTTCCTTCTCTTGTGGAGTCCCTGGACACAGTCTGTGGCTCAATCCTTCACCTTTTGCAATAGGAGTGTCTATGGGTTTACAATCCCATATCCTTCAATTCAAAATTGGAAGACAACCAACTTTTGACAGTATTGACAAACTCCATATTACTTCCGGCAATTAGTATATCATCAACATATAATGATATGATCACAAATTGATCATTGGATATTTTGATATATACACAATGATCATCGTCAATCATTGCAAAGTCATATGCCATTATGGCATTATGAAAACGTATATATCATTATCTTGACGACTGCTTAAGGCCATATATCGACCCCCAAAGTCGACATACCTTTTCTTCTTGGCCTTTCATTATGAAACTAGCAGGTTGTTCCATATATTTCTTCCTCTAATTCTCCATTGAGGAAAACAGTCTTTATATCCATTTGATGTAACTCAAGATCCATACTAACCACTATTGCCAGAACTATGCGAATCAAGGTAAATCTCATTACAGGAGAAAATGTATCTTCATAATCAATTTCTTCCTGTTGATTATACCCCTTCGCCACAAGGCAAGCCTTATGCCTTTCTATCAAGCCATCAGCCTTTCGCTTTATTTTGAGAACCCACTTGTCCCCAATAGCTCTGCATCCCTTTTGGAAGATCAACCAATTCTCAGACTTGGTTTGACTTCATTGACTCTATCTCCTCTTTCATTGCATAAATCCATTTTTCCTTATTAGGGCATTTCAGAGCCTCATTAATATTTCTTGGCTCATCCTTATCTCGTGGAGCAATTATAAAAGTTTCCCCTTCAATGTCAAAACGTCGATGGGGAATACTTTGGCGACTTGTTCACCGTATGGGAGATTGTACACTTAGCACATCATTCCCCATCATGCTCCCACTTGGATTAGGTAATGATGACGTCATCTCATCATGTGGTTGCAATTGAGAATGAGTTGAATTTTATTCATCACTTCTCATATTACTCCCACTTGGATGAACTCCACTAATATCATTATCTTGATCCAAGGTTTCAAATATGGAGTAATTTTCCCTATTTCGCCCCTCTTAGGAAATTTATCCACTAAGGATGTGACATCCTGTGATTCAAATTCAATTATACTCCCACTTTCCTTCTCACCTATGAACACATACCTTTTTGAGTGTTCGCAGTATCTCATGAAAATACTCTTATTTCCTTCGAGACCCAATTTCCCAAACTTGTGAGAGGACTCATGAGTATAGGCAGCACAACCCCATGGCTTAAGAAAACTTAAGTCCGGTTTTCTAACTGTCCATAACTCATATGAAGTGGAAATAACTAATTTGGAAGGCACCCGGTTAAGTATATAGGCAGCAGTTTACAACACATCACTCCAAAAAGTGATAGGTAAGTTAGCATGCGCCATCATGGACCTAACCATTCCAGTAGGGTTTTGTTTCTTCTCTCCGCAACACCATTTTGTTGAAGAGTATATGGAGTAGACAACTATCTTTCTATTCCTTTTTCATCACATAATTTTCTGAACTTATCAGATAAATATTCTCAACCTCGATCGGATCTAAATACTTTTATTTTCTTGTCTAATTGATTTTCTGCCAGGTTCATAAACCTTCTGAAACAACTTATGCTTCAGATTCATGAGAAATCAAATAGACATATCTGACTCGAGTATAATTATCTATAGAAAGTGATGAAATAAACAGCCCATTGCCTTCCTCTCACATTCATTGAACCACAGACGCCCAAATGGATTAAATGTAGAGAAAATTCAGCTCTTTTACCTTTTCCAAATGGTTTCCTTGTCATTTTCCCTACTAGGCAATGCTCACATATGGACAAATCGACTTTTTCAATTATTGCCCAACAAGCCCTCTATGGCCAGTCTATTCATATGTTGTTGGCCCATATGACCAAGTCTAGCATGCCACCATATTCACATCATTATCATATAAGATAGAAGATGTGAAACAAGGGAATAACATATTAACATCCTCACAGTCAACATTTAGTACAATAAGACCATTTAGTAAGTGACCACAACCATAGTAGTTTGTATCTAAACACAAATCTACACCTTTATTATGGAAGTTCATACCAAAACCAAGCTTAACCAACACTAAGACAGACACTAAATTTCGACGAATCTCCGGAGCATATAGAACATCAAGATATGTCCACCATGCATGTTCAATTGGCAGGTGCCAATCCATTTAACTTCAGCTCTGGAGTTATTTCCAATATAGATCCACTTAGTTCCAGTTGGTATCGTCGGAATTCCACGAAGGATCCTCTATCCTTCGCTACATGGTCTATCGCTCATGAATCTACATTCCACAAAGGATTGGATTCAGCCTATAATGCAGAAATTGACACATAAACACAGTTCTCAAATGTACAAGAGGTGTATAGCTTCTTTGACTCATGACAGTCGCGAGCATAGTGACCTCTCTTGTCACAATTGTAACATCTCACCCTTGACATTTTCTTCACTTGATGACGTTTTCCTCTCTCTTGTTGGTTAATTCTTGATTTCTTGCAATAAGGACTTGATCCTTTGCATTCCACGTATTGAACAAATCAATATGTTTGCGCTTAGAGCACAAAGCCCTTTCTGAGCTAGAACCAGCATTGAAAATATCTATTTTCGGCTCACATGCCATCAAGCGGTCCTCTACCAACTCAAGGTGGCGCACAGCATCTTCAAGATCTTCCATAACATGGTCAAGAGCTTCTAGTGCTTCTAGCTTTTCCAGCACATATTGAATCTTCATATTCAATATTTCACGATTGTTGCCGTTCATATCAGCAATTATATTCTTAGTTGCTGAACCATCGTTCTGAACACATCAGACATAGATGCACGAATAATTAATGCCTATCATTTATGCATCCCTATTTGCATAGACCCATCATATTAATGAATAATTTCAAGTAAAGCTTCAGAATCAAAAGGTCACTATGTTTCCAATCATCCTCCAAAAAATCCTAACTCAAAATTATTATTAATATAATTGTCTTATGCAAATCAATTCTATGAAGTTACAAAAACTTCTATTACTACCCACAGCTAATTACCCACAGCAACCAGCAATAGTAGAAAGCAAATAAAATCTTAACATCCAATAAAATAATAATGCTTTCACATGATACAACTAACATATCAGTTGCTACATCAACAACAATCAGGTAGTAAACATTACATAATTAATCAAAGAAATAAATAGGGAATGTCCCGTCTAATCTATCGGTCAAATCATCTAAGAAAACTGAAGGCACATTTGCCAACCATGGAAAAACTTTTGGAGAGCTTTCATGTCGCCTCTAAGACGCATTCACTCGGCGCCATGTGGCGCTCAATCTAAGGGTTGAAGTTTTGGCCAACTCAATCCTATAGTGCTCTCTCACAAAAGCCTCCACCAGCCTCCTATAACCCGAGACCACGTTGACCTCCCATAGCCGATCCAACACTGCTTGCCATTCAGGTGGAAGAGTGTTCATCAAAGCCGGCACCTTCTGAAAATCCGACATAAGATAACCATTCCAGATGATTTCCTATATCATCTGATTGACCTTGACCACATGTGATACCAAATCACCATCATGCCACTGATAATTAGCTAATTCTGACATCAGCCTTTTAAGTCTTGCATTTCCCTCGTCCGTTCTCGGGATTGCAGGTATCCTTGCATAACGCATCATAGTTCCTACAACAAATGCAGAATTAAAAATGGATCGCTTATAATCCATAATTAATATAAGAAAAAATACATAATTTTCCAAAATTCATGCAACAAATGCAGAATTAAAAATGGATTACTTATAATCCACATAGGCATGAATGAAAAAGAAAACAAATTCTTTTTTTTTTTTCTTTTTTTTTTTTTTTCGGGTCAACGGTCAAAGTCAACGGTCAACGGTCGTCGGTCAACGGTCGCGATGGTCGGACCGGTCGGACCGGACGGGCTGGTCGGGCCGGTCGGACCGCTCGCGCGAATCGAACGCACGTGCCTCGCGCATGCGGGGGATGACGTCACGCAGACGTCATCCGGCACGTTCTGGGCGCGTGCCTGCGGTCGGGTCGGGTCGGGTCGGGTCGCCGGTCGGGTCGGGTCGCCGGGCGGTCACCGCCCGGCGATTGTCGTCGGCGATGACGTCATCGGTGATGTCATCCGAGCGGTTACCGACCGTTGGATGACGTCATCGCGTGACGTCAGCACGCGTCAGTCCGCGGACCGGCGCGTGCCGTTTCGTCGGTCGCCGGCGCGCACGTGCCGGTTCGCCACCGGCGCGTGTGGCGCACGCGTTGGCGAAGCCAGCGCTTCCAGGCGCGTCACGCCCACGCGCAGCGGCTTCTGGCCGCGCGTGTGGGCGCGTGTGGCGTCGTACGGCGGTGTGCGACCAGTCACCGGACTCGTCTCGACGTCGCCTTTCTCCCAGAGCCTTCAGAATTTGATTTAGGCTTACGAAAACTCAGAAAAATGGCCGAACAACGCTCGGGTGTCGGGATTTCTTGCCCCGATTCGTACGGCCGAAAGTTTTTCGCGAAAAATCAATCAAAAAACATCAAATTGATCGGGAAAACGTAAACTAGGGCTCTGATACCAATGTTGGGAATAACGGATCCCCGAAAACCGGATTTGACACTGAATCGAACCCCTAAATCAATGCGGAAGACGAAGCCCGGGAAAACACGCATCACCGATCGTAAAGCACACCACGGATTCGAGCGTACCTTGTTAGCCACAGATTAAACACCAATGCCGAAGAAGAGGAAGAAATTCTGATCCGATGATGTCAATTTGCCTTGAAAGGGAAACGGCGTCGCCTTGAGCGTTTGGAAGAAAAGAGAGCGTTTTTCTTTTCTTTTTCTTGGAGGGAGAGAGGGAGAGGAATGTACGTACGTTCTGATTTCCCAAGAGGTGTGTTCTCTCTCTCTCTCTCTCCTCCCTTTTATACCTTTCCCCATCCACGGGCCCTATTCCCGTGGCCCGGGCCTTTTTGGGCCCAACTTGAGCGGATGGGCCTTAAGCCCATCTCATAAATCCATCAGTTTGAATAAACAATTGATATCAATCCCTAACTAATTTATACACAAATACAATCGTCCGAGATTCCTTCCAAGTACGTCTTCGGAATCCACCAAATGCGTATCTTCCAACAGGGTAGGGGTCTCCGCGTCTAAATGGTCACCCACGCGAGGCCCTTCCGCTCTGCTTTGTTCTGTCTAAAGGATGAGTTGAGCTCGGTCTATTCGGTTCTTGAGTGTTTTGTGTTCGACTGTGTTGATTTCTCTAGCGTGTCGGGTTAGATCTGAGTCCGAGCCTTAGAAATTTAGAATGGTCATTAGCTTATCCTCAATGCGCTGCAAAGGAACCTCTATTGTTGTCTCAGGAACATCCCCTGAATCAAAACATATTGATGATCGTTTCTTTTTTAAATCACAACATTCATCTTCGATTCGTTCATTTCGAGTTCATTCTTATGTGGCTTGCGTACATGGCTTAATGTTCTTTTTTTTTTTCTTGTGTTTGGCTCCTTGTTTTGCATGTTTTGGTGTTGCCTTTGTGATGCTTGACTGAAATGAAGTCGATAAAGACGGCTAGAATGTATATGATGAATCGATACGATGATGGGCAGTCAGTGGTGAAGTCCATGTGTTTGTGGCTTGAGCTCTTGGTGCATTGATTTTAAATTGTGAGTCTCAAGGTTCATGAGTAAGTGGATAAAATTTAATGAGCTCTCAGTCCACCAACCGAAAACAATGGATACAGAAAGTTTAGTAAACAACTATGGAGGGTGAGAGGAGGAGGAAAAGAAGGGAAGTTTCGCAATCTGGAAATGTTTGAATGAGTTGAACGTGAAGAGAAACTGAGCGAGAAGCACAAAAAATTAGGGTATGGGCTCTACAATGATAAATAAGTTTAACATGGACTTGGATTTAATCCATCCTTATTTGAAAGAGGCTTTAGCATGGGTTTGACGTTGCTTAAGTGAAAGAGCAAGCTGGTTGTGAGTCTTTTTAATTTGGACTTGGTTTAAGTTTAACGGACATGGGCTTTAACTCCCTTATAAAATAACCGTGCCCATGATTTGTGTGGAATTAGAAGGGTTACATCTAAGAGGCAAAATCGGAAGGAGCAAGACCAAGAAGTAGATGTCGACGCTCGAGTCAATGTTTATAATTTCTCTCTTAGTCTAGAGGAAGAATCCAAGTCGCGTCTTTGGCTTCTAGTAGGAAATGAGTAGATTTTCAATTATGAAGATTCCCAAAAAGCTGAATGTTGATTGCACGAGGGTCCCTACCTTTGTGGACTAGGCCTGTGACTAGGAATAGTGTGTCCAGAGGAAACCTAATTGCTCTTATGTGTCCTTTTCTTATGGAGATTCTACAGTTAGGGGATTTTCCGGTATGGGTTTGGGTTCATGAATACTTGCTTGATCATACGAACGGTTCAATTATTCAACCCATGAAGAAAATGAACTATTCCCTTCTTTGTTTTTCACTCTAATGTCACTTTTATCCTTCACTTTGAAAGAGTAGGATACTCTATTATTAGTTGGTATAGGACCAAAATACCTTTATGTAGCAAAACTTTATGCCAACTTTCAAAACACACTCATTTCACTCTATTTTTGATAATTATGAGTGTAGGAGGTTACTTTACTTCACAATCAATGACTTTCATATAATTAAGGATTAATATCACAAAAAATCTCAAACCGATACGTTTGTAACAAATTTATCACAAACTAATTTTGTGACTATAAAAAAATCCCGAATTGACACGCTTATGATAAATTTACCTCAAATTAATTTTTTAACTATAAAAACCTCAAATTAATCTATTTGTGACAAATTTACTCTTTACTAATTTGTGTTAAATTGGATTAATATTACAAAAAATCACAAACTGGTACATTTGTAACAAACGAGGATAAAATTCCAACCGGTATACTCATCAACGCCATGTATTATAGCTCAATAATTTGATGATAAAATTTAATAAAATAAACTAGTTTGTGGTCTTTTGTAATAAAAAAATTAGTTTGGGGTTAATTTGTTATAATTGTACAAATTTGAAGTTTTTTGTGATAGAAAAATCAATTTGGGATAAATTTATTACAAGTATACCAATTTATGATTTTCATGGCATCAGCCTTATAATTAAAGATGGGTTTTAAGTCAATTTGGAATTTATTGTCATAGTTCAACCCAATAATTTCAGTGACAACATAAAAAAATGACCGTTTGAGAGAGTGTTTATTTGTGAATTACTCGATCTGGTCCTCTCATTCAATATGGAACTTTTAAATGTCAGAAATGACCCCAATTAAAAGAAGTGGAACTGTCGAGACATCACAATTCTTCTCTTGGACATAGGCGAAATGCTGATGTCCATTTAACCTTAAATTAATAAGATTCCAATCCCTCTCTTCCTCCCTCAGTCATTTTTTGTTGTGATCAATATTTCTTTTTCAGAAATTGGAATTGAAAGACAGCAACCGACGAACGGTCTACATGCAGACGATTTACATCTCACAAAGTGCTTACAAGATTTAAAATTTACATCTAGAGAAAGAGCTTCACCAATGTGACATGCTTATTCTACTCCGCAGATCGTCACACCCAAAGTCAACTGCGGATTTCTACAACTGCAACATTGTGCATTTCTTCCTCTTTCGCTAATTCACATGCCAACTGAAAACACACTATTATGGACAGCCAATCCACTCAAAATCAAGATGCATGTGTCACGAGCCGATCGATTGGGATCGTGACTGCGCGGCGACTTGGGCACTTTAGGATCGATTTGGATCACCGAAGCACCTAAGCCATGCCTTGCTCAATCGAATGCTCACTCGCTCGCCTTACCCAGATCGTAGAGAAAGAAATAATCTAGAGAATAGAGCTCTGGAAAGAAGTTTGCTTTGTATTGCGGAAGTAGTGGATGCTTACAAATAAAAGAGGACACTATTTCTTATAGTCGAGTGCCTCGGATTACAACCATTAATTTAGAATTCTATCAGCGGACGAGATCGCACCACCTCAACTACCCAATATAAGTGCTAACTACCAGATATAAATGCCAACTACTAGCTACCGACATAAGTAAAGCTAGAGTCTTCTAGAAACTTCGGAGAGAAGGCTCGTTGGAAATCCGAGCAAGCACAAGAAGTCTATCACGGATGAGTCACGGTCGTCCCGGGAAACCTCTCGGGTCAACCTTCTTTCGGCCCGTGACACATGCATCACTTTTAACCATTAAGGTTCTTACTATTTTGTTTAAATATTTTCGGATAGACATACTTGCAAATCAGGATGAGAACCCTCGCGATAGCGGGAACCGCTGCAATAAACAACAAGAACTGGGACTCCATGTGACTCGGCTTGATTGCGAAGACCGAGGCCCCATAACTTATCCCCATGGAGATCATCGCAACGATCACCTCGAAAAAGAAAGGGAAGTCCCAGGTGTGGCAGATTATGAGAAACATCGATGTTGAGAAGGCGAGCGTGTTGAATGCTAGGAATATGTAGAAGGCCGTCACGTCCGTGGCGTAAATGGCCCGCCCCGCCTCGCCCACCTTCTTGCCATCTTTGTTAAACAAGTCCTCCTGCCATACCCCGCCAGGGGGATTCACGCCGGCTTGGAAAGTCACAGCAGCAATCAGGGTGGCCACCACGAGGTGGTAGTTGGCGAAGCCCTTGTCATCAGGATTTTCCCTTCGTGCCGGAACAAGGTATTGAAAAATTTCCTTATGGAACTGTGTTCCATGATTTGCGCAGAATTAGAAGGGTGCGTCTCACGGGCGAGCGAATCGCTTTTAAAGAGGCAAAATCAGAAGAAGCCAGACCAAGAAGTAGACGTTGACGCCGAGTCAATGTTTTTAATTTCTCTCTCATAGGCAAAATCAGAAGAAGCCAGACCAAGAAGTAGACGTTGATGCTGAGTCAATGTTTTTAATTTCTCTCTCAGAAGAAGCCAGATCATAGACAAAATCAGAAGAAGCCAGACCAAGAAGTAGACGTTGACGCTGAGTCAATGTTTTTAATTTCTCTCTCATGGACAAAATCAGAAGAAGCCAGACCAAGAAGTAGACGTTGACGCTGAGTCAATGTTTTTAATTTCTCTCTCGTGAAATTAGTGACATGTATATTTCGCGAAGAATGAAGGACTCGAAAAATATTTTTCTAAATTGATTCTTTGTGTCACTTAAAAAAATCAGATGAATGAAAAATACTTTAATCATTTACGAAATTGTTTAGATAAAAATTATTATTGATAATAAAAATATTTTTTATTAGTTAATTATTTCAAATTGTATCAGTAATCATAAAAAAAAAATTAAGATTATACAAATCTACGGTGGGACAGGAGTGGCTTTTCATCTATAGAGATTGTGGAAAAGCTGAATGTTGATCGCACGAGAGTCCCTACCTACGAGTGGCTTTGCATTTACCGAAATTACGGCAAACCTTTTTGGGCCGGGCCCGCGAGTGGGGAACCTTGTGTCGTGATGAAAACTCACAGCTCATTTTATTTCCTTTTCTCGGGGGAGTCTAGAGTTGGGATTCGGTTCATGAATCCCCACTCATTTGAGCGACTGGACCGTGTGAATCTACATGAATCAAATGAAAAACAATCATTGATATGTACTAGATACACGTACGACGTTGCCGTAGTGACTCTTAGCAAAACAGCAGCATTTGCAGTTGTATTTCTAGGTATTGCACTTCTTCTTGTCAGAATATATGGAAGTCTTTCGATTACATTCCATAATGCGTACTCCATGGATCAAATGAACATTTTCATGTTGCATTTGCAATCGGTATAATTAGTTCCTTTGAACGTAGGAGGTCAAATAGCGTCCGTCGCTAAAATAAACTCCTATAATGCAATCTATTGTATCATTTACTCTAAAGTATGAAACATTTCGATTCTTAATTACTTGGCTTTGATACCAATTGATGAATAGATTAGGCACAAACAACCGAAAGAGCAGTAAATTGGTTGTCTAAGGAACCTTGAACCTTTTTCATATAAAGTGCTAGACAGGAAATAGAGCGTATGTGGAAACAATTATCTTTTATCTATAGAGATACATGGAGTTAAAAGAGATAGAATATATGCAAAAAAAATTTATAATATATTGGCTTTCCACTTGACCCACTCTACACTTCCAACTCTAACAGCTTCAACAAGGCTAGAATCCATCATGTAATCCTTGAGATTTTACGGCTTGTACAGAGTATTGCTTCTACACAAAGCTCTAGTAGATGCTTCTACAAACTCAAACACTCACAACACTAAAACTAAGTCTCTTCCCTAGATGCAGACGCATATACTTTGACAGAGGGATACAATCAAATGTATACATCTTCTACACACAAGAACGGTAAGAAGATGGCAAAAGGATGAACACTTAGAGCATAGGCTAATTTTTTTAATTTCTATCCCAACACTACTTCTTTTCTCGAGTTGAATTTATAGCCATCATACTTCAAATGACCATTTCAAACTCAAATCCCACGAATAGCGTTGCATCTGTCATATGTTACCACAAAACTCTATTTACTAGCCCTACAAAGTCTATTTGCTATGATTTGCTTCTGCATAGTTTGTCATCTCTATTTGTAGGAAGAAAGTCGGCAGAAGACGACTTACCTATTTCCGATACATAGTCAACAATTTACCCCGGAACGAAGGCTGAATTGTGGATGAATCAAGAACAATATTACTTCACGTTGGTATGAATGTAGTCACAAGGAAAATATCCGATTTTCACAACGTAAATGCCAATTGTTCTTGTAAAAGAGAAGTGGAACACCTCCTTTTTCTTTGATGGAAAGGGGACAAGAAAAGGAATTTCTGGGTGTGTGTTCTGCCAACCTTGCCAACGGTTATCTACAGAAGACTTTTATACAATTCCCTTCATACCCTTTCAAAGGGTGTCTTTCAATCGTAGCAAATCAAGATGAAACGGTGCATTCTCATCGCACCACATCATGGATGTTTTGATTAAGTACAACATCTCCCACTGGCTTGATAGCACTCTATCAAAAATATAAGGCATTCAACATTCATCAACTTTACAAAACAATTCATAATTGCAAATAAGCCATACGACCAATTGCATTTTGAATGTAAATATGAGATTATTGCTTTAATTATCCATCAATTGTCCAATTGACCATTAATAGACATTGCAAATAAATTACTAATCAACCATGGTCTCTAATACCATTTGTTAGGAATGTGCAACAAAAGCCCAATACTTTTGTCGCGACCAAATTTTCGGTGTGTGAACCATCTGGGGTTTGGCTAATGGATTGTTAAGCCTAGACTTAACTCGGACTCTCCCAAGCCCATACCAATTCGCGATTTAGGTTCAAGTTCTTAACATGCAATTGATTTTATCTAGGAGTCGCCACTAATCAATTTTTGGTAGGTCGATTAGAAACCCAAGTAAAGTAACGGGAGATTTACTTTACTCCTACGAACTAGAGATTTGGGTACAGGGACTTGGTTACACTAGACTTCTCTTGTTGTAAATCGGCGTCACAGCGGAAGCGGATCGTAATTTTGCAATTATGTCGGGAGTTATAGAAATCGATCGAAATAAAACGAGGAACAATGAAAGGGACATGACACCAGAAATTTACGTGGTTCGGTCCGAATGTCGGAACCTACGTCCACGGGGAGAGCCAGCAAATCAATCCACTACAAATCGGAGAATTACAGGATTACAATCACACATGCACTTAAGTGTTTCCCAGCCCTACTTTATACCCGATACCCACGGTGTTTAACAACTCAACTCACTCACTGGACTCGACTTCAGCACAAACCCTCTCTGAGCTCAAGCTCTCACTCTCTCTCAAGCTCGTTTCTCTCGCTCTCTGCCGAGCTCTTTTGTTTTCGCTCTCTGCCGAGCTCTTTTGTGTTTGCTCTGCTTGCATCTTCGGACATCTTCTCTATATATAGGGAGAAGGGCAGAGAACAAAACAAAACAAATAAATGGCCTCATTAAATGCTTCAGCGCAGGCGCCCACAAGACAAGCCGCAATCGGCACCGAACGCCCACCATATATTTCGGGCATGCATGCAGATCGTGCATGTGCATGGGCAAGCATTTAATGAGGCGCAAGAGAGTCAACAAACGTGCGCCTATGATCCTTGAAGATAACCGTGAGCTGAGGTGGGCGGCCGTCTTCGAATTTCTTCTTCATGGAGAGAAGCAAGCGTATGACCATGTGCACTGACACACCTAGAATAGCTTCTGCCTTCTCTCTTTATTTATTCTGCCATCCCTCTTTCTTTATCAATAAAATAACAAGAGAAACCCACGAAAGAGAAACCGTGAAAGGAAGAGAATTCGGCGCCTACAAGTGTTGACCAATTTTCTACGTGCATGGCCATGTGCATGCAGCAGGTGGTGGCTTCTTTATTTAATATATAGAATATTGTTGATCCCTTCCTTTGCTTGCATGCTTGAAGAATAAAACGCCATGCAGCTTTTGGCTTCTTCCTTCTACGCATACGCACGGAGAGATGGGATTAATGCCGGAACAAGACAATTCGAAGACATCACAAAGTCTCCCTTGAACTTTGTTATTTGGCCAAACTTATGCGTATTAATCTAACGGGCTCAAACTTGAGACACAATATAACATCTCTAATGCCCTTTCGGTACCATTTCTTTTATTTTGAAAAAATGCTTTGGTAGACAGCTTAAATTGATTTTAAATTTATTTCCCTAACATGTGAGGCGACCATGCGGGTGCATAAACCACCAATTTAACACCCAAGTAAAGCAGTAAATAAATTGCAGGACTTACCTCATAGCAACGAAAGCATCCACGTTGTTAGATCAAAATTTACATCAACAATCATAGATATGATTTCTAATTAACACGCAATTTCTTTTTATTTTTACTTAATTAATTAAAATCGTGCAATATGCAATGCATGCTACTAATCTAACATGAAATATTATGACATGATAGTATAGCCTAAACTATATGAATGAGTAAAATAATTTTTTTGTGTTTTCTTAATGAACATGCAATAATTAAACATGCGATCTAAATCAACCAAAATGACATAATCTTAGTGATGGCTAATTTCTAATTAAATGCACCTAGCAACAATCACTAAATGACGTGCATTTCATGAACCTAATGTTATATGACGTGCAAATGATTTTTTTATTTTCTTAATAAGCATGCAATCTACCATAATATGCAATGACGTGCAAAGAATGCCATAATTCTATTTTTTTTCTTTTTTTATTTATTACGAAATTCGAAATTAAAATTACCAAAGAATTAAACGTGCAATTTAAATTAATGAGAAGAAAATATGATATCCTAAATTAATGTTTTTGGTCTTTTTATTTAAGAAATTCGAAATAGATTTCCTATCCTAAACATGCAACATAACCTTAAAACCAGTAATATCCTATCATGCTTTTAACCTAACTCAAATAAATATTTTTGGGTTTTTCGTTTATGGGAGCAATCAAATAGAGGCATCAAGAAAGCACGGCACCAAATCAAGCAAGATATCATCCATGTCCATTTAATTTAGGGAAATAAATTGACGAATCGTATCTCGCGCATGAGTTCGGATTGGCCAATTTTTAACAAAATCACAAATCATATCTCGAGCGTGAGATCGGATTGACAATTTTTCTGTGCGATTGCGAGTTGTATTTTGAGCGTGAAATCGGACTATCATGTGCACGTTGTGAAATTAAGGAATAAATCCCTAATTTAAAAAGAATTCTGAGAAAATTTGGATTGGATGCATCATCGGAAGATTTGAATTTGAACGCAATATCAACAAATTAAGTAAGGAAATTATCAAATTAAATTTGGATAATATCTTTACCAATTTCGTAATATCGTTCTCAAATTTGGACTCATCGGATGATGGGACGAGCAATGGCTCGTGGTGGATGATGCTAGAACCGATGCAGCGGCTGCTGGATTGGACTGAAATCGTCGCAACGAACTACTCAACAGATCTGGGAAAATCAATGGAGCGGACTAGACTTGCGCCAAGTGGTGTCTGCGATTAATGGAGATCGTGGCTGTGTGTGGCAATGCATTAAACATATAATAACCACGTCAGGAAAGCGAAGCCATGAGAAAACCAGAAAACTCTTCTTCTCTTATTTTCAGGTGTTCACGTGGGTATGATATGTGCCCCTTTTACGTGACTATAGAGAAAGAAAAGTGGAATTTTTATTGAGAATTGATAACTCCCTTAATAGCTTGATGATCTCCTCGGTTTGGTCTCAGTGCGGCAGCAGCTTCATCGACAGGGAATCCGTGGTGGTGTCACGTGCGGACCGACGATGGGACTCTGATTATGGGTTTCTCGACAAAGCTTGCTGGTCCAGTAATTCTTGGCCAGGGAAGGAACAACTCACTGTGGGGACTTCTCGATGGAGGCTTGGTGCCCGCTGGACAAGCTGCGCACAGCAGTTACACGATGACTGCGTCTACAGTGACGAGATATTGGAACGAAAGAAGGCTGATGATTTGTTGTTGGTCGTGGGCAAAGGCACTGGTAAACCTGCAGGGAAAAACTCAGATTATGATGGCTAGATTCGGTGCAGGAGCACTGGGGAGCTCGCTAAAAATTTGCTGATATTCCGACGTTGCACGTTGTCGTGCAATAGTTGTAGCACCGTGGGAATTGACCGGATGCAGCATGAGGAAGGTGCAGGTTTCTCAAAGAACACGTTAAACTGGAGTGGCACAGCGACTAGGCGAAACCCGTTGATGTTGTTGTCAAGACTATTAGCAGCACTGGACCGACGCAAGTCGGACAACTGGAAGCATCAAGTCAGCGGCAACGAGGGAGTTAGCAGCGGAACACCGCTTTAGACTGACAGATATGTCTGCGAACCTCTCTCTCTCTCTCTCTCTCTCTCTAGTTGCTCCTCTCTTCCATGTATGCGACCTTCCTCTCTGTTTTCCTCTCTCGCTTTCTGTTGGTCGTGTGTCTCAATGTGTGGCCTTTTTTGAAACCCTATGCGAAAAACCTTTTTATAGGCTGAAGATTAGGGTTTTATTTTCCTTTTCAAATCAACATTCGCGAAGATTTCTTTTTCGCACGCAATATCACTTTTTTTATTTTCCACATCTCCTAATTTTATCACCTAAAGATAAGATTGCAACCCGATTTTCTTAAATTCCAAAAATCCACCATAATATTATTTCAAATCTCCATTTAGGTCATTTTTGTCATTAAAAGAAAACGGGCTTGGGCCAATTTACTTGCTTCGTGGGCTTAGTCCGACCTGCTAAATTAAAGCTTAGAACTACTAAATCAAACCCATTTGTCACCGACCAAATGTAAATGCAAATTAAGAAATAAATGCACCTAAAACTATATGCTATGCAATTAACTATTTTTTGAGGAATAAAATTAACCCCTAATTTTTTTAATGCAATAAATGACTAAATGGGTCGCTAAAATTTAGGTGTTAACAACTTTTATCCAAGGAGATCGTGAAGGGAGAGCCTAATTCCAAGCCAATCAAAATATCTAATTAGTTGGGCCAACTAAATATGGAAAAGTGTATATATATATGTATGTATGTATGTATGTATGTATGTATGTATGTATGTATGTATAAAAAAGTCTTTAACCTATTGCATTGGTACCAATTCAGTCATAAACTTTTTATTTAGACCAATTCAATCCTAAACCTTTTAATATTGGTACTAATTTAAGCCATCTAGCTAATTTTGACCGGCCAATGCTGACATGGACATTGGCCGGACGTTGACATGGCAATTTTTATGATTTTTTAGAATTTTTTTATTTTTTTCTTTTCTTTGTCCTTTTCTTTTCTCCCTTGGACTATTCGGGCGGTGGCCCGCGAGCCTCTAGTGAGGCTTGTCGGCCACTAGGTGAGGGTCACGAAGCCCTTGCCTATGCCGGCAAGGGTTGCGGCCCTCGCCCAGCCTTGCTCAAGGCCGCGAGCGAGGTGGCTTCGCCCTGGCCTTGTCGCAGGCGCAGGTGGCCTCACCCGTGGCTAGTGAGGTCAACGTAGCCCTCGCTAGGCCTTGCCGCGGGCAAAAGCGGCCATTGCCAGCATGTCGACCTGGCGATGGCCGCCTCTGCCCTGGCAATGGCCGCCATGGCCTCGCCAGCCGCAAGCGAGGTCGCCTTCACTTGCGGCAAGGCCAAAGCAAGGTTGGACTCGCCTAGATCCAATTGAAGCCGCCTCGCTGATGGCCCTAGGAGAGGAAGGGCAAGGGCTGCGACCCTTGCGGCGACACGTGAGGGCTTTGCAGCCAGTGCCTAAACAATCCAAGGAAGAAGAAGGGAGAAAATAAAAGGAAAAATAAAAAGTAAAAAAAAAAATCGAAAAAATCATAAAAAAAAATCATAAAAATTGCCACGTCAACGTTCGGCCATTAGCCAACGTCCATGTCAGCGTCGGCTAGTCAAAATTAGTCGGATGGACTGAATTAGTACCAATATTAAAGTGTTTAGAACTAAATTAGTCTAATTGAAAAGTTTATAACTGAATTGATACTAATGTAATAGATTTAAGACTTTTTTGGTACTTTTCCCCAACTAAATATATTAACTCCTACACACAACCCTAACTCTATGATGTGAGTTTTATTTATTTATTTTTTTTAACACAAGTCAAACATATATGTTAGTAATGTGCCAAATCCTATCAACAAAAATAATATAATAGTCATCAATTTCACTTATAGTGAATCCATTATTGCACAAAAATGTGTCAATTTTCTTGTACTGCTCTCAAGAAAGGACTCCAACCAATGTGATTTCTAGGTAGTGTAGGATTGTGGTGTAGCAACATGATCCAAATAGCAACCTTCGTGGTTTGGTCGGGAGAAAGAGACCATGAATGAGGTGAGCATTGTAAATTCAAATTCAGACATGTAGGTGCAAAAAAATTACCTGAATTAAGGGGGAGTAGACCTAACACTGAGCTCTCATGTAAGAGAGAGATAGCTGAGATGCACGTATATTAAGGGGGAGTAGACCTAAGTTGTGTTAGGAAAAAAATTTACATTGAAGAGTTGGTATTTTGTGGAGTAATTAATACATCATAATTAGCTCGTACCTCATTTGTTTAGACTTTTGAGTAAATGTGGACTCAATTGAATATGTTAACTAGCTCGGACTTAGACTCTCTCTTGGCGATCTACTAGATAAAGGTATCGAATTTCTATTACGTACTCACAAACTCCATAAATTTACCAACTTTTCTCCAATTAAATGGCAATTGAATATCAGGTGACCAATTCTTATTTAGTTACTTACCAAAATTTATCTATTTTTAATTTGCCAAAATTTTTGCAAGCTAGAAGTTACCAACCTTATTTAGAGTAACTCATCAACTTTTCTTCAACTAAGTTACCGAATAGTTTTGAGTTACCAACTCTAATTTGTGTAGCTAGTTATTTTTCTTCTAATTACCAACTTTTCTTATGTTTCATCAATTTTTATTTACCATTATTAAATACATCTTAAATTTACCAACTTTTATACAAAAATTCTTTAACTTTGATTTTGCGACTTATCAACTTTCTTACCAATTATCATTCGAATCAGTTATACATAAAAGTTTATATATCTTTTTAATTTATCAATTTTCTGTTAGTTTAATTTATTAAGAAAAAGTTGGCAAGTCCCTCAAATAAAAGTTGATAATTTCGTAAAATATTTCACAAATAAAGTGATTTCATATAATTGTAGTGTTGGTTAAAAAGATAAAAATAATTATGTAAAGACAAAAGCATTTTTTTATCAGACACAAAAGAATTTGGTAATTTAAAAAAATAAGCAGCCGCTAAATTAATCAACTAAAAGTTGGTAACGAACTAATTGGAAACTTGGCTAAAGAAAGTTTTTAATCACTTTAATTAATGTTGGTAATATATAAATATGCAATAAATTTATCGGGTTGGTAGCGAGGCAAATAAAAATTAATAACTTGACTAAAAATTGGCAAGTTTGTTTCCACACAAAGTAAAACTAAAATGAGAGTTGGTAGATTAAAATTAGCAAATAAACTAATGGGAGAAAACCTGATAAGTCAATCAAATAAAGATCGGTAAATTCGTACAAGAATCGACAAATGTAAGTGGTTCGTAATAAGAGAAACAAAACTTGATAAACAATAACTAAAGTTGGTGATTAAAAAACCAAAGAAATGTTTCTAAGTTACTCAAATGACATGTTTACCCCCAAACTGATTAGTAATCTAACGAGTAAATTAGTAAAGATTAGGGAATTTATAGAAGATTTTTTTGGTCGAATATAGAAGAGTTGATTGATTTAAGGTATTTATAAGAATGACAAATAAATGTTGGAAAAAGATCAGAAAACTTGGTAATTTACTAACTGTCAAATAGTGTTGGTAATTTCATAAAAAAAAGGGAAAATCTCAAATAAGGGCCTAAAGTGGGTCCATTTTTTCAAAAAAAGACCTAAAGTGGACACTGTATCAAATAAGGACCCAAAGTAGCTAATTTTGTCTCAAATAAGGACCCAAACTGTCAATCTTATTTACAGCTTGGGGTAGTTTTGTCCAAGAACATTTTTTCTTTAATTTTTTTTTCTTTCTTCATCTTCCTCACACCTTCTCCTTCGGTCTACATTGCCTCCTTCTTCAACACCATAATCAAGCCCCACCAATGATCTCGTGAACTTCATGTCATCATGTAGTTGGTCCTCGTGACAAGAAGTCGGATTGGAGCTATTTGCTACTGGCCACCTTCTCGAATGCTAAAATCCTCAATTCCTCAAGATGCATCAAATCTCAGCTCGCTTGTGCTCAACCTAAAGCTCAAATTGACCTCCATCTAATGATGACAATGTTGGATTTTCTATTAGGGGCAGCGGTCGATGAGGTCGAGAGCTCGAATATGATTTGTCAATGGCGGCAATGAAATACAACAATTTCTATAGTTAATGATGTTAGATACGACTAATGATCAATCTCAAGATGGGGTATCGATTGAGGAGAAGAGCTGTATCGATGAGAATGGCAAGAGTGTGAATGGGTGTCTTCAGACTAGGGATTATTGAAAGGAGCCATTGGCATTGCAAAGGGGAAGGGGGATCTTTGAAAGATTGAATTTACGCAAGAGAGCCAAACCCAAAATTGAAATTGATGAGGCAAACTCTTGCCGAGGTTGAAATAGTTGCTAGCTACAAAAAAATTGTTCTTTGGCGTGAAATTGTTGATCAACAAGTGTTAATTGAATAGAGGCATAAGTTAGTCAAACAAGACGATTTGGCGATACTTGGATATTGCTACTCTGTTGTTGGTAGGCAAGACCGAAAACAACACAAAAAATTGCAATTGCTGGGTTAACATAAGGCTCGGAATAAGTGGAGTTTGATGACTCTCTAGGCGAGAGAAATACGTCGCCAAAGGGATTAGTTGCATAGCTTCAGAGTTGGACAAGAAGTTGAGTCTCAGCAAAAGTAGATTCATATTATGGTTTTGAGATTAGAATTTGCAATGAATGTTGGAATAAAAAAAAAAAAATTATTTTTGAAGGCTCATTTTGGCTTCGTGGAATTGTCTACAAACCATTTTAAGGAGCAAAATTTAAAATTTTCAACGAGTTAGACTACGTTGTAATGACTCGTGTTAAAGAAAACCCAATATTGGTTATGACACAGAGCGATGGAGGGGCTGATAATGGAGGTGATGTAGAGAGTGAGAAAGATGAAGAAAGAAAAAAGAAGAAAGAGAGACAAAAAATAAACAACAATGTTCTTGGACAAAAGTACCCATGGCTGTGAATAAAATTAGAAGTTAATGTCCTTAATTGAGAGTAAGTTAGCCACTCCGGGTCCTTATTTGAGACAGTGTCCACTTTAGGTCATTTTTTGAGAAAATAGCTTCACTTCAAGTCCTTATTTGAGATTTTCCCTAAAAAAAAGCAGTAAGTTACCAAAAAATTACCAAGTAATCAAGTGATTATATATATATATATATATATATATTTCTGAATAGGTTTTTTTTCACGTTTACCTACTATTTCACAAATCTACCAAGCAAAGACCTTCATCTAGTGGTACAGATTCTTTGTACGGAAATAATAATTTTTTTATTCTAACTAATTTCATATATCTGATCCATGATTAAATTCGTACGCCAATTTTGATCGGGCACAATATTTTCGTAGGTGATTTTTCTAGATCCGAAATTAATAACAGTAGTCTAATACAGAAACTGCAGAAAATTCTGCTGGTAAACCCCTTATGTTCTCTTCTAAAAAAAGAAACCCCTTATGTTCTCATGGGTAAACGCAGGCTTTAACATAGACTGAAAACTTAGCACTTTCAACAACGGTGGCTTCGTTCTCCATGATCCGATCTCTCTCAAGTTCTGGAGCTGCAAGAAACCAAGGTAGGCATGCGTAGGACATCCCTCGGTCTTAGCTAAACCGCGTGTCGGGGCCGCCTAGTACATTTTAATGGCCACGCACGGAGGAACACCAACATGAAAAGCACAGCTAGCGAGAACCTGAAGTAGAATCTGCCGACGAAAGCGTTGGGGGAGAGTCTGCGCACCGCAACGCCGTACGTCCCTACCAGGGCGATCATCGCGACTAGCAGCTCCCACTTCATCGGGAATCTCAACGTGAGCAAGTTGATCATCTGGAAGGAGACAAGGAATCCGGTTGTGTTGAAGATCAGGAAGCACATGAATGCGAACTCGTTAGTCGTCGCCAAAACTGACTGGCCGGCTTTGTACGATGCGGTCCCATTTGTCGTGGCATTGGTCCCTTTAGTCGAGGGCCCTGAATCGGCCTGCCAAAGTCCGCCTGGGGGCTGAAGCACGGCTTGATAGGTAGCAGTCATGATGAGAGCGGCGACGACGAGCAAGGCGTTCCGTACATCACCCGGGGAGTCCCTCCCTTTCTTGTAAAGGAATTCCACGAGCCATTCGTTTCTCTCATTACTAACCTTCAAGAAACATGGGCAACGGTCGGTCCACGTTCGGCGTGACTGGCGGCCATTTCCATTTGATTGATCGCTTTGGGGTTGTGGTTCTTCAGTCGCCACAGTTACCATAGAACTAGAAGGCAATCCCGTTCCTCTCGTGGCTCCAGATCGTGCGAGGATTTCCACAATTTCCACATCACTCGCTTCACTGTTGACGAGCAACAGGATGTCTAGAGGCGTTAAACCCGCCTCATTTCTGGCGTTCACTTCGATCATATCTTTGTCAATTGCATCGCCCGAGAGAAGGAACTTGACTACCTATTCGATTAACTAACATATTTTATACATTATCCAACGTTCTAGTCGTGCAATTTCTATCTAAAGGTTAGCGAAAACATGCACTTTCACATTAGCTAGAAATATTATTGATTCTTTTTATAAACATTTCTGTTTGTGAGATTTTGTGAAAGCATTATCTACCATTATAAAACTTAAATTGTTAAACGAATGTGTGGCTTAAAATATAAATATTCTAATACTAAGGTTACATATCTTTTATGGAAAATGATGATTTTAAAAACATTTTCCTAAAAATGGATACTTATATTGCTTATAAAAATAAACAAACAAAATCTTTTTCATTGTCAACAGAAATGTTTGGGGAAATATATTTCATGGACTAATTATTTTTAGCGATGCAAACAATCATTTTCAGAAAAATATTTTTCAAACCATGAAACAAACGGAGCCTAATAATTCTATTTGCTTAATGTGAAGAACAAAGAAGTTGAATTGATACCACGAAATGAAATGGGTCAAAAGAATTGTGCACTTGCCTCGTATTGCTTTCTAGCCACCGCGAGGTGCAAGATCCGGTTTCCTTGGCCGTCCTGCCAATTCAAGATATGCTCTTTGTTCGAACGCTTCAGCTGCTGCACCAGCAACTTGAATGCCTCAAACCGGCTGTTCTTCACGGCAAGGTGGAGTGCGCTCTCCCTCCGAGCCGTCACTTCCTCGATGGAATCTGGACAAGCCAAGACAAGTTCCTTCAGGACTTCGCTCCTCCCCTTGATGACTGAATAGTGCAGAGGAATCCTTTCCTCTCTCCCCTTCACAAGGCACAGGCGACTGCCCACTTTCAAAAGCTCCCGAACAGTATCCACATCGCCCCTCGCCGCGGCGATGTGCAGAGAGCTGAAACCGTCCTGGTTCAGCTCGTCGGCCAACTCCATCTTCAGTTTGAGGATTTCTCTGACGAAATTCACATGGCCGGCCAACGAGGCAACATGTAGAGGGTTGTATCCGTCGACGAGGGATGCTACCTCGAGGTTGAGGACATTTTCTCTGACCAAGGAGTACAATTGATAGACATTCCCTGTTTGGGATGCTTCAAACAACCTAGGATCCATCTGTTGAGTCGGAGAATGGCTAGACTACTAGCACAGTTGATGGTATTTAAACTGAATTCGATTTCACACTAGGAAAATGAGAACCGGACCAATCTTGATCACCGTTTAATCGGAGGAAGTATCTGCCACACCACAAAATATCATGATATTATCATTGACATGCAATAATTTTCATAAACCGATGCCCTGGGAAGGAGACTGCCCTTTTTTGGGGCGGAGAAGGACATTCATTAATAAACTCAGAAGTTTGAGTACAAAACACGTGAACCCGTAATAAGTAAAGCCCACAAAGTTTCTAGAAGGCTGGACAACCAATTAAAAGGAAGAGATCCGTTACGACAGGTGGCTCGATTGAAATCCTTCTTGCAGCAGGCCACCTTTAAGTAGGGGTGTCAATGGGTCGGGTCAGGTCAGGTTGGGTGTGGTTTTGATGTTACCCGACCCAACCCGAATCATAAGGAGCACACTCTGATCCGACCCGACCCAACCCAAAATGTGTATGACCCGAAATGGAAAAACCAGGTGGGATCGGGTCGGGCCTTTTGGGTTTTTCGGGTTTTTTTATTTTTGGGCTCTAACTCAAAAAAGAATAGTTTATGAACTTTTTGGTTATATAAACCTTAAAAACAGACTTAAACTCGTGCAAATGAAATAATTTTGGTACAAATTTTCAATATGTCTCAAACAAAGGCACATCCTTATACCACTACCTCTACTTTTGCCTATGTTACTAAGAAATATCCACAAATACTCATCAAACATGTGAATCAACAGAGTACAAAGAGAGCAGCATGATGCAAAGAGGATGCTAAGCTTATCACTGACGTTGAACACTAAAGCAGCTTTCGATTAAACCAGTTCAAAGGGCATCTATGGCTACACCTGCCAATTTACGACTATGGCTTTCATACAAACAGTACACTAATTTGAGGTGGGAAACCTTATAAGACTCTAAACATGTTGGCATTGAGAGAGGAAGAGAGCGACAAAGAGAAGGTGATTTGACTAATTGCCAAATCTTGATTTCCTAGGAACTCAACAAAAACACGAACAAAACAGTATGTTAGACTACGAGTAAGCAATGGGTACCCTAAAAGCCTTAAAGTAAGTTTCATGCATGCGTAGATAGGAGGAGCATGCTGTGGCAACAAGCACTAGTCATCACTATAACAAATTGAAATCCATCATATGCCTAAGGACTATTGACACTGACTCACAACAAACGGGTCCTCTTAAATAGTTCAAATATTATGGTTAAAAGGGGGAAAACTAACCTTGTACTGATCTACCCGTCTTCTGAGCTTCCGCCTATTAAATTCTGTTTCAATTTCTGAAGAACTCTATTGATGACAAAGTGTCTAGATCTCACAATTGGCCCTCAAGCAAAATATCTTCCAAATTGAGGCCAATAGACCTGCAAATCACATGAATCATGTTTCAAAAATATGAACAAAACATCTATGGCAAGCTTCTTCAGTTAAATCATCTGACAAGTCCACAAGACAGCTTTGATTCTGGCACACTCCACATTTTGAGCTTTCGTAACTTCCATAGTCTATTTCAATCCACCCAGATAGCATTCACAAATCTCCTCGCAAAATACGTAACTCATTATTCATGAAAATCACATGAACAGCAACAGAACTCCATTCCCAATATCCTAAATTTTCTTTATTTCCTGCTAGACATTCCAATAGCTAGCTAAACAAAAGCAATAGCAACCCACGACCTTCGCCTGCAGCAAGTGAAAAAAAAAAATAGGGCAGAAGCAACAAGACAAACTCCCAGTGAAGGGGCATAAGATAATGTTGCAGCTGTAGGAACTGAAGCAATAATAATGCCAAGTAAAGTATATGACTTTTGATGGCACTAGCAAAAATATTGACAAGTAAAGGCTTTCTTTAACGTTGGAGTCCTACATAAGAAGAAGAGTCACATGCATTTATGATATCACTCAAATACATCTTTTTTCAGTAATTTTCCAGTTCATGAACCTTAATGGACCAACCTTCACCTATCACTCCAGCACATTGACGTAACTGCAAAAAATTTCTCTCCCCCAATAAGTGCTAACAACACTAAGATGCTTATGCTCCTTTGGCTTGCTAATAGCAACGCACCACCATCACAAAAGAAACTAAAAAAAGAAAGAAATCCGATAGTATTCCTTGACGGAGCAAATGGTTCAAAAATGCCTTTTGCAAACTGAACTTGAGGTAACTGCTCAACTATACCGCCATCAAATATCATATAGAGTTCAGATTTCATTTACCTAGATTTTCGGTCCAAGCAGTGGCACGGTCCCTTATTCATCACAAACAGGCCGAACATATACTCCTGCAGTCGATCTGTTTAGCCGGACATTCATACAGTTTGATACACAAAACTTTTGCGCATCAAAGGGACTGAATCATGTAAACTCTGTGTCACCTAATTTCATGGTTTGAAATTATTCTCCAAGTAAAAACTCAGTTGCCTCTTCTTTTTTTCTTCAATTCCTTTTTGGAACCTAACAGAGAGATTTTATACTTAGCCTCAAAACTCTTAGTCCTCGGGATGAAGAACTTGTGTATGAAAACAGAGGTAAAAGAATACTCCAAGTGCCAAAATTTGGCACAATGGAACATTTAAGTGCCAAAAGTTAGGAAAGTGACACTTAAATACCACTTTTTTTTTTTCTCTTTAAAAAAAATGGGACATTTAAGTGCCACATTTGGCACACCCACCGGAAATTCTACGTGGCAATATTTTTATAAATTTTGCTTACTTATGTGGCTTGCTGGAAGGCTGACTCCGCAAAAAAAAAAAAAAAAAAAAAAAGTCATCGTGGCAGAATTCAAATTTTATTATAAAAATTAATTAAATTAAAATTTAAAATTTAAAATTTAAAAAAAAAAGGCCTTTAGCCATCGGCTGTTGTTCATCTTCCTCCTTCCTTTTCTTTTAAATTTGGTTTTTAAATTTAATTTTAATTAATTTTTATATTAATTATTTACCCATGTCAACAACAAAACAACGTCGTTTGTTGCTTGTCTAATTACATCAACATGCAAAATGATGTCATTTTGTACTTGGCTAGCCGAAAAATCGTCATGTTAGCGTTTTGGGCGGATTTTCTCACCGTTGACACTTAACTGATCCATTTTGTTCTAATTTTAATACTTACGTGTTACTTTCCTAACTTTTGACACTTAAGTGTTCTCTCGTGTTATGTTTTGACACTTCAGATGTCTTGAACTCTGAAAACATAAGATGAAGCCAAAGAATTGCTTGTATCCCCAATAAAAGAACAAAATAACAGAACTGAGGCATCCGTACCTCACTATCAGCGTAGAGATTCCATCTGCTTGCTAAGGAACAACCCAAGAATCCAAAATATCTCTCAATATCTTTTAACCCATTTGAGTGGATCAAAATCGCACTGCGTTCTCGGGTTGTCACAAGAAATGCAGGCATTAATTTATACTTCCTAGAGATCAAATGGAAGACTGCTCTGCTTTCAGCATTTTCCCTAAAAAATTAAATTGTCTTCCATGGCTTTCAAGCTTTGGACCACATTATGATATCCAATCCTACTAAGAATAAGAACGTCGTTCTGTTTTCCTTCCCTCATCCTTTTGGTTTGGTACTGAGAATCCAGATGAAGAACATGTCGTCCTACTTCCATACGGTGATGCTATTATTTGATAAAAAGTAGTCCGATACTTCGCTCGATATCCAAATAATATCCAAGAGAAAGGCTAAAATCCAAATTACAGCAAGACAAACTACTGAATCTAAACCCACTTTAGGATTGAAGTGCCCACCAAACCAAACGAACCAACCCTAAGGAAGATACATCAATCGCTAAACAACAGAGAGAGAGTTAGAGAGAGAGAGAGAGAGAGAGAGACCTCGCCAATGTGAGCGAAGTAGCCGTAGAGATAAGAATCGTCAACCCAGTACTGCAAGTCGCCAAGCTAGAGGGTCTTCACTTATTCCTCAGCGACGGTGGTAACCTGGGCGGCGACGGTGGCTGTGAGTGTGTGTTGATGGCTTGAAAATTAGGGTCGAAAAGGGGCAGAGAGAAAAGGAGTTAACAAGTGCCAGTCCCCACGAATAGTTTATATCTCCTTCAAATGTCTTAATCAACAGTACCTAGTCAAACTCCAGCTCCAACATCTGTTCAGTGCGGGCATGGAGGTAATTTAAGGTTTCGACCATATCTATTGTCTCCCTTGCTCAGCGGAGCTCAGTCTCACCAATCTCGCGAACCCATGCACCAATTCTCCATCTTGATTCTGGCAAACACAGCCGATAGCTCCGACCGATGTGTCCAAAAAATAAAGATTCATCAATGTTGATTTTAAGCGCATCATCTATCGGGACCCTTTCAGATACGAGGTAAGAGGCACTCATCAGCATGCACTTTTTTCTTAAATTTTACCTAATTAGTAAAGCAAAGATTTTCTGCTATTGCTAAGCTAACGAGTGTCTTCGGGTTAGGTTTCTGTTTGCGAAAAATGGAATTGTTTCTTTCTTCCCGAATGAGCTAGAGTATAGTAGCTAGGAGACTGCTTTCTCTTGCAAGAAAGGTGTGTCCTGGGACAAATGGTTCTCATACTTCCTTTCATCACAATAGATCATTGGTTAAATAGCATTGACACGGGCAGGTAACACGCGACATGTAACACAACCCGATACGATATACCGACACGTCATTTTTCAAGAAATAAAGAATTCCGACATGTTGAAAAATGTTATATATTAAATAAATATTTTTATATATACATGATAAATTATAATATTCAAGAGCCTATAATGAATCTACACTAATAGCATTAATAAATTTATTCATAAGAAATTGGAAAGACATTTTCAAACTTTAACAAAAGTTATCAATAAAACAAATGACTAACGAAAAATTAGAATCAACTTATTGAAATGAATTTATGATTTTCTATGGTGATCAAAAATTACTATTATCTAACATCCAATGATTTTATTTTTTGAAATCACTTTTTAACCCACCTATCTATTTATTTATTTATTTATTAGTCTTAGCCATTTATTAATAAATTTATCTATCATTTAGTACTTTTTCTTTTGTGAGGGTAAATGGGCCCCACCAATTTATTTTGTCCTCTGGTTTCTTCCCTTGCCCCACCCACTGCTTGGCATCTGTCACTTTCTTCTTGAAAATTGAAGTCACCCTCCACGAGGCTCCATCCTCTCCTCCTTCCAAAAACGAAAAGAAAAAAAATCACAAATTCGTTTCACCCTTAGGCTCTCGTTTCTTCCTCAGTAGCCGTCTCCTCCTCCCCCTTGCTCTTCTTTCTAAAACTATAAAAGGAACCTCAATAAAGTAGCAACCCAAAAATCCTAGCAGTAGCCCCCTCCTCCCCCTTGCTTGGTCTTGCCTCTTGATCTCTGCTCACTCCTGGTCGCCTCATCATAATTGCTCACAACCTTGCCTCCAACCCTCCATCATGGCAGCACAGTTCTCCATTTTGGCCTCGCAGTCACAACCCTCTCGGTCTCTACTCTTCCTCTAGCCCTCTATTGCTGTTGCTCATAGCCTCGCCTCCACTCCCTCACCCTCGCCTCCACCCTCCATCGCCTTCCTCCCTTCGAACTTGTAGAATCGCCCCAAAACTCTCTAGACACGTGCGTTGGGGTGTGTCATAAAGAGTTGACCACGTGTCGAATTTTCGACACATGTCGACTGCTTGTTCAAGTGTGTCCAAACGTGTCAAACATGTGTCAAGATGTCCGACATGATACGGAGACTCTTTGAACATGTCTGTGCTTCAAAGTATTTAATGCATAAACTATCGAAATTTGACAAAATATAAACATTAAATTCAGATGGCACCACCCATCCTTTATTACATAGCTTAGAAGATGAAAGTCTAAACGCTGGAGGACATTGTCTTTGGAGGCTATTGCCAGCCGAATTATCTAATTAAAGAAAATGCAATTGGATCACACCTTATGAAATGATAACACTAAAAAATGGCTAGGTTTTGTTAATCCACATGACAACAATATGAGTTGGTGCTATGATTGATGAGTTCTCGATAGCAAAGATTGCTGGTTGATGACCATGTTTATCAATGACCATAATATAGCTATTGTCACGCCCCAATCCTCAAGTGCGTGCCCATCACTTGGTGGTCGATTAAATTGCGATGTCCCATAACACGTCGCCGACTCATTTATTTTAATGCATATGCAGAAGCAAATAAATAATCCCTTGATAGAAACATATATAGAATAGAAAAGCATGACAACAAATTTTAAATCAAACACATTATTAAAACCACAATCTGGTTTACAAATAGAGACCAACTCTAGGGTCTAAGTACAAAAAATCTATCTCCAAAAGAACTTTTGAGCCACACATACTCTTGACCCTTTCGCCTCAAGCTACAGGTTCTTCACCCTAAGGACTTGAAAAGTTGAGCCCACGACTAGGTGATACAATGTCTCAGCAAGTTCACCCCTTAAGTTCTGACTAGGAAGGAAATACGCCTAAAGGCTACCTATACACGCACGAGATAGAGGAGTTACATTTGCCTCAATTCATTCCTACAAGTCGGTACGATTCAACCACTCAACCATCACTTCAAATCAAATCAAATCAAATCATTCAACTCAAATCAATACTATCTATCAAATATTACTATCTATCAAGTCGTTTCATTGAAACGATCACTGCTCATCTAAGCTAATATTGATAAATGCTTGCCTAAGCTGATGTAGATAGATAGTATAGCTCACCGAAGCTGATCTAGATAGATAGTATTGCTCACTGAAGTTGATATGTGCTCACCAAAGCTGATATAGATATATTTAGTTCACCGAAGCTGATATAGAGTTAAAGGTAAAGCCTCATCCTTTGAGTTAAAGGTTTGAATTCAGGACCTCCAGCTTTAATACTATGTTAGATTTTGTGGAACCACTATCAACTATTCTAAAATCATAAGTTATTAGATGAATGTATTGTTTAATATTTAATTATTTTAACACTCCCTCTCATGCTTAATATAGTCTTTTTGCCTAGTATTGAGGTGAAAATTTAATTGGAAAGACAAATGGGGTTTGGAAAAATTTGAACTCAAAACCTCTAGTTCCGATACCATGTAAGAATTGCCAACTTTTCAAAAAGTTTAAATTATTAGATGAAGAAGTGGTTTAATATTTAATTAATCTAATAGGCCTCGTATCTTTTTTGGTGATTTTTGTAGATATGAAATGAATAGTAATAGTTAAATACGAGAAGTTTAGAAAATTCTGCTGGAGAACCCATCCTGTTCTCATGGATAAAAGCAAACTTTACGTTGACTAAAATTTCGTAGATTCAGCAAAGGTGGCTTCACTGACGAAGTTGCAAGATACCGAGGTCGGCATGCATACGGCGTTTCTCAGTCTTATTTAAATGGTGTGGTTGGTGCGGACTCGCTCATTTTCTGACCCAGCGACTTACGAGAGCGATTATGACCGGCAAAAATGACAATTGGACCAATCACACTAGAAAGATGACAATTGGATCAATCTTGATTACGTTGAGAAAGATGACAATAGGACCAATCACACTAGAAAGATGACAATTGGACCAATCTTGATTACGTTGAAAAATGACAATTGGACCAATCTTGATTACGTTTACCTACCACGCGATATATTTATCACAAGGTTACCGCTGACTCTTGATTTTCATTTTCTTGCAACAGTCTGCTTTTTCCTGCCCAGGATGGATCCTGGTTCAAACTAGTATTTAAATCATTTCGACAGGTGGAGGTATATCGAACATGGTCAAACACGTGCCTATAGTTGACGTCAACGTGTTTTGAATCCTGAAAATGCCCTGAAGGGCCATGGATGATGGACATAGCCGAAGTCATTGACTTCCAATAAATTACGAAAACTGATGACGCTTGGCTAGGAATATTATATATACATAACTAGTAAATAAATCAGAAACCGGACTTATATGGTTTAATTGGTGTGATGTACGCTCACGAGAAGAGTAATAAAGAATTAAACTGTAGATCAAATAATACAATAGAGAATATAACCATAATCGAGTCATTTAAACACTCGGTGTTTCCCAATCTCTAATTACATCAAATAATTCATATGGAGTTTAGCTGTAATAATTTTTCATGAAATAATCCTTTAATCTCCCGAAAAAATTAACATAAATTTTACCACGAGATTTTAATCGGCAGTCAAACTCTAGCAGCTTTTCACTAGAATGTAATCAACGAAACTTGGAAGCCCTGCAGCGCCATGCGTCATGGGCATTGCCGAGATCTTTGACTTGCAATAACCCACGAAAACCTATGACCCTTGGCTAGGAGCATGAAATTTTGTGACTTGAAATGGTCTCTGCTTTCTCTAGCAAGCAAAGTCAGGACATTACAGCGTTGAACAAATGGTTCTCATCTTTCACGGTCATCACATAAAATAATTGGATTCAACGCATCGCCCACCAAAATCTCGAAATTAAAATTAAAATTTAGATGGCTAATAAGATATATTTCCCACGAGAAAGTTTGTATCATCTTTCAGTGGATAATGGGATTATAGGAAGAATGTTATACGTAGATAGGGACTTCCAAACTCTATTTATTAGCCAAAAGAAGGCTGAAATCATTACTTTCGCATTGCAAGGAGAGATGGAATGTCGGAAAAGGTTATAAATACTACTATGACTTTGAGATATATTGTTACAAAATCATGAAGATAATCTTTAGAGCTATAGCATAAAATGTGGGTATATAGGAAGAAAAGTTTCCTAGTAACTTGTGAATCGCACAGAGATATTCCATTCTAAGCTATGAAAAGACGAATCCATTATAAACCTTGCCATGAAGTCATGAATTGAACGTATGATCAAAGGAAAATAACTGAAATTTGAATGCATAGATTGCACTCTAAAGCAGCTACAATAAACTTTTGAAATACAACCACCGCCTAGCAGTAATCTGAGAGTCGGATGCTCTTTGTTGGAGCCTAAAAGCATAATACTCTCTCGTAGTAATATCTTTAAGTTTGTGCGCCTTTCATGTGTCTGGTTTTCTCTAACTAAATCTAAGGTTGAATCCTCGTCACAATAAAATAAAGGTATCGCAAGGACATAAACCTCGGATGCTATTCATTTGTTTTCTGTAAACCTAGTCTTATTCTCGATGACCATGTCTGGATGTATATCTTAAAGTCAATCTCTACCCCTATCAAACTGGCAACCTTTGAACATCTTCGGTAGATTGTGTCTCTACCACCCCTAGATCTTCCTCCACCTCCGAGTACGTCTTGGTCTTGGAATCTATTGTAGATTTTCATAATTAGAATGTAGAACATATTAATGGAGTAAAAAAAAAAAAATTGTGCACCTGATTTGGAATCCATCATTTTTAATGCGAAATAGTGACTATCCAACACTCAAGGGAAAAGTACCAAAAAAATCCTAAACTTTTACAATTGGTACTAATTTAGTCCTAAACTTTTCAATTAGACCAATTTAGTCCTAAACATTTTCACATTGGTATCAATTCAATCCATCCAACTAATTTAAGCTGAAAATTGCTGGCATGGTTGCCGGCAGTCTTATGTGGCACAACGTGGACAAATTTTATAATTTTTCATATTTTTCCAGATTTTTTAAATTATTATTTTTCCTTTTTTTTTGTCTTTTTTTTTCTTTACCCTTGACCGGTGAGATAGCTAGTAGACCATCGCTGGCCACAAGCTGGTCGGGGAGAGGGCCCTCACGCCCTTGCCAGCCACAGGTGAGGGCATCGGCCCCTACCTAGACCTAGGTGAGGGCCAAAACCCTCACCTATTGGCCAGCAAGGGCCTCTACAAGCGAGGGTGTGGCGGCCCTCACTGGCCAAGGGCAAGGTTCTTCGCACGTTTGTTAGCCACAGGCAAGGGTGTGAAGGCCCATGCTTGTGGCAGGCGAAGCCGCGACACCTCTGGCGAGGCCATAATGGCCCTCTCATGGATCTAAGCGAGGGCTTGATGCCCTCACTCATGGTAGGCGAGGGCGTTGTGCCCTCGCTTGGATCTAGGCAAGGGCTACCGCACCCTCACCCGTCATGAGCAAGGGCCACTATGCCCTTGGTTATGGATGACGAGGGTGCAGAGGCCCTTGCTAGCCAACGAGCGAGGGTTTGGGCCCTTGCTTGGATTTGGGCAAGGGCCGATGCTCTCGCTTGTGGCCGGCAAGGGCACGGGGGCCCTCACCTCGACTAGCCTATGGCTGACGATGGTCAACTGGTGACCTGTTAGCCAAGGGGTAAGGAGAGAGAGAGAGAGAGAGAGAGAGAGAGAGAGAGAGAGACTTTTCCTCAAAACTCAAGCATTTTGCTTCTCTATTACCTTATGTATCACTAGCTCAATAAGACTATCCATTACCCTCAACGTTCAATAAATGCTCTATATGTGAGGTTGCTTTTGCATCTAGGTTATAGCAGATATTTGAGTATTATTTATAGATTTTTGAGCCATAGGCCCTTTCATTACAAACCAAACTTTACTTGGCCCGTACAAGCTAGCCTCATGTTATGCTAATATACCATCTTATTAAGCTAATATTGTAAAATAGTAAATTATAATGTCAATGTAACCTACATCAAAAGAACTCTTACATTTTCTATATGTGCGCACGTTGATGTTGCTCTAGAGATTATTCTTAACAGTCAATCCGATTCCATGAAGTCTCGTATACTAAATCATGGCGATAACTGCATGAATACACATAGAGTCTTCCATGCTCACGAGTATTTTTAACTCTATCAATATGATAGTGTGTCAAATAGAAAACACATCATAAAGAGTGATACCTTATGTATCATTCCCTTTATCAATCCACATTCTCTCTCCTTATTAGAGAATATTCTTATGGTTCCAATGGACCTATTATAATTAACTTTACATTATGTGTAAAAGACATATCATTGAGGCTAATAATTGAATGCCCCTAGCATTTACTCAAGAATTATATAATACCTTGAGATTTTCATCAAATATATGTACTCAACATGATAACAATGCATTAACACCTTATTCAACACAAAAGAGTTGATACATATCAAAATGTTAGTAAATGTAACAAATACAAATGTAAACTTTATCATAACAAGACTAAAATAGCTCACAATAATTAAGGGAGCAATTATTGGCTTGTAAGTTGCGTACTGAATTGATCCAAAATACAATCAACATATGCCCTTTGAGACAAACCCAATATACTGCAAGAATGACCATTATAAATCTTAATGCTAAGGATAGAAGACACTTCACCAGGGTCCTTCATGTTAGAATTTTTCGACAACATCCATTTCGTCTCATGCAGTAATCCAAGATCACTGCTCACAAGCAAGATATCGTCTACATAAAGTACAAGAGAAATAAATTTCCTCCCACTAACCTTGTAATATCTACATTGATCTACTTTGTTCTGAAAAAAATAAAATAAATAAAGTGACTACAATATGAAACCTTGAGTACCATTATGTAGAAGCTTGCTATATGCCATAAATTGAATTTTTTAGTCTACACACAAGCTTACCTAAATCATTTACAACAAAGCCTTTAGGGTGCACCATATAGATCTCCTTATCATAGTCTCCATTCAAAAAGGTAGTTTTAACATTCATCTGGTGTAACTCCATATCAAAATGAGCTATCAATACCATAATCACTCTAAAAGAATCTTAGAATATACTAGGAAAAATGTTGCTTCATAATTTATTCCTTCTCTCTAAGCGAAACCATAGGCTACCAGTCTGGCTTTAAGCTTCTCTTTCTTTTCTTTGAAGTCCCTTTTAGTCTTATAAACACATTTGTAACTAATAAGATTGTAACCTTTAGGAAATTCAACGAGCTTCCAAACACTATTATGTTTCATAAATTGCATATCATCTTTCACTGCATTTAACTATAGATATGACTGAGCATAAGAAACAACATATGCATAAGTCACTGGATCAACCACAAAGTTGATGGATCTCTTGAGTGGAGCTATAGCAACCTCATCCTACACTTCAGGGCCTTGAGGAAGTTCATCAGAATCTATCTCAACAATAGGAACCTGGACTTTAACAAGCTCAGTCTGTGGCATAAGAGACTCCACAATCGTTTGTATAGGTAAAGACAAAACTACAATGGTCTCTATTGTATGGCGATTCTCAATAGCAACAACCTTCTTCGGCTACATCAAATGCCAAAAACTTCACTGTATGTGATTCGCAATTTTTGTGCCTCAATTGGGATTATAAACTAACGCCCTTCAAATAGGTAAGATAAGAAATAGTATTGAATAGTTCTAAAGTCTAACTTACTTTATGTTGGATTATATAACACCACTTTTGCAAGACTCCCCAAACCTTAAGATAATTCAAACTAAGTTTACATCCAATCCATAACTCAAAATGAGTCAATGGAACAACTTTGCTAGAAACATTGTTTAGAATGTATAAGGCTGTCTTCAAAGCTTCGTCCCATAAAAAATCAGTAAAATCGGTCCGATTAATCATACTCTTCATCATCTTCACAAGGGTACGATTGTCTCTTTTGACCACACCATTTTGTTAAAGACTCCTAGGCATAGTAAACTAATGTAATATCCCATAATCCTCTAAGTATTTGGCAAAAGATCCTTTAAGCTGTCCAACATCGCCATGCCTACCAAAATACTCACCACTCTAATTAGATTTAACAACGTTTACGAACCTTTTCCCCACTGTTTCTTGACTTTAGTTCGAAAAATCTTGAACTTGTTAAGAGACTCAAACTTTTCCTTAATCAATTATGGATAACCACATCGGAAATAGTGGTCAATAAATATGATGAAATAAAATTTCAACACAAGATTAGCATGAATATCAATATAAATAACTTCTAGTAAGTCATCGTACTTCTACAATAATCTATGCAAGTCTCCATATCACCTTTGAGAGCAAGCGGGATGTCAACCTATATCAACCTTTCAACTCCTTCCTTAGAGATGTGACCAAGTCATTTATGCCACAATGCATAAGAAAATTTCTTAAGTTGAGTCTTTTGGAAATAACTTTTTTTGGACTGTATTAGCGACATATAATATCATAGGGAGTTAAACATAATCTGTACAATCTATTGAATATATTGCAACACCCAACCATATTTGAAGTAAGAAGCATACAAACAAAATCGTTTCTTATTTCAAAAGCCACACATGTCTAGACATTTACGGAAACTAAGTTTCGTCTAAAAAAGGTACATAAAATGTGAATCTCAACATTAAATTAAAACTAGAATCTAGAATTAAAATGACACCTCCTATGAGCTCGACATTGACTTTAATGTTGTTTCCATGATGAGTTTTTATTAATCTTGATTTGGCTTCCTTCGATTTATGAATCCATATATGGTAAATGCAAGAAGATTTGTTACACTACTATATAGCCATCATGGACTGAATTAGGCTTTTGATGAGTTAGATTCATAAGCAAATACCAAAAAATTATTAACTGTAGGCTCACACTTGAGTAACCAAGTTTTATACTTGTTGCAGTTTTGCTTCATGTGCCATTTCTTCTTACAAAAGAAGCAATGGTAACCATCCTTCTTGAAAGATACTTTCTTAGGACATAAACTATTGTAGACACCTAAATTTTGCTATTCATTTAGATTTTAAATTGCATATACAATTAGAGATTAATGTCTAATCCCTAAACAAAATTTAATTTTCATTAAATTGAATCACGTATAAATGTACACACACATACACAAAAGCAGTAGGGCTAGGCTAGAGACAGCCAAGCGCGACTCCTTCTTTTCCATTTCCCTCTACTCACTTGGGTCGGCTCAGCCCATTTATTTTCTCTTCTTTCCGTGCCTAGTAGGGGTAAGCATAGTTCGGGTTGGGCCAATCCACCCCCTAACCCTAGGACCAACCCACACAGTGTTGGTCTTCAATTTTTGGGACCAAGAACCGATTCTATTGAGCTTGGGACCAAGGATAGACCGGCCCAATGGGTTCGATCTAGTTCCAGGGTCAACTCGGGATCAACTAATAATTTTTTATTTCATTTTTTTTACTCCTTAAAATACGATTGAGGAATGGACTGACCCAATAGGTTTGATCTGGTTTCAAGATCAACCCAAGACTAACCAATAATTTTTTATTTCATTTTTTGTACTCCTTGAAAGGGCAAGCGAGAACCGTACTGACCCAATAGATTCGATGATGAGCAAGATTAGCTAAAAAAGGCAAGCGGCGAGGGTTAAGTGGGATGAACGTCGAACAAAATGAGTATTGAATGTCGAGCAAGGAGCAACAAGCCAATCGAGCATCGAGGAGCAAGCAGCATGAGTGACCCAAAGTGAGTGAGACGAGTGTCAAGTGGCAAGCAAAGAAATTTTTTTTTTTTTTTGGCAAATTGAAGACTAAGAGGACAAATAAGACATAAGAAAACGAATACTAAAAGAGGATGACATAAGATGCCTTTTTGGACACCATGAGGACTCCTCGCAAAAACATTTTCCTCATTTGTAAATTATGACTATTAACGATGTAAAAGACATTAAAAACCTAAGTTATTAAAGAACAATGTAAAATTACTTAAACTCCTCACTAAAGAGTTATTTAATATTGTTAACGCCGTTTATTTTAAGATTTTATCTATATAAAAAAATTATAAATAAATATATATATATATATATATATATATATATAGTCGGGGTTAGTTCAGATTGGACCGAACCGGAACTCTCAAAACCAAGGACTGACCCGCACAGTGCTAGTTCAAAAATTCTAGAATCAAAGGCAGACCCAATCTTCATGGGAATTGGATCAAGACTGATAGGGTTTGGCCGGTCCATGATCAGTCCAAGGTTGACCCTAGACAAATGCTCACCCTTAGTGCCTAGCCTCTCTCTCCTCCACCTCTCCCCTCTCTAGGACACTAGGTAAGAAACAACAAAAAGGACAACGAAGGACGAGGCAAGGACGGTATGATCAGTCTGGCAGCAACTAGCGTCGCGGCTTGAAAGGGAGAGAGGAAAGCAGCCAAGAACTCGGGAGGGGGAGGGGTATATCGTCTTTTGGGGGATTCTTCTCCGGCTTAAGGGAGAGAGCAAGGCGACAACTGAGAGAGAGAGAGAGAGAGAGAAGGGGGGGAGCCGAGAGAGATACAGGTCATGAGTGAGATTCGAGCAAGAGGGAAGTAGAACGACCGAGAGATGGCAAGTGAGATGGAGAGTGAGAGCTGAGCCAATAAGTGAAATACGTGAGCTTAGTGCCACCAGAGAGGTCTACTCCTAACGAATGCCGACACTAATGGTTCCTTATTTTAGCGCCCATACTCACAATAAGCCGTTGTTCTGTTTGTTTCAAATCGATTCTCCCAATGATCCCCACTATAAGACATGCGAGGTGACCAAACTGAGTCGGACATACTCCATTTCGCCATCTATTCGTCGTTGTCTAGCCGGGTAGAGCCATCTCTAGTGACAATGCCCTCAGTTTGTCTCAACTTGACTAAGGCCAAGGCTTGTCGTTCGCCATTTATACTTGTGTTAATGTGAAGGGATCATTTCGGAGTTTACCTTGAGCATTGTTTATCCGCTATATGACAATTTTGGCTTGGGACTTTGTCTTAGATGCTCTGGATGTGCCCCCTCAGTTGACGCCTATGCATTTGGCATAATGCCCAAACCAAATCCGCTTTGGCCTCGTTTGGTTTTTGGCTTCTATTTTGTTCTGAACTGTGTTTTAGTCATTGAACGTGAATCTAATGAATTTTTAATTGTTGTTTCATTGTTAGCAACGTCTTTCCTTTTATGGCATTGTGTTCTTATCGGCCAGCATAGTGATGGTTTTCAAATGTGTGTTTTCAACAAGCGAAGTTCTCTTTTCGTGCTTTCTTCATAAGCCTTAACGTGGAGATGTTGAGAGAGAGAGAGAGAGAGAGAGAGAGAGAGAGAGAGAGAGAGAGAGAGAGAGAGAGAGAGAGAGAGAGAGAGAGAGAGAGAGAGAGATTGAGATTTTGATATACAGGAACTGATATGTAAACTGGGTGTGGAAGACAGAGAACAGGAGAAAGTGGAAAATTATTTCTTCGGGTGGGCTTGTTATATTTGAGTAGGCTTGGGCTTGATGTAAGTTAGAAAATCTGGGCTTGGTTTGGTTGGTGCCATTTGGACTGGCTTGTTCTCTTGTTATTTTTTTTTTTTTTTTTCAAAATTGGGAATAGATTGGGCTCAATATAATGAGCCCAGTTTGGGTGAGGGCCTAGGACGCGCGGCCCAGGCCAGCAGACTCAGGTTGGTCTCGGCCCGAACTATATCCGAAGACTGGTTAAAAATTCAATTTAAAAAAATATATCCATTTTAACTAATTAAAAAGTATTTTTTTAAAACAAAATACTAAAAGTTCAAAAAAATTATATATTTTTAAAAAAAATCAGAAAATGCTTTAAAAATAGTCTCTCTCTCTCTCGGGATAGTTTTCTCTTAAAATGTGTGAAAATCCTTGATAAAAAAAAATTGTGCTCAAAATTTAATAAGCTTTTAGGGCTTCACAATTTGAGTATTCTTAGAAACAAATGATAGGTCGTCATTTGTGCATTTCCATTTCGAATATTATGTGATTGCGCACTTTCAATGTGTTGATTTGTGGCCTCCCTTCAACTTAGTTAGAGATGGCATGCTCCCTATTCAGTAATGTTAGATCTTTTCCTTGATTGCTAATTGTTATTTTAATGATTACGCACATACATGATCACCTTATAAATTAGTAAATAGATTTAAAATCAATTCAAACTATTTGATAATTTTTTTTCTAAAATAGACAAGATTAGATACCGAAATGGACTAATTGATTAATTAATGTAATTAAGTCATCGACCCTAATTCTCTGATTGCATAAAAAGTAAGGCACACTCTCATGCTTCACTTGTTTTTCAGCCAACCCTAATAGGTTAGTAGCGACTCATTTTTAAAAAATTCTCATAATGTCAATTTGAACATCTAACGTTGCTAGGAGAGTTTGCATCTAAAACTAGGACCGTAGGCCTACCTTTTAGGTAATAACCTTAAACCTACTTCCCCTTTACACCGAGGGGTATGTCACGACAACTATTAAAATGACATGTGATTTTATGAGTTCCTTTATGAGTACAATTTTTAGACTTCAAGTCTACCATCCTTATAATGTAATTCTTAACCCCTATAGAACCATCACACCTTATGTTGAGAAGTCCTTGCAAATATGTCCCCATATCAACATTAGACGAGACATAGTTCCTCACGTTAGGGTTTTCAGTTAGTTAAATTTGATGGAATTAACGAAAAGACCTCATTATACTTATTTGATAAGTTTTATGACTAGATTGTATTTTTTAAAAGTTTTAAAAGTCAATTATACTTTTGTGATAAGTTTTAGGACTTCAAACTTGTCCATGGGATAAACTATTAAGATCTTCTCTAGTCAACCTCTTTGTGTATTTTAACACTTGAGACTAGCAGCAAAACACCATTTCAATTTAAACCAAATTGTAAAGAGTTTGGGTTTTCTCTCCAAGATTATAGAGGTGCTTACGTAGAATTACTACATTATTTGTCTAGAGAACATCTTCTGTTGTTAGCTCCATCTAAGCTTCTATTTAGGCGAGCTTGTTGTCCATCTACGTTCAGGTACCTCCAAGTATATTGATGTCCTTGTGTTATGTAGACTATTCACCTTCTACTTCATCTATCCAAAATCTTTGAAAATCACACGTCCTTTAGTTTGTTCACCATCCAGATAATCTATCAAGCTTATTGATGTCTTCATGTCCTCCACTTCATTTCCTTTCTACTGATCCATCCAAACCCTTTTGACAATTGCACATTTTCTAGATTATTTACAATCTACAAGGTCCTCCCAAACATCAACATATTCAACATTCAATAAAAGTTCACTATTTGCAAGGTCCATCTAGTCATCAATGATAACTCTATATTAGATAGAGTATTTTTACTAATTTAAGCTTGGTATTTGCTACGTTTTGATGAATTTTGGGTGAATTTATCTATTACTCATGTAATTTTATTGAATTTTATAGGAAATATGACTTTCGGATTCATAAGGGACCGTGCGCATCATTTGCAGAACACGCCAAGACCATATGCGTAATTTTCCCTTGTGTCGTGCTAGATTTGCATATCAATCCCGCGCCCAGCATCTTCCACAATATCTCAATATCTTCCAGAATATTTCAATATCTTCTAGAACATTTTAGTTTCTTCCGGAACATTTTATCCTGAAGAAAAAGCCTGCCAAGGCCAGATTTTTGGAGGCTATATAAACCTCTCTTGTGCCACATATTTCAGATGGGGGAGGACCCTTGGAGCTGCCACCTAAGGAAGATTTTAGGTTTTCTTAGTTAGCTTTTATGCTTTTATTTTATTAGTGAAATGGGCGCATGTCAAGGAGAGAATGATGAGGCAAACCCGAACTTATTTTTTGACTCAAATTGGTAAATTTGTTTTAATTTAGCATTATATTCTCTCTAATTTTTGTTGTCAATTTAGCTTTAACTATGTTCTAAATTTATTTTGTTAGAGCTACAATGATCTTAACCGTGATTATTTGATTTTTAAGACTTGCTCATGCAATATAATTGTTTTGATTGTGGCATTCTCTATCATGATCTTAATGCTTTTAGGAGTTTGGCCAACTTTTAAATGAATTGTGATGTATGCATGACACTGGGTGGAGATTGCATGCATGAGCACTAGTGATATTGAACCATAAAGTAAATTTAGGTCAAGCTACACTAGGTTGTTTGTGTGGTTGCGGTAGCAGATCTAGGTTGGGACTACTTAGATTGAATCTAGGAATTTCCACAAGAACTTAATGCTTTTAGGTAGTTTAAATTCACCTAAGGTTAGTGTGGATTAACATACCTAATTAAGGATTATTAGACCAAGGTTGGCTTGTAATCTAACTTAGGGAAATTTCACCAACACAATTGAGAATTAATTTGTTGCGTGACAAGTTAAGAGAATTGATTTTGAGTGGTGAAGTGAAGTTGGATGCTCTAACGCTTTGTAATCTTGGTTAAAATCTTGAAATTTTCCTTGTTAACTTTAGGTTTGCTTTATATTATGTTTACTTTGTAATTTTAATTAGCTTTTGAATCCTTTAAGTTTCGGCTCTTTTATATTTCAGTCCTTTAATTGGTTTAGTTCACTTTTTACTTGTCTTTTCTACTTGGTTAACTAAATATTTGGATTGATCACGTTTAAAGCAGTTGGATAATTAGAGACAATCCGTTGGGAATGATACTCACTCATCACTTTATTACTTGTAAAAATTGTGCACTTGCAATTCACCTGACAATCAACATACCCCACGTCCAATAACTTGTTGACTTACTATAGAGCAAAGTTATTCACCTATGAATCTACATATGTAGAGGCAATATCTTCTAAACACTTAATTATATATGTTAGTATACTTTAAATATTTTTTCTAAACACTCAAACACTATTAGGGATTTTTCTTAACAAAGAATAATGGGATTAATGGTGAGTGTTAAACCTGATTAACTCATAATTCATTTACTTATATATTTTTATTAAAGGTCGGTCCAATGGAATATGTTGATGGGTTCGAATTTTAAGTTTTTTCTTGATGATCTTTGTAAGTAAAAGCATATCAGACTTTTGTTGTAATATCTCAATGTCAAGGAGCATTGTACATGAGACGATTGCACCTAGAGGAGCATTGTACACATAGGATGATCTAAGTGTGCCCTTTGATTGAACTATTAAGATCTTCTCTAGTCAGCCTTTTTGGAAAAATGTCATTTTGATTTAAACCAAATAGTAAAGAGTTTGGGTTTTTTCTCCAGGATTCTAAAGGCGCATATGTAAAATTACTACTCTATTTGTCTAGAGAACATCTTTTTGCAAGCAAGTCCATCCAAGCTTCTACATGGCAATCCAAGCTTCTACATGGCAAAGCTTATTCTCCTTCTACATTTAGGTACCTCTAAGCATATTGACGTTCTTATATCCAAACTCTTCAAAAATCACATGTCTTGTAGTTTGCTCAACATCTAGAAAGTCTATGCAAGCTTCTCGACATCTTCATGTCCTCTAGTTCATTTGCTTTCTATTGGTCCATCCAAACCCCTTTTGACAATCACGCGTTTTCTAGATTATTAACCATTTACAATATCCTTCCAAACATCAACATATTCAACATCCAATAAAAGTTCACCATTTGCAAGGTCTATCCAGTCATCAACCTATCTCATGTCCACTAGCTGGTTCACTTTATGTAAAGCAAAGTTTTTTCACCTTTGAATCTATATATGTAAAGGCAATCTCTTCTAAACACTTAATTACATATGTTAGTGTACTTGAAATATTTTGTCATCCTTCAAACACTATGAGGGATTTTTCTTAACAAAAAATAGTGGGATTAATGGTGAGTGTTAAACCTAGTTAACTCAAAATCCATTTACTTATATTGTTTAGTATAGGAGGGCCCAATGGAATGTGTTGATGGGTTCAAATTTAAGTTCCCTCTTAGTGATCTTTGTAGCTAAAAGCGTATCAAACTTCTTTTGTGGTATCCCAACATCAAGGAGCATTGCACATGAGAGGATTGCACCTATAAGAGCGCTTTTATGCCGTAATTAAACACCGGAAGAACTTGTTAGAAACAAATAGATAATTTCTCCATCGTCATAATCATCAAGATTTTTAAAATATGTTTGGTTTAGAAAATTGATACTAAGTAATATGGCAAGGGAAAATTATCAAAAAGTTCTAAATCTAGTGCAATTTTTCCAATTCAGTCCTTAACCATTTTTTTTACCAATTCAATTATAAACCATTTTTCAATTGTATCAATTCAATCTATCGGCCAAATTTGGCTGGCCGGCGTTGACATGGATGCCGAGCACCGCGGACAATTTTTAATAATTTTTTTTTGAATTTTTTTCCTTTTTCTCCTTTGTTCTCTTTTTTTTTCCCTACTCCCTCCTTCTTCCTCATGCTTCGGTGATTGGCCCTCCCCTTTGGTCGGTTGCTAGAGCATGAGGAAGGAAGGAGGAGGCAAAATAATAATAATAATAATAAAAAAGAGATAGAGAAAAAAATTCAAAAAAATCAATAAATTATTCACCGCAAATAGGCGTCCACATCAACCTTAGCTAGCCAAATTTGACGAGAATGGACTAAATTGACATAATTGAAAAGGTTTAGGAATAAATTGAAAAAATTGCAATAGGTTTAAGACTTTTGGTAATTTTCCCTCATATTGGGTGGTTCCATATGACTTACTTTTCCAAATAATTATAATTAAGTACACCGATTAATAAATCAATATTGTGATCATTTAAATTATCCTCAGTGTATTTAAATGATTTATCTCTCTAGATATATGTCTTGTTATAACGGCTAAACAATGAAAGTAATGTTGCCTCGTCCAGCTAATTATTGAGGAAAATTCATAAAGTTCATTTTGTTCCAAACCAAAGAAAAATAACTTATGCAATGGGATAATTACGAAAGAAAGTTCTAAACTTATTGTATGGATAATTCAGTCTCAAGCCTTTCAATTTGGTCAATTTAGTTTTAAACATTTTGACAATTAATCAATATAATCTTTACGGCCGATTTTAGTCAAAAATTGGTGATGTGGACACTAGCCATCTTACATGGCACATCCAACATTGCCACAAACAACTTTTGTCTTTAAAAAAAAAATCTAAATTGTTCAAATTATTATTATTTTATTTAGCTGGAGAATTTCGTGATAGTATCCAGTAAGGTAGATATTGTATTTTGCTCGATATGTTCAGGACAATTCATCTTCTTGACGATTGATTTCAGTTGGCTAGTTTAGTATCAAAACATAATGATATCAATTAACAGTGGTGAAAGTATGTATCTCATATAAAACTAGACTACTGAGAGCGAAACAATACTCTCATATCATTGGATCGACTGGTTATTTTTCGAGAGGCTACGTCATCATCTCAAGTAAATAGCTATGATCTCAATTCAAAATACAGTGTCACATAAGACAGCAATCCACAATGCAATAAATACTTTGCAGGGCTATAGAAAACTAAGATTGGTCATTATGAGAAGAAGGGGTCTTTAGTTTATCATTGTGTTTCTTCCTTCTCTTTCGTGAATAAATCCCTCTGTGAACGTATTACTTCAATAGGAAGATATTTAGAAGTTCGGGACGTCAATTAATCTTGCAAGCGTCCCATTTTTTCCTGATGCACATTGACAAGCACAAGTTCTTTCGGATCTTATTAATAGAAATCTCAAGCCTTATAAATCGGATAAATCTTTTGGATTTATAAGAAAAAAGACTTAATTTAGGAGAGGGAGGACTGACGATTTCAAGAAGAAACATGGAAGAGAATCTCTCGATGCCCAAAAGCTAAACTCATGAGCAGCTGTAATTGTTGCTGGATTAATCTTCATAGAATTTGTTCGAAGATGAGAGTTGTCACGATCAACCTGCTTATGAACCTTTAGATGAGCAGGAACTCGAAAGTTTAGACTCTGAAATTGAATCTAGCTATGGGGTCATCTCTGCATATGAGACAGATGAATAAGGTTCTTGTTTGGGGAACGAACAAGTGTGCATGATGAGAGCATATGATGAGATAACTCCCTTAGAAGCAATGTCCCACATATTGAAAGAAATCTCACCGTATTATGATGATTCCGGATAAACCGTAGAATGGAGGTTGCCTAATGTAGACACTAGAACAATCTATGGAATGCTTTAGAGTATGTTAGTTTCACAGAAAATGAATTATTTGAAAATTATTTTTCTAAATATACTAGCTTATGTTGCTTGAAATAATTAGTAAATAAGTTTTTTTTTTCACTATCGACAAAAACTTATGACCAAACATTTTTTGTGTATGATGCAAATATTTTTATTTTATTCATTTTTGTAAGCGATACAAGCAATTGCTTTTAAGAACATATTTTCAAATCATTTATTTTCCACAAAACAAACAAAGGTTCATCTGAGAATCTTTGAATAGCAAGATTCATTGCTTGTTCTGACTAATTTTATCTATTAGATTTATGGTTAAGTTGGTGAGCCGATTTTAATCAGGCTTCATATCTTTTCTGGTAATTTTTATAGATTTAAAATTAATAGCGGTAGTCCAATACGAAAAGTGTAGAAAATGCTGCTGGAGAACCCCTCCTGTTCTCATGGATAAAGGCAAACTTTACGTTGACTAAAAAGATACCGAGGTCGGCATGCATACAACGTCTCTCAATCATTTAAGCAGCAAGATGCACAGGTCGGCATGCATATAACGTCCCTCAGTCTTATTTAAATCGTGTGGTTGGTGCGGACACGCTCACCTTCTCACCCAGCGACTTACAAGCCCGATGATGACCGGTAGAAATATCGCGAGACCGCCGAAGAAGTAGTTGAAGAAAGTGTTGGGCGTGAGGGTGCTCATCACAGTGGCGTACATCCCTGTCAGGGCGAACAGCGCCACCTACAGCTCCATTTGCATTGGGAATCCCAACGTCAGGACGGTGATCATCCTGACGGAGGCAAAGAGCCCAGCCGAGTTGGAGATGATGAAGAGGATGTATGAGGGCAGGCTCTTGGTACCCAAAACCGGCTGGCTGGCTTTGTGCGATTCGATCCCTCTGCTCGTGGCACCGGTGCTGCTGCTTGAGGACCCTGAATTGTCCTGCCAAAATCCACCCGGCGATTGAAGCATGGCTTGATAGGTAGCGATGGTGATGAGAGCGGCAACGACGAGCAAGGCGTTCTGCACATCTCTCGGGGAGTCCCTTTCTTTCTAGTACTTTCTAACCATGGGGATCTACCATAACTCCCATTACTGAACACGAAAAAACTCATGAAACGGTCAGTCCAAGTTCTGCGTGATTGGTGCTTGTGGTATGCTTACTATGCTGCTCTCGTGGCTCTAGATCGCATGAGGATTTCCACCATTTCCGCATCACCGGCTTCATTGTTAACGAGCAATAGGATGTCTAGAGGCGTTAGACCAACCTCGTTTCTGGCATTCACGTCGATCAGGTCCTTGTCAATTGCGTTGCCCGAGAGCAGGAACTCGACTACCTATTCGATTCAAGAACATATTGCATTTATCGTCGACAAAGCCGATTCAATCTTAAATCTTTCAATTTGGCTAATTTAATTCTTTTAACATTTTTAACAACTTGTCAATTGAGTCATTTTGGCTAGAAGTGATTGATGTGAACGTCAAATCGTTCTATGTGGCACAGCCGAGATAATGTAGATAAATTTTTGTTCAAATTTTTTGGTTAATGTCACAAAAAATCCCAAACTATGCCCACTATAACACAAATATGCCAAACTCCTCTTCAAGTAACTAAAAACTCTCAACTTGCCCATGGTGAGGCAAATACCGCAAATATTTTTTTGTCATAAAAAAAAAAAATCCCCAAACTTATACCCTAGATGAAAATGAAAATGAGGGTATATCCACACACATGTATAATTTTGGGTTTTTATAGTGACGCCAATTTTTTTTTTTTTTTTTTTTTTTTTTTTTGGGATATTTGTGTTATAGTGGATAAATTTAGGTCTTTTAGTGACAAAAAAAAAATTGGGGTATTTATCTTATGGTGGGCATGATTTAAGGTTTTCTATGATATTTTCTTTTTTTATTTTTTATTTTTATTTTTCTTTTCTTTTATTTTTCTTTTATTCATTATGCCGGCAAAGGTTACTGACGACCGTCACCGTTGCCGATGAAGTCGCAATGGCCTTGTCCAAGGCCTAGGCCCTTACCTAGAGCTGGCAAGGTCCTTCACGCTCTCACCTACAGCTGGTGAGGCCCTCACTAGCAACCCAATGGCTAGCATGAAGACACAAAGGGAAAAAATATTTATAAATTATAAATTATAAAAAAATTATTTACGTTAGTATCAGTCACGAGACGAAGGACAATCAGCATCTACATTAGTGATTTTTGGCAAAAATTGGTAAATTATTATAAATTTTATGATTTTTTTTAAACATATAAATTTTATGATTAAATTAGCTAAATTGAAAGCTTTATGACCGCATTGGTATGAGTGTAATAGGTTTAAGAATTTTTTGATAATTTTCCTCCTAATATTCCATATGCTTCACCTGTGAAGAACATACGAGAAAACCATATGACGAAATGAAATGGGTCAAAAGAACTGGACACTTGCCTCGTATTGCTTTCCATACACTGCGAGGTGCAAGATCTGGTTCCCTTGCGCGTCCTGAAAATTCACAACATGCTGTTTGTTAAACCGCTTCGGCAGTAGCACCAGCAACTTGAGGGATAAGTACACTAATGGTGCCATAAGTTGTGTACGGAGCTCACTTTGGTGCCAAAAGTTTCCGCCGGATCACTTAAGTGCCAAATCGGAGGAAAAACGATCACTTTGGTGCCACCGACGACAGATTCCGGCCAAAATGATTACGTGGCTTTTATATTTAAAAAAAAAATTGAGAAGCCTTTAAAACGACATCGTTTTCCATCTTCATTAAGAAAACGACGTCGTTTTGCTATCCTACGTGGATAACCTCACAAAAACGACGCCGTTTTTTTTTTTTTTTTTTTTTTTTGAGAATGAAATTAGGGTTTTTTTGTCCACCATTGCTCATCCACCGTCGCTTGCCTGCCGTCCCTCAGCCACCGTCACTTGGCCGCCATCCCTCAGCCACCGTCACTCAGCCACCATCCCTCGACCTCCATTGTAGTTGCTTGCCACAGCAAGACAAAAGAACAAAAAAAAAAAAAAACGAACAGAAAAATCCCGAGAGAGAGGGAGGTGTCGACGATGAGGGCGGAGGAGAGGATGGCGGGGCCACGACCGCCGCCTTCATAGCAGCTGGCTTCGCTGACAACCTCCTTGGCGTTCCAGATCTTTGCGGCTACCATTGGCCGGATCACTCATGCTTCTGGAGATTCTTCAAGGTCGCATTTCCTCTGCACCCAACGATATTTCTTGGGAAAAGGCGGCGGTGAGGCTAAGATTTAGGGATTTGAAAGGTTGATAAGGTGATTGAAAATGGGGGAAAACTCGCGAAGGCGAATGCGTGGTTTCTTTTCTGGAAAATTACTGATTTTGATGGTTTTGCGCTGCTGGTGTTGTTGATTCAGTTCTGTTGGTGTTGCTAGATCTGTTCAGGGAAGAAGACGAATCCGCTCAGGGAAGAAGACGACACAAAATGGCGTCGTTTGGGGATTTAGGGTTTTGAATTTGGGGAAAAGACACAAAACGGCGTCGTTTTGGTGTTAGGATACTAAAACGACATCGTTTGAAGGCCTAAGTGATCTAATGGAAGTTCCGGCGAGCCACATCAGCATAAGAAATTAATAAAAAAAGGCCACGTCAGATTTCTGGCGGATCGGATCGGCATTGGAACCAAAGTGAGCGTTTTTCAAATTTTTTGGCACTTAAATGATCCGACGGAAACTTTTGACATCAAAGTGAGCGCCGTACACAACTTATGGCACCATTAGTGTACTTATCCCGCAACTTGAATGCCTCAAACTGGCTATTCTTCATGGTGAGGTGGAGCACGCTCTCCCTCCGACCCGTCACTTCCTCGACAGAATCAGGACAAGTCGAGACCAGTTCCTTCAGGACTTCGCTCCTCCCTTTGATGGCCGTATAATGCAGAGGAATCCTTTCCTCTCCCCCCCTTCACAAGGCACAGGTGATTGCTCGCTTTCAAAAGCTCCCGAATATCCACGTCCCCCCTTGCCGCAGCGATGTGCAGGGGGCTGAAACCGTCCTGGTTCAGCTCGCTAGCGAACTCCGTCCTCAGTTTCAAGACTTCTCTCACGAAATTCACATGGCCGGCCATCGAGGCAACATGTAGAGGGTTGTCTCCCTCGACAAGAAAAGCGATGTTGAGGATGAGGACGTTTTCTCTGATCAACGAGTCCCGCTGATCGACATTCTCTATGTAGGATGCTTCAAACAACCTAGGATCCATCTTTTGGGCCTGAGAAGGCTGTTTCGTGATGCTTCCAAGGGTGTCAAAATGCACGGGAAAGACAATTAGCACGATCGATGATTCTTATGTTGGACAGTTTATCTTCTACTACTTGTTAATGGATTTGATGACAAGGACATTCAAATTGCACTCCATTTCACACTAGGAAAATGACAATTGGACCAATCTTGATGACGTTTACTCGGAGGAAGAATACACCATAGGATAGATATAAATCATGAGGACGAGTACAACATAGCACATCCCATTAGAATATAATTAAATATTAAATCATGCATTTATCTAACAATTTAAGCTTTTAAAATAGTTTACGGTGGTCCCACAAATTTTGTATGATATCTGAGCTGGAGATACCGAGTTCAAATCTTTTGAGGCCCCAGCCTCCTTAATTAAAAATGTCTACCCTTAATACTAGACAAAAAGACTAGACTAAGTGTGAGGAGAAGTATTAGAATATAATTAAATATTAAATCATGCATTAGTCTAACAACTTAAACTTCTAAAATAATTGGCAATAGTCCCACAAAATATCACACTCCGAGGAGCGAAGGGACGGGCTGCCCAAAAAGGAACATATGTCACCTTCTGAAATGGGCTTGTAATAATACTCACAAATCATTGACTTGCAATAAATCGCATAAACGGATGACCTGTGGCTAGGAATCTGATATTGTGGCTTGAAATGGTGTTTGCCGTCCCTTGCAGGCAAAGTCAGTGAATTAATCCCTTGGACCACAGATTATCGCATTTCCTTTTCATCAAAATAAATAAATTGAATTTAACTCATAGGCTCATAGTCCAACAAATTTTAAAGAAAAATAAGATATATTTAGATGGCCAATAGATATCATCTTTTCGTGGATAGTGGAATCGTGGGAAGAATGTTATACATAGATGTGACTTTTAAAGTGTATTCAATATTTAAAAGAAGCTGGAGCCGTCGCTTTGCATCAGCAAGCCTGGCAGAGGGCATCACAACCCTTATCCACCACAAGCGAGGGCCTCCATGCCCTCATTGACCACACGCCATATCTAAGTGACAACCGTGGGTGGCAAGGGCCATGACACTCCCACTAGCCCATAGTTAGAAAGAAAAAGAAAGAAAGAAATGAAAAGAAAAAGATAATATTTTATTCAGAAAGAAAATTTACAAAAGTTATCAATATTAGCACCGGCGGTGCTATGTAGGACGGTAGACATCTATGTCAATAATTTCTAGCCATATTTTGATTGGAAAAAGTAAATCGGCAAATTATCAAAAATGTTTAGTATTAAATTAACTTAATCGAAGAATTTATCACTGAATTAGCCGCCGTACAATAAGTTTAACATTTTTTTGGTAAGTTTCTCACATGAAGATTTTTGGAGAGTATCAAAGGGCTGGGTGATAAATTCAAAAAGATAATGTCTAAAGCTCTAGCATAAATTGTGGGGTACAAAGAATTAGGAGTTTCCTAGTACCTTGTGAATGACACAGAGATGTTCTTTTCCAAGCTAAAGACAAATTCTTTATAAAGCTAGCCATGAAATCACCATTGTTGACGGTAATGGAAAGAATTATGGCACGTAATGGCCACATAAACACCGCAAACACTGCCTCTCCGTGCAGCTGTCTTCGGTGGGGCGTTTTTTCCCTTCTTTTTCACAGCTTGTTATGGTAATTGAAGGTGTCCTTCTTATAGACCACCCACGAGCTTCGAGAAAATTCATTTGCGCTATATGCATCATGGACAATCCACATGCAATACGGAATCGATCAAATTATGTAAACAAGTGAAACTTAAGATATATTTGTTTCACGATAAGTTTTATGAAAGGGAAAATATGGTTTCCATAAAACTCATCTTCAAGAAAGATGGTTAGTTCATTATTTAAGGAACTTATTTTCCTCAAATTGAGGAGATTAACTTTTAGAAACGAGATCCAAACATCTGATAACATTTTTCAATTATGTTTTTCAGCATAGTATTCAAGAAGAAATACTAAAGTTTCTTGAAACCCTTGGAAGTCAATGCAATAATATTTCTCGTTCTCAAAATGAAATTATTGATGCAAAGTAATCATAGAAAAATAAGTCCATCGCTCATCCAATATGAAGAAGTAACTGTGCAGAATCTAATTGTTGACACATAATTTTTAGCCGACGTGTTAATAAAGGTAGAAAAATCGAGTTTAGGGTTTCCGATTGCAACGACCTTCGCCTGCAGCGAGTGAAAAAAAAAAAAAAATAGGGCAGAAGCAACAAGACAGACAAACTCCCAGTGAAGGGCCACAAGATAATGTTGCAGCTGTAGGAACTGAAGCAATAATAATGCCAAGTAAAGTATATGACTTTTGATGGCACTAGCAAAAAGATTGACAAGTAAAGGCTTTCTTTAACGTTGGAGTCCCACATAAGAAGAAGAGTCACATGCATTTATGATATCAGTCAAATACATCTTTTTTCAGTAATTTTCCAGTTCATGAACCTTAATGGACCAACCTTCACCTATCACTCCCGCACATTGACGTAACTGCAAAAAATTTCTCTCCCCCAATAAGTGCTAACAACACTAAGATGCATATGCTGCTTTGGCTTGCTAATAGCGACGCACCACCATCACAAAAGAAACGAAAAACAGAAAGAAAGCCGATAGTATTCCTTGACGGAGAAAATGGTTCAAAAATGCCTTTTGCAAACCGAATTTGAGGTAACCGCACGACTATACCGCCATCAAATATCATATAGAGTTCAGATTTCATTTACCTAGTTTTTCGGTCCAAGCAGTGGCACGGTCCCTTATATTCATCACAAAGAGGCCGAACATATACTCCTGCAGTCAATCTGTTTAGCCGGACATTCACACAGTTTGATACACAAAACTTTTGCGCATCAAAGGGACTGAATCATGTAAACTCTGTCACCTAATTTCATGGTTTGAAATTATTCTCCAAGTAAAAACTCAGTTGCCTCTTCTTTTTTTCTTCAATTCCTTTTTGGAACCTAACAGAGAGATATTATACTTAGCCTAAAAAAAAAAAAAAAAACTCTTAGTCCTTGGGATGAAGAACTTGCATATGAAAACAGAGGTAAAAGAACACTCCAAGTGCCAAAATTTGGCATAATGGAACATTTAAGTGTCAAAAGTTAGGAAAGTGACACTTAAATACCATTTTTTTTTTCAAAAAAAGGGACATTTAAGTGCCACATCCAGCAAACCCTACCGGAAAACCTACGTGGCAATATTTTTATAAATTTTGCTTACTTACATGGCTTGTTGGAAGGCTGACTCCACAAAAAAAAAAAAAAGGTCATTGTGGCACAATTCAAATTTTATTATAAAAATTAATTAAATTAAATTTAAAAAAAGGTCCTTAGCCATGGTTGTTGTTCATCTTCCTCCTTCCTTTTCTTTTTAAATTTGGTTTTTAAATTTAATTTTAATTAATTTTTATATTAATTATTTACTCATGTTAGCAACAAAACAACGTCGTTTTGTTGCTTGTCTAACTACATCAAAATGCAAAATAATATCGTTTTGTACTTGGTTAGCTGAAAAATCGTCAATTTAGTGTTTTGGCCGGATTTTTTTCGCCATTGGCACTTAACAGATCCATTTTGTTCTAATTTTAATACTTAAGTGTCACTTTCCTAACTTTTGATACTTAAGTGTTCTTTCGTGTTATGTTTTGACACTTTAGATGTCTTGAACTCTAAAAACATAAGATGAAGCCAAAGAATTGCTTGTATCCCCAATAAAAGAACAAAAGAACAGAACTGAGGCATCCGTACCTCATTATCAGCGTAGAGATTCCATCTGCTTGCTAAGGAACAACCCAAGAATCCAAAACATCTCTCAATATTTTTTAACCCATTTGAGTGATCAAAATCGCACTGAGTTCTCGGGTTGTCACAAGAAATGCAGGCATTAATTTATACTTCCTAGAGATCAAATGGAATGACTGCTCTGCTTTCAGCATTTTCCCTAAAAAATTAAATTGTCTTCCATGGCTTTCAAGCTTTGGACCACATTATGATATCCAATCCTACTAAGAATAAGAACGTCGTTCTGTTTTTCTTCCCTCCTCCTTTTGGTTTGGTACTGAGAATCCAGATGAAGAACATGTCGTCCTACTTCCATACGGTGATGCTATTATTTGATAAAAAGTAATCTGATACTTCGCTCGATATCCAAATAATATCCAAGAGAAAGGCTAAAATCCAAATCACAGCAAGACAAACTACTGAATCTGAACCCACTTTAGGATTGAAGTCCCCACCAAACCAAACGAACCAACCCTAAGGAAGATACATCAATCGCTAAACAACAGAGAGAGAGAGAGTTAGAGAGAGAGAGAGAGAGAGAGAGACCTCGCCAGTGGGAGCGAAGTAGCCGTAGAGATAAGAATCGTCAACCCAGTACTGCAAGTCGCCAAGCTAGAGGGTCTTCACTTATTCCTCGGCGACAGCAACGGCGACGGCGGTAACTTGGGCGGCAACGGTGGCTGTGAGTGTGTGTTGATAGCTTGAAAATTAGGGTCGAAAAAGGGCAGAGATAAAAGGGGTTAATAAGTGCCAGTCCCCACGAATAGTTTATGTCTCCTTCAAGTGTCTTAATCAATAGTACCTAGTCAAACTCCAGCTCCAACATCTGTTCAGTGCGGGCATGGAGGTACTTTAGGGTTTCGACCATATCTATTGTCTCCCTTGCTCGGCGGGGCTCAATTTCACCAATCTCACGAACCCACGCACCAATTCTCCATCTTTATTCTGGCAAACACAGCCAATAGCTCCAACCGATGTGTCCAAAAATGAAGATTCATCAATGTTGATTTTAAGCGCATCATCTATCGGGACCTTTTCAGATATGAGGTAAGAGGTAGTCATCAGCATGCACTTTTTTCTTAAATTTTGCCTAATTAGTGCAAAGATTTTCTGCTATTGCTAAGCTGACGAGTGTCTTCAGGGTAGGTTTCTGTTTGCGAAAAATGGAATTGTTTCTTTCTTCTCGGATGCGCTAGAGTATAGTAGCTAGGAGACTGCCTTCTCTTGCAAGAAAAGTGTGTCCCTGGGACAAATGGTTTTCATATTTGCTTTCATCACAATAGGTCATTGGTTAAATATCATCGACACAGACATGCAATATGTGACATGCGACACGATACTCCAATACGTAATTTATTAAAAAATAGAGAATTCCGAAAGTTGAAAAATATTGTATATTAAATGAATATTATATATATGAGATAAATTATAATATTAATTTATAAATAAATAATAAGAAATAGCTTATAATGAATCTATACTAATAACATTAATCAATTAATTCATAAGAAATTGGAAAGATATTTTTGAACTTTAACAAAAGTTATCAATGAAATAAATAACTAACGAGAAATTAGAGTCAACTTATTGAAATAAATTTATGATTTTTTATGGTGATCAAACTTTATTATTATTTAACATCCAATGTTTTATTTTTTTAAATCACTTTTTAACCTACCTATTTATTTTATTAGCCTTACCCATTTATTAATGAATTTATATATCATTCAGCACTTTCTCTTTTGTGAGGGTAAATGGACCACATCCATTTCCTCTAGTTTCTTTCCTTGCCCCATCCACCGCTTGGCGCCTGTCACTTCCTTATTGAAAATTTAAATCACCCTCCCCAAGGCTCCATCCCATCCTCCTTCCAAAAATGAAAAGAAAAAAGATCACAAATTCGTTTCATCCTTAGGCTCTCGTTTCTACCTCTGTAGCTGTCTCCTCCTCCCCATTGCTCTTCTTCCTAAAACCAAAAAAGGAACCTCATAAAGTAGCAACCCAAAAACCCTAGCAGCCACCCCCTCCTCCCCCTTGCTCGGTCTCTGCCTCTTGATCTTTGCTCGCTCTCGGTCATCTCATCATAATCGCTCGCCGCCTTGCCCTGACCCTCCATCACGGCATCACAGTTCTCCATTTTGGCATCGCAGTCACAGGCCGATCATTTTCAGAAAAATACTTTTCAAATCGTGAAACAAATGGAGCCTAATAATTCTATTTGCTTCATCAGTGAAGAACAAAGAAGATGAATTGATACGACGAAATGAAATGGGTCAAAAGAATTGTGCACTTGCCTCGTATTGCTTTCTAGCCACCGCGAGGTGCAAGATCTGGTTTCCTTGGCCGTCCTGTCAATTCAAGATATGCTCTTTGTTCGAACGCTTCAGCTGCGGCATCAGCAACTTGAATGCCTCAAACCGGCTGTTCTTCACGGCAAGGTGGAGTGCGCTTTCCCTCCGAGCCGTCACTTCCTTGATGGAATCTGGACAAGCCGAGAAAAGTTCTTTCAGGACTTCGCTCCTCCCCTTGATAACTGAATAGTGCAGAGGAATCCTTTCCTGTCTCCCCTTCACAAGGCACAGGCGATGGCCCACTCTCATTTTCAAAAGCGGCCGAACAATAGCCACATCGCCCCTCGCTGCGGCAATGTGCAGAGGGCTGAAACCGTCCTGGTTCAGGTCGTCGGCCAACTCCATCTTCAGTTTCAGGATTTCTGTGACGAAATTCACATGGCCGGCCAACGAGGCAACATGTAGAAGGTCGTATCCGTTGATGAGGGATGCTACGTCGAGGATGAGGACGTTTTCTCTGACCAAGGAGCACAATTGATCGACATCCCCCGTGTGGGATGCTTCAAACAACCAAGGATCCATCTGTTGGGTCTGAGAAGACTGTTTTGCGATGCTTCTTTGGGCGTCAAAAGGAATGGTTAGACTACAAACACAGTTGATGGTATTTAAGCTGAATTCGATTTCACACTAGGAAAATGACAACCGGACCAATCTTTGAACACCGTTTAATCGGAGAAAGTATCTGCCACAAGACAAAATATCATGACATTATCATTGTCTTGCAATAAATTTCATAGACCGATGACCCTGGCTAGGAGACTGCCCAGTTTTTTTCGGTCGGTAAAAGAATCTGCAAAAGGACAAACGAGAGAGAACGAGACAGCTCGGCTAGGTATAAGCCCAAATTGGGCCAGACCGAGCTTTCTAAGCCCAAGCTGCCTTGGCCTTCTTTTTATGTCAAGTTTCAAGCCTAGGCTAGGTTTCAAGGCTTGATGGGCCAAGAATTAGACTTAACGGGTTCAAATTGGGCTAAAAAGCTCAAATTCTTTTATCGTAGAAATGGTGTTGGGCCGGTGGCATTGGAGGCTCCTCGATCTCTGTTTGTCAAACTTTCGGTCGCCTGGCCCAAGGTCTCGTTTACGATGTCCTTAGTTTAAAAGTACGGAATAAATTCGAATATAAAAATGAATGCAGCATGATTTAACAACATGTTCAGTTAGGCGTCAATTCCGCCGTTATTGACGATTGTGATCCCTGAGATAATTTTCATTGAAAATGCATGATGAACTCGTTGGCGAAATTCAGTTGTCAACAAACGTGTATGCCCTTTACTTGTAAATCATGTGTTTGCTGTCGAAGTTTGCCAAAGAAAATCGGACGCCATGTCGAAACAATAGATGGAACCAGGTGAAACCGATTTTGAAGCTTAGAATGTGAGCTCCCCTTGTGTGATTTCAAGTTGGTTTTTGTTCGTTCGTGATCTATCATCGTTGGCCATGCTAATATATAATAGTTATTCATGTTAGTATTAGTGTTAAGGACTCCCTCCATGGTCCGCTGGGGTGTCGAGATGGCCTCGGATAGCTTGGGGGTTGAAAATCGCGTCTGGCAAGGGGTCGAAGGCCCCCCTGTCCAGCTCCTTCAAGGGCTGGACAGCGAGTTATTGACCATTTCCTGGGTCTTGCGATAAACTCCAAGCGATCCCTAGGCTACCGCGCTGCTTGTATGTATGTTTCAGCATCGTTGAGTATGTTTCCATCAAGTTTAGGCTCATTTCGGCCTTTCATCTTGACATTGTGCAGCTCTAACTCTTGTTGATCATTTGTGGCAGTCGACTAGTAGTCTTGTATGTATGTGAAACAAGGAAACCGAGATAGGCGTCGGGTCGTCACTGGTGTTTAGTCCGGCAAGTTCCCAGGTTATAATGTTATATTCCTTAACTTTTGGATTTGTCATTCCATTTTTGTGATTAATTGTTGTCTTGCAGAGTAAATGAAAAAAAAAATAAGAAAATAAGAAAAGGAAGAGAAGAAAAAGGCGAAAATTAAGATTAACGTTGCATGTAAATGAGAAAGTGCATCGAAGGATTAAGTTGAAGTTGTGCATCGCATCAAGTTTAATATTACATGATTATCATTTAGGTTAGGATCATCATCTATATTAGGAAATTTGCATCCCATAGCCTACGTCAATCGCATGTTTAATTTTATGCATAACTCACATGGTCCTGTCCTAGGACTTATAGCAAAGCGACGTTAAATTTTTACCCGATATGGCTCGGGTTTTATTTTATAGTACTTTACTCACGCCTGTGTTATTATATTATGCTTGATTGTCTATGTGTTTAAATTTTGTTCTTCGAGCAACCTTGCATGATAGTTTAGATCTTCTGGTCTTCAAAGAGGAATTTTTTTTTTTTTTTGAAAAAATGATGACCAAGATCGCATAACCGTGCTCCAAATATTGGGCATCAAATAAATCTTTAGCATAATCAAGTCTCCATGCTCCAAATCTATAATTTGTAGAAGTAAGACAAACTTCTACATTTTACTCGAATTCTTATCGGCCATAATAGATTAGTGGTGGCTTATTAAAGTAAAAAAAAAAAAAACCAAATCACATAACCAATTCAGTAAAACCAATGCCATGACCAATATGGCTTTAGAGTGCCTATATAAAGTGCAAACACCACATTGCAAGAGCAATCATTTATGCTCGCTTAGGCTGCATTTGTTTTTATTTCTTTTTTTTGTTTCTAAACACTTTTTCTGTTTTTTTTTGGTTCATGGGAACAAAAAGAAACATAAACGCGTTTGTTTGCGTTTTTGTTCCAAAATTATTTTTTTGTTCCCGTAAAAACACATCTCGGAATGAGAAACAAGAAATAAAAAAAAAAAGTTGTTTCTTATTTCCGAAACAAAATTTAGAAACACTTTCCATTTTTTTTTTCTTTTTTCTTCTTCTTTTATTCTTCTCTTTTCTTTCTTTTTACTTTGGCCAGTCGCTGGCCTTGGCTAGGGCCAGCGACTGACTGTCGAGGGCTGGCAAGGCCGAGCTCGCCCAGCGGCCGTCAATGCTCAGCCTCGCCGGGCCACCGTTAGGTCAGCGTCGCCTGGCGGTGGCCCGACGACGCCGAGCCTTGCCGGCTGCTGGGCGAGCTCAGCCTTGCTGGATTTGGGCGAGCTCAAGCTCGCCCAGCCAAGGTGAGGCCGACCTCGCGCTGAGCTGGGCGAGCTCGATCTTGCCTAGATCCGGCGAGGCCGAGCTCATTGAGCCTCGCCGAGCCTTGCTGGTTGCTAGCAATCAAGAGTAAGTGATACTCCCATAAGGCAATATGTCCTTTACCAAATATCCAGTGGCTTGATCGATGGAGATATTGATTGGCTGAAAACTGCTTCTTTCAACTCCCAGAATATCAGCCAGAGTGTCAACATCCACAACGAAGGCTTTGTCACATATAGTGAACTGAATATGAGTCTGGTCAATGAAAGAAAAATTAGAATAGAAGTATGTTGTCAACTCAAGATAAGCCACAACAATCTCAGCACAATACTTCTCAAGTTGAAGAGCAACCAACTTTTCTCTTAAGTCAACCTTGATCGAGTCCAAGAAATCGAAATCTACTGTTCGAGGGTTTATCACCCCACTATTCAACATCTAGGCATAAACCCTTTTGTACTTTTTAGAATGAAACAATCTCGTTCTCTCTCCAGGGACATCAACAACCACACCCATTATGGGTTGGAAATTCATATAAATCCGCTCATCATCATCCTTATTTTAAGGTGATGCTCATGACTTGAATCTAGGATCGAAGGAAAATAAAGAAAAGCTTTTTCTACGCCAAACCTTTCGACACTATACCCAATCTTTCCATCGCTCTTAAGAACATTATTTGTTGCCATGCCCATGTCCTCTTAGGAAATCGGTGATAAAAGACATTAGAGAACCACCTTGTTTCAATAAGAGTAGTGCTTGTAAAGAACTTGGGTGTCAAGACTCTAAGAGAAACTACTTCTTGATTAACTTCCTCTTCCAAAGGTTGGCGCGGAGGGTTCTGTGGAGAGTTTTGTGGAGTCTTCACCAGTGAGATTGAAGTACGTTGGTCCTTCTAGCATGCTCCAAGTACCCTGACTTGCTATAGAAGAGGACTTTCACTAGTGTGACATGGATGCAGACTTGGAGGATTTCATCGACATATTCGAGTGAAAAAGATTGAAACTTGCAGATAAATTTTGAGAGAAAAACTTGAGAGAGAAGAGAATCGTGATTAGGGTTTTGAAAGGCAGTACTCAAAAAGAATTGTTTTGGGAGATATAAAGGATTCGAAAATAGTAACTAAGATGACACAAAAGAAAATACCTTTTCGAAATAAATTAAAAATGGAAACTGCTAAAAATTCTAAAATCAAATTTTAGCAAGAGAAATAGTAACTTCTAAAAATAAAATAGGCAAGCTATGAATCAAATAAAATCATACATGTTCAGAAATTTCATACTAAAATTAAAATACCTGGATTGAAGAGAGATTGCAAACTGGTATGATTCTGAGTCTTAGCAACTGTAGACTTTAGTCGATAGGAGAAATATTCAGCTTGTTGCAAATAGACTCAAATAAATTTTTCTATAGAGGTTTCGTGAAGATATCTGCCAATTGATTCTTTGACTCAATAATTGAACCAAAATCTCGCCATTCTGGACATGATCCCTTATAAAATGATGTCAAATCTCTATATGCTTTGCCCTTGAATGAAGAATTGGGTTTCTAGTGAGATTGATAGTACTTGTATTGCCTTATCTAATCTTAGTGCAAGATTCTTTAATTTCAAAGTCTCTTAGTTGTTGTCTTATTCATGGGACTTGAGAACAACAACTGCCAAGAGCAATATATTCTACTTCTACTGTTGATAATGCTACAATACTTTGCTTCCTTAAGAACTAAGATACTAGCATATTTCCCAACAGTTGACAAGTGCCAAATGTGTTATTTAATGCGACTTTACAATTGGCTAAATTAGCGTTAGAATATCCAAGTAGTGTAAAGTCTCATTTTTGGATACCATAGACCCAGCTTTGGAGAAGTCGTAACATATTTAATGATGTGCTTAACAGCACTTAGATGAGATTCTCTTGGATTAGACTGAAATCTAGCACAGATTCACACATTGAATAGAATATAAAGTCTAGAGGCAGTAAGGTAGAGAAGAGAACCGATCATGCTTCTGTATAGTTTCTGATCTATTTTCTTCCCTCCTTCATCCTTGTCAAGTTTCGATGAACTTAACATAGAAGTTTCTGTCTTCTTGCAATTCTCTAACCCCAATTTCTTGATAATATCTTTGGCATATTTCTCCTAGTGAATGAATATACATTTCTTCGATTGTCTGACTTGCAATCCCAAAAAGAATGTTAACTCACCCATCATACTCATTTCGAATTCATCCTACATAGATCTTGAAAATTACTTGCAGAGATTTTCGTTAGGAGAGCCAAAAATAATATCATCTATATAAATTTGTACCAGAGAAAAATCTTTTCCTTCTCTCTTTATAAATAAAGTAGTATCAACATTTCCCTTTTCAAAACCATTATGAGTTAGAAACTTACTCAACCTTCATACCATGCTCGAGGTGTTTGCTTCAGTCCATACAAACCCTTTTTTAATCTGTAGATAGAGTCTAGTTTTCTTGGATCTTCAAATTTTGGTGGTTGTTCCACATAGACTTCTTCTTGTATGAACCCATTTAGGAAGGCACTTTTGACATCCATTTGAAATAACATGAAATTTTTATAACAAACAAAAGCAAGTAATAATCTAATTGCTTATAACCTTGCTATTGGTGCATAGATCTTGTCATAGTCTATCCCTTCTTCTCGTGTATATCATTTTGCCACAAGTCTTGCTTTGTTTCTAATTATTTTTCCTTTCTCATTCATCTTACTCCTAAAAACCCATTTAATTCCAATTACAAATTTGCCTTTGGGTTTTGGAATTAGCTCCTATACATCGTTGATGCTAAATTGTCTGAGTTCTTCTTACATAACTTATATCCAGCTTTCATCAGACAATGCTTCATCTACTCCTTTTGGTTCTATTTCATAAACAAGTGCTAGAGCACTAGACTCTTCTCTTCCTTTGGATCTAGTGCGAATTCCTTCATCAATGTTGCTACTAATGAGTTCTTTGGGATGACTCGACTTGTGCTTCCAGTTGCTATTTGGTCTGAGAGTATGTTGATCCGCTGTTTCATTTGAATTTTCTCGATCTGCTTGTTGTTGTTCTCCAGAAGTCTGAACCTCTTGGGGGGAAATAGACTTTATTAAGTCTGGAACTGGCTCAAACTCTTCAAATTGAATCTGATTTGGTTGATTCTGCACATAATCCTGAAACCTGACGTTCATAGATTCTTCCATGGATTGAGTCTTCTTATTAAAGACCCTGTAGGCTTTGCTTAAAGTCAAATAGTCAAGGAAGATTCCTTTGTCAAATTTTTCCTCGAATTTTCCAGATCGATCATTCGCATTCTTCAAAATAAAACATTTACAGCCAAAGATATGAAAGTATGAAACATTTAGCTTCTTTCCTTTATATACATCATAAGGAGTTTTCTTTATGATAGGCCTCAAGAATACTCTATTGACAATATAATATGCAATAGAAAGCATACGCCTAAAATCGAGATGATATTTTGCTCTCTATCAAGAGAGTTCTGGCCATCTCCTATAAAGATTTGTTTTTCTTTTCCACAACCTCATTTTGTTCTGGAGTGTATGGAGAAGAGAAAACATGTTGAAAACTAAATTCATCACAGAACTTCGCAAAGTCCTGATTTTCAAACTCACCTCCATAGTCAGTTCATATGCTAGAAATAGCATAATCTTTTTCATTATGAACCTTCTTAGCAAACTTTGAGAATTAAGAGAAGGTTTCAAACTTACTAGCCAGAAAGTATACCCAAGTGGAACGAGAGTAATCATCCACGATTACTAGATAATATTTCTTTTCACCAATACTCTGAGTTTTGGTTGGTCCAAAAAGATCCATATAGAGAAGATGCAAAACTCGACTGGTAGAAACTTAATTTATTGGTTTAAAGAAACTTCTAACCTATTTTCCCAAGACATAGGAAGTGCATAATTCAGACTTTTGATAAGCCAGATTAGGAAGGCCTCGAACCAACTTCGTAGAAGAAACTTTTGCAATTTGCTTCATATTAACATGGCTAAGTTTTTGATACTAGAGACTTGCTTCATCTTCACAGTTCCACATCCTACAATTTTTCCTATGCTGTTTCCTCCAAAAGAAACTTTTCCTCAATGTAATCTAATAAGTTTTATGAAGCAGCTTAAGTCTCTTGTCAAATGCGTCGAACAACCACTATATAAATACCATTTGATCTTTCTTTTAATAGTGACCTATAATCAAAAGAAAAACTTAAACTTTCGTTGGTACTCAGATTTTCTTGGGTCTCGGAGAGTTAGTATTAAAAACAATCTTTGTCCAGTACTTTTTAACTGGTCTCCAAACCTTGGGAGATTTTTTCTCGAAATGTTCTAAGTTGTTACACTTCGAACATCTGAGTGCACTTCAACCAACAGGTTTTACAAAAACCTTTTGAAAGTGACTTTTGTAAAATTCCTTTGCAGGTCTTTGTTTAATTCTTTCTTTTACTTTAGGAAAATCAATTAATGGAACAGTTTCTGAAGTCATACCCAAACCAGATTTGTTAAAATAGGGTATTTGAGCTGAAAAGAATTTTCTCCGCTTTTTTTCGGATCCTTTTGAAAATCTTTTTCAAATATTTGAAATATCTTTTTTTTTCAAAAATAGCATTTTCCTTTGAAAGAGAATCATAATTTTCTTTCAAATTATCAAAACTTCTATTGACTTTCAAACTTTTCTTTCCAAGGAACTTCTTGTTGCACGAGCTTAGAATTCTCCTTTTTAGTTTGGAAATCCTTTTAAGAGAGGATTTAAGATTGAGACAAAGTTCATCTATATACTTAGAGACTTTAACAGGAATTCCTGAGTTACTAACCTCAATTTCTTTATCTGAGTTTGAATCAATGTTTGTTTCTGATTCTGAATATGATTTTGAATGAGCCATCAGTCATATGTTGGCATATTCTTCTTCATGTTCCTCACACTTGGTATCACTTCAAGTTTCAACTTTGAGAGCCTTTTTGTACTTCTTAGATTTTCTTTTCTTCTTCTTTAACAGAGAACAGTTTGGTCTGATATACCCCTTTTCTTACACTCGAAGCATATAACATCCTTGCTAGTTTCATTTCCTCCGTTGGTCTCTTCTGAGAATTCTGTGTACTCTCTTCTTCTAATTGAATCTTCTTCCCTTTCTATTCAACTTTCTGAATTTCTTAATCATAAGTGCCAACTCCTCATCTTCCATATCATTATATGAATATGTATCATCATAATCAATGTTAGACTTTAAAGCAATTGATTTCTTACCCTTAGGATCTTCTTCATCATTTATCTATTCCACTTCATATGACTAAAGCGTGCTTATTAGTTCATCAACTGATAGAGGCATGATCCTCTGAGTTTCTTTGGTTGAAGTCTTCACATGATTCTAGTCTTTCAAAAGTCCACGCAGTAGTTTGTTGACTTTCATTGGTCCAGAAATTGGCTGACCTTGATAAGCTAGGCCATTTACAATCTCTATAAAGCGACTAAACATATTAGTAATAGATTCTCCAGGCTTCATATTGTCTAAGCATAATGTTTATTTTTGTTTCCTTCACACGATCAATCCCTTCATAGTTAATATGTAGTCCATCCCAAATTTTTTTGTTGTTTCACAAGAAGAAATTTAGTTATATTCAATGAGAGATAAGGCACAGTATAAAGAATAGATTGCTTTTATGTCAATAGCCTGTCTCTTGGTAATTTCCACTTATGTTGAATCATCTGCATCAATAACTTATTTCCCTCTGTCTAAAGTTAATGTTGATTTAGGATTGATCCATTTTTCAACAACATCCCACTCCAGGGGATCTTTGCATCTGAGAAATGCCTTCATCTTGTTCTTCCATACATTGCACTCATTTCCATTGAAGTAAAGGGATCTGGTGATACTTTGGCCTTCAACCAAACCGGGAGTCAAAATACTAGCCATAGAGGATCTTTAGCTTAGAAGTAGAACACTTCAATAAGTAATCACATGAGCTCTGATACCAATTAAAAGTGCTAGTATGAACACATAGAAGGGGTAAATAGGTGTGAAGAAAATTTTTGCAAAAAGCAATAAGAAATATTTGCTTTTGAACCTGAGTCTGATAAACAACAGACTTTGAAAGAGTTTAGACTTTAACTATTAAATTGAAATATGAATAAAGTAAAGGAGTTTAGGGAAGAGAAAAGGAACACATAATTTATAGTGGTTCAGTTTAGATTAAGCCTATATTTACTCTCCCACGTTGACAGCCGTCTAGCTAGTTTCCACCATGAATCAAAAAAGAATTTACAGTCTTGTGATCTTGACTTCTCAGTGAAAAGTCTCTACTGCTCTCATAAAGTCACACTCTTATAAGCAAATTGTACTTGAGATATGCATTAGAAACAGAAATTTTTGTCAACTTCAAAATCTTGGTAGGAGTTTTCTCAACAGGTTAAAACCACCAAAAATTGAGCACATGTCAATCTGCCCAGCACCAATCCAAATTGCAAATTTGTTAGATTGAGCGTGTAAATGAATTCTTTTGACCTTAGGATCTTCATTGGACTTGAAATATATGTTGTGTGTGTTCCAACGATGTACATCTCGAATGATTTACTTGTCATTCATTATGTCATTTGTATGTTCAAACACATTAGGGTTCTGCTACAAATAGGACGTTGCATGTTGCACATCCATTTTGTTATTTTCATCAAGGTTTATGTGATCTCAATTAGGTTTTGAGTTCTTAACGAGAAATGTTCATTGTTATGTGTTCTATATGTAAGCTTTTTTGCTAGATTTTTGCATGTCCTTAGGTGACCAAAATCAAGCATGTTCTAGGATATTGAGATGAGATTAATGCCTTATCATGCGTGTACTTTATCATACTCGTTTGGATCTCTTAGAGACCAAGTCTCGTGTTAATGCCCATCTTGGATATTAAAGTGCACATTACAAGATTCGTGTACATATGTGACTCGTCATGATTAAGCATCATTTAGTATGTGAACGCTATGCCTCAATTAGGCTAGTTGCACTTCAAAATCATCAAGTGTGTCATTTAAGTCTTGAGTCATTTTGCATTGTCAATGACTTGTATGACTCATTCGCATGCCGACTTAGAGTTAGATATTTACCATAATCATTTGTTGCATCCAATTCCTTGTCATATACGAATTTCATGCGTTTGTGCATTGTCTAAGTGATTTTAAGACTCATTTAGTGCATGCTATATTCTAGTTTGTTAACAACTAAAGTGCACACCTTCACAAATTTCAACTCTAGTGCACCAAAATGACCTCGAATGAACTTGGACCCTTCTAGGAAATCTTAAGACTCGCTCAAACTTTTCAAATGTCGTTGGTTTTATGCGATTTGCTCATCGTTGGACCTAATTTCCTTTTTTTCTAAGATAGGTCAGAATTTGAACTTAGGAGTAAATTCGGAACCCTATTTTTACCCCTATCTATGCAGTCTTTTGCTCTTTTCATGTGAATTTTTCTATAGGGGTTCTTAGTTAGTCCCTTAGTAAACTTTGTTGACCATGTTGTGGTGAATTTTCATGATTTTTAGACTTTGTTCGATAGGGTAAATCTCACTTGCAATGACTTGATGTCCGACTGTCTTGTCAATACATGATGCAATGATATGCATTATCTAATTTTTGTAAATTCATGCTCGGCTTTTCTATAAAAAAAAAACTTTCTCCACAAAAGTTGTTCCATATGGTGTTATGCATGCTGTACAATTTTCTCAAAGGTAGATCATTAATGGGTACTCTTCAATTTTGCTGACTTATTGTGCTTTGTTTGAAATGTTCTGTTGTAAGCCTTTGTTGTGATTGCTTATCTAGATTTTCAGGATAGCTTGTGCATGGAATTAGGACATGTCATCTTCATGAAATTTGTTCCAAGTTCCTTGATCTTCATTGTGAAAAATTTCCATTAATGAAATGGTCTTTTGATCATGTTTTCTTGAAAGTTGATTTGAAATATTAATTTCGCACATCAAAAAGAGCTTTGGTTCATGTGATGCTTTCGACATCAAATGCTTTAAAATATTTTAAATACTATGTTTTAACATAGGAATTGTCATGGTTTTAGGCTGTATGTAAAATGTCTATAGGGTCTGTGAGTGCATGTTATGCAAGCCCTAGACTGACTTAGAGGTTTAAGTGTGTTCTATAATCAAGAAATTCCTTGTCTTAAACATTTTCCAAAATCTTTCCAATGTTTGATTTGACATTGAGATTATCAAAGTTTAGGTTGAATTTAAAATGCCTGCAATGTTTGTGAGTGCATGATATGTGCACTAAACTAGCCTTGGCAATTAAATACATTCCATGACTAAGATATGATCCTTTGTCCAAAAATCTTATTTTCCTTTCTCAAAATTTCAAACTCATTTTTCGAAACATCACATGTGACATCCTAATTTTCAACCCTATTTTCGATGAAATGACATGGGCTTTTCATCGACATGCCTATGGCCTTTTTCCCTGAGTTGGCCACTCACGAGATAACTAATCTATCAGGTGAAGCCATTAAGGAATCTAAACGCGACAGACCTGAGAATTTGACCATATATCGACTGCTCCACTGTGCTAATCTGCAAGGATCAATACGGCACTATTAAAATCAATCAGAGACCAGAGATAGGCCGATTCGATAGAGGCATGTAATTAAAGTGTGGGTAACTCCGCCTGATTGCAAAATTCTTGTCGAACGGCACTAAACCGATTTTTCAGTCATTTTTGTACCATATGCCCGTATTTGAAACCTCAAGATTTTCACGACAACCGAGAGTTGCCAATGAGTCGAAGATGTACAATGTGGATCGAAAATAATAAACTACGGATCAAATGCGCTAAAAATTCCTAACAGCTATCCGATAGGTTAGGTTACGCTAAAATTGCGTCCGATTGAAATTAACCACAAAATTGAACTTGATTCAGAAATCAAAAGTTCTATCATGTCACGATTTATTTTAGGAACGTCGACTCATCCTCCGAAGAACTTTCGGCAAACCAGAATATTTGGCGAAAATTCAAATTTGGGCGATTTTGAACCGGTAAATTTGGATGGTCATCTTTGTGTGAATTTTTGGTGTTCAAGTTGGATCAATTGGTGGGAAAAATCATGGATTTGATGTGGACACTTCAACTAGAATTTTTGGGCACCAATTGGAATTGAATTGAAGTAAAATGGAGTTGAATTTGAAGTTGGATGCTGGAAATTCGTAGCCATGGGGGGCTGCAACATTTCAGCACCATTGTGGCTTCTTGGAGAAGATTGGTGAGGGAAAATTGGCTGAGGATAAGGCTGTGGACTTTGGAGGCCTTGTGATGATGAGCTAGGATATTTTGTGAATTTTATGGCATTTGTTCGCCCCTCCAGCTGCAGCTCTTCTTCTTCTTCTTCTTCTTCTTCCTTGCCTCAATTCCCTCCATTGTTGCTATCTTTGAAGAGGAAAACCAGCCAGCAAACCAGAGAAACCAACCAGCCCTTGCCGTCGACTGCCTGGAACTGCAAGCCACCCGCACGCCTGCCGAAGCCCGCCGAAGCCGTCATGCCGTCCCGCTCGCACGTTCGCCACCTGCTTTGCGACTCCAACTGCTCAAGCTACTGTCCCGAGCTCGCCTAGCCGTCGTCCAAGCCACCGAGCCGCCTCCTCCCACTGCACGCTGCTCCAGCTCGTCTCTGTTGCCGTCTACCTCCCACCTCGCCATTCTAGCCAATCCGAGCTATTTAGTCCAACCCTCTAAGCCGTTGGACAGAGCTGAACCTCACAGTTGGGCTGTGAGCTTCATGGCTCTTTTCCGGGCCCTTCCAAGTCTTGTTGGGTGTTGCCGTAATCAATTAGGACACATGGATGATTGAAATTGACACTCTAGGATTATGGGACAAAATTGTGTGGCATGGTATGGGACATGTCATAACGATTTGGCCCTATAATCGGGACTCCTATGATTGATTGAAATATGAGTGAGATGTTTCAATTGATGTGTGCATCTGTTATATGCATTAGTTATATGAATTGTACTGACGTGCAGGAAGGAACTAAGGCAAGGTGAGTCTTGTATAATGTGTGATTAGACTGCCTCTAGGCGTATGTCCTTCCTAACTGGGGATTAGAGCGTGAACTTGCTGAGACATTGTTTCACCCCGTCTTGGGTTTAACTTTTCAAGTCCATAGATGGAGGTGAGGCCAGTTCGTTTTGGACAGCCGCAGGGGTATACAGAGTAGAGTACTAATGTCCTTGTCCTCAAGAGTCCCTAGCTCCATGAGCTCATCGTGACCAATATCTTGGTTGAAAAGGCCTACCACAGTTGGTACCTCATCGATTCAGGACATGGTTTCGCTATGGGCCTAATGGGGTCCAAGAAGGTCCCCTGCAAGGTTTCAACGTCCTCACCATTACGGTCAACGCCGCTGTAGGCGAGGGAGTAGCTAACCCCCTAAATGGTGTTGTAGTAGACCCGGATCCCAAGTAAATAGGGTCCGGGGTAGGGTTAGCTTGGTAGCTCTTTTGTCTTTTTAGGCCTCTGTGTATAAACTTAGTTTGTTTATATGAGTGTGTTTGGTTTGAAATCGTTGTCTTGCTTTTCTATCACATATTTGTGTTGTCTGGGGATTGTTTATTATACGCTTCCACATGTGCATAATTAGTTGGGTCAGCGACACGTCCTGGGATGTTGCAATTTTATCAACCACTGAGGGATGTGCGCGCACTCAAGGGTCGGGGTGTGACATCCCCTCCCAGAGTGGTATCAAAGCTAGTCAGTATTTGGAGTGATAAGGTATGATGAGTTATGGGATAGTTAGTAGAAAATGCCTTTTTATTATGCTAATGTATGTATTTGATAACTGATAGGTAGCTTGTTTGTGTGGTCACTCATTTTCTAATTTTGTGTGGAATTGGAAAGTAGGTTTTTGTAAAGAATCTGCATCATGAGTGACCAAGAGCAGAGAACTCCTAGGAATAGGGTAGCCCCTGTGACTCGAGGTATGACGCAAACAAGAGTCGGTACCTAAGGTGGCCAAGGTAAAGCGCAGGCTCAAGCTAGTGCAAGTGGGATAGTGCCGCCGTCGGTTGGTGCTAGTGTAATAGCACCTGGCAATCTTAGAATTGACGGGATCGTTTAGGCGCTAGAGACGCTAGGGAACATAGTAGGGCAGCAGGCTTAGAATCAAGCTGCCGCCGCCGCCGCTATAGCCACCACTACTACAGCTGCCATTACTGCCGCTAACATTGCTGCTGCCATAGCTATTGTTGCACTTGCGTTGAGGTTCCACCTTGGAACGTAGTTGCTGAGAGAGCGATGCACAAGCTTGTGGAACAGTTCCTAAAGCTGAACCCGCCGAGGTTCACCGGCGCAGGAGATCCTGAGGCTGCAACTCTCTAGATCCAAGACTTGGAGAAAACATTTGTACTGCTGACGTGCATAGAGGATGAGAAGGTTGTCCTTGCAGTGTATCAATTGCAGGGCAATGCAAGTACTTGGTGAAGAGCCACCAGAGGGAGGGTGACCCTAGAAGGCGAGGTTCCGATATGGAACGCCTTTCTCGGAAGCCTTTAATGGCAAGTACTTCTTTGATAGTGCAAGGGAGCAAAAGATGGAGGAATTCCAGCGCTTTCATCAAGGTCTGATGACAGAGGACTAGTATGAGGCCAAATTTGTAGAGCTATCACAATACGCCCCTAGGCTGATAAAGGATCTAGCTAACAGAGTTAAGAGGTTCAGGAATGGCCTCCGATCGGAGTTGAAGAATCCACTGGTACCATTCAACCTGAAGGATTATGATGATTTGTATGAGCGAGCCCAGTTGATAGAGAGGAATATGAGTGAGCAAGCTACTGCATCTGGGTCGAGGTTCAGTTCGAATAGAGATGGTGATAGTTTGGGAAGAAACCTATGACCGGACGAAGGTACCCTATCCACCTAACAGGAAGGATGGGGTAAGCAAGTTAGCACCAAACTTTAGTGGAGTCTGTCGTTTTTGTGGGAGACGACATAGATCAGCCCTGTGTCGTTCTACGATGGATGCTTGCTATGGGTGTGGCCAATAGGGCCACCAGGTCAGAGATTGTCCCTGTAGACCGATGGGACCGCAACAGTTGCCGCCGCCGCCACCAATAAGATAGAAACAGGGGATACGAGTCGCAAAATATGCCTCAGGGTGGATTGAACCAACCTCCAGCACAAGGAAGAATGTACGCCATCACTAGACGACAGAGCAGAGGACTCGCCTGACGTGGTCACAGGTACGGTCTTGTTAAATGGCCATGCTACTTATGCTTTATTTGACCTTAGCGCTACTCATTCATTTATAGTTGAGTAGTTCGTTAAGTTGGTAGGGTTGAGTCCTGAATTGTCGGAGTCAGTGGTTAGTATATCTACATCGTTAAAGGATAAGGTGTTGTCTACGGTAGGCTGTCTTGATTGTAAGTTAGTTATTGGTGAGCGAGATGGAAAGATAGATTTGATAGTCCTAACTATGTATGATTTTGATGTGATAATTGGCATGGATTAGCTCACCAAGTAAAGAACTAAGATGGACTGCTAACATAAAGCGATTTAGTTTAACCGTTAGTGGGTGAAAGTTTCGAGTTTATTGGAAGTCGAGGAGGACCCTCGATTGCCTTAATCTCGTCACTTGAGGCAACCCGTTTGTTAGACGGGGGTTATCAAGGTTACTTGGCGATTGTCGTGGATACAACAGTTGAGGAGCTGAAGATCGAGGACATTGCTATGATACAGGAGTTTCCAGGCGTGTTTCCAAAGGAGTTACCTAGTATGCCACCAGAGAGAGAGATCGAGTTCGTGATTGAGTTGGCCCCTGGAATAGAGCCAATCCCTAAGGCTCCTTACCGTATGGCGTTGTCAAAGTTGAAAGAATTGAAGGTGCAAATGCAGGAGTTGTTAGATAAGGGATTCATACATCCCAGTGCATCACCCTGGGGAGCACCAATTCTGTTCGTGAAGAAAAAAGATGGTTCGTTGCGTCTTTGCATCAATTATCAACAACTTAATCAGATGACGATCAAGAACAAGTACTCACTGCTAAGGATCGACAACTTGTTTGACCAATTGTAGGGAGTGTCGATATTTTCTAAGACCTACCTAAGGACGAGGTATCATGAATTGAGGACTAGAAAGGAGGACATACTGAAGACAGTCGTTTCGTATGCAATACAGCCATTATGAGTTCACTGTAATGCCGTTTGGTTTGACAAATGCCTTAGCTGCTTTTATGGATCTGATGAACCGAGTCTTTAAGGAGTATCTAGATCAGTTTGTGATCGTTTTCATCGATGATATCCTGTTGTACTCAAGAAGTCTAGAGAAGCACGAAAGGCGGTTAAGGACAGTGCTTTAGACTCTACAAGATAATGGATTGTACGCTAAGTTCAGTAAGTGCGAGTTTTGGTTGACTCGTGTGGCTTTCCTAGGTCACGTAATTTCAGGTGAAGAAATCTCCATGGACTCGACTAAGATCTAAGCAATTATCAACTGGCCAAGACCGACGACTGTGATAGAGATCAGAAGTTTCTTGGGTTTGGCAGGTTATTGCAGAAGGTTCGTGGAAGGATTCTTAGCATTAGCCTCACCTTTGACTTGACTGCTGAAGAAATAAGAGAAGTTTGTGTGGACAGATAAATGTAAGCGTAGTTTCCGAGAGCTAAAGCAGAAACTGACTACTGCATCAGTGTTGACAATTCCATTTGGTCTTGGAGGATACGAGATCTATAGTGATGCGTCGTTTAGGGGACTAGGTTGCGTGTTAATGCAGCATGGTAGAGTTGTTGCATACGCGTCCCGTCAGTTGAGACCTTATGAGCTGAATTACCTGATGCATGACTTAGAACTCAAAGCAATTATCTTTGCTCTGAAGATTTGGATACACTATTTGTGCGAAGAAAGGTTCCAGATCTTTATAGATCATCAGAAGTATTTATTCTCTCAAAATGAGTTGAATATGAGATAGCGTCGTTGGATGGAACTTCTTAAAGATTATGATTGCAACATCCTGTATCATCCTGGAAAAGCTAACAAGGTTGCAAATGCGTTAAGTCGAAAGTCTTATTGCGCGGATGGTGATCAAGAAGCGGATCTTACTCGAAAGAGCTTGAGATTTGGTTTTCAAATTTGAGGTAGGCCACCTTTCAAATCTTATGGCCACCCTCAGAATTGAGTATGAAGTGTAGATATGGATCAAGATGCTTCAGTTGATAGACCCAGAGATCCAAAAGATTTTGCAAGAGGATGCAGACAAGAGAAAGGCTGATTTCCAGATTTTTGAAGACAGAACACTGAGGTTTCGTGGACAATTGTGTGTACTTGAGGATGCAGAACTTAAGGAGGAGATTTTGTTAAAAGCTCATTGTAGCAGTTATAGCATTCATCCAGGTAGTATGAAGATGTATTAGAATCTGTGTCAACACTTTTGGTGGACTGGTATGAAGGCGGATATCGCCAAGCATGTCATAAAGTGTCTGACGTGTCAGCAAGTGAAGGAACAACACTGTAAGTCGGGAGGGCTTTTGCAACCTCTCAAGATTCCCGAGTGGAAGTGGGAACACATCACAATGCACTTTGTGATGAGCTTACCAAGGAGTTAGAGAGGTAATGATTCTATATGGGTTGTGGTCGATAGATTGACGAAGTCTACTCACTTCATCGCCATATGAAAAGGACTATGCATTGGACATATATGCAGAACTGTACAAGCGTCAGATAGTTCTCTGCATGGAGTGCTAGTGACAATTACATTTGATCAAGACCCGAAGTTCACAACAACCTTTGGAAAAGTTTACATACTGCCTTAGGAACAAAGCTGCAGTATAGTACGACTTATTATCTGCAAACGGATGGCCAGTTTGAGGGGACAATTCAAATTCTCAAGGACATATTGAGAGCTTGTGTACTAGACTTCAAAGGAAGCTAGGAGGAACAGCTCCATCTTGTCGAGTTCACCTACAACAACTATCAGCAGAGTATTCATATGGAACCGTTTGAAACGCGGTATGGTAAAGCTTGCAAAACTCCAGTTTGTTGGGATGAAGTCGGAGAACGGAAGATTACAGGCCCAAAGTTGGTTCAACAATCAATGGATGTAGTTGCAGTTATCAGGGATAGATTAAAGACCGCTCAGAGTTGTCAGAAAAGCTATGCTGATAAGCGTCGGAGACCATTGGAATTCTAAGTTGGTAAACATGTCTTTCTGAAGGTGTCATCGATGAGGGATACTTCGTGCTTCGGCAAGAAAAGGAAGCTAAGTCCGAGGTACGTTGGTCCCTTCAAGATTTTGTAAAAAATAGGGACTTTAGCGTATCGTCTTGCGTTGCCGTCGAGACTAGCGCAAGTGCATGACGTCTTCCACGTGTTGATGTTGCGAAAGTATGAACCTAACATGACCCATGTGCTAAATTATGAAGAATTAGACGTGAACGACAGAGTGTTGTACATGGAGAGACCAGTCCAGATTATGGACCGGAAGGAGCAGGTTTGGCGCACCAAGATGATCCCGTTAATCAAAGTGGTCTAGCAACACCACGGGATAGAAAGAGCAACTTGGGAAAGTGAAGACTCGATGAGACGACAATACCCCCATCTTTTTGTTTAAGATTTATAATGGTTAAATTTCGAGGACGAAATTTTTATAAGAAGGGAAGAGTTGTGACATCATGATTTTCAACCCTGTTTTAGATGAAATGAAATGGGCTTTTCATCGACACACCTATGATCTTTTTCTCTGAGTTGGCCACTCACAAGATAACAAGTATATCAGGTGAAACCATTAAGGAATCTAAACACAATAAACTTGAGAATTCGATCAGAAATTGACTGCTCAACTGTGCTAGTCTGCAAGGGTCAATACGGCATCGTCAAAATCGATAGAGACCGGAGATAGGTTGTTTTGATATAGGCATATGATTAAAGTGTGGGTGATTCCATCTAATTGCAAAATTCTCGTCGAAGGCACTAAACCGATTTTTTTGTCATTCTATATCCTATGCCCGTATTTGAAACCTCTAGATTTTCTCCGACAACCGAGGGTTGCTAATGAGTCAAAAATGCACAATGTGGCTCGAAAATAATCGACCATGGGTCAAATGCACTAAAAATTCCTAAAAGCTACCCGGTCGATAGATTAGGTTACGCTAAAATCACGTCCGGTTGAAATTAACCATGAAATTAAACTCAATTTTAGAAATTGAAAATTCTATCTGTCACGATTTATTTTAGGAACGTTAACTCATCTTTCAAAGAATTTTCGGCAAGTCCAAATTTTTGGCGAAAAATCAAAATTAGCAAAATTTGGACCGGGAAATTAAGAGGGCTGTTTTTGTGTGGATTTTTTGCGTTCAAGTTGGACCATTTGGTGAAGGAAATTGTGGAATGGATGTGGATGCCTTAGCTGGAACTTTTGGGTACCTATTAGATGGAATTGGAGTGAAATTGGATTGAATCTGAAGGGGAGATGTCACAAATTTGTAGCCAAGGGTGGGGTGCAACATTTCAGCACCCTTCGAGACTTCTTGGAGAAGATTTCGAGGGATAAGGGCTGCTGGGTTGTGGCTAAGGCTCGTGGGGGCCAAGGGATGATGGTTTTGTGATATTTTTGAAGACTTTTGGGCATTTGCTTCCCCCTCCAACAGCAATCATCTCCTTCTTCTTCCCTGCCTCACCATTCCTCCATTGTTGTTGAATCAAGTGCAGAAAGCCAGCTAAGAACCAGCAACAGCCGTCAACCGCCCCTCCTTATCTTCCGAGGACCATCAAGCATCACTCCAGCCTGCCGAAGCCGCGCACCTGTTCCCCTACGCTCACGCCAGCCAATCGTGCGTCCACCATCCCGAGCCGTCAACTAGGCCACCTGGAAGCCACGTTGCCATCATTCCAGCCACCAACCGTCATCATCAAGTCCCCTTCCGCCACTTGTTCAAGCTGCCGTGTCATTTCCTCGCCGTTCCAGCCAAGTTGAGCTGCTCGTCCGACTCTTCCAACCCAAGTTTAGAATTGAAATCCCAGCTAGGTGCTAAGACTTCGTGGGTTGTTTTGGGCCCCTTTCGAACCTCTCTTGGCGTCGCTCTAGGCTTGAGTCTTGCCCGCCTTGGCGTTGCCGTCATTGTGAACTCACCGGCTCGCTAATCCGATGAGTTTACTCGCTAAACCTTGCTTAGGAGGTTAATGATGCTTAAGTGGTGATTAGATTAAGTTAAGTTATATTAGAATAGTTAAATTAGGCTAGTTAAATTAGTCAATTAGGTGATTAGTGAATCTAGTTAGTTAGTTTAGTATGTTGTTATGTAGATAAGATGGTTAGAGTAATTTAATTAGTCCATTAGGTGGTTAGATTAGCATTTTTAGGCTTAATTAGGCATTTATTGATTTAATTTGCATTTATTTAATTACTTTTGCAATTAATTTAATTATTTAATATTTTCCTAAAATTATATTGGGATAGTCGGTAGTTGGAATTTCGTGTTGATTGTCGTGGTACAATTAGTTTACGCAATTAAATGATAATTTGTGCAATTGAGTGGTGATTGTGATTTTTGATTAATTATTTCAAAATTGTGAAATTTTGGTATTTAATTAGAAAATACCGGGTGTTGGGTTTTGACACCAAAAATCTTTTTAGTACTATATCAAAGAATGTGATTTTTAAAAGGAATGATATCAATTTTTAAAGTTCGATCTGATTGTGTACCCACAACAACTATTTTACTGAATGTTTTTAATATGAAGAAAATAGACCAAGTTCATTATTTTAATTAAGACATTTGAGTGCAATGCACGGTGTCCTTGGTCGGGATTAAATAATCGTGTGATGGCTATGAGAATCCTTCATGAGCTTTTTAGTTAGACGATGCTCCTTTGGGAATAACCCAAGTCAATGGATGCCGATTGCAGTGGAGGCTGGACCGATGCTCCTTTGTGGAATGCCATCTAGATGTAGACATTGCCGTGCTCGATGGTGTGAGATAACACCCGGCTATGCCAGAAGACCGCTGATTATTGAGTTGGTCGTGGCCGTTGGGTTGTAATTAATTGGGATGCATGAATGATTGAAATTGACGCACCGGATTATGGGACAAAATTGTGTGGCACAGTATGAGACATGTTATAACGATTTAGCCCGACAATCGGGACTCCTATGATTTATTGAAATATAAGCGAGACATTCCAATTGATGTGTGCATCTGTTATATGAATTAGTTATATGAACTATAGTGATGTGTAGGAAGGAATTGAGGCGAGGTGAGTCTTGTATGATGTGTGATTAGACTACTTCTAGGCGTATTTCCTTTCTAATTGAGGTTTAGAGCGTGAACTTGCTGAAATATTGTCTCACCCCATTGTGGGTTTAACTTTTCAAGTCCATAGATGGAGGTGAGGCCGGTTTGTTTTGGACAATTGCGAGGGTATACAGAGCAGAGTACTGATGTCCCTGTCCCCGGGAGTCCCTAGCTCCATGAGCTCATCGTGACCACTATCTTGGTCGATGAGGGCCTACCACAATTAGTACCTCATCGATTCAGGGTGTGGTTTTACCATGGGCCTAATCGGGTTTGGGAAGGTCCCTTGCAAGGTTTTGACGTCCCCGCCATTGTGGTCAATGTCGTTGCAGGCGAGGGAGTAGCTGACCCCCCTGACGGTGTTGTAGTAGACCCGGATCCCAAATAGATGGATGAGGGCAAAGTGCCTAGATGGCTTAGCTCTCTTTTGTTTTTTTGGGCCTCTAGATAAACCAATTTGTTTATAAACTTAGTTTGTTTATATGAGCGTGTTTGGTTTGAAATTGTTATCCTACTTTTCTATTACATATTTGTGTTGTCTAGGGATTGTTTATTATACGCTTCCAAATGTGCATAATCAATTGGGTTGGTGGCTTTTAGATGCGATATCATAGGTGGATCTTGGGAATCACCTAGAACTTCTTTTTAGAGACTTACAAGTGTTATTGAACATGCAAGAACACAAATGGTCAATAATGGATGTGAACGTAAGTATTTAGAGGGACCGACATGGATTCGATTTGTCCAATTTTGTTGCTCCACTTGATTGTTTGACATGATTGTAACGAACAAATCAAAAGAGTTAAGGGAAGAGAACATTGAACACAAGATTTATAGTGGTTCGGTTTAAGTCAAGCTTACGTCTACTCTCCCACACTAACAACCTTCTAGCTTTTTTCTCTAAGTTATCAAAACTCAGTGAAGAATTTTTTTTTCTCTCACTAAGTCACTTTGCTTTTGTTTTTCTCTCTTGAATACAATTTGTAAGCACTGTGGATGAAGAGCAAGTGATTGGAAAGGCCTCAAACTTTGGAATTTCAATTTTTACACTCTACCCTAAATGAACTGAATGACCTCTTTAAATACTCCTCTATGCCTTTCTGACCATTGGCATTCTCCAGAGGAATTTCATCCAATCAATCCATTAGACAAAACCAATTAAGGAAATCTTGTAGCCATTTGAAGATTGAAATGACAATCTGATGATTTTGGTTGCCCGTACAATCAAAATCTAGGTTTCTATAAGTAAATGCTTCCCAAAAAGGAACTTGTCTTCAAAATTGATTTCATCAATTCGTGATTGACTCCAATAATATATTTATAAAAGGTAAGTGAGATTTTCGCTAGAAAGCCAGATATTAAGAATAAATCTCGTTCGTACTGAAACCTTGTCAAAAGATCAATAATCCTGAGTCTAATTATATCTTCGTTCTGGACTTGTTTTCAGTCTGGATCTTGTCAGAGTGGGAAAGACTTCTGGAGTAAATAGACTTTGACAAAATTCCACGATATATAGCACAAAAGTCTAGTATTCTTCAAAATAAGAACAAGAATAAGAAGAAGAAAGTTTTGTCGACTTCAAAACCTGATAGAAGTTTTCTCAACAATCTCCCCATTTTTAATGGTGACAAAACTTTCATACAAATTCAATTATTATATAAAAATTATCCCGCAAAACAGCACATTAGTAGCGCATGATAATTAATAGATAGTAAACATAAATACACATAGTCTGCATCCACAAAACACAAACAATTGAAAGTCTGCAAACCACACCAAGAAAAGTCTATCACAATCACAAGTCAAGGAAAAGATTAAGAAAATATTCAATCTGCATAATCTCTCCCCCTTTTTGTCATCAACAAAAAGATAAAATCAATTAAGCATAAAAGAGGTTGGGTCAAAAAAGGATTAGGCCTGTTTTGGAACACGAACAAGGCGGAAATCCTCCAAGGTTTGCACGGTCTCCTCAAGCTTAGTCAGGCACTGATGATAAACAGTCTCAACTTTTGCCAAATTCTATGATGCCTGTTAATTCAAATTTTGGGCTTGATCATCAAGAGATTGTACCTTTCCTATGAGAGACTCTAAGGTAGTATCGAGAGTAGCATGCAACTTCTGGATTTCAAACTCCATTGCATATTGCTATACCTTAATCTCCAAGAGGAGTTCTACTATCCGAAAATATATTTGACTCAAGTTATGTTTGGGCACTAGCTTTAGCAAATTGTACCAGTGGAGTATCCAAAGGTGAAGGAACATCGACTTGAACGTGTGAAATCCGTTGCTCCCCCTGAACATTAGCTTCTTTGTGTTGACCCTCAAGTGAGACTTCAGGAAAATGAGATGCAAAAATTTATTCAACATCTGGAGGAGATCGATTGATTCCATCACTGGTAGTAGGTTCAGTAAGAGGAGTTTTCTCACCTACTCTCCCTATCTTAGTGCCTTCAGTCTAAGAAGTAACTTCTCCTTCCTAAACCCCTTCTTTTCAATCACGGGTTTGTTTACTAGTTCCCATCTCTCCAATACCTTGAGCATCAATATCTTATCCTTCCTTGTCAGTCTCCTCTTGTTCTTTATTCCCATTGGCATCTCCTTCTGAGTCATCATCCTCACTCCCTTTCACTTCACTTTCGTCACCATCACTTTCTTCTTTTAGTTCTTTCTCACTTTCATCCTCTTCCTCATCCTCACTCTCTAAGATCACGTAAGGCAATAGCAGAAATGGTCTCATCATCTTCTTCCTCTTCTTCATCCTGGAGAAGAATGGAACGTTTTTGTTTTGGTGTTTTTGAGGCAACACTTTTCCCTTTGCATTTCTTTTTAGTAGCTGATCTTGACTTGACTTTTCTAACAGATTTCTTCTTCAGAAGAGTTAAGATTCCAAAGAGATCCTTCAATCTTGTCTTTGAAATCATTTTCAATCCAATTTGCAAAGGAACAATGGTTCTAGAGCGAAACTGGGATGGTGGTTAATTTGAAAATGCCTAAAGAGTCTTGTTACCAATGTTGTGTATGGTAGTTGTCCTTTCCCCTTCATAACAATTCTGTACATATGCAGTAGGATTGTGTGAGGGAGTAAGAAAGCAACACCATTACAGATGGCACATGTCATTTTCGCTTCGAATCTAGAAACATTAGTCTTTGAAGCTACCTTCGGTTTGATGCAGTTGATGATTATCTTGTGTAGCAAGATATTAAAAGTAGACATTTGAGAGTAAGTAATACTCCCCCTAGGAATCCCATCCCTTATTAAAAACTTTATGACCTACTCATTAGACACATTAATAGGCAAGAATTCACTCCTTTCTACCCCCAGAATGTCAGCCAATAGATTAACATCAACATCAAACACTTTATCACACAATAAATTAAGCATGAGTGGGATCCAAGATAGACAGGTTGGAATAAAAGTATGCTGTCAATTCGGAGTAAGCCTTTGATGTCTCCACACAAAACTTCTCCATCTGAAGTTTGGCAAACTTTTCTCTCAAGTTTACTTTGATGGAATCCAAAAAGTCAAAATCCACAATACGAGAGTTGATGATCCCTTTGTTCAGCATTTGAGAGAAAACTTTATTGTGGTCTTTTGAACGAAACAACTTCCCCTTTTCTCCAACGATTTCAACAGCAACACCCATTTTTGGTTGAAATTTTTTTAAAACCCTATCATCATCATCTTCCTTTTTGCTCTCAATCTAACCCTCCGTCCTAAAGCGAGGATTAGCAGGAAAGTTCAAAAATTCCTTTTCGGCTCTTCCAGCCTCTACTAGCCCTAGCTTCTCCATAGCTCTCGAATATAAGGTTTCATTTTTGTAACCATTTTCTTTTAGAAAAGAACTTATGAAATCCATGAGACTTCCTCCCTATTTCAAAAATTCATAATGCTTAAGAAGTACCTCAAGCCTTCTTACCAAAATAGGAGTTGCTTCCTGAGTAACTTCCTCTTCTACTGAACGACGAGGAGAGCTTCAAGGCAAATCATCTCCAGTGAGATCAAAATGCATCGGACCTTCAGGGACAAACCGAGGCCTGCGACTAGCAATACGAGAAGATTTCCTCTGATAGGACATCGAAGCAGACTTGGAGGACCTCAAAGACATGTTCGTATGTCAATGATTGAGAAATTTTGCAAAGGATTTAAGAGAAGATCAAGAGAGATGAGGGTTTGAAGATAGCCTGGTTATTAGAAAAAAGTTGATGGTTTTAAAGATAATGAAGTACGGCAACCGAACCGTCATAAAAAGAAACTTCCATTTTTTTAAAATTAAAAAAAAACTGTCAATAATTTTCAAAATAAATTCGAAAAATCAGTAGAGATATTACAATTTCCAAAAATATAAAAGGCAATTAATAATTCGAAAATAATCATACTGTTCAACAAGGAAAGAAACTTACGCGCCAAAATTTGAAATAAAACTACCCGAGTCCTGGAGTGCTTTGAAGGATGTATTTTCCATACGTTGAACCGGTGAGTCTGCTCATCCATAGATTTTAGCTAGATGCAAGAGTGATATTAAGCTTTTCACAAAGGGACTCGAACAAGCTTTTCTCCAAAGGTTTGGTGAAGATATTTGCAAGTTGATTTATTGAATCAATAAATTGAACATTGATTTCACGATTTTGCACACGATCTCTTATGAAGTGATGGCGAATTTCGATATGCTTTACCCTTTAATTGAGAACAGGATTTTTGGTAAAATTGATTGCACTTGTGCTGTCACATTTGATTTCGATGCAAGGTTCTTCTATTCCAAAGTCCCTTAGTTGTTGCCTGATCCGGAGAATCTATGAACAGCAACTTTCAAAAGCAACATATGCTGCTTCTATTATTGAGAATGCCACAGTGTTCTGCTTCTTTGAGAACCAAGACATTAACAGTTGACGTGATCCTGAAGTACTTTTCTTGTCAACTTTACAACTAGCCAAATTAGCATCAGAATAACCAAGTAATGTGAAGTCTCCACCTCTTGGATACCACAAACCCAACTTTGGATAAGTAATAATATATTTGATAATGCGTTTGACAACACTAAGATGAGACTCTCTTAGGTTAGCTTGAAATCTAGCGCACATATTCACTGAATAGAATATCAAGTTGAGAGGCAGTGAAATAAAGAAGATAACCAATCATGCTTCTGTATGACTTTTGGTCTTTTTTTTTCCACCTTCATCCTTGTCAAGTTTTGAAGAACTTGACATGGGAGTCTCAATCTTCTTGCAATTTTCCATTCTAAACTTCTTGATAACATCTTTGGCATATTTCTCTTGATAAATGAATGTTCCTTTCTTTGATTGTTTGACTTGCAGACCCAGAAAGAAGGTTAATTCACCCATCATGCTCATTTTGAATTCTTTTTGCATAGAGTTTGAGAATTTCTTGGACAGATTTTCTTTAGAAGATCCAAAAATTATATTATCTACATATATTTGAACAAGTAGAAAATCTTTTTCTTCATTTTTGATAAACAAGGTTGTATCAACCATCCAAAAATTATATCATCTACATATATTCATTACTCAGTCTCTCATACCAAGCTAAAGGTGCTTGTTTCAGATCATACAATGCCTTCTTCAGTCTATAGAGAAAGTCTAGTTTTGTGGGATCTTCAAATCCCGGTGGTTGTTCTAGGTAGACTTCTTCTTGTATAAATCCATTTAGGAAAGCACTCTTAACATCCATCTCGAATAACCTAAAATTATGAAGTAGTCTAATGGCTTCTAACTTGGCTACAGGTACATAGGTCTCATCATAGTCTATTCATTCCTCTTGTTTATATCATTTTGCCACGAACCTTGCTTTGTTTCTGGTTACTTTGCCATTTTCATCCATCTTGTTTTTAAACACCCACTTCGTTCCAATCACAGGTTTCTCTTTCGATTTTGGAACTAAGCTCCCAAACATCATTGATACTAAATTGTCTAAGTTCTTCCTGCATTACTTCTACCAAGCTTTCGTCAGATAATGCTTCTTTTACTACTTTTGGTTCTATTTCTAAAATAAGTGCTAGTGCACTTGAATCTGTTTTTGCTTTGGATTTGGTGTGGATTCCTTCTTCTATATTGCCAATGACGAGTTCTTTGGAATGACTTAATTTGTGCTTCCAGTTACTGTTAGGTTTGTCATTTCCTACAAGGATTTGCTTATCGTCAATTTTCTTCGATTCTTCAGACTCTTTAAGCTAAGTCTGATCTTGTTAGTTCTAGATACTTTTCTGAAATCTAACATTCATTTATTCTTTGACGGTTTATGTATTCTTGTTGAAGACCCTGTAAACTTTGCTTGAAATAGAGTAACCAAGAAATATTCCTTCATCCGATCTTTCTTCAAATTTTCCAAGCCAATCATTTTCATTCTTCAAAATAAAACACTTGCAACCAAACACACGAAAATAAGAAATATTTGGCTTCTTCCCTTTATATACTTCATAGGGGGTCTTCTCTAGGATGGGCCTTAAAAATGCCTTGTTAATTATATAACAGGCAGTAGAAACTACTTCTGCCCAAAAATGAGAAAAGATTTTACTTTCTATTAGTAGAGTTCTAGCCATCTCCTGTAATGATCTATATTTCTTTTCTATAACTCCATTTTATTCTGGGGTATATGAAGAGGAGAAAACATATTGAAGACCACTCTTGTCACAAAAATTTGCAAAGTCTTGGTTTTCAAATTCTTCCCCATGATCGGTCCTTATGCTTGATATGGCATAACCTTTCTTGTTCTAAAATTTCTTAGCAAACTTTGAAAAATATGAAAAGGTTTCGACCTTATTTGCCAAGAAGAAAACCTCGGTGAATCTTGAATAATCATCCACAACTACCAAACAATACTTCTTTCCACCAATGCTCTGTGTTCTTGTTGGTCCAAAAAGATCCATATGAAGAAATAGTTTCTTAGATGAAAGTTTGGCAATCTGTTTCATATTCACATGTCCAAGCTTACGATGCCAAAGATATGCTTCATCTTGAATTGAAATAAAACATTGAGAATTCTCTATGTGGCATCCCAAAATTCAAAGTCAAGCCATAAGGTGTGTTAAAGTCTCTAATTAGGTGATAAAATTTCCCTTGACTTATGCTTTAGTCATTAGTCTTTTTATTGAGATGATTTGTGCATGTGATTGAGAAAATTTAAATTTGATAGATTAATAATCTATGCTTGGCCATAAGATTTATAAATTAAATTTCAATAGACAAGATGTCCCAAGACTTTGGCCAAGATGAAAATTGAAATTTAAAAATATTTATAGAAGAATTTCAAAAAAAAAGAAAAAGAAAAAGAGAGGAAAAAAGTTAATTTTTAGGATGGACCTTAAGCCCATTTGGCCTAAGCTTGATGGGCCAAGTTAGTCGGCCCAATTAGGCCCACTAAAAGGGGGCTGTCGCCGGCCCAATAGAGGCCCAAAAGGAGTGGTCGACCGGCCCAAAAGCCCAAGCCCAAGAAGCCCAAATTAAATTCAAAAATTCAATATGACAAGTGGCAAAAGGGGAAGGCCATGTATTGGTTGGTTTGTAGGCAAGTAATGATTGTTAATCATGAGAGTTTAGGGGTATAAGAAGGGAAGAGAGAGAAGGGTGGCCGGCCATTTGCTCTCCCAAAGAGAGAGTGAGAGAGAGAAAGAGAGTGCGAGAGAGAGAGAGAGATCGTGCGAGAGGGAGGAGAAGCCGAGAGAGAGGAGGAGCCGCACCGCCGTCCGTCCGCCGTGTTCGCCGCCCTACGCCGTCGTCTGTTCGGTCTAGAGGCAAGTGGGAGTCCTCTAACTTCTCTTGCATGCTTGTATGTCATTTGCATGTTAGATTTTGGGTGTTTTAAGTGAGAAAAACCGAGGTATGGTTGGCTTGTTCTTAAGTCGCGTGACTGTTCTTGCTCGGATTGTGTGAGTCAGTAACTTGTTTGAGCTTTCATGTGTGTTTGGAGTCCGATTTTGGCTTCTATTTCTTCATGAGAGTTGTAGCTAACATCTTGTTCTACAACATACTAAAATTTCGTGAAAAATTATGGAGATTTGAGGGGTTAAAGTCTCATCTTACGGAGACCTCAGATCTGGAGAGTCTTTACTGACCTTTTGCTGGATTCATGGTTGTATGTTGGTTTTTCTTGAGAATCTAACCTCGATTTCTTCATGAAAGTTGTAGGGAACATCTTAAAATACAACATACTCAAATTTTAAGTGAAATGAACAAGTATATCTTGGTAAATCGACTAGGTCTTGAAGACGATGATTCTGGTGATGTGTTCCGAGACACTCGAGGCTTCAAGGACCTAAACGATGACTATACTCTGGTTATTTGACCTAGATCTCTTCATAAAACTTGTAAAGGACATCTTGACACATAACATATCCAAATTTCAGAGAAAACTAAAGAGAATAGGTAGGTGAAATCTCAATATTTCGGAGATGTGTACACTGGACGATGCGGTAACGGATCCAGAAGCTTCGTGAGGTTGAATAAAATAATCTATAAGGAATATGGCTTGGAGTTATTCATGAAAGTTGTACGAAAATGTCTTGGCTATAATCCAGTAAAATTTTATAATTTTTGGAGGCCATATGGATATTTTAATTGAATTTATTCGGAAACCGTGCATTCTGGTTTCATCCGAGAAGCATAGGATGTTTTGTGATTTTGAAAAAAATTCAATTTGGCCATGAATTTTGCAAGTAATTATCATCCTATGAGTTTGTTTAACAATTTCTTGAATTTTGATAATTTTGGGAATTTATAGTTATAAAAAAAAATATAATAATAACAATAAAATAAATATATAAATAAATAAATAAATAAATGGATTATTTCATTGGCCATAGATTCCATTTAATTAATTCATGTTGCATGTGTGATAAAGCCTTGGTATGTGTATGATATTGAATTGAGATATATATGTGATAAAGCCTTGATATGTGTATGATATTGAATTGAGTTGCATATGTGATAAAGTCTTGGCATATGTATGGCATTGAATCAATGCATGTGTGAATGTCATGCCTAGTATGATTTGTTTGATATCATGCCATGTGCCATGTTAAAATGAGATTAAAATACTGGTAAATATGGATGATGGTAAATGAGGAGATGGTTGTGATGGCGGATGATGCCCGGAATGTATAGAGATACATTGCCGGAAATTCCCTGGGAGATTTAGGATGCCCGGAATGTGGGGGGCCGGAAGCCCTGCCGGAGGTCTTTGCCCGAAGGGAAATGCCTCGTGATGCCAGGATTGGGGTGCGAGATGCCCGGCCAGGGAGTGTAAATGCCGGAAGCCCTGTCGGAGGTTTCTGCCCGAAGGAAATGCCTCGTGATGCTAGTTAAGATGCGAGATGCCCGGAATGTGGGGGGCCGGATGCCCGGTGGCCTGGGAGGCTGAATGCCGAAAGCCTCGGAGGTCTTTGCCCGAGGGGATAAATAAAATGATGAGATAAATAAAATGATGATATGCATGATGATATTCATGGTGATGATGATATGCATGATGATATGCATGGTGATGATGATATGCATGATGATATGCATGGTGATGATGATATACATGATGATATGCATGGTGATGATGATATGCATGATGATATGCATGGTGATGATGATATGCATGATGATGAGGATGATGATGTGGCATGAAGATATGCATGATGATATGCATGGTGGTGATGATACGCATGATGATATGCATGGTGGTGATGATATGCATGATGATATGATATGGTGATATACATACTTGATATGATGATGCACTTGTACGTGTTAGGACTATGATAATGATGCATGATAGTATGCGCATGGTTTCAAGGTAAGTAACGCCTGCAATGCATGTATGATTTGCCTGATGCATTGAGTTGTTACTGGATTTCCTTATCTGCTGAGTGGTTATACTCACCCCTTTTGGAGATAACATTTCAGATTAGCCAGTATGCCGCTTCCTGCCGTCACGCGAGGTACATTTTATGGGTTACCATCCGACGTTGAGGTAGAGTGTGAGGAGTTCGGCTGTCCTTCCGTGCCTGGACTCACCTACATACGCGTACGCTGTCTTGTCATGTATGGCATAGGCATGGCTGGGGGCCCAGTCGTTCAGGAGTTTGTTTCTGTTCACGTTCGCCGCGATGGGGTGATGGGAGGGATGCTACCGCCGCCACCGCCTGACGTACCGGACTGGGTGTGAGACCTGAGCGTGACAAGTAGGGGCTGTGTTTTTTTGGGAGTTAGTTAGCCGACACCTATGATGGGGGATTGTACACGTGTGATGTAGAGGGTCGAGGATTCTTTTTGAGGTTTTAGGCTGGACATGGCTGAGTCCTAGCTTTTCCTTTTGATGTACCGACCCAAGAGTAGTCCCATCTTGAAAATATATATAAATAAAGTGTCGTGGCATGTTTATAAAAATTATGGTGATTAGTGGTGTGTATTTGTATCATGGTTGGTAGGGGGAGAGATGGTGATGTTTTAATTTGCTTCCGCTAATGAGTCGCGCTGGGACCGTTTTATTAAAAAAAAAAAATGTGTCTATGAATTTTCGACGCATCTTCTAAGGAGAAAGAGGGTAATAAGGTGTAACATTGGTGCTTGTGGCGACCGCCGAAGGGTTCGGGGTGTCACACTCTGGACTTATGTCCAGAAGATAAATATTGCTATGTCTTCAACCAGTGAAGGATTCAGATAAGTTTCGACTTACTCCAAAATAAACATCTTCTTGAAAATTGATTTTGAATCCTGTATCACATAGCTGGCTTATGCTCAGAAGATTGTAATTCAAACATTTTACTAGTGAAACATTGTTGATGATTAAACTTCCAATCCTCACTGTTTTATGTCCATTAATTTTTCCTTTGCCGTTTCCACCAAATGAGACATTTCCTCCTTTTTGTCTTTCTAGTTTTACGAAACTACTTAAATCTCCAGTCATATTCCTGGAACAGGCATTATCCAAGTACCATTTTCTTTTCCTTTTAACAATGACCTGTAGTCAAAAAGAAATCTCAAACTTTCTTTGGTACCCAAATTTTCTTGGGTTCTAGCAAGTTAAGTTTAAAGACAGCCTTTGCCCAATCTTCTTAACAAGTCTCCAAACTTTAGAATATTCATTCTCAAAATGTTCTGAGCTATTACACTTGGAACATTTAAGAGCATTCCGGCCAATAGATTTTACAAAAACTTTTTGAAAATGATTTTTATAAGAAGATTTTGGAGGTCTTTGTCGAAGTGCCTCATTCACTTTAGGAAAATCGATTAAATAAGTACTTTCATTGTTCAGACCCAAACCATATTTGTTAAAATAGGGTATTTGAGCTCAAAGAATTTTCTCTAAAGTTTTTGGCCCTTTAGAAAACTTTGTAGAAATATTTGAAATCTCTTTTTTCAAACATTCATTTTCTTTTGAAAGAGAATCAACATTTTCCTTTAAACCATCAAAATCATTTTTCAAACTTTCAAACTTTTCTTTCCAAGAGTTATCCTGTTGCCTAAGTTTTGAATTTTCCTTCTTTAGTTCGGAAATCCTCTTAAGAGAGAATTTGAGATTGAGGCAAAGTTTATCTATATATTTAGAAACTTTAATAGGAATTTCCGAATGACTTACCTCAATTTCCTTATCAGATTTTGAGTTTGTGTTTGAGTCTAATGCTGAATGAGCCATTAAACAGATATTTGCAAATTCCTCTTCACTTTCCTTGCATTATGTGTCACTCCAAGTTTGTGCTTTAAGAGCTTTCTTGTATTTCTCATACTTTCCTTTCTTCTTTTTTAGCAAAGGACAGTTAGGCTCGATATGCCCCTTCTTCTTACACTCAAGCATGTTACATCCTTGCTTGTTTCAACATCTTCCATCGATCTCTTCTGGGAATTTTGCTTGCTTTGCTTCTTCCTTTCCTATTCAGTTTTCTAAATTTCTTTATCATAAGAGCCAGGTCCTTGCCGTCCATGTTATCGTCTATATCTGTATCATCAAAATCAGCATTAGACTTATGTGTAATTGACTTCTTACCTTTTAGATCCTCTTTATCATTGATCTGTTCCACTTCATACGATTGAAGAGTATCTATCAACTCGTCAACAGAAAGAGGCATGATCAGTTGCGTCTCTCGAATTGATGTCTTCACATGGTTCCAGTCCTTTGAAAGTCCTCTCGGTAGTTTGTTGACCTTCATTGGAGTAGAATTGGTTGACCTTAATATGTTAATCCATTTACAATTTACATAAAGTGACTGAACATATCCCTAATAGACTCTTCAGGCTTCATTTTGAAGGACTCGTATTGGCCAAGTAAGATGTTTATTTTTGTCTCTTTTACACGTATGTTCCTTCATAAGTGACATGAAGCATATCCTTGACTTCTTTAGCTGTTTCACATAAAGAAATTCTGTTATATTCAACAGGAAACAAGGCACAATATAAAGAATAAATAGCTTTAGCATCAAGAGCCTGGCTCTTGGTAATTTCTACTTGAATGGAATCCTCAGCATCTTTATCTACGACTTATTTTCCCTTGGCTAAAGCTAATGCTGCCTTTGAATTGATTCCTCTTTGTGGCATCCAAGAATTTCAACAATCCTCAGACAGGTGACGGTCGTGACCAATCGATAAAAGTATTATCGAACTATAGCAATGGTATAAATGACGAGCAGTCATCTGTATTTGTTTATTTGTCGGATTGGCATAGTATGTTAAGCAATGGATTGATCAACCATGCAACAAGAGAAAATCTTTGGACTATGATTGATTAATATTTTATTTTTGAACCAAAAGGATGGAATTCGGTCTTTCGTAAGGAATATGCGTGCTGAAATTTAAAGAATAAAATTTTTTGAGGATGTTGGACGGCACGTAAGAATTTCGATTACATCTTTGTATATGGAACAAATTGATTATGGGAATGTAAATTGATTTTTCTTTGGAAAAACAAAGTGCTTCTTAATGGTGCAAAAACTATGGGCTTATATTTTAAAGATTTTGGGCCATTTAATTAGACCCCTTTTGGCCTCAAATTTTTTCGGGCCCAAGCAGCCCATGAGGCCCCTAGAGGCGGTCGACCGAAAGAAGAAAAAGGAGGAAGAAGTCACTCACACTTGTCCATGCTTACCTTCGACTTGTCCTTTCCATGAGAACACTTGTCACCTGCATGCAAAAAAAGGTGACTAACTATTAATCAAAGAACAAAAAGAGAGGGGGTTTCATAATTGAAGGGTAGAGAAAGAAAGGGAGTGAACCAAGCAATTGAGAGAGGGAGAGAGGGTCGAGTGAGAGACCGAAAGAGAGGGTGAGCGGGCGTACGGGTGTGAGCCGCGAGGGGGAAGAGGAAGGCCATCTTCCGCCGTGTCCTAGCTGCCCTCGTTAATGCCGCTGATCCCCGCCGCCATTGAGCCAAGCCGAGACCCTCCCGAACCCCTGTTTTTGGCTGGCGATCGAGTAGAGAGGTTTAAGGCAAGTAGAAAATCTTCAATATATGTTTTGCTTGCTATTTTATCTAGCTAAGAGTTGGTGGATGTGAGAAAGGTGAAATTTTAGAGCTGCATGTTGGATTTTGGACATGTAAGATGAAGCTAGATCAAGAAAACTGGGAAAAACTGGGCATGCATTGTAGATTTCGAATTTGAGATGGAACAAGAGTTTAAAAATCTGACTATGGAGGATTTTTGGAAGTGATAAGGCTGTGTTATAGTGTAATATACTTGTATCTATTTGATTGTGGATGTTGGAGGTCGAAATTCAAGGAGTAGGGAAAACTCTCATTAGGTTAATGGACTGTTTTGTGAAGAACGGTGTGACCCTCGGTGACTTTTTGATTTTTCTGTAATTTTCCAGCCACAATTTGACTTTGATTTCTTAATAAAAGTTGGAGAGTACATCTGTAGGTACAAATATCAAAAATTTAGGGCAAATGGACGAGATTTAATTGATGAAATGATTTTTTATGAAAATGCTAAATCTGGAAATTTTACAGAAACTTTAGCAAGCAACACTGAAATTTTTACTCTCAATACGTAAGGAATTTGACTTGGTGTTCTTCATGAAACTTTTTCTTTAGGGTCTCATTGATAATATGTCAAAATTTAACAATTTTTAGAGCTCATTTAGTATTTATTTCGAAATATTAACCAAAACTGTGCATGGTAAAATCGAGTGCTTTATCTTCGAATTTTACAAAGTGTCTGAAGGTGAATGTGTTTTTCGAATGGCTATGTGATATGATGGTATTGGCTGTGAATATTTGTGTAATATTGAGATGTGATGAGACTCAAGAGACATTTTGTCATTGCATTGAAAAGTGTTTTTTGGAAATTAAGATGTTAATTGTTACATTTGGACCATCGGGTCAACAATGCCCCGGGAGTCGGGATACCCAGAGGTTCGAATAAGTCAATGCCCTTTGGATGCCTGGTTGTATTATGAATACATGCCCAAAGGTTTTCCCCGGGAGTGTCGGGATGCCCGGTTGTATTATGATACATGCCCGGAGGTTAGGGGTAACCATGTCTATGGTCCCAGTGATTCCTCGTGATGCCAGGTAGGGTGCGAGATGCCCAAAGGTTCGAATGAGTCGATGCCCTTTGGATGGCTGGTTGTATTTTGAATACATGCTTGGAGGCTTCCACGATGCCAAGGTTGGGTGCGGAATCCCAGAAGGATGCAAACATTGGTCCTCTGGGGGGGATAAAACCGTTTGAATGATTAAAACTAATAATTATATTAAGTGTAAGTGTGGTCTAGTTATGAGACTAAATTATATGGCATGGAATGGGACGTGTCATAACAGTTTGGCCCCATGATCGGGACTGGTGTAACTGGACATGATGCATCTGAATCTTTTAAAATTGCATTTGTCATATCATTAAAGGATTTCATGATTTTGATGTATATTGATCCATCGACTACCTGATTTTTGTTTACCGTACTTGAATTCTGGATATTAATAGTAATGCTTGATATAGCTTGATAAATCTTTTACTGCTGAGTGGTTGTACTCACCCCATTTGGGAACTAACATTTCAGACTAGACAAGATACCTCTGTCGCCGCCACCACCAGCAGATGGACTGAGTGGTTGGATATAGCCGCAAGGAGGAGGACAGCAGAGGAAGGAACTTTTGGACACCGACACCGATCGATGGACTTTAAGTATATGACCGTTGCAAAAGATGTCGGTCATCTTTTGAAGTATAGCCGAGTATAGAAGACTACGGCATTTTGGTGTACCGACGAATGATGTCCATCTAGTTATGTAAATAAAAGTGTTCGGCTTTAACTTATATAAAATGTTTAGTTGGTGTGCACTGTTTTCTAAATATAGGGAAGAGAGTTGTTGGATACACTTCCACCATATATATTGCGCAGGGACCAATCTAAATGATATAAACCCCCAAGATTGATAGACCTTTAGGTCAAGCAAGAGAATGGTAATCGAACTATGGCGACCCTAACCCTAACAGTTCGGGGGCCGTCGAGGGGTGCCACACTCTTTCCACAACATTCCATTCCAAAGGGTCTCTGGATCTTAGGAACACCTTCATTTTATTCTTCCACACATTGTACTATTTTTCATCAAAGTAGGGTGGCCTGGTATTGCTCTGTCCTTCAATCAGCCCCGGTGCTAGAATACTAACCATAGAATATCTTTAGCTTAGAAGTAAAAACACTTCAATAAGACAAGCATTGTAGCTCTGATACCAATTGAAAATGCTAGTATTATCACCTAGAGGGGAATGAATAGGTGTAAAAACAAATTTAAACAAATAAATGTTGAATGAGTTAAATTTCAAGCAAAGTCTAACTAAAGGTGCCACCAAACTTTTGAAGTAATTTTAGACTTCATTAGAGATGGTTTAGAAATTTGATAAGTTCAGAAAAAGATTGTAACGAACAAATCAAAAAGAGTTAAGGGAAGAGAAAATTGAACCCAAGATTTATAGTGGTTCAGCTTAAGTTACGCCTACGTCCACTCTCCCACGCTGACAACCTTCTGGTTGAAATTCACTAAGGTATCAACAGAGAAATACAACGATTTGAGTATGAACACTCAGTGAAGAATTTATTTTTCTCTCACTAAGTCACTCTTGTTGTGTTTTTCTCTCTTGAATACAATTTGTAAGTGCTGTCGATAAAAAACAAGCGATTGGAAAGGCGTCAAACTTTGGAATTTCAATTTTCATACTCTACCCCAAATGGATTGAATGACCTCCTTAAATACTTTTCTACGCCTTGCTGACCATTGGCATTCTCCAGAGGAATTTCTTCTAATTAATCCATTGGACATAATCAATTAAGGAAATCTTGCAGCTGTTTGAAGATTGAAATGAAAATCCGATAATTCTGGTCGTCCATATAATCAAAATCTAGGTTTCTTTAAGTAGATGCTTCCCAAAAAGGAACTCGTCTTCTAAATTGATTTCAACAATTTGTGATTGATTCCATCAATATATATATAGAAGGTAAGTGAGATTCTTCACCAAAAAGCTAGGTATTAAGAATAAATCTCGTTCGTACTGAAACCTTGTCAAAAGATCAATAATCTTGAGTCTGATTATATCTTCGTTTTGAACTTGGTTTCAGTTTGGATCTCGTTGGAGTGGGAAAGACTTCTGGAGAGGATAGACTTTAACAAGATTTCACGATATAGCATAGAAGTCTAGTATCCTTCAGAATAAGAACAAGAATAAGAAGAAGAAAGTTTTGTCAATTTCAAAACCTAATAGAAGTTTTCTCAACACATTTTCCTAATATATGTTTCGAGTTCGTTATTTGTATAAACACCCGATGAGGAAAGGGTTTTATTTCTAGCACTTTATTTTTGTTCATTGTTAGGATGCATGTTAGATTTACCATTTTCCATTAACTGTTCGATTGTTTGTTTACTTACCGTTTTGTCCTTTAAATTCAATTATGTCTTCTTTTCTTTTTGCTATAAATAAAATGGCCCAAAAATGAACATCCATGTGTGATCACTTAGCTTACGATCATTGGCCCAAAAAAGTAAAAAGACATGCATGATCACCATAGGTAACATGATACACTGTTAAGTACCGAAAGAGCACTAATAGAAATAGTAGCGTAACCCAAGTTCCCAAACCTAGATATCTAAATGTGTAGAAATCGAGGGACAACCCCCGACTCTCGATTGGGTTTTCTAGCCGACCCCCAAAAACAAGGTTAGTGGTGACTCCTCTCTTCTTTTCTAGGTTGTCTTAAACAACTAGATTGTCTAATAAACCCGTCGTGAGGGGTATGAACCTTAGGAAAAGGTTTGCAATCATGATTTAGTATACTTGATATGACAGTACCCCAAAGGATGAAGTGACGCCTTCCTTATGGGTGAAACGTACAATCAAGAGGGCTATTAAGATCGAAATACCCTTAAATTCACCTTTACGTCAAATTTCCTTTTGACCTTAAACCCGTCAATCAAGATGTGCCGCAACGTCAATGTTGGGTCACAAAAAATTCCCTTGTCACGTGAGGTATGAGCTTGGGAGAGCTCACGACTATGATTGAGGGGACTCACAAATGGTTCGCCCAAAAGGTGAGGTGATGACACCTTTACGAATGAGAACCATGAGAGAACTCTTCTAGTCAAGTATCTCTAAACCTGACCTTCCCTAAGGTTGGGTCATGACAGTAGGCACCTGCTTAATCTTTTATTCCAGCTAGGCACTGCATGCTATGTGTTTTACCAATCCCTCCCCAATAAGAAGCTAACTGTTCCAATAATCCTCATGTTTATTGGAGGAACCATCAAATATATAGATCCAACACGGGCTCTGTATCTTGCAAGCTTCAGTAAATTCTGTGGTTCACTGCTCTCGTCTCTTGATGCTTGGCATTATAGCAATCCTCCAATAGAGATGATGCATAAGCCCAATATTGAATCCTGAGATGTTGGAGAGCAAAATAAAACTGATTTGGACTATAGAGAAGTGATAATAGCCGCATTTTTTTACTTCACAACCTTCAAAGGCGTCCTTGTGGAATTGCCCTTCGGGCTTCCATCAAATGAATAGAAGCTGGAAATTTTTCATGATCTGGATGACTCACCAAGCCGACTCAACACCATATGGCAATGCCCTATGTCACACCCCGAACCCCGGGCACACGCACATTCCTCGGTGGTCGACTAAATTGCGACGTTTCCAAGAAGCGTCACCATTTCTTATTATGCACATGCGGAAGCAAAATTTAAACATATACCCAAACAACAACCAAACATGGGATAGAAAAGCAGGACACCCAATTTTTACAGAACAGGTTTTATATATAAGACAAGTCAGTCCTACAAGTCTGTACATTAAAGGTCTCGCCTCAAAAGAAACTACCAGACCACTTAAACTCCGAACCCTTCCACCTCGGACTCCAAATCCTCCATTCTAAAGGCTTGAAAAATTGTAAACAACGACTAGGTGAGAATTGATAGTGCTAGTATGAACAAAATAAAGGAGTTAGGGAAGAGAATAAGAACACAAGATTTATAGTGGTTCGGCTTAATCCAAGCCTACGTCCACTCTCCCACGCTAACAGCCTTCTTGGCTGGATTCCACTATGCAATCAATAAGAGATTACAACTTCGAGTGCAAACGCTTAGTAGTAGATCACACTATCTCACTAAGACACTCTTTTGGTATTTCTCTCACGATTACAAACGTTTAAGCTCTCAAGAGACAAGTATATGATCAAAAGTCGCTCAGACTTTGGAATTATAAATTCTACGCTCCGTCTCTTACTTGCTCATCGGTCCTTCATCTTCTTAAATACTCCTCCACTTCCAAACTAGCCGTTGGACAGCATCCCGGAGAATCGTCTTCCAATATACCCATTGGACAGCTCTGTATCTAGAAGATTTGGTAGCCGTTGAGTGACAAAGGTAAAATCCCAAATTGATTCCGATCGCCCATACAAATGAAATATTGGTTTCCATAAGTAAAGCTTCTTCGTATAGAAAAATCTTGTCTTCAAGATCCAATCGTCAATCAAATAGATTGAATCAATCAAATCAATCTTGATGTGGAATCCAAACCAGATCACTAGCCGTTGTATGATTGGGCTTGAGTTACGATTCATCGAATCTGGATGTTAAGTCTGAGTCTGTAGACTTTACAATATGAGTCTGTAGACTTTACAATCTGGGTCTGAACATATCTGCTTCTGAACAGATTTAGCTTTAAGGTCTGTACCCAGTTCAGCTTCAACATAGAGTCTGTCTTCTGGTTCAGCATTCACGTTCAGTCTGGAATTAGTCAGAGTTGACAGACTTCTGATGTAGAACAGACTTTGACACTAAAGTCTGGCAGTCTTCAGACTTTGACACAGAAGTCTGGAAATCTTCATAATATACTTTGGACGTATGTTACGTTCAGTCTTCTGGTCGTCTTCGCACTTTGACAATATCATTTACATGTTTTATCATCTGCATGGTCTATTACTTAACCATTAAACATGTTAGTAGCCTTTGATTTATTTTGTCATCTTCAAAACATCATAAGGGATTTCCCTAACAATCTCCCCCTTTTTGATGATGACAAAACAATCTCTGAATATGCAGATTTGTAAACATACTTTTAAATCAAAGGATATCAGAAGATAACAAATAGATTGAGCATAAGAATATATAGAAAAATAATCGCAGCTCAATATTATGCAATAATATCAAACCAATCAGCACATATGCATATTCATATCTTCTCCCCCTTTTTGTCATAATCAAAAAGCGATAATAATGGATTCACGTAGAGAATGATAACAAATATCTTGCATGAATCACAATTTCCAAAAATCAGCTTTTATCGAATATTAAAGATATGCAATATAGTTCACTTCGATTATATCAGTAAATATCCAATAAAAATCACGAATGCATCATAAAATTTACGTACCATTTTTGTCATAATAAAATGATAATATCAATAAGAGATTTGTTAATGACAAAATGTAATAAAAGATGCACTAATCGGATTTTGTAGATCTTAACAATTCTGACACATTTACCTTCCTTCTTTTCATAACAAGATCACGATCAATCAAAACGGATTTTTCCATAATTGATCAAAGCTCCCCCTCAATTTGTTGCCTTTTTGAGATGATCACGATTCTTTTCCTTTTCTTTTGGATTTGCTTTCTCCCCCTGTGATCATGACAATATTTGCGAATAGAAACAATTGTTGCAATTGTCGCAGGAGATATTTTCTGATTGCACCAAAATTTGCGTAGATTCGCAATCATCCTTCCCTTAAAGAATTTCCTGCAATCAACTCATTTCCCTTTTTGGTATCCATCAATTTGGATCCTTCCATGACGTTAGAGCAAAATATATAATTACCAAATATTCTTTCTTAATTCATCATAACAGAGTACTCAAAGAAAGAATATTATGCACAATGATATTTTGAAAAATAAATTCTCACTTAGTCATAGTACGATAAAATCAGAGAGAATAAAATCATTGAGTATCTAAAAATATCTTGCATCATAAATTAATATCACGTAAAACAGATTTTTATTTGGCAAAATATGATAAAATCTGAGATTATAAAATCAAACCAAATAAATTCTTTTGTCTTTAAGCATGATATAAAAAAAAATGATCACACGTAACAAATCAAATCTCGAATCACAAAAACATATCATGCGATTCTTTCTTTAATAAAACAAATCAAGGAATATGATCATTATAAAATCTAAATCAACCAAGGATATATCGAATATCAAGCATAATGAGAATTATTGCCCAAATCAAATTGAGAATAAAAAATTCCTTACCAAATCCTCTTTCTTCTTTCTTCTTTATATCCTGCAAAACTAACTTATCTTTTCTTTGGTACCCATTTTTTCTTGGGTCGAGAGTTAGCAGAATATGTTGCTTTTATCCAATTTTTCTTAATAGGTCTCCAGACTTGAGAAAGATCTTGTTGCCTAAGTCGAAAATTTTCCTTTTTAAGTTTGGAGATCATTTTAAGAGAAGATTTGAGATTTGAACAAAGCTCATTTATATATTTTGAAACTTTGAAAGGAATTGCTGAATGACTTAGCTTGATTTCCTCATCGTATTCTGAGTCTAGTTTTGAATCAGACTCTGATTCTGAGTCTGTGTCTGAGTCAAACTCAGATTCTGAATGTGCCATCAAGCATATATTTTCTTGCTCATCATCTTCTTTCATGATTCTTTTCTGGCCATTATGCTTGTATTGACTTCTTCCATCGAATTTCCTTCCTTTTCTACTCAGCCTTTTGAATTTCTCGACCATAAAGGCAAATTCTTCATCGTCCATGTCATTTTCTGAGTCTGTTTCATCAAAAACAGCATTAGATATTAAAGCAATGGACTTCTTACCTTCGGGATCTTCATCATTGAGTTGCTCCACTTCATAGGATTGAAGAGTGCCGATCAATTCATCAACGGAAAGTGGCATAATCCTTTGAGTCTCCCGAATTGAGGTCTTGATATGGTTCCAATCTTTTGAGAGACCTCGCAAGAGTTTGTTGACCTTCATTGGAGAAGAAATAGGCTGACCTTGATACGCTAAACCATTTACAATTTCTGTAAAACGGCTGAACATATCTCCAATTGACTCTCCTTGCTTCATCTTGAAGGATTCATATTTGCCGAGAAGAAAGTTTACTTTTATCTCTTTTACACGATCGGTCCCTTCATATGTAACATGAAGTTTATCCCAAACTTCTTTTGTTGTTTCACATGAAGAGATTCTGTTATATTCAGCAGGAGACAAAGCGCAATATAAAGAATAAATAGCTTTTGCATCAAGCGCTTCTCTTTTGGACATCTCCATCCGAGACATAGGAGCGAGGGGTTTTGTTTCTTTGTCTTTGCCATTCTTATTTGATGTAGATGCAGCAATGGGGTTGATTCCTCTTTCCACAACATCCCATTGTAAGAGATCTCTGGATCTTAGGAATGCTTTCATTTTGTTCTTCCATACGTCGTATTCCTTTCCATCAAAATATGGTGGCCTTGTGTTGCTTTGCCCTTCCATAAGTCCTGGAGCCAACATACTAGCCATAAAGAATCTTTAGCTCAAAAGTAAAAACACTTTTATAAACCGAGCACTTGGCTTTGATACCAATTGATAGTGCTAGTATGAACAAAATAAAGGAGTTAGGGAAGAGAATAAGAACACAAGATTTATAGTGGTTCGGCTTAATCCAAGCCTACGTCACTCTCCCACGCTAACAGCCTTCTTGGCTGGATTCCACTATGCAATCAATAAGAGATTACAACTTCGAGTGCAAACACTTAGTAGTAGATCACACTATCTCACTAAGACACTCTTTTGGTATTTCTCTCACGATTACAAACGTTTAAGCTCTCAAGAGACAAGTATATGATCAAAAGTCGCTCAGACTTTGGAATTATAAATTCTACGCTCCGTCTCTTACTTGCTCATCGGTCCTTCATCTTCTTAAATACTCCTCCACTTCCAAACTAGCCGTTGGACAGCATCCCGAAGAATCGTCTTCCAATATACCCATTGGACAGCTCTGTATCTAGAAGATTTGGTAGCCGTTGAGTGACAAAGGTAAAATCCCAAATTGATTCCGATCGCCCATACAAACGAAATATTGGTTTCCATAAGTAAAGCTTCTTCGTATAGAAAAATCTTGTCTTCAAGATCCAATCGTCAATCAAATAGATTGAATCAATCAAATCAATCTTGATGTGGAATCCAAACCAGATCACTAGCCGTTGTATGATTGGGCTTGAGTTACGATTCATCGAATCTGGATGTAAAGTCTCGAGTCCAGACTTTACAATATGAGTCTCGTAGACTTTACAACTGGTCCGAACATATCGCTTCCGAACAGATTTAGCTTTAAGGTCCGTACCCGGTTCAGCTTCAACATAGAATGTCTTACGGTTCAAAGCATTCACGTTCGATCTGGAATTAGTCGAGTTGACAGGACTTCGATGTAGAACAGACTTTGACACTAAAGTGCGCAGTCTTCAGACTTTGACACAGAAGTCTGGAAATCTTCATAATATACTTTGGACGTATGTTACGTTCAGTCTTCTGGTCGTCTTCGCACTTTGACAATATCATTTACATGTTTTATCATCTGCATGGTCTATTACTTAACCATTAAACATGTTAGTAGCCTTTGATTTATTTTGTCATCTTCAAAACATCATAAGGGATTTCCCTAACAAGAATAAATCTCAGTGAGTCAGCACTCTAAGCTCCGATTAGGATAAGAATTCACTCAAATGCATCCTAAACATGCACCACTCAGGACCTACCTCACCTCAGCACCTTCCTGCACATTAGTACATCTCATAAAACACATGCATATAGCAAATGCATTCAATAACTACAACGCACCATATCATTCATCAAACAATTCATAAAGATCCCGATTATAGGGCCAAATCTTTATGACACGTCCCATTTTGTGCCACATAATTTCGTCCCATAATCAAGCACGAATAACACATATCGGTGGTTCAGTCCACACCCGATATTCACTCTCAATATTCCAACTCCATATTCAAACTCAAGGTTCTAGAGGTGACCCCCACGAAGTTCCGTTATCGCGTGGCACTTAGTCCCTAACCACAATCAGCAACAGTATAAGGTTCTAGAGTTGTCTCCCATGAAGACACGCTATCGTGTAGCACTTAGTCCTTAACCACAATAAGTAATAACTCAAGGTTCTAGAGGTGACTCACATGAGGTTACGGTATCGTGTAACACTTAGTCCTTTTCCACATATAGCAATAGTCCAAGGTTCTAGAGGTGGCTCCCATGTGACTCAATTCACCATGTAGCACTTAGCCCTTGACTACAATAAGCAACGGTACAAGGTTCTAGAGGTGGCTCACATGAAGTTTCGTTATCGTGTAGCACTTAGCCCTTTACCTGCTCACAACCCAATCATTTTCCTCAACACCACATATGTTGTCACACCCCGATCCTCGTCGCGTGCCCATCCCTCGGTGGTCAATTAAATTGTGACGTCCCCGAACGTATCACCGACCCATTCATTTTAATGCGCATGCGGAAGCGAATAATTAAATCTTCAAACAACACAAAGATGGGATAGAAAAAGCAAGGCCACAATTTTGAAAATCATAACACACTTTATACACATCAGACTAAGTCATCTACAATATTAGCCGATATATGCAAAGTCTACAAAAAGGGGTAGAGGGCTACAGATCCTCTAAGCATTCGAGTCTTCAACTAAATACTCCGAGGACCCTAGATCCGAAAGATTTGAGTCTACCACCGAACCACCAGGAGGGTCAATTGTACCCTCGCCAAAAGCAATCTCCAACACCGACCTAGGAATTTCAGACTCTGAAAAGGGGCCTTCTCTTGGTCCATTTCACCTGTAACAATACCACTAACTGAATTTATGGAGTACCTTATAGGGTAGACCCACATCAACCCAGACAGTGGATCTCATGAGTTTGTAGACCTAGGTTCCTTGGCTCTCAGGGAGAGGAATCTGAGAGTGCTATTCGGTGACCTTCTTCGGCCGGCCAAAATGCTCAAGAGGTATAGATATCTAAGGACTTGTAAATGTTAGCCCATGACAGGGTGAGACAACATCTCAGCAAGGTCATCCCCTAAACTCTGACTATAAAGGAAATACGCCTAAAGGCTACCTAGGCACACACAAGACAGAGGACTTACCTTTACCTCAATTCTTTTATGCAAGTCAGTACGATTCATATATTCAACGAATCACTCCAATTTGAATCAAATCATCAAATCAAATCAAGTCATCAATCAATCGATCCAATCAATTCCATACCATCAATACCATCTCTTAGTCAACCCATTCAATACTATCTATAACATTCGATCTCATCAAGATCTGTTCACCCCAAGTTGAAGATAGATAGTATAGCTCACCAAATGCTGATAAATAATATAGTTCACCAAAAGCTGATAAAGTATACTGCTCACCCTAAGCTGATATATCAAGACCCGCAAGCTGATATAGTATACTGATAATGCTCACTAAAGCCATGCCGTACTTAATATGCTCACCAAAGCTGTGCGATACTTAATATACTCACCAAAGCTGCTAGAGTATAGTGCTCACCCTAAACTGATATATCAAGGCCCACAGGCTAATATAGTATACTAATATCATCAACTAACAATTCACCATTTTTATGATACACGTTAAAAATAATCGTGCATGGGTACATGGTCGGCCTTAGCCAAAAAACCATATTTTCCTTTTAAAAATCCCACCATTTAATATAGTCCAAAAAGATATTTTTGGCATTATAAACCGACGCCCGATGTTTCCCAATTAAATACTTAAATTACTCAATTTTGGGATAAATTCCCAAAATTACAAATATCGCTCAAATAACACAAATTAGCATCCAATTAAATAAACCAACCACACCATTGCAATCAACACGAAATTCTGGTCACCGGCTATCTTGGTATAATTTCCGGAAAATATTAAATAATTAAATAAATACAAAAAATAATTTAAAAAATACAAATAAATGCCATAAATGCAAACTTAGGCCGGAAAAGCCTAATAAAATACCAAAACTAGCCCGAAAAATTTTCAAACATATCTAGATAAATAATACGACCTATCTACTTGCTAATTACACTACTTTAACCACCTAACATGCAATAACGAGTAATAAATTACTAATCCATTATAACTAACCACCTAATCCAAGATTAATTTAAGCTAATCAACCCCTAAGCATAATTAACTCCCTAAGCAGAGTTTAGTGAGTAAACTCACCGATTTTGAAATCTGATAAGTTCACAACAACGGGGATGTGAAGGCAAGCAACAAACTTCGAAGCGGCAGCACCTTAAGAGGCCCGGAGGCGGTCTAAAGTGAGCCAAACAATACATGGCTAGCTGAGGGGACTTTGGTTCTATTCTAGGACGGCAAAGGCTGAACCGGCGGCTAGTTGGGCAAGACAAGACCAATGAAGGTTGCAGCGAGTGACAACAACGCTCGACGGTGACTCCGGCGACCACGATAGCAATGTACGGTGGCCTGGCGTGCTCAGTACGATGGCTTAGGCCTAGGGGGATGCGACAGGAGTCGCAGCTGGGCAAGACGACGTGCGGGACGAACGGCTGGCATGCGAGGCGTGACGGCAACGCAACGGAGCTGACGGCGATCAAATAGGCGTGCGACGGGTAGGGGGAGGAGGCTGTAGTTTTCTCTGCAATTCTTGAGCTCCAAAATGACTAACAATGGAGAAAGCAAATGCAAAGGAAGAAGAAAGGAGACAACTACCTTGAAGGGTCCCTCAAGTCACACTTCTATTCCTTTATCCCCTTGACCAAGGCCCCACCATGGCCAGCTGGCTTCCTCAGCCATTTGCAGCTACCAAGGCTTCCTTGGCAAGCTTCCTAAGGGTCCAAAAGTTGAGGACCAAGGGGGGCTACAAATTTGGAAGCATCCCTCTCCAATTTCAACCAAATCTCCTTTAATTCCTTCTTGAATTGATCCAAATTGATCCCCATAAATTCCACCATTGAGTCCTCAATCAAATTGACATTTTTTCTAGCTAATAGAACCAACTTGCATCCCAAAAACTATCCCTTGAATTTTCCGATCGAAAACAGCCCAATTTTGAATTTCCGCCAAAAATCTCGGTTTGCAGAAAAATTTTCGAAGGATGAGTCAACATTCCTAAAATGACTCGTGACATGACAGAACTTTCAATTTCTGAAATCATATTCAAATTCGCAGTTAATTTCAATCTGGCGCAATTTTAGTGTGACATAGCCTATCGGGTAGCTTTTAGAAATTTTTGGTGCAATTGACCTGTGATCAATTTGTTTCGAGTCACATCATACATTTTTGACACATTGGCAATCATCGGTTGTCGTGAAAATCTTGAGGTTTCAAATACAGACACAGAGTACCAAAACAATAGAAAAATCAGTCTAGTGCCGATCAACGAGAATTTTACAATTTGGTGGAATCACCCATACTCAATCACATATCTCAGTCAAATCGACCTATCTTTAATCTCTGATCAATTTTTAACTGTGTTGTAATGACCCTTGCAGACTAGCACGGTCGAGCAATTGGTTTCTAGTCGAATTCTCAAGTCTATTGCATTAAAATCCCTTAACGGTTTCCCTTGGTAGACTAGTTATCTCATAAGTAATCAGCTCAGAAAATAGCACTATAGGCGCATCGATGAAAGGCTCGATTTATTTAATTGAACACAGGGATAAAATTTCAGGATGTCACATATGCGATTGCCTCAACACATCACATCATCTTACAATAGTCCTCACGTAATCACATAATAACATATCACCCTTCAATAGCCGTCTTTTGCCATGACCATAAACCATCGCCATGGCACAACCATTCACACATCATCATGCACAATTTCCAAGCATGTCACAAACCAACCATATCATCAAATATGCACAAACCGGCAAGCATTGCACCAAGAACACCACAAAACCATAACCGGCCCTAACCGGCAGAAACAGTCCACTCACACATCTCCGAGTTTAAATCCGAAAACTTAATTAAATGAGTTCAAAAAAAATTGAAATTTTAATATGTTATAAAGAACATATAAATAAATATTTTTCATGAAGACATCTAAACCCAGATCTCTCTGGATTAAGAGCAGTAAATTGCTCAATCCAATACAAAAACTGGGTCCGTTCCCAGAAAGTCTGTTTTCCAAAATCAGTTTGGTTTGAGATCCAAAACTTATCTATTTGATCTGAAATTTGACTACGTTAAATTACAAGATATGACAAACAACTTTCGTGAAGAAACCATTTCGAAATTCGAACCATAAAAGTTGATAAATCCCTTGAATCCCCAAAAGGTCACTAGTTCCAGCAAAAATAGAGGTTCTATTTGCAAATGACGAAACTGATATATCATTCTTTTAAATCCCTAAAAATCTTGAGTAAAATAAATTTCATAGTTGAAGATGTTTAAAACATTTTTTAAGAGGAATCAACCTCAAAATCTTAGCATATTTCGATCCACAAAAATGGCAAACGATGAGGGTCCAAAAACCAGAACTGAAGAAAGTCCAATGAATTGGACTAAACCACCTCATTAGTGCTAATCTCACTAATTAGATCAATGCTAATCCATCTTAAGGCTAATCTAACCATTCAAGATTAGCGTTAATCCATCTTAAGGCTAATCTCACTTAGTACTAATTTAATTAAACTAATTAACACTAAACTAACCCCTAAGCATAATTAACAACCTAATCAAGGATTAGGGAGTTAACTCACCAGATTAGCGAATAAATAGGTTCACGACAACGGTGGCGCGACGGCGATGAAATCCTGTGTCTACGGTGACTACAAGGGAGGCCCGGAAGGGGTTGAAAACCAGCCAACAAGCTTCTGCTGAAGGAGGAGAAACCCATTCTAAAACTTGCTAAACATTCTAGATAAAAATCTTCATTTTAGGGCTGGTCTGCATATTCCATATAGCATTCCATAGTTCTCTCAGTGTTTGGTAGGAAGAAGAGGGGTATTCCATTGCAACATTGGCTGTTGCTCATTCTCTTAAAATGTTGTAGCCATTTTTTACTATAAAAGATCCATTCTTAATTCCTCTCCATACCAATTCATCATTTGTAATTTGACGGTTGATTGGAATTGCAAAGATCTCTTGAGTGGTTTGTTCATCAAAGAGATTGTTTAAAAGTGGTTCATTCCATTGTTCTGCTTCAAAATTCATCAACTCAGATACTTGTTGTGGATCATTTTTGTTTGTTGGCCCCCCAATTAGTCCTCTCTTTAGCCATTTATCTGTTCTGATGTTGACTTTTTGTCTATTTCCAATAGACCATCTCACTGAATCCACTATGGCCTCCCTTCCTAAAACTAAACTTTGCCATCCCCATGAAGGCTTAGTTCCTTTATCAGCATGCCAAAAATCTTTTCGATAGAAATAGAGCCCTTTTAATAATTTGCTCCACAATGCTTTCGGATTCTTAACCAACCTCCAAACTTATTTACCCAGGAGGGCATTGTTTACAGTAAGTAGGTCTCTAAAACCCATTCCTCCCCTATCTTTCCTGAATTTCATGATTTCCCATCTCTTCCAATGCATAACAGCTTTTGTTTCATTGTATTTCCACTAGAAATTAGCTATTTTCTTCTCTATAGCTTTACAAACTGATACTGGGATTTTAAAAACCGACATGGCATATTGAGGTAACGTTTGTACCACTGATTTCAAGAGGATTTCCTTGCTTGCTTTATATATAATTTGTTCCTTCCAACCTTTCAATTTCATGTTTACCCTATTTAAAATCCATGCAAACTACTGTCTTTTTTAGGCTCCCCAGTCAGAGGGGATTCCAAGGTATTTGCTTGTCCAATCGAGCTCTAGAACCCTCAACTCTCTTGTCACGTTATCCCTTAATAGTTGGGGACATTCTTTACTAAAAAAGATACCTGACTTGTTTAGGTTTATAGCTTGTCCTGAGGCATAATAGTATTGATTCAGAATAGCTGCAACATTTTGACATTCTTGTATGGACCCATCCAGAAAGAATATAGAGTCATCTACAAAAAATAAATGAGTCAAGGTGGGGCAGAACCTGTTCAACTTTATTCCTTTTATACTCCCATCCTGTAGAGCTTTTCCCATCAAAGAAGACAAACAGTTGGCTACCAAAATGAAGAGATAGGGTGATAACGGGTCCCCTTGTCTAATGCATTTGGTAGGATTGAAAAAAGGAAGATGTTCTCCATTGAATTTGATACTAAAAGTAACTGTAGTGACATATTGCATGATCCAGTTGACTCATTTTGCACAGAAACCCATTTTCAACAGGCATCCTTCTAGGAGATCCCATTCTATTCTATCATAGGCTTTCTGCATGTCTAATTTCAACACCGCTTGGAAATGCTTTTTCTTTTTCCTCATTCTCAATTGGTGCAGCACCTCCTGCACAATATATATGTTATCTTGAATTTGTCTTCAACTGACGAAGGCACTTTGTTCCCCTGAAATCAGCATCGGCAACCATCTTTTCAGTCTATTCGCCAAAATCTTCGATATGATCTTATATGCAAAATTGCAAAGGCTAATAGGGCGATATCGGTCAAGTTTTTCTAGATGGGGTGTCTTCAGAATTAAGGTTATATGAGAAGGCGAGTTTTGTACGTGCAAGAAAGTTTCCAGCAAAACACCAGCCTATTCCTCATATTCATTCACAAATTTTACTCAATCAGTGGAGCCTGTCATCGCCGAATCAAAACACCGATTCCATCGAACACCAACAACATCTGACTCAACTTGATCCAATCTGACCCGACCCGGCAACTTTGGTTGAACCGGAGACAAAATGCGGAAAAGAAAAAAAAAACACCCAAAACGGCTGCTGCACAAGACGCTTGCTTCAGCAAGATGAACTATAATCTGGCAGAAAAATGGCTTCCCTTGAGAACATCACCAGGCTGCTTCCCAGATTTCATCGCGGCGGCAAGCAAACAATCGACCGTGGCGGATGCGAAAACCCTTTTTGCTAAAATTTCTGATGTGGGTCGCTGAGGCCCTCTTCGCTGCAACCCATGGACTAACCTCCACACTCGACCAGTTTTGCCCCCAAGAAACGACCCATCCATCAAAGCGTTCGAAGATCGCCTCATTGATCTCAGGATCCGGAATGGAGGGAAAAAGCTCCGACATTCTGCCCAAAACAAGAATCCCCGATCTACTACCAGCGATGCCGTCTCTTCGCGTCTTCTTTTGTGCTGTATACTCAGCTGCTTGCAGAAGGAGGAAGTAGATCCGGGATTCTCCGTTTTGAGCAAAATGACGAGAGCTTGAGACCGACGGGGGTGCTCTCGATCGCTTCCATGGAGGGGTTGTTTGTTGAGGGCAAAGCCGCTCGGGCGTTAGAGGTTAGGCCATGAATTTGCAGTGAGGAGATTCGACGTCCTGACGAGACCATATATAGAATAGAGGCAGTGGCTTCTAGGGCTCTTTGCACACAGGAAGGAAGCCCAGGCTCCCCTTTTCCCCCAAAACTAATGCCCTAAGTTTAACCCGTCCTTTTAAAATCCGATTTCCTATGTCGGCAACAATTATAGTATAAATCCCATTTCAAAATTGCTAGGTACTTTCCCTTTCTATTAGAAATATATTGTTATTACTAGGAAGAATTTCTCGTACTACTTCAATTAGTTGAGTTTTGTATATTTTGCAAAAAAATTATGATTTGAAAATTATTTTCTTAAAAATGATTGCTTGAAATAATTAATCAATAGAAAATATTTACATCATCGACAATAATTTATGTCTAAATAATTCTACGGAAGATGACAATATTTTTGGTTTATTAATATTTTGATTGACAAGTATTCGAAGGATCTCTTACTCAAAAAATTTGGATCCAAAATTTTTATCAAATATTCTATAAATATTTTATCTTTAAAGTTACAACAAGTAAAATTATATTTAAAAAGCCGATTAAAATCTCTATATACTCTCATTCTATTTCTAACTTATCTTCTTCACTATTTCTCTTTACACCCCCATAAAATTCCCGTATTTGTTTTTGAGATGTATTGAATGAGATGGCATCACAAAAGTGACAAAAATCATCTCCAAATAAGGTTAATATGATTTTCGAGTAGCGCTACAAATAATATACTTTCCAAAATTATAAAACTCTCATTGTAATTATTTAAATTTCTTTCTTGAATAAAATTGGTCATTTTAAATATAACGTCTTCATGAGTTAAGTAAAGAAGGGATTTACTTAGTTGATCATGTCATAAAAAATTCAACAGAAATTGAAATTTTATCGATTTTATTGTCAAAACCTTTGAATCATACTCTCTTTTCGGGATTGGGGTAATAACTAATAAAATTTATCATTTATACTAAAACGAATTTTTATTTTTGTTTTGGGCACTTAGAGATCTCAGCACTTAACATTCAATACTTAAACGTTCAACACTTATTTTTTAGTATGGTTGGATGATCCCTAAGGCAATGACAAATAGAATAAAGATTTTATTTTGGTCTCATTCCTTCTCAGTTGAGCAGGGAAAGCCAAGGAGAGAGGCGGGATGCTACGGTTAGAGTCAGAGAGAGAGGAGAAAGGAATGGCCAAAAGGGAATAAAATTAGGGTTTTTTAGGAACCAGGTACACAATTCCGGTTTTGGTCATGTTCCTATAGGAACTGGAACCAAACTGGGAACCAGGAACCGGAACCTTTCTCTTTGGAACTGGTAACTGCGCTCACCCTAGTAGAACTACTTTCAAAGTAGAGCTTCAAAACATTGACCATTCACCTTGAATGTGCCATCAGTGTCATGCGCAACTTCAACTATGTCGTATAGGAATATCTATGTAATTATGAAAGGACCAGATTATTGAGACCATAACTTTCTTGGAAAAAGTTTAAGATAAGAGTTATAAAGTAAAACTTTTTGACCAATTTTGAGCTCTCTTCTGAATATGTGCTTGTCATGCCATTTTTTTGTACACTTCTTGTACAACTTAGAATTTCCATAGGTCCCATTACGAAATTCCTCTAGTTCATTCAGTTGCAACGATCTTGCTTCACCTACAGACTACATGTCAAAATTTAGAAATTTTAATGCCTATTATACTCTATGCTCTAATTCCACTAATAAGTAACAAACTTTCCCAAACATTAGCCTAGAAAGAGACATCCCAATTGCAGTTTTTGAATGCTATCCTATAAGTCCAAAGTACATCATCAAGTTTCATTGACCAATCTTTCTTAGAGGCATTCATTGTTTCTTCTACATTTTCTCTTGATTTCCCTATTTAAAACCTCTACTTGACCACTAGTCTGAGGATAATAAGAGTTTGCAACCTTATGTGTGACTTTGTACTTACTCAAAGGTGCTTCAAATTGTTTATTGTTAAAATGTGTCCCCTTATCACTTATGATTTCCTTAGAAGTGCTGAATCGAGTAAAAATATTTTTCTTCAAGGATTTGATCACAACCTTAGCATTATTTGTTGATAATGCTACAACTTCTACCCACGTAAACACATACTCCACAGCCACTAAAATGTATAAATTTTCATAAGAATGTGTAAAGGGTCCCATGAAATCAATATCTCAAATATCAAATAATTCACACACAATAATGTTGTTTAAAGGCATCTCATTTTTCCTTGAAATATTTCTAGTTTTTTTACATCGATCGCATGAAACTACGTAGGAGTATGCATCTTTAAAAAGTGTGAGCCAATAAAATCCAAATTGTAAAATAATAGCTGCAATTTTGGTGGCACCAAAATGGCCACCTGCCTCTCTGTCATAACAATAATGTAGAATACTTGCCCTCTCTTCATTTGGAACACATCTCCTTATGATTTAGTCTGCACATACTTTATACAAGAAAATTTTCTTCTCAAAAATAATTTTTAACATCAGATTTTTTTTTCTTATATTGATATGATAATTCAAGAGGAGGAATATTACTTATCAAATAATTCGCAAAGTTAGCATACCAAGGAATTTTTTTGGATTTAATGGAAAATATTATATCTTTAGGAAACTCTTCCGAAATTGATTTTACCTCTTCCTTTGAATTTGAAATTTTTTATAAGTGGTCCACAATTAGATTTTCAGTCCCATTCTTATCTTTGATTTCCAAATCAAACTCTTGCAGTAATAGAATCTACTTGATCAACTGAGGTTTTGATTCTTTCTTTTCAAGCAAATATTTAAGAGCGAGTGGTCAAAATAAATTATAAATTTTGAGCCAATTAAATAAGAACAAAATTTATCAAAAGCAAAAACTATCGCCAAAAGTTCCTTTTCTGTTATTAAATAATTCAATTGTGCACCTAATAAGGTTCAACTAGCATAGTATATGGTTTGAAAATGTTTATTTCTCCTTTGTCTCAAAATAGCTCCCACTGCAGAATCGCTAACATCACACATCAACTCAAAAGGTAAACCCCAATCTGGTGCCGACATTAACTTTTCCTTTATAGTGTTAAAAACCTGCATGCATTCAATAGAAAAATTAAAATGACTATTTTTTTCCAAAAGATTAGAAAGAGGTTTAGCAATTTTTAAAAATCTTTTATAAACTGCTTGTAAAATCATGTATGTGCCAAAAATCCTCTAAGAAGTTTCACAGATGTTAGTGGAGGCAATTTTGCAATGACCTCCACTTTAGCTCGATCGACTTCTATTCTATTTCAAGAAATTTTATGCCTGAGCACTATTCTTTCCTGTACCATGAAGTGACACTTTTCCCAATTCAATGCAAGGTTAGTCTCCTATATCTTTGTAAGACCAATGCCAAATTATTTAAACAAGAATCAAATGATAAGCCAAAAACTGAAAAATCATTCATGAAAATCTCAATATATTTTCTAATTATACCCAAAAAAATAGCCATCATGCAATTTTAAAAAGTAAGTAGTGTATTACAAAGACCAAAGGGCATTCTTCTAAAAGCAAAAGTACCATAGGAACAAGTGAAAGTAGCTTTCTTTTGATCTTTTGATGTAATAAGAATTCGATTGTATCTTGAATATTCATCAAGAAAGCAATAAAACTCATGTCTTGCAAGTCTTTCCAACATCTAATCAATAAATGGTAAAGGAAAGTGATCTTTTCTAGTGGCATCATTCAATTTTCTGTAATTCATATACACATGCCACCCAGTAACTGTTCTAATTGGAATCAATTCATTGTTATCGTTTTTATGTACAATCACACTGCCTTTCTTTGGCACAACTTGCACGAGACTTACTGAAGAACTATCAGAGATAGGATAGATGTTATATCTATCAAGTAGATTAATTACCTCAACTTTCACTACTTCTTACATCTTTGGATTCAAACACCTCTAAGGTTGGATGGTGGATTTGTCTTGTTCCTCCATCAAAATTTTGTGTATACAAATTGAAAGACTAATTCCCTTGATATCAGTTTTTTTCCATCCAATTACACCCTTATGCTATCTCAATACTTTAAGCAGTTTCTCCTCCATCAAATCTGTCAAAAAAGAATATATAATTGTTGGTAAAGAAGAAACTCCATCTAAATACACATATTTCAAATGAGAAGGTAATGGTTTGAATTCAAGAATTGGAGGCTCTTCAATTGATGGTTTAGACTTTCTTGTGTGTTGTCTCAACTCCTCAAGTTTAAATGCCTAGCCTTGAATATGGTGGAATTGCCTCCATGAAATTTGCATACTCCTTTATCTCCTCATTCCAAATTTCTTTGTCCCTTGGTCAAACTAGACATGCTTCAAGTGGATCTTTAAAAATATTTTCCTTAAAAATCTTATTCACCAACTTGTCAACTGTCCAAACTCTAAAACTGGAATTATCATCGGATAGATATTTCATTACTTTAAAAGCATTAAAGGAAATAAGATAATCTTGAACTCTAAGATTCAACTTCCCTTGTTGTACATCAATAAGAGCTCTTCCTATTGCTAGAAAAGGTCGACCTAAGATAAGTCGTACCTCAAAATCTTCCTCCATGTCAAGAACTATGAAATCTGTAGAAAAGATAAATTTGTCAACTTTCACCAAAATATTTTCCACAATACTTCTTGAATATTTAATTGATCAATCAGCCAATTGAAGTGATACTATGGTTACTTTTACCTCGCCCAATCCTCAAAGAAAGAATCCCCAATAGTGCAAGGAATAGTAAAACTCATTAGATCTTTTAACTTCGGAGGTAATTTGTTTTGTAGGATAGTTGAACACTCCTCATTCAACTTCACAGTTTCATAATCCTATAGTTTCCTTTTGTTTGCCAAAATCTCCTTAAATTTTTTTGTATAACTAGGCATTTGTTCTAAGGCATCTACAAAAGGAATGTTAATGTGCAATATTTTAAATACACCAACAAATTTAGAAAATTGCTTATTTATTTTGTATTGCTGGAGTTGCTGAGGGAATGGAATTGGTGGCACAAATGGCTTGGGATTATCTAGAAAAAGTTTGCTCTTGCTTGCTCCTTTGGTTGTTTATTGATCTCATTTTCCTTGTCTCTAGAAATCTCTTGGTTGACATCTTCTTCTCCCACTTGTTTACCACTTCTCAGGGTTATAGCCTTTATGTTTTCAATTGGATTTTTCTTTGTGTTGCTCAATATAGAACCCTATTGTCTCCCGACATCATGTTTAATAATTGACCCACTTGCATCTCCAAATTTCTAATTTAAGTCTCTTGGTTTTGAAATCTCACATTTGTGCTCTTGATAAAGTCATGAGTGGTCTTAGCAAGTTTGGTGATTATATATCTTCCAAATTTGACTTTGTCTCTTCTGATTGTTTAAATCCCAGTGGTCTCATCACATTCTAACACTCTGCGCTAACATGTCCTCCATCACAAAAATCACATGTCAAATTCTAAATTTTCATGACCGAAACACTCATGTTATCTAACTTTTTGTTGAGTGCTTTAAATTGTGCAGCAATTGTAGTGAAAGCATCCACTTTATGAACTCCGCTAGCTTTTCACATTGGTAGCCTCTTAGTAGGCCACTAATTACTATTGGATGCCATCTCCTCTAATAGATTGTAGGTTTTTTTCTAATGTTTTATTATTTAGAGTTTCCATGTAGTTGCATCAATCGTAGAACGAAAATTTATACTAGACTCATTATAAAAAGTTTATACCTGCATCCATACAAGTAGTCCGTGATGTGGGTGTCTCCTAAGAAATTCCTTGAATCTTTCCTATGCTTCATATAATGATTTATTAACCATCTATAAAATTAGTAATGTCGTTACGTATCTTTGCAAATTTTGCAGGTGGAAATAACTTACTAAGAAATTTTTTAGCCATATCATTCCGTGTAGTGATCGGTCCTGTAAGAAGAGAAGAGAACCAACTCTTAGCTTTGTCTCTAAGAGAGAATGGAAATTATCTCAATCTAATATCATCATCTGTAACTTCATTATATTTAATGATATCAAAGATTTCAAGAAAAGTATCGATGTGAGCATTTAGATCATCACTTGGTAGCCCATTGAATTGCACGGATTTTTGAAGCATTTGAATGAGTGACGGCTTGATCTCAAAGTTTTTTGCTTGAATTGCAGGTCTTCTGATGCTTGATGTGATGCCTTGAACTATCGATGTAGTATGATCTCTGAAGAGTCTACGTGGATTTTCATTCTCACCATCTGCCATCTTCTTAGCGTAATTTTTCTATTCTTTTAGTCGCCTTTTAAATGTACATTCGATTTCTAGATCAAGCAAGCAAGTTCCCCTGTTCGCCACATGTCATAAATCGATGTACACCCTAAAAAAAAAAATCAAACGAAAGCTAGATTAAACTTAGAATTATTTGGTATTAATATTAATTAGTATTAAACAAACAATCCCTGGCAACGATGCCAAAAACTTGTTCGTAAAATTTTAAATGCAAGTGAACATGTAGAATGATAATATAATGATGGGAAAGAGTATCGTCCCACGGAGTTTGATAATTAATAAACTGGAAATAGATTAATTCTAAGATTTATCTAACAAATCAAAATAGAATTGAGAATAGATTAAAACTAAAAATCTTAAAAGAAAAATTTGGAGACTAAATGCAATAAATCAATTAGATAAATATCTTAGAGCATTCAATTTCACCATAATTACTATATATGAATTTTATATTGTTACCCGTACGAGAACGATATCAAACATGTGATAGTGGGATTTCCTAATCTATTTACTATCATATTTCTAAGTATAACAATCATACTCAGTTTATTAATCTATTATATCTCTATGTGAATTAAAATAAACATAAGTGCATTAAAATTTATAAATATTCCCAGCTTACAATGAGTCTTTTGGATTATCTTATCACCAAAAGTTACACAAATAACACGGTATGTTTCTATCCACATTTAATCCATAGTTATATATTATAAGGAGCGATTACATATTATCATTTCTCAATCTCAAGTATGTACATCAAATCATTCAAGCGGTGACCAGTCACTTAAAAATATTAAGCACAATAATATATAACTCACATGAATGAATCACTTGCATATATAAAAATCATAAAATTTACATAATTATGGTTAGCCTACATTATAACCCTAACAAAAGAAAATTTGAACATAGTAAAAGAAGAAATAAAAATATAAATCAAATCCAGTATCTTGAATCAAAGAACGAGAATTATATCACCACTTTTGTTTTCTCTTCAAAATACTTGAAAAACTATTAAAACAATGAAAAAGATCCACACAAAAAAAAAAAAAAACTAGCTGTCTCCTTCGGCTCTTAATGCTCCTATTTATAAGATACATCCAGGACCCTTATCCCTAAGTAATTGCTTATTTTTCGCATAAAATTAGGCAGTAAATCACGGAATCTTTGATTTGAAATTTATCTCCCAACGCTTGCAGATAAAATTAGGGAACAAAATCAATGATCCCCTGATTTGATATCCATCTTCTAATGCTTTTTAATTTGAATTCCTAATTTTCGCCATTCTTTTTCTTATCTTCTCCATATCTAATTATTTTGCATAAACAAGGAAAAATCGAATAATTAGGAAAAAAAAATCCAAATATTTTCTCATAGATATTGCATTATTTGTTGCCTAAAATAGTTAAAATAACTCTATTTTAATAGAGTTATCACTAATCAAGCTTCAGTAGTAGCTAATAAAGTCTATCATTTGATTTTCTTTTAAGACAAGGTAAATTCTGTTGACTAAATTTTATTATTAATAATTAAATTTACTTTAAGATTAGGTAAAATTTATGGAACGTTTCAAAGAGTTGTACTCCAAAAGACTAATCCAAACATTGTGCGGTCCATGATTGGTGATTGAAATGCCTCAATAGAAAACCTACAGGTGAGCAAAGGAATTGCTCCAACCAAGAGCCACCTAAATCTAGATGGTTCTCGTGAGAATGAGTTTGGTTCTCGGTTCCAAGTGTGGACCCACCCACTAGATCAACCAAACCGGACCAATCTTACTTATCGCTTTTTCACAGTATACTAACCATGTGGCCTAATCACTCTCATCCACAATATATTGACCATATTACTCATTGTTTTTTCCTCCTTTCAATGCTGTATCCTATGGAGTAAAATGTGGGCCCATTTGGGGTCTTCGTTTTTTATTTGTTTCATCGTTTTCTTCCACCTTCCTTCTTCTTGCTCTCGTTTGTGTTGAAGCATATTAGTGACACTTCTTCATCTTCCTCCTTCGAGACATCCATTTGCACCAACACCTTGTGGTCTCCAAAACATCATGAGCTTCCTCCCTACCAAGCCGTTGCTCCTCACAAATCCTTAAAGCATGTTTGGCAGAACCACCCCTATGCTAGGACGAGCTTTCTTGAGGTGGACAGCTTGATCTTGTCCCTCAACTTCTCGTCTGACATGGTCCTTGAACTTTACGTTGAGAAACACCCTCACCGCCTTCAAAGATTGTCCCATGACCAATTCTTGGATCCACCTGGGTAACAAACCAGACTGGTAGGTCTAGTTTCCGAGTGAGTCTAAGACTAGGAACGCTCCTTCATGTTCTACAAGTTGGGAACTAGGCTTTCTAATTTAGGTTTCGGTTGCAGGTTAGGAATTGGCCCATCTTGAAATTGATCACCTCTATTTGTGCAGTCCATAATTGGTGCTTGAAATGCGTAGTAAGGTCAAGAGCTTCAACACTAGCAAAACAATCACCACAACCAAAAAGAACTACAAGTAAGAGAGAGTTTCTATTTAAGAGAGACAAAAATTACCAGAGAGAAAATTCATATTAAACTTACCATGCTCCAAAATAGAAAATGATGTCATTTATAAGCAAATCTTACCTGAAAATGGAAATGGTGCCATAGAATAAGGGAAATGACGTGAATTGACCCAAACCGGGCTCCCTAAATGCCTAATCCCCAAAGATTTGGGCCCAGACATGACCTAAACAAAAGCCGAAAACCAGAGGCTCAACGATTGCCTCGCAAGTCACGTATGGACCATGCTAAGCCTCACTACGCTTGCAAGGCCTAGTGCAGGACTGGGCTAATCTAGGATCATGCGCGGGCCCTCAACGACCCATACTGGCCTAGTGCCCTAACAAGCCAACCCTACGCAAAAACTACTGTGTGATGGCAAGCTAATGCCGTTATTTTTGTTGAAAAGTTCTAGAAAATAAATACACTTTGCCTAAAGATGACTTCTACGTATGACATTGGATGAACCTAATTGCCACGCCCACAAGCCACGTGGCATGAGGAACCATTTATGCCTATTTAATTTTAAACTTTTTATAATTTTTAAATGTAGTCATTTTAGTAAAATTTGATTGAAAATCGCTAACATAGGACATGACATAGCCATCATTAATGTGAACAATTTTTATAAATTTTTTTTAAAAATTTACATATTTTTTTCCTTTTCATGTCTTTCTTTTTTTTTTTTGCCCTATTTCCCTTTGCTGGTCACGGGGGCCTCGTCGATGATAGGCTCAAGTCTGAAAAGCTGACGTGGGCTTGGCAAGGTTTTTTTTTTTTTTTTTTTTTTTTGGCTTGGCAATTTTAAAGCCATGAAAAAAACATTATTTTTCAAAATTAAGAGATATGGAGAATCTCTATTTTTAGCTTGAAGAGATGTGGAGAATCTCATTTAATTTTGAGATTTGATTTTGGGCATCATGACCTTATCGTAGTCTTAGAAAAGTTTGACCGATGTGATTATTTCCGCATACACATTTGATCGGCTCGGTTTTTCTTGCATGTGAATGCTCGTGACTGCTAGTTTTTGAGAAACGTGTTCACAATAGGAGAATCCCAAATTTTTGAGACTGCGAAAAACACGTGAGCTTATTGAAGATTAAAAAATTGAGCATTGGACGGGATACGGGCCAAAAAAAAAATCAGTGGGTTGCATCTAAAAAAAGAAGGACAACCTCTGGTGAACTCCGAAATTGGTTGTGCTATTCACCTGCTATTCAAGTAAGGAAGTGAAAGGTTTCCGATGCATTTTCTCATTATTTCACTATCGTCGAGGGGGACAAGTGGCAAAGCCAACAAGCCTCGCCGATTTGAGCCTGAGCCTCGAACCTCCGCCCAGCCTTGGGTCAGGTTCGTTCGAGAGGGATATATCTATCTCTCCAGGAGAGTGAACCAAATCATCCTTATTCCGAAATCACGGGATAATTAATTCAAGTCTAGAAAGTAAATTATACATAAGTTGCAACATAGTAGAAATAGACAAGTACAGAGCGAAGTGAATCCCGTGCTCAAGCAGTAAAAATGAAATAATCATGGGGCGGCTATCGGCCAGTAAAATTTCCCACGCCTCGTCTCTGCGGTTCCTTGGCCCATCTACCTCGAGCTCTCTCTCTCGAGCTCTCTGTGCGCCCCACCAACCCCCGGTCCTTTATAGGCATTGGCTGCTGATTCTTGCCTCTACCATTTGTCGCAAATCCTGTTCTTCACGAGAGCTTTTATAATGGAGAGAGAGAGCCCAGAAGAAAATGGGTTGCCTACAAGCTCTCCGCTTCTGGTTAACTCTGGCGACTCCAAGCCTTCGAGTGATCCCTCGATCACGCCTCTGGTCGTCTTCAGCACTCTCGTCGCCGTTTGCGGGTCTTTCGCCACTGGGTTTGCTGTGTGTGTCATTGCATCGACTTTTTCGTTGATTGCTTGCTTGTAATTTGATCACCAAGAACCCGGTTCTGTTTTCTGTCGAGCACTCTTGCTTTCCTTCTATTTCTTTCTTTCTTGCATTTCTGTCGCAGGTTCTTTCGAATTCGAGTGAATGTTTTGTCAGAGAAAGAGCGAGAAACGAATTGCTCGGTCCATGTTTGCCTTTCTACGACTTTTTTTTTTTTTCAAAATGGTGGTTCTGGCACTCCGGTGATGCTTTTTTTTTTTTTTTGCCCATTTTGCGGGGGTTGGTGGGGGCGTGAACGAGGACTGAGGAGCGGAAGTGAATCCTGTTGTTGCAGAAGCACGTGTCGCGGATCACATGGCTTAAGTAGACCCAAGATATCATGTTGGCCTGGATTTTGAGAATGTCATAATTTGGACAACATTCAAAGACCCGAGTTGCTTCTCTAGGATGAGTTCAAGTTTTTTTTTTTTTTTTTTTAATGGATACTCAATTTGGCAAAGAGACATGAAATTATCACATTCCACTATTGGATTGCATTTTGAGAAAAGATCCTTCTTAAAATTGTTGATTTTTTTTTTTTTCATTTACTTGAGTCTTAAAAATTTGAAAATTGATCATTTAAGTGTCATTAGCGATTTATCTTATTGGAAAATCTTACATGGTACCGATGACGCCCATGTCGACAATTTTTGTAATTTTTAATCTCATTTAAGTGTTACAAATTTAAAAAATTGATTACTTAAATGCCAATGACAATTTACCTTGTTGGAAAATCTACTACAAGATTTGCTTAGATTTGGCTAGGGCCTTCGTGCCCTCGCCCATAGTTGGTGAAGCTACCATGGCTTTGGGCGAGGTCATCACATCCTCATTGTGAAGGCCATTGCCTATAGGTGATCGCCTAGGGCCTTTGTGGGCCCGCCGGCCAAGGGTGAGGCCTTTGTGGCAAGTGCATCAAAAAAGAAAATAAATAGAAAATAAAATAAAAAATCATTTTTAAATGCAAAAAATCCATGTAGGACGATTTACTAGAAGTAGCACTTAAATGATCGATTTTACTTTGGTGTGACATTTAAATTAGTGAAAATAAAAAAGGTGATGACACTTAGGCGAGCCTCGTGTGAAAATTATGACATTCTACCGTGCTTGTTCTCTTATTTTGTCTTGCCTTCAAAATGTGATCTCCTAGGCCACTACTTTGTTTTGGCTGTAGTTTTTCATGAGGTTGCTCTCCACCAAGTAGAAGTCACCATAACCAGTGGCATATTTCTCTAATGCAGTCCGGTTATTCATCACCCGTCGAGTCTGGAATAATGGAGGATCTAGGGCTCTCTACTGCAGCGGTGAGTCCCATCATGCTTACAGGCTACATCCTCAATGTATTGCTAGAATGTATCAGCCATTTCTTTTGTTCAACGAGATTACGTCCGGAACCGCTATAATTATTATTGCAAATTTTACTCGAACAATGACTACTTTATTTGTGATACCATCGGAATAAGGGAATTCATGAGTCATGATTCGGGGTCTCTAATATTGACATTCCCGATTTTTTATGTTACAGTATTCGCTTTTTGGTTCTATATTAACGGTAGGAGGGTTAATAGGAGCTTTGGTTAATGGGTGGATGACAGATACGGTGGGTCGCAGACGTGTAAGTCATTCTCTAGCCTTTCTATTCTTGAATTTGAAAGTCATACATCTTCAGTGATTAACCTGAAAAGATCTTACAGAATTCTTGACTGATGTGTTTGTGACGCAGACAATGGGGATTTCACAAACATTTTCAGCTGCAGGATGGGTTTTTATAGCATTTGCCAAGGTTTGTGCTCCGTTTATTTTCCCCTTCAGAATTATGTTTCGTAGATCGTCAATGCCTTGATCCACAAAACTTGAGTTCCATTTCCTGCTCTCACCTTTATCAGATAATGTATAAGCGCGCCGAAGAATATCTTGACAGGAAAGGGGTTTGAATAGTGAACTCCTGGGAGTATTTCTGTGATTTTCACTTCATTTCTAATATCTGATGGATCACATGCTCCCCGGGACAAATTGGGTTTCAAACTCTCCCTCCATCTGGTCAAGGGTTCGCCCTTGAAAAGGAAAAAAACTAAATTTTCCTGCTGAAGTTTGAAGATTATTCGATCATAATTTATTTTTCTCAGTTCTGTATTCGATGTATTTCATCTTACCTCGCAGAATGCTTGGTGGCTCAATATCGGAAGACTGTTGAATGGAGTTGGCTACGGGATTACATGTTACGTGGTAAATGCAGAAAAAAATACAGATTCCTTACCCCGATTAATTTCTAGAAGCGTCGGTGATAATTTTGCCGCCAAACAGGTACCTGTGTACATTGCCGAAATAACACTCAAAAGTATCCGGGGAGCATTCACAGCATTAAATCAGGTGAAATATTTTGGGCCACTGTAGAATGTTAATCGTGTCAACTTGATGCATTGCCCGTTGACCTTTGCTTGGTCTTGTTGCAGTTTTTGTTAAGCTGTGGCATTTCGTTGATTTTCTTTGTGGGAACTATTGTTTCCTGGCGTATCTTGGCTTTAATAGGTACTGTTTTCGTTCTCTTCTGCTCTATCTTGTTAGATTTTTGTTGAGAAACATCAAAAGATCACTGTCCACGATTTCATTTTCAGCTTGCAGCCCCTGCGTACTTCAAATCTTCGGTTTGTATTTTATCCCGGAGTATCCTAGATGGCTGGTAAGCTGTTTATGGAGGTATCACGTGCTCATGAGCAGCCACATAGATCATTGTCATTCTTAATTGAAAATTTAATTTGAATTGTGGAGATCATTTTACTCTATCCATCTTCATCCAACGGTAACGATTTCATGTGTGTGATGTCCAAATTCATTATTCGATGGAGACAATTTGGGGGTTGAGTAACCATGACATGATGAAACTTGGATGAGTAGTTGATGGAGGAATCTAAATTGCACAAGTAGCAAGCGCCATTGAAGAATATTTTGTAGCACACCGCGACGTATCAAAGGCGTGGGAATCATTTTGAATTGCTCTTGCACGAAGCACATTACCCTGATAAAATTTTAGACTGAAAATGGGAAGAGTATTAAAGAATTCAACATCTAACCAAGAATAGGTTTCCACTTGACTGAAGTTATAGTCTAGTAGAAAAAGGAGAATGGCCGGAGGTATAGGCGTTACAACTTCCCAGTCAAATACAATTCACGTGAATCATTTTTGTGAGAATGTACTAATTATTTTAAAATCTAAAATCATAATAGGAAGGTGATGTTGTAGGAATTACAGAGTGAGGATTCTGCACTTTCCATGAGAAGAAAGATGATTAGTGTAGTTATTGACAGGTAAAAGTCGGTCATGAAAGGGAGTTTGAAGTCACATTGCAAAGACTCCGAGGCAAAAGTGTCGACATTTCCGAGGAAGCAGCAGATATCAAAGTAATTTTTTTATTTCATATATCAACAAGAGAAAAGTTGTCCCTTTTCATTTTCCTTTTGAATATTTCGATTTGTATTGTCTTACAGGACTATTCAGAAACCTTTGAGCGGCAAACGCAATCTAGAATTCTCGATTTGTTTCAACAAAGATATGCTCATTCCCTCATAGTAAACCTTCCCTTCAGAATATTCGAATTGCTTCCCATATTTTGCTCTCTTTTTTTTCCCCATGTCCTAATATTTTCAAAGCTTAGATAGGAGTGGGATTGGTGATGCTTCAACAATTTGGAGGCTCGGATGCATTTCTCTATTATGCGAGCTCTATATTTGAATCAGCTGGTAAAAATCATGCTATAAATTCGTTAGTTAATCATAAAGAATGAAGACTTGGTAACCTTAACTTATTATCCTGACAGACTTTTCCAGCAGCATTGGTACCAGAAGCATGGCGATGGCCCAGGTAATAGACTATCTTGAATTGCCTGAGGAAGATGAATTTTATTTATCACATATTCAATATTCCTCGCCTATTTTGCAGATCCCAGCAACTGCTCTCAGTGTAATCTTGACAGATAAAGCCGGAAGAAGACCGCTTTTACTGGTGATGAAACCAATACATATCAACGTAATATCCTAAAGTAAGCCACTCATAAGCAAAACCAAGTCTGACCTTCATTTGCAGGTTTCTTCTGCTGGAATGGCCTTGAGTTGCTTTCTTCTAGGATTCTCATTCTTCATGCAGGTACTTGAACACTAACTATGCCTACTCATTCTTCTTGATCTCAAAAAGTGGCCTTTTTTTTTTTTTTTTTTTTTTTGTTTTAATACCATCCTATGAAACCAGGACCTGCAGTATTGGAAGGAAGTCACTCCCATTTTGGTTTATGTATGCATTATGGTAAGTTTGTGTAACTTGTTTTTCAAACTTATATGGCTAGCTCTTATGGTTGAGCGCATAATGAGTTGCGGCTTAATCCATTACCAGGCAATAATACACTGGAGAGCATACTTCGACAAAAAAATAAAGGATTTTGCATCTAATAGTTATTATTCAATTTTAGAAGTTATTATTCAATTTTAGAAAATATATGGCAAATGAATTTCTTTGTCCACTCATTGCTCAATCTGTCTAGGACAAGATGCGGAAGAAAAAGAAAAAAAGTTGGACTGCAATTTATTTCTAGCAGGGCAGCAACAGTCTAATAATTTTTCTTTACAGTAGTGCTGATTCCAAGTCCTCAACCGTCTCTCCAGGAGTAATTGTATTGACATTACTGACAGATGATTATTGCTGTTAGGGGTATTCTATAGCTTTCTCACTTGGCATGGCAGGGCTACCATGGGTTATAATGTCTGAGGTAAATAGATACTTTGAGTCTAACATTGCACCCTATAATCTCCATTTCAAGATCACATATAGGACTCTCACTTATTTCGATGCTCATATTCACAATAGGTATTCCCATTGAATGTCAAAGGGTCGGCTGGAAGCCTTGTGACATTCGCCAAGTGGTCCTGTGCTTGGATCGTTAGCTACACTTTCAACTTCATGTTTGAATGGAGTGCAGCCGGTAATTAATTCTCCATTTTCTCCATCTTGTTCTATAGTTTTCACCAGCTATGCTTCTCTGGAGCCTATACACATGAACTAACAAATCTCTGTCTTGACTATGCTGCTTTCAGGAACCTTTTTAATTTTCGCATGCATTTGTGGTTTAACTATCTTATTCACTGCGAAGCTAGTGCCGGAGACCAAGGGGCGAGCATTGGAAGAATTGCAAGCATCACTTGCCCATTTTCTGCAATGAATTCTACTCTGTGTTGAAATCTGCATTGGTAGGATGAAGCAACTAAGATCGGTGTCTGCAACTCTGGCTGAACAAGTGTCTGCTTCTATTTTTGGTGCCTAAAAGTCAGCAAATTTTTTAGAGGCACCTGTATGTCATGTTGTTGATCGCTTGGCTTATACCAAGACATTAGGTTGACCTGGATTGTCTAAGAATGTAATAATTTTTCGCAACTACTACTTCGAAATATATTCCACTCACCCAGGGCAAAGGAGAGGATGTGTCAGACAGTCTGATACTTGTTACCATGTTTTCATACGATAACATCCACTTGAACTTCGAGAAAGCAAGTATCTGATTTAGATCACTCAAGTACACTGCACGAAACTCATATTTGCAAAATAAGATGTCATGATCATTATTACATCAATCACATTTGTAAAGATGTCATGATCATTATTACATCAATCACATTTGTAAAAGATGCCATTTGAATACTAACTTTGCCGCCTCTTTGTTTTGCATCTGCTGCGGAGTTTTCTTAGCAGTTGTGCTACTTGTTGCATTTCTTGACAAGATTACCATTAACTGGTGGCATGTTTTTACACTGCAGACTGTTTATTCTTAACCAGCCGAACCAGGCATAACCGACAGCAGCAGCAAGGCCTATCATGCATTTGTGCTATATATATCTATAACTGTTCATCTGTCAATATATTGCAAAATAAGCTTTGTTGGAGTGAAGTGAAACGCATGAGACTTAGCAGACTAGCTAAAAGTGACATCTCTATTGGTGACACCAAACGGATAAGTGGAAGGTGGATCACAACTGGTATTGGCATTCTCCCCAATCTTTTCGTGTTAAAGTATTCGCTTTTTGGTTCCTTACAACAGTTGCAGCTCCGGTAAATGGGAGGGTGACGGACTTGATTGGTCGTAAATGAGTAAGAGATCCTCTATCTTTCCCTTTCATTATTGGAATCTCAATGAAGAACCCAACAGATCTCATGCGGATTCTCCAAAGACGTATTTTTTGATGCAGGCAATGTGGCTTTCTCAAATATGTTGCGTTGTTCCTGCGTCTTCAGAATTCATCACAATGACTCAATTAACAGGCTTAATAATCCAAATCGCATTTCCCACCTTTCAGGCTTATCATATGGATGAGTTCATTCAGATTTAGTGCTGTTGGATGTTTTTGTGTCAATGCAGTACTGAAATTTGCACTTACAAACAATCTGTCTAGCTGGTTAAGGGATCACAGTCAGGAAAAGAAAAGATTCACTTGACTTTCTTCCTGCTAAGATGCGGGGAAAATATTCACCACTTATTCTTGTGAATGATCAAACCATGGCTTAGGCTATACTGCATTTAATCTACAGAATACTTGGTGGCTCGATTTTGGAGGAAGACTGCTGAACGAGCTTGGCATCGGGAATACATGTTACATGGTATATGCAGGAAGATTCGGACTCAAGTGGTCAGCAGCTCAGACTGTGTCTAATTTGAGCCGAAAATGAAATAGTAATCTAGAAGACTTTATTTTATTCTTTTGATGTAATAGTTTCAAAAGATTCTTAGTTGCATAAAGTGGATAGATACAATTAAAAAGTGGTATAATTACATGAACATGGACAGTGTCAGAGCCCTTACTGTTTGCAAATACGTATGGTATTATGATGCTCTTGTGTGTAATTAGGTTATTTTGAGCCGTTACTTTAGATATTTAAATGCAAAGCTACATCTTAAAGAGGCGGTTCTTCTAAGAAACAAGTAAAAACGGGTCAGGCTTCCCAGTTCCAACACACATGCGCGCATGCCCGAAAGATATTGCTTGACTACTGCTTGATGGTGTAATGCAGCATTACTAACAGGCTCTCCAATGTTAATCTGATCCAATCTTCTAACCTTGAGCTTGTGGCTCTCCCCCCCCCCCCTCTGTCTCTGTGTGTGTGTAGTGTGCAGTCATTCAATTACCGTCTCAGATGCTGCTGCCCTCTGTGTCAGACAAGGCACGCACTTGATTGGAATGCTTTTCCCTGGGGTGTGTCATGTCTGAACTTGAATCCATCTTCTGTCAACAGGTTCAAATCAATGGGACCAGACAAAACTTTTTTTGTTCTTCACTTGTTTTATAGCCTCCGCAGTGCAAGGACAATTAAGGGAATGACTTTTAAATGAAATTCATCTGTGTAAAATTTATAGGAGAAAAAAGATAATAGTTCATTAAATGGTTTACATTTTTTTGCTATCCTATGTTCTCATATTTCTGTACCTGTCCTACTATATGGTTAATAAAAGACAAAATTATAGGTAACACTCTTTTTCTAATGCCAAATATTCATTCTCAAGAGTTATGTCACGATACTATAACAAGAAAACATTACGTTGAGTAAGAATATGCTTATCGTTAGACTTTTACTTATCGATAAGAGCATTATTTGCAACAGGAGAGAATGAAAGTTACATATCTGTCACAAAATAAAAATTCACTTCCTGTTATTGTAGAATGCCATTTGACTTTACTTTGTAAAGAGCAAAAGGACAGAGTTAAAGAAAACAGTTGTCTTAGGATAGTGCTATCAGTAAGTGTGTGTGTGTGCGTGTGTGTGTGCGCGCGCGTGAATACTTTAAGAATCATACTATTGACTTCTAGGACAGTAGGATAAAACTGTTGTATAAACATAGAGTTATATAGTTCAAGTGTCATTTTTAATTTCTTTAGACAAATTTGTCAAACTGATAAATATTGGACGTGTTGTTACTAAAAATACACAAAGTCTCTGCCCTACCCATGTATTTGAAAGAAGAGGAAGAAAAACAAAGAAAATAGGTCAATGCACTGAAGTGCTTAAAAGAATTAACTCGTGATTTTTCTTCAAAGCAAAGCCTTATGACAACTTACTGCAAAATACAGGGGTCAGATGTGGGATAAATTTACAGATTTGAATCATACAGTGGCTGAAGAAGGGGGATTTTACTTTTAAGCAACTACTGTTCCTCCCCCCCCCCCCCCTGCCCCGCCCCAAAAATACAAAAAAAATTCTGGAGTGTCAAATCATAGATTCTGGATGTGTTCAGGATATGGTTATATTCAAGCTGCAAATTCCCAGCCAGCAACAACAACAACAGATGCAGCAACAACAGTGACAGATGCAGCAGCAACACAGCTTCCCCAGATGCAGCAGCGGCAGAGACCTCAACAGTTGCAGCCCCAGCACCAACAGATGCAGATGATGCCCCAACGACAGCAGCAGATGCAGCAGCAGCTGGAGTCACTGCAGCAACATCTCCAACAGCTGCAGCCGCAACACCCACAGCAGCAGCAACTTCAGCAGCTGCAACAACATGCACCGCGGCAGTTGATGGGGTCTGGAATGGGACAAGGCTATGTCCAAGGTCCAGGGCGTTCACAGTTGATGCCACAGGGACCCGTTTCATCACAAGGGCACTCCTGGCGGGGGATTCATGAGCTAATCTGAGATTCTGAAGTTCCCCACTTAAACCATATTGTGCTCTTCAGTCCATCCACCGCTTGAGACGAGTCCTACATTTTTCATTTTCGCTGGATATTAGAATCAGGGACTCACCGTGGAATTTCTATACAGGCCACCTGTTTAGGATAGATAGCACCTTGTATGGTGATAGCATTATGCAGTATCCTCTACAGATCTTAGTTGCAAAAATGATCAATGTTCTGCCGTTCCTTCGTTTATGTTTCCGAATGAACTTATATGGGTTCTCTGTCCATGCTCGTCCGTTTTGACTACCTTTGGTGGGCTTGAGATCCCTTTTGCATGCGCAAGAGTTTCTATTTAACTGCGACTTTCCAAGGTCCACAAATAGTGCTCTCAATTCAATTACTCCTATGTGAAGATATGTGGCAAATAGTGCTCTCAATTTGACTACCCCTATGAGTTGAGAATGAGTTGGGAAAATATGGCCTAAGAGGCAAAGGTTTCGCATGACTTTACTGCTTTAATAATGCATTTTGCCCAGTACATTGGAAGCATATCCGGACCGGCACTGGTTTGGTCCCTGTACTTCTATCCGACCATTTTACCACCGCGTCATCCTATCCCTGCCGGTTTTCCCTTGCCGGAACCTGCTTACCTCGAAGCCCAAGCTAGTTCCTAGTTTAGTTATTCTATGGCTTATGTTGCCTTTTGATATGGTTCAGATTTCCTTGTAGAAATTTCTTGGAAACAATGATTTGCGTTCTGTTGTTATGTCGTTTTGAATTTCCAAGTGTAATGAAAATTATACTTATTTTTCTTACATGCCTATCCCAAGTAAGATGATCAAATTATGCGTCAGATCATCCTTGAACGAATATAGACGGCTTCATTTGGAAATTGCTCGGATAAATTTATCTCACTGCCCATTTTCAAGATTTACTAGCATTAACACGCCAATTTCAATCCCCTTTAGCTACATTTGGTTCCAGGTTTCCATTCTAGATAGGTATGGACATGATAGGATATGAAATTTAGAAATTTTGCTATATTCTATTCACCGTTTGGTGATTATATTAATAAAGTCAAAAATATTTACATCATATTATTTTACAACAAGTTAAATTATATTAAAAAAGCAGATTAAAATTTCTACGTATTCTTATTCTATTTCTAACTTATGTTCTTCGCTATTTCTCTTTACGCTTCATAATATTTCCATATCTGTTTTTGAGATGTATTGAATGAGATGGTATCACAAAACTGACAAAAATCATGCTTGAAAATGGTCAATATGATTTTTGAATAGTGCTACAAATAATTGACTTTCCAAAATTGTATAACTCTTATTTTGTAATTATTTAAAATTCTTTCTTGAATAAAATTGGTCATTTTAAATATAACGTCATTTAATGAGTTAAGTAAAGAAGGGGTTTACTTAATAGAAATTGAAATTTTATCAATTTTATTGTCAAAACCTTCGAATCATACCCACTTTTCAGGATTGGGGTAATAACTAATAAAATTTTCAATTCAATTTTCATATACATGCAAACGAATTTTTATTTTTGTTTTGGGCACTTAAAGATCTCATCACTTAACATTCAATACTTAAACGTTCAACACTTATTTTTCAGTATGGTCGGATGAACCCTAACGCGATGATAAATAGAATAAAGATTTCATTTTGGTCTCATTCCTTCTCACCAACATATTGTTAATTTGTTGAATGTGCAATTGACTCATTTTTTTTTAGAAGAAATTTATATATATAATGGGAAAACTTGACACAATAGTAATGACCCTTTTAAACACAGTCTAAACTCATAGAATTAATACATTATTCTTATGTTGTCGAAAGAGGCTCGGATATAGGCACGCCGTCCTCACGACGCTATATATAGGCACAATTCTACGGCTTTTTCCGTACAGGAGGAACCTAAGTTTCTTTTTTCCCTAAAACCAGCGATGCCTATGCCTAATCTGTATTTTTAAAATTTTAAATCTTAGGTAATTGCTAAAATGATTCTGCCACGTGAATCGTTGTATTTCAAAGTTGGACAATTATTAGATCAATCAGAAGTGAAAATGGACGATTGGTAACTTTAAAAAAGTTGCTCATACTTTTCTAATTAACGAGAGTTGGTAAATTTTTCTCTCTTATTTAAGGAAATAGCATTAATTAATAAGTTAATTTCTTAGATTCTATGCTACACAACCACCCTAACAAATAATCAAAATCTTTACAACACCCTCAGCTCTTAAGGTGGTTGTATTACTTATCAATGGGATACATTTATTGATTACTATCTTATTTGACAATAATCAAGATAATTGATTAGTAGTATATGAATTTCTTATCTATTAAATTTGAATTTAAAACAAGTGTCAAGATTCCATGAATCTCTTATCTTTACTTTTGCAACAAGTAAAATTATATTTAAAAAAAAGATCAAAATACATGTATATTATTTTAGGGTTAATATCACAAAAAATTCACATCAATATTTATGTACAATTACTCCAAACTAATCTTTATATCATAAAAATTCTTAGATTGGTACACCGTGTACCAATCACATTTACCCCAAATTGATTTGTACCACATTTACCTCAACTATGATAAATCAAGAAAAACTTGGGATAAATATGGTACAATTATACCAATTTGGGATTTCTTGTAACATAAAAATTAGTTTAGAGTAAATGCAACACAATTCTAACAGTGAGAGTTTTGTGATAATAATAAGCTTGAAGTAAATGTGGTACGGGCGCTTTGAGAATTTTTGACGATATTAACCACTGTCTTTACACTTCATAAATGTCTGTGTCTATTTTTGATGTATTTCTATGAGACAGTATAACAAAACTAGCACAAATGGTGATCTAAAATGGTCAATATAATTTGCCACTAATTATGTAAAAACTCCTTTTCAAAATATAAGATTCTCTCATTTTATGAATATTTGAATTTCTTTCCTAAACAATTTTTTTTTTTTTAAAGTTTAACCACAATTACTGAGATAAGGAAAGAAAAACTTACCGAAGTGGTTATTTGATAATATATTCAATGAAAATTAAAATTCCATCAATTATATTGTCCAAACCTCCTAATAATACTCACTAATCAAGCTTCGGTAGTAGCTAGTAAAGTTTATCATTTAATTTTCTTTTAAGACGGGTAAATTCTACTGACTAAAGTTTATTATTCATATTTAATTTTACTTTAAGATTGAGTAAATTTTATGGAACATTTCAAAGAGTTGTACTCCAACAAGACTAATCTAAACATTGTGCAGTCCATAAGTGGTGATTGAAATGCCTTACTATAAAACCTAGGGATGAGCAAAGGAATCGCCCCAACTAGGAACCACCAAAATCTAGATGGTTTTGGAGAATTAGTTTAGTTCTCGATTCCAAGTGGGAATCCATCCACTAGATCACCCAGACTAGATCAATATTACCTATCGCTTTTTCATAGTATATTGACCATATTACTCATTGCTTTTTCTTCCTTTCAATGTTATATCCCGCGGAGTCAAATGTGGGCCCACTCGAGGCTTTTGTTTTTTTTATTTGTTTCTTCGTTTTCTTCTGCTTTCCCTCTTCTTGTTCTCGTTTGTGTTGAAGCATATCAGCAACACTTCTTCATCTTCCTCCTTCGAGACCTCCATGTACACCAACACTTGGCGGTCTCCAAAACATCATGAGCTTCCTTCCTCTCTACCAAGTTGTTGCTCCTCACAAATCCTTAGCACGTCTGGCATAACCACCCCTATGCCAACACGAGCTTTCTTGAAGTGGACAATTTGATCTTTTCCTCAACTTCTCATCCAGCAAGGTCCATGACATATGGAAGGTCCTTGAACTCTACATTAAGAGACACCCTCACCACCTTTGGAGATCATCCTTGACTGATTCCTAGATCCATCAGGGTATCAAACTAGATTGGTTGATCCAGTTTTCGAATGAGTCCAAGACCAAGAAGGCTGCTTCATGGTTCTACAAGTTGGGAACCAGGCCTTCTGATTTAGTTTTCGGTTGCAAGTTGGGAATTAGCTCATCTTGGAACTGATCACCCCTACTTGTGCAGTCCATAATTGGTGCTTGAAATGCATAGTATGATCAAGAGAGCTTCAACACTAGCAAAACAATCACCACAATCAGAAATAACTACAAATAAGAGAGATTTTCTATTTAAGAGAGACAAAAATTACAGGAGAGAAAATTTAGATTAAACTTACCATTGTCATTTAAGCAAATCTTACCTGAAAAGAGAAATGGTGCCATAGAATAAGGGAAATGACATGAAATTGACCCAAATCGGGTCCCTAAATGCCCAATCCCTAGCGATTTGGGCCCAGAGATGGCCTAAACAAAAGGCGAAAAGCACAGGCCCGTTGATTGCCTCGCGAGTGATGCATGGGCCACGTGAAGCCTCACTATGCTCGCAAGGCCCAGTGCAGGACTGGGCTAATTGTGGATCATGCGCGGGCCCTAGACGATCCATACTAGGCCGGTGCCCTAACAAGCCAACCCTACGCAAGAAATACCATGTCATGGTGAGCTAACGCCATTATCTTTGTTCAAAAGTTTTATAAAATAAATAAATTTTGACTAATGGTAACTTTTAAGAATGACATTGGATCAACCTGATTGTTACACCCACAGGTCACGTGGCATGAGAGCCATTTATGCCTATTTAATTCTAGACATTTTTTTACGAATTTCCAATGTAGTCATTTTAGTTAAATTTAATTGAAAATCACTGATATAGGACATGACAAAGTCAACATTAAAATGAATAATTTTTATAATTTTTTTTTAAATTTTATATATTTTTAACTTTTCGTGTCTTTTTTTTTCTTTTTTTTTTTGCCCTATTTCCCTTCACCGAGGCCTTGTTGATTATAGGCTCAAGTATGAAAAGCACACATCGGCTTGGCAATTTTAAAGCCATGAAAAACCATTATTTTTAAAAATTAAGGGACATGGAGAATCTCATTTGATTATGAGATCTGACTTTGGACATCGTGACCTTATTGTAGTTTTAGAAAAGTTTGACTGATGTGATTATTTTCTCATATAATATCTTATAGGCTCGATTTTTCTTGAGTTTGAATGCTCATAATAGCTAGTTTTCAAGACACGTGTTCATAATCAGAAAATCCCAAAATTTCAAGAAAATATTATGGTTTGCTCTCACCATGTCATTAGCTGACGTGGCGAGCATTTTTTCTTTCATCCAATTATAGCTTGACACTAATTTATTGATGAAATTAAATAAAAAAATAGAAATTCTCTCATTCCACCACTTTCTCTCTCTTCCTCCTCTGTTCCTCCTTCGTCCACACCACTTCTTGAGCTTGACCTCCACACCTCCCGCCGTCGTCGGCGTCAACACTATGTCCAGGCCAACTGCACATCCAAATCGAGTCACCCTTTCCGTCGTCTTCCTCAACTAGTCCTTGGCTTCATCTTCTTCCCAACGTTTGCTCGTCTTCATCTTTGAGTCATCGGCCGGATCTGGTCACTTCGTCTTCTTGTTTTCACCATGGCTTTAGATCTGGTCGCTTCGACTTCCTGCTGTCACTATGGCTCAAATCTGGTCTTCAGCTTCGTCTTCATCTATTTGTCTTTGGCTTTGCCTTCCTTTGTTCGTCTGTTTGTCTTCAACTTTCGTCTTCCATTGTTCGTCTTCCTCGATGCCCGAAGGCGTTCGGCCATGAATGGCTAGATTTTTGGAGATTTGGAGAACGAGGCTAGCGAAAGTGATGACAGCCATGGACGAAGGACGTGGTCCTAGATCTGGAGGTTGGAGAAAAATAGAAAAAAAACGGAGTCGGAGGGGCTGCTCGAGCCAACTGCAAGCGACACCGGAAGGGGTCCTCCATCATCCACGGCCGCAAGCTTTGCTTGTCCATGGCTCTGAGGCGCCTCATTCACAGATATGGTGACCGCGAATCGTCCATGGCCGCGAACCTTGACGGTGAGGGTGCGATAGCCACGACGATGCGGAGGGCTCGAGGATGGAGGTTGCAGTGGCTTGGGCGGTGGCGACGATCACGCTGGGGCGGTGGCCGCCATGGCAAAGGAAGAGAGAAATGAAGTTTTCCGTTCTTGTGATTAATTCCACATCATCGTACACGTGTCGAGCTGCTATTGGATGGAAGCAAAAAATGCTCACCACATCAGTTGATGACATGGTGAGAGCAAATCACTGAATATTTTCTCCAAATTTTCTAAGCATGTGACCTTATTGAAGGTAAAAAAAATAAAAAATTGAGCATTGGACGGGTAGTGATACGGGCAAAAAAAAAAAAAATCAGCAGGTCGCACGTTTAAAAAGAGAAGGATAATCTCTGATGAACTCCGAAATTGGTTGTGATATTCACCCGCCAAAGTAAGGAAGTGAAAGGTTTCCCGCGCATTTTCTCATTATATCACTATCGTTGACCGGGGCCGGTGGCGAAGTCAACAAGTCTCGCTGATTTCGACCTTGAGCCTCGAATCTCTGCTCTGCCTTGGGTCAGGTTCGTTTGAGGTAGATACATCCATCTCTCGAGGAGAGCAAACCTACCCATCCTTATTCCGAAGTTGCAATAACCATGGCCAGTAAAATATCCCACGCCTGCGACTCTGCGGTACCTTTGCCCACGTTGAAGTCCATTTCTTCAAAAGATGAAAATATTTGGTGGTCTGGACCGCCACGTTAACATGGTCTCGGACCACTCATACGATGCCATGTGTATGGGAGGGGACAAAAGAGAGAAAGAGGAGAGAGAGCGTAAGAGAAGTGGGCTCAGTTTCGGTCCTTTGTCCCTTCCCCATACACATGGCGTCGCGTGAGTGGACCACCACGCTGACGTGGTGGTCCCGGACCACCATTATTTTTTCATCTACCCGTCTCTCTCTCTCTCGAAAATCTCTTTGCGTCCCATCAACCCTCGGTCCTTTATAGGCATTGGCTGCTGATTCTTGCCTCCACCATTTGTAGCAAATCCTGTTCTTCACGAGGGCGTTATGATGGAGAGAGAGAGACCAGAAGAAGATGGGTTGCTAACAAGCTCTCCGCTTCTGGGCAACTCCGGCAACCCCAAGCCTTGGAGTGATCCCCCGGTCACGCCTCTCGTCGTTTTCGGCACTCTCGTCGCCGTTTGCGGGTCTTTCGCCACTGGGTGTGCTGTGAGTATCATTCCATCAACATTTTCGTCGATTGCTTGCACGTAGTTTGATCACTGAGAACCCAGCTCTGTTTTCTGCGGAGCATTCTTGCTTTCCTTCGTTTTCTTCTTTCTTTCTTTCTTGCATTTCTGTCGCAGGTTCTTTCGAATTCAAGTGAATGTCTTGTCAGAGAAAGGACGAGCGAGAAACGAATTTCTCGGTCAATGTCTGCTTGCTTTCTTTTTTTATTTGGTTCTTTTTCCGCGGGAGGGGGGGCGGCGTGAAAGTGAAAACTGTTGTTGTAGAGGCACGTGTCGTGGATCCCATGGTTTAATAGACCCTAGATATTATGTTCACCTGGATTTTTTTTTTTGGGGTCAGAAAACGACCTGGAATTTGAGAATGTCATCATTTGGACAACATTCAAAGGCTCGAGCTGCTTCTCTAGGATGAATTCAAATTTTTTTTTTTTTTTTAATGGATACTCAATACGGCAAAGAGACATGAAATTATCACATTCCACTACTCGGATTGCATTTTTGAGAAAAGATCCTTCTAAAAACCAGTTTTCAGGTTATTTAGTATCTTATTTTGGGATAAATACAACTTGCCATAATTTTTTATATTTTTCGGTGCACTTAAGTTTTACAAATTTGAAAATTGATCATTTAAGTGTCATGAGTGATCTACTTTGCCGGTATCATAGACATGTAAACAAATTTTGCAGTTTTTTTGCTCACTTAAATATCACAAATTTGAAAAATCGATTACTTAAGTAGCATTGACAATTTACCTCATTGGAAAAGATTTGGTGAGCGACTTTGCACCCTCACCCATGGTTGGTGAAGCTACCATGGCTTTGGGTGAGGTCATCACGTCCTTGCCGTGAAGGCCCTCGCCTACACGATGATGGCCTTGCCTATGGCCATGGCTTTGGGTGAGGTCATCACGTCCTTGCCGTGAAGGCCCTCGCCTACACGCATGATGGCCTTGCCTATGGCCATGGCTTTGGGTGAGGTCATCACGTCCTCGCCGTGAAGGCCCTCGCCTTCACGGCAATGGCCTTGCCTATGGCCTTTACAGCCCCGCTAGCCAAGGGTGATGTCTTTGTGGTTGGCATATAGATAAAAAATAATAATAATAAAATAAAAATTATTTTTTTAATGCAAAAAATCTACATAGGACGATTTACCAAAAATGACATTTAAATAATTGATTTTATTTTGGTATGGCTTTTTAAGTGAGCGAAAATAAAATAAATTATCACACTCAGATGACTATTATATGAAAATTATGACATTCTGCTGTACTTGTCCCTTATTTTGTCTTGCCTTAACCTGTTGGGGTTGTAGTTTTTCATGAGGTTGCTCTCCACCATGTGGAAGTCACCATAAACGGTGGCATATTTTTCTAATGCAGTCTGGTTATTCATCACCTGCTGAGTCTGGAATAATGGAGGATCTCGGGCTCTCTACCACAGACGTGAGTCCCATCATGCATGCATGCTACAAGTCCTCCGTGCATTGCTAGAATGTATCAGTCATTTCTTTTGTTCAGTAATCGCAAATTTCATCCGAACTTTTACCTAAAAGCACGTTGATACCCAAAAGCTAACTGTGACTTCTTTATTCGTAATACCATTGAAAGCAGGAATTCGCGCGTCATGATTTCGGGTTCTCCAATATTGAAATTCCCCATTTTTCATGTTACAGTATTCGCTTTTTGGTTCTATATTATCGGTAGGAGCGTTAATAGGAGCTCTAATTAATGGGTGGATGACAGATATGGCGGGTCGCAGATGTGTAAGTCATTCTCTAGCCTTTCCCGCTATTCTTGAAATTGAAAGTCATACATCTTCAGTGAAGAATTCGAAAAAATCTTACAGAATTCTTGACTGATGTGTTTGTGACGCAGACAATGGGGATTTCACAAACAATTTCAGCTGCAGGATGGCTTTCTATAGCATTTGCCAAGGTTTGCGCTCTGTCTATTTGCCGCTTCAAAATTCTGCTTCGTAGATTGTCAAAGCCTTGATTCACAAAACTTCAGTTCCATTTCCTGCTCTCACGTTTACTAGATAATGTATAAGCGCGCCGAGGAATATCTTGACGGGCAAGGAGTTTGAACAGTGAACTCCTGGGAGTATTTCTGTGACTTTCACTTCATTTCAAATACTGATGTGTCACATGCTCCCAGGGACAAATTGGGTTTCAAACTATTCCTCCATTTGGTCAAGGGGTCGCCCTTGAAAAAAAAAAAAACTAAATTTTCTTGTTAAAATTTGAAGATTATTCGATCATAATTTATTTTTCTGAGTTCTGTATTCTCTGAAAAGGCCGTGAAGTAGTTAATGTTGTATTGCATCTTACCTTGCAGAATGCATGGTGGCTCAATATCGGAAGACTGTTGAATGGAGTTGGCTATGGGATTGCATGTTACGTGGTAAATGCAGAAAAATACAGATCCCTTATCCTGATTAATTTGTCGGAGATGTCGGTGATAATTTTGCAGCCAAACAGGTACCTGTGTACATTGCCGAAATAACACCCAAAAGTATCCGGGGAGCATTCACAGCATTAAATCAGGTGAAATATTTTGGGCCACTGTAGAATGTTAATCGTGTCAACTTGACGCATTGCCCGTTGACCTTTGCTTGGTCTTGTTGCAGTTTTTGTTAAGCTGTGGCATTTCGTTGATTTTCTTTGTGGGAACTATTGTTTCCTGGCGTATCTTGGCTTTAATAGGTACTGTCTTCGTTCTCTTCTGCTTTATTTCGTTAGATTTATCTCGAGAAACATCAAAAGATCACTGTCCATGATTTCATTTTCAGCTTGCAGCCCCTGCGTACTTCAAATTTTCGGTTTGTTTTTTACCCCGGAATCTCCTAGATGGCTGGTAAGTTGTTTATGGAGTGTATCACGTACTCATGAAGAGCCACATAGATCATTATCGTTCTTATTTGAAACTTTAATTTGAATTGTGGACATCACCTTTCACTCTATCCATCTTCATCCGATGCTAACGATTTCATGTGTGTGATGTCCAAATTCGTTATTCGATGGAGACAATTTGAGGGTTGAATAACCATGACATAATGAAACTTGGATGAGTAGTTGATGGGGCATTTTAAATCGCACAAGTAGCACGCTACATCCCATTGAAGAGTATTTTGTAGCACACCGCAACATATCAAAGGCATGGGAATCATTGAATTGCTCTTACGTGAAGCACATTACTCTGATAAAATTTTAGACTGAAAATGGGAAGAATATTAATGAATTCAGCATCTAACCAAGAATAGCTTTCCTCATGACTGAAATTGCAGTTTAGTGGAAAAATGAGAATGGCCAAAGGTATAGGAGTTATAATTTCCCTCTCGAATACAATCGTGGGAATCATTTTTGTGAGAATACACTAATTATTTAAAAATCTAAAATCATAACATGAAGGTGATTTTGTAGGAATTTTGGAGTGAGGACTATGCATTTTCCATCACAAGGAAGATGATTAGTGTAGTTATTGACAGGTAAAAGTTGGTCAAGAAAAGGAGTTTGAAGTCACATTGCAAAGACTCCGAGGCAAAAATGTTGACATTTCTCGAGAACTGGCAGATATCAGAGTAATTTTTCCATTTCATATGTCAACAGGAGAAAGTTGTCCCTCTTCCTTTTCTATTTGAATATTTTGATTCATATTGTCTTACAGGACTATACAGAAACCTTTGAGCGGCAATCACAAGTCTGGAATTCTCGATTTGTTTCAACAAAGATACGCTCATTCCCTCATTGTAACCTTTCCTCCAGAATATTCGAATTGCTTCCCATATTTTGCTCAGTTTTTTTTTTTCCATGTCCTAATATTTTCAAAGCTTAGATAGGAGTGGGATTGGTGATACTTCAACAGTTTGGAGGCCTGGATGTAATTCTCTGTTATGCGAGCTCTATATTTGAATCAGCTGGTAAAAATCATGCTATAAATTCGTTAGTTAATCATAAAGAATGAAGACTTGGTAACTTTAACTTATAATGCTGACAGACTTTTCCAGCAGCATTGGTACCAGAAGCATGGCGATTGTCCAGGTAATAGACTATCTTGAATTGCGCTGAGGAAGATGAATTTTATTTATCACATATTCAAGATTCCTCGCCTATTTTGCAGATCCCAGCAAATGCTCTTAGTGTAATCTTGACAGATAAAGCCGGAAGAAGACCGCTTTTACTGGTGACGAAACCAATACATATCGATGTCATCTCCTAAAGTAAGCCACTCATAAGCATAACCAAATCCGATCTTCATTTGCAGGTTTCTTCTGCTGGAATGGGCTTGAGTTGCTTTCTTCTAGGATTCTCATTCTTCATGCAGGTATGCGAACGCGAACTATGCCGGCTCATTCTTCTTGAGCTGATGAAGTGGCCTGGTTTTTTGTTTTAACACCATCCTATGAAACCAGGACCTGCAGTATTGGAAGGAAGTCACTCCCATTTTGGTGTATGCAGGCCTTATGGTAAGTTTGTGTGACTTGCTTTTCAAACTTATATGGCTAGCTCTCATGATTGAGGGCATAATGAGTTGCGGCTTAATCCATTACCAGGAAATAATACACTGGAGAGCATATACTTCGACAAAAGAACAAAGGATTTTGCATCTAATAGTTATTATTCAATTTTAGAACATATATGGCAAATGAATTTCTTTGTCCGCTCATTGCTCAATCTGTCTAGGACAAGATGGGGAAGAAAAAGAAAAAAAGTTGGACCACATTTTATTTCTAGCAGGGAAGCAACGGTCTAATAATTTTTCTCTAAAGTAGTGCTGATTCCAAGTCCTCGACCGTCTTTCTAGGAGTAGTCGTACTGACGTTACTGACAGATGATTTATGCTGTTAGGGGTATTCTATAGCTTGCTCACTTGGCATGGCAGGGTTACCGTGGGTTATAATGTCTGAGGTAAATAGATAATTTGAGTCTAACATTGCAATCTATTATCTCCATTTCGAGATCACATATAGGACTCCCACTTATTCCGATGCTCATATTCGCAATAGGTATTCCCATTGAATGTCAAAGGGCCGGCTGGAAGCCTAGTGACCTTCGCCAGGTGGTCCTGTGCTTGGATTGTTACCTACACCTTCAACTTCATGTTTGATTGGAGCGCAGCTGGTAATTAATTCTCCATTCTCTCCTTCATATTCTATACTTTTCACCAGCTGTGCTTCTCTGGACCCTATAAACACATGAACTGACAAATCTCTGTCTTGACTATTTTCAGGAACCTTTTTAATTTTCGCATGCATTTGTGGTTTAGCTATCTTATTCATTGCGAAGCTAGTGCCGGAGACCAAGGGGCGAGCATTGGAAGAATTGCAAGCATCACTTGCCCATTTTCTGCAATGATTTCTACTTTGTGTTGAAATCTGAACTGGTAGGATGAAGCGACCAAGATCGGTATCTGCAACTCTGGCTGACTGAGTGTCCACTTGTATTTTTGGTGCCTAAAAGTTAGTAAAATTATTTTCGAGAGGCATCTGTATGTCATATTCTTGATCGCTTGGAATAGGTTGACCTGGATTATTTAAGAACATAATAATTTTTCGCAAAAACTACTTCGTATCATATTCCACTCACCCAAGACAAATGAGAGGATGTCTCAGACAGTCTGATAGTTGTTACCATGTTTTCATATGATAAGATCCACTCGAATCACGAGAAAGCAAGTATCTAACTTAGAGAGAAAAGTACCAAAAAAGTCCTAAACCTTTTTTATTAGTATTAATTCAATCATAAACTTTTCAATTGGACCGATATAATTCTAAATCTTTTCACATTGATACTAATTCAGTCTATCCGGCTAATTTTAGCCGGAAATTATTGATGTGACTGCCAGCGGTCTTATGTGAAGCCATTTGGACAAATTTTATAACTTTTTATATATATTTTTCAGATTTTAAAATTAATTTTTTTTTTCTCTCTCTCTCTCTCTCTCTCTCTCTCTCTCCACCCCTTGGCCGGCGAGGTCACCGACTGATCATCACCGGCCACAAAGTTGGTTGGGGCGAGGGCCGTCGCGCCCTCGCCGATCATAGGTGAGGGCGTCGGCCCCCGCCTAGATCTAGGCAAAGGTCGAAATCCTTGCTCGTTGGCCGGCGAGGGCACGACGGCCCTTGCTCATGGCAGACAAGGGTGCAAGTGGCCCTTGCCTAGATCCAAGCGAGGGCATGACGCCCTCACCTATCACGAGAGAGGGCATCAGGCCCTCGCCCTAGATCTAGGGAGGGCCATGACGACCTCGCCTAAGGCATTGTGGCTCTCGCCCTCCATGAGCGTGGGCCTTCGCACCCTTGCTTATGGCTGACGAGGGCACGAGGCCCTCACCCTTGGCCAATGAGGGCGCAAAGCCCTCGCCGGCCAATGAGTGAGGGTTTTGGCCCTCGCTTGGATTTGGGTAAGGGTCGACACCTCACCTGTGGCCGGTGAGGGTGCAGTAGCCTTTGCCAGTGGCCGGCGAGGGTGCGAGGGCCCTCGCCCCGACCAGCCTGTGGCCGACGATGGTTGGCTTGCAATCTCGCTGGCCAAGGGTAAGGAGAAAGGAAAAAGGAAAAAGGAAAAAGGAAAAAAAAAAAAGAAGCAAAAAAGACAAATAATTTAAAAAATGTCACGCCCCAAACCCCGAGCGCGCGTACATCCCACTACGGTCGATCAAATATGCGACATCTCAGGACACGTCGCCGACCCATTCATTCATTTACGCATGCGGAAGCGAAACAAATCCCCTGACAACAAAATACGGGATAGAAAAGCAGGAAGCAAAACCACAACATAACACTTCCATAATTCAACAGAATTACAAACAGAGGTCTACGGCCAAAAGTCTACAAAAGACCGGCTCTTAAAAATGAATTGTCCTACGACCTACAAGTCAGACACGTTCCCCAATTTTATGACTTCATTTCTGCAACTCCACAAGGCCAACCAAAAGCTATCCGATCGCTCCGTCCATCAGGGACCTGAAATTTTAATCCCACAACCGAGATGAGATTATGTCTCAGTAAGTTCAATCCCCTAAACCCCTATTAGAAAGAAAATAAGCCCCAGGTGGCCTAGCCACATCACACAGAAGACTTACCTCGCAATAGTCTTCATCTGCAGGTTAGCACAGTTTATATAATTTAACCACGTACAATTATGGTAACCAAACAACCATGGCACAATCACACCATCAGAACAATTCAACCACTTGGATCGTCTCGGCGATCAATCGACTTGGCCGATTACATGTCAATTCAGCAAATCAATCATTACTCTTAATCACGGCCCCACTCGGCAAAACTAGAATTAGTGGCATCACGGCCCCACTCGACACGACCTATAATCAGGTGGTAATTCACGGCCTCATCAGGCACGACCTCTAATAGGTGGTATTCACGGCCTCATCAGGCACGACCTCTAATAGGTGGTATTCACGGCCTCATCAGGCACAACCTCTAATAGGTAGTATTCACTTTTTCATCGACGACCTCTAATAGGTGGTATTCACGACCAACTCTTCCATAAATTTCGACACTTGGGACTTTATAAAAGAATCTCCATTCATCACAATCACACTCAATTTGCCACAATCAATCATCAAATTCAAATTCTAAATACACAAGCAGCTGATCAAAGACAAAATTCTAAGAGTTTAGGGTCCGACAAAATTTTCGGAATTTAATAAATAATTAAATTTATTCCGAAAATTAATTAATTAATAATATCCATAGTTTTCGAAATCCACACTCAATTTATAATATCCAATCATCAATTTCAAAATCCAAATGTACCGCAGCGACCGGCACGAAATTCTGAGAATTTAGGGTCCCGACAAAATTTTCGGAATTCAATAAATAATTAAATTTATTCCGAAAATCATTAAATAATCATATTTTAATAATTTCGAATAATGATATATTATTAAATTATTATATAATTTCGAAATGTTTAAATAAATCAAAAGTAAATTCCTTTATGTCACATCAATGCTTATATTAATATAAACATTCATTTAGCCTTAAATTAAACTCACTTTAAGCTAATTAAACACATTAATATAATCCACACTTAAATAAATTAAACTAACCACATAATCACAATTAACATAAACTAAGCACACCTAAAGCGTAATTAACCCTCTAAGCGAGGTTTAGTGAGTTAAACTCACATGATTAGCGAACCGAGCGGACCAAAACGACGGGGACGACGCGAGGATCGACTTTCCTCAAAGCGGGCCGAGCATCCGGGCTCGGGAAGGCGGCCAAAACGGCCCACGAATGGGCTGCCATACCCATTTTCTGCAACTACTGATTTGGGGCCGGAGGAGGCGGATCCGGCGGCGATTCGGGCGGAGGAGGGCGGCGGCAGCTCGTCGGTGGCTCGGACGGGCGAGGCGCGGCCAGGCAAGGCCTCACGGCGGCGGGGCAAGCTCCGGCAGCTCCTGGATTTCTCGAACAGAGGTAGACGTAGCTGGGCGCCGACCAAGCGCGAGTGAGCGTGGGTGGACGGGTAATGACGGCGACACACGGCAGCGTCGAGCGAGCAGCGAATGGCGGTCCGGCTCTGGCGGCTTGCTGTCCGATCTTCGCTGCTGCTGGGTTTCGAAGCTTTCAAGGCACACCAAGGAAAGAGGATAGACGGTCGAACGGCAAGGGGGGAGAGGGAGACGGAAGGCAAGCGGCGGCGATGGCGGCGAGCGGCTCCGGCGACGACGAACGGGCGGTCGAGCGGCGGACGAAGGGGGCGGTCGGGCGGCTGCTGGTTCCGTTCGGCCTCCTCTCTCTCTCCTCCTCTCTCTCTCTCCTTCCCAAGGTTGAAGATGATGGTGATAGGTGAGAGAGAAAAAACCCCACTTTATGAGAGCCAATGAGCTCTTGCCACTTGTCAACACCACATTCGCTTGGCTTCAATCAGCATGACATCACCCGCATGATGTCATCTTCCACTATCTCCTCTCCCACAACATTATTCAATGGGTGCAATATCATTTCCGCCGAGGTTCAAATCCTTATACATTAATTTATTCAATTCCCATCAATTCTCTTCCAATTAAGTCCAATTGAAGTCCATAAAATTAATCCAATGTCACCACTCTTCAATTCACATATTCACTTGTCCATAAAACCAACTTAAGTCCCAAAGGTGCGACCAAAAGCGGCTTACTAATTTCTCGAGCCAAATTAGCCATTCTCGGATTTAATTTGTCAAAGAACTCTGATTGCATGAGAAATCTTCTAAAGATAAGTCAATGATCCTAAAATGATTTGTGACACACCTAGACTTCCAATTTCTGAATTCGATCTCAATTCCACAGTTAATTTCACTTTAAGACGATACTCTAGTGCCGCCTAACCGGGTAGCCTTTAGAAATTTTCATGCATTTGACCTGTGGTTGATCATCTCAAGCCACAATGTACATCTTTGAAACATTGGTGACTTTCGGTTGTCGAGGTAATCTCAAGATTTCAAATACGAACACAGGGTACCTAATCGATAGAAAAGTCGGTGCAGTGCCGATCGACAAGAATTATGCGATTTGGTGGAATCACTCACACCTGATCACATGCCTCTGTCGAGTCAACCTATCTCCGATCTCTAATCGATTTTAATCGTGCCGTAATGACCCTTGCAGATTAGCTCGGTCGAAAGGTCGCTTCCTGGTCAAATTCTCGAGTCTGATGCATTAGAAACTCTTAACAGCTTCACCCGATAAACTAGTTTTCATATGAGTGGCCGACTTAAGGAAAAGAACTATATGCGTGCCAACGAAATGCCCGTCTCAATTTATTGAAAATAGAATTGGAAAATTGGGATGTCACAAAAAATCTATATAATTATAAATTTTGTCTACGTGGCATCACATAAGACCGCCGACGGCCATGTTAGCAATTTTTGGCTTAAATTAGCCGAATTGACTGAATTTGTACTAATATGAAAAGATTTAGGACTAAATTAGTCCAATTGAAAAGTTTATGATTGAATCGATATCGGTACAAAAAGGTTTATGACTATTTTGGTATTTTTTTCTTGATTTAGATCACTCAAGTACATTGCGTGAAACTCATTTCTGCAGAAAAAGACGTCAAATGATCATTATTACTTCAATCAAATTTGTGAAAGATGCCATTTAAATACTAACTTTGCATTGCCTCTTTGTTTTGCATATGCTGTGGAGTTTTCTTGGCAGTTGTGCTACTTGCTGCATTTCTTGACAAGATTGGTACATGTCAAGTAGAAGGTACCATAACTGGTGGCACGTTTTTACACTGTAGACTGGACATTCTTAACCAGCCAAATGAGGCATAATGGAAAAAAAAATTAGGCATAATGGACAGTAGCGGCAAGGCCCATCATGCATTCATGCTATATTTCTATAACTGTTCATCTATCAATATGGATAATGCTAGTAAGAACACCAAGAGAGAGGTGAATAAGTGTCTGAAAGAAATCTTGACAAATAAATATGGAATAAAATTAGTTGTGAGTAAAGTCTAGATGAAGATTATAATTAGTTTCACTAAACACCGGACTTTTGCAATGATTTGTAAGTGTGCAACATATTTAAATAAGAAGAGTTAAGGGAAGAGAAAATTACATATGAAATTTATAATAGTTTGATTTAGATTAAGCCTATATCCACTTTCTCACGCTGACAACTTATTGGCTGGATTTCATTATATGATCAACAAGAGATTACAACTTTAAGTGCAAACACCAAGTGGTAAATCATATTATCTCACTAAGTCATTCTTTTGCTATTTTTCTTATGATAACAAACGTTTAAGCTTATAAAAAATAAATATATGATCGAAGTTCGCTCAAACTTTAGAATTCTTGAGTCTACGCTTTGTCTCTTATTTGCTCCTTAGTCCTTAGTCTCCTTAAATATTCATCTACTTCCAAACTAGCCGTTGGACAATATTTAGAGGATCATTTTCCAATCTACCTGTTGGATAGATCTGTATCAAGAAGATTAAATAGCCATTAAGTGACTGAAGCAGAATCCCAAGTTAATTATGATCGCCCATACAAATAGAATCTTGGTTTCCATAAATAGAATTTCTTCATTTAGAAAGTTATTGTCTTAAGTATCTAATTGTTAATCAATTAGATTTAGTCAATCAAATTTATCTTGATATAGAATCCAAATAAGATCATTAACTGTTATACATTTTGGGCTTGTATCACGTTCTATCAACTTGTTTCATTTTGAATTTGCTTTGCTATGAATTTGTCACATTTTGGATTTTGCTCTATCGTTTTGAACCTATCACATTTTGGACATATTCTGTTAGTATGTAAAGTCTCTTGTTCTATTTATATATAAATTTTAAGTGTCTTCTGTCTAAAGTAAATTTTACAATCTAGACGTAAGTCTAAACATATTCATCCTTAGAGTTTGCTTTTGAATATATTTAGTCTTAAGGTCTAGACACAATCTAAATAAGTTCAACTTCAACATAGAGTCTATCTTTTGGTTCTTCCAAATATAATCCTTGATAATATCATTTACACATTCTATCATATACATAGTCTTTTATTTAATCATTAAACATGTTAGTAGCATTTGATATATTTTGTTATCTTCAAAACAACATAATGGATTTCCCTAATAATCTCCCCCATTTGAATATGACAAAACAATCTCTAAATACGTAGATATGTAAAAACGCTTTTAAAGATATTAATAAATCAAGGCAATCTTAAAGAATGTAATTCAAATCAAACGATAGTAGAAGATAGCAATTAGATTGAGCATAATTATATGTAGAAAGAGAATCGCAACTTGGTAAATAATATCAACACAAATGCATATTTATATTATTTCCCCATTTTTGTCATAATCAAAAAGCAATAACAATGGAAAGTATCACGTAGAGAATATAAAGTGATAACAAATATATTTTGCATGAAATACAATTTCCAGAAATATCAACTTCTAAAAAGTAAGTCGAATATCAAAGATACGAAATGTGTTCATGTTCATCATATATATATTAGCAAATATTTAATGAGAATTATGGATGCATTATAAAATTCACTAACCATTTTGTCATAATTAAACAATAATGTAAATAGTAGATTTGTTAATGACAAAAAAATAAGGGAAATAAAAGATGCACTAACCATATTTTGTAGAACTTGACAAGTTTTAACATATTTACATTTTCCTTTTTCCATAATATCAAGATCATAATCAATTCAAAAAAAAAAATTCACATACTTGATCAATGCTCACCCTCATTTTGATGCCTTTTTGAGATAATCACAATTATTCCCCTTTCTTTGGATTCATTTTCTCAATTTGTCATTATGACAATATTTGCGAATAGAACTTATTGTGGCTTGAGCATATTAAACAAAATGTTATTCCTTTATTTCCTCTTTCATACGACACATTAGAGGCTTGCCCAATAATTTGCAAAAATTTTGCGCAAGAAGGGAAATTTTCAAACCTCCAGAAAATAGTACAAAATTTTCACAATTTTTGAATCAAGCTTTCCAAATTTATACTTTTGCCAACTACAAATTCTTGTATAGTAGATAACAATCTTTGCAAAAATATCACATAATACCTTCCTCTGATTGTCAGATCAAACTTGCTAGATATAAAACATCTTCTAAGAATATAGTAAGAGTATCCATGGATATGCAATAATATCTTTCACGATCAAAGGGTTTTCTTTAAGCATAAAACTCAAAAGCATAATATTGATGCATTTCGCAAAAGGAAAGTAAATATTTTTATCACATGTCAAATCAAGTAATAAAAAAATGCAATGCCTTATGTTTATGACAAGAAATATTTGCAATATAAATCTTATATAATTCATAAGCAATCATCTAGAATTGTCATAAATTCAAGTAGAAATTTGAAAGACAGGATGATAGATTCGAAATTTTATATTCTCTTACCCAAGGTATATGTTTGAAGTATATCATTGATTTTTAAGATAATCATTGCAATCTTCGCTTGATATACTTTTTTTTTCTGATTGCACCATGATTTGCGTAAATTTGTAATTATTCTTCATTTGTAGAATTTCCTGCAATGAACTCGTTTCCTTTTTGGTATCCATGAATTTGGATAATTCCTTTACGTTAGAGCAAAATATGCAATTTTCATAAATAATCAAATATTATTTCTAAACTCATCATAAGGGGACTATCTTGCATAATGAATTAATATCTCATAAAACAGATTTCCACTTTGCAAAATATGACAAAATTAGAAAGCATAAAATCAGGCCAAATAATATGAATTATCTCCAAGCAAGATATCAAATCAATTACATGTATTAAATCAAATCCCAACTCATTAGAAAATTATGCACAAGAAATTCTCACTTAGGTAAACCATGGTAAATTCAGAGAGAATAAAATCCTTGAATATTTATCCAAACAATCAAATTAATTCAAACAAATTTCATCTTACAAATTACCAAAAATATATCACACAATTTTTCTTCAATATAACAAATCATAGAATATGGTCATTATAAAGTTTGAATCAATCGAGGCATAAAAATGATATATCGAATATCAAGTATATTGAGAATTTATAAAAAAATTAAATTATGTACCCAACCCAAAATCAAGAATATACCTTCCTTACTAAATTCTCTTTCTTATTTCCTTTATTCTCTACAAGAAAAACAGCTCATTTTTTCTTTGGTATCCAGATTTTCTTGGGTTCATGAGAGTTAATAGAGTATGTTGTCTTTATCCAGTCTCTCTTAATTAGTCTCCAAACTTTAGGACATTCATTTTCAAAGTGTTCTAGATCTTCACATTTGGAGCACTTGAGAGTACTTCAGCCAACATGTTTTACAATTTTTTTTGAAAATGTTGTTTTTAAAACAGTCTAGGAGATCTTTATCTGAGACTCTTCTGGATTTTAGGAAAATCTACAAGAGAATTACTTTCTTTATTGAAACCAATTCCCGATTTATTATAGTAAGGTACCTATATGGAAATGATATGCAATGTTTTTGAACGCTTTGAAAATTTTGTCGAAATATTTGAAAATTCTTTCTTTAAAGAATTGTTTTCTTTAACTAGTAAATCTCAACTTTCTTTTGTTTGTAGAAAATCCTTTTACAAAATTTCAAACTTTTCTTTTTGAGAAAGATCTTGTTGCCTAAGTCATAAATTCTCATTTTTTAGTTTGAAGATCCTTTTAAGAGCATACTTGAGATTTAAGCATAATTCATTAATATATTTAGATACCTAGGAGGGATTTTAAGGTAATTTACCTCAAGTTCTGTGTTTTATTCTGATTCTGAATTTGAGTCTGAGTCTGAGTTTGAATATGTCATCAAGCATATATTTTCTTACTCATCATCTTCTTCCATTTTCTTCTACCCATTCTGCTTCTATTGTTTCTTCGATTGAACCTCCTTCCTTTTCTATATAGCTTTCTAAATGTCTTGATCATAAGAACAAGTTCTTTGTCATCCATATTATTTTATGAGTTTATATCATCAGAATCAACATTAGATCTAAATGCAATGGACATTTTACCTTGTGGATCTTCATCATAGATTTGTTCAACTTCATAATATTGAAGAGTGCCAATAAGTTCATCAACGGATAATGGCTAATTTGTTGTGTTTCTCATATTGAGGTCTTTGTTGGAGAAATCTTTCCAGAATATTTTGAAGCTGACAAAACGTTTCTTTCAGTCTAGTCTGGACATCTACAACTCGTCTAGTTTAAAGTCTGAAGACTTTCTGATCACCAGACTCAAAATTCAAGACTCAAGATTCAAGACTCAAGACTATTCTCATTGACAGTCTTTCTGATCCAGTGACGAAGGAAATCCAGAGTCGATGTAAATGGTTGAGGATTTAATCCTATCGCCTGGAGAAGATCTTTTGGTTAGATAAATTTAACGGATTCTTTTGTTCGTATCAAGATCAATTGAAGATCCGATGTTCGACGAAGTATTCTTGGAAAGTTCTATTATGGGAAACCAAGATCCTGATTGTATGGGCGAACAGGATTGATGGGCTATCGTCAGGTTCCTTTAATAGCTCGAATGATCTTCTTGATTGATTCCGTCCAACGGGTAGATTGGAGGAATTCCTTTAGAAAGTGCCAACGGGTATGATGGCATAAAGGAGTATAAAAAGGAAGACATTCTAGTTGTTTGAGGACGTGATTGATAGAAAAATTCCAGAGTCTGAAGCACCTTGATTATTAGTCGATACAGTCTGAGCGAAATTGTATATACAGAGAGTGTCTATACTTGGTGATACCTTGAGCTAGTGTGGTAGATCATTTACACCTAGAAATCAAGGAAGATCAACACTGTAACATCTCTTTGTTCATAGTGGAATCCATCCAAATTGGCTGTCAGTGCAGAAGAGTGGACGTAGGCTTAAATCAAGCCGAACCACTATAAACCGCGTGTTTAATTCTCTCTTTTCTTTACTTAGTCTTGCATTGATTATCATTTGTTGCAAATCCTTCAACTATCTAAGTATTGCGCGATTATCAAGAGAAAAATCTTTTATATACCTATTCACCCCCTCTAGGTACTTGTACTAGCTATATCAATTGGTATCAGAGCCCGTGTTCTTACTTTATTTGAAGTGTTTTACTTCAGAGTAAAAGATCCATGGCTAGTATGTTAGCACCAGGGTTGGTGGAAGGGCAAAACAATACCAGACCACTCTACTTTGATGGAAAGGATTACAACATCTGGAAGAACAAGATGAAAGCTTTCCTACGATCAAAGGATCCTCTGGAATGGGACATTGTGGAAAGAGGAATCACTCCTACTGCTGCATCAGTCTCTGAAAGAGGGAAAGAAACTATTGATGCCAGCGGAATGACTCAGGAAGAGATAAACAAGAGACAAGCACTCGATGCAAAAGCAATTTACTCTTTAATTGTGCCTTGTCTCCAACTGAATATAATAGAATATCTTCTTGTATTACAGCAAAAGAAGTATGGGATAGATTACATATCACCTATGAAGGAACAGATCGAGTAAAGGAGACCAGAATCAACATTCTCCTTGGTCAATATGAAGCCTTCAAAATGAAGCCAGGAGAATCTATAACTGACATGTTTAGTCGTTTTACATATATTGTCAATGGTCTTGAGAACCAAGGACAACAAATTTCTGATCCCATGAAGGTGAACAAGCTATTGCGTGGACTCTCCAAGGATTGGAATCATATAAAGACTTCAATAAGAGAGACGCAAAGAATTATGCCTCTATCTGTCGACGAGCTAATTGGAACCCTTCAGTCTTATGAAGTGGAACAAATAAATGAAGACGAAGATCCAAGAGGTAAGAAATCCATTGCATTAAAGTCAAATGATGATTCTGATGATACAGATTCAGGAGATGATATGGACGACGAGGAGCTTGCTCTCATGATAAGAAGATTCAGAAAACTGAATAGAAAAGGAAGAAGGTTCAACTCAAAGAAACAAAGTTTCCAGAGACAGCAGACCAAGTCTGTTGATGATGAGGAATCAAAGCCGAAACCTGGAGTGATACATAATGTGAAGAAAGTGATAACGAATATGCCAACATATGTCTGATGGCACATTCAGACTCAGACTAAGATTCTGGATCAGACTCAGATAGTGAATTTGAGGTAAGTGATTTTAAAATTCCTGTCAAAGTCTCTAAATACATTGATGAACTATGTTTCAGTCTTAAGACTTCTCTCAAAAGGATTTCCGAACTTAAAAAGGAAAACTCAGCTCTAAAACAAAAGGAAGCCATTTTAGAAGAAAGAGTCAAAAGTCTAGACCTGAATATTTCTACTCTTAAAGAAAAAGAAGATAATCTTTTGAAAGAAAATATTTTCTTAAAAACTGACTTATCAAATATTTCAAAGAAATTTTCGATAGGATCGGAAAAACTTGAAAAAGTTCTTTCAGTTCAAAGACCTTACTTCAATAAGTCTAGTCTAGGCATGACAGCAGAAACAATTCATTTGATTGATTTTCCAAAAGTAAAAGAAAGAATTAAGAAAAGACCGTCGAGAGAGGCTTACAAAAATCATTTCAAGAAAGTTTTTGTAAAGTCTGTAGGTCGAAATGCTCTAAGGTGTTCAAAGTGTAACAGTCAGGATCACTTTGAAAAAGAGTGTCCTATGGTTTGGAAGCCTGTTAAGAAAGTATGGCCTAATAATGTTTATTCTACTAACACCAAAGGACCCAAGAAAATTTGGGTACCAAAGAAAACTTGAGACTTTCTTTTAAATGCAGGTCTCCATCAAGAAAAAGGTAAAATGGTATCTTGACAGCGGATGTTCAAGACACGTGACAGGAGACTCAAAGTGCTTCATAAAGCTTGTTCAAGTAAACGGTGGAAATGTTTCATTTGGAGGAAACGACAAAGGAAGCATTGTGGGATTCGGAACTGTGAAAATTGGAAATCTTACAATAAGCAATGCTTATCTAGTGGAAGGACTCAACTATAACCTCCTCAGCATTAGCCAATTGTGTGATACTGGTTTCAAGATCTCCTTTCAGGAAGGAATATGTTCTGGAATCAGTAAAGACTCTACTCAGTCTTTCATGGGTCGAAGGCATGGAAATATCTACCTCTTAGACATGAAATTAAATGAATCACAATGCCTAATCTCAATTCAAGATGAAGCAAGCTTATGGCACAGAAAGCTTGGTCATGTCAACATGAAGCAATTAGCCAAAATCTCATCAAAGCAGCTTGTTCGAGGTCTACCAAAACTACCATATCAAAAGACCGATCCATGCACACCATGTATTCGGGGAAGCGGGTAAGAAATTCATTTAAGCCAATAAATCATGTCTCTACTAATCATGTACTACAGTTGCTGCATATGGATCTCTTTGGACCAACCAGAACCCAGAGTATTGGAGGTAAGAAATATTGCCTAGTAATTGTGGATGATTACTCTCACTTTACTTGGGTATATTTCCTTGCAAGTAAGTCAGAAAACTTTTCGTATTTTGAAAAATTTGCTAAAAAGGTTCAAAATGAAAAAGGATGTGTTATCTCAAGTATAAGAACAGATCATGGAGGAGAATTTGAAAATCAAGATTTTACAAATTTGTGTGATGAATCTGGATTTAAGCATGTGTTCTCCTCTCCATACACTCCTCAGCAAAATGGAGTTGTGGAAAGAAAGAATAGATCTCTTCAAGAAATGGCTAGAACTCTTTTAATTGAAAGTAAAATTTCTTCACGATTTTTGGCTGAAGCTGTGTCAACAGCTTGCTATATCATCAATAGAGTCTTCCTAAGACCTATTCTTGAGAAAACCCCTTATGAATTATTCAAAGGAAAGAAGCCCATTGTTTCATACTTTCATGTGTTCGGTTGCAAATGCTTTATATTGAAAAATGCAAAAGATCGAGTTGGTAAGTTTGAAGAAAGATCGATGAAGGCATCTTCCTTGGATATTCTACATCAAGCAAAGCCTACGAGTCTACAATAAGAAGAGCCGGTCTGTGGAGGAGTCAATGAATGTCAAATTTCAAGACTCTACGCAAGATGAATCGATCGAGACTCAATATGAAGAGTCGAACTGCACGGACTTTCCAAAGCTTACAACTCAAAAAGTATCTCGGACTCGGAAGACCAGCATCAAGATGCTCATGAAGATTCAAATAAAGAAAGAGATCATCATCCGAGACAAATCAACCAAGAATGGCGGAAGCATAAGTCCAGTCATCCTAAAGATCTCATTATCGGCGAAATTAATGAAGGAATTCGTACCAGATCCAAGAGACGTGAAGAGTCTAGTGCTGTGGCTCTAATCTCTGAAATCGAACCAAAAAGCATAGAAGAAGCTTTATCTGATGAAAGCTGGATCGAAGCAATGCAAGAGGAGCTCAGACAGTTCAATATTAACGATGTCTGGGAATTGACATCTAAACCAAAAGGTAAAACTGTTATTGGAGCCAAATGGGTGTTCAGGAACAAAATGAATGAAAAAGGAAAAGTCGTACGAAATAAAGCAAGACTCGTGGCCAAATGATATACGCAAGAAGAAGGAATAGACTATGATGAGACTTACGCTCTTGTAGCAAGGTTATAAGCTATTCATCTATTACTTGTGTTTGCTTGTTACAAAAATTTCAGGTTATTCCAAATGGATGTCAAAAGTGCTTTCTTAAATGGATTTATCCAAGAGGAAGTTTATGTGGAACAACCGCCTGGGTTTGAAGACCCAAAGAAGCCAGACTCAGTCTTCAGACTGAAAAAGGCCTTGTATGGTCTAAAGCAAGCACCTCGAGCTTGGTACGACAGACTTAGTAAGTTCTTATTACAGAATGGTTTTGTCAAAGGTAAAGTAGACACTACTTTATTTATCAAAAAGGAAAACAAAAGCCTTTTACTTGTTCAAATATATGTGGATGATATTATCTTTGGATCCTCTAATGAAAGTTTATGCAAGAAATTCTCTAAGTCTATGCAGGATGAGTTTGAAATGAGCATAATGGGAGAATTAACATTCTTTCTTAGTCTTCAAATAAAGCAATTGAAGGAAGGAACTTTCATTTACCAAGAAAAATTTGCTAATGATCTTGTCAAAAGATTTGGATTGGAAAATTGCAAGAAGACTGATATACCAATGTCAAGCTCTTTAAAGATAGACAAAGATGAAGAAGGGAAGAAAGTTGATCAAAAGTTGTACAGGAGCATCATCGGTTCACTTCTTTATCTTACTGCTTCTAGACCTGACATTTTGTTGAGTGTTTGCATCTGTGCTAGGTTTCAATCAGATCCGAGAGAATCCCATCTCAGTGCTGCAAAACGTATCATTAAATACGTTGCTTCATCTTCAAGCATTGGTCTTTGGTATCCTAAGAAGGGAGACTTTAATCTTCTGGGATATTCAGACGTAGATCTGGCCGGCTGTAGAGTCGATAGAAAGAGTACTTCAGGAACTTGCCAGTTGCTTGGAAGCAGGACAGTATCTTGGTTTTCAAGGAAACAAAGCACTGTAGCTCTCTCAACAACAAAAGCAGAGTATGTAGCCCTTGGAAGCTGCTGTTCACAAATTCTATGGATAAAACAACAGCTACAAGACTATGGGATTGAAGACTCATGCACAAAAATCAAATGTGACAACACCAGCGCAATCAATCTCACCAAAAATCCAATTCTTCATTCAAGAGCAAAGCATATAGAAATTCAACATCACTTCATTAGAGATCATATTCAAAGTGGAGAAATCTTGATTCAATTTGTTGATTCAAAAAGTCAATTAGCAGATATATTCACAAAGCCTTTGGAGAAAAATCAATTCGATTTTATCTGTTCCAGACTCAACATTTTGAAGCTCGAAGAAGTTAAAGTCTAGAGACTCACCAAACTTCAGACTCAGAAAGTTGATGACCGTCAGACTCAAATCTCTCAGACTCAGACGTTGATGACTATAGACTGTAAGTTGTTACTTTATCTAAACTCGAAAAGGTATGATCTTTCGTTAAGTTATTTTGTAGTCTCCGTGAAAAACGAAAAACTTGTCTTTTCAAAAGGATTAATTTTGGCAGTTATTAATTTTGAAAAGAGGTATTCGTACATTTTCCTTGTACCGATTGAACTTCCCTTTTCAAAATTGAGTTATATATATACACAGTTTTCACCTTCAATCTTCAAAACCCTAAAAAGCATTCTCCTTCCAATCCGGTTTCTACTTCGTGCTCATCTTCGAGAAAGTTGTCATCTTTTCTTGGGAAAGCAAGCAAAGGAATCTTTCAGCGACAAGAAGGATGTCTTCTTTAAGGAAGTCTTCAAGAATTGCGAACAGGGGACCACAGAGGATGAAGGAGGGACCTACCCATTTCGATCTCACCGAAGAGGAAGAATTATCAAGTCAGCAACAGAGCCCGATTCACTCTCCACCACGTCACTCAACGCCATCTACCCCACAAGGTGCGGGTCAACATCCGGAGGAAGAGATAATCGAGGACGCAGACCCAAGCAATGTCAAAGGACAAGGGACAATTGCCTTATCCAGGTCTGGTGACCAAGATCTTCAGACACATGAATATTGAACCTCCACACACACTTTGTGTTCGACCATGCGATAAGATGGTGGTAGGTTTGAAGATGTTAACAAAGATGCGTCTGAAAGAACTTTCCAAGGCAATGGAGAAATTCCGAGTGAAGACTCCAGTTCCGTTTGCTTCAAAGAGAAAAGGAAAGGAGGCCATTGGTGCCCCATCCAAAAAGAAGAGAACTCTCATCTTGGAGGATGAAGATGAGGAGTAAGATCTCACAATCACTGCCTTGATAAGGACCAGACGTTCTGTTCCTCAATCAACAGAACATCAGAAGAAACAGAGAGAAGAAGAGGAGCAAGCCAAGAACAGAGAAGAAGAAGAGCAGGGAGAGAAGGAGAAAGAAGTTGAAGAAGAAGGAGAAGCAAAGCAAGAAAAGTCTACAGCTGAAACTGGAGAGAACGAAAATCAAGACACAGAAGAGCATGATCATCACTCTTCCCGGTTTGATGTCCTAAAGACAGGGGGAGTTGGCGAGCAAAGGTCCACACCTCATGCTGCCAATAGTGAAGATCTAAGACAGTCTCAAGCAAACCCAGAAGAATTTCAGGCTTCTCAATTGCCTGAAGAAGGTCATGATATGTCAGCACCTAGTCTGCTAGACTATGCAGAAGCGCCATCGTCTCCATCTGAGAAAGCAAATGCAAGCACACAGACGGATAATTCTGCAGATTTTCGTTGCATCATGGATCTTCTTCTGGAAATGCGTGGCCAAATCTATGCTCTGGACTGTGAAATTCAAGCCATGAAAAATGCTGGACAAGCATCTTCAGTTACCCCGGAAGACAAAATGAAAGACCTCGCTCTACAACTTCAAGCAAATGCCAAAGGAGAGGAGGTAGCTCAACTACGGGAGGACTTGAAGAGGCTAGAAGGCGTAGTCCAGTCCATGGGAGATTTCCAGATCGTGCGCATTCCCAAGCAAACATGACTCCTTTCTCACATTTTTAATGATGACAAAAATGGGGAGAAGCAATTTGAACCAACCAACTTTCTTTGACTTTAAATTTATTTTGGTTGAATATGTTTGTTTATGACTTGAGCAAACTTGGGTGTGAACTTGAACTTGACTGAATTGGCTGTGGATTTAGATGCTTAACTGTTTGCATTTATTTCAAGTATTGTTATATGGTACTACTCATGAAAGACTAACCAATTTTCTGTGGATGCAGAGTCTGGTTGTTTTGTTAAATCTTTATGAGATAGCCATATTGCTTGAGAAATGTTTTTGCAGGTCAAAATGGTTCAAATCTACAGGAAAGTTTTGTCACCATCAAAAAGGGGGAGATTGTTGGAGAAATCTTTCCAGAATATTTTGAAACTGACAAAACGTTTCTTTCAGTCTAGTCTAGACATCTACAACTCGTCTAGTTTAAAGTCTGAAGACTTTCTGATCACCAGACTCAAAATTCAAGACTCAAGATTCAAGACTCAAGACTATTCTCATTGATAGTCTTTTTGATCCAGTGACGAAGGAAATCCAGAGCCGATGTAAATGGTTGAGGATTTAATCCTATCGTTTGGAGAAGATCTTTTGGTTGGATAAATTTAACGGATTCTTTTGTTCGTATCAAGATCAATTGAAGATCCGATGTTCGACGAAGTATTCTTGGAAAGTTCTATTCTTGGAAACCAAGATCCTGATTGTATGGGCGAACAGGATTGATGGGCTATCGTCAGGTTCCTTTAATAGCTCGAATAATCTTCTTGATTGATTCTATCCAACGGGTAGATTGAAGGAATTCCTTTGGAAAGTGCCAATGGGTATGATGGCATAAAGGAGTATAAAAAGGAAGACGTTCTAGTTGTTTGAGGACGTGATTGGTAGAAAAATTCCAGAGTCTGAAGCACCTTGATTATTAGTCGATACAGTCTGAGCGAAATTGTATATACAAAGAGTGTCTATACTTGGTGATACCTTGAGCGAGTGTGGTAGATCATCTACACCTAGAAATCAAGGAAGATCAATACTGTAACATCTCTTTGTTCATAGTGGAATCCAGCCAAATTGGCTGTCAGTGCAGAAGAGTGGACGTAGGCTTAAATCAAGCCGAACCACTATAAACCGCGTGTTTAATTCTCTCTTTTCTTTACTTAGTTTTGCATTGATTATCATTTGTTGCAAATCCTTCAACTATCTAAGTATTGCGCGATTATCAAGAGAAAAATCTTTTATATACCTATTCACCCCCTTCTAAGTACTTGTACTAGCTATATCATCTTGACATTATTCTAGTTATTTGATAGTTCTCGCAAAAGTTTGTTGACTTTTATTGGAGCAGATATTGGTTGTCCTTGATAAGCCAGACCATTTACAATATCTATAAAACAACTGAATATATCTCTAATTGACTCTCTTAGCCTCATCTTGAAGGATTCATACTGGCTAAGTAGAATATTCACTTTTGTCTCTTTTACACGATCAGTCCCTTCATGAGTAACATGAAATCTGTTCCAAACTTCTTTGGCTGTTTCACATGAAGAAAATCTATTATACTCAACAGAAGACAAAGCACAATTTAAAAAAATAAATGGCTTTTTTTTTTTTTATCAAAAACTTCTCTTTTGGACATCTCCATCCAAGGCATAAGAGCAGGAGGTTAGGTTTCTTTGTCTTTGCTATTCTCGTTTGATGTAGACACAGCAGTGAGATTGATTCTATTTTCCACAACATCCCATTGTAAGGGATTTCTGGATCTTAGGAAAGCCTTCATTTTGTTCTTCTAAACATTATATTATTTTCTATCGAAATAAGGTGATCTGGTGTTACTTTGACCCTTGACAAGTTATGACACTAAAACACTAGCCATAGAAGATCTTTAGCTCAAATTAAAAACACTTTAATAAAACGAACACTTGGCTCTATTACCAATTGATAATGGTAGTAAGAACAGTTAAAGGGGTGAATAGGTGTACAAATAAACACGAAATAAAATAAATTGCAAGCAAAGTCTGGATGAGGATCAGAATTAGTTTCGCTAAACACTAGACTTCTGCAATGACTTGTAAGTGTGCAATAGATTTAAATAATGTGAATTAAGGGAAGAGAAGATTGCACATGAAATTTATAGTGGCTTAGTTTAGATCAAGTATATATCCACTCTCCCATGCTAACAGCCTACTAACTAGATTTCATTATATGATCAACAAAAGATTGCAACTTTGAGTATAAACATTCATTGGTAGATTACACTAGCTCACTAAGTCACTATTTTGGTCTTTCTCTCACAATCACAAATGTTTAAGTTTACAAAAGATAATTGTATGATCGAAATTTGCTCAAACTTTGGAATTCTAGTTTTTACGCTTCGTATTTTACTTGCTCCTCACTCCTTGGTCTCTTTAAATACTCATCTACTTCTAAACTAGCCGTTGGACAATATCTAGAGGATCGTCTTCGAATCTATTCGTTTGACAAATCTGTATCAAGAAAATTATGTAACCGTTGAGTGATAGAAGCATAATCTCAGTGATATGGGCCTAAAGATGGCCCAAATAAACGCCAAAATGCATAGGCACGACAATCGCCTTATGAGTCACCTACGGGCCTTGTGGGGCCTCACTAGGCTTCTAGTAGCCCAATATGAGCAAGGCCTAGTGCATGACTAACCTAATCACGGATCATGCTTGGGCCTCTTAGATCAACACTAGGCTACGCTAGAACTACCATGTGATAGCGCCTAATATCACTATTTTTTTTGGAAATTTAAAAAATAAATAAATAAATTTTGGCTAATGATAACTTTTACGTATGATGTTGGATCAACCTTACGCCCATGGGCCACCTCACATGAGGAACCATTCGTACCCAGTTAATAATTCGTCAAGTTTCGCCAAGAATCTCACCCTTAGGAGGGCCCTAACATATTTGATGCATATGTTATTGTAAATAAAAAAAAAAATGTCTCTGGTGTTGAGTGCAGATAAATATAGTAAGGAACACGAATGAAAAATTATGTGATGTTGAATCTTAATTTTCATGAAATGCATTAGAAGTTTTGGATGAAAATTTAGGTGTCAACACCCAAAAGACTCATTTATAAGGCGATGCATGTCCTATCGTTGTACATGATCAAATTAATGGTTAATAAGAAAATAAGAAAGCACACTATTTTTTTTTTCCAAAAACGATAAGGATAATTGGTTCCCGATGTGATTTGATTTCATATAGGAATTAGGAATCGGACTAGTTCCCTTTTTTAATATTGGAGATTGGATTAAACGGTCCTAGGATCGGGAACCGAACCGGTCACTAAGCAAAAAAGATATAATAAAAAAAATTACTAGGAGTTACTATTATTTTAGGGTTTATTGCTATTTTTATGAAATTAAAGACTATATATAATTTTAAAAAGAATCGGTTCGGTTCGGTCCGATTCTCCTCCAACAATTGAGAACGGACCAAAAATCATTGGTTCCATATTTATGGAATTGGGAATCGGACCAACACCCTCATGAACCAGACCAAATCGGCCAATCTAGTCCAATCCGGTTAGTCCGATATGCTCACCCCTAAAAAATGGGAGAGTTGATTTTTATTTTTTTTTATTTTTTTTGCTTCTATCGTAATTTGAACCCTAGACTTGAGCACCGCCACTCTTATGCTCTCAACAATGCAAGATGCAATACATAAGGAAGACAATGGGATTAGAAATATGAATTCACAAAACATAAGAGATAATTATCCAAAAAGTCATAAACTTATTATATAACAATTAATTCAATTTTAAACTTTCCAATTTGATTAATTTAATCATAAACCTTTTGACGATTTTCCAGTACATTCATTCAAGTTAATTTAACTGAAAATTACCAATGTAGGACACAATTGATGTAAACAATTTTTGTACCTTTTTAAAAATTTGTATATTTTTTTACCTTATCTTGTCTTTCTTTTTTCTATTTGTCCTATACTTTGCTTGTCACTATGGCTTCAACGATTAAGGATACACATGATAAAATTTCTGAAAAAGAAATTGATTTCTCAATTTTTATTTCAGAAATTGAAAAGTTAAAATATTTAGCTTCTAATTTCTTCTTTAAATTTATTTTTGGAATATTAATCTATTCCATAAATAAAAAAAAAAAAAATCAAATTGTGTTACCAAATGGATTGCATTCCAAACCCTGTTCAAAAAAAGAGAAATAAAAAAATAGATAAGTATAAATTTTATCACGTACACCCTAAAAAGCTTAAGTTTGAAAATTAGATATCGCTTGACAAATTTAAAGCCATGAAAAAATGTCATTTTTCAAAATTAAGAGATACGAAGAATTTCATTTGATTCCGAGAAATGACTTCGAGCAACGGGACCTTGTTGTAGTCTTGGAAAAGTTTAGGATCATATTAAATGCATTTTTTAATTTAGAAATTATTCTAGAAAACATAAATAAGTATTTTTTCTCAACAGAAATTATTTTAGGAAACGAAATTATTGAAATGCACTCCAAAATTCCGCATCCTGCGTCTCTGTCATACCTTGGACCACCTAAAAGTCTATTTCTTTGAAGGACGGATCCATCTCACTCTCCCCCCCTCTCCCGTCCCATCCGAAAGTCTAGTTCTTTGAAGCGCGGAAGTACGGATCCACATCTCTCTCTCTCCCCTCCCGTCCCACCGGAAAGTCTATTTCTTTGAAGTATGGATCCACCTCTCTCTCTCTCTCCCCGTCCCACCAATACACGGCCCTTCATAGGCATTGGCAGCTGATTCTTGCCACCTCCATCTTTGCAAATCCCTGTTCTTCACGATAACTTTATGGTAAAAAAGGGACACATGGAGAAAGAAGGCCCAGAAGAAGACGGGTTGCCAACAAGTTCTCTACTTCCGAGCAACTCCGGCAACCCCAAGGCTTCGAGTGATCCCTCGGTCACGCCTCTCGTCGTCTTCAGCACTCTCGTCGCCGTTTGCGGGTCCTTCGCCACTGGGTGTGCTGTGAGTATCATCGCATAAACTTTTTCGTTGATTGCTTGCGTGTAGTTCGATCACTGGAAAACCCGGCTCTGTTTTCTGTCGATCATCTGTCGGGCAGTCTTGCTTTCCTTTATTTCTTTCTTTCTTGCATTTCTGTCGCAGGTTCTTTCGAATTCGAGTGAATGTTTTGTCAGAGAAAGAAAGAGCGAGAAACAAATTGCGCGGTCAATGTTTGTCCTTTTACAACCTTCTTTTCTTTTCAAAATGGTGATTTTGGCATTCTCGTGATGGTTGCTTTATGCTTTTTTTTTAACTTTTCCTTTTTGAGGGGGTTGGTGGGGGCATGTGAGGAGCGAAAGTGAATGCTGTTGTTGCAGAAGCACGTGTCGCGGATCATATGGTTTAATAGACCCAAGATATAATGTCGACCTGGATTTTGAGAATGTCATAATTTGGGCAACAATCTTGTGTTGCTTCTCTAGGATCTATTCAGTTTCTTTATGGATACTCAATTTGGCAAAGAGACGTGAAATTATCATATTTCACTACTTGGATTGCATTTTTGAGAAATGATACTTCTTAAAAATCAAGAACTGAGAGTCGTAGAGATTAAGAAAATGGGGAGATAGTTAAGCATCCCCCCTAACTGGGGAAATTAAAAAAATAAAAATAAATATTTGCATGGATATTGACCAAAGTAAATATGAAGTTCAAAGGATGGAAGTAAAATTTGATGTCTAAAGTTGGGAAGGAAATTCTCTTGAAAGTAGTAGTCCAAGCTTTATCATAATATGCGATTTTGACTTTTAAAATTCCGATATCTATTTTGTACAGCTACCGAACAAAAGATTGCTTTTTTTTGGTGGAAGAACAATGATTTAAAAATTGAAATACATTAGAAAAGTTAGAATGTAATGAAAATGAGGAAGGATGGTGGAGGAATGGGCTTCAAAGGCCTTATTACTTTTAATAGGGTTATGTTGGGTAAGCAAGAATGATAGAAAATCCTTCAACACTATGGATTCAGCTGTTTAAAAGGCTTTACTTTTCGTAGCACTGATTTCTAGCATACAAGGAAGGGATACCGACCTTCACGGGGATGACAAAGTTTACGAGTTGGTAGGGATGTGATACAATGGTTAGTGGATGATGGAGAATCGATTAGAATACGCAAAGATAAATGATTAAAGCTGGGCACGATTATAAGATCATCTAGTCGAGAGGATCCTCAGCTTGTCGTCGAGTTAATTGACAAGCAGAGCGCCAATGAAAGCTAGAAACAGTTCAAAACATATTTGAAGACAGAATCACCAATGAAATATATGCGATCCTCATTCCGCCACAGGAGAAAAAGACAGAATCGTTTGGACGGCAACAAGATCAGGCACTTATTCAGTTAAAAGTGGGTATAATCTTTTACGGAAAGCAGACATCAACTTATCTCTTAAAGAAGCATTGCCCTCATACCAAAAGTATAGAGCTTTGTGGCGCAAGGTGTGGAATATGCAGTCCCTACCAAAAATCAAAGTCTTCATGTGAAATCTATGCCAAAACGTACTCCCCACAAAGAAAACTTATTCAGATGAAGAATTATACCTGACCCGATGTGCCTTGTATGCAAAACCAAGTCAGAAACAACATATCACTTGTTCCTCCTCTATCCCTAGACAACTGAAGTATGGTCAGACCCAAAGATTTGTAAATAAATATAGAGTGAAGGACTTACCAGAATAGATAGATGGCTTCTTGACTGCAAGAGCGACTTACTTGAAAAACCTACCCTCGATTCAGTAGCCGAAGTGCCCTGATTTGTCTGGAAAGAGAGGAACGGGGCCATTTTCCGAGCTAAGAAACCAGCTCCACAAGGAGTTGTGGCTGAACCATTTGCAAAGCATGAAAATTTTAAAATCTGGTTTTCAAATTAGAAGGGTAACTCAGCAAGAGATCGAACCTCATCTTTGAAATGGGTTCTGCCTGTCTCGGAGTCCCTTAAAATCAACGTTTATGGAGCCTTCAAAGCCGAAACATCTACTGGAGCGATTGTTGGAGGATGTAGAGATGCTGATGGAGTATTAATCGGTGGATTCGCCCGCGAGATGAAGGTGCAATTTGCTCTACATGCTGAAACCCTGGCACTAGGAGAGGGAATAGAGCTTGCGAACGCGTGGGAGAAGGAAAGGGGCAAAAGCGTGATAACCTTTTAGTCTGACTGCCTCACTTTAATTTAGACACTTCTCGGAGCAGATCAAGTGCCGTGGGAAGTCATTGTACTTATCAAGAGAGGCCGGGCCACACTTAGGGCCCATTTGGTTTCGGCCCATTTGGTTCAATTTTGGACAAATGCCATTGAAAAAATATAAATACCTTTAAGTTAAAGGGGTGTGTGAATGCAAATAACGTTTGGTAAATTGTACTTTTGAAGTGCATTGTGAAATGACTTTGAGCAAAATATTATTTGGAAATTGCATTTGGAATGGACTTTTGTTAAATTAAAAAACAAAAATAAAATTGCAATTCTTTTTGAAGTCTAGTTGTTGGACCGCTGAATCTGGCGGCCGAACCGCCGGATCTAGCCATTGATGGCTAAATCACCCCTAGTTGTCGTCGCTTAAGGTCGCCCACCTCCGTCAATTCCTTCTTTGAACTAGATCTCAAGCTTGCCCTCCACCCCGCAATCATTGCTGGATGTTCTTTGCTCTTAAGCCCATTTGAGTTGTTCTTCTACTTTACTTACATGAAGTGAAATAAAATGAGGTTTTTCAATCAAAAAAAAAATCAAGTTATTTAATATCTTATTTTGGGATAAGTACAATATGATTGCCGTAAATTTCAAACGGTGTGTCATAATTTTTTTCACTTAATTAAATCCCAAAATTTGAAAATTGATCATTTTAAGTGTCTTGGATTATTTGCCTCATCAGACTAACGGCACCGACGAGACAATTTTTATAATTTTTTGTTACTCACTTAAGTGCTATAAATTTGGAGTATTTAAGCGTCACAAATTAAAAAAAAAATCAATCATTTAAGTGCTATTAATAATTTACCTAGTTAGAAAATTTGCCATCATTTCAACTAGATTTAGCAAGGGCCTTCGCGCCCTTGCCCGCAACTGGCGAGGCCACCATGGCTCTAGGTGAGGCCAGGAAGGCCTCACCACGAAGGCTCTTGCTTGCAGCCGGTGATGACCTCACCTAGGGCCTTTGCGGCCTCGCCGGCCTAGGTGAGGCCTTTGTGGCCAGTGCACAAAAAATAAAATAAAATAAAAACTAAAAAATAATGAAAATAAAAATAAAAATAAAAAACAAAGTTTTTAAAATGCAAAGAATCCATGTAAGACGATTTGTCTGATAGCACTTAAATGGTGGATTCTATTCCGATGTGGTATTTAAGGGAGCAAAAAAAAAAAAAAAAAAAGGGGGGGGGGGGGGGTTATAGTTCTTAAATGAGCTTGGTGCAAAATTCATGAGACTATGCTATACTTGTACCCTTATTTTGTCTTGCCTTCAAAATGTGATCTTCTAGGCCACTACTTTGTTTGGGCCGTAGTTTCTCATGAGTTTACTCTCCACCAAGTAGAAGTCACCATAACCAGTGGTATATTTCTTTAATGCAGTCTGGTTATTCATCACCTGCTGAGTCTGGAATAATGGAGGATCTGGGGCTCTCTACCGCAATGGTGAGTCCCATCATGCATACATGCTGCACGTTCTCAATGTATCGCTACAATGTTTCAGCCATTTCTTTGTTCAGTGAGATTCTGTCCAGAACCTCTATCGTTATCATTGCAAATTTCATCCAAACAATGACTTCTTTATCTGTGATACCATCGGAATAGGGGAATTCATGAGTCATGATTCGGGTTCTCTAATATTGACATTCCTGATTTTTCATGTTACAGTATTCGCTTTTTGGTTCTATATTAACAATAGGAGGGTTGATAGGAGCTTTCGTTAACGGGTGGATGACAGATATGGTGGGTCGCAGGCTTGTAAGTCATTCTCTAGCCTTTCCAGCTATTCTTGAATTTGAAAATCATATATCTTCAGTGAAGAACTCGAAAAGATCTTACAGAATTCTTGACTGATGTGTTTGTGACGCAGACAATGGGGATTTCACAAATGATTTCAGCTGCAGGATGGCTTTCTATAGCATTTGCCAAGGTTTGTGCTCTGTTTATTTGCCACTTCAGAATTCTGCTTGGTAGATTGTCGATGACTTGATCCACAAAACTTCAATTCCATATCCTGCTCTCACGCTTATCAGATAATATGAAAGCATGCTGAAGAACATCTTGACAAGAAAATGGTTCAAATGTGAACTTCGGGGAGTTTTTCTGTGATTTTCACTTCATTTCTAGGGGTCACATGATCCCGGCGACAAATTGGGTTTCAAATTATCCCTCCATCTGGTCAAGGGGTCACCCCTGAAAAGGAAAAAAAGCTAAACTTTCCTGCTAAATTTTGAAGATTATTCGATCATATTTTATTTTTCTGAGGTTATGTATTCTTTGAAATGGCCGTGAAGTAGTTAATGACGTGTTTTATCTTACCTTGCAGAATGCATGGTGGCTCAATATCGGAAGATTGTTGAATGGAGTTGGCTATGGGATTATCTGTTACGTGGTAAATGCAGAAACACACAGATTCCCTTTTCTGATTAATTTCCAGAAGACCGTTGGTGATAATATGCGGCCAAACAGGTACCTGTGTACATTGCCGAAATAACACCCAAAAGTATCCGGGGAGCATTCACAGCATTAAATCAGGTGAAATATTTTGGGCTACTGTAGAATGTTAATCTTGTCGACTTGATGCATTGCCCGTTAACCTTTGCTTGGTCTTGTTGCAGTTTTTGTTATGCTGTGGCATTTCGTTGATTTTCTTTGTGGGGACTATTGTTTCCTGGCGTATCTTGGCTTTGATAGGTATTGTCTTCGTTCTCTTCTGCTTTATTTTGTTTGAATGATCTTGAGAAACATCAAAAGGTCACTGTCCATGATTTCATTTTCAGGTTGCAGCCCCTGCCTACTTCAAATTTTCGGTTTATTTTTTATCCCGGAGTCTCCTAGATGGCTGGTAAGTTTTTTATGGAGTGTATCACGTACTCGTGAGGAGCCACATAGATCATTATCAGTCTTATGAAACTTTAATTTCGATTGTGGCCATCACTTTTTACTCTATGTGGCATCATTCAATGGTAACAATTTCATGTGTTTATTCGTTATCCAATGGAGACAATTTGGAGACAATTTGAGGGTTGAGGAACCATGACATAGCAGAACATCGATGATTAGTTGATGGGGCAATCTATATTGCACAAGTAGCATGCTGCATGCCATTGAAGAGTATTTTGTAGCACACCGCCATGTATAAGGCATGGAAATCAATTTGAGTTGCTTTCGTGTGAAACATTTTTAGACCAAAAATGGGAAGAGTGTTAACGAATTTGTTGGAAATTGTGATCCATTTTCTAGAATTTCCTAGGGTTGCTAAACTTTTAGAATTCCCTAGATGAAGTTCTTGGAAGAAAGAGAAAAATGTAGAAGCATATATGTAGAACTCTTTAGAAGAAGAGAGGATAAATTACAATCTAGAACTCTTTAGATTAAGCCTAAGTGGACAACATTCTACACAAATCTAGAATGTTGGTAGAGCAGCCTATAAATAAGAAAGAGGGGAGAGCATAGTAGAACAAAAAATGTAAAAGACTGAGAGGAGCATGATATAATACTCCATATCATCAAGCTCTTCCACCAACACTTCCTTTCAACTATTATAAAATTATTTTGTTCAACTAATGAAACTATTTTTCCCATGTCCTATATCCTTCAATTATCCTATCTTATCCCTTGTCCATCCTCTATAAATTACACCATACACTTGCACATATCACTAATCAAAAACTATAACTAATATCAAAATCATGCTTCCGCGCATATTTAAATTCTAACATAATATCAGAGCTAGACATATCGGATGGTTATGGGCATTTGTCCTCACCATCCTCAACTAAAAAGACCAGAGCCCGAGCGAGAGCCAACAGAGCCAGAGTCGGAGCCAAAGCCAGAATCAAAGGCTAGAGCCCGAGTGAGAGCCAAGAGAGCCAGAGTTGGAGCCAGAGCCAAAGCCTACGAGAGCCAGAGCCCGAGCTCGAGCTAACAACTACAACTAAGAACAATTTGATGCCCTGAGACATATGAGACATCGTTGAAGAAAAGTCATGCATGTTCAAGGCAAGTGCAAGTGGTTCGGCAAGAGAATGTAAGGGATCGTGGAAACGAAGACGGAATAAAAGATATGGGACAAACTACAATATCCGAAGTATCCCAAAAATGGATCAAGGGGGAGTGTTGGAAATGGTGATCCATTTTCTAGAATTTCCTAGGGTTGCTAAACTTTTAGAATTCCCTAGATGAAGTTTCTGGAAGAAAGAGGAAAATGTCCAGCACGTAAGAGAAGTCTCTAGAAGAACTACAATCTAGAATTTCCTAGATGAAGTCTACATGGACAACATTCTAGAGAAATCTAAAATGTTGTACTAAGGCGGTGACTCACGCCTATGAATAGGCTGTAGTTCATTCATTTGTGTGTGTGAGGGAAAACCCTCCACCTTGTGTGTGGTGGGAAAACCCTCCACCGTGAGAGGTCTTAGACCTCCACCAATCTCCATCAAACTATTTCCTTCAACTAATGAAACTATTTTCCCCTATATCATGTTCTTTGTCCTTTAATTATCATAGTTGATCCTTTGTCCATCCTCTATAAATTACACTAAACACTTGCATACAACATCATTAACCAAAAACTATAACTACTACCAAAACCACGAACGCACACATCCAAATTTTTTTAGCAGAATTCAATATTTTACCAAAGAATAGCTTCACTCATGACTGAAATTGAAGTCTAGTGGAGAATGAGAATGGCCAGAGGTACATACATTATAATTTTTGCGAGAATTTAGAAATCTAAAATCATAAAATGAATGTAATGTTGTGGGACTGTTAAAAGTCGGTCAAGAAAAGGAGTTTGAAGTCACTTTGCAAAGACTCCGGGGAAGAAGTGAGGACTTTGTATTTTTCATTACGAGGAAGATGATTAGTGTAATTATTGACAGGTAAAAGTCGGTCAAGAAAAGGAGTTTGAAGTCACTTTGCAAAGACTCCGGGGCAGAAGTGTTGACATTTCCCGAGAAGCGGCAGATATCAGAGTAATTTTTCATTTCATATGTCAACATGAGAAAGTTTTCCCTTTTCCTTTTCCTTATTAATATTTCGGTTTGTATTGTCTTACAGGACTATACAAAAACCTTTGAGCTGCAATCGCAGTCTAGAATTCTTGATTTGTTTCAACGAAGATATGCTCACTCCCTCATAGTAAACCTCCCCTTCAAGATATTCGAATTTTTTACCATAGTTTGCTCTTTTTTTTTTCCATGTCCTAATGGTTTCAAAGCTTAGATAGGAGTGGGATTGGTGATGCTTCAACAATGTGGAGGGTCGGATGTATTTCCCTATTATGCAAGCTCTATATTTGAATCAGCAGGTAGAAATAATGCTATAAATTCATTAATTAATCATAAAGCACAAAGACTAGGTAAATTAACTTATTATCCTGACAGACTTTTCCAGCAGCATTGGTACCCGAAGCATGGCAATTGTCCAGGTAATAGACTATCACGAATTGTGCTGGAAGATGAATCTTGTTTGTCACATTTTCAAGATTCCTCACCTGTTTTGCAGATCCCGGCAACCGCTCTTAGTGTAATCTTGACAGATAAGGCTGGAAGAAGACCGCTTTTACTGGTGACAAAACTGATACATATTGACGTAATCTCCTAAAGTAAGCCACTCATAAGCATAACCAAATCTGACCTTCATTTGCAGGTTTCTTCTGTTGGAATGGGCTTGAGTTGCTTTCTTCTAGGATTCTCATTCTTCATGCAGGTACTCAAACACTAATAATGCCTACTCATTCTTCTTAATCTCATGAAGTGGCTTGGATTTTTGTTTTAATACCTTCCTATGAAACCAGGACCTGCAGTATTGGAAGGAAGTCACTCCCATTTTGGTGTATGTAGGCATTATGGTAAGTCTGTGTAACTTGTTTTTCAAACTTATATGGCAAGTCTTATCATTAAGGGCATAATGAGTTGCAGCTTAATCCTACTTTACCAGGCAATAATACACTGGAGAGCATACTTCGACAAAAGAATAACAGATTTTGCATCTAATAGTTATTATTCAATTTTAGAACGCGTATGGCAAATGAATTTCTTTGTCCACTTTGCTCAATCTGTCTAGGACAAGATGGGGAAGAAAAAGAAAAAAAAGTTGGACCACATTTTATTTCTAGCAGGGAAGCAACATTCTAATAATTTTTCTTTACAGTAGTGCTGATTCAAGTCCTCAACCATATTTCCAGGAGTAGTTGTATTGATGTTACTGACAGATGATTATTGTTGTTAGGGGTATTCTATAGCTTACTCACTTGGCATGGCAGGGTTACCATGGGTTATAATGTCTGAGGTAAATAGATACTTTGAGTCTAACATTGCACTCTATAATCTCCATTTCAAGATCACATAAAGGATTTCCACTTGTTCTGATGCTCATCTTCGCAATAGGTATTCCCATTGAATGTTAAAGGGTCGGCTGGAAGCCTGGTGACCTTCGCAAAGTGGTCCTGTGCTTGGATTGTTAGCTACACTTTCAACTTCATGTTCGAATGGAGCGCAGCCGGTAATTAATTCTCCACTTTCTCCTTCTTGTTCTATACTTTTCACCAGTTATGCTTCTCTGGAGCCTATACACATGAACTGACAAATCTCTGTCTTGACTATGCTGCTTTCAGGAACCTTTTTAATTTTCACATGCATTTGTGGTTTAACTATTTTATTCACCGCAAAGCTAGTGCCAGAGACCAAGGGGCGAGCATTGGAAGAATTGCAAGCATCACTTGCTCAATTTCAGCAATGATTTGTACTTTATGTTGAAATCTGAATTGGTAGGATGAAGGAACCAAGACCAATGTCTGCAACTCTGGCTGGATGTGTGTCTACTTCTATTTTTGGTGCCTAAAGTCAGTAAATCATTTTGCAGAGGCACCTGTATTATCCTTGATTGCTAAGCTGATACCAAGACATAAGGTTGACATGGATCATCTAAGAATGTAATAATTTATTCCAACAGCTACTTTGTAACATATTCCATTCACCCAGGACAGAGGAGGAGAGAATGTGTCAGACAGTCTGATACTTGTTACCACGTTTTCATATGATAACATCAACTCGAACCGCGATAAAGTGAGTAGCTGATTCAGGATCACTCAAGTGCACCGCATGAAACTCATTTTTACAAAAAAGATGTCAAATGATCTTCATTAATTACTTCAATCACATTTGTGAGAAAGATGCCATTTGAGTACTGACTTTGGCCTGCCTCTTTGTTTCTCATATGCTCTAGGCAATTGTGCTACTTGCTACATTTCTTGATAAGATTAGTACACGTCAAGTAGAAGCTACCAGTAACTGTGGCATGTTTTTACAATGCAGAATGCAGACTGGTTATTCTTCAACAGCCGAGTCTGGCATAATGGATAGCAGTGGCAAGGCCTATCTGCATTCGTGCTATGTCTCTAGACATGTTCATCCGTCAATATATTGCAAAATAAGATTTGCTCAAGTGAAATGAAATGAACGAGACTTAGCAGACTGGCTAAAAGTGATGTCTCTATTGGTGACACCAAATGGATAAATGGAAAGTGGATCTCAACTCGTATTGACATTCTCCCCAATCTTTTCATGTTAGTGTACTTGCTTTTGGTTCGATACAACAGTTGGAGGGCTAATAGCGGCTCTGGTAAACAGGAGGGCAACAGACTTGATTGGTCGTAAATGAATAAGAGATCCTCTTTCCCTCTTGCTCTTGGAATTTCAATGAAGAACCCGACAGATTTCATGGGGATTCTCAAAAGATGTATTTTTTGATGCAGGCAATGTGGCTTTCTCAAATATGTTGTGCTGTTCTCGCGTTTTCAGAATTCATCTTCATTGTCAATGACTCAACTAATGGGCTTAATAATCCAAATCGCATTTCCCACCTCTCAGGCTTATCATTTGGATGAGTTCATTCAGATTTAGTGCTGTTGGATGTTTTTGAGTTACTGCATTTGTGAAATTTGCACTTACAAGCAATCTTGTCTGGCTGGTCAAGGGATCACCATCAGGAAAAGAAAATATTCACTTTGACCTTCTTCCAGCTAAGATGCGAGGAAAATATTCACCACCTATTCTTGTGAATGATCAAACCATGGATTAGGCTATACTGCATTTATTAATCTAAGGAATACTTGTTGGCTGGATAGGAGGAAGACTGCTGAACGGGCTTGGCATTGGGAATACATGTTACACAGTATATGCAGGAAGATTCGGACTTAATTGTCCTAATAAATGTCTAGAAATTACTTCGTTGCTGAATTAATCAACAGATGTAATTCCACTTGGATGAACAAATTCTCCAGAATGTATTTTTAAAAAATTGTGAATGAAATCACAGGGACTCCCCTACCGTCTGCTAACGAAGATGACAAACTGGTCTGGACAGGAAAAATATTACGAGCCTACTCAATAAAAAGTGGGTATCGACTTAGAGAAGACGAAGATAGACCAAAAAGGGAGCATGCATCTTCTTCCTGTCATAGGGTGACTGAATATCTCTCCCAAACTGAGAAATATTTTCAAGGAATCTATGTCAAAGTGCATTGCCTCCAAGAGAAAAGTTACTCAAGAGGAGGATTTCAATTGACCTGCTCTGTCCCTTTTGTAAGCAGAGCATTGAACCCAGAGCATCCTTCCTCCTTTGTCTATTTACAAACGATATATGGTCAGATCCACAACTGAAGATCCGATATCAAGCCAAGGCCTCATCAGCATCGACCAGTGTCTAGTGAACTACAAAAGTTCCTTAGAAGACTTACCATCTGTCACTACCCCGCCGAGGGATTTTTAAGCATCCCCAAGGGGGTTTGACGAATTTTTAAGCGGGCATGACTGGTTCCTCTTGCAAGGTGGGGCTAATTCTTGACACGAGCTCTCCCAAATCCTAATGAATGCAACTTGGTTTTCTCGTTTTAAATTGTGACATATGGTTTTTCGTTAGAAGCTGTCACCAACCTCTTATGAGCCGACCAGAGGCCAAGTAAAATAAGGGAGTTTGTTTTACTTCTGCAAACCAAAGACTTGGAATATAGAGACTTGATTACGCTAAAGTGTTATTCAATGTCCAATTTAGTACCTTTTGCTTTTTACGTGAAAACAGCCATGTAATATTTTCACACTTTTATTTTCCTAAAACAAGAAAATCTTATGTAGCCAAAATTAAGCAGAGCAATAATTAAACACGCTATGACGATATAAACACAAATAAAGTGCGATAAGGAAAACCCTGGCCATATCGAGCAAATTTAACATCGCCTTGTTACGGGTTTCCGTAAGCTATTGAACGTGCAATAATCCTGAACCATGGAATGCAATTTCCTAAACTAGATGCTGACAGTGAGATATTAAACCGATTAAAATGAAACTAAGCTTGAATTAAGCTAAATACTAGGGTGCAGTTTCTATCTAAATGTAATTTCGATTTTTTTAAATCTTTTTCACTTATCTTTCTTTAGACAAATATGATTTAAAGTCCAAATAGTACTAAATGCATGCCAGGAAAGTAATAATCCAAGTACCGTGCTACTAAAGCTCCCTTTATTTTACAGAATTTTCCTTTTGGGAGAACATTTTCCTCATTTTTCAGTATTTGGATTGCTTAGAAAAATGAGTCAAAGGAAAATTCTGAATCAACAATCAAAAATCATTTTCCAAAATATGATTGGACATTAGCACTTAGAATAGAGACTCTACACTTAGGCACGAGAAACCAATGCCCTTCTTGAGTCTGTGGTAAGAAGCTCGGGACCAGGTTCATCAAGGTCAAGCTCATCAAGGCCAGGCCTAGGTCCAAAGAAGCTAGGTTGAGGACCTTAGTACTAACGCCAAGTTCGCCCATGCTCGGGCCTAGATCCATAGAGGTCGAGTTTGGGACTTTGATGCTCGGGCCCCTATCCACAAAGGTTAGGCTTGGGACATCTATGACCATGCCCGGATGCTAGGTGCCTGGGCTAGGCTCCACTAAGAATGGGTCGGGGTCTATAGAGGTTGGACCCAGGATCCAAGACCTATGCTCGATTCCCTAATGCTAGGCCTGGTTCCATAGAAGCTAGGCTCAAGACCTTAGTACTTGAGCCTAAGTCCATTAAGGTTGGGCTTAGTTCAAAAAATTCGGGCTCGAAACCTTAGTCCACAAGCCTTGTCCCCTTAACACTCAGGTTCGAGTTTGTCGAGGTCTAGCCCAAGTCCATTAGGTTGGGCTTGGGTTTCCGTAGGCCGAGCTTGGGATTTTGATGTTTGTGCTTGCATTCCCAACACTTGGGCTTGAGTCCACAAAGGTTAGCCTAGGTCCATAAAGGCTAGGGTTAGGACCCTAGTGCTTGTGCTTGGGTCCTCAGCTCCCAAGCTTAGGTTATCAAGGCCGAGCTAGGTTCCATAGAGGCCAAGTTCAGATCCCCATGACCTCGCTCCTAATGCTTGAGCTTGGTTTTGACGCATGATCTTGGGCCTAGGACCTATGTGCTTGTGCTCGAGTCCTCAATGCCAGAGCTCAAGTCCATATAGGTCAGACTTAGGTCCATAGAGCTCAGGTTTGGAACCTTGATGCATGTATCTCGTTCCTAGCTCCCAAGCTCAGGTACTCAGCATTCAAGTCCAGGTCTATCAAGGTTGGCCTAGGACCTTAGTACTGTTGCTAGTGTCCTCGACACTTGGGCCCAAGTCCATTGAGGCAAGGCTTGGGTCGAAGGCCAAGCCTTGGGATCCCAAGCCCAGCCTCCATGGACTTAGGCCTATGCGATGGGGATCCAGGCACGACACTAGGGTCTCGTGCTTGGCACCCATGGACCTAGGCTTGACCTTGTTTGTGCTTGCATTCCCAACACTTGGGCTTGAGTCCACAAAGGTTAGCCTAGGTCCATAAAGGCTAGGGTTAGGACCCTAGTGCTTGTGCTTGGGTCCTCAGCTCCCAAGCTTAGGTTATCAAGGCCGAGCTAGGTTCCATAGAGGCCAAGTTAAGATCCCCATGACCTCGCTCCCAATGCTTGAGCTTGGTTTTGACGCCTGATCTTGGGCCTAGGACCCATGTGCTTGTGCTCGAGTCTTCAATGCTAGAGCTCAAGTCCATATAGGTCAGACCTAGGTCCATAGAGCTCAGGTTTGGAACCTTGATGCATGTACCTCGTTCCTAGCTCCCAAGCTCAGGTACTAGCATTCAAGTCCAGGTCTATCGAGGTTGGCCTAGGACCTTAGTACCGTTGCTAGTGTCCTCGACACTTGGGCCCAAGTCCATTGAGGCAAGGCTTGGGTCCACGAAGGCCAAGCCTTGGGATCCCAAGCCCAGCCTCCATGGACTTAGGCCTATGCGATGGGGATCTAGGCACGACACTAGGGTCTCGTGCTTGGCACCCATGGACCTAGGCTTGACCTTGTTTGTGCTTGCATTCCCAACACTTGGGCTTGAGTTCACAAAGGTTAGCCTAGGTCCATAAAGGCTAGGGTTAGGACCCTAGTGCTTGTGCTTGGGTCCTCAGCTCCCAGGCTTAGGTTATCAAGGCCGAGCTAGGTTCCATAGAGGCCAAGTTAAGATCCCCATGACCTCGCTCCCAATGCTTGAGCTTGATTTTGACGCCTGATCTTGGGCCTAGGACCCATGTGTTTGTGCTCGAGTCTTCAATGCCAGAGCTCAAGTCCATATAGGTCAGACCTAGGTCCATAGAGCTCAGGTTTGGAACCTTGATGCATGTACCTCATTCCTAGCTCCCACGCTCAAGTACTCAGCATTCAAGTCCAGGTCTATCGAGGTTGGCCTAGGACCTTAGTACCGTTGCTAGTGTCCTCGACACTTAGGTCCAAGTTCATTGAGGCAAGGCTTGGGTCCACGAAGGCCAAGCCTTGGGATCCCAAGCCCAGCCTCCATGGACTTAGGCCTATGCAATGGGGATCCAAGCACGACACTAAGGTCTCATGCTTGGCACCCATGGACCTAGGCTTGACCTTGTTTGTGCTTGCATTCCCAATACTTGGGCTTGAGTCCACAAATATTAGCCTAGGTCCATAAAGGCTAGGGTTAGGACCCTAGTGCTTGTGCTTGGGTCCTCAGCTCCCAAGCTTAGGTTATCAAGGCCGAGCTAGGTTCCATAGAGGCCAAGTTAAGATCCCCATGACCTCGCTCCCAATGCTTGAGCTTGGTTTTGACGCCTGATCTTGGGCCTAGGACCCATGTGCTTGTGCTCAAGTCCTCAATGCCAGAGCTCAAGTCCATATAGGTCAAACCTAGGTCCATAGAGCTCAGGTTTGGAACCTTGATGCATGTACCTCGTTCCTAGCTCCCAAGCTTAGGTACTCAGCATTCAAGTCCAGGTCTATCGAGGTTGGCCTAGGACCTTAGTACCGTTGCTAATGTCCTCGACACTTGGGCCCAAGTCCATTGAGGCAAGGCTTGGGTCCACGAAGGCCAAGCCTTGGGATCCCAAGCCCAGCCTCCATGGACTTAGGCCTATGCGATGGGGATCCAGGCACGACACTAGGGTCTTGTGCTTGGCACCCATGGACCTAGGCTTGACCTTGATGGACTTGAGCCTAAGCATTGGGGATTTAGGCATCGGCACTAAAGTCCTAGGCTTGGCCTCCATGGATCTAGTCTTGGCCTTGATGTATCCAAACATGAGTGCCGAGGATCCGAGCATAAGCATCGAGGTCCCAGGCCCAACTTCTAAGGAGGCTAAATAGTGCATGTCTATTTAGAAATGTAAATGTAGTTTTTTCTTTCCAAACAATGGAAATAATTTCCAATTCTTTTTTAGAATTCAGTCAAACACTGACAAATTACTTTATCTTTCTGAAAATGACTTCTCGGAAAATATTTACTAAAGTTTATAATTTTTCATGAAATAAATGAAGTCTAAATATGATGCAAACACGTAACATGACATGTAAATTATGTAAACATGTAGGGGACGCCCCGGACCACTTGGGGATTTCGCCAAGGAGTGAAATTAAATCGAGGACTTGTTCTCTGGCGGGTCACACGTCAAGAAACCTAGTCCGGGCCCATACTAAATTCCATCACATTCTTCCCACAAGACACCAAATCTTTTAACCCAACTTTTATTAAGAGATACCAACCTCATGAATAACTCGTACGTATATGATAGCATAAAATAAACAACGCGGCATAGCCTAGTTATAATATGTAGACATTTTCCGCACCATCAAAATCATAAGTGAACATCACTTGAATAGAACGAGTCAAGTTATGAGCCTCTTCTCATAACTTTTGTACAAAAGAAATTCGGGTTCAAAGTTTTTCCAAGGATCTATCCAAGGAAAGGTTGTATTTTATGTCTTTTTCTTCCATGAGTAAAGGTTTTTTTATTTCCCTAATTCTGTCGACATTCCATGAGCATAGGGAGACCTTTGTTCTTCAAAGTTTAGTTAAATTTGATTTGAAACCTTTTTTTCTAATCGTCTTAAGCCATTTAGCGCAAAGATGAACAACATAATTTAGATTCAAGAAATCACTAAATTTTTTCAAGCTAAACCCAAAACCTTGGCTTGATCTTGGCTTAGATTCAAGATACTCAAGTTCTATTAGACTGATCACTCGTTCATGAGAACCCATTTAAATCAAACATAGAGATGTAATCCACAATTCAATTGTATAGATAGATGTGATACATACCTCATATATATATGCTCCTTTTACTCTCATTTATCTCATGCAAATTTGGAATACTTGAACAGTCGATTCTTTTTTTCTTTTTTTCTGAATGATAACAAAGGAATGTCTCATTCATTATGGTTTGGAGTGCATTAATTTATATTGCATCTTTTGTCTTTCTTCTCTTTTATGGATAACAAAAGGGGCAAAGCCCGATTTAAACACTTGCATAACAAAGCTTAAATCAGACTGATCTCCTATCAATAAGAGATTAAGGCCATTGGTGGCCTATCTAATGCCGGAATGACATTTACATTGCACGATTGAATGATCCAATATGCCAACCAATCTGCACATAAACTTCATTTACTAGTACTAGGAATTTTGACTCTTTGGAAGTGCCTCAACAATATCCATATTTGAAAGATGATGATGTCGTTGAAATGGTGAGAGATGGTTTCTAAAGTAGTGCAATCGCTACTTATAAGTCCACCTCCTCAATATTTTTGGGAATGCTAAAAGCAATTGCCAGCTTGAGGCCCAAAAGAATGCCCAAAAGTTCAACTTTTAATAAAAAGCAACCTTTTTATCTTATTATTTACTTAAGAGTAGAGTGAACAATCTATAAGATAACTAAAAGAAATATATTGATTACATTTTATTGTGTATTTAATACACATTAATCATTCGTGTAGCTATAAAAATCATTTCTATAAGTAATAATTTCATTAATTTATAAATAGAACATAATTCTAATTATTTATAATTCCATAAATTATATCCTTACCTTAGAATTATTCAATTTTTGCAAAATGCCTACTAATAATGTTCTAAGGCAGGGTTCAAAATATGCAAAATTTAAAAGGGAATGAGAAGCGTTTTGGTAAATGGATTAATTTGTTTTACTAAATTCCTCATTTTTTGACTACTAGTCATTTATTAGTTTTTCAAAATTTCCTTCATTTCAATCACAAAGCCTAAGAATATCAGATCTTCTGCCTTGTGAATTTTGTAAATCAAACTACCATGAGATATGTAAAAACCCTTAAATTCCTTTTTTGCAATCATCCTAGCTTGTCAAATAATATCCCATCGATAAACCACCAAAGCTCATCTAATTGCTTCAATTGTTGTACTAACATGGAAATCTAGTTCCTCAATTTCCATATCAACTATCTCCCAAGACATTTAACAAAAATTCTCCCTAAGATCACCAAAATAACCATTTATCTAAATTCCAGAATTCCAAAAGAGTGTCATCATTCGAAGGATCTTCACTTAAGATTCAACACTTACAACTTCTTAGATCAATAACTTAACCACTGACCTTAAATCATACTTAAGAAAAGCACATATTGAGCAAGCTAATAACACCAACTACATAATTAGTATGACCATACTATAACTTACTCTTTGAGCTATAATTCTCAATTTCAAAGTTTCAAGCCTAGTATTTCAAACTTAGTTTTCTAAGATCCATTCTCATCTCACTAGAACTCCCTACTTAAAGATTCAAATACCTCACTAGGAGACCTATTTCGTACATATTGCCAAAGAATCATAATCCATTCCTCAAAATCCCAATTCCTTGTTTATATGATCATAACTTTTTATTCAAAATTGACAGCTCATTTAAAAGAACCTATCTTAGAGCTACGCAATCCAAATTAGCCTTAATACACAAACAATTCAATCTCATTGAAACTCATCATAGTAGACAATGGTATTAAATGTGTAGAGAGCCATCATGTATTTTCTTAAATTAATGCATCAATCTTTAATACTATTATTACTCTTATGACTCTAGGAATTATAACCTAAATTCCTAAATATCGCATCTCCTCAACTATTGTTGGAGGAATCGAACCATACTTGTTTCGCATTCTCTTGTGGTCGTACTCCTTAAGTGACCTTGTTGGGCCCCACGAAATCATAACCACTTGTCTGGTATTACAATTTTTGCCACAAACAGACGCAAAAAAGTTAAATTCCTACAAGAAGGCTCCGAGCGGCTTGACTCACAATGCGTTTTATGGTTGCCAACACATTAATCCTACCAATTCAGATTTCAACAAAGTACAAATCAATGCAAGATATGGGCAAGTGATGCTTGTAATTCTTCCAATGCTCGCCCCTTGGTCTCCGGCACTAGCTTCGCAGTGAATACAATAGTCAAACCACAAACGCATGCAAAAATCAGAAAGGTTCCTGAAAGCAGCATAATCAATGCATAGATTTGTTAGTACATACAACCGACATAGAACACATGTGGTTAAGGTATTTAGGCTCCAGAGTAGCATAGCCCGATGAAAACTACAAAACAAGAAGGAAACAAAAGGAGAAGTACTTACCAGGTGCGCTCCATTCGAGCATGAAGTTGAAGGTGTAGGTAACAATCCAAGAATAGGACCACCTGGAGAAGGTCACCACACTTCCAGCTAACCCTTTAACATTTATTGGGAATACCTTTGGGAACACATTGATCAAAATAGATAGTTTTCTAATCCTATACGTGGTCTTGAAATAGAGATTATAGAGTGCAATGTTAGACTGAAGGTATCTATTTACCTCAGACATTATAACCCACGGTAACCCCGCCATGCCTAGTGAGTAAGTTATGGAATACACCTAATTGCAATAATCATCTGTCAGCAACTTCAACACAACTAGTCCTGGAAAGACAGCTAACGACTTAGAAGTAGTAATATTGAATAAAGAATTCAGCTAATTGTTGCTTCCATGTTGAAAGAGAACATTTTCAAACATTTTTCATTTTCTTTCCCCATCTTGTCCCAAACAAATTGAGAAATGAGCTCAAAAAGAAATTCATTCCAATAGATTTTTCCAAAACTGAACAAAAACTATCAAGTGCAAAACAATCTTGTTTCTCTTTTGTTGAAGTGTGCTCTGGCAATGTATTATTGCCTGGAGAAGTAGAACTAAGCCGCAACTTGTTATGCTCTCAATTATAGGAGCTAGTTGTATAAGAGTTGAAAAACAAGAAAGTAGAAAGTATTTGTTATAGATGCTTACCAAAATGCATAGATAGGCCAAAATAGGAGTGACTTTCTTCCAATACTGCAGGTCCTGGTTTAACAGCAATGTATTAAAACAAAGGATTTGGCCACTTGATGACATCAAGAAGAATGAGTAGGCTTAGCTAGTGTTTGAATACCTGCATGAAGAATGAGAATCCTAGAAGAAAGCAACTAAAGCCCATTCCAGCGGATGAAACCTGCAAATGAAGGTCAAATTTGGTTATGCTTATGAGCAACTTTAGAGGCTACATCAATATGTATTAATTTAGTCACCAATAGAAGTGGTCTTCTTCCAACTTTATCTGTCAAGATTACACTAAGAGCGCTTGCTGGGATCTGCAAAATAGGTGAGGAATCTTGAAAATGGGACAAACGAAATTATCTTCTAACACCGATTCTTGTTAGTCGATTACCTGGACAATAGCTATGCTTCTGGTACCAATGTTGCTTGAAAAGTCTGTCAAGATAATAAGTTGAGATTACCAAGTCTTCATTCTTTATGATTAAGTAACAAATTAATAGTGCAATCTTTACCAGCTGATTTAAATATAGTGCTCGCATAATAATCAAACGCATTCGCCCCTTCAAATTGTTGTAGCATCATCAATCCAACTCCTATCTAAGCTTTGCAAACATTAGGAAATAGAAAATTAAGAGCAAAAAATGGCAAGCCATTCGAATGTTTTTTTAGGGAAGGCTTACTATCAAGGAGTGAGCATATCTTTGTTGAAACAAATCAAGAATCCTAGATTGGGATTGACGTTCAAAGGTTTCTATATAGTCCTGTAAGACAATATGAATGGAAATATTAGAAAGTGATAGGGAAATGGAAAATTATAACATGTTAAATGGAGATATTACTCTGATTTCTACTGCTTCTTGGGAAATGTTGACACTTTTGCCTCAGAGTCTCTGCAATGTGACTTCAAACTCCTTTTCTTGACCAAATTTTACCTATCAATCATTAACTACACTAATCATCTTCCTCACAATCGATAATGTTGAGCCCCAACTGCAATATTGCTACAAAATTCACTTCATTTTGTGATTTTAGTTTGTTAAACAATTAGCAAACTCTTATAAAAATGATCCATTCACCACCAGACTTCAATTTTAGTCATGAGTAAAATTTATTTGTTGGCATAATACTCAGTTCGTCACCACTATTCCCATCTTCAGTCTTTGGTAAAGTAATGTGTTTGCGCATGAGAAACATCTAAGTGATTTCCATGCCTTGTGGTATGTTGCGGTGGGCTAAAAGATTCTCCTCATGGCATGCATCATTCTACTTGTGCTATTTAAATTGCCCCCTCATCTAATCATCAGAGTTCCATTATGTTATGTGTAGAGAGAATCCCTTGTATTATTTTAAAGATTGACCAAATAATCAAAGGTTACTATTGCATCTCCTAGTTGTATAGAACCAACTTATAGATGCACAAACCAATGTACAATTGGTGTTTGGACCAGGAAGATCTAAAGGCCAGTGATGCTTTGATTCAACAAAACTGCTTCTACAAAATTTGAATAAAATATCGAATGTAAAGGGTTTCTAAAGTTAGATGGACCTGTGTATAAGGTGAACAGTTGCGTAGAATTAGAAATCATTAATATGTTCGGAAGGACCAAAGTGTAGAAGGTAAACAGTTAACTCAATGTGAAGTATGAAAAGGCTGGAGGGAGAGGTTGCGGAAGCAGCTCCTGCTATAGACAAAGTATAAGATTTGTTTAAGTGCTTCTACATTCCTAGATAAAAAGACCCAATCTTCTTCCAAACTAGTTTGAATTCAAATTATCTAGCAACTACTTTTAAGGTCCGGAATCCACAAAAAGCAAATTGGAGAAGATCGTTATAGTTTTTCCTTTTTTGCCCAAGTAGTTAGAGAGTCAAACAACCTATAGAAGCAAAAGCCTCTATTTGTGAAATTTTTTTGCTTCGCTTAGGAACAAAGAGACTAGACGTACCATTTTTAGGTCTCAAACACATACATTGGTCCCAAGGTTCCTTTGACCTCGAGATGGGTTTCAAAGGTTAGTTTGAAGATTGGAAGGCTAATCAAAGTAAAAAAGGATGGCTTAGGACTAGGGTGGAAATGAAGAACTTCTATTTTCTCTCCATCATTCATACTCTCATGCTTATATACTTATTATCTAAGATGGTTGTATTTCTTGTAATTTGGGAATAGAGAGTGGTTTATAGTGGAAGTGGTGCTTATATATATCGAGCTACTTATTTAGCTTGGTGTAGAAGCAACATCATCTACAAGTTATAACATCTATGAAATAGTGGGTTCTAGTCTTGGTTTGTGGTTGTTAGTTTAGGAGAGTGGCTAGAGGCTAAGTGAAACGTTGAACCATTACAAATCTGCTTGGAATGTCCTCTTCAACAATTGCTCGGTTTTTGAAGTGTTATATTTTAGAGCATAACGATCTTAATGGCTAACATCATTAGTGCATCATTTAATGAATGCCAATCAATTTCCAAGCTGCTAGTGTTAGACAATATTTATTAAATATACTAGAAATGCAAGATAAGTCTTTGTACAATCCATGGACATGGAATGTCATCAAGAGAGGAGGACCATAAGCACCGCCACAAAGAATCCTAGTGCTTATGGCTCCCGCAGCATTAGCTGATGTTGCAAAGCTAACTACAATCCCACCTCCAATAGCCATTTCCCAAAGAGCAAACAAGACAACTTGCCTTGATTGCTAAAGTCATTAACATGCTATATTGTGCTCTTTCTCCTTCTAAATTTAACATAGTTTCATCGTGTACAACAACAACAAAGGTGATATTGGACAGAGTGGAATATGAGGGCACATATCAAGTTAGAGAGACAAAAATAAACATTATACCAAGCAACTATGGAATGTTCATAAGAAGTGAGATAAAAACTTTATTCATATGTACATAACAATAGAGCAAACAAGAGAAGTATAAGATTTTCCCTCTGAGTTTCCTAAATGAGTTCTCCATGAGATATTGTAAGATAATACTTGTGGGTTTGCTTTGGCTTAATCTAAATGTGGGAAACACTGAAGCATGTAAGTGATTATAACTCTTTGATTCTCCCATTATTTATGGATTATTTGCTATTAGCTCTCCCCATGGAGAATGTATCGACACTCAAATTAAACCATGTCATTATGGTATTCTTTATTGTTCAACGTTTATTTCTCTAGTGATTTCATGTTGATTTAATTACAAGATCCATTAGCTCTTTCGTATTATATTACAACAATTGGTATTAGGGCTAACTAGAGTTGATTTGGGGCTTTTGTTTTTCTAATCACTGTATGGAAATTCTATTGTTGAAATTTTTTTGGAGCAAAATTTGAGATTGAGAAGTTCAATGGGAGGAACACCTTTGTGTTGTAGAGTATTAAGATGCATGCCTTGTTAACAACCCAAGGTTTGGCGAAGGCATGAGATGGTAAGAATAGATTGCCACAAATGATGAAAAAGACTGATAAGGTGGAGTTGAACAAGAAAGCAAAAGGCATAACCACATAGAATATGTCGATGAGGTATTGATTGAAGTGGCCAAAAAGAATGATGTTGTAGCATTGTGAGCAAAACTTGAGTCACTTTATCTTATGACAGATTTGAACAAACACTTATATATGTTGAAAATGAAGTTTTAGTTCTAGATGGCTGAAGGCACATCCATCAAAGCCCATTTACATGAGTTTAACAAACTCATGATGACTTGAAGAACATCAAAGAGGCCTTGCTTGATGAGAATCAAGGTATGATATAATTAGCATCCCTACATCCCTACTAGATTCTTTTGAGCATTTTATGGATTTACTATTATAGGGGCGCACTACAATTACTTTCAAAGAGGTAAAGCCTACCTTGTTTAATTATGTTTGGCAAAAGAAGTTACAAAAAGGTAACTTAGCGCAAAATACGACCCAAAATTTGGTTATTCGGTGTAAAGACGAATAAGGAGAGTATGAAGGTAGCATATAGAAGAGTCATTCTGAATTAAGGTCCAATGTTCGAAATTATCGATGTTGTCATTGTGATGAGGTAGGACACTACTAGAGAGAGTGTCCAAAGTACAAGAGTAAATGAGTTACGGTAGAGTCTACAAGCAATGGTAATTTTTGTCACCATAACATGTAATAACTCTAGTGATATCGATGTTGTGCTGATAGTCACCACGAGATGCTTGACTCTAGATGTTCTTATTATGTGATTTTTCATAGATATTTATTTACTATCTATTAATGCATGGGGGGGGGGGGTAAATTATTAATGGGAAGTGATGCTACTTGTAAAGTGGTACAAGTTAAATTAAGATGCACAATGGAGTGGGGAGAACATTGACTAACGTAAGGCATGTACCGAAACTGAGGGAAAAAAAACCATATCTTGTTGAGTGCTCTTAACAAATGTAGTGTTATAAAAGTCTCTTGAGGTACGCATACTATGATTTGGGGGGGGGGGATAGACTACGAGTTATACCTCCTCCAAGGAAGGGAGATCATGTAGTTGAGAGCCAATAAATGGTTAGAGTTTTGTTCTAAGGAGTTTAATTAGTTTTGTGTAGAAGAAGACATAGTGAAACATTGCACTATTGCCAACACACCAGAGCTGAACGAAGTTATAGAAATAATGAATATAATTATATTAGAGAGAGTTCGCACTTTACTCTTCAATGTTGGATTAAATGAAGATTTCTTGGCTTAAGCAATAAATATCGCTTGTGAGTAGTGAACAAATCACCATCATTAATAATGGATTGGAAAACTCATGAGGAAATGTGGTTAGGTGAGTCTATTGATTACATCAGATTGAGAGTATTCAATTGCTTTACTTATGCTCGTGTGATTGATGGCGTGCTAAAGCCAGAGGTAACAGAGTACACATTCCTACACTATGCACATAGGGTGATGGATATAGGTTGTGATGCATTGAGGAATATTTACCCAATTTTATGTTTAATAAGAATTTTACCTTTGACAAGTATGCTTTGTTTCAAAAAAGGGGTGAAGATCAATTATGGAGAAAGATATGGACAATGTTTAGAAATAGCTTAAGCTTTAGGGAGAGCCCAAAGATGTTCAGAGTACAATAAATGTGACAGTGTTTGTAGAGTCGCTATTCCATAACAACTAATAGTTGTTTCGAGGTCACAATTGATGAAGCTTCAGGTAGTCAATAGAGGTGGATGAGATAGAGTGACATCTATATAGAACTATTGAAATAGACAATTTGAGTGCAATAGAGGCAACTTTGGGTATGCACATACAAAGAGAGACGGCTAGAATGTTGCAAGTGACTTAGAGGAGTTACGTTGAAAAACATCAAGGCCCTTCAACATTCATTTAAAAAATTTTGTAGGTACCCTACTTGTTGCCTATTATGAATTATCTAGTTTGTTACTATGTACTTGGATAGAGGTAAAGCATTTGTCCCATGCTTCACATGCCAGTACCATTGGTTATCTAAGTGATGTTATGGATAGAACTAGGCTTGATTTATTACATGCAATTAGGAGAATGCATATGATTAATCTAAGTGTACATTGTGATGCTATGAAGTGGATCCCCCTAATTTTAGTGGGGACAATGAATGTTGAGGTATGTTTTATAGGATGTAGTTCAAGTAGTATGGTAGTAATTAGATTTGTGAACCCAGGTCATGCAAGAACCTAAAAGATGGTCAATTTCTAAGTAGCTATACCTTTGTTTTTGTTATGGTGTTGTATTTGAAAGATGTAATGTTGAGAGACACGCTGACTACAAAAGGAGCCGAAAAGGCAATGTGGTCTAATGACTTCATTAGTGATGGTGTGGGATATTTGCTTGTTGTGGTGTTTGGTAGAAGTCGGAGATATCACTAAAGAATCGAGTTTTTTAGTAATTGAAAATCAAATATAGCATTTCAAGAGAGGATGTGACTATGAAGAAGTGTCTTGAAATGGTGAATCCTGCAAACATGTGGACCGAGTTCATTCCTCTTAACAAATTCGAGCTCAACTTGGGCTTGATAGACATCTGTGATGATTGAGCATCTATATGGGTATTAGGAAAGGTTGATGGATAATGACCACTATGACTTGGCTCAAACGTCGAGTCAATATGATGATTAATGAGAATATCTCTATAAGTTGAACAACTCTCCTAGTTTGCATAGGTTTCCTAATATATGTATCCTACTCTATTGTTAGATACAGTAGAGCAAATAACAGGAGCATTGGATTTTCTTTTTGTGAGTTTTCTGAGTGAGTGCTTTGTGATAGATTGTAAGATAATACTTGTGGATTTACTTTGGGCTTAATCTTGGTGTGAAAAACACTCATGTAAATGATTGTTGTTGGAGAAATATTCCTGGAGTATTTTGAAGCTAACAAAACGTTTCCATCAGTCTAGTCTGAAGATTTGCAAACTCTACTATTTAAAGTCTAAAGACCTCCGAACTGCCAGACTCAAGACTCAAAACCTATTCTCATTGACAGTTTCTAATCCGTTGAAAAAGAGCTATCCAGAACTGGGTGTTTCATTAAGGATTGGACCTTATCGAATGGAGAAGATCTTTTGGCTAGATATGACATAACGGATTCCTTTTATTCAAATCAAGATTGATTAAGGATCCGATGATTGGCGAAGTATACTTGGAAGGTTCTACTTATGGAAATCGAAATCCTGATTGTATGGGCGAGCATGATTGATGGACTATCGACATGTTCATTTAATAGCTCGAATGATCTTCCTAATTGATTCCGTCCAACGGGTAGATTGGAGGAATTCCTTTGGTAAGTACCAACGGGTATGATGGCATAAAGAAGTATATAAGGAAGACATTCAAGTTGTTCGAGTGTGTGCTCGATAGAAGAATTCCAAAGTCTGAAGCTTCTTGTTCTTAGTCAATTCATTTGCTGAGTGAAATCTTGTACGCAAAAGAGAGTCTATATTCATGATAAACCTTGAAGAAGTGTGGTAGAATATCTACACTGTGGAATCAAGGGACAGCTTTGTTGTAACATCTTTTTTGTTCATAGTGAAATCCAACCGGTGGGCTGTCAGTGCGGAAGAGTGGACGTAGGCTTGGAATAAACCGAACCACTATAAACATTGTGTTCAATTTTCTCTTCCCTACTCTCTGCTTTACTTTGATCATAATTCGTTTTGTTAACCAAATGAGAACTTCCTTTTCTATTATCTATTTCGTATTACTCACTTATCACGAGAAATTATTATACACCTATTCACCCCCCAGGTGCTTATACTAGCTATCTCAATTGGTATCATAGCTTGTGTACTCACTTTGTTTGAAGTGTTTTACTTTAGAGTTAAAGATCTATGGCTAGTATGTTAGCTCCAAGGCTGGTAGAAGGGCAAAGCAATACCATACCGCCTTATTTTGATGGAAATGAATACAACATATGGAAAAACAAAATGAAGGCGTTCCTAAGATCAAAGAATCTTTTGGAATGAGACGTTATAGAAAAATGAATCATTCCTAAAGCTGCACTTGTCTCAGAGAGAGGAAAAGATACTGTTAAGTCTAGTGAAATGACTTAGGAAGAGATAATCAAGAGACAAGTTCTTGATGCAAAAGCAATTTATTCTTTATATTGTGTTTTGTCACCTACTGAATATAACAGAATATCTTCTTGTGTTACAGCGAAAGAAATCTGGGATAAATTACATATTACCTATGAAGGAACTGATTGAGTGAAAGAGATCAGAATCAACATTCTCCTCGATCAATACAAAGCCTTCAAAATGAAATCAGGAGAATCTATAACTGACATGTTTAGTCATTTTACAGAAATCGTGAATGGTCTTGAAAATCAAGGTCAACCAATTTCTGATCCCGTGAAGGTAAACAAGCTTCTGCGTGGACTCTCCAAGGATTGGAATCACATAAAGACCTCAATAAGAGAGACACAAAGAATCATGCCACTATCTGTTGATGAGTTGGTTGGGACTCTTTAGTCTTATGAAGTGGAACGAATTAATGAAGACGAAGATCCTAAAGGTAAGAAATCCATTGCATTAAAATTCAATGATGATTCTGATGTTACAGATTCTGAAGACGATATGGATGATGAGGAGCTTACTCTCATGATAAGAAGATTCAGAAAGCTGAACAGAAAAGGAAGAAGATTCAATATAAAGAAATAGAGTTTTTAAAAGCAACATACTAAGTCTATTGAGGATGATGAATCAAATAAAGATGTAGTCTATTTTGAATGTAAGAAAAAGAGACACATTAGACCCAACTGTCATTTTCTAAGGAAGAAGAAAGGAAAAGCTGAAAAATATCGAAAGGCTCTTAAAGCAAAAACCTGGAGTGATACAGAGTGTGAAGAAAGTGATAATGATTATGTCAATATATGTTTGATGGCACAATCGGATTCAAATTCAAACTCCGAGACAGACTCAGATTCAGACAGTGAATTTGAGGTAAGTAACTTTAAAATCCCTATTAAAGTTTATAAATACATTGATGAGTTGTGTTTTAGTCTTAAGACTTCTCTTAAAAGGATTTCCGAACTCAAAAGAGAAAATTCTGCACTAAAACAACAAGAAAATGTTTTAAAGGAAAATGTCAAAATTTTAGACAAAAATGTTTCTACCTTGAAATAAAAATGAAGGCAATCTTTCAAAAGAAAATGCATTCTTGAAAAATGACATCTCAAATATTTCTAAAAGATTTTCTATATGATCTGAGAAATTGGAAAAAATTATTTATGTTCAAATACCTTATTTCAATAAACCCGATTTGGGAATGACTGCAGAAACCATTCCTTTAATTGATTTATCTAAAGTGAAGGAAAGAATTAAGTAAAGATCCACAAGAGATGCTTACAAAAATCATTTTAAAAAGATCTTTGTAAAACCTGTAGGTCGCAATGCTCTCAAATGTTCAAAGTGCAATAATGCAGATCATTTTGAAAAAGAATGTCTTATGGTTTGGAAACCTGTTAAGAAAGTATGGACAAAAACTGCATATCATACTAACACCAATGGACCCGAGAAAATATGGGTACCAAAGAAAGTTTGAGTCTCTTTTTTAAATGCAGGTCACTATCAAGAAAAAGGTAAAATGGTATATGGATAGTGGATGCTCAAGGCACATGACAGGAGATTTAAATTGCTTCATAAAGCTCGTTCAAGTAAATGGTGGAAAAGTCTCATTTGGAGGAAACAACAAAGGAAAATTTGTGGGATTTGGAATTGTAAAGATTGGAAACCTCATAATAAGCAATGTTTCTTTAGTGGAATGACTCAACTACAGTCTACTCAGTATCAGTCAGTTGTGTGATGATGATTTCAAAATCAACTTTCAAGAGGGAATATGTTCAGGAACTAGTAAAGATTCCGCTCAATTATTCATGGATCGAAGACATTGTAATATCTACCTCTTGGATGTCAAACTAGATGAATTACAATGTCTAATCTCAATTCAAGACAAAGTGAACTTATGGCACAGAAAGCTTGGGCACATCAATATGAAGCAGATAGCCAAAATTTCAGCAAAGAAGCTTGTTCGTGGTTTACCCAATCTATCATACCAAAAGTCTGATCTATGTACACCATGCATATTGGGAAAGCAGGTAAGAAATTCCTTTAAACCAATCAATCAAGTTTCCAATAATCGTGTATTGTAGATTCTGCATATGGATCTTTTTGGACCAATCAGAACTCAAAGCATTGGAGGTAAGAAATATTGCCTAGTAATTATGGATGACTACTCACGATTTACCTGGGTATATTTCCTAGCAAGTAAGTCTGAAACCTTTTCTTACTTTGAAAAGTTTGCTAAAAATGTTCAAAATGAAAAATGGTATGTTATTTCAAGTATAAGAACAAACCATGGAGGTGAATTTGAAAATCAAGATTTTACAAAATTTTGTGATGAATCTGGTTTTCAGCACTTGTTCTTCTCTCCATATACTCCAGAGCAAAATGGAGTTGTGGAAAGAAAGAATAAGTCGCTTCAATAAATTGCTAGAACTCTTTTAATTGAAAGTAACATCTCTTCACGTTTTTGGGTTGAAGCAGTTTCTACAGCATGTTATATTATTGATAGAGTTTTTCTAAGGCCTATTGGAAAAAAAAAAAAAAAAAAAAAAAAAACCCTATGAGTTATTTAAATAAAAGAAGTCTATTGTTTCATATTTTCATGTGTTTGGATGCAAATGCTTTATATTGAAAAATGCAAATGATCGAGTTGGCAAGTTTGAAGAAAAGTCAGATGAAGACATCTTCCTTGGATATTCAACCTAAAACAAAGCCTACAGAGTCTACAACAAGTAGACTCAATCTGTTGATGAATCAATGAATGTTAAATTCCAAGATTTTATACAAAATGAATCTATTCAGACTCATCTTGAAGAATCTGAACTTGCTCCAAACTCTACAAAGTCTAAAGAAGCAGCTCAGACTTTGAAAAACCAGCAATAAGTGATTATTGAAGATTCAAATGAAGGAAGTGATCATCAACCTAACAAATCAACTAATAACTGGAAGCATAAGTCCAGTCATCCCAAATATCTCATTATTGGCGTCATTGATGAAGGAATTCGCACAAGATCCAAAAGGCTCGAAGAGTCTAGTGCTGTGGCTCTTATTTCTGAAATAAAACCCAAAAGTATAGAAGAAGTTTTATCTGATGAAAGCTGGATTGAAGCTATGCAAGAAGAACTCAGGCAATTCAGCATTAATGATGTCTAGGAGTTGACTCCTAAACCAAAAGGTAAATCTATTATTAGAGCTAAATGGGTTTTCAGGAACAAGATGGACGAGAAATGAAAGGTCGTAAGAAACAAAGCAAGACTCGTGGCCAAGGGATATACATAAGAAGAAGGGATAGACTATGACAAGACTTACGCATCAATAGTAAGGTTAGAAGCAATTCGATTATTACTTGCTTTTACTTGTTATAAGAATTTCAGGTTGTTCCAAATGGATGTCAAAAGTGTTTTCCTAATTGGATTTATCTATGAGGAAGTCTATGTGGAACAACCACCTGAGTTTGAAGACCCAAGGAAACCAGACTCAGTATTCAAACTGAAAAAAGCCTTATATGGTTTAAAGCAAGCACTTCGAGCTTGGTACGACAGGCTGAGTAAGTTTTTAATTCAAAATGACTTTGTTAAAGGTAAAGTAGACACTACTCTATTTATTAAAAGAGAAAACAAAGTTTTTTGCTTGTTCAAATATATGTAGATGATATTATTTTTGAATCCTCTAATGAAAGTTTTTGCAAGAAATTCTTCAAGTTTATGCATGATGAATTTGAAATGAGTATGATGGGTGAACTAACCTTATTTCTTGGATTTCAAGTGAAACAATTGAAGGAATAGACTTTTATTCATCAAGAAAAATATGCTAATGATCTTATTAAAAAGTTTGGACTAGAAAATTGCAAAAAAACTGACATACCAATGTCAAGTTCTTTGAAGATAGACAAAGATGAAGGATGAAAGAAAGTTGACTAGAAGTTATACAGGAATATCATTGGCTCACTTATTTATCTTACTGCTTCTAAACCTGACATTTTGTTTAGTGTTTGCATTTGTGCTAGATTTCAAGCAGACCCTAAAAAATCTCATCTAAGTGCTACAAAGCGTATTATCAAATACATTACTTCAACTTCAATTCTTGGTCTTTTGTATCATAAATATAGAGACTTTACTCTTCTTGGATACTCAGATGCAGATCTAGCTGGTTACAGAGTTGATAGAAAGAGCACCTCAGGTACTTGTCAACTACTTGGAAGCAGGACAGTGTCTTGGTTTTCAATGAAGCAAAATACAATAGCTCTTTCTACAGCAGAAGCAGAGTATGTAACTCTTGGAAGTTGTTGTTTATAAATTCTGTGGATAAAACAACAGCTAAGAGACTTTGAAATTGAAGATTCATGCACGGAGATTAACTGTGACAATACTAGCGCAATCAATCTCACCAAAAATCTAATTCTTCACTCAAGAGTAAAGTATATAGAGATTCGACATCACTTCATTAGAGATCATGTTCAAAATGGAGAAGTTTCAATTCAGTTTGTTGACTCAAAAAATCAACTAGCGAATATATTCACAAAACCTTTGGAGAAAAATCAATTTGAAATCATCCGTTCTAGACTCAACATTTTGAGGTTTGAAGAAGTTAAAGTCTAGAGACTCTTAGACTCAGACAAATAAGATTTTGACTGTAAGTTATTCTCTCTCATATTAAATCTCGGAAAGGTACGATCATCTATCTATAATTGATTTTTGCTACTTTCAAATTTCTGTGATAAGTGAAATCTTTCTTTTTCAAAAAGGAGTTAATTTTTAAAATGGTAGTTATCTATTCCTTTTTAAAAATGCAGTTATTTTTTAAATGGCATCTTTTTACTTTCCATTACGATGCTTCATATGCCTCTTTTCGACTATCTTATATATTGTTGTTTCTTCTTCGTTTTACTCTAAAAACCCTAAAAAGTATCGATCTTCCACTCATGTTTTCTTCTCTTGTTTAATATTCGAAAAAGTTGTCATCTTTCTTGAGAAAGTCAAGCTTGGAATCTTTCAAAAACTGTGAAAGATGTCGTCTTAAAGGAAGTCTTCGAGGATTGCAAGCAAGGGACCGCAAATGCGTGAGGGGCCTACGCACTTTGATCTCACCAAGGAAGAAGAGTCTCCCAGTCAACAGCAGAGCCCACAACATTCTCGGCAGCGTCATTCTCCTCCATCTAGTCCACAGGATGTTACTCATCGAGAAAATGAAGAAATCATCGAAGGCGCAAATCCTGTAAGAATTCAAAAGCCCTATTTTATTTATAAGCTTTATCGTGCTTTAAAGAGGACCGATACTCCATTGAACTACATTGATGAGTTTTTTAAAGACAAAGGGTATGGAAATGAGTGCATCTTTTTATGAAATATGGAGCGTTTGGGAATTGCCCCTGCGGGGTTGGCAGAAGAAACCCTTACTAATATCCTAAGTGATCCGCGTGTTGGAGGGCTAAATCAGCCAGATGGGAATGATAATGATAAGATGTACAGTCATTTTCAACCGAGAATGGGTGTTACGGCAAAAATTCAGGGAAAAAGGATAGACTTGTTTCGATCGGAGGAACAAAAGCTTTAATATACTCTAAGTTGTTGAAGCGTGGGGTGATAAACCCTAGAAGTGTGGATTTTGATTTCCGTGATGTTGTGAATGTCAATTTGAGGGAAAAATTCAGTCTTCTTCAACTTGAGCAGTTTTGTTCTAATTCTACAGAAGCCTATGCCGAACTCATTGCATATTTCTATTCGAATCTCAGTTTCTTGGATGCGAATAGATTCTCTTTTAGTGTCCGAGATGAGGACTATGTGGTGGATGTAGATATGTTGGCTGATGTCATTGGGGTTGAGAGAGGGAGATATCAACCTATCAATGTCTCTATTGCTCGTGCTACGTTGAAACTTGTTAAAGATAGAAAGACAGAGAAAAAGATTTCCTACTCGAGAATGAGTGCATTTAACATTCTGCTTCACAAGATTGTCATTAATTGCCTCAAACCAAAATCTACTTCAAAGACTGATGTTTCAAACTCAGAGGCAAAGCTGATGTATGCCATCATTGCTGACAAAAAATTTTCTCTTCCTCACATTATTATGTTCCACATGTATAGAGCAGTAATGAAGGACAAATGTCAACTTCATTATCCAGGTCTTGTGACAAATTAATTCAAGACATTTGAATGTTCAGCCTCCACGAATTCTTTGTACTCGATCTTGTGATCAAATGGTGGTGGGACTAAAAATGGTGTCTAAAATGCGTCTGAAGGAACTCAACAAGGCGTTGGAGAAATTCAAGGAGAAAAATTCTGTCAAAACTCATCAAACCTCTTCAGCTGCAAAGAGAAAATGGAAGGAGCCCATGGTTGCTTCATCCAAGAAAAGAAGAGCTCTCATCATTGAGGATGAAGATGATGAGGAAGACATCACCATTTCTGCAATGGCATTGAAGAACCTGAGTCGCTCTGTTCCAGAATCAACGGAACGGGAAGAGAAAGACTCAAAACAGAGGACTGGAGAAAGAGAAGATGAAGAAAAAGAAGCAGAGGAGAAAGAAATAGAGGAGAGAGAAGCTGAAGAAAGAGATGCAGAGGAGGAAAGAGGAAATCAAGAGGAAGGAGAGCATGAGGAACACTCTTCTCCACCTAAAGGCATGGAAACAGGGGGAGATCGTGAGAAAAGAGAAATGTCCTCATATTCTGCTACCAGTGAGGGAGTCAGTCACTCTCCAGCAAATCTAGAGGACATTTATGCCTATCAATTTCCTAAGGAGGGACATGATGTTTCATCGCCCAATTTGCGTGACTATGCTGATTTGCCATCGACTGCCTTTACTCCATCTGATCGTGCAACTAGTACGCAGACTGATAATTCAGCAGATTTTCGCAGAATTCTTGATGTTCTCTTGAAAATGCGGGGTTAGATATATGCTCTGGGATGCAAAGTTCATAATTTGCACAATGCAGGTCAAACTTCTTTAGTTTCTTTGAATGATCAGATTCAAGCCCTTTCTCTTCAGATTCAAGCAAATGCTAAGGGTGAAGAGGTGGCTCAACTGAAAAAAGAGTTGAAAAAGCTGGAAGGCATTGTCCAGTCAATGGGAGATTTCCAGCTTTTTCATGTTCCCAAGCATTCATGAATCCATTCTCTTTCTATCTCAACCTTTTTTATGCTGACAAAAAGGGGGAGAGATGCAAGATTTGAAACTTTGAACTTGAACTTTTGATTTATTTTAATATTTGTTTTGTTTGACTTGACTTTTGTGTCTGAATGTGGACTGAATTTGGGATTTGGATTTGACTGCTTATATTAAGTACTATTGATATCTTATGTATGGTTTTACTCACATGAAAGACTAACCTATTTTCTGTGGTTGCAGATTCTAGTGTCATCATTAAGCCATTTATCTTTATGAGATATCCATATTTGCTTAAATAATGTTTTGTAGGTCAAAGTTATCTAAATCTGCAGGAAAGTTTTGTCACCATCAAAAATGGGGAGATTGTTGGAGAAATCTTCATGGAGTATTTTGAAGCTGACAAAATGTTTCCATCAGTCTAGTCTGAAGATTTGCATACCCTACTATTTAAAGTTTGAATACCTCCGGACTGCCAGACTCAAGACTCAAAGTCTATTCTCATTGACAGTTTATAATCCGTTGAATAAGGGCTATCGAACTTGGTGTTTTATTAAGGATTTGACCTTATCAACTGGAGAAGATTTCTTGGCTGGATATGACATAACGGATTCCTTTTATTTGAATCAAGATTGATTAAGGATCCGATGATTGGCGAAGTATACTTGGAAGGTTCTACTTATGGAAATCGAGATCTTGATTGTATAGGCGAGCAGGATTGATGGGCTATCGACATGTTCCTTTAATAGCTCGAATAATCTTCCTAATTGATTCCGTCCAACAGGTAGATTGGAGGAATTCCTTTGGTAAGTGTTAATGGATATGATGGCATAAAGAAGTATATAAGGAAGACATTCCAGTTGTTCAAGTGTGTGCTTGATAGAAAAATTCCCAAGTCTAAAGTTCCTTGTTCTTAGTCAATTCATTTGTTGAGCGAAATCTTATACAAAAGAGAGTCTATATTCGTGAAAAACCTTGAAGAAGTGTGGTAGAATATCTACAATGTGGAATCAATGGAGAGCTTTGCTGTAACATCTCTTTTGTTCATAGTGAAATACAGCCGGTGGGCTGTTAGTGTGGAAGAGTAGACGTAGGCTTGGAATAAGCCGAACCACTATAAACCTTGTATTCAATTTTCTCTTCCCTACTCTCTGCTTTACTTTGATCATAATTTGTTTTGTTAACCAAATGAGAACTTCCTTTCTATTGTCTATTTCGTATTGCTCACTTATCACGAGAAATTATGATACACCTATTTACCCCCCCTCTATGTGCTTAGACTAGCTATCTCAATTGTAACTCTTGTTTTCCAATTATTAATAGATTATTTATTGTTGGTTCTCCTCGTGGTGAAGATATTAGCATTTAGACCGAACCATGTAAATGTTTGGTGTTCTTTATTTTTTTCATTATTAATTTTTTTTTTTGGTGATTTCTTGTTGATTTAATTATTAGATCCGTTACCGTTTCCGCATTATATTACAACAGACTTCATAGGTAAAGAAATTATGTTTTGTTTGCAAGAAATCAGGACACATCAAGCCTAAATGTTTGCTGTGGGAGGAAAAGAAGAGAAAATATAAGAAAAAGAAGAAAATGCTTAAAGATCAGACTTGGAGCGACACAGAGTGCGTACCCAGTAGCAACAAAGAAGAGGGGGGGGGGGAATCTCTATATGATGGCAGACCTCAATTATGAGGAAGACAAAAGTAGAATCTCTGAAATTTCCTGTGATGAGAGGCACGAAATGCTAAAAGATATGTTTAATGAAATAGGAATGCGTCGAAGAGTGCTGAGCTAAAGAAAGAAATATCTCTATTAAAGGAACATTAAGCTTTACATAAGGAAGGACTCGAGGTTCTGCAGAAGGAAGTTGCTAAGTAAAAGCAAAACAAAGAAGGACAATGCTTTTGTTACAAAGGAACTTACTGAAATTCGCCAAAAAGTTTTCTTGAGTTCAGAAACTCTTGAGTAGATTTTATCTAGTCAAATGCCATATTATGAGAAATCTGGATTAGGTATGAACCTCATGAAAATCGAAATCCTTTCCAAGAAAAAAAAAACACTAAAGAAATCTGCCAATGATAACGATCTCATTTTAGAATTCACTTTGTAGAACCGAGAGGAGCCCAATATTTCTCATGCACAAAATGTAATGAACAAGGCCATTTTAAGAAAAACTGTCCTAAGAAAGGCAAGAAAATAAATTGCAAATCAGTGCAACTTCATCTTTTGCTTCTAACAAGAAAGGCCCCGAATATATTTGGGTGTCAAAAAAGAAATGAATTGATTCTTTCTTGTAGAAATACAAGCAATCCGGGAAGAAAAGGTGAAAATGGTACTTATATGGTGGATGCTTGTGACATTTGACTGGAGACCCTTAACATTATTTAGGCATAATAGCAAACTCATTTTATTTTACACACACTCATAATTCTAAATATTTTACCACGTAACACATCTACATTGGTGAATTCAGAGTGTTTTATCAACATAAGAAAAGGGGAGATTGTTGAATTTTTGAAGATGACAAGATAATTCAAAAGTTACTAGTAAATGCATTGTATAGAACTAGATTGCAAATGCATAGTCCAATATGCAGAAGGTGTGTAAAACGGGAACTTTTGAAGGTTGGTGTTGCTCTGCTTCTACAGAATGTGAACAAGATGTTGTACGAAAAGGGTTTCTAAAGCTAGGACCTATGAAAAGGTAAACAAGCTGTAAAACGACGGATTCGTTAAAGCCTGGATGGACTAACAGATGGTGAATAACCGTATAGAATTGGAAGACATCAATCTGCTTAAAAATACCAGTAAGTGTCGAACGATGGTTATTCTTTGAGAAGGTTGTATTTCTTGTAATCTAGGCAAATAAAATGCTCGATAGTGTTAGGGGTGTTTTTATCTGCAGTGTTATCTATTGAATTTCGTACAGAAGCAACACCATCTATGGACTTTAATTTCTAGAGATTATTAGTGAATCCCAACCTTGTTTGTGGCCGTAAATATGGAAAAGTGGACGTAGGTCAAGTGAAAGGTTGAACCACTACAAATCTTATTGAAATATTTTCTTTCTCTTCAAACCTTTTTTATTTACTATTTCATAGAAGCATTCGTGTTCGGATAACTGTTTCTCATTCTACATAAGCCTAAAATAGCCGATTCACTCCCTTTTGATTATTGTGTTAGCCTTATCATCATGATTACTCAACCATCCCACGGTCCCGTCGGATGACAAATTTGGACCTAATTCCTCACCATTGGATGAAGCTACATAGAGTAAAGTGATGGGCTACAATCTAAACTAGGGTTTTGACTAAGAATGATAAATGATCACGCCATTGTGTGGCTCCTCATGAGCACCTGATACAATCCAATTTAACAACTCACCAGCCATCTAGGAGACTCCGGGATGAAGAATAAAGCGAAAACTTGAAGTACGCAGGGGATTCCACCTGAAAATGAAATCATGGACGGTGAGCTTTTAACGTTTCCAAGGTAAATATAACAAAACAAAGCACAAGAGAACTGAGACAGTAACCTATCAAAGCCAAGATATGCCAGGACACAATAGTTCCCAGAAAGTAAATCAACGAAATGCCACAGCACAACAAAAGCTGCAACAAGACCAAGCGATGGTTGACAAGCAATGCATCGAGTTGACACCATTAACATTTTACAGTGGCCCAGAAAATGTTTACGTGATTTAATGTCGTGAATGCTCCCCGGATGTGTTTGGGTGTTATCTCGGCAATGTATACAGGTACCTGTTCGGCCACAAAATCATGACCGACGTCTTCAAGAAACCAATTAGGATAAGAAAACTGAACGTTTTTGCATTACTACATAAGTTAGAATCCCAAAGCCAACTCCATTTAATATCCTTCCGGTATCGAGCCACCAAACATTCTGCGAGCTAAGACGAAATACACCGTTATCTGCTTCACAGCCTTTTCAAGATATTCTTCGGTGCACTTACACATTATCTAATAAACGTGACAGGAGGTAATGGAACTAAACTTTCGTGGGTCAAGCCATCGACAATCTAACAAAGAAAGTTCTGAAGAGGGAACAGACAGCACGAACCTTGGCCAATGCTATAGAAAGACATCCTGCAGTGCAAAATATTTGCGAAATCCCCATCGTCTGCGTCAGAACGCCACAATTGAGAGCTCGATGAGATTTTTTCAGGTTCTTCATTGAACATATGTGATCTTCAAATTCAAGAATAGCTGGAAAGGCTAGAGAATGCCTTACCCATCTGCGACCCACCATATCTGTCATCCGCCCATTAACCAAAGATCCTATCATCCCTCCTATTGTTATCATAGAACCAAAAAGCGAGTACTGTAACATGAGAAAAAGGGAATATTAATGTTAGAGAACCTGAATCGTGACTCACGAACTCCCTTCATCAATGGTGTCCCAGATAAAGAAGTTAATATTAGTGTTAGAGAACCTGAATCGTGACTCACAAATTCCCTTCATCAATGGTGTCCCAGATAAAGAAGTTACTGTTAGCTAGCCCTAATGAGTTTTCGGCCATCAACCATGCTTTCTAGGAAAAAGTTGTGTTGTAAATAAAGGAAGCAATAGAATAAAATGCACAGAATAAAGAAATAAGTCGGATACTAGATTTATGTGGTTTCATTAGTGTGACTTTCATTTATAGGAAAAGCAATATAAAATTTCACAATAAATCAAGTGATACAACGAATATTACAATTACTCTTGAGCACTCAAACATTATTTTTCAAACCCCACCTACACTTAATAATTCACTAAGTATTTAGCTCTCATAATTACTAATGATAATTTTATAATCTCATAAAGAATTACATAAATTCTTCACACTAGCCAAATTACTCCAGTGAACAAAATAGACCGACGTGAAGAGCACTTACATTAACTACCCTCTCTTCTTCAGTGCTCAATGGCACACTTCAACCATGATGGCTCTTCTCTATTAAAAACCAAGAGAAGTCTCCCATTCTTGCTCACCATTGTGACTCAAGGTGCGTTTGGTTCAACATTGCAAATGAGTTTTTGATGTAAAACAAATGCTGAAAATCAAAACTATTTGGGGAAATGCAAATTGTATTTGGTTAAAATCTCTTTGCAAATGGACTTTGAGTTGAATGTGTGTTTGGCAAAAAAAAAAAAAAACTCTTGCAATGGCTTTGGATATTATATATATATTTATTTATTTTTAAAAAAATTGCCAAACCCTTCACTAGTTTGGCGAAGGGCTATGATTACCGGCAAGCCAAATCTAACACCGGTGGATGTTGGTCAAGGTTGCTCAACATCAAGCGACCTCTAGCAAGGATTGAGCAACCCAGCTAAGGGCCGCCAAAGGTCATATGACCTCGAGTGACCCTCAGCGAGGGTCGCGCAGCACAAGCGATTGCTGCCTAGGTCTTATGGCCTCAGGCAGCCCTCGCCTAGGTCGTGTGACCCTTGTTAAGGGTCGCCCAAGGTTGTGTGACCTCCGACGGTCCTCGGTTGGGTCACGCGACCCTCGCTTGAGGTTGCTTGACGATCGTCGACGCTAGATTTGGCTCGTTGGCGGTCATAACCCGTCGCCAATCCCTCAAAGGGTTTGGTTCTTTTTAAATAATAATAATAATAATAATAATAATAATAATAATAATAATAATAATAATAATAATAAAGGCGAAATTGAAATTTTGAAAATTTGATAAGGGTAATTTAGGAAGAAAAAAAGAGTTTCAGCATTTAGTTAAATACTAAAAACCTTAGGCTAGTCATTACTAGTATTAAGCTTTCAGTCTTCCCAGACTTTGAAATAAAAATTCATTCACGGTTCAGCTTTTTCCGAGGAACTCTCGAGGCGAAAAGCTCTTGAAAATAGTGGACGAAATACATCCTTGTTGGGGAAAGAAGCTGATCACCAACTTTCTTTCTTTCTTTCGTTTATTTTATTTGGGCAAATTGTCTAGTGGAAGCCGGAAGAAAGAGTTGATCTCCTCTCTTTTGTGCGCAAAAGAAAGCTCTCCCAGGACATGACTAATAAACAGTTATTTTTCAAGTCCAACTTGTGGCTAAAAAGAAAAGAGAAAAGCAAAACTGCTGTTTGGAATAAAGTGGCAGACATATTCTGAGGACATTCCAAGACCTCACGTGCTGTGAAGTACTACCACGAGACAAAAAGAATCCCTCAACAATAAAACATCATTCAAAGGATGGACATGGATCGCGAGCGGCCTTCAAGAGGGAATCTTCCTTTTCTTTCTTCAGAGTTTGTCAACCCAAGAAATTATGACCCACTTGGATGACTTCTAATAAATACCACAGTGCTGAAATTCTTCATATACTACAACCGCTCTACATCCTCCAATTCGAGTTGGGTTTTGTCAAATTCAAACTCAAAAAATATTCTAATTGTTTAAGTGAAATTGGAGACGATGTCAACAGAGGTTCAACATAGAATCTCAATGAACTAAAAATTGACTGAAATTGGCAGCAATTCATTGTACTTTCTAGCAATGCACTAAGGACATGTAGCATGTACGTTTGACAGGACTGGACATGTAGCGTGTACGCTTGACAGGACTCACCGCTGCTGTAGAAAGCCCTAAATCCTCCATTATGCCCGACTCGGCAGGTGATGAATAACCAGACTGCATTATAGAAATATGCCGCTAGTCATGTTAACTTCTACTTGATGGAGAGTAACATTATGAGAAACTATGACCTAAACAAAGGACTTGCCTAGGATATCACAATATAGAGGCAAGACCGGAAAAAATAAATTAAGTAACATGAAAATTGGTTTTGCATAAGCGTCCGTTCTCAAAAATGCAATCCAAATAGTGAAATCTAATAATTCCATGTCTCTTTACCAAACCGAGTTTCCAAAACATTCTTATTTTTGGAAACATCTAGGGTAGCATAATATCTTTGGGTTTATTAAACCATGCGATCCCCAACAGGTGCTTCTGCAACATTATTCCCGTTCGCTCCCCACACGCCCCCCCCCCCAACCAAAAAAAAAAAAAAAAATCAACCAGATATTCAACAAGAATTGCAGACATAGATCTTGCTGGTTGCAAAATCATACGCATGCCAAAACAAAAACAACTACTTTTGAATCAGAACGAAAGTTGCTAAAGACAGACATTAGCCGAGCAATTCCCCTTTCTTTTTAAATTCGCTCGACTTTGAAGAACCTGTGATGGGATTGCCAAAAAGACAAGAAAAGAAGAAGAAGAAGAAGAGAAGCAAGACAGCTCGACAGAAAACAGATCTGGGTTCTTAGTGATCAATCTACTTGCACGCAATTAACGAAAGAGTTGATGCAATAATTCTCACAGTGCACCCAGAGACAAAAGACCCGCAAAGGGCAACCAACGTGCTGAAAACGAGGAGAGGCGTGACCGAGGGATCACTTGAAGACATGGATCCGCCATAGTTGCCGAGAAGCAGAGAGCTTGTTGACAACCCATCTTCTTCTTGGCTCTCTCTCTCCATCTGCCTGTTGTATTTCTCCCGTAGAGCAAAACTTGCCAATGATCAAGGTGGCAAGAGTCAGCTGCCAGTGCATTTAAAGGAGACAGTGGGTTGGTGTGAGAGAGACAGAGCAGGAGTGAATATTAGGTAGTTTAGATTGCAACATAACATACGAGAAAGAAGTACGCTCATTTTCTCCCAAAAAAAAAAAAAAATACACTCATTTTCTCATAAAAGGCTCTAGAAGATTTTGTCTCAAAATTAAAGATCCGAAATGATCACTTAATCTTAAGTAATAGTCCGAACTTGCTGACCACTAAATCATTGCTGACCAATGACTAGACCAATCCCGATCAAAAAAAAAAAAGAAAAAAGACTAGACCAAGGGTTTCGTCCATTGCAATTTTTCTTTTGTATCGTTTTTTCTAATTTTCTTTTTATATTATTGTCTTCCTTTCTTTTCTTCCTTTCTTCATCTTCTCCAACCCACCATCTTCTGCATATCTCCTCCTCCGAAGTCCCCTCTCTCGCCATCTATGCTTTTGACCTCATCCGCCACCACCCTCCACAGCATCTCCATCATCTTCATCGTCAAATGGAGGATAATTTGAGCACACTAACTAATGCCCTACCTAGGCCGGCAACGTTGTGATTGGCACAAACACCATCTTACGCCTGCTGTTGAAGAAGTGGAGCACATGGTGCTGCTGCCGAGGGCGTACTAACACTCACCATCGGTCCTTAGTGACATTGATGAAGGGACTGAGGAGCTTGATGGTATGACTGCTGGCAATGGCGACGGCGGGGCTATTAGTGGTTGAGTCGGGCTACTCCCGGCCGATGATGAACTCTGTGAACACGTTCGGTGGGCATACGTGAACTGCTAGCACAACATGTGGGTGCAGTTTTTGGCCAGTTGGCCGTTCAAACTTTTTGTTCCCAATCCGGAAAGCCAACAAAATAAAGGCTTGCAAATGACAAAAAAGCAAAGGGGTTCGCCATTTTCATTCATTATTGCTCTATGATTTCGTCGCTTCGTTGGAGAATAATCGAATTTGAAGGGACAAATCCTAACTGCCATCAATATTCGTGGGCTTTGGTGTTTTTAGTCCAGAGCATGAGATGAGAATTGAGCAAAATGAACTAAATTGGGGGACTATGCTTGACGATTCGTTCGATGGCAAAATCAACTGCAGCACCTTCGTCCGCCACCGATATCTGGAGTGGTGGAACCGTGCCAGCGCATGACTCTGAGAATATAACGATGAAGAAGCTCGGTCACAAGACGAGCTCCAATTCCAGAGAAGGGAAAAAAAATGCTCGATGAAAGGCATTAACTCGAGGCACGAGATTCAAAATCGTTCGCTTCAATCTGTCGGGAAAGATGAAGGCGAGCATGAGATGAGAAGGACGACCGTCGGCGGATGATCGGACGGCCAGAATTCGGCGAAATGGCAGGAGTCCCCTAAGAGAACGAGAGGCCGGGCTCTCTGATGGGGCGATGGATAATGGGCCTGATCTTCCTATAAAGGTTCTCTAAACTCGAATGATGGGCCATGCTTCTAATTTGATAGGCTTGTTCGAATTGAATTTGATGATTTGGGTTTTCACGGTCCGGTGCATGGGCTGGGTTATACCGGAACTAAAGTAGTCGAGCTTCATAGATGGAAACGTGTATTTTTTTTTTTTTTAACAGAGATGGAAACGTGTATTCAATTTATCCAAAAGTCCACCGAACCGTCTTAGGTGACACAATTGGCGTTTACATTAGTGATTTTCTATTAAAATTGATCAAATTGATTCAATTGGTAAAATATGAAAGGGTTTAAGATTTAATCCGCAAAATTAAAAGGTTTAAAATTAAATTGACAAAAATGTAATAGGTTTAGGATCTTTTGGATAATCTTCCCAATTTCAAGTATCAAAGTATATATAAACTATTCCAAAATGCAAGGCGCGGTTCGTGAAGATACATTATTCGAAATCTGCATATGTGCACTTAATTGCATCTCGGCCATTTGCTTTGGCATTCCACGGTTGAATGGCCCGAATTGCATTGGGTCCACATGCGTTATAGTTTATTTCTAGAATGACCGTGCATGTATTGTGCTCACATTGTGTGGGTGATGCTACAAGTTTTGTGCAATGGTATGCAATTCTTCCAATAGATTTCTCTGGAGAGTACAAATCAAAATTCTTCAAGGTTTATAAGGTTTTTTTTTAAGAAACATTATGCTTAGAAAATGAATCATTTGTACATATAGACTGTATTTAGTGGTTAGGATAAAATTTAGAATATGATAAAATTTATATTATCCTACTTTTGGTACTTGCTCAAGATAAGATAAAGTCGGATATAAATGGGATATAGAATGAGATAAAATTATCCATATGGAAGTGAGATATATATGGATATGATTTTTAATATTTATAGTAGGAAATTTTTTCTCAAATAAAAACTTATTAAATTTTAAAAAATAAAATTATATTTCAATATAAATAATATTTGAATTGTGATATAAGAAATTCAAAATAACAATTTAAAAAAATTAATCTTATTTTTATTTATATATTTGAATTTAATTCTATCTTATAATATAAAATTCAATATATAGATATATATTTATATTTATTATGTATCTTAGGTATTTTAGCATTTTAGGTATACTAATACAATTTTCTATTGATAAAATTTTATTAGAGAATGATGGAAAAGAACAAAGAAATAAAAAAATTAATTAAAAAAGAGAGGAAAATAAAAATAAAGTTGACAAAAGTATTATTAGAGATTTTTACCATCTATATCTGTAAAACTTGTGATTAATTTATATTGATATGGCATTTTAACCAAACAATATATATTATACAATGTGAATATATCCAGTTTTGTTATTGTAATTATCAAACAGCGAATATTATATAACAAAATCTCATATATATCATAATGCATCCTATTAAGTTTTATCCTAATTAGAAATCCTGACAATCAAACGTAGCCATAATGCGTCTATTATACTGCAAAGTTGCATTGACATGAAAAACATATGCATAAACTTGGTTATCAATATTATTTTTAAAATGCTAGTCAACAGAAAGTGTCATGCCTAAACATTTTTGTCGAGTAGAACTTCATGCTAATTAGAAAACATATTAAGGTTGAATATGTGTTTTTCCTAAGTAACATTGTAGATGCTTACATTGCTTCAAGGTAAATAATTCCTCCCTTTCCTCGCAATTTATTTACTACTTTTTTTCTTTTGATGACCTAGGGAACTCGCGCACCGTACTAACACGGACAGCCCGACAAACCCGAGGTAACGGGGGGTAAACCTTAGGGTGATGTTAGCGGACGACTCATCACCCCGACGTCGCACTTAAGATCCCATGCGACTAGCGGAATTCGAACTCCTCTCTCTCGCAAATGATCATGGGAGCACTTATCCAACTAGGCCATCACAGGCGGTGGTAATTTATTTACTACTTTTGACTATTAGGTACTACATAAATGGTTACGTACCCACATAATCACCTCATATGTTAGTAACTAGGTTAACATCAATTTAAGCTAGTTGCTAAATATTTTTTTGAATAAAACGGAAGGTACAAAAAGGGCGCTAAAGTAATCTAGCATAGTCAAGTCCCCAAATTTATACTCTCTGGTTCATAGAAATAAAATAATTTTCTAAAGACTTTACTTCGGTTTCTAATTGACCCTCACAAAATTAAATTAATGACAACTCCTAATTGATATCATTTGTATGCTAAGAACTTGAATATAAGCTGTGAATTAGTATGGGCTCGAGAGAGCCCAAACTAAATTTATGCTTAGTAATCTATTGGTAAACTCTTAGGTGGTGCACATTGAGGGAGGCTTGCGACAAGTGACACTTAAGTGACCAATGAGAACTTTCAATAATAAAGTGAGTGTGATACACAACTTTTAAAACTTTTAATATCATTCTCCCTTTAATTTTGACACAATTGGCCCCACCCTAAACTTGACCAAATGGTGAAACTTTAGAGGGACTTACAAGAACCATATGGGATAGCTTAATTAGTCTACTCACTGTTCTTTATTTATTTATTTATAGATACCGTCAATATAAAAACTATTTTCTCCGTAAAATTTGTCTTATGTCTCTATCGGAAATGAACCGATTCTCCTCAAAGAATCGTCTCTATAGCAGCATATATATATATTTTGGATTCACGGGTGCATTTCAAGTCCATAGCACCGGAATCTCAATACCAGTGATGAGAGCGTAATGAGTGAGGAAGATTGACCATTTCTATGGTTTGGGAAAGAGGAGATGATGGACACAAAGCAGAAAGTAGGAAGAAGTGTTTTCTCTTCAGCCCTTTGATCCTTCCCCATAATTTTAGGGGAGGGAGTTGGCGGATATTAATTGAAATCACTGTTCTCCCTCATAAAAGTGAAACTATATTTGAAGGTCATGATGGTAATATGAAATACATCAGATTTCTCCTGATTAATTACCATTACCACCATCTTCATTCCGTTACTCTCCCTCCTTTCCACACAACCAAAATAACCTCATTTGTTCTCCACCTCCGCTTCCTCACTTCTATTTTGTTTCCCCCATTTATTTTCCCAATCAACTTTTTCCCATGTTCCTCTACCAAAGATCAATTTGATCAATATAAAATAAATTATTTCTCTTTGCTGACATAATTATTTCATCAACAAAAGAAAACCAGAGGAAAAATACCATAGCACTTTCAAGATAAAACATTTGAGAAACTCCTAAAAGTATTATCTTAAAGATGCACATGATAACTATTCTCTTTCTTCTTCTTCTTTTTGATATATTTTGTTTCTGGAAATAAATTTGGAATATAAATTTACTTAGTACAAAATTTCATTTTTTTTATTTACAGATAAATTTTGCATCTAGAAATGAGTTTGGAACATAAATTAAAAATAGAAAATTTTCTACTTTTCTATTTCTAGAATAAAAATAGCAATAAAAATTCTTTCATCACTCACTTGCTTTCTCAATGTGATTTCCCATGAGAAGACTAACTTCATCCTCCTCCCCGTGACTCTCCTGTCCTAAACCCCTAGATTTTTTGCCCTCACCCCTTGCAATCCCTTTGCCTCCACCTCTTCCAACGGCAGCTACTACACCTCCACCTCCTTCCCTAAGATCTCTTTTGACATTGGTGGCACCTTTTCCTTCTCTTGAGAGGGCACAATAGAAACTTGATACCTTTTACTTGGGAAAATCGCCAAGAGGGAGCCCAAATCTAAGTCCGTTAACATATCTAGTTAGACCTATTTTCAGTTAAAAGTTTAAGCCAATGAGTCATAGAAAAACTATGATTTATTAATTGCTCCACACCACATCAATTCACCGGTGTGGGCTTCTCTAATGCAACTTACATATGTATCATATCTATCTCCTTCTCACATGTTAGTTCCAATCTTAGATTTTCTCCTCATTAATTTGGATATCTTGTTGCATTAACTTATCTCAACTTGAATCTCCAACACCCAACTTCATTATCGGTCTCTTTTTCGAGACCGAACCATGAAGTCTATCATTGAGCCTAAGTTGCTACATCGCCTCCACTAGCCTGGAACAACATTGGTTACAAGATTCCTCCTTGAGATATTCACCACCGATATATATAGGTCAATTAAAGCAACTTAACACTCCCCCGGAACAACATTGGTTACAAGATTCCTCCTTGAGATATTCAGCAATCCATATGTAAGAAAACCTCTGAACAATTTAAGTTTTCTGTTTGATTTAATTCAAGGATAATACCACAAAAAATCTTAAATCGGTATACTTATGATAAATTGACTCAAAACGAATTTTTTAACCACTAAAAACTTTAAACTAGTTCATTTATGACAAATTTATTTTAAACTAATTTTTTAACCATAAAAAAATCCAAAACTGATACATTTGTAATAATTTTACCATCTACTAAATTAAATTAATACTACAAAAAATTACAAACCAATACACTTGTAATCTCAAACCAGTATATATATCAACGACCATATATAATCTAACTTAGCAATTTGATGGTAAAATTTAATGGAATCTAATGGAGGGTAAATTTGTAATGTGTGTATTAGTTTGTATTTTCCATGGTATTAACCTATGAATTCATTCATAGAAAAAAGGGAAACCCAATTTTGATGTATTTTGAATCAAACTTTCTTTTTGTTTTTCAGAAAAAGAAATTTCATGAGAGTCGTACATATTGTTGAGATAATTAACTATGTTACTTAAGCAGTAAAATTTGTTACTTAGGAAAGATCAACGCAACTATCAGGCCATCTAATTTATCTTTCATTTTGTCTTTAGTTAGTTAAATCTCTCTCGTGATATTACGTCAACTTACATTCGTTTCCTCAAGCAGAGCAAATCTTTGAGATCTCTATATCTTCATGAATGTTCCTCCTCTTTTTTTACCACACGTATATGCATATGAGTCTCTTTGTAGTGTTTCTTTACGGGAGTTTATCCTATGGTATTCACAAAAACAAAACCTGTCACTACCATAAGTTCGATTATCAAGTGGAGTGAAAAAATCAATTCCGGTGTTCAAACACACCAACCAACTCATTATGCATGGTCATATTTGATGAAACACATATTCAAGGTTGGACATATCACTTAACAAAATAATATTAGTGTACCCTAAATTTCTCAATTGCTGCTAGCACCGTGTATAATTTTGACAAAAAAGAAAAAAAGAAAGATAGAAAAGCCATTACCGTATAAACTCACCAGAATGAGACCTTTAATATCATCGACAGTCGGATGAAACCCGACCTCCTTGGACTGCTCAAGTCTCAAGAGCACATCAAGAATATCTTCTCCTCCACCCAACGCATCATCCTCGTTAATTCTCGATGATCGATCTATTTCCATCTTATGTTCTTCGTTGATGCTATCGAAGATCTTGTCCATCTTCCCCACCAACATATCTAGTTTCGATTTCATCCTGCTCAGGCGGGTTAGAATTTTGAGCGACGGAAAAATCTCAGCCACGCCAAAGCCACCAGTCAACGCGACCGACTCTTTAAGCAACGCGATGAATGCCTCTTGTTGCTTGCACCTTCTGCCGACAGCCGCCTTGGAAATTATGCTATTCGAGAAAGCGAAGATTTTCTCGCTTAGATTGAAAGGCGAACAGGACAATGACCGCATGTTATCAACCAAATCACGCGCCTCCTCTTCTCTAATGGATTTAAAAGACCGGACGCGGGGTGCGCTCAGGAGCTCTGTGACGCAAATCTTGCGCATTTGCCTCCAATATTCGCCGTAGGGCGAGAAGATCATGTTCGGGTAAATGGCCATCTCCATGAACACGAACGTCGGGCGTTGTGCGAAGGTGAGCTCATGGGTCTTGAGGACTTGTTCCGCCAGTTTAGGATTAGAAACTGTCACGACCAAGAGCTCACCGAGCTGGAGATGGAAGTGAGAATTTGTGAATCCAAGAATGCAGAAGATGAAGATGAGGAATGATGATGATGATAGAGGATAAACTCGGTAGAGTTGCAGAAGGATCTAAGCAAGAAGTATTCGATTCTCATTTCATTGTATCCGAGTTCTTTGAACAAAGAGAAATCAAAATACAACAGATCAATGTTGAATCCCCTGTTCTTCCCTCTCTCTCGTTATCTATTCCCTCACATTGCCTGAGCTCAATTCTATCGTTATATACAGAGAGAAGCTGGAAAACTAATAACAGACTAAATGAACTAACCGACTCAAACTAACAAACTTTTACAGCTATTTATAACAGAGTAGTGGTCTTGACAAGTCCTGAGACTTGGCAATCCACGTCTTCGGCATTGCATAATCTCCACCGTTGATAAGACTGGTTATCCATGTCTTCAGCTCATTTACTTCACGATAGTCTTCTGGTGATCTACATCTATCAGAGTTGAGGATCCCCTGTGGCTGACTCGTGATGTAGCAGAGTAAGATGACGGTCTTGATCCTCTAACATCCCCCCTCAAATTGGGAAGGGTAAACGATCCCATTCCCAATTTGGTTCGGAGAGTAAGATGAGATAATCGTGAGAGTGACTTAGTAAAGATATTAGCTAATTGAAGATGAGTAGAGATATACTGAACACGAATAGATCCAGAAGAAACTTTCTCACGGACGAAGTGAAAGTCAACTTCAATGTGCTTGGTTCGAGCATGTAATATTGGATTGGTTGTAAGAGAAATTGCTGATCTGTTGTCACAGTATATGGATGTAGGTGATTGAAGAGAAATGCCAATATCTCGTAACACAAAAGTTATCCAGGTGAGTTCGGCAGTTGTCGAAGCAAGTGCACGATATTCTGCTTCTGTTGAGGATCTGGAAACAGTAGGTTGTTTCTTGGCAGAGCAAGAAAGTAGATTAGATCCAAGAAATGTGCAAAACCCCGTTGTGGAACATCGTGTAGTTGGACAACCAGCCCAATCAGCATCGGAGAAACCATAAAGGTTTACTGAACTTTGAGAATGAAGATAGATCCCAAGATGTATGGTACCTTTGACATATCGAAGTACTCTTTTTAACTGATGAAAATCTCCTACGGTAGGCTGTTGCATCTTTTGACAGAGAAGATTAGTAGCAAACGCCAGGTTTGGTCGAGTAATGGTTAAGTATTGAAGAGCACCAACCAAGCTTCTGTACTCCACAGGGTCTGTGAGTTGATTTGCAGTATTAGCCATGGAAATTGATCGAAGTGGCAAGGGCGTTGAGATTGGTTTACAATCGGCCATATGAGCTCGTTGCAGCAAGTTAGTGGCATATTTTGTTTGACACAGAAAGAGATTCTGTGAAGTTCGTTTGGCTTCAATGCCCAAAAAATAGTGAAGATATCCAAGGTCCTTCATATGAAAGTGAAGACTAAGTTTCTAAATAAGGGTAGTTAAGAGATGTGGTGAACTGCCAGTCAAGATGATATCATCAACATATAGTAGCAATAAGACTATATGTGAGTCTGTATGAAGAACAAACAAGGATGGATCTACTGTGCTGCAGAAGAAGCCACTTTCAAGTAAAAACTTGCTGAATTTATCGAACCAAGCTCTTGGTGCTTGTTGAAGACCATATAGGGACTTTTGAAGCAGACATACATAACTTGGCTTTTGAGGATGTATAAAGCCAGGTGGCTGTTCCATATATACAGTCTCGTTCAAATCTCCATGAAGAAAAGCATTCTTAACATCAAGCTGGTGTATTTGCCATTGCTTTATCATGGCTAGAGATAGCACTATTCGAATTGTTGTGTGTTTCACAACTAGACTGAAAGTCTCAGTGAAGTCACGTCCTGCTTCTTGGTGAAAGCCTTTGGCAACTAGACGAGCTTTGAGTCTATCAAGACCCCCATTTGGTGTGAGTTTGGTCTTATATACCCACTTACAGCCTATCACATTCATCTGGTCAGTTCTAGGAATCAATGTCCAGGTTTGGTTTTCATCAAGAGCATCCATTTCCTCTTTCATAGCCTTGTACCAGGCTTCATTAGCTAAGGCTGATTTGATAGACCGTGGTTCCATGGGAACTTGATACTCAGCTAAATAAGCATACTTTGGATTTGGTTTTCTTATCCCAGACTTTAGTCGAGTCTGCATATGATGATTATTAAGAGTACCTTGAGAAGAAGGCAGAGTGGAATTGGAATTGTAGTGCCCTTCACCAAAACTACTTTCAGCTAGTAGATCATTGTGTGAAGATGAAGAGCTGGTAGTATGTTGTCCCTAAGAGGTAGATAGATCTGTAGGCATAGTATCTATTGAAGCCATGATAGATTGTTCATCTGTTGTTCTCTCATTCTGCATAGTTCTCGAGGAAATGGTCTGAGATTGTTGTCTATGACATAGGTGATGATTATAGCAATCATCTAGATCAGGATGGATCTGGTTTTTGGCTGACTGATGAAAATGACCATTGTCTATTAACTCGGTTCTTGAAGGTTCGAGGAAATGTATTCCTTCAATCCATTGTTTGTATAGATTTGTATACTGTCCATACTCATTGACCAGCTTCTTTATAAAAGGATAAGAATGTTCATCAAAGACAACATGTCTACTGATGTACACACGATTATTAGTTGGTACCAGACATCGATATCCTTGGTGCTGATTACTATAACCCAGGAAGATACAGGGGAGAGATCGAGGATCAAGTTTGTGGCTTGCATATGGTCTTAGACAAGGATAGCATGCACAACCAAACACCCTTAAATGATCATACCTTGGCTGTCTATTATGAAGTTTATTATAGGGTGTGTCTATCTTCAGCTTTGGTGTGGGAAGAATGTTTATGATGTAATTAGCTGTCACAAATGCATCCACCCAAAATTTTAGTGAAACTTTTGAGTGATATAGCATAGCTAATGCCAGTTCAACGATGTGTCGATGCTTCCTTTCTGAGACCCCATTCTGTTCTGGTGTGTGTGGACATGATATAAGCTGTCTTATTCCATGGTGTCTAAGAAAAGTTTGGAATATGTTGCTTACGAACTCTCCTCCTCCGTCACTCTGAAAGATTTTAATCTGATGATTATATTGTCATTCAACTAACTTTTGGAATTGAACAAATATGTCATAGAACTCAGACTTCAACTTCATAGAATATAACTAGCAGTATCTAGAAAAACTGTCAACAAAAATCACATAGTATCTAAACTTTTGGAAAGAACAGACTGGTGAGGGTCCCCAAATGTCACAATGAATTCTTTCTAATAGAAAGCTTGATGTAGAATCCGATAAAGGAAACGATAGAGGTGTACTTTTAGCTATTTGACAGCTGCTGCAAACACTCTTAGATGGTGAATCAAATTGTATAAGCTTATGTTTCTGCAAATGCTTAACTATTTGTGCATTTGTGTGAGCCAAACGCTGGTGCCATGTGTCTTCATCGACTGTCTTTTGCCGCTGAGTAAAGAAGGCCTCTGTAGTCTGTGGATTAGCTTGATAAAGCCATCTAGTTTTCCTTCCGAGCTTCACCATTATTTTGGTATTGTTGTCCTTTACATAAACACCAGTTTTATCAAAGATAAAAGAACAAGGATAGTCATCTGTGAGCTTAGATACTGAAAGAAGATTCTTCTTTATCTCTGGGACAATTAGGACATCATTAAGAGGTAATGTACTACTCTTTGTTTTCAGTCAAGTGTTGCCAATGTGAGTTACAGGTAAACATGATCCATTGCCTATCATAACAGTATCATGTCCTCGATATTTAGAAAGGGTATGGAGCATACCAGTATTGGCACTGATGTAAGCTGTAGCTCCAGCGTCAGGATACCACTCACTTCCTGTTGAGTCTTCAATATGCATTGCCGTTAATGCTGCTGGAATATCTTCTGCTTGATAGGAATTGTCAAATCGATACCAGCAGCGAAGAGCATCATGTCCAGATCTTTTACATATTTGACATTCTAGTCAAATGCTACTTGTTTCTTTCTCATCCTGTAAGTTCTTACTTGAGTTTACAGATGGATAAGTCTTGATATTTTGGTACCTTTGTGAGTAAGTGGTGTAGGGTCTAAATCCTTGATTTGTTGTAGAGATAACATTTCTCTGTCTGGGGTGTTGATTTCCTTGTCCTGGATTTGAGATATCGTTGCATGTAATTCGATATCTTTCAAAACCACGACCTCTATTGTTTCCAGCTCTGCCACGACCATAGCTTCGACCACCTCTGTAACCTCCTCTTTGAGATATAAATCCAGAAGCTTGAGAGATGTAATCTTCATTTGTGATATCTTTAGACTGTATTCGGGTTGAATTGATTCTTGGAGAAGGTCTTGAGCCTTGATTCAAACCTTTCTAATTGTACAATAACCTCATCATACTCAGGCTGAGGCTTTAAACAATATATGGTAGTTCGAAAGTTTTCATACTCAGGACCTAAACCTTCCATTACACCAAACATTTTGGTTATTTCATCCACAGGTTTGCCTATGCATTCAACTGATCACATATGGATTTATATTCCCTGAGATCAACCGCAAGGGTTTGTTCATGCTTTTGGCATGATTGCAGTTTCCCCCTTAGTTCGAACTCTCTAGCAATTGACTTATGTGTAAACCTTTTCAGAAGGGTTTGCCATACTTCAGATGATGTTTCTAATCCGATTATCAAGCTCAGAATGTTTTCAGTAACAGCTCCAGAGATCCATGATGAAATCAATTGATCTATTCTAGTCCAATCAGTGTAATCTAGATTGATAAGATCAGTTTCGCAACCTTCATCCTCTCTTTGCAGCATTCGAGGAGGTGAAGGAATATCTCCATTAACAAAACCAAAAAGATCTTGACTTTTCAAAAACCTTTGGATTTTAGCTTGCCACAATAGGAAGTTGTCTTCAGCAAGTTTGATTGTGACAAAGTTTGAGATATTCACATGTATCAGAAAAGGGTACTTTGGAGTTCTAATTGTCATTATTACGATCCTTTAGCTTGAAGAAGATGACAATAGTAATGCTATGAGCTCTTATGTGATTACCTTGATCTAGAGAGCTTCATTGTTCGTTCATCTCTTCTGACTTGATGCAAGAACTTATTACTGGACGGATCTCTTCATTCAGACGCACGAGGAACTCTGCTCTGATACCATGAGAATTTGTGAATCCAAGAATGCAAAAGATGAAGATGAGGAATGATGATGATGATAGAGGATAAACTTGGTAGAGTTGCAGAAGGATCTGAGCAAGAAGTATTCGATTCTCATTTCATTGTATCTGAGTTCTTTGAACAAAGAGAAATCAAAATACAACAGATCAATGTTGAATCCCTTGTTCTTCCCTCTCTCTCGTTATCTATTCCCTCACATTTCCTGAGCTTAATTCTATCGTTATATACAGAGAGAAGCTGGAAAACTAATAACAAACTAAACAAACTAACCAACTCAAACTAACAAACTTTTACAACTATTTATAACAGAGTAGTGGTCTTGACAAATCCTGAGACTTGGCAATCCACGTCTTCGGCATTGCATAATCTCCACCATTGATAAGACTGGTTATCCATGTCTTCAGCTCATTTACTTCACGATAGTCTTCTGGTGATCTACATCTATCAGAGTTGAGGATCCCCTGTGGCTAACTCTTGATGTAGTAGAGTAGGATGGCAGTCTTGATCCTCTAACAGGAAGATGGGTCCGTATGTTTTGGCCAGGTCACTCAAGCGATAGCGAGGTAGTGAGCCAATGAAATGGTGTAAATTCCCAATGAATGGCAGCTTTTTGGGACCCGGTGGGAGATGCTTCGTGGCTGAGCTTTTGGCTGCATTTTTACCGGAAAATATTTTGAGAAAGAACAGGAAGAGGAGAGAAGAGAGCATAAAAAGAAGCATTGTGGGGGATATTATGAGAGAAACTCTTGGCAAGGCTTTTGTGTGGCAATAGGGGGTGATCGCCCTTAATATATATAGTGTTTCTTGCAATGATAGATGATTATATATGTATATCTTTTTCAAATGCAAATTGATGGGTCGTGACAACGACCTAATTAAAAAACTCATTTGATAATTATCATTACACGATATTCGATTTGAGCTATATATATATATGCCAAAAAAAAAGGCTAGTCAAACTTTAAAGTGTTATATTACTTTCTTTAAGGATTTATTTACCCCGTAATATTTCTAATGGTTACCGGTAAATATCCTCCAAATATAACAAATTCTCAAATGAGAATACTGGATTGCAATTCTAGTATTTCTTCAAAGTCTATCTAGCAAACAATTGAAAAAATAGCTATACTTTTGGAATGAAAACTTGAAAATGATTTCGTAGTCATTCATGTTAAAAACTATATATATATATATATATATATATATATATATATATATATATATATATATATATATATATATATATATATATATCAATTTTAAAGAACATATGCAGTTCTTTGTGAAATGTTGCAAAGTAAACTAAGATATCCTTTCGGAAGAAGTTATAAATTGAACAAAGGCATTCATTCGGAAGAAGTTGCAAAATAAACAAATGCAACCCTTCAAGAAATGTAGCAAACTAAACAAGTATAATTTCCAAAAGTTATCTTGAAAATTCACATATAAAAATTCGGAATAATAAAAATAATAAAAAAATAATATTTTTTAATAAATAAAATTCCGAATTTTCATAATTTCCAAAAATACTTAATAAACAAAAAACAACCTTTCAACTAATAAATGTTAATAAGATAATCGTGCAAATAAAAATAAAAATAAAGGAGTTAGTGCTAATTAAACCGTAGGCATGCAAGCGTGCAAATTGCTAAGTGCATTTAATAATCACGCAATTATTCACGTATCCATGTGCAGATATTGTGGGGTTTGGCTCACACCCTACATTTTATTTAAACACACTAGAAACGGCTCACACTTATAAATTAGTCAATCTTCTCTCAACTTTCTTACGTGGGACAACGAAAAACACATTTTGTTTGTTTTACAAACAAACATCCAACACGAGCTAGCTAAAGATTTGCTCACGATGGATATGGCTTGACTTGTACTCCCTAAAATCAATCAATTATTACACTTTGTGTGATAATGATTTGAATATGCTTGAACAAAACTTTATAAACTTGTTACTATGATCTTATTAGTTGAAGGTTGATGTTTATCTAACAATATGCAGTGTGCGGTGCCATGAAGTTTTATTCCAATGACTAGAGGAGTTACTCGCTTCATGAGAGGCGGCGATAGTCTTTTGACAAATTTCAAATAGAAAACTCCATATGAGGCTACATCCTAAAGATGCATATTGACACATATTAACTGTTTTTTTCCTCAGTAGTCACCTATCTAACCTGTTACATAGAGTTAGAATTGAAAAAACCGAGTTTTAAATTCAGCGTGCCATGAGAATCACTTGACTTTTTTTATTTTATAGGCTAGTTTTTCTTTTGGTCGTAATTTTTATAGGGCCAGTTCAAGACTCAAGTTACTAATCAGTTCATGTAGGTATTGTGAAAAATCTATCAGTCATGCTTAAATATAAACAATTATATAATGCCATATTAATTCAGGCAAAATCATGAGGTAACTTGAGAAGGGAGCTGCCGATGCAGTTGAGGTGTTGTAAGTAAAAGATCTACATAAGGTCGCTCAAAAAGTGATTTCATCTGCGTATCTGTCTACGCATCCTGTTACGTATCTCATCTATCTCACCTTGCAGCTCGTCGGCGCTCAAGCCAACATGGGCGGCCGTCGCCGCGCGACGCATTGAACTTTTCCAGTCCTCTAGGTTTTGGTCTTCTTTGATGTCTGTCTTGGGCTTTATTGATACGTCCTGGTGCGCCTTACTTTTTTGGCTGTTGTGTTGTCACCTTCCTTTTGGCTTTCGCTCATGTATCTTTGCAATTTATGTACCTATTAAATTATCAATATTTTCTACACCAAAAAAATATTATCCATATTTGGTTAGCCGTAATTTCATCACACCATGCGATATTTCCTCTTAGGTAGATGAATTATTGTATATAATAATTTTATTCATATTCCTATGATTAGGATAATCTGTTTTGGAATGGGTAGGTTCTAGAACTAAAATCTGGAATTGCCTTGTTATGATCTATTCTCAGTTTTTAGTGGAACCTACCCTGTTTTTGCAGTCTAGTTCTAAGGCCTATCCCAGAACCTATTTTCTTTCTTCTTCTTTTTTCCCCTTTTTGTTTGTTTTATTTTTTACTATTAAATCATATGAGGCTATGAATAACAAAACGATTAAAAGTACAACGTGAACAATAAAAATCAATATCCACCAAAAACAACAATCCATAAGATCAATACGTAATCACGTATAATTATAAATAGTAAAAAGTTCAAACACGTAACATAAAACATAAATTATAAAACTCTATTTTTCATTCATACATAAAAATTTAGGAGAAGAGGAAAGATTGGCAAATAGTTTCGAGGAAGGATAAATAATGAAAGAGTGCTGAGGTTAGAATTTAGGAGAAAAAAGAAATTGAGGTTTTGGCTTTTTATCTTATAAATCCAATTCTTTAAGCAATTCTAAAATAGAGTGGTCTGGTCTAGTTCTTAAGTGGGCATTCCCTCGGAACCTATTCTTAGACCAATTCCAAATTTTTGAAACCTATTCCCAAATAAGTTCCAACAGGTTCCAAAAATTTGGATCCCGTTCCAACGGGAACCAGTTCCTAGACCTATTTTTTGAGCGATCCGGTCTAGTTCTTGGGAAGAATCAGTTTGGTTGCTCACCTGTTCCTATGACAATGTGGTTTTTCTAATATATCCAAATATGATAGTTTAACTATTGTCCATTAAAATTTTCAAAAATTTATCTTTAGCAGAATGATTTTCAAACATATCTTTTACAATAATTAATCAGGAGATATCATTTACATAGGTAAAATTAGTCCGTAATTTTTTTATATTTTCTTAATTTTGAAAGCAAAAAAGATAGAAAAACCATCAGCCATAAGAATTTTCATAATGTTAAAGTTATTATACATTTTTAGATTCGAACTCCATGGATTTCTTTATTAATTTTATCATTGGATACAAGCGGCCAATCAATTAACAGTAAACCGGTCATTACAAAAATAAATATGAAGGTGCATGTAAGAATTGGGGGAATTGTAAACGAAAATGAATGGAAAAAGTCATGGACAAATAAAGAGAAAAGAAAAAGGTCTTTGCTAGTATAATAGTCATTGGGCAACTGTGAGAATAATAACTTATTATAAATCATAAGTTCTTGAAGGAGCAGACTCTATAATAATTTATAATTATTTGTCATAGGATTTTTTTTGATCTAAAATAAACTGTTGTTCTCACAGTATATTAATAAATATTACCAAATTATTTCTCAAAGAAAAACAATTTGGTGAAAGATGGTTGTACTTGTTATATATAGAAAGTTAAGACAAACTCGTCCATCGATTTAAACATTCAGTTGTAGTTGTTTAATGAAATGTTCACATTCTCTTCACTTCCCTTCTTTTTCTTCTTTTTTTCTTTTTTTATTTAAAATCCGAGCGCATATAATGCACATAATTCATCATATTTCTTTCTCAATAGATAGATTACGTACCACGCGCTACCAGCTATTAACATTTTCTTTTATGATTTTAGTAAGGGTGCTAGTCCGACGGAAGCAATGGGGAGCCAAGTTTTCAATATTAGAAGTCTGGACGTCACTCCAAAATTTGTCAGAAGTGGGCTTGAAATAGCTGGCGACCATTCTAGTTCTGAACCCATTCCTTTCCTTTTAAAGTTTTGACCTGGCCGAACGTATCCCCGACTTGAGAGGGAATCGCGCATGGCACGTGTTGTTCAGCTTCAGTCCCGGCGCTCTTGATGAGCACCCAAGTCAACCGTCAGAAGGTTCTCTGTGAAGTTATGCATAGGAGAAACCAAATCAAAGTCTTTACTAGGAGGTTGTGGCTCGACTTGAAAGGCTTTTCAAATTGAATTTTACTAGCATAATAATATTTGAATTATTGTGAGAATAACAGTTTATTGTAACCCACAAATTCTTAAAATAATAAACGATAATAGTTTATAATTATTTATTATTTAATTTTTTTATATTCCAAAATAAACTGTTATTATCACAGTTGATTAAAAACTGCCACCTTATCATTTTTCTTTCAATTCCTTGCATATTATTGCCGCTTATGCTTGTGTGCCCTCGATAAATGCAGCAAGTGCTGAAAAAGTGGGGAGAAGTGGAAAGAAGCTTTACTTGAGTTATCCTGCACGGCGAGTATTTCTCAAGTATTTGTTTCGGGAGGAGCGCTGGAAAGCGCCAGGTCATGGGCTTGGTGTAGCTTCTGCGCAACTACAAGCGAAGTACAACGAGTTGCGTTGCCTCAAAGAAAAGATGGAGAAAATTAGAGAGATCAGTCAAGCCGCGAAATCCCGCCTATAAATTGCCAACCTTTAATTGCTGGGACATTTAAAATGTCAACATGACGTGCTAGATGCTGACAATACAACTACTCTTGTTTTTGTTTAACATGACATGCTAAGCTCGAGGCAGTTGTTTACTTTTGTGTGATTGATATTCAATCCTCATGCGTCAGAGTGAAAAAAGATAGATGTACAAGAGAAGCATATTAGAATGATGGAAGCAACCATTTAAAATTTTCATTTGAAAAATCACCATTAGTATGGGGCGAATCGAAGTTCATGCCTTAATCACCAAAGTCCCAGATACACCATTTGCCACAACGCTTCAGCCCGTGTTTGGCTTGGTCCTCCCTTGCTTTCTCTTTCTGTTCACGCTGATCGGAATCTTCAATGCAAATGCTGCGGAAAACTCCAATGATAGGTTGAAGTCGCCTCCGGGGCCGTATAAATTGCGGCTTGTATGCACCAGTTAAAAGGCCCCGGGCTGCCACACAATAAACTGAACAACTTGGCAAAAATCTATGGACCCAATTACTGCCTTAAAATTGGCGAGCTCACGGTCATGGTTCTTACGACTCCTCAAGTTGTTGGAGAGGTCGTAAAGACGCAAGAGCTTATATTCACTCAAAAGCCACTTTCCATCTCGGGAGGTAATGGCCTACGAGGATTAGAGCTTCATCTTCGCTCCTTACGGAGACTACTGGTGGCCACTCTTGTGGCACCATTTTGACTTGGCAACTACCTAATGGGCAAAGTCCTGAAGAACCTTGACATGACTGAGGCTTTTGCTGCAACAATTGAGAAAGAATGATTTGTATGTGATTTCTACCCCTCATTTTGCAGCGTCAATTGAGAAAGATCATCTGCCTTATGATTTTTGTAAATCAAATTCTCAGGAGATCTGTAAAAATCTTTAAATTCCTTTTTGCGATCACCCTACTCCTCAATAATATCCCATCATAAATCGCCAATGCTAATCTAATTGCTTCAATTTTTGAACTAACATAGAAGAAATCTAGTTCCTCATTTCCATATCAACTATCTCCCAAGACATTTAACAAAAATTCTCCCTAAGATCACCAAGATAACTATCTATCTAAATTCCAGAATTCCAAAAGAGTGTCATCATTCAAAGGATCTTCACTTAAGATTCAACACTTACAAACTTCTTAGATCAGTAACTTAACTACTCACCTTAAATCATACTTAAGAAAAGCACATCTCAAGCAAGCTAATAACACCAATTACATAATTAGTAAGACCATACCTATAACTTACTTTTTGTACTATAACTCCCAATTTGAAGTTTCAAGCTTAGTATTTCAAACTTAGTTTTCTAAGATCCATTCTCATCTCACTAGAACTCCCCCCTAAAGATTCAAATACCTCACTGGGAGACCTTCTATTTCGTACATATTACCAAAAAATCGTAACCCATTCCTCAGAATCCAAATTTCTTGTTTGTATGATCTTAACTTTTTATTAAAAATTGACAACTTATTCAAAAGAACCTCTCTTACAACTACACAATCCAAATTAGCCTTAATATGAACAACTTAATCTGATCTAAACTCATCATAGTAGACAATGGTATTAAATGTGTAGAGAGCCATCACGTATTTTCTTAAATAAATGCATCAATCTTTAATACTATTATCACTCTTATGATTCTAGGAATGAGAAAATTGTTCAAAAAGTCTTAAACCTATTGTATCTTTGCTAATTCAATCATAAACCCTTTATTTTTGCTAATTCAGTCATAAACATTTTCACTTTTTGTCAATTAAGTCAATTTGACTAATTTTGGTTAGAAAATGTTGACGTGGATGTCGATGGGGACTATTAGCACTGACATAGACAAATCTAAATAATATTTTAATATTTTTGAACAATATTTTGCCAACAAGCATAAGGAAAAGCAAAAAGCCAAAAAGAAAAGAAAGAAAAAAATCAGAAAAATTCAAAAAAATATTAAAATATTATTCAGATATGTCCACGTCAACACCATTGTTCCTACGTGGCACTATCGATGTCCAAGTCAGTATTTTTGGCCAAAATTAGCCGAATAGACTTAATTGGTAAGAAGTGAAAATGTTAGGACTAAATTGATAAAATTAAAAAGTTTATACTAAATTAGTAAAAGTGCAATATATTTCAAACTTTTTGGACAATTTTCCCATCTAGGAATTATAACTTAAATTCCTAAATATCGCATCATCTCAACTATTGTTGGAGGAATCGTACCATACTCGTTCCGCATTCTCAATGTCTCATGTGGTCGTACTCCTTAAGTGACCTTGTTGGGCCCCACAAAAACATAACCACCTGTCTGGTATTACAATTTATGCCACAAACAGGCACAAAAAAGTTAAAAGTCCTACAAGAAGGCTCCGGGTAGCTTGACTCACAATGCGTTTTGTGGTTGCCAACACTTTGACCCACCCGATTCAGATTTCAACAAAGTACAAATCAACGCAGGATATGGGCAAGTGATGCTTGTAATTCTTCCAATGCTCGTCCCTTGGTCTCCGGCACTAGCCGGCACTAGCTCCATAGTGAATACAATAGTCAAACCACAAACGCATGCTAAAATCAGAAAGGTTCCTGCAAGCGGCATAGTCAATGCATAGATTTGTTAGTACATACTACCGACATCTGAACACATGTAGTTCACGTATTTAGGCTCTAAAGAAGCATAGCCCGTTGAAAACTACAAAACAAGAAGGAAACAAAAGGAGAATCACTTACCAGGTGCATTCCATTCGAGCATGAAGTTGAAGGTGTAGGTAACCATCCAAAAACAAGACCAACTAGAGAAGGCCATCACGCTTCCAACTGACCCTTCAACATTTACTGGGAATACCTATTGAGAACATGCCCATCAAAATAGATAGTTTTCTAATTTAATATATGGTCTTGAAATAGAGATTATAGAGTGCAATGTTACAATGAAGATATCTATTTACCTTGGACATTATAACCCATGGTAACCCGCCATGCCAAGTGAGTAAGTTATGGAATAAACTTAATTACAATAATCATATGTCAGCAACTTCAACACAACTAGTCCTGGAAAGACGGCTGAGGACTTAGAAGTAATAGTATTGAATGAAGAATCCAGCTAACTGTTGCTTCCATGTTTGTAAGAAAACGTGGTCAAACATTTTTCATTTTCTTTCCCCACCTTGTCCAGGACAAGATTGAGTAGCGAGCTAAAAAAGAAATTCATTCCCAATAGATTGTTCTAAAACTGAATAAAAACTATCAAGACACAAAATAATCTTGTTTCTCTTTCGCTGAAGTGTGCTCTAACAACATATTATTGCTTGGAAAAGTAGGGTTGAGCCACAACTTGTTATGCTCTCAATCTTAGGAGCTAGCCATATAAGAGTTGAAAAACAAGAAAGTAGAGAGTATTTGTTATACATGCTTACCATAATGCATACATAGGCAAAAATGGGAGTGACTTTCTTCCAATATTGTAGGTCCTGGTTAACAGCAATGCGTTAAAACAAAGGATTTGGCCTCTTGATGACATCAAGAAGAATGAGTAGACTTAGTTAGTGTTTGAATACCTGCATGAAGAATGAGAATCCCAAAAGAAACTTGCAAATGAAGGTTAGATTTGGTTATTCTTATGAGCGACATTAAAGGAGATAATACATTTGTCATGTCCCGATTCTTAGGCATGCGTACATCCCTTACCTTTGGTCGATTTTGAAAGCGATATCCCAAGATGTATCGCTAACCCTTTTCATTTTAATATGCACATGCGGAAGCAATTATAAATCCTCAGACAATAAAGCAATGGAATAGAAAAGTATGGCCATATTTTTCATACTGAAATTCACAACTACTCTTTTATACAAGCACCGCATAGTATATAATGCAATACTATTCTCAGGGATTTAATCTAACCCTTATCCACATATAATCAAGGTCTGCCAAAACAGGATGGGATCTCAATCCTCATCCGAGTCATACTCACGATCCTCCTCATGGTCATCTTCTTCTCCAAAATCTTCCTTCCCATCTGGTTCCACATTAGGGTTCTCCTCTTCAGATTCCTCCTCCTCAGGCTCCTCATCAGGGTCCTAAAATGGTTATTCAATAACTATTGAAACCACGTCTCAGCAAGTTCTACCCCCTAAGACCCAATTAGTAAACTAATACACCTTAAGGCTGCCTATGCACAACATGAGTTAGATGACTTACCTTGGCCTCAAATTCCACCTGCATATTAGCACATATCAAATAGGCATCCAAGCAATCACATCACAGATCAAACAATCGATCAAATCGACCTAGTCGATTACACTCCAACAAGACTACTCACCATCATTTCCATTTGATCAATCAATTCACAACATCAGATCAAAGTAATGATCAATCGACCTAGTCGATTACATGTCAACGATGACCATTCCCCAGCCAATTTAGTTCAATCAATCAATTCGTGACAAACGGATTAAATCATATTGGTGATTCCATCTATACTCGCTAATTAATCTCAACATTCCAATTCAACATTTCCACTCAAATATAGGCTCAAGGTGCTAAATGTGACCCCAACACGAAATCTTGTCATCGTGCAGTACTTAGGCTACGTTTGGCAACCACTTTGCCGAGGATCTTTAGCCCTCTAAAGGCCTTTGGGCCAAATATTCAGTGTTTGGCAAAAAAAATTTGACTTGCCTTTGCCAAAGGCAAGCCTTCCTAAGGCTAAAAGCCCAAGGCAAGTTGGGGGCTGCCTTGGGCATTCCGCCTTCTTGGAAGGCTGAGGGAGAGTAAGTTAAAAAAGTTTCTTCCACAAGCGGTTACTATTTCGTTTTTCCGGTTTTGTCCTCGCTAACATTTCGTTTTTCCGGTTTTGTCCTCGCTAACATTTTGTTTTTCCGGTTTTGTCCTCGTTATTATTCATCTTCTTCTTCGTTGAGGATGGCCGACGAAGTTGCGCGGAGCTGCCCATGGCCAGCGACGAGCTGGACAGATGTTGGCAAGAGGCCGGTGCGTCACGGCGATCGTCGGCGACCCCCTATGAGTCGCGTCGCCACGACCGCTGCAACTCCCAGCAACCACCTAGATCTGGGTCGCAGACCGCTGCAACCCCGGCGACACTGCGACCCCCGGCAGATCTAGGTCATCGGAGGTCGCCGCGACCCAAATCTGGGCCGCGTGACCTCCGGTGACACAAATCGCACGCAGATCTGAGTCACTGGAGGTCGCCGTGACCTAGATCTGGGCCGCGCGACCTCCGGCAACCCAGATCGTGCGATCGAGATCGCGCGATCTGGTCGCGACGATCTGGTTGCGATCGAGGTCGCCGCAACCAAATCACGATCTGGGTCGCGGCGACCCTCACCGAAACGTTGCGCGACCCGCCGCGCCGCGACCTCCGTGCGGAGGTGGCCAGGGTCGCTCGATCTGGTCGCGACGACCCTCGCCGACCGCCGCCCCTCGCCGGACCGCCTGCCCCTCGCCGACGGTAACCAACCAATTCTCATTTTTTCTTTCTTTTTTAATAATAAAAGTCTTTTGCAAAGTTAATTTGTCCAAACGCTATTTTGCTCAAATATACTTTACAATGGACTTTCACAAATACGATTTACCAAACACAATTTGCATTTCCAAAAACCCTTTTAGCTCAAAGGCCTTTATATTTTCTCAAGGACTTTTCCCAAAAGTCTTTCCAAACGCACCCTTAGTCCTTGCCCACAATTCATAATAGTATAAGGCGCTAACGGTAACTCACACGAAGTCTCGTTATCGTGTAGTACTTAGTCCTTCACTACAAAACGCAATAGCATAAGGTGCTAGAGGTAACTCATACGAAGTCTTGCTATCGTGTAGTACTTAGTTCTTCACTACAAGACGCAATAGCATAAGGCGCTAGAGGTAACTCACACGAGATGTAACACTTAGCCCTTCACTCTGCATATCAATACTGCAAGGCGCTAGAGGTAATTCACATGTGACTCAGGTCACCATGTAACATTTAGCCCTTGACTACAATAAGCAATGGTATAAGGCGCTAGAGGTAACCCACACGAAGTCTCGTCATCATGTAGTACTTAGTTCTTTACCTGCTCATGACCCATCAGCTTCTCTCAACACAACACATCACATCAACTTCCATAATCATCTTGCTTCAACTATAAACCAACACACGATTAATTCCTCAGGGCCCAATGACATTTTGTCTCCCATTTAAATTCCTCAATTCAAGTAATATCTTGGCCTAATTTCTTCGTATTAAAAATACCTGATAAAATATCGTGCGTGGGCACTCGAAAATTAATATTTAATTCCTAAAAATTCCATTTAGGCCCAAATTGCTTAATTAACACTTGATAAGGGTCGGGAAAAATCCCAAGAAGCATCCAATAAATAATATATGCAATTTTCTACCTAAGTACACTAACCAAATAATTAATATGCAATGCAATTAACTAATAATCGCTAATCCATTCTAATCTAACCACCTAATTGCACTTAACTAAATCTAATCAATCTTTAAGTATAATTAGCAAACTAAGAAGGCATTAGTGAGTAAAACTCATTCAAAATGACCGCATCGACGCGATGATTGACTTTCCTCAAGGCGGGCCGAGCATCCAGGTTCGGGAAGATAGCCAAAACAGGTCAAATAGTTGTTGCCATACCCATTTTCTTCCTCTCGATTCACTGCTGGTTGGGGCCAAATTTGGGGCCGAGATGACGAGGCAAGGGCGGCTAGGGCTAAGCGGAGCTCCGGCGAGTCGAGATGGTGGCGTACGGTGGTCGGAGATGGCCGAACCATAGCCTGAAGTGGCCAAACCGAGCTGAGCAGAGGCGGTTAGTAGCAAACGGAGAGGAAGACAGAGGTGTCGACGGCGGCTGAGATGGGTGAGGGAGAGGCGGAGACGAACGATGGAGCGGCGGAGCAGGTGATGCGCGGGCAAAGACGGCTTGTGGCGTGAGGCGGGGCGAAGCAATGACGGCAAGTTGCTGTCTCTGTTTTCTGCTTCTGCTCGTTCGAACCAACTGAGGAGGAGAGGAGGAGAGATTGTCAAGAGGATGAGAGAGAATGTACGAGAGAGAGAGAGAGAGAGAGAGAGAGAGAGAGAGAGAGAGAAAAGAAGAGATAAGAGAGAAAGAGAAGTTTGAAAAGTCAAAGAAGAAAAAGCAAAGTGGAAGCCAGCCAAGCATTCGGTGGAAGGGGGGCTGCGCACGAGGGAAAAGAAAAAGAGAGGGAGAGAGAGAGAAAAAGAAAAAAAAAGAAAGAAAGATAGAGAGAGAGAGAGAGAGAGAGAGAGAGAGAGAGAGAGAAAGAGAAAAAGGAGTGTTTGGTTAAAAAGGGAAAAGAAATGGGAATATCAAAAAAATAAAAGGATTTCCTCAAATAGAAAATCATAATCCCAATTTCTTTTGAATAAGCTCATGGTTCTCAAAAGGATTTTCCAACTTAGAGTTTTTGATCCCCACTTGCAATTGCATCCAAAATCCCTCTTAAATTTTTCTCAAATAACTCTCACAAAAATCAATTGATGTCTCACTTATCAAATTGATTATTTTTCTTATCCAAAATCCCTCATGCTTCTCAATTTCACAATCCCCGGCTTCAACTGAACGAAACGGCCATAAACTGACATTTTTTTCTAAAAAGTCTCGATTGTCAGAAATTTTTTTGAGACTAACTCGACATTCTTAAATTTTATTATGATATGACAAAATCTTCAACTTCTAGAATCAGACTTAGATTGACTGTTAATTTCACACTAACGCGCTTTTAGCGTGATCTAGACTACCGGGTAGTTTTTCAGAACTTTTTAGGACAAATAACCTGTGGTCAATTTTCTTCGAGCCACGATAAACCCACTTGACATATTGTCGATTCTCGGTTGTCGTGAAAATCTCGAGAGTTCAAATACGGACATAGGGCACCAAAACGACAAGAAAATCAAATTAGTGTCGGTCGACGAGAGTTTTCCAATTTAGTGGAGTCACCCACGATCAGTCACACATCTTAGTCGAATTGACCTATCTCTGATCTTAATTTGATTTTTGATGAGCACGGTCGAGAAATCGATTCCTGATCAAATTCTCAATCTATCTAACTTAAACTCCCTAATAGTTTACCTAGCTAGTCTAGTTATCTCATGAGTGGCCAACTCAGAGAAAAATACTGTAGTCGCGTTGATGAAATGCCTAATTTATTCCATCGAAATCAGAGCTTGAAAATCTAGATATAACAACATTCTTCCAATATTTATCGATTTAGTTACCATTAGAAGTGGTATTCTTCCAACTTTATCTGTCAATAATACATTAAGAGCACTTCCTAGGATCTACAAAACAAGTGAGGAATCTTGAAAATGGACAAACGACGTTATCTTCCAGTGCGATTCTCGATAGTCGATTGCTTGGACAATAGGTATGCTTCGAGTATCAATGCTGCTTGAAAGTCTATCGCGATAATAAGTTGAGATTATCAAGCCTTCATTCTTTAGGATTAAGTAACGAATTAATGGCGCAATCTTTACCAGCTAATCTAAATATAGTGCTTATGTGATAGCCAAATGCATTCGCCCATTCAAATTGTTGTAGCATCATCAATCTAACTCCTATCTAAGCTTTGCAAACATTTAGAAATAAAGAGGCCATTCAAATATTTTTTAGGGAAGGCTTACTATGAGGGAATGATTCTAGACTGGGAATTGCTGTTCAAAGGTTACTGTATAGTCCTGTAAGGCAATACGAATGGAAATATTAGAAAGTGATAGGAAAGGGGAAAGTTATGATATGTTAAATGGAGATATTACTTTGATTTTTGCCTGCTTCCTAGGAAATGTCAACACTTTTGCCTTGGAGTCTTTGCAATGCGACTCAAACTCCTTTTGTTGACCGACTTTTACCTGTCAGTATTAACTACACTAATCACATTTCTCGTAATGGAAAATGTGGAGCCCTAGTTGCAATATTGCTACAAAATTCACTTTATTTTATGATTTTAGTTTTTTAAACAATTAGAAACATCTAAAGTGATTTCCATGCCTTGTGGTACATCGCGGTGGGCTAAAAGATTCTCTACATGGCATGCAACATTCTACTTGGCTAATGAAATTCCTGCACACTATTGTCGTGAAGTCCCAAAAATCGTCATCACCATTACAACACAAGTTGTTGTGATCGCCTCATGAGGCCCACAATAAGGCAACTATCTGTGGTGGCCGACTGCCATCTCCTACTCCACCCTTAGCAAAAAGAAGAATCAAATCTTAAAAAGGTTGAAGAAGCCTCAAAGACATGATCCACCGTTGGTTGTCATGGCCTTCCCTGTCTCTCTCAATTGCTTTGTTCTTTACATTTTATTTTGGTTGATGTGGCATTTAATAAGAAATTTGAGCAAATCAGAATGTGATACATGTAATCCAACGTTTGAACTCACCTCTCAAGCACCTAACAACAACTCTGAGGAGTCATTTGAATGGAAGGATAATCCAACTTGACACTTATGAAAATTATTTGGGCCATTTTGAAAGCTAATTTTGAATTTTGAACACAAGTATGAATCCTATGTTATCTCATTGCATTCTTGAAACTTTTAGTTGGTATAAAGGGCTCGACAACATTTAAAACGATATCGATTTTCATCCTTGGTTGGTTTTATTTGATTGCTTATGCACGTCCTTATGCTCTTTACTTCAATCGTGAAGTTGCTAACATTAAGATACTTTGATGTGTGTCAGAAGAATGCTAATTCTACATGAAAATTATTAAAAGTTGAAAGTTGTCAACCACATAAACTTTGGCATTGCTTCTACTTTAAAAGTTACCAAGCATTAACATTATAGAAGATGAGAAGTGACTAGTTGTATTTGGGAGAGTTTAGGAGAAATGTCGCGTAAATACAAAAGATTTTAGGCCAAAGGTATAGATGAAATGCAAATAGTGTTCGCGAACACTATTTGTATCCATTCTAAAAAGTCATTATTAAATTGTAAAAAGAAGAAGAAGAAGAAGAAGAAAATCCTACTCAACAACGCTTGAAGGTCGTAACTGAGGCCACCCACCCTAGGCGCTGGGCCACCGAAGGTCGACAACCTCAAACAAGGCTCCCAATCACTAGATTTGGCTCACTGATGCCAGATTTGGCTAATTGGCGAGGTTGCACGAGCTTACATGGTGAAAATGATGAGGCAAAATTGAAATTTAGATAGTTCAGCAAGAGTAACGTTAGAAGGGAAAAAACTTTTAGCATTTTGAAAATGCTTAAAGGCCCCTGTTTGGTTCAGCTTTCCCAATCAATGGTGTTTGGTTCAGCATTTGAAAGCTCCTTGGCAAAATGCTTGCCTTTAAAATGCTGGTCAAGAGATTAATGAATTTTTGCTTATTGTCTATTTTATCCTCAAAATTTTATTAAAAGTCCAATTTTACCCAATACAAAATAAAACCCTAACTCTTTCAAGGTTTTTTTCCTCTGTTCTCACACAACGTTCTCTTCCTTGTCTCTCTCTCCCTGCAACTCGATGCTCTCTTGCTGAATCCGAGATTTGGATCTTTTACCCTCTTGACGAGCGAGTGAATCCAAGATCCGAGGTTGGTTTTGTTTCTCTTTGATCGTTTGATTTTATTTCAAATTGGTTGGTGTTGATTCATTGTTTGTTTGAATGGTCATTAGTCCGTTGTTATGTTCCGCATGCCTTTGTTGCAGATTTGATATGAGACTTGTTATGTTCCCGATGGCAGCTTGTTGGGAGGCGGTTCTATCGTGACGCGTGTGGGGTTTTTGGTTAGAGCTCTTGGCTTTTGACTAAAGCTGGTGGCTTTCGAGATGGGTTTCTCTTTTTTCAGCTTTTTTGTTCAAGGTCCGCGTTAGGGTAAGTTGGGTTGCAATGTTGTGGCTTTGTTGAATTTGGGTCGTGTGGGTGCGGCGAAGGGAATGTGCGGTCATTTCGATCGGCTGCGGTTGTGGAGTTTGTTTTGTAGAGATGCAAATCGTTGGTGACGAGGTTGATGTTGTCTTGATGGCAATGCATGCTATGGAATTTGGGCGGAGGATGCGAAATGGGGGTTTGGTTGAGTAGTGTTTTAGCTTGAGGAAGTTAGTTGGTGATGAGATGAAATTTGAGCAGATCAATTGTTCGTCTTTGTGCTTAGTGATCTAGTTCGGCTGAAATTTTTAATGTGCGTGCTAAATGGTTTGATGATAGTTAGAAGGTGGATGTTGTAAGATAGATGAAGTTATTGGGAGGGATGATATGGCAGTGATCTGTCTTTTATTTATGCTTTGCTTTAATTTTAAGTAAGAGTCCATTCCATGTGCACATTTCCTTTAGTTCACTTGCTCTAAGTTGTCATTGGATTGAGATAGTTGCCCTATAACATTTAATGTTCAATAGGCAAACTATTAAATGCTCGATGAGCTTGGTCTTACTTTACCATCCAATACACATTAGTGATGAACAATGCACTCCCTTGCCCTATAGTTTCTTAATTATTTGACAATTTAATATTATTGTTGAAAGCCAATTGTAATCAAGAATTTTTTTATGCAAGTATAATGTTTTTGTGTATCCTTATTTTTTTTATCAATGTTAGTTTTTTTTCTTTAAGTGAATATCTTCTAGTTTTTTAGTAAGAGAGGGCTTGAGCGGTTAATCTTGTTTGTTTGTCTCTTAAATTTGTTCATGTTACTTTACTAGTAGATGAGTTCATCAAACAAAATGTATTTTGGAGCTCGGAAGATGTAGAAATCTTTTGTAAGTTGTGCATTGAGCAAATTGTAAAAAAGCAATTGTCATGCAAATAACAAAAGAGATGAATGGGCAATCATAATTAGTAAGTTTGAGGAGTTAACGGGCAAAAAATATGATAAACAAAAAATGAAGAGTAAGTGAGATAACATCAAAGAAGAATGGAAAAGATGGAGGTCATTTCTTTACAATAAGACTGGATTAAGATAGGATTCAATGAAGAACCATTAATGCAAGTGAAGAATGGTGGGAGGATAAAATTCAGGTTTTCCTCACTTCTTTTTTAACTTTCATGTTAAGCTCACATTTAATGATATAATTTATGCAAATGTTTCATTATAACATGTTAATCCAAAGTTTAAGACTTTTATGATGAAATGCATATATCATGATCTTGAAATAAAGTTAGATATGATGTTCAAAGATACAGTTGCTACTAGAGGAATCATATGGAATCTTGCACAATGTTTATGTGTTGATAATGATATGGAGACCACACAACCTTGTATCAATGATGTTGTAGGGTCTACTGATAAAAACTTGAGGATCATGTGGATGAAATCATTGTTGAAACAACTGGAACTCAAACTTGTAAGAGAGTCACAAACTTCAAAGATGCAAGTTTGAGGAAAGAAAGATAAGAAATTGAGTACAAGGAGTTCAGAACATAAATTAACAGGTTACTTACAGTTGTTGAGGGTAGGAGCACTACCATTGTTGCATCCAAAGCAACTAGTTTAGTAAGTCCTTATGAGGACTTCATAGAGATATTAGATTCCATACTTAAGATTGTGGAAGATGAAGCCTTGTATTTTTTTGCAATTTCTCATTTAAAGGAAAAGATAAACAATATGCAAGTTTTTATGAACTTGAAAAATGATGCAAAGAAAGTAAAGTATTTCAAATATGAGTTGAGAAAAGAATCAAGTCTTCCTAGATAGGATGTTAGCATCTTATTGTTTTCATGTTTGAAGTTTAGTCATTCCACTTTGTTTCTATCTATGGATCTTTATTTGCAGTTATTGTGAACCTAATTTTAATTAACGTTGGATGTTAGAATGATTTTCATTTGGTGTTCTCTTAATGTGATAGTTTGCATATATGCAATGGTTAATACATTATTTCTCTTTATATTTTGTTACTTGAAACAGTTATGGATGATTCACATACAAGGGAAAATCATGAGCAATAGGAAAATGAATTATGGGATCTTATCTCGATCACTCAAATTGCAATTCTTTATTAAGAGATCAACTTTTGCAAACAACCTTGCATGAATTGGAGCTATTGACAGTATACATATTCTAGCGGTTGTACCTTCTATTAGTCGAAAATGAAAAACAACTCAAAACGTGTTAGCCATATGTAATTTTAATATAGAATTTGTCTATGTTTAGGCCAGTTGGGAGAGACAAGCTCATAATACTTATATCTTTTATGAAACTATTTGAAGACGTGACACACATTTTTTCCATCCTCCTCTAGGTATGTTATTCAATGGTTTAGATACATCCATAAATCTAATTGGTATGTGTTGATTAAATTTACAATATATTTATATAGATAAATATTATTTAGTAGATATTGGATATCAAATATGACTGATTATTTATGGTCATATAAAGAAATTAGATATCATTTGCTAGAGTTTTGAGGAGATTCTTCACCTACAAGATATCGAGAAGTGTTCAACCATACCCATTCCTCGCTACGCTCGCCAATTAAGCGAGTCTTTTGTATATTAAAATAGAAGTGGAGGATTTTAACTCATATGTCAAGTTATCCATATAAAAAGCAAATGCAAATTGTCGTAGTGGGAATGATTTTGCATAGTTATATACGGAGAAATAACGTGACCAATATGGATTTTGAACAAACAGAATTGGATTCCAATTATGAATATTCAGTTGACCATTATGATAAAAATGCATGGGTGGGTGCTTTAAATTTGTATGCATCTCCGGACATTGTAGGTTTATGTGATAAAATATCCATAAGTTTATAAAGTCATTGAGGTTTGTAATACTAAGTATAATGTATTTCTTTTTTCCGGACATATATGACCATGTTTATTATCATGAAATGACTCTTTTTAGTCAAATTTGTATGAGAGGAATTTGGTTTTATTTTTCTTAATGAGAATCTCCCTTTTTATATGCGGTGTTTACTCAAAAAAATTAGCATTTACAATCGGTCACTTTCTCATCCACTGAATAAGTTCATATTTTTTTTTCTATATCATTTTCATCTTTTGACAATCAATAGCCCAACTTTTTATCAATACACTAAAATGATCATTAATTAACGAAGATGGTTAATACTACAATAATTAAAAAAATTATTCAAAGTTGAAAACAAACCTAAAAGAACCCTAGGCTAAAAGTTGAGCTTTCATATAATCAAATTCTTTTAATATAATTTTTAAATAAATTTATTAATATGTATCTTTTACATTACTCTCAACATGAAAATGTAAAATGTTATATAGTTATTGTTTCTTTTTTGCAATTTTAAAAATACTAAAACTAAAAAAATTAATTAAAAAACTTAATTTGGTCACATCGAATGGCTTTTCAAATATATGTTTACCAAACAGTCTTGCATTTCTTTAAAACACTTCTTAGTTATAGTTTACCAAACAGTTTTGCATTTCCTCAAAGCTGTTTGGGCTAAATACATTTGCATTTGGGAAAAGCCTTTTCCCAAATGTTGAACCAAACATGGCCAAAATCAAAATTGGGTACGACTTGTACTGGGCTGAGCCTTAAGAAATGTTGACTTGGGCTCAAAAACCTTGGCCCGAACACCTTCGTTTCGGCATATAGGGCTTTGGATGTCCTCAAGCCCATTTCAAATGCCCAACTAAAAATTGCAGCCGGAGAATTGATAGGTAGCCACGTCCATTTGGCGATTTAATGGGGAACAGAAGGAGCTCAATCATCAGTATAACCATCGAGTTCCAGTGAAGAAGAAGAAGAAGAAGAAGAAGAAGAAGACAGTCCGAATTCCCCCCATCCTCGTCCTCGTTTGAAGACCTGAATCCTCAAATCTCAGGCTGGTCGCAGATACGACCGAGCCAGAGGGAGGAGGAGTGGAGGGATGGAGGTGGAGTTGGAGCCGCGGGTGAAGCCGCTGGGGTACAAAGTGAAGGCGACCTCGAGGGAATCGCCGTCGCAGAAGGCGGCCCACATCCTCGACCCCGACCTCCGCACTCACTGGTCCACCGGCACCAACACCAAGGAGTGGATCTTGCTCGAACTCGATGTAACTCTCTCTCTCTCTCTCTCTCTCCCACCCGCCCGCACACACCCGTTGGACTAGATATGCGTTTTCCGCGCCTTGGTGCTTTTCTGCTGAGATTGCGCGCCGTGCCCGCGTTGTCGCCGGTCGCGGACCCGGAAATTTGAGCTCGGGGGAGGGGAAAGCTAAGACCTTTGGGCGGAAAAATCTGGACTTTGGGGGCGAGACATACGAATTTTACATGAAATATTTTACTGATTATGGCGAATGGTAGTAAAATAGTGCCCGAGCAGCTGGCAGCTATCACTAGCCGACGGTCTTTGCGAGCTAGTCATATGCGTAATGTGATTTCGTTTTGTGATGTTTGTTTGACAGAGGGTTTGGCATGTGTAATGTGTACTGGCAGATTGCTGTTTACTGAGTGGTCTTAAGCATCTGCCAAATACCTCTACTGTTCTTTTTGTTGAGGATGCAATTAATTTTTGGGGAAGAGACATCGCGCATGTGTCGAACCTAGGATGCATTGTTCTTTGTTTTAGGTTATTTTGGATCCTAAAGTTAATCTTGCTAAAAGGGCACATCCCTTTAGGAGAAGGCTGGGCATTTAAACCGTTGCTGATCTTTCAGGCTGTTATTTTGGGTCCTTCTCTATTTAGTTTCCTGGTTATTCTCTGGTTTCTGGAATGAGGTATAGGAACATATAGCGGAGCTGTAGAGTTCTTAAAGCTAACTCTTTAGATACACCGGTAATTGTCAAAGGCTGGTAGAATGGCACTCATTAGGAGTACTTTTTCAAATCTTATCTTGATTGTAAGTTACCACCTGTTATTCCTTGCTTTGTATCAAGAAGATTGGAAAGCAATCTGTCAAGATTTCAAGTGGTCATACAGATAGAGAGTTCAAATATAACCTGGCGAAGTGCCTAACAGATGTACAATAGGGGAAGACTATTACAATTTTCAGAAAGCTCTCTTTGCAGATGGCAATGGCACCTCATGTTAAAGAGGGGCGGTTTCTTATGGACTATAACAGCTGCCAAATATGGTACTCCCTGTAATGATTTCATCTACTAAGTGGTGGCACTGGAATTAGCCTTTGGAAGTGGATAGACAGGAACTTGGACTATTTTGTGTCTGCCAACATTAAGAATCAATGTAATTTTGGAAGGATAAATAATATGTGTAGTTCTTAAAATCTGCAAAAGATTGAGCATTGGAACATTTATTTGACTTGTTTGATTAAGTGCATAGTTCTCAGGTGTGCTCTGAGCTTAGTGATAGGGCAGTGGGCTATATACAATACAAATGGTGTGATTTCAGTGAAATCTGGTTATAGGAGGTCTTGTGCTATTAGCACTGACACATCCTGTAATTGATTCTCTTGGAAAATCTACTGAAATCTAAGTTGCTTGCTAGAGTGGGTTTTTTAATGTGGGAATGTTCTTGGAAGGAGATTCTAACTACTTTAATTTAACAAAAGGGGGTTCGATGCCTGCTAGAAGTCTTGTCTCTGCAAATGGGATGCTGAGACTATGAATCATCTTCTTTTTGGGCTTCTGCACACTATGGAACACTCATCTCTAACTCTCATATGATTTGATTGGGTGTTGGCCAGTTCTGTGTTAGGAAAATACTTAAAGCTGCTTCTGTGTAAGTGGTTTGCAAGAAGGACAAAATACCTTTGTTTCAATTCCTTCGTTCATATTTGGATCATTTGGGGTAGAAGGGATTTGAGAATGAAAAAGCCCACAAAGTGTTGTGAAGGATAGATGGTTCTCCACACTTTATGTTGGTCTTGTAGTGGCAAGTCATTTGATACACTTTTTCTAGAGTAATTGGATCTCTTTCCTTGTTATTTGCATGTAACAGGTTGGCCACTCCCCCCTGCCCTTAGCAAATTTTAAATTATTTATTACAAGAAGAAAAACAAGAATATGACTTTCTATTTTAGTTCCTTAACCTTGCAAATAAAAGACAGGCTTCCAATGCCTCCTTTAAGAGATCAGTTAGTCTCTTCCCTTCAACTAGTTCCTGCAGTGCAACTGACTTCATTTTGTTTTTTACATTTTGGTATCATGTGAGTCCCATAAGAAATGAAAACAGAAAAAGGTTCCCATAAGTTGAAGAAATCATGGAACCGTAGATATTGCATCGATATAAAAGCTTGATTTTCTGTTTTGAATGAGGAAATGTACATGTCAATTATCAGAATCTGGCAAGGAGTGGTCTCTCTCTCTCCAGTTATACTTATTTTGATCTTTTATGTTCATTTTCAGGAACCTTGTCTTTTGTCACATGTAAGGATCTACAATAAGTCTGTTCTTGAGTGGGAGATTGCAGCCGGCTTAAGATACAAGGTTACATGCTTTGGCTTACATTAGTGTTGAACTTCTTTTAAGTCATTGATGCTGTTCCTGAAAAACTATGGGCAAATACTACAAAAAACCCCAAACTATGTCCACTGTGACACAAATACCCTTAACTTTTTTTTGCGTCACCAAAAACCCTAAGCTTATTCCACTGTGATACAAATACCCTCAACTTTTTTTTTTGTGTCACAAAAAAACCTAAACTTATACATGTCACACTGGTATAAGTTCCGGGCTTTTTATGACACGAAAAAAAAGTTTGTGGTATTGTGTCACAATGGCAAGTTTAGGGTTTCTAGTGACACCAAGAAAAGTTGAGGTATTTGTCATGATGGGCACAGTTTGGGGTTTTCTGTGTATTAACCCAAAACTTATTAACTGACTTTTGATATATCTTTGCATTATTGTGGTTTTTATGTGGTTTCTCAGTTATTCCTTTGTTTAATTTTTTTCAATAAGGTCCTTTGTTCTACTTATGTATAATGAGTTATCTGATCTGCAGAATGCACATGATAATATTCTAATATAATCTGGTTATGATAGTATGCCCTCTAAGTTGGATGGTTCTATATTCAATTTCTATGGAACACTTAGTCACATCTAATTTCTACCCTTTTCTGATTAAAATTTGAAAAACTAATTTTTTTGAAGCATAAGGGAATTTAGGTGATATGCCTAAATCTGTGCATTGTTCAATCCTTAGTGTCCTCTAATCTAGTAGTTGTGTTTGTTAAAGTGGATTTATTGGTCCTAGTATATCTACAGCTTTCAAGACATTACTCATTTATCATTTATGGTTATTTTAGATAACTTGGCATTTGATTATGCTGTTTATATATGACTTTTTGGTGGTTTCTAGCTATTTAATATCTTGTTTGGAATGGGAATTCTTGTCAGGTGTTTGTAGAAGATAAATTTTGAATGGTAATCTGACCTGTTATGATTTTGTACCAGCCGGAGACATTTGCAAAAGTGCGTCCTCGTTGTGAAGCACCACGTAGGGAAATGACATACCTTACGAATTATACACCATCCCGCTATGTTCGGATATCGTGTTTGAGAGGAAATCCAATTGCTATATTTTTTATTCAGGTAAGTGACATGATATAGTTAGGTTATTTGGTGGTAAAATTTCAGCCAACTGAGTAAGTAGTTTTTTTGTTTTCTATTTGACTGAAAGATTGTTCATTGTGGTTTCTATTGGAGAGTATAGTGTATAATTTCTTTATGTTAAGGGTAAATAGTTATGGATTTTGAGTTTCTGGGTTAGTGAAAGACCACTTTTCAATTTGAATAGTTTGTTGTACTTTATGAATTCCCTTCATCTGTAATTTTGCGTGGGGTAGATTCCCCTTAAGACCTTATGAAATTATAAGGTTTAGCATTCAACAAATCATTTAGCCATGTTCATATCATGGAATTGCATAAGTATGGAAGAAATTTTAAATGCTTGTAGCTGTAACACCCTTAATTTTAAGTGCTTGGTGGGTTACTCTATGCTATCATTATTTATTATTAATTTATTATCAACCGAAGAGCTAAGGTCCTGTGAAATTGGGCTAATGCAGTGAGATCTTGGAGTTCTCAGTACTCTGAATTCCTAATTTGCAAGGGTCTTTTGATTGAGCTTGGCATGTAACATACCAGTTATTAGCAACACCAGACCATAAGGAAGGCAAGTTCATTTAACACTATTTCCTTTGATGCTTAGTGCCATGGGTTTCTAGGATAGATTTCTCAAAGAGCTTTCATCCCACTGACCACTATAACACTATGTTTGGGGTAAAAAGTTAGAGGGCAAAGAAAATAAAAGGAGATAGTGGAGGAGATGAAAGCTGGAAGGAGAGAGAATCAAAGGGTATAATTGTTGTTTGGAAGAAGGGAAAGAAATTGAAAAGAAAGTTGTTTGCGAACTAGTTAACAATAATTTAATACCTTTTTCCCTTTCTAATGGGTCATTTTCGTTTGTCACAAAGATAATTGCAGAGTTTCAATTACATTCGCCCCACTTCCTCTCCAAAATGGGAAGGAAGAGATTGATGGACCCAGGGGAATTTTTATTTTAATATCACTTTTTCATTTTCTTTTTTCGTTCCAAACAGGGATTGTACTTTTCTTCTCCCTTTATCTTCCTCTCTTTATCCTTTCCACCCATAGTCCCCCTTCCAAAACAGAAGCACAAGAGTCAAGACCAAAAACAACATAATCATGAATCAGTTAGTATATAGTGAAGTTCAATAGAGCTACTTAAAGTCCGTTATATCCACGAAGTCTGATGGTGGAAAGTTACTAAAAAAACAGAGGATTCCACAATTCCCCTCATGTATTGGGTTGTATGTCCTTTGTACACAATGGTATATTGTCGTGTCTGCCTAGATCCAGAAAAGGCCTAGTGGAGTGCTTACTGATGAAATGCAAAATCGTCCCTCTACCATATTGACATGGCCAGAAAAGTCAGCATCATTTCTCACTCTAAAGGAAATGTTAAAACAGTTCAGGATGAAAAGCCTAGTAAGTGAATCTTCAAGGTTTAGTTGTGAAGATCCACCTGGCACTTGCCCTTTTGAAATTCACTTGATTTAACTACGATTGGATATTCAAGATTCTGAATCCGACAATTATCTATTTAGGAGAATTTTTTTCTCCAGATTTTGAACTGCTTGTTCTTATATGGTGTCTTTTTATTATTGTGGTCTCTCCTCATTGTTTGTTATCTTTAAATGCGCTTGAAAGTCTTATGAATGAGTTAGCATCTATTTCATGACTGATCACTGATTATATAATTAACCTATAATTAACCATATTTTGCAGTTAATTGGAGTTCCTGTGCCGGGTCTCGAACCAGAGTTCCAACCAGTTGTCAGTCACTTGTTGCCACACATCATAGCCCACAAGCAAGACGCTCATGATCTGCACCTTCAGGTGGATGGCATATTCTGCCCACCTAATATTTACTCGGTGTCTTGTCTTAAATTGTTTAATTTTGTATCTGATGCTTGTTGATCTGTAGCTACTTCAATACATGACATGCAGATTGCTTCCTTTCCTTCCCCAACTTGAGGTGATTTATTGAGCTCATATTTTATTATAAATCATCTCCTTTTTATCCTAATGTTGGGTAACATGGAGTTTTAATTCCAGGGAGACCTGAGCAGCTTTTCCGATGCTCCTGAGCCTAGCCTGCGTTTTCTTGCTATGGTAGCGGGTCCATTTTACCCTATACTTCACATTGTCAATGAACGGTTAGTTCACTTGAAGTTACCTGTCTTTTCAGATTGATATATAAGGATCACCGACCGATCAAATTATTAATAAAGAATTTTCTGTTGGATAATAAAAAGATATTAAGTGAAGGCCTCTGAAGATGTGGACAAGTACATTAGGAAGTGGTGCAAAAGTGTTGATTTTGGTGACACTGCTTAACTTGAAATGGCATTCTTGTTAAGCTGCAGCTGCTTATTGTTGGTTCATAAGGAAGTCTCAATAATTGGCACGAGCTGTGCTTACCATTAAGAACTAATTTGCAAGAAAGATGCATGAATTAAGTGAAAGACTTTCTATTTAGAAAACTGACCATGACCATTCATGAAAGCACCATTTGTTTTCCAATTTTTGGTGTTTGTTTGTTAAGAAAGGCTTGATGTGCAAATGAGACATCTAAAGAGTCTATGGTGACATGTCTTGTCGTATTTTGCTCCATGTCTCGGAGAAAATGGGATCTGGCTTGTTATGGCGTTATCGATTTGGATTCAAGATTGCATTTCCTCTGCTTCTTTTATGTGTTGATGAGTGGAAGCTAATTTTTTATTTTTATTTTTGAAGTCTTATGTTCTTAGGCAAGGGGATCCACTTCCCCATTTATTTTATTTATTGGAATGGAGGTCTTGAATAAAATGCTTGCTAGAGGAGCAAGCAGTTGGTCAGGTTTGTTAAGATGTTTGGACTAAAGATGGTCATATTAATATCTCACACCTCTTTTTGCTGGTGATACTATGGTTTTCTCTGGCTCATGTGAGGAGGATCTTGTGAATATTAGAACTTTGCTCTGCTTTGTAGCTGTATCATGTTTGAAGTTTAACTTATCAAAAGTGGCCTAATAACGGTATGCCTGGCACGGTGGCAAATGTCGAAGAAGGGCAGATGCTGGCACAACTACTTGGTTGCAGAGTAAAGTACTTTGCAGATTACGTATTTAGGGCTTCCGTTTGGGGGCTAAATTGTATTACTCAGCTATATAGAATCCAGTAATTCAGAAGATGAGAGGATGTTACCTGGTTGGAAGGGGAAATATCTGTCTAAGGGAAAGAGAATTACTATAGTGAAGAGTACCCTTTCAAACCTACCCCACCTTTTTGTTTATTTCCTTCCTTCTTCAGTGGTAAAAAGAACCAAAAAGAATTGAGATGTTGCAAAAAGATTCTTGTGGGAAAGTTCGGAAAGACAAGAAATTTTCACTTAGTAATTTGGCCCAAGGTCAAACGTCCTTCTGTTCAATGAAGGCTGCAGGAAATGTCTCTTCAAAGGATCTCCTTGGAAAGTGGCTGTGGAGAAACTTAATGTTAACAGGCCAACTAGGGTGAGAATTACTGACTATTATATATGTCATCAACTTCGTATTGGTGCTCAACTGAATAATGAAACTTATGGCATTGGAGTTTGGAGATGGTCAAGGCCTAGTTTTGTGCATTTTATTGAGTTCAAAGTGGGAAATGGCTCCTTGACCTCCTTCTGGTATGAGAGGTTCTTCCATGAACCTTCCTTGAAGATGGCTTTTTCAGATTTGTTCAGAATAGCTTCCTGCTGGAAAAAGCTAGTAGCTTATTCTGTTTCCTTTCTGATGGGGTGTTATCTGCAATGCTTCTTAGAAGATGGGCTAATGATGCAGATATCAAAAGACTTCAGGGCTTGAGATTTTCCAGTTTGATAAACTGGGACAGGGAGATGATGTGGTTTGTTGGAGATTATTAAAGGGTGGAGAACTACTAAATCTTTCTACCATGCATTTCCTCAACATCTCCAACTGGAGCTTTCCCAGGTGATTTAGTATGGAAAGAAGATGTCCTCTCTAGAGTCGCTTTTCTATTTGGGAGGCTACGTGGTGGAATATCTTGATCATTGACAATGTGCGATGGAGAGACTTCAACTTGGTGAATAGGTGTTTTTATGTAAATACCCTAGTGAATCTGTTTGTCACCTTCTACACTGTAATTGGATGAGGTGATTGTGGCATTCCACCTTGGCAATGGGGTGTATATCTCGGGTTGAATATGCTGGTAGCAAAGAGGAAATGCGGGTGTGGAATCTTCTGCTTTTTCACCAAGTTAAGGGGAAGGGTGTAATGCTTTTCACCATCCCTCCAGCTATTTTTTTGGACAATTTTGAGGGAATGAAATCACAGGGCTTCAAAAACAAAGGGTCTAGTGTTGATTGTGTAAAATAGATGGGTAAAAAGTTATTTAGTTTCTGGTCCACACAAAAATCACTAAAGTGACACCTTTTCTTCGCTGGAATTGATAAAATGTCTCTTCTATCTTGTATCTAGCTTTGTACAAGGGTGTTACCCACTTGGTACACATTCAGTGAAAATAGTCTTCAACATTACAAAAAATACTTATAGTTTGTTGATGTGGCGAACTAAACATACACGCCAAATGGATCTACGATAAAATAGATCCTACAAGTTGAATCAGTGAAGAATGTTGCATAATGCTATGGTTTTCTTAAACCAGAAAGATTAATGCATGAGAATGCTGTATGGGTGACATAATCATCCACCAGAATTTTATTATATGAAAACTGGTCTATAAAGCTACACGGACATAACAGAAGGCATGTTAAGAAGATGGAGGTGAATTTAGAGATGGGCAACTTAGATACATGTTGATCAGGTTTTAAACCAACCCGATCGAAGAGATTGAAGATATGCAACCATAGAGATTCTGCTTTGGAAACTGCTCTGGTCCTGCAATTACCTTAGTTAAAAATAGAAAAATCCTGTCCTGAGAAGCTGAACATATTGTATTTTGCTGCTTTAAAATTATCTGTATCGTATGGATCTGTGATTTAACTAGGTTATGCTAAAGTTGCATGTGTAATTTTATCTGCTATAGATGAATTATGAACTGACCTGTGGAGGGTGATATTGTGATGCAGTGAAATGACGAAGTCTTCGTCAAATGTCATGGATGCTGAAGTTCCTAAAAATAACCAACCATCGTCGGTGATAACTGTCTCCTCAAATTTTGAGGTACTTTTTTTTCCTTTCCTAGACTATTTTTGATTTGCAGCCTCATAACCTCACTAATTGCTTTCCTGAAAGATTGTCTCTTAGCACCCTCTTTCCCCTGCCCAGGCCCAATCCCTGTCCTCTCCTATATTTATTAGCGAAACATGCATGGCATTCATCTCTTTTCTGGTTTTGCTTTCTTAGGTGGCTTCATGATTGTCATATTTTTTGTCATTGGCAAGGTTTTGGGATCCTTTAGCGAGGAGAATTATCCACTTAGTGATACATATGGATAGATTGTCTACCATAATCATTACATTACATAACTCTTGAACTGAAAGTGAGGATATGGTGACATATTAGTGATATGTAGGGGTGTCATTTTGTTTGTGTCATAATTGCATGAACCTGTTTGACAAAAATAAATAAACTGGGTCATTTGTGGGTTGAACTTGCATAACCCGAAGTGTAGTCTGACCTCTTCAGTGAAATATATTGTGCCAATTTGATAAACGGTTTAATGACCTACCATAACCTATTTAGTTTCAATAAGGTTAATCTTTGGTATCCTGTTACTACTAATGGATACGTTAAAAGTGAATATTGGTGCTAATGATTGCTAAATTTCAATAAGTTATTATAGTTGGAAACTTTTTCTTGGTAAATAAGGATTACTGCTGAATTCTTTTTGAAAATTAAACCAAATAAGAAATTATTCCATAGTTTTGTTGGTTTTTTCTGAATTTATATGGTTTTGATAAATAATCATATTAAGCTTGTCAATTTCATAAATAAAGGCAATAAAAACTAAATTGTATCAAGAAGCTGTAAGGGTTGTTTGGGTCTTGGTGGGGTTGGACTGACCCAATTTGACCTATTTAAATAAACAGGTTTTGCGAGTCATATTTGATTTACCTACTTAATATGTTGATCTTGTTCAGGAGGAGTTTTCAACAAGTTTAACTACATATAAGTTGTGTTTGGGTTGACCTATTTAATAATATGCCCTTAAGTTGATAAAACAGACACAATCTGTGGGCGCAAATAGAAACCTTTATTATTTGTAACAACCACCTATCACAACAATACATAATTGTTGTATGTGAAATTATTTACTTGCTGAAAATTTCATTTCTCTCCTGCTTTGTGAGCTAAGATCCCTATATTTTTGGTCATCTTCCAAATTCAAAGGTAGGATACACTTTTCCTTTTGAATTCTTTATTCAGAAAACGCTGTTATCATCTTATGGTACTGATTGCGGGCAACATAATTTCTCTTTTTTTCTTCACATGTGGAGCCTCGGCGATTTCGGAGTGCATCACCATTATTTACATCCAGCTGTACTGTTTTCCGGTCGGATGCAGTTTTTGTGCTTCTTAGGAAGGCCGATAAAGATTCGGACTTAGGAACTGTCTGCAAAGCAGTAATAACATCATCCGCTGCTCCTACTTATTTTCAATATTTGGTCCCAACCCTAAACCTGTTGTAATTTGTATGATTTTCTTGTTCAAATTTTGCAGGCTTCTGTGATTCTGCAGAAGTTCATTGAGCCTGCTGTAGGGCAAGAGACACTTAACCCTTCATGTAATGAAGCACCGGGTTTGGAGGATAATGCAATGCCTGCAATTGGCAATCCTTTTTCCTTAACTGATTTCTGTAGCTTATTTGGAGAGGAATTCCAGATGCCTGATGATCAATCAGATTTTAGCTACCTCAGCATTTTGGATATATGGGCAGTGGAAGAAGGAATTATGCATGTGCTTTATGCCTGTGCATCACAGGTCAATTGTGTTTTAGGCATACAATGCTTCTCTTTTCATGACATCCATTATTTATTGTGCTTTTGGTCTGTGGATCTAGTCGTCATTTTTGCTGTACTTTATATACTTTGCAGCCCCAGCTTTGCAGAAAACTAGCAGAGAACTCTGTGGAGATTTGGTCAGCTTTACCACTTATGCAAGCACTGTTGCCAGGTTGAGCACCATGAATCAGAATTCCTTAAGGATTGCTTCTAAATTTATTTTTAGAGAAATGATGTTGTAGTCTTGAAGACATTTGGAACCGTAGATTTGCAGTTATCATGGGATGCTGTGTGTGAATAGACATAGTACAATTTAGTTGTTCTTATTGAACTTCTCCAATTTTCTAAAACTTATGTTTCTTCTATCCTTTTGACTCTTTAAATATTTTTTCATTCTTTTTTTGTGGAAAATTTGCCCTTAATGCTAGTTTTTCTTTCAAAGTTAATCTATTCTGTTGCCTGGGTTCAATATTACTAACTAATGTTTAAATTTTTTGTGTTAGCAATTTTTTTTGAAATATTTTAGAAGCACAGAAAGAAAACATGGGTTTCTACTTGAACAAGTAGCAGGGCCTTTTAACATTTGCTTGCATAATCGGAATCTACTTTATTGAGATTGTTATACCGACTTTCGAGCCAAAAAGAAAAATAAATAAAGAACTCGTATGTCAATGAAATCAAGCTTTCTAAATTTACATTCACTGTCTTAGAGTATGCCCCGGTGAAATATTGCAAGGGGTAATAATGGAAGGAATTTGGTTGGTTGACATGACAATAGGAGTAGATTAGATCCAGCTTGCAGCAGCATAAGCGAGGGTTTACAGACACTTCTGTACCTTTAAAGCATGGTTTATAGCCTTTTTCAATATGTCAACCCTTTCATATGGTCAGAATGCCCTTTTATGACTCAAATATCTTCTCTTTTATGCATTCCCATGAACCTTTGTACATTATTTGTCAACTTCTTTTTACATTATCTCTGGATAGGCTTGATTAATTGATTTATATGTAATACAGCCCTTCGTCCTTCCGTGAGCAGTTCTGATCATTATAGTGAGAGTTTTTCCCAGTGGAGACAACCACATGTCCAGCGAGCCTTGTCTCAGGTTGCATCTGGCAAAGGTTTCTTCATTTTTTGAAAAAATATTTGCTGTTACATCTGCTGACGCCACTAATTGCATATGCAGATTGTCATGATGACATCTTCATCATTGTACCGTCCATTACTCCATGCCACTGCCGGATATCTTTCATCATTTTCGCAGTCACATGTTTGTGCTTGTCGTTCATATCTAATACTGTTGTATATGAAACTCGTACTTTTTAGTGATTGGGGTTGCTCAACTCACTTTTATTTCAACCATTTTTACTGACTCTTGGATAGGTTAAGGCTGCTTGTGTTTTGATTGATCTCTGTTCAAGTGTTTTAGCTCCATGGATGCCTCAAGTAATTGCAAAGGTCAGTTGCAAGTAGATTTCCTTTGGTGCTAAATGTTTTGCCCATTCTCACTACCATTTGAACTCTCAATGATGCAGGTTGATCTTTGTGTGGAACTTCTAGAGGACCTCTTAGGCATAATACAGGTTTGACACCTTGTTGCTCTCTCTTCAGTGCTATAACTATTCATTCTATTTCTCCTTTCTTGTGGGTTAACTTTTATTTTCGTACCCTTGTCTTAATGCTGGGACTTCTTTTGCTCACTCGTTTTTGTTTCTGGAGCGAGAGTTGATTTATAAGGCCCAAAGGCCATATAAATTTACAAATCCTCAGAGAGCAAACTCAAAAGCCCAATTGTGACGAAGGCTCTTATGATCACTGCACTAGTCAAGATTCTTTTCAATCTTGATTAAAATGATTGATTGGTTAAGAATAACTGATAAACTCTTTTTCTCTGTTTTAGGAAAAGGTCATATATACCTTATAGTGACATTTAGAGAAATTCCTTATTTAAACAAACACCCTTGCAGATTCTTATTTAGCTTTTCAATCGAAAATGGTGTACGCCAATCAGATTGGTGTATCACCTAGATTAAGATGACTATTTAAACTCAGATGGTGACCACGTGCATAGCATTTTCAAAATGGCTAGAGTCTTCTTTCTTCTTTGTTCTGGAAATTCAATGACTTGATTCTGATTCAGTTCTTTTCTTCTTTCTTCATTATTATCAAAAAATTAGTTCTCAAGATGGAGAGAGTAAGATAGGAAATAATATAGGGAGGATTCATTTGAAAACTGAGGTTTTAACCCTAATATGTGTTCCTTCAGTATTTATATTTCAAGACGAATCTGTACAATTACCATTATTTGCTTCTACATATGTGTTGACATTGTCTTAAGTGCCTAATGGTTAACCTACAGCATACTAGCCTTAACTTACCGCATCCCCTTGTTAACTTCTGACACATGAGCATACTTACATTTTATCTGACTTCACTATTCATATTCTCATCAGCTGCATATCCAAATATTTTCATTCAGGCTTCTTTATTGTCATTGTCATTTCGTTAAAGAAAATTTACGAAAAACCATCCTCTTGTTTGTCTTTGATTAGACTTTGTATCCACTTGTTTTAAATCCTGTACTTTGCACTTCTTTCTATAATTTTTCTAGTGGTGTTAAAGTCCTGGGTGTGAATTGTAGGTTTTTTTAAACCATAGGGTGCAATGAACAGGGTTTTAAAAGAAGGTGTGAAGTGTGTAAAAAGAAAAACTTGAGAATGGTTTTTGGTAATTGTCCCGCTAACTGAATGACGGGAACCGCTTTCATGATTTCATCATTTATTGCACAATCCAAGGTGCACTAGAAGTGCAGCTACAACTTCTCGGTAGTGTTAAGTGTGGATTTCTCCATTTATCCAAGGCAACTTGATATTTTTACAATTTTGAGATATGCACATAATTGTAAGTCTCTCACTAGTTATTTAGTATATCTGCGTGCATTTCTATTCAAGTTCCAATTCATCAACAATCTCGCATGAATGGATAAGTTGAACCACTTGGATGGAATGTTCACTAGGAGCTTCAATGGTGTAAAGGAAGGGGAAAAAAATGGACTTGAGATTATATGTGAGAGGGATGTCTAGAGTGGATTTGTCATCCATAATTACCTAGGCTTTGAGAATGATCACAATTATTATCAGCATGGCTAGAATCAAGTAGGAGATCTATGCTGGAACTGCTGTTCATATTGTGCACATGAAAGGCACTTGTTCTTGCACAACTTCCCACCCAGTTTAGCAGCTTAGAGGCATCCTTTTGGACCAAATGAAGAGTTTTTATAAACAGATAATAAAGTAGTGGATCAACATTTAAATTATCACTTTCTATGAACTATGGGAAAGATGTAGAATGACATGTGAAGCGTCTTATTGTTTTCAAATGATAATGGTGCTCTATGAATGATCAAGTGCTTCTCTCTTTGCTTTGTAGATTTTAGGGCCCTTAACTACTTTTCCATCCCTTTATCTACCTGCTTAAACTCTTAGATAAGCTGATGGTTGACTCACAGCTTCTACCTTGTATTGGAGTAGGAGTTCCGTGTTCAAATCCTTCAAAGGTCCCTCATCTTTGTCCTCCTAGTCTATGTCCATGCTTTAAGTCTTGGCCAATTCCCAGGTCACGTTTGAGGGGGAGTGTTAATGAAATAAACCTTCATTTATCACTTTAAGTTTCTGGATAAGTAGGCAATGGTCTCTTAACTTTTGCTGAAATGATTGCTTTGAAATTTATGGACAGCTTTAGTGCCTCAGCAAAGTTTCATACTTGCTCGCTATCTGTTAGACATTACAAATTTCCTTTTATTCTAGTTTTGCGTGTATTCCGTTAACTGACAGAAACTGCAGATATATCCATGAATTATGGCCTTCTTGAGGGTTGGTAAATTTGGTTGTTCTGTCTGTCAAGCTTTGAATGTTTATAGCCTGCATCTTCTTGTTTTATTAGCGGCTTTCTTTGAGAGTTGTATCTTAAGGCTTTTTCATTATTGCTTGATCAGACTTCTCATCATTCTCTTGGCCCTGCACGAACTGCCCTCAAATACCTTCTTCTTGGTTTGTCTGGCCACCTGGATGATATATTGGGGAAATACAAGGTACATTACCATTTATATGACCATTCATATATTGGATTTGCTGCCTTATGTCCCAGATGACGAGAATCAAGATTGACAATAACCTTCTCGCAAACTCTATCATGCTTGCCTTCTTTTTTCGGATCAGACATTAGTTGCCCTAGCTTTCTTTGCGTATTACTTCTCAAAGTTCTCCAGTTTTACTTGGATATTGTGTAGAAGTGAGATTTTCTTCTGGCTTCTTTCAGGAAGTCAAGCATAGAATTCTCTTCCTTATAGAGATGCTAGAGCCTTTCCTTGATCCTGCCATAAGCACATTCAAGAGCACAATATCTTTTGGAGATGTGTTTCCAAATTTTGTTGAAAAGCAGGAAAGCAATTGTGAGACTGCCCTCAACATCATCCGCACAGCTGTATGGAAGCCAGCCATACTTCCTTCTTTGGAATCTGAATGGAGATCTGGATCAGTTGCTCCTAGGTAATTTTTCCTCCCACCATCACATCAGTTGAAATTAAGTTATCTGCAAAATGATTAGCTAGGATAATCTTGAGACCTCCACTTGTGTTCTGCATTTGTTTTATAATATCATGGTTCAAAGCATGATGAAATGGTCTTGCTGTAATCATGAACATATAGTCAATATATTCTTTATATTGATACACAGGGAGAAGCAGGAAAAAAAAAAGATTCCTTTTTCCTTCATAATGGAGATTTATAAATGGTAATTGGAGTTCTTTTCTTTGTTGTATGGTAAAGCAGAATGTTTTTGTGAACATTCTTTAGAGAGTGGACCTGAGTGAAGCGAAAAATGTTCATGCATAAGATCAGGACCTTATGTACTAAAGTCCTGGGGATAGTCTTCTTCCTATGTTGTAAAGGCTACATTCTGACCTTTGCTGTACAAGAAATGATGGATCTCTTGTGCCCCGTGATACCTTTTTCCTGGGCTTGTTGAATTAAATAGTGAGCCTAGAGCATGGAATAACAGTTCGTATGTATGTGCAGTGTGCTTCTTTCAATATTGGAACCTCACATGCAGTTACCACCCAACATTGACCTTTGCAAGTCTCCTGCTTCTGTTAATGAGGTGGAAGCAACTTCCTCTTCTTTAGCCTCTGCTGTCCGACGTGTTGGAGCTTCCTCAAAGTCAAGTAGCCTGGAGGACCATGATGGGAAGGTAGAGGTATCTGATGCGATTGCTAAGGTGGATGCCACTGAAGATGCAACGATGCTTTTTGTCCCCGATGAACTGCGGAACATTGCACTGCTAAGTGTGTCCATCACTCATGATCAGAATACCTCAGATACTAAGCTAGAAGATAACAGCTCAGAACAAAAGCATATACTTGACAAAAGCTTAACTGACCAGTCCAAGAATGGGTTTGTTTTAGATGCAGATTTTAATTTGGAGTATTTCAACTTGCAAGCAGATTATTTTCAACTTGCCAATTATAGGGATTGTGAGCTCAGAGCTTCTGAATTTCAACGTTTGGCTATGGATTTGCACTCACAGCATGAGGTTACTGCAGAGGGTCATGATGCTGCTATAGATGCTTTGCTTTTGGCTGCTGAGTGTTATATCAATCCTTTTTTCATGTCTTCCAGACACAGCTTGAAGGCTGTCTGTGAAATAACTGGCAGCAACATCAAGCTTCCTGCATGTTCTCCCGTTCCAGACATGAGGAAACACTCTGGTGATATCAATACTTTCGAAAGTATAGCTCACCTTGAAAAGAAAAGAGACAAGATAGTGCTGCAGTTACTACTAAAAGCTGCTGAATTGGACAGGAATTATCAGCGGCAAGTTTCGGATGATGGACAGGCATATCATACAGGATTATCTGATGAACCAGTTGTCGAGTTATCTCCTGAAGATGTAGAATCTGCTGATGCTGTCACCTTGGCTAGACAAAACCAGGTTTTGCTGTGTAATTTTCTGATCCAGCGACTGCAAAGAGAGCAACATTCAATGCAAGAGATTTTAATGGAAGGTCTTCTGTTCTTATTGCACTCATCCACCAAGCTCTGTTGTGACCCAGGTCTTGTGATCAATATCATCTTAGGTTCTGCTGAGTACTTAAATAATATGTTGACCTCCTTCTATTTTCAGTTAAAGGAAGGTAACCTACATTTGGATGCTGAAAGAGTGTACGAGCTTCAACGGCGCTGGATATTGCTTAAGAAATTGGTAGTTGCCACCAGTGCTGGTACTGAAGGTTCAGAGTTCAAAATTAGCGTCAATAATACCAACAGTGGAAGTTTGCTTCCACCTTCAGTGTGGATTCGAAAGATATCAACATTTTCAATTTCTGCTTCTCCTCTTGTCCGATTTCTTGGTTGGATGGCAGTATCACGCAATGCAAAGCAATATGTGAAGGACCATCTTTTCCTTGTCTCAGATTTAACTGAGCTGAGATATTTATTATCCATTTTCTTCGATGATCTGTCCATGGGAGATAAAGTTTTTAAGAGAGAAGATGATGAGACAGGTATTGAGCAATTAGGAGCCAAACCAGAGAGCACATCAGGTAAAGGGTCTGAACAATATGTTCAACAAAATGGAAATCGATCTTTTTACGTCATTTACCCTGATCTCTGTAGACTTCTTCCTAATATGAAAAGGCAATTTGAATCATTTGGAGAAATCATTTTGGAGGCTGTTGGCTTGCAACTCAGATCTCTTCCTTCCAGTGTATTCCCTGATGTTTTGTGCTGGTTCTCTGATCTTTGTTCAAAGCCATATTTTCTGGTATCAAATGCTTCTCAACTTAGTCCAAATGAAATAAAAGGTTTTGCTGCAACAAATGCAAAAGCAATTATCCTTTACATACTTGAAGCCCTCGTACGTGAGCATATGGAAGCTATGGTAGCTGAGACGCCTAGACTGGTACATATGTTGGTTTCTCTTTGCGGAGCCTCATATTGTGATGTGCTTTTGTTAGATTCGGTGATGTCCCTTTTGAAGCCAATTATTTCATATTCTCTAAAGAAAGTGTCTGATGAGTTTGCATTAGTTGATAATTCGTGCCTCAGTTTTGAATCACTGTGTTTTGATGAGCTTTTCAAGACCATTGGGGAGAGAAGCAATGGGGAAGTTGATTCTTCTGTTAACTCGCATGGAAGAGCTTTGACAATTTTCATACTGGCATCTGTCTTTCCTGATCTCTCTTTCCAGCATAGGAGAGACATATTGCAGTCTTTACTCTTGTGGGTTAATTTTACTTATTTTGAGCCCACATCTTCCTACCGTGACTACATCTGTGCTTTCCAATGTGTTATGGACAACTGCAAGCTACTGTTGCGTCAAGCATTGCAAGTCTATGGCGCTATGCCGCTTAAGTTATCTTCAGATTATGGTGTTAAAGCTTTCTACAATGCTGACAGAAAATCAATTGACTGGTTTCTCCATGACATTTTGCATGATTCACTTACATCTGAGGTTCCAGATACTGGTGGCATTAGTGGTAAACTTAAGTCCTTGTCTTTGGAGGAAATGAAAGAGTTTGTGGAGGATGTGGAGCGTCTGATTAGCAAACTTAGTCCAACACTGGAGCAATGTTGGATGCTTCATCATCGACTTACCAAGAAGTTGGTTGTTTCATCAGCAGAAAGCTTTATATACTTGAGGTGCTTATCTGCAATTCTGCAAAACATTCATTTATGTGATGATGGCAAAAGGGATGACTCTTCTATCTCAGTTGCATTGTCGAACGAGCTTCCAATGCATTGGAGGGTTGGTCTAGAGGGCCTTAGTGAATTTATTTTGGTTCTCCTAGAAAGACATTGCTGGACTGTTGCATCTGTGATGGTTGACTGCCTACTTGCAGTACCACTTCTTTTGCCCATTCATGATATTGTGGAAACCCTATGTATAGCAATCACAAGGTTTTCTTGCTGTGCTCCTAAACTTTCATGGCGTCTACAATCTGGTAAATGGTTGACGACGTTGCTTGGTAGAGGATTCCATAACTTTAGTGGAAAGGAGGTTCCAGTGGTGGAGCTATTTTGTAGCTTGCTTGGCCATAATGAACCTGAGCAAAGGCTGATAGCACTTAAGCACTTAGGAAAGATTGTTGGTAAAGACATTGATGGAATCTCAGTCATGGATTTTTCAAGATATCAGGATAAGTTAGTTTCTCCTGTTTCAATTACTGATGCTTCTGAGTCGGTTCTCCCTCTTCTGGTTTCAAGTACATGGGATCATGTTGCTCTTATGGGATCATCAGATACATCTTTGCTTCTGAGGACGCGTGCAATGGCACTACTAGTAGATTATATTCCCTTTGCTGGTCGGCAGCAGTTGCAATGTTTTCTTGCATCTGCTGATGCTGTTCTAAATGGCCTAGGGAAACTTGCACATCCAATGCTTGAGAGCCCTTTCTTACAACTTTCTTTAGCACTTGTTGCAGGTGCTTGCCTGTACTCTTCGGAGGAAGATATTTCTTTGATTCCTGATAACCTATGGGTTGAGATTGAGAATTTGGGCTCTTCAAAGACTGGTATGAAGAAGTTTTCTATATTGCTGTTGATTTTAGCCTCTTGAAGAGTCATTCCAGCTCCTGGCACCTTTCCCCTAGAAAGAAACGAAAAGGCAGATGATTGATTATGAAAAGAAGCAACAAAAGAGAGAGAGAGAGAGAGAGAGAGAGAGAGAAGCTAGAATGAACCCTGTGTGTGTGTGTGTGTGTTTTCTTTTGTTTTCAAATGATCTGGGAACTCTATATATGTTGCAGAAGGAAAGATTGGATATCTTGAGAAGCAAATTTGCCTAGCCTTATGTAGGTTGAGAGATAAAGGGGTTGAGGAGAAAGAGGTAAGTGGAAGATGATTTTTTTAATCTTTTTTTTCTTGTATTTTGAGTTTAAATGATGTTCATGTTCAGCATCGTCACTCCTATAAATCAGATCATGGTACAGTCAGTTAAGGAAGAACTATTAGCTTGGTCAGCACTGATGTTTTTTGAAAATAGGTGAAAGAATTCTGGGTTTAGTCCCAGCTTTCATTTTCTGCATTATAGGAGGTCTTTGGAGTGAAGTCAAATAGGTGCAATCAAGGACCACTCTATTCTTTTGGTTGATGACATGGTTCTTTTTCTACTTGATTTGTCTTGCGGTTCTTAGATATCTCTTCTGACACGTATATTGTATAGAGGAGGTGCATCCTTGGTGCGATTTAATGAACTATCTATGAGCGATCGAATTGAGTCGTAATTATCATTTTCTATGGAGGTACACCTACTATAAGAGGCTTTATTAGATGCAGGATGGATCAAAAGAATTTTGTCTGAATGCTTTACATGGGCTGAATTTTACATAGTTAATAGCTTATATTAAGTGTTTACTGAACCATGCTTCACTGTAAAAGGTCCTGAGAGAAGCTCTTTCTGCCCGTGGTTTCAAGCAACTTGATCCTGATTTCAGCAGCACACGAGAGGAAATTCTTCAGGTAGTAAGTGTTTCTATGGCTGTTTCATATTAGTGTCATTGCATAAACATAACTGAGCAACTTTATAGTTGTATGTCTTCCTCTTTTGGTGGGTGCGTTTGGTTGGACTTTTGGGAAAAGCCATTGAGAAAATGCAAAGGACTTTAGGTTGAAGGAACTTTTCAGAATGCAAATTGTGTTTGGTAAATTACAATTTAAAAGTCCATTGTGAAGTATCTTTGAGCAAAATGGTGTTTGGGGGAATTATACTTACAAATGACTTTTGTGATAAAAAAATTATCAAAAAAAAAAAAAACCGGCAAGGGCAAAGGTCGGGAGACCCCTGGCGAGGGCTGCCGGATGTCGGGCGACCCCATTGTGACCTAGATCTGGGGCGGCGAGGTCCCGCGACCTCAGCGGGAGGCTGCCAGACGTCAGGCGGCCATGCTGCAACCTAGATCTGGGGTGGCGAGGTCCCGCGACCTTGGTGGGAGGTTGCCGAACGTTGAGTGACCCCACCGCGACCCATATTTGGGGCGGCGAGGTCCCGCGACCTCGTCGCCCCCGGATCTGGGTCATGGCGAGGTCGCGTGACCTTTGGCAACCGCTGCGACCTAGATTTGGGGCGGCGAGGTCGCGCAGCCAGCCGTGACCCACGGTGATCGCCGCACCCTAGACACGCACCACTCCCTGGCGACGGTCGCACCACTCCCCGGCGAGGGTCTCCTGGGCCACTGTGACCATGCCGAGCCATCGGCGGCCGCTCACAGCTTCGAGCAACACGTCCTTCAACGGAGAAGAAGATGAACAGTACAATAGGATGGTTTTGGAAGAAAATAAAATAATGAACAGTGTCACTTGTATGCCGAGAAAGCTGAAAGCCCAAGGCACCCTTACACCTGCCTTGGGCTTTCAGCCTTTAGAAGGCCAACTTTGGCCTAATGGGAATTGCAAAGTGGTTCCCAAACACCCCAACTTTGGCCTAAGTATCTTTGGAAGCTCAAAGCCCTTTGCAAAGCCAATTCCAAACGCACCCTATGTCTAAGGCTTGACAGTGGCCATTCTGAAGTCTACAGCAGGTAGTGAACTGAATTTATAGGTAAATCAATTCATATATGGCACCGATGGGGTGCAAACTCGAGCACAAAAAGCTCAAGAAACCAAAAAAGAGCCTAATGGCAAGACAAAGCATTTACAGTCATTTTGTCACTGTTGAGCCAAAAAGTGTATCCAATTCCCATTGCTACTTTAATGCAGCTTGAAGAGAAAACTCACTTCAGTCCTCTCTAATGCACCTCCAAACGCCAGTGTTGTTTTTTCTTTTTGGAGATCCAACATGCTTTAAAGGCCAAATTTTGCAACCAGACATCTGTCACTAAGTTCAGATAAATAGCTGTGGACATTGTATTAGATCATCAACGAGTTTTGAACTCGAGTTGGGACCTTTAGTTTTTCTTAGATTGCAGTGTCAGCTAACATTAATCTCATGTATGTTAGTTGTTTCTAGAACCCATGTTTTCTCAACCTTTGTTGAAATTCGAGTTATTAACTTGCACGCATTTTGTGAGTCAAGGATATCTGGAAAAAAGCGATGTTGTGGATGGATAGAGGAGATAGGACTGGTCTTGAAAGCATGTGATGCTGTAAGCTGATGATGCTTCTTTGTATGTTGCCATTAACAATCGTGTAGAACACTATTGCTACTTTGGTCAATCAGTGAGACATGACATCTATGTCCAGTTTTTTGTTTTGCTTTTAAATTGTCAGTTTGGGTAATCTGTTATGACAACAGGATTTATCTATATCTGGGCATTTACTTTTATCTTTTGAATCATTGGTAGTTGTTTGAGTAACTTTACAGATTAGCTTAGTGCCAGTAGGTTTTAGTTTTTATTTGTATCTCAACCAAGAAAATCTTATGCATTCCAGAAAGATACCAAGCATGTCTATGCACTTTAGCCCATAAAATTTGGTGATTTTTTTTGACTTTGCTGATTGTGAACAATTATCTTCAAACTGTTGACACATAATTGATAAGAATTTGAAATTCATAAAGAGGTGAAAGATTTATATTCTTACCATCTTAACAGACAGGATTGTGAGTCACAAGGATTTACCAGTTGAATCTAGCACTTTCTGCATATGATGTTTGAGTTAGTTTTCCACTAAATATGACCATCAATTACGAAGTAGCTCTAGTTCTTTCACTGAAAGAAAGTTCTTGATTGATCATGAAAAAGGTAAGCGGAAGTTTTAATTCCGTTTGTTTCACAGAAAATAAATGATGAAAATATTTTTTGTTCATTCATTTTGCAAGGGATATAAACTATTCATTTTAGGAAAATTTTTTTCCAAAACATTCATTTTCTACAAAACAAACAGAGCTTTGATGTCTCATCTTTCCTGTTTCTTCTGTTTGTCACCCTGATGCATTTGTATTTTTTGTTTGGCCTTCATTTAGCCATTTTTTAAAGTTTGCTAAAACATAGGAAAGAAGCGGTAGATGTGCAATCTTAACATTTAATATTATTGCTTCATCACGCTTCTCCCTTGAGAAACACTTTATGCACTGACTTATTTCAGGTACTCACAAAGCTGACTTCTGCTCAGTCATACATAGAAGCATTCTCTGGAAAACTACTTGAAGAAGTTGTGGTGAGTCTCAGATTCAATGTGATCCATGGTTCACATTTAGGATTTTGTTGTTCTCTCTCTCTTTTTCCTTTTTGAAATATGATGTATTGCAGGAGCAAGAAGAAGCTGAAATGGAGTTGGAGGTTCTTCAAAATGAGAATCATGCAGAAGATCAATTCAGAGATTCCAAAGAGAGCACTCAATTTAATTCTTCAGCTGGTGATCGTATGTCCTTGTCCTCTTTATCTTGTAGAATTTGTTTTTCCAGTATTTATGCTTCCTTTTTCAGATCTGATGAAGGATGAGAATCGTCTTCAGCAAATCAAGAACTCTATTCAGTCAATGTAAGTTTCATTTCCTTGCTTACCAATCAATTCAACTCCTACGTCAGATTGAGGAAGCACAAGGACTTGGTTTGATCTTTTTCTTCTTGTGATCAAAGTATTCACAAGGACAGGAAGTATTAGTACTCTTGGGTAATACAGTTGAATTATGGTGACTCTAACATCCATTTCAAATGCATATCCGAATGAGCACAACATTTATTTTTGACCATTTTTTTTTCCCAAATGATGCACTTTGTGTGTGCTGGTGGCACTTAAAGTGTTCAAGTTTAGTGTGCCATAGATCCTCATGATACAGCAGAGAGCTCCATAGTGATGATGGACCATGAGTGCACCTTATTTATGTTGAAATTGGTAAAAAAATTTCTTTGAATGCTAATTCTTGACGAGTAAATATATTTTTAATGCTCTTGAACATCGTACCTAGGGTTTCTTCAGGATCATTCTTGAAAATTGCATAAGTCAATTCTCAAGAGGACAATTGTTTAAATTCAAATGTCATTCATTGACTCCTCAAAAGTAAGGTCTTGTTAGAGGCTCTTTGAAAATGCTTCTCCTATTAAAGATTAAAAACCCTGGAATACTGCTTTAACTAGAAATATACACTTGATAGTAATCCTTAGGAGAAGAATTCTAATCCTATTATGTCTTCCATGGATCTATGAAAAAGCTCATCTTAACCAAAATGAGTGATGATGTCAATGTTTTGATAACTATAGAATCATTTAACTGGTGGACCACATCAAGTAGTATGGCAGATGCTCTTTGGTGCAAGGGCAGTGTGTAGTTTCTCTGGCTCCTCCACAATGAGACACCTAGTTGAATTAGTTTACTTTTGACATCATAGGGAGAGGAAGAACTCATTGAAGAGTTCAATGAAAAGGAAGAATACGTGGTCGGTCATGATTTTAGAATAGATGTAGTACCAGAGGAAAATTATGTGAAGTCAACAGAGAATTATCTCTTAGTAGCTGGTTATTAATCAAACAATTCAGAAAAATGTAACAAGGTTACAGGCTGCTCTTCATCAACTATATAACCGATTCTTATATATTCATAGTTTAATTGTGTTGATACAATGCCCCAGAAGCAAAAGCACTTGCCATTTGTTAGTCTTTGGGAGCATCCTGAAGTCATCTGATTCAAACTTTGGCTTTCAAGTTAAGTTCCAAACTAGTGGATATGTCGAAGGGAGGGGCAATGCCATACGCAAAAAGGAAAAGACTCCTAGAACGGCACAAGCAATTGGTGATTTTGCCCATTTTCATTAATCCATGAACAGAGGATTTATATGCCACATATATCAATTGGGAAAAAATCATTTGAATAAGAAAGAACTAAAATTGATTTTATATGTGACAGCCATTTTTTATACTGGGAATATCGATGAACCCAATTATTGCAATTGCTCACCAGCTAAGCATTTACTGATAAATTGGAAGGAAGGCTCCTTAAGCATGTAATAGAACATGCTCTTTTGAGGTTAGCTTGATAGCAATTCTTGAATAACCACCAGCTTTAATTTCATTCGGCAGTGAGAAGTCAAGGCTGCGAGAAGAAATAATAGCTCGCCGGCAAAAGAAACTCCTTATGAGACACACTCGCAAGAAGTTCCTGGAAGAGGCTGCTGTACGAGAAGCAGAATTACTGCAGGAGCTTGATAGGTTCTTTTCCCCCCTTATATTGATGCCTTTAGTGATTTTGACTTTGCTCAATTCTAAAATGTGAATGATCTCATGTTTATATAAATTACTGATGGCCTTTCTCAGGGAAAAGACAGCTGAGGTAGAAAAAGAGATTGAGAGACAACGGCTGCTTGAAATTGAGCGTGCAAGAACCAGGGAGTTGCGTCACAGTCTTGATCTGGAAAAGGAGAAGCAGGCACAGGCAAGAAAATCTTTCACTACAGCTCAAGCATGCCATAGGTCTTTCTATAGTTATAGGCAATTAATCAGTAACGGTGATCAATTAATTTAGAGAGCCCTTGCAAATTTGTTATGATATGGTAAAAGGCAAGTATGTGCATATACTGATGTTTAGAGAAAGAGTTCCTGTTCCCCAACAAGGGATTTACAGGTAAGTTTGTTCAATGTATTGAAAACATCCAATGCATGCTCGTCACATCCTTCAATAAACAATCCTTCTGCTAATCTGTACAACTAGTATTTCTCTTGCTGTTAATTATTTTTCCTGGCATTAAAAGTTTTAGGCTGCCTTTAAAAACTGTTTGAGTCTCAGGTCTTAAGAGTGACCTGTATTGAGGGAGCCTGGTGAATGACCCCCTAAATATGTTAATTTTCCCTCGTCTTGGTTTGCTGAGAGAGTTTTAAGCTGATAAAAACTTTGAATTGCACATTAACTTTACGTGTTCATTGTTCAAAGTTTTTTGTTGATCTTCATCGACATCTTATTATCTGGATGACCAAATAATTATGAAATAGACAACGAAACATACCCATGAATGGAGAGGCATGTGTGGGTTGAAATTATCTCAAGTCGAATAAATTCAAGCTCCTTACACATGCCTTTTCATTTCTATTTTTTATTTTTTGGCCAATTGTAAAGTACTTTTGAAACTACAAACTCAACCTAAATGGCATGCAATCTTACCAGTGTATTCACTTAGCTAATGTGAATCATCCACTTCATATCATAGACTTTCTATTAATGGAAGATGATCCATTTGAATAGCAAAGCTATGATTGTTAATATACTCCATTGACAGATTTGTTCAAGCATTGTAGTCAAATGGTATGCTCCGTGAAATACCCCACTAACATCATGGACCTGGTAAGATGCAGTTTAAAAGCTTGGGCGGATGGCCCAAATGTGGAATAATTTGCATTTGGTGGCAATAATTCTTTTCTGCATAATTTTAACATAATTTTGGTCCTTAACCACTCACTCAACAAAATTCTAGTAGTTTTAGTACAGTACTGGATGATTTTTCTGCCGTTGGTTCACAATAAGCCAATCAAACTCCAGTGGCTTTATTAAGGTTCTGACTAATTCTTCTACTTTTTTTTTATTGTTGATCCTCAATTCACAAATGAAGGGCATTGTATGAGAAATTCTGGAAAATTAAAATGTTTTGTGCTGATAATAACACATAAATATGCTATATATGGAGAGAAATTAACATGTAGTTGTATCTTTCATTGAGAAGCCTGTCAGCTTTTGTTAGTGCCTAGTGCCCTTAATCATTCATTATAAGATTACTTTGTTGCATAAAAAATAGTTTTGGCTACTTTCAATTCTCACTTGTTTGTCTACCTAAAAAAGTTTAGGTACTTCATAGATCTTACGGCAGCTGTGGTTCTGCGAAGTCACAAATTATTTTCAATTCTCTCCTCATTTGATGACTAAGCTATTCTGAATGATTGAATAAAGGCAATCCTTGGGTGGATAGTTTCTTTATTGATTCCTATTGGGGCTGTGCAGTTGGACACGCTATAGTCATAAATGACTAGAATATTATCGTTCAATTTTTCAATTCTGAAGCTTTTTGTCTTCCCTTTTCTTTTATACACAGAGAAATATATCTATGGAAGAGTGTTCATCTAACAAAAACATTGTTTAAAGAGAATCATTAGGAGTGGGAACATGACAAGCTCTTGATGATGTGCTGAAAAACTAATGAAAAAACTGTCCAGAGACCCCTTACAGTTTGGGTCATTTGTAATGTAAATTGACTTCTTCCATCAATAATTTGGTTCCAATCCATCAACTGAATCCTTGTGATTTAGTTATCATGTGAGACTGTATTTCATATTTTTGAGATGCTCATTAATTGACTCCTCATACTTGGAAACCTTTCTAATCCATATTTAAAAAGTATATGGAGATTTCTTTACCTTGGGGAAAAAAAAAGAATAAAAAGAAGAAACTGAAATTAAAGGTGTGCGGGCTTTGATAGGTGACAGCAGCTACTGAAATTAAAAGCTAGACAAATAATCTATGGAAAAGCAGGTTATTAGTATAGATGTAGGTAAATATTCTTCTTATATATGGTAAATGGTAAATTTTCTGTTCTTTCCCAAGCTTAGAGTGGCGTCCTGGCAAAGTTTGTAGTCTTCTGGCATCCATCTTGTTTGGAGGTGCTAGATGTTTTGCCTCTTTGATATTAAGTTTGCCAGTTTTCTTTTTAGTGCCACTAGGGCATCTACCTTCTACTTAATCCTATTTTGTGGGGGCAGAGGAAGTTAGTGCTGCTTGTGAAACACTAAACTAGGAAGTTTTTTTTCTTCCTAGTGAGATGGTATCATCAAATTATACTAACCTAGTGATGAAACTCACACCAAAAGATCATGCCATTTTCTTAATTATGGTAGCTCAATGTATTTCTAAACTGATATGATTTGCCCTTCAAATAAAAACAACAGAATCATTTTTTTTCTTGGTTGGTTGAGTCTTCTTTGGCAATAATTATGGCACTGCTTGTAGAGAGAACTTCAGCAAGAATTGGAGCAGATCGAATCAGGAGTACGATCTTCAAGGCGTGAATTTCCATCCTCCGCTCAGTCCAGGTATCACTTTGGTTCTTCACATGTGAACCTTAAAGAGGATTCTCATTTTCTATCCAGCTGTTGAAGATTCTAAATACCAGTCCTTGATCAAATTTAAAGGTAGTATAATGTTGCAAGCTTTTCGCTTGTTGCTTGTACACAAATTCATTCAATCAGATGGGACTACAGATATTTGTCTATATTATTTATTACAACTAACAACCACCAGTCCTTGTCTCTCACTAAATGGAGTCAATTTAATGGACCCTCTTGGGCCACCGGGCACTATCCTTTTTGCGAGCTTTGCAGTACGTTTGGCAAAGTGGGCTCGTAGTTAGAGTTGTCATTTTGTGTTTATCATGGCCCTTATTTCAGGCCAGGTGTTTATTTGAGCGTTTACTGGTCATGTTGGGTAACTCTGTTCCTTCTTTCTTGATCCCTTTCCTATGATTGCCTCTTTCATCCCCTAAATTGCTGTGCTAGAAATGATATCTGGCTTTTTATAGTTTTTTTTATTATAGTATTCCCCTTGATGAAATGTGCAGTCGCTCACGGGATAGATATCGTGAGAGGGATAATGGAAGGCCGGTTAATGAAGGAAGCACAAGAGCAGGTGGTGGGAATTCGCAGCCTGAAAATGCTGGCAGCAGCTCATCCATGGGAACAATGCCAACGGTTGTGTTGTCTGGATCTCGTCCATTTGCTGGGCAGCCACCCACAATTTTGCAGTCTCGTGACCGAGCCGATGACACAGGCAGTAATTATGAAGAAAATTTCGATGGAAGCAAGGACTCAGGTGACACGGGTAGCATTGGGGATGGGGAGTTGGTGTCGGCATTTGACGGGCAACCTGGTTTATATGGATCTGCCCAAAGGCATGGCTCTAGAGGAAGCAAATCGAGGCAGGTGGTGGAAAGAAGGGAACGCGATGGCAGACGTGAAGGAAAATGGGAAAGAAAACATTGATTATTTCTATTTTGTTTTTCTTTATTAGGGTAGCAAAGTGAAAGCTTTGGGTAATGTATCAAGGATAAATGTAATATGTTCACTGTCAGGGGGGACAAACTGGGGGCGGCGGAATGTACAGATGTTTACAGGAAGAAACATGTTTATCAAAGGCTTTTCGCTTGGTGGTTAAGTTTAAGTCAGTTCCTGTTTGTTACCTCTCTGGACCGGTTGACGTTTAGGCGTCTTGTGAGGTAAATTTGGGGTCTTGACTTGGTTCATTCTCTTATTTATGATGGATCCATCTGAAAACTCTCTTTGGTAATTTTCAAAAGCAAACGGGCTTTACATTTATGTTAAGCTATAGGGAGTCGAGAATGCATCGCCTTTGTAGTTCAGACTCGCTTAAGGTTCCCATTGCGTACTGCTGCATTCTACTTTTTTTTTTTTATTTATTATTATTATTTGGGTCAAATTGCATTCTACTATATTGCGTCCGACTTTAGCAAGTAAATTATCGTCGCCTGACTGGTGGGGGAAGTTATCCTTTCTCCGAGATAATCCCCTGAAAAGGGGAGCTCCCTTTACCAATTGCCCTCGATATGAAAAGTAATGTAATTTCTTCCTTGGAATAAGGAAAAAGGTCCCATGGACATTTATTGTGTAAACTTACAAATTGTAACGTTCGAGATAATCTATGAACGTATATTAAGTGGTCATTTGCCAAAACATCTAAGAACAGTAGAAAACCTTATTTGAGATTTCAATGTAGAATGATAGTGGAAGAAGTTATTTAACTATAGTCAAAATTATGTTGGATCTATCTGAAATGTGCACTCGATCTTTCTACTTATTTAATATCGGATCATTGCCTATCGTAATTTGATGTGACCAAGGACCTTGCTCTGTGTATCATGAAATAGACCTAGATCTTCCGAACGAAGCCAATCATAGAAGAGCGGTACATGCGGTAGCATTATTGGATGGTGGCACTCTTGGATGGGAATGGAGAAGGTCCCGAAGTGTTGTTCCAGTACATTGCGATGCTGAAACTTCACTTATGATGTTTGGCCTAAAACACCATGCTAATGAAGTTCAACTTCCCAGTTTTTGCATATCCTAGGAGTCCTCTTTGACTTCGAATAGTCATCCGCTATCGTTCACGTGCCCTGACTCTTTGTGCCACAGTCCATGAGCATGACACGACTCACAGGGTTTCTATACAAAGGATCATGAACCTATCTCCCAAAGTCTTAGGGTTTTCTTGAGTATTCTAAAATACTCCTAGGGATGGGCAATATTGTAATTGTATACGATTGTAATAAATGCAGAAAAATTGTAGTTAGGAAGATGCAATTTTCACCGTTGGATCAAGAGCAAATCTACTAATATGGTTAACATTATATATGGGAGCCTCCGCCCCCTTCATTGATGTATCATTTACAAATGAAATCTTCTCTCTTAAGAGTTTCTCTTTCTAAAATCCTTGTGAGTTGAGAGGGTAAGGCTAACTTGGTAAAAAATTCCTAAAACTACACAGGTTGAGAATGCTAGATTGATTGACCCGTGATAAGTGGTACCCGAGCAAGTCGTTCCAAGGCGCATTGGTTGATCCATGTTATGATGTCTTGATCATTCACGGTGAGGATTGTGGAAGGGTCGTTGAGAAGGTTGGCACCAAGGCAAAAAAGGGCCATGGTTACTCAAGTTCGAGGGATCTGATGGGTGACTTGAAGCACTGGGTGGTGAACATGGACCTTGTTGTCTCAAAAGTCCAAGGATAGGTTGAGGATTTGACCTAGACCATTGAAGGAGTTGAGGCCATAAGGGAGGAGCTCATAGCGGAGGTGCAAGAGGCTCAAGACATGCATTATAGAATTTGTGGAGAAGTGCTGGGGGCCTTGGCCTAAGAAGTCCAACAACAAGATGATGCCTCGGATGCTAGGATGGTGGTCATGCGCACAAAGATAGCCAAGCTTAAGGGGAAGCTCATGGAAGTTGAAGCGGCACCGTGACTAGAGTGAGCACCATGTAATCAAATCCATGATTGGACACGCCCAAGCCAAAGGAGTTCAAGGGCCCGCAAGTAGCCAAGGATGTGAACAACTTCCTATGGTGCATGGAACGGTACTTCGAGCCATGGGAATAATCAACGTCACATCTCGAGTAAATACTACAACTATATACATGGTTGATAATGCATTGTTGTGGTGGCATCATCGGCACGATAATAGGAGTGGTGACCCTATCATGACTTGGGTAATGTTTATGAGGAATTTCGATGGAACTACTCTCCCGAACAAGATTTGGCTCAAGATTGCCCATCTTTAATTCTAGGCTTTTGACCACTCTAGGAGCAGCTGTTCATGGTCATAATAGAGATTATGTAGAGGAAGAAGCTCACAATGAGCTTTGTCACCTAGAGCAAAAGGAAAGAGTTCACTAATATATCAAGCCATACTTGGAGTTGCTACTCTAAATCCCATTGATGAGCAATATGGAGGAGTATTATCAATTCATGGGTGGCCTCAAATTGTAGGTCAAGCAAGAGCTCAAGCAACGCAACACAATGGATCTCACAACTACCATGATTGTGGCTAAGATCCTCGTGGAGTACAAGCCACCTTCTATGAGTAAAGCCAAACTCCCGTTTGAAGGACAAGGCCAATGGGTGGAGAAACAAATTCCACCGTCTGAGTGAAGACAAAACATCAACACTCCCTCCTAAGGCTTTGTTGGAGTGGAGCAATCGAGGACAAAGGAATGTACGCAGCTATAAGTGCTTCTTTTGTGATGGCCCGCATATGACTTGAGATTGTCCGAATATGGTCAAGCTTGCGGTCCTCTTCAAGGAGGACAAGAGTCAAAGGAAGAGACTTCACTAGGTTTGTTGCGAATCCCAAGCATCATCAAGTCCAAGAAGGCAAAGGAGCCTAAGGGACTTATGTTTAGGGATGTGAAGATCAGAGGAACCACGATGAGTGCACTTATGGACATTAGGGTATATTATCTCTTCATATTAGAAGAGGCCATGAAGAAGTTGAATCTTTGATTTGAAAAAAGAGTTGGGTGGCTCAAGACCGTGAACTCCAAGGAGGTCCTGACTAGCATTGTGGCTCGGGATGTGGAGCTTCACATTGGACCATGGACTAGCTACTATCGTGGTAATCCCTTCCAACAATTATACTTTATCACGGGTCTTGGAATCCTAGATAGGATAAATGCTAGTGTTATGAAATTCATCGATTGTATATGCATATTGGATGGTCATTGCCAATGTGTGATCTTGATCTAGCGTGAGTCGAGTTGTGATTGAAAGATACCATTGGCTATGCAAGTTTCTTTGGGAGCAAGGAAATGGGAGGTAATCTTCTTGGCAACTTTGAAAGCTAAATGCCATAAAGGTGAAGGGAGTTATGTCCTGACGGAGGTAGCTAGGTCCTCAACTCATTCAAGGATATGATGCCTCTTAAACTATCGAAGAAGCCTTCACCTCGAAGGGAGGTGGATCATCGGATTGAGCTTATGCCTGACGCTCAATTGCCCGCAATGGTGCCTTATTGCATGGGGCCCCCCGAATTATAAGAACTACAAAAAAAAAAAAAAAAGAACTATAAGAACCTCAAGGAGTTGCTTAATGCAAGTTGTATTTTGTCGTCAAAGGCTTCGTTTAGCACCTTGGTTTTGTTCCAAAAGAAGCACAATGGATCACTTCGGATGTGCATAGATTTATGGATGTTGAACAAGCTCATGATCAAGAATATGTATCCAATCCCACTCATTGCAGATTTATTTGATCAACTTGCAGGAGTATAGTGGTTCACCAAGCTTGACCTTGGATTGGGCTACTACCAAGTTTGATTCGTCAAAGGGGATGAGCCAAAAATTGCTTGCTTGACACGTTATAGATCCTAGGAGTTTCTAGTTATGTTATTTGGCCTAACCAATGCTCTAGCCACATTTTGCACAGTGATGAACAACAAGGTACTCTACCCATTCCTTGATCGGTTTATCGTGGTTTATCTTGATAATATCATAGTATATAGCTAGACACTTGAGGAACACATCAAGCACTTGAAACAAATTTTCCAAGTCTTGAGTGAGAATGACTTATATGTCAAGCGTGGGAAATGAGCCTTCGCTCAAAGGGAATAGCCATTCTTAAGGCATATCGTTAGAGGTGGATGAGTGCGGATGGATGTGGCCAAGATTCAAGCCATCGTGGATTAGGAACTACCGACTATTTTTGATGGAGTAGAGGTCATTCATTGGCCTCACAAACTACTATCAACGTTTCATCTAAAATAATTCAAGCATCACTATGTCACTTATGGATATGTACAAAAATGAGAAGTTATAAGATGGAAGACTCGATGCCAAAAGATGTTTAATTGGTTGAAGTAAGCAATGACCGAGGAGCTGGTACTCATGTTGCCCGATTATTCCAAACCTCATAAGGTAGAGAGTGACACCTCATATTATGCTATTGGTGGTGTTCCTATGCAAGATGGGCATTTGGTGGCATTTGAGTCTCGAAAACTTAACGATACCAAATAGTGGTATATTGTCCAGGAGAAGGAATTGACCGCGGTGGTGCATTGTCATATGTTGAGGCATTATCTCTTGGGATTCAAGTTCATCGTGAGGACATACAACATGGCCAGAAGCTACTTTCAAATCCAAAAGAAGCTGAGTCTGAAAGGGCGTTGTGGTTGCTCTAAGTTGACTTGAGTGCTCATGGATTGATCGCAACAAGAAGGGGCTAAAACATGACCCAATGGTCAAGGTGCTCCTTGAGTATGCACGGGAGAACAAGACTTGACAGCTTTGGTGTGAGGATGATCTTTTTTACACCAAGGGGTGGTGATTTTACATGCCACTCCATGGGAAGTTGAGGAAGGAAGTATTGCTCAAATGCCACCGATTGAAGTGGGCAGGGACCCCCCGCACCATGATGCTTGTGGAGGATTAATGCTACTGGTCTCACCTACATGACGACATTGAGACGTATGTGAAGACCGATCTTGCATGCCAACAAGACAGACTAGAGCAGCTAATCATCGGGGGTCCTTGAGTCACTTCCTATCTCAAAGCATCCATGGGAGAGCATCTCCATGCACTTTATAGTGAACTTACCAAAGTCCGAAGGGTATCGAACTTCCATAGTCATGGTGGACTAAATCTCCATGTATGCGATGTTCATGCACACAACGAAGGATTGTCCGGCCGAGGAGGCAGCCAAGCTATTCATCAAGTACATCATCAAGTATTGGGGAGTATCATGGGTGATCTGTGAGCAATCAATCCATTCACAAGGAGTTTCTAGACCAAGCTCTTCAAGTTGCTGGGGTTAGACCTCAACTAATCTAAGAGTTTGCATCCCCAAACCAATGGTCAAATGGAGAGGGTAAATGCACACTTGGAGATATATCTCTGATATTATGTGAGCACGAGACAAGCGAATTGGGAAAAGTTGACCAACGTAGCCTAATTCTCATACAACCTACAATGAAGCAAGTCCATAAATTGGAGTCTGTTTGAGATCACAATAGAGCAACAATTGTTCACTCCAAGCGCGGATGCCATGGACTATCGAGGGAGTAGCTAATCCACATACAAGTTCGCCAAGAATTGGCACCAGTAGGTGAACTTAGTGTGGACCTATTGACATAAGGCCTCAAAGCACATAAAGAAGTGGGTTGATAAGAAATGATGTAAAATTTCAAGTCAGGGACTTAATGTGAGCCAAACTACACTTGACCCTCCGATACAAGGATGTGTGTAAGGGGTTGTTGATCCATCACTATGATAGGTCATCCCGAATGTTGGAATGAGTCGAGAAGATCATGTACAAGCTGAAGCTACCATCGAAACTCAAAGTACATCTAATATTCTATGTTAGTATGCTTAAGGCTTTCCATATAGATGAGAAAGATCCAAATCGAGAGGAGTTACAATAGGCATCACTTGGGGGAAAAAACCTTGTTTAATTGAGAGGTTGAGTGCATCATGGCATATCGAGTCACACGAAGCGGTATTGTGCACTGAAGTAAGAGTATTTGGTCCAATGGAAAGGTCTTCTAGAGAGCGAAGCCAGTTGGAAACCCACTGAAGCACTTTGGCAATTTAGGAAGCACATTGATGCTTTCTATGCCGAAGATACAATGAAGAGGTGCTTGACTAGGTGGGGGAAAATGTCACAATCCAAGGAGATGGCATGACCCAAAATATTTATGTACAAAAGATTGTGATTGATTTGTGAATGAGCGGCCCTCAACCTATCCCTTAAAATCCTAGGGATTTCGCGAGTATTCTAATATACTATTTCGAGGGGTGATATAATAATTATATACAATACAATTGTAATAAATGCGAGAAGATAATAGTTAGGGAGATGCGATCTCCACCATTAGATCAATAGGAGATCTATGGTTATGGTAAGCCTTGTACTTGTATGTATAGGGCCTCTCCATTTGTATCTTATTTACAAGTGAAATACATTCTAAAACTTCTCTCTATAATTTTTCTCTCTAAAATCCTTGTGAGTTGAGTAGGTAAGGCTGACTTGGGAAGAAATTCTTAAGGTTGCATGGGTTAGGGAATGCTAGATCGATGTGCCACAATTGCATCGCATCATTCTCTAAAGCTCCTAAAGATGTCGCAGGTGATTAGTCAATGATTCTTAGAGGAAGTACAAACCATTGTCTTTATTCCATCCTATCACCATGTGAGCATCTATTCTTTCATAACTTACACCTTATATAGAGAATTGATATCCAATTTAATAATGACTACTCATACCTATAAAGTCCATTATCAATTTTTGTACATTTCTCACCAATCAATCTCACTATGGCATCATGCATCTTGATTTGAATTGTTCCTATATCCATTAATTTATGAGTAGCATTTGTAGACACCTAACTCTTTACTAAGGCTTTTCTAAATTTTGATTAAAAATGAACTTTGTTGAAATTAGGATCGAATGGTATAATTGGCCACCCTCTATAAGAGCGTTCTAGCAACACCCAACTTACCAAAATTGGATGGCCGGATCATGGGATCATGCAATTTTTAATATTGATTGTCCAATCTTAGGGGTGTTAGGAAGAATGTGACATTCTTATATCAAATGATGAATTCTACTCATAAGTTTTGTGCTGCCTTCACAACCACATTACGAATCCTAAACCAAGAAAAAAGAATTAATCATTGTGCTTTTTGAGACAAATTCCAAGAAATTACTACACCATTACTAAAAAAGTTCATGGCTTCCATGATGATCTCCTCCTTTGATCTTTCATTCCAACAATTGGACCCAAGTAACGATCACTATTATTTGTTTGTTTGTAAAACAAACAAATGGTGTTTTTCTTTATCTCACATATGATAATAGTTGGGAGGAAGTGAGCTATTTTATAAGTATCAGTCTTGTAGTTTGTTCAAAAGAAGAATAATTGGTGGTGACCACTAATCCTTTGTTTACTATTTTATTTTTTTATTTCATACAGTAATCTTGATAATCTTTATTAGTTGAAAGGTTGTATTTATCCAATCAATATTTTAAGAAGTTATGAAATTTGAATTTTAAAAAAAAAAAATTACTATTGCTATTATTATTATTAGGGTTAATACCACGAAAAACCCTAAATTGGTATACCTATAATAAATTTACTTAAAATCAATACATCTTTGACAAATTTATCCAAAACTAATACACTAGTGACAAATTTACTCTCTGTTAATTTTTGTTAAATTTTACCGTCAAATTGTTGAGTTGAATGACAAGTGACAGTTGACTAGTATATCAGTTTGAGATTTTACTCTCCATTTATCACAATTATACTAGTTTTGTGGTTTTTTGTGATGTTAATCCCTTTTAATGGAGGATATATTCATTACAAATGTACTAGTTTATGGATTCTTGGAGGTCAAAAAAATTAGTTTTTGGTATATTTGTCACAAGCATACAGTTTGAGGTTTTCCATGATATTATCAATTATTATTATTATTATTATTATTATTATTATTATTATTATTATTATTATTATTATTATTATTATTATTATTATTATTATTATTATTATTATTATTATTATTATTATTATTATATTCTAAATTTTATATATCTTTTCAAAGTAACCTTTGAAAACATACTTGTTCACTTTGCAACTTTTCCTAAAGGATTGTCTTTATATATTAGGGAAAAGGCCACCAAAAACCCCAAACTTTACTCAAAATGACAAATTTATCCCAAAACTTTTTTTTATAACATGAAAAACCCTAAATTTTGCTCACCGTGATACATTTACCCCAAAAAATTTTGAGACACAAAAAACCCTGAACTTGTATTAGTGTGACACATTTACCCAAAACTATAGGGCATTTCATCTTTTACTTTTATTTCTTATTTCTTTTTTTCTTCTTCTTCTCTTTTCCCTTCATTGGCCATGGTTGAGGGAAGCCGAACTCAAGCGAGGGCTGCCCTCACTAGCATTGGGCGAGGGTCGCCCTTGCTTAGGCTAGCTAAGGCCGCCCTCGCTAGCGTCGGGCAAGGGCAACCCTCGACTGGGTTAGTCGGGGGCCTCCCTCGCCAAATCTGGCGAGGGCACCCCTCGCTTTATGCTAACGAGGGCCGCCGTTACTTGAGTCTAGCTTCCCTCCGCCATGGCCGATAGAGGGAAGAGAGAAGAAGAAAAAAAAAAGGAAAAAGAGAAATAATAAAAAGACGAAAAATGCCCTTGGTGGGGGTAAATGTGTCACAGTTAACAAAATTTGGGGTTTTTATATCACAACAAATAGTTTAGGTTAAATTTGTCATTTTGGGTAAAATTTGGGGTTTTTGGTATCTTTTTCCTTATTTATTAAGATTGAGATAAGTGCGTTAGTTTTGGAATTAATGTATTTAAGTCTTTTTGAGTTTTCTTTCCAAAATTACAACTATCATTTCATTGTTTTTCTTTAAGAGACTCTAAAGAAGTACTAGAATTACTATTTACTATTCTCAATCGAAATTTTATTATATCCTAGAAGAAATTTGCCAATGACGATTAGCAAAGTTGTGAGGCAAATATTTCTTTAAAGAAAGTGATGTCACATTTGAAAGTCTGACTTCATTGTTTTTTCAAAGTCAAAGCAAGTTTCCAATAGCCTCTCTCTTAAACTCATACCAGTGCTATTTGAGAAGATTTATGAAGAGAATGAGAGGAAGAGTGATGAGTGTAGATGAAGAATTTGAACTTTCATGATTTCTTCTCTTTGTATTCTAAAGAAAATGTTCATTTGAGAGCTTGCACACTTGCTTGCTATGTTCTCTATTTATATTACATGCTCAGTTCTAAAGAATGGCCAAAGGTAGTTTTACAATTCATCTAACAGAGAAACAAAATGAAAGTAGAAGGATCATGGATCCCAGTCTGTTGCTCGACTTCTCGTTTTATTAAGAGCACAAAACAGAGAAATAGTTATGTAGGGCACCACTCATAGTTTGACACATGGAGTTGGAGGATTCACCACCGACTTCATCTATTTTCTTCCTAGTTGAAGCAGCAACACTAGGCATACGCATAGCTAACATAGTTGATGATTTGCTCACTTCATTTCTTCTCGTCTTTGTTACAACGGTAGCATCTTTATTTCTTTTCTTCCTTGTTGAAGCAGTAACAGACTGTGCTCCATGAGTCTCAACATCCCCCTGCAAATGGGGAGGGGTATGAAGCCCATACCCAATTTGGTTATGATAGTAGAGTGATCTAATCATGATAACGATTTTGTAAAAATATCAGCAGGCTAACAAGTGCTAGGGACATAACGAACACTTAGTGAGCCTGATAAAAAAATTTCCCAAACAAAGTAGAAGTCAACTTTGATGTGCTTGGTTCAAGCATCTAAGATAGGATTTGCAATAAGAGAAATGGCAAATTGATTATCACAAAACAAAATTGTTAGTGAGGAGAGACATAGGCCAATGTCTCGTAGAACAAAGTTGATCCATGTAAGATCAGTAGTAGTAGATGCAAGAGCTCAATATTAAGCTTCTGTGGAGGAACAAGACATAGGATGTTGCCTCTTGGTTGACCATGAAATGAGATTAGAACCGATATAGGTGCAGAAGCCAATAGTTGAGCATTTGGTGTCAATGCAACCAGCCCAATCAACATTTGAAAACCCGTATAAGGTCATTGAACTATTAGAATGGATAAAAAAAACAACAAGATGAACAATTCCTTTAACATATCGAAGAACCCTTTTTAACTTATGGAAATCTCCAATTGTTGGTTGCTGCATTTTCTGACATAGGAGGTTTGTTAGATCAGGGTGAGTTATTGTTAGATATTGAAGACCGCCAACTAGAATTCTATATTCAAGTGGGTTGGCGAGTAGGATATCATCATTTGTCATGGTGACTAGTCTCAGTGATAAAGGAGTTGAGATGGGTTTGCATTTTGTCATGTTAGCCCTTGTAAGAAGATCAATAGCATATTTGGTTTTACATACAAAAAGATCTTGAGAGGTACGTTTGGCTTCAATACCTAATAAATGTTGGAGATGCCCTAGGTCTTTCATGAGGAAGTGGAGACTTAATGACATGATCAGTTTAGCTAGTAGCTAATCTGAGTTGCCAGTCAATACAATGTCATCTACATAAAGCAACAGAAGAATTGATCTAGTCCATCACGAAGCACAAAGAGTGAGGGATTAGTTGTGCTATAGAAGAAGCTTTTAAGAAAAAATTGCTAAACTTTTCAAATCAAGCATGTGGAGCTTGATGAAGACCATACAAAGACTTCCTGAGAAGACATACATGTTGAGACATTTAGGGATGTGTAAAACTAGGAGGTTGCTCCATATATACTATCTCATTTAATGTTCCATTTAAGAAAGCATTTTTAACGTCAAGTTGATGTATTGGCCAGTGCTTCATCATTGCTACAGAGAATACTATATTGATTGTGGCATGTTTGACAACAAGACTAAATGTTTCTGTAAAATCAACTCCCTCTTCTTGGTGAAATCCCTTAGCCACTAACCAAGCCTTCAATCTGTCAATACTTTCATTAGGTGCTAACTTAGTTTTAAACACCCATTTACATCATATGACATTCATTTGGTTAGTTCGAGGAACTAATATCCATGTCTGATTTTCATGTAGAGCATCCATTTCATCATGCATTGCTTTACACCAGCTTTCATCTACCAAGGCTGATTTAACTGATCATGGTTCAAGAGGAACTTTGTATTCAACCAAGCATACATATTTGGGATTTGGCTTCACAATGCCGGGTTTTAGTCAAATTTGCATTGGGTGGATAGAGATTGTACTTTGTGGGTTAAGTGAAGGATTTTGTTGTGCTTGGTCAATAATGATCTCAGTTAGTGCTTCAATGGTGTGAGTAAGAACTATTGGTTCTTTAGGAGCCGAGTCAAACTGCAATTGTAAGATAGATGAATTTTGTGGCATTGCAATATGATATGGTATATTGAATTGACCAATTTCCAAGACTCCACTATCTTGTAAATGTCATATATGTTCATTTGAGGGATATCTCACTTGTTCTACATTTGTAGAGTCTAGAAAATTAACTTTTTTGCCCATTTTCGATATAGATTAGTATAGTATACTGAGTGTACTCTGTTGTTAGGTTCTTGGCAAATGGAAAGAAACTTTCGTCAAACATCACGTGTCGACTAATATATATGCAACCATTAATAGGCACAAAACAACGGTATCCTTTGTGTCGTTCACTATATCTCATAAATACACACGTGAGTGATCATGGATCAAATTTATGTTGTGCATATGATTTGAGATAGGGGTAACAGGCACACCTAAAGACTTTTAGATGCTTATAGTTTGGCTTTTGTCGATAAAATTTGCTGTAAGGCGAATGCATTTGTAACTTTGGTGGGGGAAGTATATTGACAATGTAATTAGGTGTCATGAAAGCATCCACCCAGTATTTTAATGGAACTCTAGTGTGATAGAGCATAGCTAGCCCCAATTCAACCATGTGACGATGTTTTCTTTCGGAGATCCCATCCTGTTCTGGTGTGTAGGGACAATAACCATATTGTTTGATGCCACAAGTCTGTAAATGGTTCCGAAACTTGTTGTTAGAAAATTCTCTTCCACCATCACATTCAAATATTTTGATTTTGCGATCAAATTGGTTTTCTACTTGTTTTTGAAAATTGACAAAGATATCACAGAAGTCTGACTTCAACTTCATTGGATAAATCCAACTATAACGGGAAAAGTTGTCCACAAATATGACATAGAATTTGAAGTTTTGAAAGGAGTTAACTAGTGAAGGACCCCAAATATCACAATGAATCTTTTCAAAAGGAACATCAAATGCAGATTCTGATAAAAAAAAATGGTAATGTATGCTCTTAGCAACTTTATAGCTTCTACCCATAGTTTGAGTTCTTGTATTGTAGTGTATAGTTGCCGATTCTGCAAATACTTCAATGTTTGGAAGTTGGTGTGAGCTAACCGCTGGTGCCACACATCTTCCCCTATAGCTATGTCTATGGGTGAAGAGGGCCTCTGTTGTTTGTGGATCCACTCAATAGAGTCCTTTAACTTTCCTTCCGAGCATCACTATTGTGTTGGTGCGATTGTCCTTTATATAGACCCCATTTTTATCAAAAACAAATGAGTAGGGATAATCATCTGTTAGTTTTGAAACCGCAAGAAGATTTTTCTTGATTTCAGGAACAACCAACACATCATTTAAAGGCAATAAATCGATTTGAGTATGTAATAAAGCATTACCAATGTAAGCAATAAATAGGCATGAATCATTTCATATCATAATTGTATTAGTCCCATTATACTTGGAGAAGTTATAAACAATACCCGAATTTGTAGTGATGTGGGCTATCGCACCAGTGTATGGATACCATTCATTGCCTTTAGAGTCCTCAAGATGCATTGTTGCCAAAGCTATTGGCAACAATGCATAAATAAGTTTGTTAGAACTAATTGGGATATTGAAGGAATCAATTCATCTTTTATAAAATGTATTAAGAGCGTGAGTCATTATATTATGTCAACTGAGATTATTGGTAGCACACTATGTAAAATAAGTTTGTTACACCAATTCATTTTCTTGTATACTACATATATAATATTGGTCAAGGTTGGCAAAACTAATCCTTAACTGGTTAAGAAAAGGGGGAGCATTAGATCAAGACTGGTCAAGATCACAAATTATAGGTACATATTTAAGAAAAAAAAAACGTCTTTACTAGTTTCCTTTTATCAAGAAAACCGATTACATTTTACTCAAATATATCTTGATGCCCTCAGAGCTTTTGCTGCATGTGCTGTGCCCCATAAGCAGCGAAATCCCCAGCTACCATTGTTACCATACCGGGACCATTTTCTATAAAAGAAAAAGGACAAAAAAAAAAATGAAAGAACAACTACAAGTTGCAACTAAGATGTTCATAATACAATTACTGGTCTGATAATCGCAGTTAGAATCAATACCTCATTGACATGAAGGACTGGATAAGCAACTAGTGGATAGAACCCAGGTGGTGGAGGCGAGGAGGATTACCGGCAGGTGGGGATCCACCTGGCGGAGGATATCCATGAGAAGGATATTGCCCCGCAGTGTGCCCAGCATAGCTCGAGGAACCACAATACCCATCTGGTGGATACCCTTGTTGAAGATATCCCAGTGGAGGATATGACCCTTGATGCATGTATTGTGACGGCCCGAGCGGCGGTGCGCGGGGAGGAGGGATGGCGGTGCGTCCGCGCCTCGGTCCCCGGACGTGCGCAAGGAAAGAGTCCTCTCCCTCTTGTCCCACATCGCTTAGGGGGAGTCCTGGGCCTTGTTTATAAGGCTTTGGTCCCTTTAATTGTGTGACGCGTTTCACACATGCTTCCGCTGTGCTGAGAACAAAGCCTTGAGGGAAAAGACCGTGGCTGGGATGGCGGTTCGTCCGCGCCAGGGCGGGTGACCCAAAGAGGACAATATCATGGCTTGGGAGAGGGAAGGCCCGAGGGATGGCAATCTGCCCCTGCATGACGCGTTTCACACATGCTTCCGTTGTGCTGAGAACAAAGCCTTGAGGGAAAAGACCGTGGCTGGGATGGCGGTTCGTCCGCGCCAGGGCAGGTGACCCAAAGAGGACAATATCATGGCTTGGGAGAGGGAAGGCCCGAGGGATGGCCCTCTGCCCCTGCGTGACACGTTTTAAAACCGTGAGGACTCAGTGTCCAAAGCGGACAATATCACACAAGTGGGACCCGGGATGTTACATGTATTGCCCCGCGGCGCTCGAGGATCCAGCCGGTGGGGGATACCCCTGCGGAGCATATCCATGTGGAGGATATGACCCTTGACGCATGTATTGCCCTGCAGCGTACCCAGCATGGCTCGAGAATCCAGCCGGCGAAGGATACCCCTGCGGAGCATACCCATGTGGAGGATATGACCCTTGGTGCATGTATTGCCCCGCAGTGTACCTAGCATGGCTCGAGAATCCAGCCGGTGGGGGATACCCCTGCAGAGCATATCCATGTGGAGGATATGACCCCTGGTGCATGTATTGCCCCGCAGCGTACCCAGCATGGCTCGAGAATCTAGCCGGCAGAGGATACACAGTCGGTGGATAACCGTGCAGAGGACATCCATGCGAGGTATATCCTTGCGAAGTATATGACCCGTGGTGCACGTATTGCCCCGCAGTGTACCCAGCAGTGCTCGAGCAAAGCCCTTTGTCACCGGAGAGCTCGGCAATTTGACTCATGTTTATTCAATGACAAATGATGCCTTGGGATGTCGAGAAAATTACAAGTAGGCAAGCCCACCACAAGCAATATTGAGACGAGCGACACCGCAGTCTGTCAAATGAGTTTGATATTAGACCTGTTTGCTCGCCAAAGATCATCTAGTAACTAAGCAAAGGCTAGACCCCTTAATTCAACATAAGGACTACAGACAGAAAATTATTTCTTGGGCAACAAAAAGCAGAGACTAAACAGCTGAACTCTTTCCTGGTCTAAGATACCAGGAGATGAGTATGATAGACAAACGAATAAAGATTCTGCGACTTTCGTAGGAAAATGTCAAAAGCACTCCAAAACGGCAATCGCGCAAACGACTCGCGTGATACTGATCGGTTGGCACGTGTTGCAAGCGAAGCGAAATCAACCGCGTCCCCATTACTCCCCACCGTTTCACCAACGTGAAAATACAATACCCATTTGTCAGAAGCAACATTCAACGGTCGAACCATTCAAACTCAGGAAGGAAAAAAAAAGAAGACACGACAGAGGAGAGGGATACGTGGAGGGTAAAACCCAGCTAATATTTTCTCCACGAGAGGAGAGGGATACCCAAGTACAAAATCAGAAGAGACGAGCCATGTCAATCTCAGGAGAGAGAAAAGAGAGATCGTACGTAGTGGTTGGGGAGATGAGAATGGCGTCGCGTGTTGCTGCTCTGATTGGATGAACAGAGCGCGGGAGAGGAGATAACGAAAATAAAATAATCGAAGATTCGATGCGATAGAGGACTGGGACGTCCGTACATGCGGCAAGCGTTACTTGGACGCGTCTCCTCTCTCTCTCTCTCCGCGTCAAGGGCGAGCGCGCGCGTTTTTACCCTTCTGCCTTTATTGGAATCAAATATAGGGCTAACGAGAAAATATTCCAAAGATTTAGGATACTTCCTGCAATATCTCTCCTTTTCTATTGATAGGTGACAAGATAAAAACGTCACCGATAAATATGAAAACTTAATTCAATATATTTCAAATTATTCCATATTTACAACTCATTAATAATAATAATAATAAAAAGGATTAAAAAAAGGCATAGTTCTAAATTACGTGTGCTTTGAAGATTGTTGCCCACGAGATTCATCGTGAGGGCTGACTAAGGTATGAAAAGGTTCATTTCAAAGCAATTTACAAAGATTGAAGGACATGGGCGTGGTACGAGATCCCTCTTTGCCATTTAGAGATTCTTTTAGACAACATTTTCGTAGCAGCTTCAATTATGTAGAGGGTTGCTGCGGCTTTATGAAGTATTTAGCAAATACCTCCTAGGATTGCAGTACCTCTAGAACTGCAGTGGCTTCTAAGAAATCGCTTCACACAGTTTCAAGGAGTAGCAACTTTAGAATAGTATGTGGGTCTCATTGATAAACATCTAAATACAGGAAATATTTGTTTTGATAGCATTGGTACATAATACGGGAACAGTCGGTGTATTGAAAATTATAGTACTTGCTTAAATGTCCTCGTGAAATTTTAACAAAATCAACCATATGTTATGAAATACATTACCACATTTTACAGTACAACACATCGACAATTTAGCCACAACTAGATGAAACAAGCTATCTTTTCTTCGTATCTATCACCTTCCATAAGTTTCCAAAATAATATCGACATGATGCTGCAAAAATCCCATTTTTTAGGGGAAATGCTAGGGTACATCTGTTATCTATTTCAATTATATACCTTGAATAGTGAATTATTCTCACTTTTAGGTCCCTTCCCATTTTACTCGTAGATAATATTTCTCTTACCCACGGAATCAATGAAAAAAAAATGTAAAATTTCACATAGATTCCCCTTATAAATCCTCAAATCAACTCCACTTCTTATCATCGTTCCATTATTAATTTTGGAACAATATACAAAATAATAGTTGAGAACACACATGTTATTATGAAGTTCACATAAAAATACACATAGAGATGATTAAGTACATGCAAGGCGCGCGCTTGAAAACTAGTATAATCTATTATAATACTATCTTAATATGTCTGTAGATGTGTGTGTGTGTGTGTGTGTGTGTCTATATATCTACTAGCATATAGAATTTAGAGTTAAGTGTATTGAAAGTTCTAAAACTTGTTATGAAAGTATAATTGAATTCTAAAATTTTCAAAAAGTGCAAACAAATACCAAAACTCATCATATTAGTCCAATTAAGTCTTTTCATTGATTGCAATTTTTTAGAGTTTTAAGACTCGATTGCACTTTTTGAAAATTTTAGGACTTCATTATACTTTCTTGCCAATACATATGGACAATGATAATTTTATGAAAATCTAGAATTATAGTTTCCACCAAAAATCGTGACATAGAGAGAACAAATGAAGGAACTACCTGACATAGCCCTAAGAAAAGCTCAAAGAAGAAACTAATGCGGGAAAATTACCAAAAAAGTTTAAAGCCTATTGTACGACTGTCAATTCAATTTTAAACTTTTCAATTTTATCAATTAAGTCATAAACCTATTGATAATTTGTCAATATAGTTATTCCAACTAATTTTGATAAAAAAAAAAAATTTGCTGACATTAATGTTAGCCATTCTACATGATATAGTTGGCACTATGAATATATTTTTATAATTTTTATGTACTTTTTAATTTTTTACATATTTTAATTTTTTCTTTTGCTTTTGCTTTTCTTTCTTTACTTTTTTTAAAACCAAATCTTGCGAGGGTCGCATGACCATTAGGCGAGGCCTTGGTTGCCCCTAGCCCACAATTGGCAAAGGGCTTGGTTGCCCTCATCTATGGTCGGCAAGGGTCAGTCAGCAATTGTCACTGGATTTGGTGAGGGGGAAAAAAAGCAAAGAAAGAAAAAATCCAAAAATTTTATAAATAAATTCAGAGTGCTAATTATGTCAAGTAGGTCTACAAATGTTGGCGTCATCATTTTCGCATCAAAATTGATTGGAAGGGTTACATTGATAAATTTTCAAAATGTTTATGACTCAATATTCAACAAACAAAATCAACAGATTTAAAATTGAGTCGAAATCATATGTTTATTTTATTTTATTTTTAGATAATTATCCCATCTAATCAGCCAAGTAAGAAAAGCCCTCACCAAATCAAACTCAAGTTAAGCAAAATCAAAAAGGAGAACAAGTTTTTAGCTTCCCTTCGGTTGGCATTTTTCACATGGATTGGCTTTCCGATGCTTAAATCAGAAAATGGAGACTGAGAGAAATTGTGTGCAATCTAGACCATAGTCAAATGTTACAAACTTGTTTCTCAGCTCCTAAACGGCTGTTTATAAAGTTTTCTTCTTTCAACTATTGGGTTAGATAAGACAAAGTATCCGCTTGTATGGTAAGGGTATGCATGACAAAATTTATGGACAGAAATTGAGAAATTAAAAATTTTAGTTTATAATTTCTTCTTCAAATCTATTTCTAAAATAGAAATCTGTTCCAAAAATAGAAAAATTAAATCAATTTACCAAATGAATTTCTGTTCCAAATCTGTTCCGGAGAACAGAGAAATAGAGAAGTAAAAATTTTATCATTTGCGCCCTAATTTGCTGCGACAAAAGTGATATATAATGGTATGTGGCCATTTAACCGTTCACACGACCAATGGGTTGATCCACCTCGACTCAGGCAACCGAATCGCTGATCTTTTTCGATCATCCCATCAAGTTGGATTACAAAAGCACGTGTCCAATGCCCAGTAGGTTGCAGAACCCGTCATCATCAACGGGAATCTTAACATTCAGCTTGTTGAGATTGAGATGCATGTCGCGGGGGTAGATTACCTGGGCAAAGAAAGGAAGGAGTCATGGGGATTTTGCAGTCAAAATCTGGCTCCCGCCGCTTCCTAATATGCAGGCCATTTCGGATGCCGATCTGAGAAACTAATAGGTCAATCAAGGGTTGTAGACCATGGTTAGCTATTGCTTTTATTACATCTCCCTTCTTACCCGAAAAAAGTGAAAAAAAAAAAAAAAAAAAAGTACCTACCTCACTTTCCAAGCATGTCAAGCCACCTGCACACGTGCATGCGCTTACGTGTTTTCGGCTACTTTTGGCAAGCCATATACATATCTCCAAGGACTTTTTATTTTTTTGTTAAGGGGTATCCTAAGACATTTATTATATATCTAAATAACAAAAGATCGACATTACTAATCCAATGCCTATATGTATTAGGATCTATTTGTGTTAGATATATATGTGAGTTGTGTTAGAGAAATCATACATCTAAAAATAATGTGGTGTAATTCATTGATTTAAGCTTTTGAGTGAAGGTCGGTCTAATTGGATATATTAATAAACTTGGACTTGAGCTTTCTCTTAGCAATCTCCCCAAATGAAAGTATTGGGCTTCTGTTGTGCATTCTTAACAAATAGTATCAAAGCCCATGGTTGTAGTTTCATGCAGGTGAATGTTATGGTGTAGCAACACAGGCTTGAAGGAAGTTGATGCAAAAGGATACCTGAATTAAGGAAAAACAGACCTAACACTAAGCTCACACGTGAGGAAGAGATTATTAGGATACATGTACGTGTGAGTAGTGGTAAAGAAATTTCATGTTGGAGAATTGATGTGGTGTATAGCAATTAATATATCATAGTTGGCTCATAACTCATTGGCTTAAGTTTTGAGTGAATGTGGATCCAACTAGATATATTAATGGGCTTGAACTTAGGGCTTTAAGTAAAGGTGAGCCCAACTAGATATATTAACGGGCTTAAACTTGAGGTTCATCTTGACATTCTCCCCAAGTGAAGGTATTGGGTTTCTACTGCGTACTCCTAACAATTTGTGTAATGTGTAACCAGCGTATTGAACTCCTTTTTAACTTAGTTGCATGAGTATGAGAAAATACATAGCCATTCCTTCTTCTATTTTTCCAGTTTGAATATACTTTATCAAGCTATAGGATCTAACAAGTGTAACATCCTCTACAGTCAGAATTTTTACCACCTTCGTTGTTCATTTTCTCTGCAGAACGCCAGAATATGAAGGTGATGAGCGCCAACCCAAGATTAAAATGTCAAAACAGAATCACTCGAATATTAAACTCGTGAACATTGGCCTCCCAAGAGTTTCTGCCACAATCATATTCCTCATCAGCAGATATAAATGGACTTCCCAAGACCTGGGAAAAGTCAAATGGTAGAAAGAGAGTTCATCCAACGCGCAGGTCTTAAGCAAACTAGACAATTCAAGCAGTTACATGATCATTCAATTGCCTGTGAAATTCTGTTTCCCGACAGTCATTGAACAATGAAGAGAATGAGAATACTGTCATAATCATGTGTTTGCTATATTTTCATTTTGATCAATGAAATCACGTTATTATAGTTAATCACCACTGAACAATTTCTCAGCCTCCCTCTGACCTGTTGACCCTTCATCCTCCTCTCAAGACTTAGAAATTCCCTGGCTTTTTGAACAAACCAAATGCCAGCTACACTTAACCAGAACTCAGTTGATATGAAGATGTTTGCAGGAAAAGTTACCCCAAAATTTTTAATCAAAGTCAGCCAAAGCATCTTCAATTGTTTTCATTATGTAGAGCAAAGCTCTTAAACTTCATCATACAATAAGCTGATCAAACAGCGATTTAACAGATATGTCAAATCAGTAAGCAAATTGACATTGTTAAAAGACTCGACCCAATTTCTTGAAGAGAGCAACCAGTCATAGATACACACAACACAGAAAGCATATTCAGTACTTAAACGTAGTACACTTATATCCCACGAATGGATCATAACAGAACCACTCGGTCATATGAGTAACAGTCCCCCAGCAGGACAGACGTGATGATTCACTTCCACTTTTTGAAGTGCTTGCCCTTGTACTTCCCAAACATGCCATGTTTCCAGCCCTTTCCATACTTTCCGCGCTTAAACTTTCCATGACCATGGCCGTAAGAAGCCCCGTGTCCAAGATGATGAGCACCATGAGACATGTGGTGTGCCCCATAAGCAGTGGCTGCAGCAGCGAGGCCCCCAGCTACCATTGCTCCCTTACCAGGACCGTGCCCTATAAAGACGCAGGTAACTAGATCAAGAAAAATAGATAGCCGTGATAGGGGAAAGTATAGAAAAAGTCTTAAACCTATTACAATTGTGTCAAATTAATCCTGAGCCTCTTAATATAATGTTAATTCAGTCTTTCCGGTTAATTTGGCCGAATATTGTTGACGTAGATGTTGCCGGCCGGCTTATGTGTCACGCCAGCACTAACGTAGACATTTTTAAATAATATTTTAATGATTTTTTCTTTTTTATTTTTATTTCTTTTATTCCTTTCCTTTTGTTGTCTCTGTTTTTTTTTTTTTCCTCTCCTCTTTCCAGTGGCTGGCACAACCATGGCTGGTGAGGGCTGGCCGCACGGTGGAAAAATGAAAGAACAGCTACAAGGTACACTAAGATGCTCATAATACAATTATTAGTCTGATAATAGCAGTTACGATCAATACCCGAATGATATGGAGCTGAAGGACAGGGATAAGCAGCTAGTGGATATCCCCCAGGCGGTGGATAAGCTGCAGGCGGAGGAGCATAACCGGCATGAGGATATCCACCCGGCGGAGGATATCCATGAGAAGGATATGACTCGCACTGCATGTATTGCCCCTCATTGTACCCAGTAGCATAGCTCGAGAATCCACCTTGTGGATACCCTGGTGGATACCCCGGTGGATACCCCTGCGGAGGATATCCATGTGGAGGATACGACCCGTGGTGCATGTGTTACCCCGCGGCGTATCCAACAGCGCTTAAGAAAAGCTGTTTGTCAGCAGAGTGCAAGTCAATTCAATCCATGTTTATTCAATGACAAATGGTGCTGTAGGATGCCAAGAAAGTAACGAGAAGGCCAGCCGAACACAAGCAAATATTGAGTCAAGAGCAACACCGCAGCAAGTCAAATAAGTTTTGACATTAGACCTATTTGCATGACAAAGATCATCTACTGACTCAGCAAAGGCTAGACTCTTTAAATCAACAGAAGGACTACAGATAGAAATTTATTTCTTCGGCAACATAAGGCAGAGACTGAACAGCCGGACTCGTTCCTGGTCTAAGATATCATGAGATGATGAATATGATAGACAAACGAACAAGGAATCTACAACTTTCGTAGGAAAATGTCGAGAACTCTCATGGCCGGCAGGTACTCCGAAACGGCAACTAGCAAACCACTTGCATCCTACTGATGATAGGTTGAGTTCTTTAGTGAAAAACAATCCAGAGTGTTGCAAGCGAAGCGAAACCAACCGCGTGAAAATGCTTTTGAGAAGCGACATTCAATGATTGAACCATTCAAACTCAGGAAAGAAAAAAGAAAACACGACAGAGGAATACCCCAAGTACTCCAAGTACAAAAATCAGGTGAGAAGAACCATGTCAATCCCAATGGCGCAGAGAGAGAGAGAGAGAGAGAGATCGTACGTAGTGGTCGGGGAGATGAGAATGGCGTCGCGTTGCTGCTGCTCTGATTGGATGAACAGAGCGCGGGAGAGGAGGAGATGACTAAATAATCGAAGATTCGATGCGATAGGTGATGGGACGTCCAGATCGATGCGATAGGTGACTGGGACGTCCATATCTGCGGCAAGCGTTACTTGGACGCGTCCTCTCTCCCTCTCTCGGTATATTCCGAAAAGTGGCCACCTTGGGAGGTGGGGAATTCGATTCTTTCCCCACCTCCTCGAAGAGAGAGAGAGAAGGCTGAGAACGTTTAGCAAATTTAATTTAGAATAAGACAGAAAAAAAAAACATATTTCGAAAATTTTGAAATCTTCTTTTGATATCTAACAATTTTTTTTCCTATAAAGGTCACTAGTAAATATGGAGAAAAGTGTTAAACAAGTTTTAAACATTTTACACTAACGTCAATTTAGTCGTAAACATTTTTATTGATGCAAATTTAATTCTAAATATTTAGATTTTGTGCCAATTTAATCCCAAATCCTTTAAATTCAGTCATTCCAATTAATTTTGATAAGATTTTGCTGGTCGATGACTTGGCAATGATGTGAAAAACTTTTTGTAATATTTTAATATTTTTTCAGTATTTTTATTTTATTTTTAATTTTCCTTTCTTTTTCTTTTTTGGAGGGAACACTTGCAATTATCATATTTATTTTTGCTATTAAACTAATAAAGATATCACTTTAATTTGTTGAAAGTGTATTGTGGTCATTTTCTTAAATGTTTGCTTCGTAGTATAGATAGCATCGGTCATCGCTTCATACAATTATTTCTTTGAAAGTATTTACTCAATATATAGTATATCTCATATGAATTGAGTTGACTAGTTCCAGAATTAGTACAACTAATTGATATATAGGAAGAGTCTTTTTTAAAATATGTTAATAGCGGATGTCATACGTATACTAGGTATATTGAGAATGGAAAAGATCATTGGTTGCACATTAATGTAAAATAAGTAACATCAAAATATATATTAGTCCAGGATTAAGTCCAAAACTTATGCCAATGACAATTATATAAGAAAAGGGTGCGTACATAATTTATTTAGCTTTCAAAAGATAATAACATGGAAGAAATTGTATAAAAGGAAATACTCAGTATTGGGGATAAGTACACTAATGGTGCCATAAGTTGTGTACGGCGCTCACTTTGGTGCCAAAAGTTTCCGTCGGATCACTTGTGCAAAAAAATTTGAAAAACGCTCACTTTGGTGCCAACTCTGACGAAATTGGCCGGAAATCCAACATGGCTCGTCCGAGAGTTGAGTCAGCATCAAAACACCAAAACGACGCCGTTTGGCATCTTTCCCCCAACTTTGAAACCCTAATCCCCAAATTGAGAGAGAGGGAAGCTCGTCTTCGTGTCTTCTTCTTCCTTGAAGACCCACACCAGCAACGGCACCGACACGGCACTAGCAACAGTACCAGCAGCACACCAGCAACGACACCAGCAATGCACCAGCAGCAGCAGCGCACCAGCAGCCCCTTCGACCCATCTTCTTCCTCCTCCTCCTCCGCCCTCGCCTTCGATTTTTCCTGCAACAATCTCAGTCTCTTCTCGCTCACCTGGTCGAGCAACTACAATAGTGGCTGAGCGACGGTGGCCGAGCGAGGCCGAGCGACAGCGGGCGAACGACGGTGGCCGAGCGGCGGAAACCCTAATTTTTCCCCATGTGAGCTAAACGGCGTCGTTTCCATGAAGCCATCCACGTAGGATATCAAAACGACGTTGTTTTTTTAAGGAGGACCGAAAATGACGTCATTTAAAGGCTTATCGATTTTAAAAAAAAAAAAAAAATCATTTTGGCTGAAATCTTTCGCTGGAGGCCAGAATCTTTTGCCGGTGGCACCAAAGTGAACGCCATACACAACTTATGGCACCATTAGTATACTTATCCCTCAGTATTGCTTAAGGTTAGGATAATAAAATCTTTCCTTACTTTTCTTTCTTTCTTTCTTTCTTTCTTTCCTTACTTAATGTTTGAGACAATAGGATCCAACACCAATATATATATATACTCTACCTCTCAAATATGTAGTATCCAAGATTTCAAAACAAATGAGATTAGAGAGCAGAAGAATTACCTCCACGTCCAAACTTTCCGGGAAAATCTACGACTACCATTATGTGTATACGTATAATGATCCAATTTTCCAAATAGCCAAAGTTATTTTCACGAGAAAATTCATCCTTGGTGGTTTGGTTCTTGCCAACGCACACTAACAGTGATAATTTCGTGAAAATCTGGAACGATAGTTTCCACCAAATACTGTGTACACTGAGAGAATTAATGAAGGAATTAGTCTACAAAACTCTAGACCAAGAATAGCCCAAAGAAGATACTAATTTGGGAAAATTACCAAAAAAGTCCTCAATATATTGTATGGATATTAATTCAATCCAAAATCTTTTAATTTTACCAAATGAGTTCTAAATTTTTTGACATTTGCCAATATAGTATTGATCAAAAATTGCTGAAGTGAACATCATATATCCTATATATATATTTTACCAAATCTTGCAAGGGTCACTAGCCATTGGGCAAGAGCTTGGTTGCCTTGGCTCACAACTGGCAAGGGCTTGGTTACCCTTATCTAGGATTGGTGGGGGTCCGTAGGTAACCCTTGTCATATTTGTCAAAAAAAAAATCAGAAAAAAGTTTTAAAAAAAATTAAAGCATCAACTGAGCCACATAAGACAACTAATGTTTGTGTTAACAATTTTTTGGTTAAAATTTGCCAAAATAACTATATTGGTAAATCATCAAAAAAATTTAAGATATAATTGGTAAAATTGAAAATTTTATAACTAAATTAACAATTTGTGCAATAAGTTTAGGACATTTTTTTGGTATTTATCCCTCAAATAATTAGAAAATTCCCCCACCGAATCAAACCCTAGTCAGCCAAATCAAAAAGGAGGATAGGTTTTCAGCTTCCCTTCGATTGGCAATTTTCACATGAATTGGCCTTCCGATGCTTAATTCAAGTCAAATGTTCCGAACCTGTTTCTCATATCCTAAACGCTATATATAGAATTTTCTATGTTCGAATATTGGATTAGACTTGACGGATGGTCATCTCATTATGACAAATGTCAGCTTTTTATGACAAATAGCAATATATCATCATCAACCCATTATGGGTAGGCCCACCTCAATTTCGGGGATTGGATATCTATTATAATTGTAACAATTTAATTATAAATTTTTTGTTTACCAATTAAGTCATTAGTATTTTGCATTTGTATCAATTCAGTCCATTTAGTCAAATTTGATTGAGTAACATTAACAGTACACAATTGATACTAACATGACACAACTAATATGGACTTAGACAATTTTCAATAATATATTTTTTGTACTTTTAAATTATTTTTTATTTCCTTTTTTTCTTATCTTTCTCTTTATATATTTTTTTCTCTTCCTTCCTCCTCTAGCCGTTAAAAAAAATATTAACATATTATTAAAATTTATTCATGTCAACACTAATTGTGCTATAAAGGCAATCAATATCCATATCATTAGTTCAACGAAAATTTATTAGATGAACTGAGTTAACACACGCAAAATGTTATTATTAATCATAGACATTGGTTTAATTACACATAACACGAGACATACAATGCATTGAAAATGACAAATTCTCTTTAATTGTGTGTTTAACGAATACCTTAGGGACAATTATTAACATAAACCTTATCTTTTCAGTTTTTTTCACTTAAATTCCTGAAAAAAGCACTACCACACTCTTTTTCGTCTCATTAAAAAACACAAACATTTACTTAAGTCTCAACTTTAGCCAAACTCTTTTCTATAAAATAAAAAAGAACAAACTTTAGCTCTAGAGTCTCAATTGCGACTCATAATTTTTTGTCTAAAAGTAAAACACCAACTTTCAGTTGAGGCGGTGCAAGATTTCTTCTCCTCAGGTTTTCTTCTAAAGGAAGTCAATGCGACTATCCTAGCCCTTATCCCTAAGGTGCCGAATGCTTGTGAAGTGAATGACTTTAGACCAATTGCATGCTGCAATACTGTCTACAAGCTTATCACTAAAATATTGGCCAATCGAATAGCACCTGTACTTCAGGATCTTATCAGTCCTACCCAGAATGCATTCGTTAAAGGAAGAAGAATTAGGGATAATATCTTATTGGCCCAAGAGTTGTTTGCAGGTTTTCACCTTGACCCATATCTTCCAAGATGTGCGGTAAAGGTGGATTTCCGTAAGGCATATGATACCATTGATTGGGATTTCCTAGAGCTCACACTTATAGCTTTTCGGTTTCCTCAGTGGATCATCACTCGGATTATGGCTTGTGTTCGTACACCCAGGTTCTCTATCTCTATTAATGGGGAGCTTCATGGCTTTTTCCCAGGAGGTAGAGGTCTTAGGCAGGGCGACCCAATGTCACCGTATCTGTTTACTTTAATCATGGAGATCTTCTCAGGCATTTTGAACCGAAGGTCTTCGGCCAAGGAGTTCAAATACTTCTGGAGATGTAAATCTTCCAAGCTCACGCATCTGTTTTTTTGCAGACGATGTCTTTCTTTTTTGCCAAGCGGATTGGAAGTCGGCTACGATCCTGAAAAGAAGCCTCAACATTTTCTCTTCTTGGAGTGGACTTCTTCCTAACAAAGAAAAGAGCGACATTTTCCTTTCGGGAGGTGATCCTTCTCTACGTAGCAGAATCCTCCTGGCCTTCGGATTCCAGGAAGGAAAACTCCCGGTTCGGTACCTTGGAGTGCCGATCATTTCTAAAAGGTTGAGCAAGGGAGATTGTGTTCAGCTAATTGACCGCATCACCTCGCGGGTTCGCTCCTGGTCTCACGTGATTTCTCTCCTTTGCGGGGAGGCTCCAGCTTATAAGGTCAGTGCTTCATGCAATTCAATCGTTTTGGACTAGTGTTTTCACTTTGCCGGCTTCGGTAATCCTGGGGATTGAGAATATTCTACGTAGATTCCTGTGGAAAGGTACTTCTTTGGCCACGGGAGGTGTGAAAGTTGCTTGGGCGGATATTTGTTTGCCTAGGGAGGAAGGGGGGCTGGGTATTCGATCTATTAAGGATTGCAACAAGGCCTCAATGCTTAAATATATTTGGATTTTGTTCACTGATAAGGAATCGTTATGGTGCCGCTGGATTCACTCCAACTTCTTAAAAAAGCATAACTTCTGGGTTGCTCAGCAGCCTTCAATGTGTGCTTGGAGCTGGAAAAAAATTCTTCAATTAAGGGGCCCGTTTAGGCAATCCTTCGGGTGGGAGGTTGGTAATGGCCACTCTATTTCCTTGTGGTTTGATAATTGGTTGCCCAGTGGCCCTCTCCATCTACAGGTTCCTGAGCACTTTATCTCTGATTCCGACGTTCCTACTAAGGCGATTGTGGCGTTTCTCTATTCGCACACTGGCGGGTCTTGCAAACGGCGTCTGGAGGATCTTGGGTTTTCTTTTCCATCTCTCTCGACTAGTAATGATCGCTTTGTGTGGCATCAACATGCTTCGGGTTCTTTCTCAGTGGCCTCAGCTTGGAATTTTATTAGAATTTCTAAAGCAAGAGTTCCGTGGACCTCCTTTGTGTGGGACAAGGACTTAGCCCCTCGGTTTCAGTTTCTTTTATGGCTCACCACTAAGAGACGTTTGCCTACCCAAGCTTTTTTGCTCTCTCATGGAAGAATTGACTATTCGGTGTGCACCTTTTGCAATTCTCAGCCGAACTCAATTGACCACTTGTACTTTGGCTGCAATTTTCCAGCAACTTTAGTTTACTTCTGGGCTACCAGATGCAATTTACCGTGGAGAAATGGCACTTGGGAAGAAAACCTTGATTGGGCTCGGAGGTTCCTTGCTGGTAAGGACTTCTTTCATAGTCTCTCTCGGTATTCCTTTGGTGCTCTGTGCTATCTTATTTGGAAGAAAAGAAATGCCATGATTTTCCGAGGGGATTCGTTGGATATTCCCACTTTCAAGAACTGTTTGATTAGGATGGTTAAGGAAAAGACCCTTACTTATAGAGATGTGCCTAACACTCCAAGGAATCGGCGCCTTCAGAGAGGTTGGGGATTCGACCCAGCCATCTTTGCGTAAGAATGCAGGTCTTTTGTTCTTCCGTTTTGCTTCCTTTTGATCCCTGTCTCGGTCGCTTCTGGCCTTTGTGTTCCTGCCTTGCACAATTGCTTCTCGGCCGTCCTTGGAGGTTTATGGTTGAAGCTGGTGGATGGGTAGTTCTACGTGTCCTGCCTTGCGCTCTTCCCCTTCACTTCCCTGGCGTCCTTGGTGGTTACGTGGCTAAGTTTTTGGCTAGGCAGCGTTTGTTATAGTTAGTGCTTCTACCTTTTTTGGCTTTTACACGGCTCCCTTCCACTCTTGTGCTCTTGCATCTAGAGTGTAAGCTTTTGGTGCCGTTTTTTTGTACATTTGTCCTAAGCTATCAATATATTCTTACCTTTACCAAAAAAAAAAAAAAAAAAAAAAAAAAAAAAACTTTCAGTTGAAGCCTAAATTGCCTTGTCAAGTTTCCATATAATGATGCCGTTAAAGTCACTAGTATACATGGAAGACATGTTGAATCTTTAACGGTAACATTAGAGAGAAACCTTGTGGAGGCTAAACTTGGAAATTGATTAAAAGTTGATACTTTCTTACGAGATAAAAAAGAGTTTGGGCCAACATCGAAATTTAAGCTAAAGTCGGTGCTCTATTACGGAGGAAAAAAAAAGTTTGGGCTAGAACCAGAACCCACACTAAAGCTGATATTTTTTATGGAGACTAAAAATTTGAGCCAAAATTAGGATCCAAATTCAAGTAGCTCAGTTTTAGAGGAATTGGAGTCCTTAATTCTTTAGCTAATTTTACTTTTTTCACTTTAAAGTTGAATTGCATCCATAATATTAAAATTTTTTGTAGATGAGGGCAAAATGAATATGTGAAAATGGGGACAAAACTGACCTTTAGCGTAAATTCATATATAAAGTTGGGACATATCTAAAAGGCAATTTTTTTTAATAAGAGCCTAAAAAGCTTTCGTTTTCTCAAATAAAAGCTTGAAGTGCTTTCATTTTCTTAATAAGGGCATGAAATTAACTTTATTTTAAATAAAGACTTGAAATGCCATGTCAATCTCAAGAAACGGTTTGACCTCACTAATTGATCGAGGATATTTTCGTCATTTACTCTCTCATTTATTTACTTTCCTTTTTTTTTTTTTTTGTTTTCATAAAAAATCAAAAAAAAGTTAAAATTTACAAAAACAAAAAAAACAACACACACGCACAAAAATAGTAGTAGTAATAATAATAATAATAATAAATAGGTGGGAAGGATAGTCCTAGCCTCGCACTTGTGGCCACCACCCTATTGTCGATGGGGCAGTGGCCATGCTCGATGGTGTTATTGGGCCTCGCTTTAGTTTGGCTAAGAGTCGTTGGCCCTTACCTAGGGTTGGGGAGGGCCGTGACCCTCGCATGGTTCTAGCAAAGGTTGGTGACTCGTCCAGATCTATGAGCGGTCCTCTATTAACTCTAATGAGGGCCAAGCCCTCGCCCCATGGTCTACACCTCACCATGACAGGTCGATAGCTACAAACTCTCTCCTTGTATTTTTTCTTTAAATTTTAGCTTTTTTTTTTCCTTTTATTGGTTTGTCTTTAAAATAAATTAAGTGACAGAAATGCCCTTAATTAACTATAATGCCAGGCCATTCCTTGGAAATGGATATGACACTTTGGGTCGTTAATTAAATTAAGTCAACTTGAGATCCTTATTTGAAAATATAATGGCATTTTGTTTCTTTATTTGAAAGAAGATTCAAACTTTGAGAAAATGGATATACTCTTATTCGAAATTTTCCCCATCTCTAATTAACTTAATTATTCAAATTTCATTCTCTAAAAATTTCTATGAACAATAAAATCCCCCACTCTCAAATAGGCAGGGCCGACTTATGCCCGGCTGGGGATACCGAGGATTCCAAGCGGAGGGACTGACCGTGTTTCTCGAGCAGGTTCCCATTTTCCTTTGCCGCAGGAGCTTCCATGAATGCCTGAAAGTCGAAGCTTGAATCGGCATCAATGGCCATCGTCATCCCCTTCTCTGCTTCCTTGCGCGCTCCTCTCGCTTCCTCACCTCCACTCCTTCGCATCGCCAACCTCGCCGCGGCAACCTGCGCTCGCCGTCTTCGGTGTTACGGTAGCAGCACCGCAGTCCAGCTGGAACAGCAGCAAGAAGGGAAGGATCGGCTGCGGAGCCCCAACCTCGTCGCCTTAGAGTACGCGGACCTCAATCTCCCTCACAAGCTCTCCGAGGTAACGCCGAGCGGAGTGGGTTGTCGATTGCCCGATTCGAGAGTCCGTTAAAAGCGAGTTCTTTTGTTGGTTCTCGTTTTGCAGGAATTGGGTCATGTCAGGACCAGGCAACATGTCAATCCTCTCAGTTCTTCCTTCTCGGTACGCGTTAAAAATTCTTCCTTTTTCCATTTGGGTTCCGCGTTAGCGCTTTGTCTGATTCTGGGTCGGTGATGACAGATGCCTGCGCAAGCGCCGAACTGGGACGAGGTCCTGGAGGACCCGACCTTGCCTTTGATGGTGGACATTGGGTGTGGTGAGGCCACCTTGGTATTAGGATAGTTTTTGCCATCCTGTAAACTTCTGTTTGCATTCATTGTAATTGGAGGTTGGATAGTCCTCTATATTTCTGGATATTGACTGTATTTGATTTCTCGGCTGAATGACAACTCTGGACATTTGCGAATTTCTGTTGCGGTAGGAACCCGAGTTAATGCGCTTCTGTTGTTGCAGCATGTAGAAGCATTTTGCTTTGAGGTCACACATGACACGTCTTGATAATTTGCTCGACTGAGGTCATTGTATTAGATGAATCTAATTAAGAGAGAGCTCATTCTCTTGCCCGTGTTTGTCCATTGTGTCTGCATGAATTAACAAAGAGGCTGCAATTAAAGGGGCTAGCCATGTAATAGGAGAGAGTTGTAAAGAATACAAATGGTTAAAGAAATAGGCAAATAGACCATAGGCCTTCAAGTTTTTCTGGTTGACTTTGCATTAGCATAATGCTCCAGTCCACTGCTGTTGAATCATACTAACATGTGCACCTGCACGGTTATAAAGCATTGGCAGATTAGCAGACATTCATTTCTTTAAAATGTTATATTTTGGAAGCCATAGCTTTCAGGACTATTATTGGTGCTATGTCATCTTCTCTCTTTTATGGTTGTGGTGTGCTGCTTACTCAATTCAATTTCCTTTCTCTTTCTGTCAATGGAACTGCTCTAGTTGGATCATGCTTTTGAGGATCCAACATTTATATCTATTTCTCATGTGACTGCATAATTTCTTTGCAATGAGAAAATCTTGGTTGCTAATGGTAGAAACAGAACCTTTCATACATGAAGAGAATCAACTGTAATAAAGAATCAATTGCTGTGTTTGGATATTGAAATTCTCCAAATTTTCAATCAAATCATTCAATATGTTTTAAAAAGTCCTTGTTGAACACTTGAATAAAGCACCATTGTCCTTGAAGTGCTTGATCTGAGGGTCAACCAGTAATCCAGTGAGTTGATATATCAATTTCCTTCGTTAGTTCAAATGAATTGGTTTAGGACATTATGAATGAGTTTTTCAACCCATAAAGCTGTTGAAATACCACAATTTAGCTTGTTTATGTTATAGAGTGTAGGGTGATTTACGTTCTCATCAAGTGATGGAGTTACATTGCTTCTCTTCTTTTTATAACAGGTTAACCACTTGTTATCTTTTCATTGGCAGATGCCAAGAACAGTTCATATCTAATTCTCTTGTATGTGTCTTATTCCTTTGTGTATGTCTATGTTTATTGGAATAATGAGATTTGATGGTGTGACTGAGGTGAAACTACCTGGAGGAAGAATAAACAGTTTCATCCCTTAGAGTTTGGGAAGTGACATTTGACTTACTAAATTTTATTTTGCTTCTTTATTTTTGTTTAATTTGTCTTGCTGAATTAGTCATTATGATTTTCACTAGAACCTCATTTCCATAAACATGCGTCATGTTACTAGCCTGCATTAGAAATCTTTCTTCAACTGATAGTACTTGATATTTCCAGGCAGTGGCAGATTTCTCATGTGGCTCGCAAAAGCAAATCCCACAGGAAACTATCTGGGACTGGAAATCCGGCAGAAAGTATGGCATGAACACCTTGGGTTACTTCTAGCACACTCAGCAATGACTCTGATTGTGTTAGTGTACTACAATCTTGGTTTACTTTCTTTCTGATATAAGAGCATGGAGATTTAGCTCATATTCTTGAAATATACTATTTGCAGCTTGCTAAGCGTGCAGAATGCTGGGCAAAGGAGCTGGATCTAAAGAACATGTAAGCTTTGAATTACCAGCTATTGATAAATCTGCACATCATTGTTTTTCTTACAGCTTTCTCGACTACATTGCAGACATTTTCTGTTTGCAAATGCCACAGTCTCTTTCAAACATATAATATCCACTTACCCGGGTCCTTTGGTATTAGTTTCAATCCTTGTAAGTGTCTTGTTCTTGAAACTTTTTAGGAACTCATATCTCTTTACCTCCCAAATTGTTTTAACTAGTTTTTATGATGGAGGAATGAACTTAGCGCTCACGCTCCATATTTGTTGCAGTGTCCAGATCCTCATTTCAAGAAAAAGCATCAGAAGAGAAGGGTCGTGCAAAAGCCTTTGGTAGATTCTATTTTGGATAGTCTAGCACCTGGCGGAAAGGTATGTGCTGCATTTCAGTTCTGCATTGTCATTTGAATGATTACTTCTGGGTTCTTTCCATCAAGTGTTGTTCTTTTTTGCTTGCTAGCTACATTTATACTTTCTCATGTTTTGTTGTGAAAATACGAGTTAGAGGATGAACTTCAAATGCACATGTGTGGATTGGTTTAATCCACTATGCAATTCCGTTAATAGAGCTAGAATAATCACTGCTTAGCCTACAGAAATCTTGCTTATTCTATTCAGTCCATATTGAGCTGATCATCTTTTCATACTAAGATGGAATACCACCTTGATAATCTAAGTCTTTTTCATTTATTAGCAGTTACCGCTCAAACACCAAAAAAAAAAAAAAAAATAAAGAGTGATCTTATGTAGAAAATTCAGCTGCTGATTATAGCAAATGGAAAGAGTATTTAATCCTGAGGATGTACTTATGTGGGCTTGCTACAAGAGCAGAATTTTGTTAGTTTGACATGATAGCTGTTTATGTACATCAGTTCTTAATCCCTTGTTACGATCAAATGATGGGTGTACTATCAGGGGCTTGCTATAAGAACAAAAATTTGTTAGTTTGACAGGATAGCTGTTTGTGTACATCATCCCTTGTTACGATCAAATATATCTCATTGACATTGAGCAGATGTATAAAAAATAGCGTGAAGTGATATGATAATGAATTAAAATAAAGTGGCTTATTAATACCACTGGGGAAACTGGGTGAAACCTGCAATTACCCAAACCAACACCTGCCCAACACTTGTGATGACCAAAGATGGGGGAGTAACTATTTGCATGCTGTTTTGGGAGGTAATACAGGTGGTTTTGAAATGCAAATGGGTGTATCTTCAAGTAAAAACACATGGAAGCTAAGGTGATGGGCATGTTCCAAGTTTTTATGGGAAATTGGTCATGTAATAAAAAAGTGGAGAAAACTAACTTTTCTCACTTATCTATGTAATGATAATGATTTATAATTCATAATCCTCCTTCAGTAATGAAAGCTGGGTAGTAGGTATAGCTCCTGAGTTCTATTCCTAGTAAGCATTCCTACACTTTCAAATGAGGGATGAATTCTCATTCCTCTTATGTTACTCCCAACAACCAAACTAGTCCTTATTACAATGTAGGTAATTTGAGCATGTTTCCTCTTAAATCAATTGTGTGGTCTAGGATAAGCATTAGTTTTCTTATGAGATCTTTTCCAAGCTGATTACAGGTAGTATCCAGAAGTTAAAAGCTTTTCTGAACACTCAGTAAGGAAAGATGAATTGATGACTCAAAGTTGCACTTGCATCTTATGTTACTGAAGTAGGGAATATGAAAGTCAAGTCTATTCCATTGAGGAGACTCTTTGGCTTGCTCACCTTTTCGTTAGTTAGGAGTTAGCAACATCTAGTATCTTGAAATTTTTTGTATTGGCATTTGATAGTCACAAAATCTGACCCTAGATCAATCTGCATGCCATTATGTTTTCTTTTTCCTTATGTTTTTTGTTGTTGTGCGCGTGCGTGTAGCTATTGGAATTTGACAGACAAAATCCTACCCTAAACCATCAACAGGTGTGTCATTCTGTTATGGCTTGTTAAATAAATTGCACATATTGTTTGTTCATTTATATCCCCTTGCTATATAGCCCAAACTTTACATTTTTGCACTTTAAGATTCTAGTGTCAAATAATCTGTTTGAACTTTGAACTGAAAATAACATGTGGATTAAGGAGAAGGCAATTTAGTGAAAGAAGCCAGAAATTACCGCTTCACTTTCTCTGGTGCTTTCTGAAATTACTCTCCCAGTCGTGGCTAAGCTTATGACTTTGGGTAGGATAGTCACTCCCATCTATGGCACCAAACTTAATATGTTTTAAATTCTTTTGTTATTCTCCGCAAATTGTAGCTTACACTGCCACATTGTAAATGCAAGTGGAGGGGGGGGGGAACTCACACTTTTAATAAATACTTAGCCAAAAGATTATCTTTCAGATTCACGGAAGTCATGCTCAGGTGTCCTGGGGTTTATGATTTGCAATTCATTCAGTATATAGATCATATATCTATTGCACATGGTCCAGAGGCTATATATCCAAATTTCGTTCAAATGGCTAAAGAACTGAATAAGCTTGCAATCTTGGCATGATTTAAATTGCAGACCATTCTGTTATCTACCGCGCTCAGATGCAGAGTATTCTTAAACCAGTTTGTCCTTTCTCGGTGCAGCCTCTGATTTCTCTACCAAAATTGCTTCTGCCTTCATACCACAGTGATTGATTCCGCAACCAATAGCAATATCTCTGCGTATTCTTTACATTTTTCTTATGTCATTCGTAGCAATCTCATGGTTAAAGCATGCAGTGTGATTTTAGTATTTGGTACAATTCCATCGATGGCTGGGCAGCAATTGGTAATGATCCCTTCATTCTTGGATCTAGACAAAGTCGGGTCATTTTCACCAAGTTAGTTTGCACGTTCTTTTTGGATTTTTTATTTGATTGATGTAATGCTAGTTTCATATCCATCATTTTATCTTGTTCCAAAATACATATCTAATGTTTAACGTCCCATGTTATTAACCGGAAGTGATGATTGCAGGTATTTATACAGTCTGACGTGCTCGATGTGGCTGTTGACATGAGAAATCTATTCGACGAGAGATGCGATTTGCTTCAACACGTCGATTCCATCGATCCGACAATTTCGTGTGACGTGGATGGATGGTTACTGAAAAACCCAATGGGGATACGAACAGAGAGAGAAATCCATGCAGAATTCGAGGGCGCTAATATATACAGAAGATTGTACCAGAAGAAGCTGGCGTAATTTTAGGGTGGCGTTTCCCTGGTATAGGCTGTGATGAGGAGGAAAAGTCTAGGTCATTTTGTATTTGCTCATGCAGGAAAGATTCTTGTTCTTTATAGTTCTTTGGGTTTGGATAAGAACAAGATTGCCACCTCCTCTTGAAATTCATGGCTTTTTTGTTAGTTCTTTTGTTTTTATCTTGAATTAAGAAAACTCAACGTTTCACCCATTTCTCAGAATTTTCCATGATATTTTGTCTATCAAAACTCATGAAGACTCTAGGAAAAATGCGAAAAGCTCCTTGCATTTTTCCCGATCATCACTTAATATCCCAGGGAAATTACTAATTACTAAATCTTTAAATTTGACCAATTTAATCCAATGCTATTTGACAATTTTGGTTGAAAATTATCAACGTGGATGCTTATTATTTTATGTAGCATGGATCGGATAGTTGGTGCTAACATGAATAATTTTTATAATTTTAAAAAGAATTTTTTTTTTGTTCTCTTTGATTTATTTCTCATTGTACTCGGCCACAATGTAAAAAAGAAGCAAAGAAAAATCAATAATAAATAATAGAATATAAAAATTATCCACATTAATGTTAATCGATGCTATGTAGAATGGTTAGTGTCCATGTCTGTACTTTTTTGTTTGGCCAAAATGACTTAGTTGACAAATTGCTAAAAGGTTGATGATTAAATTAATCAAATTGGATAATTTATTATAAAATTAGCACAAGTGTAATAGAGATTTTTTTGGTAATTTCTCCCAATATCCTTTTAAAGTTTTCCAAGTGGCCTCTTTAGATTGCGTGGCGTAGTCAATGTGGCTAAGTCATCGTTCCTTCGCAGGAAGATCCCTTATTCCCCAAATCATCCACAAACTCAGGGCCAAAAACACCACCCGCCTACAAATTTCGACTTCCATAATTCGAAACCTGTCGACAATTGCCCCCATCGACCCCTGTACCTGACTCATACACGGTCAATTCTGTCTGGAATTTTTAACGAAAGGATCACAGAACAAATAAACATATAGCTTAAGGATTTTAAGTGCAAAAAAAAAAAAAAAAGTCCAAGGACGGTATTTTACAAATAAGAAAAGGTTCATGTTCATCTCATGACATTATCCCCTTGCAGAATGTAGGTACAATTTAATACTTCATTTATTTCATGGAAAATGAAGATTTAAAAAATGTTTTCTGAAAAATTATAGTTTGAATTGCTTGAAATAATTAGTTATGAAAAAAAATTTCATTATTGATAACAATTTATATTTAAACAATTTTTTGGATGACAAAAATATTTTTCTTCGTTTTTGGGAAAATTTATTTTTCGCAAACAAACGCACTCTAAATGGTGACCAATCATACCTTAAACATAGACTTGGATAAGAAAATGTGCATTTTAACAATTCACGTACGTATTGTTTGCTTGCTTTGATCGGTTGAAGTTTATAGGTTAAGCTTTATTATTTTCATATAACATGGATGCCATGCGACCAAATAAAAACATTTAATTCAACTAATTTCATTGTGAACTGCATCCATGAATACACAAACTGCATTTAAGAGTATCGCACTTTTATGACAATTGCTTCTTTATTAAATCAATAAAATAAAACAATGTCCTTAATAATCAAGAGGCGATACAGTAAATTTTGTAACATAAATTCTATATGCCAGTAGATATACACACACACACATGTACATTAAGATAGTATTATAACAGATTATACTAGGCTTTATGCATGCACCTTGCATGTACTCAATCATTATCATGTGTATTTTTATGTGAACTTTATAATAACATGCGTGGTCTCAACTATTATTTTGCATATTGTTCCAAAATTAATCATATAATGATGATCAGAATGAGATGATATGAGGAGCTGATGTGGGGAATTTATGTAACTGGGTTGCATTTTGTCATTTAGATTTATAGTCAAGATAAGATTATATATGAAATCTAGATATTTTGCTATATCTTAACCATCATTTGGTAAATCGTAATAATAAAGTCAAATATTTTAATATCTTGTCAGGTCCATTGTTTGTATAAACGTTATACCGACGCAAATGAACCTAAACATTGCACAAACAAAGATGGTAAAGATCTCTTACAACACTTGTACTTACTTCATTTTTATTTGCCTTTTTATCAATTTCCTTCTTGCTTTAATTTATGTTCTTTTTTTTATTCTTTGTCCCCTTCCTTCATTTTATAATAAAAGTTTATAAAACAGTAAACTATGTCAACATACCTAAAATACTAAAATATCTCAAATATGTAACAAATACAAATACTGAATATATATTTATATTATAAAATAGAAAAATTTCACATATATAAATAAAATAAGAATAAATAAAAAAGAAATTGATGTTTTTTTTTTTGGAATTTTGTACATTAGAATTCAAATATTTAGGGTTAATACCAAAAAAAAAATCCTAAATTATGCATATTGGGACACAAATACCCGATTTTTTTCTTTGTTGTGTTATAAAAAATCATGAACTTATATCAGTGTGGAAAATATACCTTAAATGGAACTAAAATAAATGGTATATATATATATGTCACACATGTATAAGTTTGAGTTTTTTCGTGACAAAAAAAAAAAATTGGGGGCATCCATAACACAATGGGCAAGTTCAAGATTTTTGGTGATGCAAAAAAAAAAAAAAAGCTTGAGATATTTATATCACAATAGGCATAGTTTAGGTTTTTTTTTGTGGTATTTGCCCTTATTTATATTCAAATACTATTTTAATTTTATTAATTTAAGAAGTTTGTTATTCGAGAAAAATAATTTTTGTATCATGAATATTAAAAATCCTATTCACATTTTCCCACATTCCCATAAGATAGTTTTATCTAGGTTATATCCATTTTATATCTAACTTTATCTTGTGTTGTTTAAGAACCAAATATAGGATAAGATAAATTTTATCTTACCCTAATTTTATCCTACTATCAAACATGTAGAGCAGGTTGGATAGGGAAGTGCTTTTCGAAAAAGAAATTTTACCGTGAGTTACAGAAATTTTATCTGAGAATAAAATGGCAAGAGACCTAAAAGTGAGAATAACTCACTATTTGAGGTATATAATAAAAATAGATAACAATGTATCCTAGCATTTCCCCAAAACTGGGATCTTTGCAGCATCATTTTGATTTTTTTCCAGAGAAAAGATGATAGATGGAGAGATAAGATAGCCCGTTTCATCTAGTCGTGGCTAAAATGGTGGGTTTTGTTGAAATTTCACAAGGACACTTAAAAGGCAACCAAATAAGCTAGTATTGCAATTTTTAATATACCAATTGCTCTCGTGGTATCTAGAAAAAATCGAATATTTCCTGTATTTAGGTGCTCATTAATGAGACCCACGTACTATTTTAAAGTTGTGACTTCTTGAAACTTTTTTTTTTTTTTTCGTTAGTTCAATTTTTCACTTTCTTTTAGACTTTTACCTTATCCCTTTGCAAGGTGTGAACATCGAAATTCTTACTTAAAACTAAATGTCATCGCTCCATCTCTTTGAGAAGATAGTGATTCGAATCCTCCACCTCTACCTTTCCACGTAGGCAGAGAGGCCATTGGGACATTGCCTCATTGATTTGGCTTTTTGAAATTGTATGAAATGATTTCCAAGGACACTACAGTTCTTGAGATATTGCAACCCCGGTCGGATGTTTGCTAAATACCTTATAAACACCCCCCTTACCAATTGGAGTTGCTATAGAAATGCTATATCAAAGAATCTCTAAATAGCAAAGAGGAAGGGAGGGAGGAGCGCCACGCCCATGCCCTCAAACTTTGTAAATTGTTTTGAAATAGATTTTAATATCTTAGGGCACGTTTTGTAATGATTCTATTCCCGGTAACAAATTTTGATTAGAAATGATTTTTTTTTTATTCTGTTCTTAGAAACAATTTTGAGCAAAAGAATATGTTTGGTAATTATACAAAATTTTTGATTCTAAAATAGAAAAAGAACATACATGTGTTTTGGTAACTACATAAAATTTCTATTCCAATTCTAAAATTTTATCAAATTATAGAAATTCTATTGATTAATTATATTTATACTAAGTAATAAACATATTAATTAATCAAATTTTTATTAAATAGTAGATAATAAAATATAGTATAAATTATAAATACAAATACTAAATAATAAATTAAAATAAATAAATAAATAAATATGTATTCTATAAATAGTAAAATTTCAATTCATACTTCAAATAATTTTAATATTTTTTTCTTTTTTCCTTTCTTCCTCCCCCTTTTCTTCTTCTTCAAGGTGGTTGATGACCTCCCCAAAGTGTCACCGGCCCTTGGCGAGGTCGGCCCTCGTCGGCCAAGCCTCACCAGTAGCTAGGCGACCTCATCGGGGTTGAGCAAGCCTCGCTGGGGCTGGGCGAGGCCCGCCTGGCCACCGATGAAGCTTGGCCTCGCTAGATCGCAAGGCGTGCCCAGCCCCCCCGCGAGGCCCACCTAGCCATTGGCGGGGTTAGGTGAGGCTCGCTTGGCCACTGGCGCGGCTGGGCGAGCCTCGCTGGTGGTTGGGCTTGCCTCCGGCAAGCTCGCCGAACCTCGCTCTGGCCTGGCGAGCTTGTCGAATCGGTTGCCGGTGATCGGCAACAGTAGGCAGCAGACGGCAACTGTGACGATGACAGTAGATGAAGAAGAAGAAAATGGCTTGATTCTTAAATTTGTTATTTTTTTTTTTTTGATGATCTAGGGAAGTTCCGTACATCAACAGCGCGGCGGAGTAAACTCTGGGAAGACACGTGAGTCACCATCACCCCTCATGTCCTAAGTAAGTCACTCTTGCGACGCTCGGGAATCGAACTCTTACCATTGCATTAGGGGGAGAAGCTTGCCGCCAACAGCGCCACCCAGGCGGGTGGTATCAATTTTTTTTTTTAATTCTTAACTCTGTTTCAAATCTACTTTTTAGGAATAAAAATAATATAAATTTGCTTCCGGGAACAAAAAATTTACCAAACACGATTCTGTTCTAAAACTACTCCCAAAAACAAAAAATCAGAATGATGACCTAATTACCAAACAAGCCCTTACTCTGCCCTCATAATGAATATAATTGGTAGCAATTTTCGAGTGCACATATATATCTTAGGGTCATACCTTTTTCTGATCATTTTTTCAATTATTGAGTATGGGATAATATGAAATATACTGAATCAAGTTTTCACATTTATACAGTAGTGATGTATGTATCTTGTCACCCATCAATAGAAAAACATAGACATCGTAGGAAGTTCCCTAAAATCTTCGGAATATGTTAATCCTCTGGTTAAATTCGAGGAAAGGAGGACAGGAGGAAAGTCAACGGACGTGCGTTCGCACGTGAGGCGGAGAAGACGCGTCCAAGTAAAGCTTTTGCCGCAGATAAGTACGGAACACAAACAGGCACGCGTCATCTGTCGCATCAAGTCTTCAATTTATTTTATTTTATTTTTACTTTATTTTGGCTATCTCATTTTTTCAGGTTTTTTGCCCTCGTCTCTCGCGTTCTTGTTCATCCGATCAGAGTCGCAACAACAACAACGCGCGATTCTCATCGCCCCGACCGCTACGTACGATCTCCCTCTCCTCTCTCCGAGCAATTGAGATCTGCATGGTTCGTCTCTTCTGATTTTGCGATTGCGTTTTCCTTTGTCCCCGTTTTTTCTTTCTTTTTTGTACCGAGTTTGAATGTTTCAACCATCGAATGTCGCTTATGACAAATGGGTATTTGCGATTCGTGGCGGTGAAACGGTGGGAAGTAATGGGGACGCTGTTGGGTTCGCTTCGCTTGGGACATTCCTGATTATTTGTCAGTCAGAATTTGTTCGGCAATCAATCCGTGTGATGCGAGTCGTTTGCGATATTGCCCTTTTCGGAGCACCTGCCGTGAGAGCTTTTGACATTTTCTTTCGAATGTTGTAGAATCTTGGTTCGTTTGTCTATCATAATGTTCATATCATGGCATCTTTGACCAGGAACGGGTCCGCAGATTGCATCTTTCTGTCGTTTTTGGGGCATGTCTGGGAAGTTGGCTATTCAGTCTCTGCATTTTGTTGCCCAAGAAATAATTTTTTGTTTGTAGTTCTTAGCGTTCTGGCCTTTGCTAAGTTACTAGATGATCTTTGTCAAACTTATTTGACAGACTGCGGCGTGGCTCTTGACTCAATATTGCTTGTGTTGGGCTGGCCTGCTTGTTACTTTCTCGGCATCCTACAGATCATTTGTTATTGAATAAACATGGATCGAAAAGACGGGCGGATAATCTTTGTCAAGCAAACAGGTCTAATGCCTAAAACTTGTTTGACAGACTGCTCTCGACTCAATATTGCTTGTGTTGGGCTGGTCTTCTTGATACTTTCCCGGCATCCTACAGCATCACTTTTCGTTGACTAATCATGGATGGAAATGACGGGCGCAATAATGACCCGCTGACAAAGGGCTTTTCTCGGGCCTAGCTGGGTATGCCGCTGGGCAACACATGCACCATGGGTCATATCCTTCGCATGGATATCCTCCACAGGGGTATCCTCCACAGGGGTATCCTCCCCAGGGGTATCCTCCACAGGGTTATCCTCCTCAGGGGTATCCTCCTCAGGGGTATCCACCAGCTGGTTATCCTCCGCCAGGTGGATATCCTCCTGCCGGTTATCCTCCTCCACCTGCAGGTTATCCACCAGCTTATCCACCACCTGGGGGATATCCACCAGCTGCTTATCCGGGTCCATCAGCTCCTCCAGTTCCATATCATTCAGGTATTGATCGTAACTGCAATTATCAGACTAGTAAATATATTATAAAAATTTAATCTGTCACTTGTAGCTTTTTTTGCTCTTTTTTCTAGGAGTTAGGAGACATCGGTTTTCTGAACTTAAAAGTATATCGTGCCTGTTGTCTGTATCTCTGTGTAAAACTGATTTACTCTTATAGTTGGTTTTTTAATTGCAAAGTTGAAGGGATTTCACTGAGGCACTGATGGTTTCTGGTTTTTTTTTTTGGTGTTTTTGTTGGGTAGGACCTGTTCTCACTGAACTTCTTGCTAGGATGATGGCTATTTATGTTTCCTGATCCGGTTCCTTGTGTGTTTATAGGGCATGGTCCTGGTCCTGGTATGGGAGCAATGGTAGCTGGGGGCCTGGCTGCTGCAGCTGCTGCTTATGGGGCACACCAAATTTCTCATGGCACTCATCATCTCGGACACGGGGCTTTCTTGGCCATCATCATGGAAAGTTTAAACATGGAAAGTTCAAGCACGGGAAGTTTGGCAAGCGATGGAAACATGGCATTTTTGGAAAGCACAAGGGCAAGTTCTTTAAAAGATGGAAGTGATTTTGATTCATCACATCTGTCTTGCTAGGGGACTGTTGTTGACTTTCGACTGTTACTCATATGACCAAGTGGTTCTACTAAGATCGATTGTGTTAATAGGTGGACCGTGTTTGAGTACTGAAAATGCTTCCTATTAGTTGCTCTTTTAAGAAATTGGGTCGAGTCTTTTAACAATGTCAATTTGCTTAGTGATTTGAGATTCTTTTGAATCACTATTTGATCAGCTTTTTGCATGATGAAGTTTAAGAGCTTTGCTCTTCGTATTGAAAACTATGGAAAATGGTTTGGCTGACTTTGATTAGGAATTTCTAGATAACTTTTCCTGCAAGCATCTTTAGATGAATGGAGTTCTGGTTGAATATGGCTGTCATTCGGTTTGTTCAAAAAGCCAAGAAATTTCAAAGTCTTGAGAGGAGGATAAAGGGTCAATAGGTCACAGATGGAGGCTGAGAAATTGCTCATGGTGATTAATTATGATGTCGTCATTTCATTGATCAAAATGAAGAGATAGCAAACACATGGTTATGACGATATTGTCGTTCAATTGCTTCAATTGTCTACTTGCTTAAGGCCTGGTGTTGGATGAACTGCTTTTATAGTTCTCACCCTTTTCTTTCTCTATATGATCTGACTTGTCCCTGGTCTTGGCAAGTCTATTTATATCTATTGATGAGTAACATAATTCTGGCAGAAACTCTTGGGGTGAATATTGACAAGTTTGAAAGTGAATGATTTTCTTTAAAATGATAGTTAGAATCCCTTTAAATGATTAATTAAAAAAATAAATAGCAATTTATTTATAAATGATAGTTGGGAAAAGACCACAAAAAATCAAAACTTTGTTTAAATGATTAATTTTAAAAATATATTTCATTAATGATAACAATTTATGTATAAATTTTTTTGCAAATGATGAACATATTTTTTGTTAATCATTTTTCCTAAATAGTATAATTTTGGTCTTTTTGCTTTTTGAACATTTTAGTGAATATACCACGGGGTTGCCCTCACCGATGTCGAGCGAGGGTGGCCCTTGGCTGAGTTGGGTGAGGGCCCTTGTCAACGTTGAGCGAGGGCCTCCCTCTCCAGATCTGGCGAGGGCGGCCCTTGTCAGCATTGGGCGAGGATGGCCCTCACCAGATCAGGCAAGGGCACCCCTCGCTTAACGCTAGCGAGGGAGGCCCTCACCCAACCTAGCCGAGGGCCGCCCTCCTCTAATGTCGGCGAGGGCGGCCCTAGCCAACCCAGGCGAGGGCAACCCTTGCCCGATGCTAGCGAGGGCAACTCTCACCTTACGCTAGCTTCCCTCCACTAGCTTCGACATGGCCGATGGAGGGAAGAGAGAAGAAGAAGAAAAAAAGAAAAAAAGAAAAAGGAAAAACATAAAGAATAAGATGAAAATATCCTTGGTAGGGTAAATGTGTCACAGTTTGCAAAATTTAAGGTTTTTCATATCACCAAGAAAAATTTTAGAATAAATTTGTTATTTTGAGCAAAGTTTGAAGTTTTTGGTGGTCTTTTCTCATATTTTTGCAAATGATGAATATATTTTTCGTTAATTCAAAAAATAAGTGAACATTTTAAGCTAATATTTTTTAATAATTTATTCTCTATAAACAAGCGCACCTTAATATTTGAGTGATTGTTTTTTTACCTTTTAATTTTGGGTTGGCAGCTCATCGCCTTCGTATTATGGCATTCCGCAGAGAAAATTAACGATGAAGGGTGGTAAAAATTCTGGTTTTAGAGGATGTTACACTTACTAGTTCCTATAGCTTGATAAAATTATTCAAACTGGAAAAAGAAAAGGGGGAATTACGGCTATATATTCTCGGACTGATTCAATTGAGCTAAAAGCAAAGTCGTTGGACTATAACCTAGCGGGTGATGCTAGGATCATACTTAATAGAGAGCAGTAGTCATTTATCATTTCTCCGTGTAATGCACTGATTATGCATAAGAAGGAGATATTGTATAAAAAATGTGAATTTTTCATTATTAAATTATCTAATAAAATGTCTTAAGATGGACTTGAGCAGATCATTAAAAGGCTCAAGGTGAAAAAGAAGTAGGAGATCCACCAAGGGTGAGAAACCTTGCAATGTCACCCCTAAATTTCCTCTCAATCTGGAAGAAAAAAATTGATTGGGAATTAAGAGCCATTTGGTGGTGAGATACACATTATGCCACAATTTTGGCTTTGATTACTACCGGATAGATAGGTATAGTAACCTTCATGCACTTAGGACAAGAAAGAATAGATGAAAAGTCTATTGTGAAATAGGCGTGCCCTTACTAGCAGTGCTAGGGTGGTGCTAGGATCATACTTAATAGAGAGTGGTGGTCATTTATCATTTCTTTGTGTAATGCATTAGTTATGTGTAACAAGGAGACATTGTATTAGAAATGTCAATCTTTAATATTTAGATATCTAACCAATGTCCTAAGACACCACCTAACAAAAACTTTTGAAATATGTATATGTCTGCCAAAAGAAACTGAAAGCACGGACGCGCATGCAAGCACCAAGTGGTTTGATATGTTGGAAAGTGAGATAGATGAAATTATATCTATATATAGGTAGCTACTTTGTAGTAAAACTAACAGCTAATCATAGTCTTCAACCCTATGATTGACCTATTGAAAGTAGCACTTCTCATATCAGCATCTGAAATGGCCTGCATAACCAATCTATTTTGTAATCAACCTATTTTTTTCCTGAAGACCAATCCATCCCCATTGTGGACATTCAGACTCCTTCAGCAATTTTTTTTTTTTTTGGTAAAGCTCCTTCAGCAAATTTGATAAGGGAGTACGTGACAAGACAAAATAATGGGGAAAATTATCAAAATAGTCATATGCCTATTAATTTGTGTTAATTCAATTTTATATATTTTAATTTGATTAGTTTAATTCTAAATCTTTTGAGAATTTGCCAATTGAGTCATTTCGGTCAATTTTAATCAGAAATTGCTAACTTGGACATCAATCATCCTATGTGACACAACTAATGTTAATGTGGACTTTTTTTTTTTTTTACTTTTTAAAAAAAATGAGTTTTGTTATATTTTTTGAATTCATCAACATCATCATTGTGGTGGGAGAGATCCTGGTCATTGGGTGAGAGCCATCTTCAAATGTGAAGATCTTGTTAGCAAGGATGCCAAGGCCCTCATCAAATTTGAGCAAGGATCTTGTTGATTGCAAATGCCTCACTTAGATTTAGGCCAGGGCCTTTGCACCCACAACTAGCAAGGCCATGATGGCTTCTTCAAGCCTCACCTAAGGCCTTCATCACTTGTTGACCGCGGTCAAGGTGGCCCTCGCATCTTCGCCATTGACTAGGTAGGGCCTAGACGAGGGCTAAAGGTGGCAAAATGGGTCTTAAACCTATATATGACTCATTTAAATCATAATAATAATATGTTTATTTTTTTACAAAAAATTGTAAAAATAGTTTAACAATTAAAAACTTAAGATATGTGGGTCTTAAGTGGGTCTTAAATCGGGTTGGATTTAAAACCTATTTTCAACCAAAACCTCACAATCTCTCTCTTCCCTCAATTTATATATATAAATTGAAATTATAATTATTTGTTATTTTAATTTTCTTTTCTTTTTTCTTTCTTCTTCCTCCTTTCGATGGTTGGCACGGCGATGGCCGGTGACTGGCAAATGAGCCTCGAGCTCGTCGGATCTAGCTAGGCGGAGGCTTCGCCGACATCCGGCGAGGCTCAAGCTCGAGCTCACCAGTGTCGGGCGAGCTCGAGCTCGTTGGATTTGGTGAGACGGAGGCCTTATCGATCTAGCGAGCCTTGAGCTCGCTAGCGTTGGCGAGCTGGGCGAGCTTGAGGCTTACGTGGGCTGGTCATCGGGTTGTTGTCGTGGTTGGCGGCCGGACGAGAGAAGAAGAAGAACAAAAAAAGAAAAAAAGAAAAGAGAAAAAGAAAGAAAAAGAAAAATTATATTATTAAAAAATACAAAAATAATTAAAAAATATATAATTGATTTTTTTAAAATAATTATTTTAAAAATCATAAAAATTGTCCATTAAATTTGTGTTGTATAAAACCATTTTTAGCAATACCATTTAAAAAAATATATATAAGAACTAAGCTTTCTTAGATTTAGTTAAATTGGGCACAAGTCAAAAATTATGTATTGCAATAAATTGGTTATAAATGGGTTAAATAGATTGATTTGGGCCAGACCATTTATGACCCAACTCAAACCCGACCTGATCCACTTGTTTAATGGGTCTAGAGAGGGCCATGTCCCTACCAAAATAAAAGGAAAAAAATAATAAAATGTTTAAGTTTTTTTTTTTTTTTACAAAAATTTGTAAAAATAGTCCACATCAATGATGGTTGGCATTCACATCATTGATTTTTAGCCAAAATTTAGCTAGAAGGACTCAATTGGCCAATTATTTAAAGGTTTATTATTAAATTAGTCAAATTGAAAGGTTTAAGACTGAATTTACATAAATACTAGGTTTATGACTATTTTTTGGATAATTTTCCCTAAAAAAAAATGCAAATGTGAGCATGAGGTCTTTGTAGACCGACATGGGCACAACCCCAGCGCCTCAATTGCCTTTTTTTTTTTTTTTTTTTCTCTTTGAGAGGGCCAGATCCGATCGATCTGAGCACCTTGAAAGCGGATCTTCTCGATCCAAGAATGGATGTACTAGTTGCATTTGTGCCAAACAGACCTTTCATGGAAGTTGGCCCGTACCATCTGGTGACCAATTACGCGCTTGACCCGGCGGGGTCGCCTCTTTTCTAAAGGATGTACACAAAGATTGGACCCAGCATCCATCCAATCAGTCATGATGACCACATCATACACCATCGATAACATCGGGATGACCTTAAAAGATAGAAAGCAGCGACGTGTTGCCATGTCTCTGGATTATGGAGCGTGCCATATCGATGCTAACGAAGCCATGGACCCCGGACTTAAATGTGACTTGAACTTGCAAGCTTATATCCAATTCCTTTGCAGCTTGGGATATACCAAGAAGCAGATGAGTGCAGTCATCCGGAGAGAATAGTGGAATTGCAGCCGAGGTTAAGAGCTTCTAGAGGGTGGTGACAAATGTGGGAGATGTTTGATTAATCTGTTTACCAAGTGACTATGGCAAGCCCGAAGGAAATGAAAGTCACGGTACAGCCTAGCAATCTCACTTTCCCTCACAAGTATGAGAAGCAGAGTTTTGATCTGACAATAGAAGTCGATGAGAGTGCTCTCAGATAGACTCAAATGGATCGATCAGCAGAGTCATTGTTTATTGAGTTCAATTGTGGCTAGTTCATACTAGCATATTCAGATTATTGAACAGGCAATCGTGCCCATTCTCGCCTTGAGTCTAGTTGTGAAAATTTCTTACTTTTAACAGAACTTTGCACATTCTAATGACAACACGAGTGCTTGAACGCTTGTACATTTTATATTCGAGTGTCCAATCTATTTTTTTTTTTTTTTTTTGGGTTCAATCAAGTAAATTAAATTTTAAAATTGAGTAATTGCATAATATTTGCTAAAATTAATTGTCAGCATTGGCACATGATATAGCCTTTAAATAATCCCATGTGAATAGAGACATATCAGGCGTTCAAAATTGCAAGCGAGCCACATTAATAATTGGGCTTAGCTTTTCTACATAAGTGAGCCACATCAGTAAAATCATATAACACAGCAACTTAATTGATGGAGGCCTTCATTAAGCCAAATGATTGTAATAGGACAAATGTTCAAGTACTTTTAACATTATTACTGCTGTTTTTTTTTTTTTTTTTTTTTTTTCTCACCTCTCTTTTATGTACACGTCTGTGTGAGGTGCTCATTTAGATTGAACCTTAGACCTAAATTTCTTTGCCCCCCCCCACCACAAAGGCATTACCGTTGCTTTTAACTATACTACTTTGTAACCCGTACGTCCGATTGAAGATCATCAATTTGCTGATGTTGATTCTCGTGTACCATTCTATAGAGCTAGAACTAGGAAAAATTACATTTGCAGTGCCCTTTCAATTGCACATGTTTAATTTTGGTCCCTTTATTATGTTTCCCACCAAATTGATCCCGTGTACTATTTTCTAACTATGAATTAAGGACATCCTTCGACAATTCTATCTAAATCTTACCGGATTTTTGCACTGTTTCAATTTTGGTTCTTGTATTATCTCCATTGACGACTTAAGAAATTCTTTAACATTTTTTTTTTTCGGAAATGATATGATCTTAGGCGCAAGTCAAAGCTATTCATGAAACACTGCTCGTTATTCTAGTTCATTCTATCGTCAGATTTTTGTCATTACATTGACTGGCTCAGCTCCTGTCGTTACTTGGTTAGATGGTTCTTATTTGAAACCAGGGAACACATTAGGTGGAGAACTCGAATGAGAATAATACAGGAAATAAATCTTCAAGGAAAGAAAAGGTAGAAATCATGGTAAAATACAAATATGAGATGACCATAATGCATAAATAAATGAAATCTAAGAAATTATGCATTTTAATTTTTGTCTATTAAAGTACTTTCTAAGAGTACCCACAAATTGCGTATTTCAGCTTAATAAAATTTCTCAACAAACTGAAAGTTAATGTTGACATTCCGTTGCTGCAAAATATCAATCCAGCTTTATGTATGCAATGGACCCCGATAGTTGTGTTAGGACAAGTCCCTCATCAAAGAATTGGTGTGATTTGGAATAGTTAATATAATCTAGTTGGTACTTAACTCATTAGCTTAAGTTTTTGAGTGAAAGCAAATGCAATTGTATATATTAGTGGGCTTGGATATGGCTCCCTCTTGACCACTCCCCAAGTAAAGGTATTTGGGCATTTCTACTATGTGCTCCCAACAAATGCTATAAGTGCCAATGGTAAATTGGTGGACCTCCAATCTATTCTGATGTTTGGTGAATATCCCAACGAGATGGTTTGATATGGAAAAAGAGAGTAGAGATGAATGTAGGTGTGGGAGACTCAAGTTGATGTAGAAAGGTACTTGAATTAAAAAAATTCCTACATCAAATGAATTGAATTCCAAGGGATGGCCTTTGACTCTTAGGGTTTTTCGATAGGCCATTGCGAATGTGACGATTTGAATTGATAGGTGAAATGAAACAAGATATAAAATTTACGTGAAAACCTAAAACAGGGAAAATCACAGGGAGAGATAGTTGTTTTACTATCTTCAATAATAAGTACGAGAGTAGAATGTAAAAGCTCTAAAATCACTTGGTGAGCCATACGATCTAAAAATTAGCAAAAGATAGTAAAAAAAAAAACAAAAGAACAGATATTATATGGAGGCTAGGGTTTTAGATGTGTTATAAAACACATTCTTTTTATAGTCTCCCTTCAAAAAACACAAGACAAAAGTGCAATGGTCTAAAATACCATTATCTCTAATTTGAAAGTGAAAACTCAACAAATCTCCATCTTAACTTCAAATCTTTAAAAGAGTCTTATACCAAATGTCACAAGACCTCTCTCACTCATCACCAAAAGTGATGACACAAGGTCACCCCCAAAATGGCGGAATTGACAACGCACATCCGTAAGCCTATGTGAGTGTACTCGGTATAGAAAATAGGAAATGAAATGCCACCAACTTTGCCTAATCAAATGGTTAAAACACCAATCAAGTCCAAGCAGTACTTGAACTTGGTCAAAGGAACTGGTTTGGTCAACATATCTATTGGATGATCCACTATAGGTACTTTCTTCATTATAACTCTACCCTTAGCAACCTCATCACGCACAAAGTGATAATGGATATCGATATGTTTTGTCCTCTCGTGATATATTGCGTTTTTGTCAACTGGATTGCATTTTGGTTTTTGCAAAAGATAATAGAGGCTCCCTCCTACTTCACACCAAGTTCTGTAACCAAACGCTTCAACCAAAGAGTTTCCTTTACTACTTCCGCTATTGCCATGTATTCTGCTTCAGTGGTAGACAAAGCAATCGTGTCCTACAAAATTGCTCTTTAACTAATCAAGGAACCACTGAGTGTAAAAATATAACTAGTCAAAGATCTCATTTTGTTGAGATCGCCTGTATCATCACAATCAACGAAGCCCACCACCAAATGTCCTATATCATAACTTCTATCAAAGACCAAACCCATATCTTTGGTACCTCGGAGGTATCAAAGAATCCATTTTATGGTTTGCTAGTGAGCTTTATCTAGATGTGCCATATACTTACCACAACATTAAGAGCTTGTGAAATATTTGGATGAGTGCAAATCATAGCATACATAAGACTACCTACGACACTAAAATATGAAATTTCGATACATCTCATTTTTCTCTTCATTAGTTTTACACGACAAAGAAGTTGAAAGCTTAAAATGGGATGCCAAAGGAGTACTTACCGATTTGCATTCTTCATGCCAAAACGCTCAAGCACTTTGTCAATGTACTTTCGTAAGAGGTATAACTTTCCAACTTGTCCATCTTTGCGAATTTTTATACCTAGAATTTTCTTGGTAACTCGAAGATTTTTCATCTCAAATTCCCTACTGAGGTGCCTTTTCAAATTTTGTATCTCTAATATGTTCTTTGCTGTAATAAGTATATCATCCCCATATAATAACAAACAAATAAAATAACCATCATGCAATCTCTTAGAGTACACACAATTGTTATGCGCACTTCATGAGTATCCAAGACTTAACATAAAGCTATCAAACCTCTTGTACCATTGTTTTGAAGATTGTTTAAGATCATACAAAGAACGTTTCAACATGCAAACGTGATATTTTTTACCCTGTCCCAACCTATCCTCGGGGGGAGGGAATAGGTTTAGGGGTATTATATAAAGGACAGGCCTATGGCCCATGATTAGGTGCGAGCTCTCCCAAGTCCATGTCTTGTGTGACGTTGGGATATTTTTAAGAATTTTGCAAAAATGAGTTACCACTAGCCTATTGGGGTCGGCTAGAAACCAAGTGGCATGTGAGTATATTTCGCTTCCTACGCAACTAGAGAATCTGGGGTCAGGGACTTGATTATACTAATTGATTAATTAATGTCCTTTCGGTACCTAATCTTGTTCATTTAACAAAAATGATTTTATCAAGCAATTTAGATTAATTTTATACCTTGTCCACTAACATGTGAGGTGATCATGCGGGTGTGCAATCATTAAAGTAATAATCATAGCTACCAAGATCCTAATTGCAATAAAATTGAGCAAGCGCAATTAAACATAATTAAATATGTAAGTTAAACACACGATATAATCAATGTGCAAGCAAATAAATACCAAATTACACTAAGAATGCAAGACATAATAGTTCCTAACCAAACCCTACATTTTTTGGATTTTTGAAAATTATTATTTTTAAATTTAATATATTATTTTTAATTTTGTTTTAATTTTTTAATCTTTTTTTCTATATTTTTTGGATTTTCGAAATTTATTTAATTATTTAATTTAATTTTTTAAATTTTTTTTTTTTGAGAAATTTTTTTGTATTATTATTTTTAATTAAAATATATTATAATGATAAAAATGACCTGGGTTAGATTCTCGGGTTGGGACCAACGTAGGTCGTAGAAATTAGGGGCCCAGAATGGGCCCGAGGTGCAAGCTCGGCCTAGAAGGAAGATCCAACCCAACGTTTTAATTTTTGGCCCAAGCTAGCAGAAATTGATTTATAAAAAAAAGAGGCCCAACTAAAGCCTAGCAATCAAAAGGTCCATTGTGATAGGCCCAAGTGGACAAAAACCCTACTCGAGAATTGCACCCGACCTCGGCTCATGTGACTTGGTTCATGTCTCCTCTTTCCCTTGCTTTTTTGCGGCATCGAATGAGGATGGTTGGGACGGCTTGGCGGCATGGCGGGTGGTGGTGGCGACGGCGACGATGATGTCGAGATCTGCAAGGACGAGCAGCCGAGGTGGTGTGATCGGTGGCGGTGGCTGTAGCAACGGCGTGGCTTCTAGGCTAGTGATGGCAACGGAGCTTCCAAGCGGTCAAAGGTGTCGAGTCGTCATGGCCACAGCAGGGGTGACAACATAGCAAGGCAAGCTCGTGAAGGCGGTGATTAGCGGAGGCGCGGAGCAGGCTGCTAGCGTCGGGTTGCAGCAGCATTGCTTGGAGGGGGAGTGACTCAAACTGGCATGCAGGGAGGTCGATGCTCGGTTGAAAGGTGGAGATGGTGGGCTGCGATGAGGGAGACGGAGTCACGAGCAAGCAGGTTGCGGGCCAGCATGGGCTCCAGGTGAGGAGGGGTGCAGTAGTGGCTAGTGACCGAACGTGGGCGGCGGAAACGGATGGGATGAAAGACAGCAGGAACAGTGTCATGGCTGGGTCACGAGCAGAAGGAGGGCAGAGTGGTTTGAGGGATGGCGTTTGGCTAGGGGGTTGGGTGATGGATGGCAATGACATGGCAATAGTCGTCGGGAATGGCGGAATGGCAGTGACAGGCGACAAAGCAGCATTGTCTCCCAAATCTGATTAGAAACGATGGATTTGGGCTCACTCGGCGTCTCTCTTCTCTGGCTTGCTCACCGCCGGAGAGATCTCTAGCGGAGGTCGTGTGAACCCCCCTCTTTCTCCTCCATCTCTGTTTTCTCCCGGTGGTGCTCCCCCTCTCTTGGTTTTCCCCTATGCTTTTCTGCTTTCTCCTTTCTTTCATGCTTTCCCCCATTTTGACCTATGCTCCTCTGCTCCTATTCTCTTTGCTGCCTTTTGCTTTTTACTCATTTTTGTCTTTATTTTTTCTTTGTAGGTGTGTGCGCGAGTTGAAGGAGGAGAAGGCTGGCGTGGGCCGGGCCAAAGGGGAAACGGGCCTAGGCCGCATAAGGGAAAGAGAGGCGGGCAGCGGGCGGGCCAATGCCGGATCCGGCTTGACTCGACCTCTAGGCATTTTTTTTTCTGTTTTTTTTTCTTTCTTTCTCTTTTTTGTTGTTGTTGTTTTTTCTCTTATTCTTTTTTTCTCCTTTTTTTAGCGATTAATTCCTAATTTTGTACACGATTAAATTTTAAGTAAAATAATGAAATTATGTGTCAATAGCTGTCCATCTTTGAATGAGAGCTTAAAGAGGTTCCCTTCAAAGACAAGAGACGCCTAAGTTTTGCCCTAGACGATGACAATTGGGGTTGGGGATAGGAAAAGGATATGAAGGGATGACCTTACTTTGTAAAAGATGTCCCTCAACCGAGATGGAAAATCTATTGTATGATAACTAGTTTCAACTGACAGGGAGGTCTCATCGTGTAAGAATGAGTTTCGATTGGAAAAATGGTCTCATCATGTAAAAATGAGTTTCGACTAGATATGGTAGTCTCATCGTGTACAAACGGGTTTTGACCGGATGTGATAGTCTCACCGTGTAAAAACGGGTTTCGACTAGGAGAAAGTCTCACCATGTACAAACGGGTTTTGACCAGATGATAATTTCACCATGTACAAACAAGTTTTGATTGGGAGAAAGGTCTTATCATGTACAAATGGGTTATGATTGGATGATAGTCTCACCGTGTACATAAGGGTTTCGATTGGGAGAAAGGTCTCACCGTGTACAAACGGGTTTCAATTAGATGATAGTCTCATCGTATACCAACGGGTTTTGATTAGGAGAAAGGTCTCATCGTGTACAAATGGGTTTTGACCGAATGTGGACAAGCATGGTTTACAGATGAACCCACGAGCCGTGTGGTTTAAGAAAAGCCATCAACCCCGTGGTTTTAAGGATATACCCACCAACCTTGTGGTTTAAGGATGACCCATGAACCGTGTGGTTTAGGAAAATCCACCAACCTTGTGGTTTTAAGGATAGACCCACCAACCTTGTGGTTTAAGGATGACTCACAAACCGTGTGGTTTATGAAAAGCCACAAACCCCATGGTTTAAGGATAAACTCACGAACCGTGTGCTTTAGAAAAAGCCACTAACTCCGTGGTTTAAGAATAAACCCACAAACCTCGTGATTTAAGGATGATTCACGAATCGTGTGGTTTAGGAAAAGCCACCAACCTTGTGGTTTAAGGATAAACCCATTAGCCTTGGGAATGACATGGTTTAAGTTGATCATGAACCTTTAGAAATAACATGATTTAAGGCTAACCATGAACCTTTGGAGATGACATGGTTTAAGGCTGACCATGAACCTTTTGAGATGGCATGGTTTAAGGCTGACCATGAACCTTGTAGATGACATAATTTGAGGCTAACCATGAACCTTTGGAGATGGCATGGTTTGAGGCTAACCATGAACCTTTTGTTTTTAGGGAAGCACCTGCTAACCCCTTGAAAACTGCATGACTTCACTGAGGGATCTTGTCAAACTCAATTTAAGCAAATGTCATTAAAGATGTCATTAAGAGACATATTGGCAATGTTGCAGCATTAATTGAACAAGCTAATCAAGCTAAGTCTGATAGTTTTAGAAAAACATTTGATGTCAATCAGTATCATGTGGCGCAAAAATGTCATCTTGCTTGGGGATATATCATTAATCATCAAATTCTCCAAGAGTCAAGTTCTTATCAGAATGACTACAACTCGTGAAAAATGCTCATTTAGCATGTCAAACTAGAGCTTCTTAGTCAGAAAGGGTTTCTCACACACTCTTGATAAAATGGCTGCTTGATCCCATCTATTTGCGTGGGAAGTGACTGATTGCTAAGGGTATCACACATAACCCATGTCAAAGGCCTTCAGAAACATTCGCGATGAGCATAATCTGATTGATCAAAATGGTATTTTGAAAGGATTGCAATATAGCCTCGATTAGGGCTTACATAAAGGAATTATTGCTTTGAGGCTAATAAAGGAACATTTGTCGCTAACTTCATCGGGTTTACAAGTCGAGAACTTGGGAGATAAGACAAGATAGAATTGCTTCCACTCCTTCAAGCGATGGCTTCTTTGTGGCATTCTCATTTTCACTCGAACCATCCCAATCAGAAGAGAATTTCGGAAGATGGTTGTAATGTTGGTTCGGGAAAGGCTCGAAAGGTTTAAAATTTTCAAGAGGGTTTTTAAGAGTCGGTGATCATCATGGTATCGTGACCAGGTTACTTCGATCTTTTGAAATCATTTGGCTTTTGGAACATAGCATATCTCGAAAGTTCCTTCACTAATCATTTCTACATGGAAGCTTTGCTCCTTTTTCTAATTTCCTTTACACTTGTGATGATTTTTATTTTTATTTTTATGCAAGCACTTGGACTTTGATAATTTTTCTTTCGCATAAGATGCAACCTTTCAGCTCTTTTTCTTGACGGGCATTGGCCTTGCCTTTACCAGGCACATTGCTTTTTCATGCTCCATAATTTTGTCAAACTTTTCGCTTTTTGAACTTTTGGAGCTCTTATGACTTTCGAGATGCTTTTCATGTTTTCTTGTAAATGCCAATTGTATGTGGTCAATCTTTATACCTTGCCCCAGTGAAGAGAGATAATCACCGCTCGGGGTTAAGAAATGAATAATCAGGCCCAAGTTGGTTAAAGCAATGGGTATCAGTGTTTGGGCAGAGAAGGAAATGCTCTTCTTCACCTTAGGATGAGTCAAGCTTTAATGAGAATTCCTCTGAAGCTATCACCAGAAGATTGATGCAAGTGAAAGTAATAGAATCTTTCTCAATCCTTCACTCTACAACACGACTATAACCTCCCATGCTACCCCAATGTGGGGTCGTTCTCAACAGGGGTACTTTGAAAGATCGTCTTTATTTGGCCCAAAGGGCTAGCAAGATGTCAGCTCGGTGCTTGGGATTGATGAAGGAAATGCTTTTATCATTTCGATCTTTACGCTCAATGCGAATGAATCCTTGTCCTAAGAGAAGGTTGTTTTTCACTCAACTCTCAAAAGTGTTTGAAGGATATGTTTGGAGATGACTTGCCTTTCTACATCCTAAGCACTTCTTGTTTGGCATGGTTAACATTTCCATCTCACTCTGTCGAGATCATCTGAGTAGATCAATCTCCATAGGAAAATTTGATTCAAAATGAATAACCCACAAAGTGAGAAAACAATTTTGAGATAAAAAGGATATTCAAAAAGTTTGTAAAAAGTTTTTTTTTTTTCAATTATTCATTTTGTGCTTGTCTCTAGGAAAGCGCAAAAGGTTCTTTTTTTTTGTAATGAAAATTCTTTTTTTTTTTTTTTTTTTAGAATAAGGGTACTTACCTACGGCATGATGACCGATAACCTTGTAAAGAATGTGAAAGAATATGTTAGTGCGAAAATCTTTAGGGATTGAAATTTTGGAAACGATACATTATTACCCTTCACTCGCTTTTATCCTTTGGGTGCTAACATTTCTTGGATTCACCCTCGTGGATATCTGGTAACTCGACATTACCTTTCACTTGCATCTGCCTTTAAGTGTCTAATGTCTTCCTATCAAAGGAAAGAAAGAATCATGCTAGAGACACTATCAAAATGAGCGATTGGAATTGACACCATTTACCCTTCACATGTTTTCCTTCTTCAGGTATGAACTTTGCCTGAAGTGGCTAGAATTGATTGAAAAATGGCTATGTGGCCTTGATTTTATCCATGAAAAGCACTTTCTTATTGAATACAACAATTTACAAAGTTCAATTCTTGCTTTTTTCAAATGCTCTTTTGGAAGAAACATTTAATTGACAAAAAGCTTGAAAAATTTAAATGCGAATCATTAGATGTGTTTTTTTTTTCAAGATCTTGCTTTGAAAGGAGAGGGATTGCTCCTTATATCCACATTTGGGGACATTGTTCTTTAGATGCTTTGCCCCATTTATTGCCTTTTGTGATGAATTCGACTATTTTGTCCCATCACACTTCATTGGTGGGGAAGGAGAGATTTTTTCTAAGTCAAGTGCTGCTCCATTGCGCTTTGTCTAAAAGTCTTTGTTTTGTTCGAGTCTATTCTTTTCCTTTTAGAGATTGTGTAGTTCCGGTCCAAGTTGCCCTCACATAGTCTTGTTATTTGCTAGGTATTTGCCTCATGAAATTCTGCACAAATGGAGAGACAAGTCATTCCTAAAATAAATCAAATTTAACTTGGAATGATTACCACCTTTTACTTGAGGGCAACATTTGATGACCGATTCTCTTTTGTATACATCTAAATCTTAAAGTATTGTCTTAGTCTTACAGACCACCAATAATCATCTCCATGCAAAGATTGGATGCCCATAAGAGATGAAGATGGTGAGTAGATAACTTGATGGTGACATTTCCAACACGGCTTCGACAAAATAGATGAGTGCAAAAATCAATCCCCATCTTAGCTTGAAAGTCCTCTTATTTGTACGGTCAAATGAGAAAATGTCAAAGAGTGGCCGTTATTCGCATCCTGCGAGAAGTAGACAATGTCAATATATGAATGAGAGAATGATCTCTTAATGAGGTCGCCTCTTACAATGAAATCAAGTCGACGGTACATGCCCCATAGTCCTTATTACGGGGTTTTAGTATTTCGCCAAGATTTTATCATAAGAGAAGGGGCATCATTAAAAGATCGATCGATAACTATCAATCGAATATCCACTCTATTCCAAAAGTTTCATATGCAAAAGTAGCATTGATTTTTGAAAGATTGATTTATGATTTTACTTCTAGAAAAAATGAAATGACTTTTGTTTTGAGAAATCAATACACAAAATGGAGAGAATTTGATTAAAAATGCAATTTCAATTTTTCCACCCCAATGTATAATCACAACTCAAAAGCCTTTTTTTTTTTTTTTTTTTTTTTTCAAAATGTGATTTTGAGCACATAACTAGAAATTTAAACAAAATCATGTGTTCAACAAGGCCAAATCAAAGTGTTTAGAACTTGCATTCAATGTTCACTTATTAAGAGTGATTGCCAATTTTTTTTCAATTATAAGCCTACACACCGAGGGCATTTAATTTCCACGAATTTCAAGATGAAAATTTAATTAAAAGAAAGTGAATAAAAAAGAAAAAGAATGATACTTACAATGGGCTACAACTTTTCTCTCTGTTTCTTTTTTTATTTATTTATTGTATAGACATACACATGTGATGTGGTTCAATTTCTAATCTATATGGCTCAAAATCAAGCCATGAGATTACCGGACTGAACCAACATGATCGCGATTAGGTTGGGGTTTCCATGACTTCGGCTTCGTCAAAGAGTCGACTCGTGTCACATGATTGTTGATTGGAGTGGTAACTCTTGACTCTAAGAAAGAAATTTCGGAGTCAGAGATGGGTGACTCGTACTATATGATCGCAGTCGGAGTAGTATCCACCTCAACACCATCCTAAGAAATCCTATCGGTGTAGTGCGATGCAAAGAATACATCCACAACAGTTTATAAACAAACACCACTTCAAAAGTTCAACACATAAACATTTATTCCCAACTCCACACCTACAAGACAAGGGGTTAACAATCACTCTTCCCCTTATAACTCCAAACTGCAAAAACATTTAACACTCACGTTCGGGACGTAATTGATATTCTTGCTGCCAAACAAAACTTATTTTTGAACAAGATAAATTTAGGCCTAAGTCCTCTAAGGTCTAAAACCAAGTCCCTAGTGGAGTCGCCAAGCTGTCGCAACCTATCCTCGGGGGGAGGGAATAGGTTTAGGGGTATTGCTTAAAGATGGGCCTATGGCCCATGATTAGGCATGAGCTCTCCCAAGCCCATACCTCATGTGACGTTGGGGTATTTTTAAGAATTTTGCAAAAATGAGTCACCACTAACCTATTGGGGTTGGCTAGAAACCAAGTGAGGCATGGGAGTATATTTTGCTTCCTACGCAACAAGAGAATTTATGGTCGGGGACTTGATTACACTAATTGATCAATTAGTGCCATTTTAGTACTTAATCTTGTTCATTTTAAAAGAAATGATTTTTGTCAGGTAGCTTAGATTGATTTTATACCCTGTCCATTAACATATGAGGTGATCACGCGAGTGCGCAGTCATTAAAGTAATAATCATAGCTACCAAGATCCTAATTGTAGTAAAATTGAGCAAGTGCAATCAAACATAATTAAATATGCAAATTAAACACACGATATAATCAATGTGCAAGAAAATAAATACCCAATTACACTAAAAATGCAAGACATAGTAGTTCCTAACCAAACCCTACATTTTTTGGATTTTCAAAAAATATTTTTTAAAATTTAATATATATATTTTAATTTTTAAATTTTTTCTACATTTTTTTGGATTTTGAAATTGTTTTAATTTTTAAAATTTAATTTTTAATTAATTTTTCATTTTTTTTGGGAAATTTTTTTTTGTATTATTATTTTTAATTAAAATATCATTATAACGATATAATAATATAAAAATGACCTGGGTCAGATTCTCAGGTTGGTACCGACCCGAGTTGCAGAAATCAGGGGCTCGGAACGGGCCCGAGGTGCGAGCTCGGCTTGGAAGGAAGATCCAACCCATTGTTTTAATTTTTGGCCTAATCAAGCATAAATTGCTTTGTAAAAAAGAGGCTCAACTAAAGCCAAGCAATCAGAGGACTCACCATGACAAGCCCAAGCGGACAAAAACCCTACTTGAGAATTGCTCTCGGCCTACCTCGTGCGACTTGGTTCGTGCCTCCTCTCTCCCCTGCTTTTTTGTGGCGCGTCGAAGGAGGATGGTCGAGACGGCGTGGTGACGCGGCGGGTGGTGGCAGTGACACGAGACTCATTAGAATATCAAATTATGGGATGCTTCAGGAGTGCCCTAATAAAGAGGCCATTGGAATCAATAGCAAGAGACCATAGAGCAAGCAAAGTACGCATCCACAAGTGAGATAGCTTTGAACATTCTCCTTTATCGGGATCCTAGCCCAACCAAGGGTTCTAGAGAAAATTCAGAAGAATAGCTTTTCTTTTCTCTAGATTGAATGCAACCTAGAAAGATTCAACTTCTCCCATAGGGCAATCAAGCCTTAGTCGTGAAGCTAGCCCATTAAATAGATCACCTTTGTGTACGTTATCTAGAATAATGAAATACCTGGCTCCAGGTAGCGAAGGTTCAAGTTCAATTGCTCTTCCAGGAAAAGAAGCTCCATTTTGATTAGTCATCCTATCGTAACTAAATAAGTGGTAGATCCCAATTGCCACAGAAATGACTCTTGGAGGGGATCTAGGAATACATAGATTCCGTAATTAGTAAATATTGGTAAGCCTAAGAGAGGAATGTCTCGAGTTATCGTTGCAAGGACGAGTCGCAATAGTGCGATGCTGGTGTGATCGGTGGTGGTGGCTGCGGCAACTCACGGCTTCTAGGCTGGTCACGGTGATGGAGCTTCCGGTGATCAAAGGTGTTGAGTCATTACGGCCACAATAGGGGTGACAATGCAATAGGGCAAGCGTGCGAAGGCGGTGATCAATAAAGGTGTAGAGCAAGTTGCTGGCGTCGGGCTACAGCGACGTTGCTCGGAAGGGGAGTGACTTAGACTGGCATGCAGGGGGGTTGATGCTCGGTCAATGGGTGGAGATGGTGGGTTGTGATGAGGGAGACGGAGTCACAAGTAGGTGGGTCATGGGCTGGCGCAAACTCCAGGCGAGGTGCGGCGATGGCTAGCAACCGGATGCGGGCGGCGTAGGTGGACGGGATGAAGGACAACAAGAACGGCGTCATGGCTAGGTAGCAAGCAAAAGGAGGGCGGAATGGCTTGAGGGACGGCATCTAGCCAAGGGGTTGGGTCATGGATGGCAACGACACGGCGGGGACCTAGACACGGCGACAGTCATTGGGGAATGGTGGAATGGCAGGGGCAGGCAATGGTGAAGCGGCATTGTCTCCTAGATCTAATAAAAATGATTAGAACTGGGCTTGCTTAGCGTCTCTCCTTCTCTTGCTCACTCACCGCCGAAGAGATCTTGGGCGGAGGTTGTGTGAACTCCCTATTTCTCCTCTATCTTTGTTCTCTCCCGACGGTGCTCCCCCTCTCTCGGTTTTCCCCTATGCTTTTCTGCCTTCTCGTTTCTTTCATGCCTTCCCCGTTTTGACCTCTGCTCCTCCGCTCTTGTGCTCCCTACTACCTTTTGCTTTTTACTCATTTTTGTCTCTTTTTTTTCTCTGCAAGTGCGCACGCGAGTTGGAGGAGGGAGAAGGCTGGCGTGGGCCAAGCCAAAAGGGAAACGGACCTAGGCTGCATGGGGGAAAGAGAGGCGGGCGGCGGGCTGAGCCAATGCTGGATTTGGCCCAACCCAACCTCTAGGCATTTTTTTCTCTTTTTTTTTTCTTTCTCTCTTTTTGTTGTTGTTGTTGTTGTTTCTTTTCTTTTTCTTTTTTCTCTCTTTTTCTCCTTTTTTTAGCGACTAATTCCTAATTTTGTACACGATTAACTTTTAAGTAAAATGATGAAATTTAGGTGTCAAGATACCCTCAACAATGAATCCCTCAAGTTGAGATGTATAGATTATCCCCTCAAGCTCGCTATGCAAAAAAGTGGTATTGACATGAAGTTATTCAAATTCTAGATCATAAAAGCTTGCTAATGCAAGCAACACACGAATGAAACTATGTTTCACAACTAGAGAGAACACTTCATTGAAGTCAGTCCCCTCTTCTGACTAAAACCCTTTGCTACCAAACGAGCTTTGAATCTTTCATCTTCAACCCTTAGAATTCCCTCTCTCTCTCTCTCTTTGTTTTTTTTTTTTTTAAGATCCACTTGCACCTAACAACTCTTTTGCACTCAGGTAATTTCACAAAATCCCAAGTTTGGTTCTTATGAAGAGACTCCATCTCTTGCGACAAGTCACTTCTCAGATTTAGAACAAATAGTAGCTTCATGAAATATAGAAGGTTCTTCAATACCAACTCTTTAACATTTATAAAAGCATATGCTACTAAAGCAACAAAACTATACCTTTGGGGAGGCTTAATTTGTCATTTGGCTCTCCCTATAGCCAAACTTTGAGATTGCTTAATTTAATCTATTTTGTCTTTGATAGAATTTGAGTCTTGTTGCTCATTGTCGCTTTATGGCTGAATATGAACATCTTCAAATGTTATTCATGGATGCTTTACATGAAACTCCACCTCTTTTTATCAAAAGTAACATTTAAGAATACCGCTTTTCCTACCACCAACAAAAATACACTTCTTGGCCCTAGGTTCAAGCTTATCCTCTTTTACATGATAATAGGTTAGACATCCAAATATTTTTAAACCAAAATAATCAAACACCTCATTAGGAGTCTTACACTCAATTCCGGTTAAAGGAGAATGACTCATCAAATAACATGTCGTGCTCAAAGCTTCAGTAAAGAAACCCTTCCCAAGTCTAGCATTAAAGAGCATATACCTAGCTCTCTCTAAAAATGTTTGCTTTATGCACTCTACCACCCCCTTTTGTTGAGGTGTGTGCTTGACGATTCAATGTCGAACTATCCATAAATGTTCATAATATTTGTTGAAATCACCTCCACAAAACTCAAGACCATTATCCGTTTTGAGACGCTTTATCTTCTTCCCAGTTTGATTTTCTATCAACATCTTCCACTTCTTGGACATATCAAAAATGTCATTTTTACACCTCAAGAAATAAACCCAAACTTTCCTAGAAAAATCATCAATAAATGTCAGAAGATAAGCTGCATTACCCTTAGATATTACCTGTGTCGATCCCTACAAATCGAAGTGTATATAGTCAACTATGTCCTTGTCAAGCGTACTCCAATACTGAAACAAACTCTGCACTACTTCTCAAAAACACAATGTTCACAAAAGTCAAGTGAGATCATATAATCCCCGTAAAGAAAACCACATTCACTCAAAATAGTTGTTTCTCTTTCGTTCATGCGGCCTAACCGCATATGTCACAATATTGATTTTTTAGAATTTGAAGATGATGATATATTTAAATAACCCAGAATGGTACTTCCCTACAAAACGCAAAGGTTGTTTTTCTAGTTACCTCTCAACACAATCAATGAGTTTTTTGAAATTTTCAAAACTTTACCTCCACCTGTGTATATACATCCAATGGAATCTAAATTGTTCAATGAAATAAGGTTCTTCTTCAACTATGAGATTTGCCTAACATTTGTCAAAATTGAACCACTACTAACTTTTTCATATGTGTGGAACCAATTTTTAAGTGAATACATGTGGTATGAACATGCTGAATCCAAAATCTATTTGTCATCAACATGACAATCTAAGTACAAAAACAATAAGAACTTTGTTTGCATTAGTTAACTCATTATTTTTCACCAAACTAGCTGAATTGGAACTCTCCATTAGCTTCTTCCCCTTATCTTTGAGCGCTCACTTTTGTTGTGTCCAAATTTGTGACCATAGTAACATTCCACCTTACTCTTATCACTACATGATCTAGACTTTGAACATTCTTATTATTACTGCGTCTATCACGATGATTTGACCATCCCTTAATGACAAAGCCATCAGCTCTATCACAACTACTACTCGCATTCAACTTTGTATGCATCTTCGCGGAATTCAATGGTGCTTTCACATCCTCAAGAGTTATAGATTCTCTTTATAAATCATAGAATTCACAAAATTTTCATATGAGCTCGGTAGTAAACATAACACAATTAGAGTTGATCACCTAATTTCAAATCTAGTTTTTTCATATCCATAACAATCTTATTAAATTCATCTAAAAGTTTTTAGATATGAGCACCTTCTTGCATTTTTAGCGTGTGAAGATATTGCTTCAAAAATACTCTTGTCGTAAGAGATTTCTTAATGTAGAGACTTTCAAGCTTATTCCACAATTCCAAATCTATTTCTTCATCAGTGACTTCGCGACGCATCGTATTGGACAACGATAATTGGATAGTGCTATGCGCTCTATCTTTCTTCTCCTCAATCTTAGCCATGGTCATGTCGTTGGGAAATTTTTCATCCAAGGCTCTAATCGAACGTTCCCAACGCAACAACACTTTTATATTGATCCTCCATAGCCCAAAATTATTTTGTCCATCAAAAGGTGCCACTTTGAATTTTATAGTTGTCATCTCAAACAAAAGAGTGAAATTCCTTTGCTTTGATACCAATTTGTTGCGGAAAAGTGCCAAAAGATGCATTAATGGAAGCACAAGTAGCAAAGAATGAGGAAAATTGAAATCACATGAGACACGGAATTCTATGCAAACCCAAAATGGGAAAAACCATGGGGGTGGGAAAGGAGTTTCACTATCTTAAAAAAATAAGTATGAAAGTATGACCCAAAAGCTTTAAAACCACTTGGTGAGCCACAAGGTCTAACAAGAAAATAGTAAAGAACAAAATTAGGGATATTATATGGAGGCTAGTGTTTTAGATGTGTTATTAAACACATTCCTATTATAGTCTCCCTTTAAAAAAAACCCCCAAAACAAAATTGCAATGGTCTAAAATACCCTAATCTCTAATTTGAAAGTCCAAACTCAACAATGGGCCTTTGAGAAATGGATACCAATCAAAGGAGATGAATTGATTGTTGTAGGTTTTACAAATTCTTCAAACAATATAGTGTGTAGGGGATAAACTAGTGTTTATAAACAATGTTGAGAATAATAATACAATCTATAGGAAAAGTGATTAGTTAGAGTGAAAACTATGCATAAACTTTTGCAAAATATGACAAGTTAGACTTCACCAATAGCAAAAATAGTTTAATGTAATTAGGAGTACTACTTATGATTAAATAACATAATTGGGTGCGGTACTAATAGATGAATACTAAAGATGATGTATAGGTAATGCTAATAATGAAAAGATAGGGATGACACACTAAGATTTATAGTGATTTGACTTTATTCCCAAGTCTACATCTAGTCCTAAGACTAACAACCACAATGAGGTTGAAATCCACTAGTAATTAGCCTTTCAAGTCACATCTAACTAGTGTTGTTCCATTTGCACGATAGGTCACACTATTAAGACATAACCACTACTATTGCACATATGCTTGATTATTTGTTATGATTACAACTCAATAGCACCTCATAGAGACATAATTGACATCACAATTACTAACAATAAAAACAAAGCAAAAAAGAAGACTCAAGAGCTATAGACTAACTATGTTTGTTCATTTCGACCTAACCTCACTAATTGTCTTATATTGAGTATATATAGGCATCCAATCCTTATGTGACCGTTTGCAACTCAACTCCATGAAGCAGCCATTAGTTCTACCATCATTAGTCTTCAAATGGCTCTATATTGCTTACTAGCATCAAAATAACTACTGATTGTGGCAATTTTTCCCAACCAGTTAGACCGCTGTTGTCAATGTCTATTTTATGTTAAAATTGCCATAACTATTATGATTCATCTTTGGTGCTCCTAATGCGAACTACAAGACTTTGTAATATGGCAAGTTTCATTTGGATCAACATTCTCATCAAATGAGTAGATGACTAGCTTCCAAGTTTTGATATTAGCACTATCCTTTACTCATAAATAGGAGTGTAGATTATCAGTAATCTATTTACGCTATCCATTGACGAACTCGTGCGGAATGACTTTCGATCAATCTTCCAAGGATCCTCTTGGCTCCATCAACTTCTAAGGACTTCCATGAACATTAGCATTCCCACTGATTACTTGTCTTTGCTAATTAACTAAGTAAGCATTCAAAGACCTTCAAGTACATTAGCATCCCCATTGATTACTCTGTTGGAGAAACATCTCCAAGTGGTTTTGATAATTTCCAAACTATCTTTCATATAATATTTACTATGATAATTACAGATGTTCATAACAAGCATTAAAGATTATGTGATGACAATGGTGTGAACCAAGTGGTAAAGATCACAATATGTTTTGATACAATTTTTCCACAAACAACACCAACAAACCTAAAGATCAATTGTTGTCAATGTTTGTATTAACATTGTATACATTAGGTCATTGGTAATGTGGCAATAACATTCATTTGATAATGTTCGTTGGATCAACAAACCAGCCATTGTTAAAGTAGATATGTGTAGCAATAGAATCCGGATGATAATAGAAAACAAGATGCTAGGTTGTTTGACGGGTCTATTAGAAGTTCAAGTGAAGGGACAACAACAAAAGCTATTTCTCGATAGTATGCAAATATTCATGGAAAGAACTTTTTGGGCAGTTGCATCTTTGGACAACAGCTTCAACAATAACTCTAATGGTTCTTTACTTCTCTAATCCACCTTCAATGGATAGAATGAAGATAGGCATGAAAGAGAAGATCTCATAAGCCAATGTAAGACACTTGCAAATATGAAGATTGAAAATTTGCTATACGCTATGTTCCAAGCAAAACACTGTCTTTTGACTCTTTTTTTAGTGTTGTATTCTTGCAATGTGAGTAATTGTGTAAAAGATTAAGTGCACAAGAATAATAGTAGCAGCTAAGTCTTAATAATATGATCTATAATGTAAAAGCATTAGTCTTTCGAGTAGATTACTCATTACTATTAGTTTTCTACTTGAGGATTAAAGCTGAACCACTATATATCGTTGTCTACTACTGTCTTTCTCTCATTACTTCTACAAGCACACAATCCGCTCATGAGCTTCAAACATCATCTTAACTATATCTTTATTTAGTATCAACTAATTTCTGCGAACGATTGTCAGAGTTCTAAAACAACCTATTCACCCCCTCTAGGTTGTATTGTTAGTCTCCAAAATATTTGTCTTCACTGAACTCACTAGATTGTTGGTATTGTCACTATCTCTCCACCTCATCTTAAAAATGTTTCTCCAGCCAATAGTTTGTTGTCTTGATGATGATCAATTGCTCTTCTATCTTCTATTCCTTCCAAGAATATTGACAATTATGACTCTACCAAGCTATTTATCTATATTGTCTTTCTAAGCTCTACTAAACATCCTTGTTCTATGCTTGTTCAATAGTGTCATCCTTTCAAGCTTCAACGAACATTTCCATTCTAGACTTGTTCACCATCACTAAGGTCCATTCAACTATTCACTTTTATCTTGGTCCTTCCAAGACATCACAAACATCTTAGTTCTTCTTGGTTTGTTCTCTCTCAATCAAGGTCCTTCTAGCATGTTCATTTTTGTAGAGATCCTTCCAAATCGTAGACATCTTCACACCTAATGTCTTGTTCATCTTAGATATCGACATTGATTTTTCATATCAACAAAGCATTCTCAATCGTGATAAAGCATGCAGCGTATCATTGTCACACTTGATACTAATCATGACACAATCTGCATTGTGGTTTATGTATATATATCAATTGGTATTAACTCAACCAATACACACATAGTAGCCTTTGATTATCTTTGTCATTGTCAAAACAACATTGGGGATTTGCCTAACAATCAAAACATGTAATGTAAAGCAAACATTGTTTATTAGCAAAAGTGGAAAGAAAGTAATGAATTGAAGAGACAATTTATAGTGGTTCGGCTTACTCTAATCTCCCAACTTTAACAATGTAATAACAAGGTTGAAACCCATTAGGGCAATTGACAACATTTATAGATGAAGTTGCCTTCACAATCCCACACCCCCTACTTGTTCACTAAAATCCATAAGTCCTTCTGATTCCAACACTTTTCACTCAAGGTCTTGTTCTCCATTTGCAAAGAAAGGAAGCTTTTCACTAGTGCAGACGCCTCATTGTTAACAACATCTACATGTGAACTTGTTAATGCATATTTCATCTACACCCTCAAAGGCATATATTATCACACATAATTTTTTGTCATCTTTGAATTACATAGCCAAATTTTCCAACAAAGTCTACCTTTTTTATGATGTCAAAACCTCCTATACTTTTCAATAAGTAAATGTGTTCACACACGCAAGATTTTGGAAATATTCTTGTGCTTATAAACTAAAAGTGTCTGTCTTTATGTTGAACTGATTTGTACAGTTTAGATCATAGCACTTTCATGGATGACATATTTTCTATGTGAGATATGGAATGAATGGATGTAGGAAATAAAGTCATAAGCATAAACTCTTCAAAGAAAGCAAGTTTCCAATAAAATAAGTTCTAGAGAATTAGATGAAATAGGTAATACATCATTTGTAGAGTCAATTTCTTCTATTCAAGCATCAAAACATGATAGATAATGTATATTCTCTCAAGAATTATAGCAAATATCAGAGCAATAATTGTCAGAGTATAAAAGATGAGTCGCTATAAATATTCTTTTTTTAACAAAAATGGAAATAAGCTTATAGATTACTTATCTTGTACAATCATAACAGCAAAAAGATATGTAATGCAAGCATATGCTTTTGAATTGTAACTTGCAAGTACACTTTCGACTGAATGTATCATAGCAATAATAGATATGGATTACTAGCTCACGCTCCTCTGTCGCGAAGTCAATTTCCTCTTCAAATTTCAGAGCAACAAAATATAACACTCTTATTAGGTTATGCTCCTAATTTCTTTCACGAGTGACAAAGCAAAAATAAAAAAGATAGTTATTAGCATATGTTATTTTCAAACACAATTTCCTCTCCAAATTTCAGAGTAGAAAAAGATAATATCAGAGCAAAAAATTATCAAAGTGATAATTGACATCAATTCTACATGCATTGATTTGCCTACACAGATATCGGAATCAAAGTATTAGAGCATTACCGCATTACCGCATTAAATACCTTGAAGACACATTGTCATTACATATGAAATTTGAGCTACAATACGTACGTATAAGAGTTTATATGTATTATAGTTCATGATTCCATATTGAGGACATATTTATATTTCTCCCTTCGTCTCTCTTATGAACACATATTCATGTCATATGTCAAAATCATTCCCTGTTCGTCATTTACTTTCAATGTCTCGCAAGGTCGAACATTGAAGCATGAATGACTTTCCATAAATGTTCAGCAATCTGAATTTATCGTAAAATCCTTTTTTTCCTTAGTATTTTACCTTTATAATCTTTCGTAATTTGGAAACTTAAAAACCCTATCAATCAGTAATTTTCATTGTATATCATAATTATCCTTGACCATTAGTAATATTGGTATTCTTATAGTCAATAATTTTCCTTATGTGGTTATAATTTTTTTAAATAAAAATACTCATTTAATGGTAGTAATTTTTTTTCTTTTGAACCATTAATCTCCATTACATATGGGAACGGTTCCAGAAATTGCTAGACTAAACTTCAGAATATTCTGTTTCACATTAGTAAGGTCGTGTGAGAATTTAATAATGAACAAGGTGGTTATAGGCGATAAAAGCAAAAAAAAAAAAAAAAAAAAGTTGGAGACTAAATAACGAAAATGGCAGAATGTTAGTGTACAACACTTAACCTACAATAACTTAGCTTTCATTGTCAACACAAAATTTCAGTTTAATCCAGAACGGATTCATTAGAAATTGCACTGGTAACAAAATGCTTCTTTAAAGTAGGTATTCACTCCGGTAATAGTTCAAACTGATTGAAAATGCCAATCCGTCCTCATTAAATAACAAAATCTGTCATTAAAATCTGGGTGTGATGAGCAAAATAAATGGTCAAATTCTGAACAAAATCAAAAACTGCATATAATTGTCAGATCTTAACAAAGGCATACGAAACCACATCAAAGTGAAGGGCTTTCCGAGAGCATTGAAACTTCCGGTTCTTTACCTCCCTCTAAGTAGAAGCAACAAAAAGAGACCGACGAGTCTTTCTATAAGCAGCTCATGCTCATTCATCTAAATTGTGCAAGCAGCTCGCTTCTCAACATTTTGAGCTTTCCGTAAGGAAAGAGAGGAGAGAGAGAAAATATTTGTGCGTACACGAACCGGACAACCCAACAAGCCGAATCAACTCCGTTTCGCAATCCTGGTAATTATTCAAGCCTACTATTTGTCTAATTGGAGTAATTTTTGAAGTTAGGTAGTAAGTTCGGAGTGTATTCCAATTTTGAGCTATGAAGTTCAAAGCTATAGAATTATATAGAAATGATAGTTTAAGGCATTGTAGAGCTATAGGGCTTAGAAAGTTGATTCCAAATTATGGTTTGATTGGAATGAATTTCTGAAGTTTTGTGTGCAGAGTACACATAACAAACAAAGATGAACATTTGCTATAAATGAGTTTATTCATTATCATGTAGGAGTTTATTAGTCAATGAATAAGTGTAGTTTAGTCGAGGCGTTTGTTAGAGTTAGTGTATGACTTAGATTTTGATGTTGTTTTTCGATTATATAGCGATCGATCTTTCAAAATGGTCAATTTAATCATAAATCTTTCAAAAATGCTAATTTAGTTGTGAACATTTTGATTTTCCAATTTAGTATGAACTTTTTCACAACTTGCCAACTTAGTTCTTCTAGGACTGAATTAGTCACCGTACAATAAGATTGAGACTTTTTGGACAATTTTCTTGTTATTAAAGTCATTGAGCAATAGGAAAACCTAAGTTGTTGGTCCACTTTTGATTAATGTGAAGTGAAATTACTCATCTTATTATCATAAGTTATCAAATATAAGCTTGTTTTATATGTTTATTGTGTACATAGGTTAGTGTTCATTTGTAAATATGTTAACTTGTTGTATCATGTGAACATCTAACATGATGATACGTTTGAGAGTTATGCTAGTCGTGTCGTGTAATCCACTTTATTATGTGTATTGTGCTTGTATGGAGGCAATTGAACATCTATGTTACATGTGTCGTGGCCCAATTCAACTTCTTCATGTTATACCCCGGTTTCAACATGACATGTCACAAATTTCTAGCCCTATCAACATTCAATAAATTTTGTCTAGGCAAACTTGGCGATAGATAGGATGCTTTGAATGTTCTAACAAAAAAATCTTACTTTTTATCCCTGTATATTTACGGTGTTAGCATACGATGTGCATAACTTTAGTTAATGAGGATACTTATGTGCACACCACCACGGTAAAACCTAGCCAATGTTGAACAATATGATGTGGATAAAATTTAGCCAATTTGGACATTGATGCAGGGCGTGACACTGTTCACACTACACTATTAGTTAGTGGTCAAATTTGATGTTGAAGGATTTGATTGAAATTTGTGAAAACGGGATGACTTGATTAGACAAACGAAAAGCATAAGAATTTATTAAGAAAATGCCGTAAAATATAAATGAAAAGTAATTTTTATTCATGTTGCAATGATAGTACCCGTTGCCCACCGGAGAACTTTTTAGCATGTAGATGGAATACCTTATAATGACATGAATTATCAAATCTCATAATCCAAATATGAACATAAAATACTAGCCCTACTTAAATTTATGTTCTCTAAGGTTATGTTTGGTCGTCTAGAGTTCTAACTAGGATAGAATTGAATAAGATAAGATATGAAATCTAGGGATTTAGCTATATATCTTATCTACTATTTGGTGATTGTAATAATAAAGTCAAATATATATACAATATTATTTGATATAAGTGACATATTAGTATAAATAAATGAATAGAAAAAAAAAAATTCAAACAAAGATGGTAAGATCTTTCGTGACATTCTTGCATACTTTATTTTTTTTTATTTTATAAATTTTAAATTAATTTATCTTTGATTTCTTTCTTCCCTTTCTATCATTCTCTAAGGAAATTTTATTAAATAGTTAACAACACTAATATATCTAAAATACTAAAATGCCTAAAATGTGTAATAGATATACCTAAAATACATAATAAATATGAATATATACTTATATATATATATTGAAATTATATTATAAAATAGAATTCATATATATAAATAAAATGATAAATTAAAATTTATAATTTATAATTTCTTATATTATAATTTAAATGTTATTTATATTGAAATATGATTTTAATGTTGTTAATTTAATAAGTTTATTATTTGAGGAAAATAATTTTCTTATTATGGATATTAGAAATCCTATCCACTTTTATCCCACATTTTCTATGGGATACTTTACTATGATCTATATCCAATTATATCATATTTTATTTTATCTTGAGTAGGTACCAAATATCATAATATCTTGAATTTTATCTTGACTGACAAACATAGCCTAAGTGATCAAATCTAAATGCTTTGCACTCAAATTCCTTTATTCGATTTCAATCGAACATGTCAATTGCTTTATTTTTTGTCAATATATAAAGGGAGAAGCTTGGTGAGGACATTTTGTAGGTGGTGAAATTCAATAAATGTCAATTGACATTAGACATATAGTACTAGGATGAACAGTTTGGGAATCAAAATAGACTTTTCTTGAATTGAGCTATATTTACTATGCTCTTGGTTTCACTGGATGGGCAATGCGATAGAACAAGAACTAGGATGGGAATGGAGTAATTGTTGTCTAATAAGATAATTACATAAATGATACCTAGATTTTGACCCAACGTGTAACATTGTCTCATGAATTTTTAATTTATTTTTAAATAAAAATAGAATATAAGATGTAAAGCTTATTGCGGGTACGAGATCAAGCCATTTTATGGGTGACCAATTGTTTCGACTCGAATCTATTGATCGCATATTTCAATTAATTCAACTTATAAGTAAGTATTATAAAACTCCTCAAACTTGTAAAGAAAGTATAATTGAGCATTAGAATTTTCAAAAAGTGGAACTAAATCTTAAAACTTGTCTTAAAGTGGATTTGAGTTCTAAAATTTCAAAAAACACAATTAAGTACCAAAACTTGTCAAATTAATCTAATGAATCTTTTTTAAAGTTTTATGACTCATCACTTTTTGAAAATTTCATGGCTCAATTGTACTATCATGAAAAATTTTAGGATTTGATTGCATTTTTTGAGAGTTTTAAAACATAATTATAATTTTATGATAAGTTGTAGGGTTTTCAATATATTTATTCCTTAAATTTATAAACAGTTTCATAATTACCCTTTTTCTTATTTGAGCCAACCAAGCGCTACTCTCTTTATGTTTTATTTTTTATTTTTTTCCAAAAAGCACTTTTATAATAAAGCGTCCATTTTTTCATTTTTTAAATGATGACTTCCTGGAAGGGAAAGGGAGGAAAGAGAAGAGCGAAGGACGCGTTTGATGGTTCAGGGTTAAGCAAAGCATGTGCGGCAAGGCAAATCGAACCATCTTCTACGTTCCATTGACAAATCCCTCTCTCTCTCTCTCTCTCTCTCTCTATTACTATCGACGCCTGCAGTTTACTTTAATCCTCTTCAGTCGTGTTGATCGAAAAGTGGGATCCACGTCTTGGGTGGCTTCGATCCTCGGGATTCTCGCAAAATTCGAAGCCGGGATACCGAAAAGCAGAGGAAGAAGAAGAGATATTCGAGGGTTGGGAGACCGCCCACCGCCGACCCCTTCATCGGGTAAAGAAAAACGTTGAAGATCTCTAAAGAAGAAGGGGGCAGAACCAGCAGATCGGATCGTAGTCGCTGCGAATCTTGAGTGGTCAGGATGTGTGATTCGTCCTCGTTTTCTTTTTAATTTAACGTTCTGTCATCTGGGTATGATCCCATTTTGTTGGGTTGCTGTTTGGCTGAGTTCTTGAATGAGTTCTCGATGATGGGTTGTTAGGGGATGAAAGAAAAAGAGAGAGAGGCGGAGATGGAGAACAAGGGCGATGGCGACAGTGACGATGAGAAGAAGCAGAAGAATAAGAAGAAGAAGGGGAAGGGGCTGGTGTCCCGGATTTTCGGCTTCTTCCGGAAGAGCCGGAGCGACGATTTCGAGAAGCGGCTGCAGAACATATCCAAGGAGGAAGCCGCCGTGCTCTCCCGTATCAAGAGGCGATCGCAGTCGTGGCGCCGGATGGCCCGCCATCTCATTCTCTTCTCCCTCCTTTTCGAGGTATATATGTATGCAGATATGTGGTGTCGGCATTCGCTATTCTTGCACACACGATGATATAGATCACACATTCACACTGACTGAGTGACGATGGCTCTTCCAGATTGTTGCAGTGGGTTATGCCGTCATGACAACTAGGTCGGTTGATCTTGACTGGAAAATGAGGGCTTTTCGGGTCTTACCCATGTTCCTCTTGCCTGTTCTATCATTTGCATCTTATACTGGTCTTGTTAGCTTCACAAGAATGTGTAAGTGTCTTGAACCAAATGATAGTCTTGTAAATAGCTTCTCATTCTTGTAGACTACTCTTTGTTGTTTTCATATGTTTTCAGATTTTGCACTGTCTTGTTGCATTGGTTTCGAGAAAATGTACATGATTGATTTGCAAAGTTCACTAGGAAGCAGTTGTTTTAGCAGTTGGTATATGGATATCTCCTGATGGTGTTTATTTTCTGCATGAATGACGAATGTAACATTGGGCCATAATCCTGATTTAAAATGAAGCTAGGAAATGGCACTACACTGAATTATGTGACGAAGTTCAGTAATTCAACTCGGTAGGCCTCCCTCCCCATCCAAAAGCAGAAATTAGGGACTAAGTAGGAGAAAGATTGTGGTAGTGGGAGGTGACAATTGTTTAGTTTTTCTGGTGTTGGATGCATTGTGCATCTGTTGGTAGTCTTTTGCATATTATTTGGTCTACAGATGGAGTCTTCTCCCTGGATTGAGAGAGGGAGAATGCTTTGTCAATTGTTATGTTGTTGTGATTTATTCCCCCACTGCAAGAGTCTTCGAAGTTCATAATTTATCTGTCATTGATTGATTTTGTCTATGTGGATATGCCTAATGCTATTTTTATTATTCCTTTGATCATGAATGTAGAGTTGTGGAACATATATTTTTTTCTAAATAGAGGTTATTGGTGTGGGAAAATGTGGGCAATTTATAGAATTGCAGAAGAGCCTGGGACTTAGTAAATGAGATAAATCCCTTTGGTCAATCTTTTCATGGACTTTCTTGTGCATTGCAAGATAAGGTATGGATAAATGTTCTAGGTGTTTCAAGAATCAATAAGGCCAACACAGCTAAAGATTTGATTTTCGAATTTCTAACATGATTTTAAGTTGCTTATTTTCTAGTATCGCTTTGCTTTAAATTGTGTAGCTTTTCTTCTTGCATGTTTTTTCTCAAACTTTTGAGAATGAGCAGGTAGAACAAATTAAGCCATGTATGTGATGTAGGCAAGTAAGGCTGCAAACAAAATCCAATCTTTTCTGTTTTGTTGTTGGAAACACAAAATTGATTTAGGATTACTCTAGAGGCAGACAATATCAGATTAGAATTGATTCAACACTATATGATGCCCTCATGTTACCATTGCCATGTGCACAATGTGAGCAGGGGTTGTGTCCTCTTGTTATTATACTTTATTAAGCAGGTTTCACCAAATTAATTGTGGAAATAAAACTCTACCCTCCTTCCAAAATGAAAAAATGAGGAGGGATAATGGTAGAGACAGCATGACCTCCATTTTCTCTCTTAAAGTTAACCTTATTGCCCCAAGCACTGAGTTACTATTTAGGAACATGTCCAAGCACGCAATTTTGTCTTCTCTAGCATGCATGTAGTACCTAGAGAGGTTGCCTTTTCTTCTTTTAGTCTTTAATGGCCTGTTTGACAAGAACTTATTACCCTAGCCGGACACTGTTACCCTTAATCAAATTCTACCTTATGTTCATGCAACTCTTGATGGTGGGGCAGTTCTTTTTCTGCTGAGACCTTGAGTCTCTGGAGTCTAGAGTTATTTACTTGGGAGAGCTTGTTTATAGAAAAGAGGCACCTTTTAGTGTTGATCCTCATTCTTAAAGAGGGAGGACAGGTGTGCAGAGTGTGTGGTGATGTCGTAACTGGTGCTTCTTTAAACTTGCTGAGTAGTTTTTCACACCTGAGGTCTGGCCTCTAAGGTACTCTCATTTGCTCTCTTTGATTCAAAGTAGACTTAAGAGTTAATATGGGGGTCACCAGCTGCAACATTAGATAATGATTTGCAATGTATTTCCAGAAACTGGAAGTTGGGTGTCATTGGTCACAGCTAGTTGTGCAGAAGATCTAGTGATGTTTTGACGTTGAAACTGTATCGCAGCTTAGCTAAAGAGCACCTTTTAATTACGCATTGCCATTGGATAAGTAAAATCAGTTGAGCCTTCTTAGGCTATGCATCAAATCTACTAGGTCAAATTGTTAGCTCTACAGGGATGGAACTTTCATTTTGATGATTGCATGGCACCTTTTTATTGTCAATCATTCAGGGTCCATTTTTGTTAAACATCTTGTCTGAAGATAACTGGTTGAGTTGATTATTAAATCTACTACTAAAGTGCAGATGATTGTTGGTGGTGTCATTTACTATTTAGCAAACTTGGGCATCTTGAATTCAGAGAATGGGATGAAATTCACATCTGCACATTTCTGTTTCTGGTCAGAATGAGTTAGTATGTGCGGCTATGCCTTGTGTGATCTATTTCGTATTAGTTATTTTGATTGGCCTAAATTCCCAACTTCTTGTTCATGATGTTGAATTGAGATTTTTGATGTCTATTGATTGCATGACTGTTTGATCATGTTGACTTTAAAGGTGATCGCAAGGACCAAAAAACTCTTGAGCGGCTTCGGGCAGAGAGGCAAGCGAAAATTGATGAACTTAAAGAGAGGACTAACTATTATACTACTCAGCAGCTAATTCAGGTGATGTCTTTTGGGGTTGTGGGGCATTTTCAAGCTGGTGTATTCTATTGCTATATGTTTGCTTTGTTAAGGCATTTGAAAGAATTGCTGTCTGAAGTAAAAGACTTAGTACGAGTGATGTTGCTTGAGGTGTTTATTACTCTGCCCCTTTTTTGTTTTAAATTGCTAAGTCATTGTCAAGAAGAGAAATTGCAGAATTGTGATGCAATATGGTTGGCCAATAAGTCAGGTTGAGGTTCTTTTGCAATGAGATTTGACTGCCAACCAATAAATTAAATTGCAGAATCATAATTCTTCATACATTTTAACTCCTGTTGTTTCCATTACCCCCTTATTTGAAACCTGAGTCCATTGTTTAAAGTAAGAATTAATTGATCCCACTACCCTACATATTGGTAGGATGAATTTTTTTCCTTTCCCTCAAGTTTCTTTTCCACTCTCCCACTCTTTTACTGCCTTTGGTTTTTATTTTTATTTTTGGTAAGGATCTTTGGTTTTTATTCTTGGTTTTTATTTTTATTTTTAATTTTTTTGGGGGGGGGAGGGGTTGTAGAACTCTGGGTATTTACATGTTTATCTGATATTAAAGACTAGTAAAGCAAGGTAGACTAACTATAAAAAGAATGGAATCCCTATTGCTAAACAGTTTACGAACACCTAATTTCTGGGACCTGTGTGGATATTCAACTGTCAAGTAGCTCTTGAGGTGTGTTTATTTAACATTGAGCCATATTCATTGTGAATCTTGGCTGAGAGTTTTTTTGGGCCAAAAATTCTAGCTGAGACTTAGTTTTGTTAGTTTGGTACTATTGGTTGGGTGGTTGACACCCAAGTGCAAATTGTGGTATTGAGCTGCAAAAAGGATCACTGAAGTACTTGGGTCTTATATCAGTGCAAGGCTTGGGGACTTTAATATATAGATGAAAGGAGCTTGTTGCTAAAAACATCATTTTGCTGTGCTCATATCGTGTTTTATGTTCATCAGTCTTTAATTCTTGTTTATATTCACCATTCCTTGCTTAGGATTAGGTAGTGCAGTAGAGTCTTGTAAGAGGTACACCACAACAATTGGAACTACATCTATTTTCTTAGCCATTCCTTGAGCTTTGTGCTTCATTTCATGTACTTTTCTTTCCTCCTGAAGTTTGTGCATCTTTTCTTGGGCATGGTCTTGTATCTTTTGCAAAGTCAAGGCATCATACTTAAACATTGATTTTTCTACAGCGATATGATCCAGATCCAGCAGCCAAGGCAGCTGCTGCAACTGTCCTGGCATCAAAATTGGGTGCAGATTCTGGCTTGAAGGTGTTTGTAGGAGATGAATCTCAGTCCGTTGCTTCTACAGGGAAGAGCAATGATGTTGAGCTTGTGCAGTCCAGTGGGCTACGGAATAGAAAAGATTTGCCCACTAGGGCTAGCAGCGAAGGGAGTACCATGACGCATCAATCAGATGGAGGAGGAACACCCACTTCAGCAGCAGAGCATGAGCAATTGGTTGTTGACCACTACTATCCAGATGGATCGTCGATGCAGAACAATGGATGGATCGCTCGACTTGCAGCATTGCTTGTGGGTGAGGATCCAACGCAGTCTTATGCGCTCATATGTGGTAACTGCCGCATGCACAATGGTGAGTGATCTCTCTTGTTTATATAGTTTGCTACACTTGTTTCACTTACCAAATGCAGGCGGTGATCGTTCTTTTTCAGACTGCAGTGTCATTTGGTTGGGAGTAACAGCACGGCATTCTTGCTTCTGTGCAGGGCTTGTGAGGAAGGAGGATTTCCCGTATATTACTTACTACTGCCCACACTGCCGTGCCCTTAATCAGCCAAAACAGTCGGAAGAGCTTGTCACTGGGTCTACATCCCCAGATGTGGGTTCCTCGGGGATGGGTAGTGGAGGAGACACAATCGACAATGCCGCTGGTTCAGTGAGCAACAGTGTGGCCACAACGAATGCCACCATAGGGGCCACCGAGGTAGGGGAAGCACCAGAAAAGGTTGCCTCTGACGATCCGGCTGCTAAGGGATAGTAAAATATGCGCCGTTTCTGTTTTTTTCTTTTTAATCCCTTTACGACCTGAGTTCGTGTTGACCTGTGACTAGATGGATTTGGTGTGGGTTTGTCTCACTTGGTCGAGAGTTCGGAATGTATACCCCTTTTTGGACAGGAGACATAGGTCACCTGGAGTGGTTATGAGATTTGTGTATCCCAACTTTTGGAATTGATGTTACCCCGACTGCCATCAGATGGAAATGTTTAGAAGCAAGGCCTTATCTGGAACACAAGGACATTAGCATGAGGCAAACCATGAACCTAGTATTGACTAAGACTGTTCTCCAAAAGATGGTTCAATTTAGTTTGAGTTGCTTCTTTGATGTTACTATGTTACCATATGACAAGACTCATCATCGATCAAACTATGATCTAACTTGCCATCCCTCTTGATCCCGACCCGTGAATTTGGATTAAATTGTTGGCAATCCTAGACTTTTGCCTAGACTTGCATAGACTTTAGGCACATCCCTTAAAAAAGTTTCTAATCTTGCACGTACTTCCTTAAAGAAATGTATGATCGGAAGAATTGACGCTTTGCATTGCGTTCTTAGGGCTTAGCTTTGCCTTGGCTTAGAAGCGGGGAGCTCCGAAGTAAAATTGAACTCTTGTTCAAAGATTTGAGATGTGGAGTTTTGGTCGAATTAGGGTTTTGCCGCAACCCATGGCTCACGTAATGCTCGTTCTGAAGATAGGCCGACCCGATTGAGTTTTGAGCTGTATTGACTTTGAAAAATTAAACATAGAGATTACATCGAAACCAATGTCGTCTTTACACCTAAGTCCAAGTGGACCGTTCATTAAACAAGCGATATAACATAACTTTGGGATATTGGAACTGTAAACCATATATTACCAGACACATAGAATACACTTCACAATAAAGTTATATCAAATAGACACGAAGTTCTCCAACCTTATATAGAGAGATCATTGCGACGTAATCTTATTAAATATTCACATCCTGATCTGGTAGATGCAATGCATAGGCAAGCACAGGAGAAACGCGGAGCATGCACAATTTTATAGGCCTAGTTTAGGCTAAGGAAATGAATACATTTCCAATATATCTCAAAATAACTTAGCTCATTTTGGAAGCTACTCCCTATATTTAAATTAAGAAAATTCATTCAATTTACAAATTATAGAAAAAATTTAAAGTTAACAAACTTATGTTACATACATTTATAATCTATTTCCTAATGTTACCATCACATTGCTGACCCTACTAACCATTCGAAAGGACATATATGCACATGTATTGACATGAAATACGAGGGAAGTAGTTAGCATTATAAGAAATTTTGAGATAGGACATATATATTCTGTATGCGTAGGAAAATAATGCACACCTAGTTCTTGAACTTGTACTAAACTTCTTGTTAACATCGTCATGAACTATGCATAAAAATTTTCTAATAAGTCCTATCGCCACGCCAACTCCAACAAATTGAAGCTCGCGTGTCCACTTGACTGGTGCCGACCAAATATTTGATATTGAAATAATTATCACCGGTCTATGTCGTAGAACACGATGCGTCGACACAATTACCCTTCCGACCGCCAACCGGGTTGTTCACTTTCACTCGTGTTCCCCACCCTCTTTCCTGTCATGTTTCACTCTTACCCGAGTTAATCGAGTCTGGGCCACTTTGTTAGTCTAAGGATTGAAGTAATCATTACACAAATATATATATATATTCCTAAATTATTGTAATTATACCAATTCAAATTTAAAATTTCAATTATATTAATTTATAATTAAATCTTTTACATATCATCAATTGAGTACATCCGATCAATTTTGACCAAAAAACGCCAACATAAATGCTGATCATCCTTCCTAAGATTTCTGATTTTTCTGATTTTTCTAATTTTTTATGATTTTTTTTAATTTTTATGATTTTATGTTTTTTTATCAAATTTTGTATGATTTTACTAATTAAATATTTTTAAGAAAATGGACTTTGGACCGGGTTAGTGGACCCGGTCTGAATCCTCCGTCTGACCCGGACCATTTTTAAGAGAATGGACTTTGCTTTTTTAGTAATTTTTTTAATTTTTATTTATTCGTTTCTTTTCTTTACTTTTTTTATTTAATTGAGAGCCAATACTTGTTGGACACTAAATGAGGGCTCATAGGCCCTCGATTTCACTAATGAGGGACATGACAGCCTCGCCATCCAAATCAAGAGCACGCAACCCTTGAGGGTGTTGCTACCCTCGCCTATGGGCAACAACCCCTGTCGGCTTTTGATCCCCAAAATTGTTTTTAATTTAATTTAAAAAATTTAAAAAAAATTATTATAATACTATTAAAAATATTTTACGTTGGTGTAAATTGTCTCACATAAGATAGTTGACAACAATAATTTCCAATCAAAATTGATCCGATAAATTTATTAGACAAAATATGAAAAAATATTCGAATTAAATTGGTATAATTAAATAAATTAGGATTGAATTTATATAATTATAATATGTTTAGGATTTTAAGGTAATTTTTCCGAGGACGCAAGCCTCCCACTCACTCACCCAAGAGAGTGGCACTCCAAGATCACACAAGTTTGGGAGAAAGAAATACTAAAATGAAAATCTCAAGATTCAAAGGATAAATCCTAGTCCATTCAATAGGTCTGTTCCCCTCCCTTGAACACACTATGGCTAAAATCCTAGTCCACCAACCAGCCACAAACTTCAAGGCAATACTTAGAAGACTAATCTGTTCTTGCACACGCCACATGCATCTCACATCTTGCTTGCGTGCACTCCTCACACAATAACTCTCGCTCAACCCACGTGGACCTCCTTTCACCTAATCGAATCGGGCCGTGACATACATAACAAGATATATTGAGAAATCAATTGATCGGATATTGTCGACTAAAATTGGGTGGCGGGTCAGGTTTATGTCAAGAATAGAGAGCGAGAGACCCAATTGAAAAGAAATGGACTAATCGAATGACTCGAATGTACAAGCCACCATAAAATTCAAGAACGGACATTGGTAAATGAGGGAGCACAAGGTGTGTGAAGTTGAGGACCACAATTTTTGCTTTATTAAGAAAAGAATAATTTGTGGTGAGGGCGATCATATGCATCTCACATCTTGCTTGTGTGTGCTCCTCACACAATAACTCTCGATCAACCCATATAGACCTCATTTCACCTAGTGGAATCATGTTGTGACATACAAAACAAGATATATCGAGAATTCAATTGATCGGATATTGTCGGCTAAAATTGGGTGGTGGGTCGGGTTTATGTCAAGAATAGAGAGTGAGGGACCTTATTGGAAAGAAATGGACTAATCGAATGACTCGAATGTACAAGCCACAATAAAATTAAAAAATAGACTTTGTAAATGGGGAGCACGAGGCGTGTGAAGTTTAGGACCTCAATTTTTGCTTTATTAAGAAAAGAATAATTCACAGCGAGGCGATCATATGCATCTCACATCTTGCTCATGTGTGCTCCTCACACAATAACTCTTGCTCAACCCATGCATACCTCATTTCATCTAGTCGAATCAGGTCATGAAGTACATAATAAGATATATTGATAATTCAATTGATCATATATTGTCGGCTAAAATTGGGTCACGGGTCAGGTTTATGTCAAGAATTAAAGAGTGAGGATCCGATTGAAAAAAAAAAAAATGACTAATCGAATGACTCGAACGCACAAACCAAAATAAAAATTCAAGAACGTACGTTCGTAAACGAGGGAGCGCGAGGCGTGTGAAGTCGAGGACCGCAATTTTTGCTCTATCAAGAAAAGAATAATTCACGGCGAGGGGCGATCCGTACGCCTCATCGAACCGTACTTTTAACCGTCGCTGAAGGCGCGCTAAGCCAGCGAAGTGGCCAGCAGCGACGACGACCACTCGAAGAAGAAGAAGAAGAAGAAGAAGAAGAAGGAGATTTCTATGGCGGTCATGCATTTGGTCCTATCCCCTCCTCCCAAATCCCTCCTCTCCTCCTCCGCCGCCTTCTCCTCCGCCTCCGCCTTCGCCGCCGCCGCCGCGACTTGCCGCCCCGCCGTCATTCTTCCGGTCTCTGCGCGCGCGCGTGTAATTCGGGAGGGAATGCATGCTCCCAACTTGGTCGTCGCTGTCGCTGATCAGCTGAAGTTTTCCAGGGGTTGGGGAACAACACGGGGGACTACGAGAAGCTGCGGCTCACTCTCGAAGGCCACGGCGTCCCCACCGCGGTCGCGAAGGTGTCGCGCCTCGACTGGTTCAGGAACGCCGCCGGCCTGGTCGACCCTAACTACTGGCGCGGCACGCTCCGCCCTCGCCCCGTCCTCGACTGGTAACTCCCTATCCTTGATGTTTGGTCTGGTTCGGCTTAGGCAATTTCGATGGGTGTAATCAGACGAGGTTGTGTTGTTTTTTCTGGAACGGTGAATTGTGGAAAACAGGTACTTGAAGAGGATCGATGAGGCCGTGCAAGAGGCGAAGGAGATGGCTCAAGGTACGATGCACTGCATCTCCGGGGCACTCTATCGAGCTTGTTTCTTGCAATTTTTGTATACTGTATCGTGGGATCTGGAGGAGCAAATGTTCCCGCAACAATCCCTTTAGATGTAATCTATCTTTTGCTTTTTGCTTCCGTCGTGATTGCCATCGGCGTGCAAGATCTTGTCAGGCATTTGAAGGTAATTATAGGTTGACTGTGCATAATGCTTGTACGCCTTTATCTGCACAATCCGGTCTGTGAGTGGTGGTGTTCGATGCTGGCTTAAAACGAAGTTGAACCACTGCAATTCTTTTTTTTCTTGTGAAAACATAGAAAGGTGAAAAATTAAGAGCAGATGAGCATGATCAATAATTTTTTGAATTTATAAGTGGTCTTTCCTATGAGTTGCACAAATCACTTCTTTGGAGCAGTGTGTAACCTTCAAAGCTTAACTCCTTAGCCGAACCCTTTCTGACGTAAAATATGGGGTTTCCTTGTGGCTTAACTCTTCATCTTACATTCCCTGCATCCTTCCACTATTCATTTTCCGCTTAAGGATTACATTCTCCTTCTCAATTAAATGATGGGAGCTCTTTCTCATTCTTGTTTTAGGTGGCTCCTTATCTTTGATCGGACATTCAGCAGGAGGATGGTTAGCACGGGTCTATATGGAAGAATTTGGAGTGTGCGATATATCTCTGTTGTTGACTCTGGGCACTCCTCACTTGTAGGTTTCAAAGTTTCTCACTTGATCTCTCTATGTCCCTTTATACCTTGTTCTGGCTCTTTGCCTATGGCTTTGACATGCTGTATATCTATTATCCATACACTGATTTACTTGTTAGATCTCAGTCTGGAACTCAAGGAAACAGTACAATTGCTTCACCTTTTTAATCAGGCCACCTCCTAAAGGACTTTCTGGGGTTATAGATCAAACCAGGGGTCTCTTGGATTATGTTGAGAAGAATTGCAGAAACGCTGTGTATACTCCAGAACTGAAGTATGTATGCATTGCAGGAAGGTACATCTCATCACCTTGCTCTTTTTTTTTTATCCTAAAATAGTTAGAATCTCTGGTTAGCTGCTTCCTTTTTTTATGTTCATGTAAAAGCAAAGTGATTAGCTAAATGTCACTATAAGATACTACAATACAGAGATTGATGCGATTGGACTAATCTTGCCGTGAAAATTTTAGGGGTCCATCCCATGGATGGTGCTGACATTCTGTTCTCCAAGGATTCCTTTCGTAGTATTTCTTTTACTCTTGTTGTTATTTGCTTACTTGGAAAGTTTTGTTGTATAAGGCACCTGGAAGAATGGGTAGAACTTACTATCCTACAGAATAATTACCTTTCTCAAAGACTTTGCGACCAAAGTTTTTAGTGCATGCACCTATGTTAGGATGTATGAGAATAGTGGTTTGTTTGTGTATGTTTGTCATGCCTCATTTTCGGTTTGGAAATTGGAAGGAGCAAATATCTAGCATGCTCTGCCAATAGCCAGTATGTGCATTATGCACTTCTGGAGGAAATTACTTGCTGCTCAATATTGTGATCTGTTTCACAACTATGAGCAAAATAATGTGGCCCCTAAAGTCATCTAAACATTGTGTGATTTAGATCTGACATATAGACATTTCTCTAGTGAGAGCAGATGCTTTTCTGCTAAGCCTCTTGATTTTCCTTTCTGAATACTTCATTTGGAAACAGAAGCGAGGACTCCTCTTGTCATGGTGCAAAAATAAAGAGATAAACATATTGAACAGATTCCCTGGAAATGTTACTCTTATTTGCTTATCTAATGGCCAACCAACAGGGGCAAGAAATCCGTTGAGTCATGCAATTTAAATTTTTTTAAAGAGAAAAAGAATCTGAAGAGTGCTAGCACCCAGAAAAGCACCATGCGGATTGCAGAATTGAGTATTGTGTGAGTTGGAACATTATCTCGCCACTTAATGAGTATGAGACTTATGTAGCAATTTATTAGCATCTGAGATTTGGACTCTAAACTGACAGTGCAAAGTCCAGGTATATACAAGGTGCTCGTATATTCGGTGGCTCAGAAATTAATGTTGTGTCCGCAATGCCAGTTGATGGAGATCAATTAATTTCTGAGGTTGCTATTGCCAATGATGTAGAAAGTTCAACATTAAACACCTCCACTTGGCGTGCCCGTTTTGTTGGGCAGGGGTACAAGCAGGTAAAACTAATTTTGGTGCCTTGAACCATTCATCTCTGGAATAACTTATGGAGGAATCCATCAGAATTTTTATTCAAGTTCTTCTTCAGGCCTATTTCTGAAACTTGGCACGATGGATAGACATAGTGGAGCTATATGTTGCTAAGGAGTGGTTGAAATTATTGCATTTGAGCAGGTATGCGGGCAAGCAGATGTATGGGGAGATGGAGTTGTGCCAGAAGTATCAGCTCATTTGGAGGGCGCGCTTAACATCAGCTTAGATGGGGTTTATCATTCGCCTGTCGGTTCTGATGATGTATCCAGACCATGGTATGGTTCTCCAGCCATTGTTGAAAAATGGATAGAGCACCTCCTCAGTTGAATTTAATCCCATCAATTGAGGAAAATAGGCAAAGAAAGCCTCCACATAAATTTAGGACAGCACTAGATATGATTTACTATTGATGTTAACTGACTGCTTGGGTCACTTAATTTTCTGTGATAGCTGCGGGTGTGTCATCTCATATGTCTATTATTTGTATATCACAGTGTAGCATGGGATGTTTTTCTGAAATGGGGTAACTACCATATGGTCAGTTGTCGTCTCAATGCTTCTGTTGTTGACCTTTTTGTTGTTGGTTAGAATTCTAGTCAAGCTGAAACTGGCATTACGAGGAAGCAAATTCCTATTCCAGGAAATCGCTATCAAAGATTCATGAAATGATGCCTTCACAAAGCTTGGTTTCGGGGCTTGTCTTACCAGGTCTTTTGGAATTGATATGATAGGTTATGTATTGTCGCCTGTCGTGTGATTATGTTTACTTTATAAATAACCAAAAAGAAAGAAGAAAAACCAAAAGGGTGCAAAAACTAAAAGGCTCGTCCTAAAGAACTTTGGGTGTCCACTTTGAGTCGGGAGTCAATTGCATTGCAGTAATTTTAATCCGGTTTCTAGCAGAATGCAGAAGAAATACACATTTGTGATCTCACTATGACAATAAAGGCTGTCATGCTTTAGGATTCAAGACGCATACGCAGCTTCATTTCCAAATCCGGTGGAGTTAGGGTGACAATCCTGAGATTAGGGGGTGATACGGGAAGACTTCTCATATACTTATAGAATGTGCTCACGAGGATGTCTTTGGTTCGTCCTCTTTTTTTATTGACATAGTCACCTCTCTTTATAGGCATAAGCAAGTAAGCATTGTTAGTCAATGTCAGCGCACCTCTTTGGATATTTTTTTGGAGACTTGCAGCAGCACCTTACACAACTCTGATGATGATTCGCATCATTCTGTTTTACTTGTTTTAAGTTAAACAAGTGGATCAAAATAACAGGAAGCAATTAGTGCAGAAAACAGAGAAAAGAGAACATGAATCGAGACAAAAGCAGTTCGTAATGTTCACTGTATTCACAATTTTATTTCTCTAAGAACACGAAGATCGACGATGTGAATTTGGGCATGTACAGTCATCACCGAACCAAATTCTTGGTCGAGGATATCACAAGAAATCAAAGTTATCATCACTATTGACAGGAGTAAACAACTCAACCAGAATACTATGATATCTAACAAAGTCAACCTATGTTGGCTAAGTACCTACAAAACTCATCGGAAGCAAAATTATGCCACGAAGCTCATTTATCCTAAGTATCCAACTGACTACGACACAGTGGGCAGGAGTTACTACCCTCCAACCACTTAATGATGCACCGGCGGTGGAATACATGGGAACAAGGGAGTTCCGTGACCTTTTCCGCCCTGTGAAAGTCTTCCAGACAAATCGAACAACAATCCCCACCTTCAGCAGCATAGACCTTCTCCTTCAGCCCAAGAATGGCCGACTTTGACGCGCCCCTCCTCATGACACGACCCGGTTCTGAGTCGGGTTGCTCCATTACCTCATGCATAACCGAGTCCCCCACTTCTGAGATTTCTGAGATTGTCAGGTCTAGAATCGCTGCCACACGGACACCATGTGGATGAAGCCTAGACAAATTACGGGCGGCGTCCCAAATCCGCATCGCGAAGGAGGACTGGTCCTGATGGTCAACGCCGAACTGGTCGAGAATATATCCGATGTGGACGCTGGTCTCCACCGGCAATCGAAGAAAACCCGGTGGAAGGACCATCCTGGTCCCTGCTACGACAGCAGGGTCCCCGTACGTGGTCGTGCCGCTACCGAGGTCGTGGAGGACCAGCTGCTGTCTGACAAACAGATTCACAACAGCCGAAGGGTCGTCGCTGGTCCGGGGTGTCCCGGTCAAGCTTAGATCCCAATTACCATGCACGGAAGGCATGATTTCCGAGAAGGAAAGCAAGGAATTCTCTTATCAGAAGATCTCAGCGCGATCAGAAGACGAAACAAGCCAGAGATTGCGAGGAAGAAGTTGGTGGGTGTATGCAGAAGATCCAGTTTCCGTCGGGGGCGGTAGAGCACGCTTAAATATATAGCCGTTGTCCTTCGTTGATCTTTGTTTCCTGTTTTGATGCGGCCGAATTTACAATTATGATAAGAATAGTTAAACAGGAAAGAAAACAGGGAGAAACTAAAATTTGAATTGTTAAAATCCAGGCATCAACGTTACGAACAGAAAAAAAAGAGCGAAAACCTCTACTGTGATCTATTTTTATTTTTACTTTATTTTTTTTTTTATTTTTTTACTTTCTTTTTTATTTTCCCATCGTCTTTCACCTTTGAAATGATTCAGCCTACCATGAGCTCTGGTCTGTCACCTTTCGTGTCGAGTTCTCTCTTCGCCATCGTTTGCCTCGTGAGGGGACTCTACCACTTCTCCATTTGATATGCCTAGGTCTTCGTCCAGCACGAGCGTAGATTTGTCCTTGTTTAGGACACTTGTGCCTCGAGCAAGGTCAAACTCACTCGCTAGCCTCGCCGCGGTGAGCTCCGAGCCTCTCGACCTACATTGACAATCACTATGCCCCAAAACAAAAAATTATTTGAAAAATAACATTTTTACTTGAGATAAAGTCATAAAATTAAAATTATTTTTTCAAATGAGATCCAAATATTAAAAAACATGTCCGTTCATAATTATCAAATAAAGCAAAATTAATCATTTTTCTGAAAAATGTTTTATTGAAAAGTAACTTTTACATTTCGTCAATATCAACAGGAACTTCCGTAGTGTAAGCCAATAACATTTCAATTATTTAGATTCAGCCTTAAAAACTGGAAATTCCATAAAATGACATCTAAGCCCCGAATACCAAGACTGTTGAAAGTCCTTCGCAATCGTAATCAAACTCTGCTGCCTTCTTAATTTTCTCAATTAGAAGGAATCGGCTAACTCCACTTCTAGGGCCACAATTATATACAAGCATTAAAAAACCACTTGATTGAAAGTGCGCACGAAGGCGTTCAGTTACTTACCAACTTAACATTTCATTAGACCCGGCAAAAACGAATTTGGACCCGATTATCCACCCTAACCATCTCTGAGAAACCGGGTATGGATGGACCTTTTTCTCAACATGCAAAACAACCCAAATTAACCTGCCTTGACCCTTAAATTGTCGGGTTCAGTCGAGTCGACCTGTCCTAACCTTGTTTGACCCAGCGTGAGAATAAGCTTCTTTTTATCTTTCAGTTGCCTGTAAATTTGAAATGGTAAAAGTTACACATTATGCAGTCTTGTTTAAAGAAGAAACAAATAAAGGTAGACAACAAGATCTTCCATCAGGAGACTGAAGCCCCTCCTCTATGCGCCATTCTCCACGGCCATTTGGGAAAGAGCCTGATTCTGCAACAGTTTATCTATGATACTCTTCAAGGCTGGTGCACTAGCCGTGCATCGCTGATCCACAAAACACGATCTACCTTCTTCAGCTGCCCTGCAAAGCTGAGGGTCCAGCGGTACCTTACCAAGAAAAGGTACCTCCATCTCCCTGCACATTTTCGCCGCACCGCCGCCACTACTGTCAAACACTTCACTCAAAGCAATTAAATTCAGCAACTCAGGTGCCTTGTCTCTCATATATTGCAGTGCCCACACAGTGACGTCATTCTGTTCACCCGTTTCTGTGATCTTTGTGAAGCGGAATATTTCACATCAAGTCAGGTCAAACATAGTTGACCCAGCACAACTAGTGAATTATTTGAGCAATGTCAAAGAATCTGATATTTGTTTACTAAATTGATTTATTAAGTGATGCAATGCCGTGTAAGTTTTTATTTAGATCAGTGGCCTTTTAAGCACCTAATCAAAATTTTGGCATGGACACATCTAGGAGAGGGATATTAGTATGTCTGTGATATTCAAATTCTTTCCATTCATTGCATTTATAATACTGAATCATAGAAATTGTATACTTCTTCCATGACTAATAAGATGGGATATTATGTAACTTTGAACGTTTCAAATTTTCAATAATGATTCAAACAGAAAAAAGATTCAAAAGAAGAAGAAGTTTATTTTCATGCAGAGTCAAACAGGGTTAAAACATATTGACTCGACCCAACTCAACTTGGAAATTTATAGGTCATGGCATGTTGACTTCGTTGATGTGTGGGTTGGAAAAAGACCACCCCTACCCTATTTTCAAAGTGGGTTTGGGTGGATTATCGGGTTCAAGTTCCTTTTTTTAGAGATCTACTTAAACCTAGTTCCCAGAATCTTTGAATTGTTTTCAAGCTAGTGTACTTCTAGTTTCCAGTATGAAAATATGGAACCCTATCATGGGTTAAAAAATGACCGGCTATTATTTAAATACCTTAATTATCCTTTAACTCATATTATCAAATGTGATATTGAATCTTGAAACTTCTTATTATGTAATCAAAATTTTTAGTGTTTTTCTTTTGAAGTCACAAAGAGATTGTTGAGGAAGGGTATTGGCTTTGAGTGCATGATTTACTTACAACACATAAGGGAACTCTCAAGATTATGCAAATTGCATACTTTTTAAGGATAACAACCTAGGCCATCTATACAAAGTAGTCAACATTATTCCAAAGGGGACAAAGAAGTAATATCACCATACTAGACAAAAGCAAAATCTTAGTTGTAAAACATGATTATGAGATAATAGCATCAGCCAAGTAGTAATCCATTGGACTAGTCATTAGAAAGGCTTCATTGAATTGGCGATGTCAATGACAAATCGATACTTAACATTTGCTTTTGATAAACGCTCCATGGTAGTGTTCACATAATCCATAGGAATAAGCTCAATATCTGCAACTATGTTGTGCTTCGCTGCAAAATCAATCATCTCTTGCGTCTCTTTTATCCCTCCTGTTGCGAAAATAAACGAGCGATCGAACAATAATATAGATAGAAGAAGAGAATAAATAGGACACAAGATTTATGTGGTTCAGTTGTAAAAACCTACATTCACTATAGATCAAGCGATACAAAGAGATTACACACTCAAGTTACTCAAACACTATCTTGGTGTTTCATAAGCTCCAATTACACCTAATAACGCACACAGTGTTTAGCCTTGAAATTTCTCATGAAATAATCTCTCAATCTCATGAAGGAATTACGTGCAAATCTTACCACAAGATTTAATTGACTTGAATACTAAATCTTCTTGGATGTAATTTACGGACAAGCATGACAAAGAAAATCCCTCCTAAGCACTCGACGATGCTTCAAGACCAATTCTTCATGATCAACTCCACCCACGAACAAGCCTTGAGAATTGATATATAATCCACCGCCAAAGAAGTCCATGCATGAGGGAAACCGAATTTGGATCCGGTCAACCCAAGCAAAAGTTGGACTTTCCTTTGTAGTTATCTTGCCGATTTTAACCAAAATATATCTCTATATATTTTAAACAAAATCCAAGTCTAAGTCAAAGTTGGACTTTCCTATTTTAGTGGCTAAACTCTCCAATGCAGGTTCGAATTTTGGGAGTTGATCTTCAGATCTTCTTTGCTCGGTTTTGTACGTCCGCAATATATCCAATTTGAAATATTCAAAATTTCGCATTGAGCTCGAACTTGAAATATATTTTAACACCTCCAATGCAACTTCTTCCCACCATCTTTCTACCTGTCATTGGTCTTATTTTGTTACTATTTTTTGCATTCCTGAAATTCAACATGAATCTTCTAATAAAACTAAAATCATTTCATTTATAAACACCAATTATGAAGCTAGTTTTCTTTCCAAGAAGCACTATAAAACACAAAAGATTTGCTTAGGCTTACCCATGGGGAGTGGAAAAGCAAGTAGCTCAAGTGGCTTCTCTGGTGCCCCTACCATGATGAGCTTTCCATTAATTTTCAAGAGATTGATCAAAGGTAAAAGAGCATGTACAGCTGAGACGGTGTCAATGATGCCATCCATTGTACCCATTGCAAGCTACAATTAATAAAAGGTAATAACATAAATCTACATCTAGTTAACCTTATCCCTATACATCATCAAAGAAAATAATATTTTGTGACTATAACTTACTTCCATCTCTTCTGTGTTACGGCTAATCAAGAATGCATTAGCTCCCAAATGGTCCATGGCTTCCTTCTTTTTATTAGGTGAGGTATTAATGATGGTCACTTTGAGGTCCATGGCCTTAGCAAATTTTACAGCAATATGTCCGAGCCCACCAAGCCCAACTACCCCTAAATGCATTCCGGCCTTATCAAGCTCGTAGTACTTCAATGGACTGTAGTGATCCCGACACAAAGGAGAGGAGCACCACCATCAAGAGGCAAGTTGTTGGGGATTTTGATTACAAAGTGCTCATCTGATACCATGATGTTCGAGTAGCCACCATAGGTGGTGGTTCCATCATTGTACTTTGTACCATAGGACAAGATCATCTTGGGGCAATGATTCTCGAGGTCATCTTTGCAATTTGCACAAGAGTGACATGATCCAACCATACACCCAATACGTACTTTGTCCCGGACTTTAAATTTTGTCACTTTGGTGCCTATTTCGATGACCATACCTACAATCTCATGCCTGCATACAATTGCCAATCCGTATTATCATTGGCTAAAAAATGTCTGATTTTTCTAATAGAAACGAAAAGGATGATGTTTTAAAAACTCATACCCAAGCATGATGGGATAAGAAGTTATTCCCCATTCATTCTTGATACTATGGAGATCGAAATTGCATATACCACAATATAGCACTTTAAAAGTTACATCATTTTCGCCGGTAGCCCTGTGAAACAGAAAATCAATGTATATTGAGAAAAAGATGTTCCCCTCTGTTGAACTTTTGGATGCATCACCGAAAATAAGAATCAACGAAACTGAAAAAACGAAGGGACGTTACCTTCTTGAGAACTTGAGGGGGAGAGATGTCCCGTAGTGTCTCTGGCTGCCCATCCAAAAGCCTTCACTGGATGTTCATTCTCTGTGGACATTGCCATTCCACTGAGCTTGACGAGCGCGGCTTAAATCTCAAACTGGAAGAGAAGCGTTGAGAAGCGTGTTATCTGTGTGTTTTGAGATGCGAAGAGAACGATGATGAGAGGGGAGGCGAGAAGCGTTGGTACTTATACAGGGCTTGTCACGGTACCGGAAGCGGTGGTGATGACGCACTTGGCGAGCGAACTGAACCAGGTGGTGTGGGTCAGTATACATGTAGGGCTCGAGGAGATACCGGAAGAGGCGGTGATGGTGATGACGTGCTTAGTGAGCAAATTGAACCGGACGTTGTGCGTCATCATCTATTCCCGTTTGTTTGACCAGTCAACCGTTGCGCGAAAGTTCTCTCTTTCTGCTCGACTCTGCTCCGCCTGCTTGCAGCCCAAGAAGATAATATATAAAATCTTGTAGGCGTCCTTTTTTCACAGTTATTTAAAGCATTCCCATACCGATCGATTAATGGATGAAAGTTTAGCGTAGTTTGTTACGTGCCAAATTCGGCCACGTTATATCCAGAGCCTTTTTTTTTTTTTTTTTACTTATTTTAAATATAAAATTCTATACCTTAAAATATTTCAACAGAAGGTAGGAAATTCCACAAAATCCGAAAAGATGAATTTTGAAGAAATCGATATTTAACTAGTCCTCCTTAGTATTTATCTAGCCGTGCAAAATGCTGACTGTAGTCAAAGATCACTGACTGAGGTTTATCTTTATTCAAGATATGCGAGCAGGGAAATTTTATCTGGGTCAAAGATAAGGACAACCTGTCTTAATCACCATTTTGGAGGTAGGTACACAATCATTGATGAGCTTATGTGAAATGAGCACCCACATTATGGTTTTTCCTACTTGTTACTTGTTACTTGTTACTAAGTTTATTTATTTATTTACTACCTTACATGGATTGAGTAAGATGGTCAGCTGAAAGACAAGTTCTTGCTCTTCATTTGCCTACTACTAGACTAGTGTGAGGAATAAAATGCTTATGCGTATAATCTCATTACATGTGTATAAAAGTTGGAGAGAAACTTTCCATAACCTTTGCTTATTTATGCAAGCTTCCTAAAAAAAAGGCATTGCATCATTAAATAGAAAATTCTCAATGTATATATAGCATGAAAGTGAAACAAAACAGAATATCTCTGAGGACACAGTATAATTAAGCCGGTAAATTCATATTGCTTCAATAAATTTTCTTCTTTTTTCCTTTGAATTTGATGCAAGTACCACTTATTAACAATTGCAATCAAGCATGTAGAAGTGACAACACAAGCATAAGCTTCGAGCCCTTTTCCAGCAAAGCCTTGATGGGCCGGCCATTTGATACTTGTTTGGTCAAGTCCGTCTGTCTAGCAAATGCTTTGCCCTTTTTTGCGAGGCATATCACCAATAGGAATTGTGCAGTATCATCTATTTAAGAAGCCATTACTTTATCTCTCTCAACCCTTTGATCACAGTGCTGGATCAATTTCAACAATCAACTGCAATGCTGAAACACTCTGTGGCCATCATTCTCGTTGCTCTCTTTTGTGCTCCAACCAGAATGCAGTCCAAATATGCACTTCACTTTTGATGTTTAGTTGACTCCAAACATACATCTTCCTTTGATGAAGCAATGAGTGATTGCAACACCAACTAGCTCGATGGTGTGGATAGAACTTGCGAGAAACTACAAGCCTACACCATCATCTCCTCTGTGTATTGATATCATCTGTAATGGAGTGGCTATGTTTTCATAGAGGCAAAGAGTTTGACAAATGAGGAAACTCCATAAGGCATTTGAACTATCCAGGAATGGTCTCATTAACCAAAGGTCCACAACATTGATCGATAGAGTTTAAAGTATTATAATGCTTTAAGTAGTATGACTTCTCTTGGTCCCAATAAGGATTATTGGGAGAAATGTAGCTGAAAGAAGTGCACATTTATACGGGTATCGTCAGTCTTCTGCAACACATAAGCCTATCATTCGATGTAGCAACTACAAGCAGCCATTTCTGTCTCAGCCTCACATAAAGGAAAATATTCCCCGGTGGTTTTCTAGTTTGAAGCATCAAATGCAATGACTTCCGTAACCTGAAGCAAAAAGTGATCTACTTGAACTGATGAATGAAGTTAAGCAAAACATATGTAGCTGTTGCAGAACATAGAAGAAAGATTCAATTATCATTTCCAAAACCACTTTTTTATTGCGCATTTGTATATGTGAAAACAAGAGTGAAATGATGAACAAAGAAAGAGGTTCAGGTTCATGTTTTTACAGCTGTAGTCTACATCTTGCCATACTTTGTCCTAAATGAAATCCTTACAAAGCTATGGCAAACTTAGAAATTGCGCTCAGCAATTTTTTGCATAATACTCCAACAAACATAGAGACTCTTGCCATTGGTTCAGTGAACAAGAGACCAAGTCAGTTGCACTCGATCCATTAAACAGAAAACTCTGGTGCATCGGGAGCCTTCAACTGATTTTGATCAACTCCAGGACAACATAGATTCGCTAGCAGGCAATCTCAACCCATGCTATGGACTGTACCCACACGAAAAGGGGCTGCTGTTATACTCCAGGAAACAAGGTCTCATAGCATCATTCTACATGAACCTCTACTAATAGTCACTGTCCCTCTAACCCAGCCATTGCTACTTCAACAACAGTTGTTTACCTTATTTCTCAGGATTCATTTAAGCAGCATGATTCCTTGTTTAAAGTTTTTGATTTAGGTCATACACAATGAACTGAAACAACAGCTTATATGGTGTCTCTTTTTTACATGCAGCCTGGGACGCTTGCCTATATTCAGCCTGTTAGAAGATCGTCTAGCTGCATGAGGCGTGGAAGCACAAATGGATAAAGGATAAGACAGAAACAGTAGAAATCATGTTGCTTCAGAGCATTTTACTCTTTTTTCCCACCATTGTGGGCCGATGATCGTAAGAGTAGTCTAGAAATGGGACTTCACTACTCACTATACCTACATTTTCCAAATAAACATCAAGTCCGTGAGTGTTAAAGAGTGAACTATATTTACTGTGATGACATGAGAAGATTTTTCACATATTATAGAATATGCTCAAGGATGTCTTTGTTTTTTTCTGATGCATCGTGACTTCTTAACTAAGTTGGCACTTGTCATATTGTTTCTGCGTTGTTTGTTTTCCTCGACCCAGTTCCCCCATCCTTTTCATTAACTTAGCCCTTTCTCCTTTTGAACAATAGTGCCCGATCTTTTGATTTTCTTTTGCTTTCTGTACAGCCCATCTGAGCCACTTCGGCCCCACCACCGATTCCCCTTCTGTTCTTCTCTTTTCATTGAAATAGTCGGCTCTGTTTCTAGGCATAAGCAAATAAGCATCGTTAGTTAATGTCAGCGTGCCTCTTTGGAATTTCCTTTGGAGACTAACTACAGCAGGACCTTAGACAACTCAGATGATGATTCACGTTGTTCTGTTTTATTTAGTGTTGTCTTAAGTTCAGACAAGTGGATCAAATTAACAGGAAGTAACCAGTGCAGAAAACAAAGAAAAGAGAACATGAACTAAGTGCACAATGTTCAATGTATTCACAATTTTATTTTTCTAAGAACACAAAGATCGACAATGTGAATTTGGGCATGTACAATCATCACAGAACCAAATTATTGGTTGAGAATATGACAAGAAATCGGAGTACTCATTACTATTGACAGGAGTAAACAACTCAACCAGAATACTATGAATCTAACAAAATCAACCTATGTTAGTTAAGTAGTTACAAAACTCATCGGAAGCAAAATTATGCCATGAAGCTCATTTATCCTAAGTATCCAACTGACTACGACACAGTGGGCAGGAGTTACTACCCTCCAACCACTTAATGATGCACCGGCGGTGGAATACATGGGAACAAGGGAGTTCCGTGACCTTTTCCGCCCTGTGAAAATCTTCCAGACAAATCGAACAACAATCCCCGCCTTCAGCAGCATAGACCTTCTCCTTCAGCCCAAGAATGGCCGACTTTGACGCGCCCCTCCTCACGACACGACCCGGTTCTGAGTCGGGTTGCTCCATTACCCCATGCATAACCGAGTCCCCCACTTCTGAGATTTCTAAGATCAGGTCTAGAATCGCCGTCACACGGACACCATGTGGATGAAGCCTAGACAAATTACGGGCCGCTTCCACAATCCGCATCGCGAAGGAGGACTGGTCCCGACGGTCGACGTCGAACTGGTCGAGCATATATCCGATTTGGACGCTGGTCTCCACCGGCAATCGAAGAAAACCCGATGGAAGGACCATCCTGGTCGCTGCTACGACAGCGGGGTCCCCGTACGTGGTCGTGCCGCTACCGAGGTCGTGGAGGACCAGTTGCTGTCTGACAAACAGATTCACAACAGCCGAAGGGTCGTCGCTGGTCCGGGTTGTCCCCGTCAAGCGTAGATCCCAAACACCATGCACGGAAGGCATGATTCCCGAGAGGAAAGCAAGGAATTCTCTTATCAGAAAATCTCAGCCTGATCAGAAGACGAAACAAGCCAGAGATTGCGAGGAAGAAGTTGGTGGGTGTATGCAAAAGATCCAGTTCCCGTCGGGGGCGCTAGAGCACGCTTAAATATATAGCCGTTGTTCTTCGGTGATCTTTGTTTCCTGTTCTGATGCGGCCAAATTTACAATTATAACACGAATAATTAAACAGGAAATAAAGCAGAGAGAACCTAAAATTTGAATTGTTAAAATCCAGGCGTCAACGTTACGAACAGAAAAAACGAGCGAAAATCTCTGCTATGATCTATTTTTATTTTTACTTTATTTTTTTTTCTTTTTTACTTTTTTTTTTTTTTTTATTTTATTTTATTTACCCATCTTCTTCCACCTTCAAAATATTCAGCCTACCGCGAGTTCTGGTCCGTCACCTCTCGTGTCGAGTTCTCTCTTCGCCATCGTTTGCCACATGAGGGGACTCTACCACTTCTCCATTCCATATGCCTGGGTCTTCTTCCAGCGCGAGCACAAATTTGTCCTTGTTTAGGACACTTGTGCCTCGAGCAAGGCGCAAGTGTCAAACGCTAGCCTTGCTGCGGTGAGCTCGAAACTCTCGACCTACATCGATAGTCACTAGGCCCCGAAACAAAAATTTATTTGAAAAATAAAGTTTTTACTTGAGATAAAATCGTAAAATTAATTTTTTTTTTCAAATGAGATCCAAATATTAAAAAACGTGTTCAGTCATAATTATCAAATAAAGCAAAACTAATCATTTTTCTGAAAAATGTTTTATCGAAAAGTAATTTTTACAATTAGTCAATAGTAACAGGAGCTTCCGTAGTGTAAGTCAATAGCATCTCAATTATTTAGGTTCAGCCTTAAAAACTGGCAATTCCATAAAATGAATACCACAACTGTTTAAAGTCCTTCGCACGAAACTTATCGTAATCAAACTCTGCTGTCTTCTTAATTTTCTCAATTAGAAGGAATCGGCTGACAACACTTCTGGTTCAACAATTTTACACAAGCGTTATAAAAAAAAAAACACTCGATTGAAAGTGCGCACGAAGGCGTTCAGATACTTACCAACTTAACATTTCATTAGACCCGGCAAAAACGAATTTGGACCCGATAATCCACCCTAACCATCTCTGGAAAACAGGGTATGGATGGACCTTTTTCTCAACATGCACAACCACCCAAGTTAACCTGCCTTGACCCTTAAATTTTCGGGTTCAATCGAGTCGACCTGTCCTAACCTTGTTTGACCCAGCGTGAGAATAAGCTTCTTTTTATCTTTCAGTTGCTTGAAAATTTGAAATGGTAAAAGTTATACATTATGCAGTCTTGTTTAAAGAAGAAAAAATAAAGGTGGACAACAAGATCTTCCATCAGGAGACTGAAGCCCCTCCTCTATGCGCCATTCTCCGCGGCCATTTGGGAAAGAGCCTGATTCTGCAACAGTTTATCTATGATACTCTTCAAGGCTGGTGCACTAGCCGTGCATCGCTGATCCACAAAACATGATCTACCTTCTTCAGCCGCCCTGCAAAGCTGAGGGTCCAGCGGTACCTTCCCAAGAAAAGGTACCTCCATCTCCCTGCACATTTTCGCTGCACCGCCACCACTACTGTCAAAAACTTCACTCAAAGCAATTAAATTCAGCAACTCAGGTGCCTTGTCTCTCATATATTGCAATGCCCACTCAGTGACGTCATTCTGTTCACCCGTTTCTGTGATCTTTGAGAAGCGGAAATCACTCAAGGGCTGAGCCAAGCCACTCATGTTTTCCACAACCCCAAGAACTGGAACTCCCACTTTCTTGCAGAAACTGACCTCCTTCCTCACATCAATCAATGAAACCTGTTGCGGGGTTGTGACTATAATTGCGCCGTCCAAGCCAGTTGCCTGAAGACATTGAACAATTGAGATGTGCTCATCAGAGGTGCCGGGTGGTGCATCAACCACTAACACATCGAGTTCTCCCCAGTACACATCCTTCAGGAATTGCTTGATCAGCCCGTTCTTACGTGGCCCCCTCCAAATGACAGCTTCATCAGGATTTGGGAGCATGAAGCCGATGGACATGACACCAAGGTTGGACTCGACATACACAGGAGACCACCCGAGATTGCTCTGGTGGATCTCTTGACCTTCAAGACCAAGCATCTTTGGGATGCTTGGACCGCAGATATCTATATCGAGCAGACCAACCTGGAAATCTAAGGCAGCTAATGCGAATGAAAGCTGTGCTGAAAATGTACTTTTACCAACTCCACCCTTGCCTGATAAGACCAGGATCTTATGCTTGACAGTAGTCATTCTTTCAGCTATTGCAACCAAGTCTGGCAGATAAGAAAAATGCAGGGTATTTACACTATGTTTCTGGAGACCAAACCCTCAGTCCAGCCAACCATAAAAGGGAGGATATGAATGCAAAGAAATAATTCTTTAATTTGAAACACAGCAATTAGTGATGGTTTGTGGGGCCAAAGAAGCATTTTAAACAATTATAGCATAGAAAAACACACTGCAACTTGAATGTTACCAGTAATCGCATCACAGAGAAAACAAAGCTCAGAGACAGCATCCCTCATTTTAATCAGTCAAATCACACGGCAGTCATCTTTTTGCATCACATCTTTGTCTGGATTCAATGTTCTTTTTGGCTTCACCATGACAGTAATATAATGTCAAAAGGAAAATAATTCCCAAGAAAAGATTCCTTATATAATCTCAAATTCCATTCAAACAAGTGTATGAGTCTTAGATTCTGTTTCATGCTGCAATCCTGCCAATTGCAGATCAAACTTTTATATAGAAAAGCAGTCACACTAGAGCTTTATTGTGGATTTGTCTGACACTGACAGAGCATAAACCAATGCCCAATGGGTCAATGACACAAGCTTTCCCAGCTGCAATTCCCATATATAGGCGAACATATATTTGGGACAACTTCAAAAGAGAAGAAGTTGACTGTTACCTTAACAAAGACATGGCTCCAATGTCAACAGGCATATGGTGACAGCAACAGAAATGTGTAATAGCAGTACCGTGGGAGTCATCATACATTTATTGAATGCCAATTGGAAGTAAAAGAGACTATCGATTTGTCCAACTAAAATGTTTCACGGGGCTATTGAAACAGGTGCTTTGCTGCTAGGTTCTATGCATGAAGGACGTTCTTGCATTCAAGATGCCTACTTTTCGTCCTAAGGAAAGATTGTTCTAATCGAGAGCAATCGATATTCACGCAAATACAAACTTCCCACTACTTAAAACATATCTCAAAAAGCACCCTCCTCCCTGTCCTCTCTCCCTTATCTCTATACGAAGAAGTAGCTTCTATCCCTCTCCTCTTCTTTCCCATGAAGACAAGGGATCAATGAAATTTTGACAGCTTGACATAAATTTTTTTTCTCCAAGACAATCAGATCAAACTCCGCAATAGAAACAGCTAAGAAGGGGTTAAGCGCTGGATCACCACGGTCGACACCGTACACTATTTTCACAGCGGAAGAACAACAACCGATCCGTTTCCAAAACACGCACCTCCCCACCTCAAGTACCCCAACACCCAACTTATAACGCCGACAAGAAACGAAAAAGAAAACCCAGAAATGCAAAACCCAAGAACGCAAAACATTCACAAACAGAAGAGGCCGTCAAGCTAGGAACCTCGCTCTACACAATCGTCGAAGTTCACAACCAAACGGAGCTACAAGATAAGAAAACCTCGCGGCGATTAATCGAAGCGGGAGAGAGGGGGGACCTGGGTCGGGGCCCTTAGGGGCAGTGGCGCAAGCTTCTTGGTTGGGGCAACCTTGGCAAGCATCGGCCTTTCCAGCCGATTCCGCCAGGGTGCCTGGGCATTCTGCACGGAACGAAAACCTCGAAAATCAACCATCGATCGATCGCATACTTCTTCTCAAGAATCCGCAGAGAGAGAGAGAGAGAGAGAGAGAGAGTTACGTTCGTTCGCGTTCTCGGGGACGTCGCCGTTCTCCATGGCTGCGAAGAGGTTCTGACCGGAAGAAAGAGAGAAAGGAAGGCTTGAGCGCTCGGTCGACGGCGGCGCCTCGCTCGGAGTTTCGGATTTATACGTTTTCCCCCACGCGTGATTCGAGTCGAGTCGAGTCGAGTCGGTGTGAATCTCTCTGCCCGAAACGACGCCGTTTCCTCCAGAGTCCGAAACAATCGATGCGGTAACCCGGACCCCATAGAAAATCGTGACGTATACGATGACGTCGCCTGCTTGCTCATCATTTTCTTTTTTTCTTTTTCGTTTTTTGCCTTTCTCCTCTTTTTTTTTCCTTTCCTAAATAAAATTTGCAATCCGTCCGGCCGGGAAAGGCCGGTGGGTCCCGATGCGAGGAAAATGTCTATTAGCAATGTACGGAACGGAAATTAAACGGTACCCCATCCTCGTGACAAAAGTTTATAATGAAATCTAAAAAATATTGTTATCGTGAGTTTACCTTAATTATAATATGAAGGAGCAAAATCGCATATAATTTGTTATCCATTTTGATGGTAATTACTCAACTAGAAAGTTTTGATTTAACAGTTGAATGCCGTTATTATTTTGTACCATCTAATGACAAATCAAAAGGATATTATATTTATTTAGGTGAATATGGCGTAATATAATCGTATCTTCAATGTACATGGGATGTTTTGGTTTATTATATCATTGGGTGTTTTGTACACGTAAGTTTGGCAACATTCAAAAGATTGAAGCATTATTGAAAATAACTTACATTAGTGCAATTTTATCAAAAATACAATTATTTTTCTAATAGAGATAGATATAAAAGGTGTGAATGATAGCTATTTTGCTCAACAAATCAATTTTGGCGAGATATTAATTTTCTATTTCTATTCCCAAATAAATTTCCGAGACAAAATAGGCATTTGATAACAAAATAAAAATTTTGTTCCTAGATTAGAGATTCATTTGATAACGATACTTAGAAAAAATCGGTGATGATGTCAAGACCCCTATGCACGCTTTGGGGTGGTGGTGTCGAGTGGAAAAATTGAGTTGGTCCATGCGTGTCCTTATCTCTCTTTAAAAAAAAAAAAAACTTAACTTCTAATTTGTGTTCCAAACTTATTTCTAGAGTAAAAATTTGTTCTAGAAATTGAAAAATAAAATTGCATTACCCAATATATTTATATTCTAAATTTGTTTATGAGAACATAAAAAAAAAATAGAATAATTATCGCACAAACCAAATTTATTCAGGTACGTTGAGCTTGCTTGGATTTTGGATTTTCGTGTTCTTTCTAGTAAAAAAAAAAAATCCCATTTGACGATGGTTGGAAAGTCGGCATTTGTGTACTAAGATTTAGCCAAGAAAAGATATGAACCATGATTTTGACACGCAATAATCATTTCATTCTCTTATTTTAGGTTCCATGATCAACTGTAGACCTAGCAATCGGACGGATTGAGGCGAGTTTGGATCATCATTTGTGTCCAGATTTAAGTCGTTAAATGGGTCATTCTAAATAGGTAACATTTGATCAACCCGTACACAATCCTATTCAAACTAAGTCAACGCTTCTTTTACCCTATTTCGTTCTTCTGAAAATAAGTCGCGTTTTTTAGGTGCGGATGTTTCTAAGAAATATATCTTTCACAAGCGAACAAATAAAATATTTGTGTAATGCTCGCGAACTTATGATAGTTTTTTAAATAACGGCAGAATTAATATGTGCGATACATCATACTAACAAATTAAACAGAAATTGAAAAGCTAACTCTTAATAAATTTCTTCATATTTCTGGTCAAGTCAGGTAAAACATAATTGACCTGACACAACTAGTGAATTTTTGAGCGATGTCAAAGATACTGAGATCATTTACTAAATTAATTTATTAAGTGATGCAATGCTATGTAAGTTTTTATTTAGATCAGTGGCCTTTTAAGCACCTAATCAAAATTTTGTCATGAACAAATCTGGGAGACGAATATTAGTATTTCTGTGATGTTCAAATTCTTTCCATTCATTGCATTTATAATACTGAACCATAGAAATTTTAAACTTCTTCCACGACTAATAAGATGGGATATTATGTAACTTTGAATGTTTCAAATTTTCAATAATGATTCAAACAGAAAAAGATTCCCGAAAAAAAGAAGCTTATTTTCATGTAGAGTCAAACAATGTTAAAACAAATTGACTCGACCCAACCTGACTTGGAAATTTAGAGGTCATGGCATGTTGTCTTCGTTGTTCTGTGGGTTGGAAAAAGACCACCCTTACCCTATTTTCAAAGCGGGTTTCGGTGGATTATCGAGTTCGAGTTCCTTTTTGTAGGGATCTACTTAAACCTAGCTCCCAGAATCTTTGAATTGTTTTCAAGCCAATGTGCTTCTAGTTTCTAGTATGAAAAATATGGAACCCTATCATGGGTTAAAAAATAACTGGCTATTATTTAAATACCCTAATTATTATTTAACTCATATTATCAAATGTGATATCGGATCTTGAAACTCCTTGTTATGTAATCAAATTCTTTAGTCTTCTTCTTTTGAAGTCACAAAAAGCTTCATGAGGAAGGGTATTGACTTTGAGTGCATGATTTACTTACAACACATAAAGGAACTCTCGTGATTATGTAAATTGCATACTTTCTAAGGATAACAACAAGGCTGCTATCTATACAAAGTAGTCGACATTATTCCAAAGGGGACAAAAAAGTAATATCACCATACTAGGTAGAAGCAAAATCTCAGTTTAAACATGATTTTGAGATAACACCATCAGCCAAGTAGTAATCCATCGGACCCATCATCAGAAAGGCTTTAATGAATTGGTGATGTCAATGACAAATCGATACTTAACATTTGCTTTCGATAAACGCTCCATGGCATTGTTCACATAATCTTTAGGAATAAGCTCAATATCTGCAACTATGTTGTGCTTCGCTACAAAATCAATAATCTCTTGCGTCTCTTTTATCCCTCCAATGCAACGTCCTCCCATCATCTTTCTACCTGTCATTGGTCTTATTTGTTACTATTTTTGGCATTCATGAAACTCAAAATGAATCTTCTATTAATACTAAAATCATTCATTTATAAACACCAATTATGAAGGTAGTTCTTTTCCAAGAAGCACTATAAAACACAAAAGACTTGCTTAGGCTTACCCATGAGGAGTGGAAAAGCAAGTAGCTCTAGCAGCTTCTCTGGTGCCCCAACCATGACGAGCTTTCCATTAATTTTCAAGAGATTGATCAAAGGTAATAGAGCATGTACAGCTGAGACAGTGTCAATCCATTGTATCCATTGCAAGCTACAGTTAATAAAAAGGTAAAGCATAAATCTACATCCAGTTAGCCTTATCCCTATACATCATCAAAGAAAATAATATGTTGTGACTATAACTTACTTCCATCTCTTTTGTGTTACAGCTAACCAAATGGTCCATGGCTTCCATCTTTTTGTTAGGGGAGGTACTGATAACGGTCACTTTGAGGCCCATGGCCTTAGCAAACTTTATAGCTATATGTCCGAGCCCACCAAGCCCAACAACCCCCAAATGCATTCCGGCCTTATTAAGCCCATAGTACTTCAATGGACTGTAGATAGTGATCCCGGCACAAAGGAGAGGAGCACCACCATCAAGAGGCAAGTTGTTAGGGATTTTGATCACGAAGTGCTTGTCTGATACCATGATGTCCGAGTAACCACCATAGGTGGTGGTTCCATCATTGTACTTTGCACCATAGGACAGGAACATCTTGGGGCAATAATTCTTGAGGTCATCTTTGCAATTTGCACAAGAGTGACATGATCCAACCATACACCCAACACCTACTTTGTCCCTGACTTTAAATTTTGTCACTTTGGTGCCTATTTTGGTGACAATACCTACAATCTCATGCTTGCATTACTTTTTCTTCACAGATCACTTTATCCATTTCCTTTACAACTAGCTCGATCATGTTGTGGAGGTTATATAATTATTGGCCGTTCCATAATTTGGTCTTTAGATAGTAACAACTCCTTTAAATCTTTAGTGCCTATCATTTTGGCATTCTTGTGTAACATTTCAAATATTTGTATCAAAAGTTTACCGCCAAGACTTATTCGAGTGACCATGATCCATTATTGTATTTCGATAATTGGACACGTGGCAATCCCCTACCTAGTCGTCTATCACTAGGCATTTATACCCATGCTAGTCGATAGCCAAGTGACAGCCCACGGACAAAGCATGATCCAAGACCATCCATGATTCGGCCGTGTCATGCACCAGGGCTTTGCCGCAAACAGCTCTGATCGATCACTGATCCATCCCTGATCGATCTGTCCATTTGCGATACGGGAGATGATTCCTCCACGACTAGTGACCAACTCCTGATCAATGCTCGGCTAGCCCGTACACAACTTGGAGTTGTTCACCTACTCTATGTCAGGCGCCCATGCTCGCCCGAGCTGACCCTGATCTTGCTTCTGACATGCACCTATGATTATGGCATTGACACTAAAGTGTTCTTTTTATTATTATCCTAAAATTGAATCCTCGCATGGTCGCATGTCTAGGGATCTTTAAGCATTGTGAGATCAATGGTATGATTACACAGCAAAATACACTTTCCCGCACCAAGTACAATCATAGTCCATACACAAGTGTCTTTGTAATGCGTCAATCGTTTGCCACATGCATCTTGGTCTCATTATATGTGCAAAGTCTATATTTGTGTCATCTTTCAAAACGACTCATTCGAGGAATATTTTACCGCGTTTTAAATAATTAAAAGAGGATTAGACTTGAAAGGAAGTGACCATGAATTTTCGATGGTGGTGACTCAAAGTAATGCAATCACTCAAGAGTCGTAATATTTACTTATAATTTTCTAGATATTGATGAACACCTCCCTCACGTTCGATTTGAGTTGGTGACGATCGTCTGCTTGCTTTTTTTTTTTTTTTTCGCCTTTTCTTTCATTTTTCTAATAAAATTTCCAATCTAGTCCGGTCAAGAAAGGTGGGTAAGCTTGATGACGACAAAAATGTGCATTAGTAATATACAGGGCACAAATGAAGTGTTATGCTATACAAGCAGATATATATATATATATATATATATATATATATATATATACATGATAGAAGTTCGACTTTATTATAAAAAAAATCTAAAATTATTGTTATTATGAGTTTATAGTAATTGTACTATCAAGGAGCGAAATTGCATTATAAAAGTTTACCTACGTAAGTATTTAATGAAAATATTGATTTGGCATTTGAATTTTGTTACTATTTTCATACTATCTAATGATGAAACAAAAGAATATCATGCTTGCCTATATGAATATAGAAGAAAATATTGATTATTACTTAGATTCCATGTTGTTAGAATCCATATCCATTCAACTGGCGACATATGTCACCCGGGCCCCACCACACCATAACCCCTCTTACGCTCCCTCATCATCTCACCTCTCTCTTCCCTCTCTTCTTTTTTCCTTTGTTTTTTCTTCTTCTTCCTGTCCATGATCTTCTTCTTTCTCTCTCTCCTCCACTTGGCCCATTTTCCTTTCTCCAACCTCAACCTCGAGTCAGACCTCCGACCCCTTGCCGCCGTTGACACATCACCTCCATCTCTGCCTCCATCTTTGCCCACTCCTTCTTTGACCTTCAGCGTTGCCGCCTCCAATCCAATTCCTCCGGCCCCCTTTGCGTTCGTGCCGTGTCGACTAAGAGGTCGAGGCCTCACATCGCGCCAACGAACCACTCCTCCACCTTGTTCATTGCCAAAGCCAACCTTGGTCGAGCTGAGCTCTAGATCACAAATCTAGGACTCGCTCGACCTTAGTCCAAATTCTAAGGCCCAAGTTTACCGGTTGAACTCGAGCTTGATGACAAAAGGACTGAAATGGCAGCAAGGTGATGGATTGAGACGGCGGTGAGGTGGTGGTGGTGGAAGGGGATGAATGTCTGTTGTCATTCCCATCGAAGTGAAAGGGAAGGAAAAGAAAAAAAAAAAAAAAAAAAAAAAAGAGGAAAGGGAAAGTCGAGGCACTAAGGGAATGGTTTTGGCATGGTGGGGCCCGAGTGACACGTGTTGCCGGATGAGTGGACTAGCATTTTGATAGCATGAAATCCAAGTGGTAACCAATATATTCTCATGAGTATGGCATGATATAATCATTAGAGAGAGAGAGAGAGAGAGAGAGAGAGAGATTAACTGAAAAATGAAATTGAAGATAATAAGTAAAAAATAAAGCTTTTCTATACAAGTCTAACAAGTTGTGTGTTTTATTCATGCAGAAAATGTTGCGTTTTTGGAAAATGTTTTTCAATAAGCCATTTTCCAAGAGAATGTAATTATTTTTTTGTGTTCAATCGAAACTTGAAAAGAAGCGGAAAATATTTTATGCTGCTTGATAATAATAATTTTTTTTCTTTCATGCATTCTTTTTCTATAATAATTTATTATTTTATATATTTTAAAAAATCAATTTTAAATTATATATTTTTCTTTTTCTTTTTATTTTTCTTTTCTTTGTTTTGTCTTCTTCTTCTTTGATCGGTCGCCGGCTATCACCGCCAAATTGGCAAGCCGAGAGGCTAATGCTTGTCGATCCGGTGAGGCCCAAGGTCATTGCTCGCAAATCAGTAAGCTTGGCGAGCGGCAAGCCTGGAGCCCTAGCTCGCCATCGATCGGGCGAGTAGTGAGCGGCAAGTTGGGGCTCAAGCTTGTTGCCAATCAAGCAAGAGGTTCATGTGGGTGTGAGATAAGAGAAAGTGAATGAAGAAAATATTTTTCTCTTTATCAAAAGTGGAAAACATTTTTCCTTATTTTAGAAGATATTTTTCCTTCACGGAAAATGTTTTCTCCAATTAATTCATTTTTCGTGAAACTAATATCGAAAAATTTGGAAAAACGTTTTCATGGAAGTTATTTTCCATGAAACAAATGGAGCCCAAACGAATGAATATTCTTCTATAAGTTCAACAATGTTTGGAAGACCCAAGCTGTTGGAATTCGAGTCGGCGGAAGACGACTTACCTGATTCCGATGCGCAAACAGCAAATAGCCCCAGAACGAATGTTGAATTGCAAATAAATCACGAACAACACTACCTCACATTAGTTTGGATGCAATCACAAGAAAAACACCCGATTTCCACGGTGTAAATGCCGATTGTTCTTGCAAAGATGAAATGGAACGCCTTGATCTTCTTTGATGGAAATGGAGAGAAAATTTGGTGTGAATGAATTGCCAACCAACCCAACGGTTGTGTTCGAGAGCCTTTTATACGTCTCCTTTCGTACCCCTTCATTTGTGTCTTTCCATCGTACCGTATCAAGTCCAAATGGTGCGGTCCAATCGCACCCCATCATGGATATACTAGTTAACTAGCTAAAGTACAACATCTCCCACTCGAACATAATGGGCTTGATAGCTCTCTATCAAGAATATAAGGCATTCAACATTTATCAACTTTACAAAACAATTCATGCTGGCAAATAAGCCGTGCGACCAGTGAGTACACCTGCACTTGGGAGCTCAAATTATGCACCTGTTAGGGATAACATAATAGCTACAACCCCGAAAAGAAATAAACAATGGATGTTTCACAGTGCCCCAGACATATTTTGTTACATCAATCCAAGTATACTTATCCCTTAAAGGCTATACTTGATTATTCTTAAAAACACCATGTATTTACAATTTCATCCGCAACCACATAGGGCGATATAATTGGTCGACTAGTAAATACATGTGATAGATATAAAACAACAATAGTCTTCATTCGCACTCACGTCTCTCTCAATTTCAGAACAACTGTTTTCCTAGACATGTCCCATAGGCCATATCTATTCATGACCGCCCGTAACATGCTAAAGTAGCAACATTGATCTTTCACTTCGAAAACATAGTTAGAAGTAACATAGGGTACAAAGTTGAGGTAAATTATAAATTACCTCAAAGGCTCACACGATGAGTAAATAGGGATACTTTTACTCACCTTTCCTTATCGGTCGTACAATGCACATGTAGTATGAATTACATGCTATAGTGGATTACTCTTTCTATAAGAGCGTATGTCATTTATCAAATATATCCACCATACAGATTTAGCCTAAACATAGTCACGTGCTTCTCATGTACTCATGTTTAGCCTAAGTGCTATATCAGCTCGCTTTCTATAGAGCCCAATTAAGTACTCGCATCCGGCATCTTTCAGGCATACATGATTGTGGGAATATCATGTTTGGTCTTATTATAAACCAATCATAGACCTCATCTTGACTCCAATCAAGGCGACATATTTTATGTACCAAACTTACTCTTCAGCATTTATTTGTACATAACGTCGCATCTCAACGTGTTAACTACAGCACTTGAGGCGATTGTTCGTGTGAGTGAGCCAATCATTACCTGCTGACATACTTTTCAATAATATATGTGTGTTTGTGCTAGTCTCATAGTGGATTTGTACTTATTGATAAAACATCAAATTACTAATAAACAAAAAAGTACAATACATATGTCTACAAATACATAAACCAATGATCATCTACAATAACAGATATCACATTGTATGCAATCCTAGTGACATCCTATGGGTCAAGAACATGTCTCTAGGAATGGCCTTCGTAAATGGATCAGCAATCATTCTATTGGTTGAAATGTATTGCAGGATCACTTCTTTTTGCGTTATAATATCTCTGATGAAATTATTTTTTATGTCAATGTGCTTTGTCCTTCCATGATACTTGGGATCTTTCACATAGGCCATGACTGCTTGATTATTGCAATAAACTGTCACTGGTCTTGGAACTTCAGTGACAGTGACTAAATTTTCCAAGAAATGTTTTAGCCATACTGCTTCTTGCACTGCGGCAGAACATGCAATAAATTTTGCCTCCATCGTAGACAAGGCCGTGCATGTCTGTTTCTTGCTATTCCAAGAAATCGCACTTCCATTGAACAAGAACGCATATCCAGAAGTCGATTTACGCTCATCCAGGTCTCCACCCCAATCGGCATCTGAATAGCCTAATATGCGTAAATCATTCCCTTGGTAACAAAGTCGATAGTCCATAGTGCCCTTCAAGTATCACAGGATCCTCTTCACTACTTTCCAGTGTGCTTGATCAGGATTTGATTGATATCGGCTCACCAATCCCACGGCATAGCATATGTCGGCTCTAGTACACATCACAACATACATCAAACTTCCTACCGCACTAGCGTAAGGAACAATTTCCATCACTTTGATTTCTTTTGGAGTCTTATGACACATCTCAATACTTAGGCCTTCATCTTGTATGACAGGGGTATCAATGGGATTACAGTGCTGCATATTGAAACGCTCAAGAATCTTCATAATATAAGACTCTTGTGATAAAGTAATGAGTTTCATCGATTGATCTCTTTCGATCTTAACTCCTAATATATAAGCAGCTTCTCCCATGTCCTTCATCTCAAAATTGGAGGACAACCATTCTTTTATGGTGATAACCAAAACCTTATCATTTCCAGCCAATAGAATATCGTCCACATAAAGTGATAAAATCACAAATTTATCTTTGGACCGCTTGACATACACACAGTGATCTTCTTCAATCATCGTGAAACCAAAAGTTATTATTGCTCAATGAAAATGAAGATACCACTGTCTAGATGATTGCTTAAGGCCATATATTGAGCGATGAAGCTTGCAAACTTTATGCTCTCGACCTTTAGCTATGAACCTTATTGGTTGTTTCATATAGATTTTCTCATCTAATTCTCCATTGAGAAATGCCGTCTTTACATCCATTTGATGTAATTCAAGGTCCAAATGTGCAACGATGGCTAGAATAAGACGTATTGAGGCAAACCTTACAACTGGTGAAAAAGTTTCCTCATAGTCTATACCCTTTTGTTAAGTATAACATTTTGCCACAAGGCGAGCCTTATACTTTTCAATAGACCCATCCGCCCTATGCTTAATCTTAAAGACCCATTTGTTTCCAATGGGCTTACGATTTGGTGGTAGATCAACCAAGTCCCAGACATGGTTTGCCCTCATTGACTCCATCTCATCTTCCAAAGCTTTTTTCCATTCTTTCTTGTCAGAGGATGAGAGAGCCTCTTGAAAAGTCTTAGGCTCGGCATCGTCATTTTGAGCAATCATAAATGCTTCCCCTTCAATCTCAAAACGACGACGGGGAATATTTTTACGATTACTTTTACGCAATTGAATTTCTCTTGAGTTCAATTCATCAGGCGAAGTAACACTTCCACTAGGTCTTGTGTATTGAGGTAAATCTTCATTTCCCTCTACAACATCAGTGGTTGTGTTATCAGGATCTTCCATCTCATATAATTGGAAGTCCTTATCAATTTCACCTCTATTAGGAAAATTGTTTTCCAAGAATGTGACATCTCGTGACTCCATTTCGATCATACTTCCATCAGCTTGTTCACCTATGAACACGTACCCTTTGGAGTGTTCGGAATATCTTATAAAAATACATTTCTTCTCTCTAGAACCTAATTTGCCATGTTTATGGGAAGAATCATGAACATGAGTTACACATCCCCATGGACGTAGACTACTCAAGTCTGGTTTCCTACCAGTCCATAATTCATAAGGGGTGGAAGTGACCGATTTTGAGGACACACGGTTAAGTATATAGGCAGCAGTCAATAACGCATCTCTCCAAGAGGAGATAGGTAAATTTGCTTGCGCCATCATAGACCTAACCATTTCCAATAGAGTTCTATTCCTTCTCTCAGCTACTCCATTTTGTTGTGGAGTACTAGGAATAGTCAATTGTCGTACAATTCCCTTTTCATCACAAAGAGCCTTGAATTGCTCCGATAGATACTCACGTCCACGATAAGTTCTTAATGCCTTTATTGTTTTGTTCAACTGATTCTCTACCATCGCTATATATCGTCTAAAGCAGTCTAATACTTCTGACTTATGGGAGATCAGAAAGACATAACCGAAACGGGTGAAATTGATAACTCTATAAAAATAGAGTTATTTTACCTATTTTAGGCAACAATTAATGCATTATCTATGAGAAAATATTTGAATTTCCTTCTGATTATTTAAATTTTCCTTGTTTATGCAGAATAATGAGATATGGAGAAGATAAGGAAAAGAAGGGCAATTATTAGGAATTCAAATAAAAGCAGCGATGGAAGATGGATATCAAATCAGGAAATTCTTGATTTTGTTCCCTAATGTTATCTACAAGTAGATATTTTAGATTTCCTATAAATAGGAAGAGAGAGATGGAGAGGAGGGGTTAGATCGTTTTCCATTGTTCTAAGAGTTTTTTCAAGTATTTTGAATAGAAGACAAAAGTAGTGACAGAATTCTTGTTCTTTGATTCAAGATGCTGGGTTTGATCTATATTTTTATTTTTATTTCTTATTCTACTATGTTCTAATTTTCTTTTGTTAGGGTTACGATGTAGCCTAACCATGATGATATGAATTTCATGATTTTTATGTTTTACAATTGATTTCATTCATGTAAGTTATATATTATTGCGTTCTTGCTTTTGAGTGGTGGCCACCACTTGAATGATCTGATGTGCATGTTTGAGACTCGAGAGGTGATAATATGCAATTGCTCATTATAATATATAACCATGAATTAAACGTGGATAGAAATATACCGAGTTATTTGTGTAGCTTTCGGTGATAAGGTGATCCAAAAGACTCATTGTAAACCGGGAATATTCATAGTTTTTAATGCACTCATGTTTATTTTAATTCACATAGAGATATAGTGGATTAATAAGCTGAGTAGGTTTGCTATACCTAGAGATAGGATAGTAAATAGATTAGGAAATTCCGCTATCACATATTTGATATCGTTCTTGTATTTACAACAATCTGAAATTCATATATATTGGTTATGGTGAAATCGGATGCTCTAAAATATTTATCTGATTGATTTTACTGCATTTAGTCTACAAATTTTCTTTTTTAATTCATTCTTAATTATATTTTGATTTGTTAGATAAATTTTAGAATTAGTCTATTTTAGTATTTAATTGGTTTATTAATTATCGATCTCCGTGGGACGATACTTTATGTCATCATTATATTACTTGTTCGATACGTGCACTTGCGTTTAGAATTTTACGAACAGGAGTCATCTATGAAAGTGATGAAATATGAGGCTCCATGCGTCGCCCTCACATTCAAAGGACCACAAATGTCAGAATGTATGAGATGCAATGGAAATTCAGCTTTAGTCCCTTTACCGAATGGCTTTCTAGTTATTTTTCCCGCCAGACAATGTTCACATACGGATAGACTAACATTAGTGAGTGACTCTAAAAGGCCTTCTCTAGCTAATGTTTGCATTCTTTGCAATCCAATGTGACCTAATCTAGCATGCCAAGTACTTGCATCAATCTCAACGTTATTAGAAGATGCATTTAAAGAAAAACAACTATCAACATTAACATTGTACTGATCATAGTCAATGTCTAATACCATAAAACCATTCGATACATGACCGAACCATAATAAATTGTTCTATACAAAATGTCAACATAATCACCATGTAAATTCAATACATAACTTAAGCTAAGAAGAACAATTACAGGACCAAGTTTCGTCAAATATCTGGAGCTTAAATGACATCATGTAGGAACATGTTTCAACCACCACGTAAGATTAATTTACATGTGCCGATACCTTTCACTTCAACTCTTGAGTTATTCCTAACATATATTCATCTTTTTCCAGGCGGTATCCAACGATACTCCACAAATGCTTCTCGGTCTCTAGTTACATGGTCTGTTGCTCCTAAGTCTACAGTCCACATTGGATGAGATTCAGCAAGCATTACAGTACTAGAAACAAAAGCATTACTCAAAGTAATGGAGTAATATGGTACCTTTTTCGGCTCAGTACATTCACAAGCAAAGTGACCCATCTTGCCACAATTGTGGCACTCCATCTTGGTCTTGTCTTTCTTCCCACCACGCTTCTTGTGTTGGAAGGTCTTAGCCCTCTTGGGTGCCTAATCAGTCATTTTCCCTTTATTGTTGAACTGAAGATTCCTCTTATGCTTGAAGTCCGAAGCTTTGCGCGAACTCGATTAAGCAACATAAGCATGTGTAGAGGATCTCGCAGCCTCTAGGTGCTCATCCTCTAATTCCAAATGATGCGCAATATTATCAAAAGTGACGATGTTCTCATTATGCGTCATATTGATCTTCATATGCTCCCAATTATCAGGAAGATACCTTATAACAGCCTAAACTTGATGTTCATCGGTGAGGGAGTGACCTGTCGACTTCAGCTCACGGATCATGTTTGACATCTCCCGAAGATGCTGCCTTATCATTACATTCGGGCGCTTTCGGAATGTGTCAAACTTGATAGTGAGTCTCCTCAGCTTAGTGGCATATGTACCCTCAAACTTATCTTTCAAGACAACCCACATAGCTTGAGCTTTGTCATAACTCTCAAACTCACATATGAGATCATCTTGCATACAGATCTCTCTTGTGTTAAGTTGAAATTCCATGTTCATGTTCATCCATGGTATGGTTGAGGATTTCCAAAACCTCTTGCTCCTCAAGGATGCATTGAACTTTTCGGTGCCAAATATCATAATTGTCACCATTCAGCTTCTCACCCTTATTGAGGTCAGCCACAATGGTTTGGATGCCAAAGCCATAATCAATTGTTATAACACATTTGACATAATAAATGCAGAATCAATACTAGCATACTTTACAAAGTAATACACATATTTAATTTGCAGCAAAGACAAATTAAATTAATGATAATTCAACAAAAGATATAAAAGCAAAAGTTCACAATGTTCCCAATCAACTTCTATGTGAAATTGTTCTATTATCATTAATTAGTTTAATTTGCACAAATTTTAAGTTTTAGGTGAGAACTCCTTTTAATTCTACCAACCTACGAACTCTCACTAGGAAAAATAATTACATGACCTTATGTAATTTCTACATTTTTCCTTAACACAAAAAACATTGCATGATAATAACCAACGTATAAACAATAGTCATGCTTCAACTATAATTAAAATTGCAATTCAACATGTAATGGAATTCCTACCATTGTTCTAATTTTTTAGCAACTAGAAAATTGTAAGTATATTAAAATATATACATCATATTATTGAACCAAGCTCTACACAGCATATATAACATCATTTGCACACAAGCTAGCTACTGTATTTCCCTAATTACGAGAAAATACAAGCTACAAATGAATAAGCTGCATTAAACTCCAAAAAAATACGTGCATATAGGGTTTCTTATACATTTTCATACATTTATAAAATTTAAAAGTATAAAATAATTATACCATTGTGTAGATGACACTCATACGAACCAAAAGCCACCGACCATGCTCCAATTGGAGCTTGCACGCGCCCCCACACGCCGCCTGAGTGCGCAGCGCGTGTGGCGCACGCGCCAACGAGCCAAACGGCTCCTAGCCGGTCCAACCGGTTTGATCGTCGGACCGATCGGTCTAACCGTTGACCGGTCAACGGTCGGGTCGAGTCGGGTCAATGGGTCGGATTGGGTCTCAAGTCAGGTCGGGTTGTCGGCCGGTGACCGATTGGCCAACTATTGCTGGTGCTGACGTCATCGATGACGTCATCCCAGCGGTTACCGTCCATTGGGTGACGTCATGGTGACGTCATCACGCGCTGGCTGGCGCGCGTCGCGCACGTGCTGGTTCGCCAACCGGCGCGCGTCGTGCACGTGCTGGTTCGCCGACCGGCGTGTGTGGCAGACGCACTAGCTGTGCTAGTGCTTTAGGCGCGTGGCGCCCACGTGCAATGGCTTTTGGCCGTGCGTGTGGGCGCGTCTAGCAACGCTCAACCCACCGCCGGACTCGTCTCGACAAACTCTTTTACCCTGTATATTCAAAAAATAATTTTGACCAAAAAATCATTTCGAAAAACGGCCAAAACCTCATGGATCACGCGACCCCAAACTGTTGATCTTCACTCCGGTTCAATTTCGAGTTTTTCATATGGCAATTCCAACTATCAGAGATCCAAACAGTATAGATGTCATACTCTTGATCTCAATATCAAATGGTAAATGAGAAAACTCGATGAAAAACAAGGTAGAATTCACGATTAGGCTCTGATACCGATGTTGGAATTCAAGTTAGCGGAAGATGACTTACCTGATTCCGATACACAAACAGCAAATAGCCCCAAAACGAATGTTGAATTGCGAATAAATCACAAACAACACTACCTCACGTTATTCTGGATGCAATCATAAGGAAAACACTCGATTTCCACGGCGTAAATGCCGATTGTTCTTGCAAAGATAAAATGGAACGCCTTGATTTTCTTTGATGGAAATGGAGAAAAAATTTGGTGTGAATGAAATGCCAACCAACCCAACGGTTGTGTTCGGGAGCCTTTTATATGTCTCCCTTCGTACCCCTTCATTTGTGTCTTTCCATCGTACCGTATCAAGTCCAAATGGTGCGGTCCAATCGCACTTCATCATGGACGTACTAGCTAACTAGCTAAAGTACAATAGAAGCTTTATTGAAAATAACGTACATCCGTGTAATTTATTAAAAACACAAGTATTTTTCTAATAGAGATAGATATAAAGTGGCCCAAATCGAATTTTTTACGCAGGTTTCTGATGCCTCGGATTTTGGATTTTCGTTTTCTTTTTAGTGAAAAAAAATCCTATATGGTGATTTATCAAGTTGTAAAGTCAGCAATTAGGATCCTGATGTTTAGAAAAACATAAAAAGATGTGAATCAATATGGAGTCTCCACGTCGAATGGATTTTGGCGGGCTCGGATCCTGAAAGGTGTTTGGGTCTAAGCCATAAAATGAGTCGTTCTATATAGGTGACACAATCCCTAGTTAAATCAAGTTAATGCATTTTTTACCCTATTTTGCGCTTTAGAAAATGAGTCACGTTTTCAAGTGCAAACATTTGTGTAATGACCGCGACCTTATGAAGTTTTTAAATGACCACAAAATTAATTTGCTCGATACATCATAATAACAGATTAAACAGAAATTGGAAAACTCTTAGAATGGCTATGGTTATATAAATTATCAATTGAAGAAAAGAATGTTTAAAAATCATAATAAGGCGAATCACGTAAAGAGTATCTTACAATGAAAACGTTATACTTTTTCATAATAAAGAAAAAATTATACTTATAAAGCTCTATCCAATTTCAGCTTTCAACCAAAAAAGTAACAATCCTTTGATATTATATAAATTATATATATATATATATATATATTTTTTGTGATATTACATATATCTTAACTAGCAATATCAATCATTGTATAATTTTAACTACTCCCGATTTTCAACTATGATTGTGATGGTTCTAGCAAAATCACAAAAAAAAATCTTCATTTTTCAGGTAAACTCAGGTCAATCATAGTTGATCCGACCCAACTAGTGAATTATTTGAGCATTGTCAAAGATACTAAGATTCGTCTACTAAATTAATTTATTAAGTGAAGCAATGCTCTGCAAGTTTTTGTTTAAGTCAATGGCCTTTCAAGCATTGAACCAAATTTTGTCATGAACAAATTTAGGAGATGAATTGTAATATGACATAAATGTCGAAATTATTTCCATTCATTGCATTTATAATGCGGCATCATAGAAATTTTATACTTCTTCCATATCAAATAAGATGGGATATTGTGTAATTTTGAATGTTTCGAATTTTCAATAATGATTCAAATAGAAAAAGATAACGAAACTTACTTTCATGTCGGATAAAATTGGGTTAAACAAAGGTTGACTCGACCCAACCCAACTTGGAAATTTAGAGGTCATGGAACGTTAACTCAGTTGTTTTGTGCATTGGAAAAGGACTACCTATCCTATTTTCAAAGTGGGTTTGGGTGGACTATCGGGTTCAAGTTGGTTTTTGTGGGGTCTACTTAAGTCTAGTTCCCAAAATCTTTGAATTATTTTCAAGCTAATGTGTTTCTAGTTTCCTATATGGAAAATACGGGACCCTATCATTGGCTCAAAATAACGGGCTATCATTTAAGTGGCCTAATCATCCTTCAACTCATACCATCAAATGTGATATTGGATCTTGAAACTTCTTGTTATGTGATGAAACTGTTTAGTTTTTTCTTTTACAGCCACAAAAAGATTGTTGAGCAAGGGTACTGACCTTGAGTGCTTAATTTACTTGCAACACATAACGAAACTCCTGTGATTATGTAAATTGCATACTTTTTTAGGATAACAACCTGAAACAAAGGCTGTTATCAATACATGACCTTATTCCAAAAGGGACAATGAAGTAATATCACCATACTAAGTAGAAGCAAAATCTTAGTTGTAAAACATGATTTTGAGATAACAATGTAGGCAAAGGCTAATCTTCATCCACGCTCAGCCAAGTAGTAATCCATCAAAATCATCATTAAGAAGGCTTCAATGAATTGACGATGTCAATGACAAATCGGTACTTAACATCTGCTTTTGATAGACGCTCCATGGCAGTGTTCACATAATCCATGGGAATAAGCTCAATATCTGCGACTATGTTTTGCTCCGCTGCAAAATCAATCATCTCTTGCGTCTCTTTTATCCCTCCAATGCAACTTCCTCCCACCATCTTTCTACCTATCATTGGTCTTATTTGTTACTATTTTTCACATTCATGAAACTCAGAATTTGTCTTCTACTAAAACTAAAATTGTTTCAATTATAAACACCAATTACGAAGGTAGTTTTCTTTTCCAAAGCACTATAGAACACAAAAGACTTGCTTAGGCTTACCCATGAGGAGTGGAAAAGCAAGTAGCTCTAATGGCTTCTCTGGTGCACCAACCATGACGAGCTTTCCATTAGTTTTCAAGAGACCGATTAAAGGCAAAAGAGCATGTACAGCTGAGACTGTGTCAATGATACCATCTATTGTACCCATTGCAAGCTGTAGTTAATAAAAGATAATAACATAAATCTACATTCAGTTAACCTCATCCCTATACATCATCAAAGAAAATAATATGTTGTGACTATAACTTACTTCCATCTCTTCTGTGTTACGGCTAACCAAGAATGCATCAGCTCCCAAAATGTCCATGGCTTCCTTCTTTTTATTAGGTGAGGTACTGATGACGGTCACTTTGAGACCCATGGCCTTAGCAAACTTTACAGCCATATGCCCGAGCCCACCAAGCCCAACTACCCCTAAATGCATTCCGGCCTTATCAAGCCCGTAGTACTTCAATGGACTATAGACAGTGATCCCGGCACAGAGGAGAGGAGCACTACCGTCAAGAGGCAAATTGTCGGGGATTTTGATCACGAAGTGCTCATCTGATACCATGATGTTTGAATAGCCACCATGGGTGGTGGTTCCATCATAGTACTTTGCACCATAGGTTAAGATCATTTCAGGGCAGTAATTCTCAAGATCCTCTTTGCAATTTGCACAAGAGCGACATGATCCGACCATACACCCAACACCCACTTTGTCCCCAACTTTAAATTTTTTCACTTTGGTGCCTACTTCGGTGACCATTCCTACAATCTCATGCCTACATACAGTGGTCAATCTGTGTCATTATCAGCTTAAAAATGTATTATTTATCTAAGAGAATCGAAAGGGATGATGTTTTAGAAAACTCATACCCGGGCACTACAGGATAAGAAGTTTTTCCCCATTCGTTCTTGATATTGTGGAGATCGGAATGGCATATACCACAATACAATACCTTAAATGTTACATCCTTTTCTCCGGTGGCCCTATAAAACATAAAATCAGTGAATTTGAAAAGAAAGATGTTCCCCTCTGTTAAATTTTTAGGTGCACCACCCAAAATAAAAATCAACGAAAAGAAAAAGAAAACCAAAAGATGTTACCTTCTTGAGAACCTAAAGGGAGAGAGATGCCCTGTAGTGTCTCTGGCTGCCCATCCAAAAGCCTTCACTGGATGTTCATTCTCTGTGGACATTGCCATTTCACTGAGCTTGACGAGCACGGCTTAAATCTGTGTGTTTTGAGATGCGAAGAGAACGCTGATGAGAGGGGGGCCGAGAAGCGTTGGTACATATATAGGGCTTGAGAAGGTACTGGAAGCGGTGGTGATGACGCACTTGGTGAGCGAACTGAACCAGGTGGTGACGTGCTTAGTGAGCGAATTGAAGCGGACGTTGTGCGTCATCATCTATTCCCGTTTGTTTGACCAGTCAACCGTTTGCCTGCTTACAGCCCTAGAAGATAATATATAAAATCTTGTAGGCGTCCTTTTTTCGCAGTTATTTAAAGCATTCCCATACCAATTAATTAATGGATGAAAGTTTAGCGTAGTCTGTGACGTGCCAAATTCGGCCACGTTATACCCAGAGCCTATTTTTCTTTTTTACTATTTTAAATATAAAATTCTATACCTTAAAATATTCCATCAAAAGGTAGGAATTCCACAAAATCAAAAAAGATGAATTTTGAAAAATCGATATTTTTTGTAAGAAAATTGCCTAAAATGTGAATACGATAATTTTTTTTCCCAATATTAATGACAATACACCGGACATCAAATGATGGCATATATTAATAATAGCTGAACTCTAGTATTTTGTAATAACACTTGGCTAGCGGACCCTGGCTTTTGCACTCGCCCCTCTTGATAGAGATTATGGTTTCCGTGTCACCACAAATGTCCCAACCCGCTTCTCGGATCCTAAAAGACGGTCTTCCGACATTGTTTAGATGTTACACTATCAATAGCATTGACATTGACACGTGACGTGACATGCTAATACGCTATTTCTAAAAAAAATAGAGAATTTTGACACGTTGAGACATATTATATATTAAACACATATTTGTATATTTACATGATAAATTATTATTAAAATTAAATTAATTTAATTCAAATTAAAAAATAAATAAATAATTAGAAGAGCCTAATACAAATTTGCATTAAAAAATTAATAAATCATTTGTTAATATCATTTATTGTTTTAATTTGAAAAATTCAACTTCACTTAAATATGCCATAAAACTTGGAGAAAAAACAAACTTTGAAGTAAATTGTTTGTTACCGGAAGTGAGAGTGGGAAGAAAAGAGAATACCAAATTTTTCTTTTTATCCCTAATTATTATTTTTATTATTTTCTATTTTCTTACATATTTACATTTTGACCATCTATTTATTGAAAATTTTAAAAATCAACTTATGCATGTTGGAATTTTGAATTCTCATGTTGAAATTCTTGACTCGCGTGTCGAAAAATGTCGGAAGAGTTGATTAAGTGGCGGGAGAGATAATCAAGTGTCGAATTTTTTGACACATAATGACCGATTGTCGGAGAGCATCGAAGAGTATCGGAGAATATCAAACACGTATTGAAATATCCAACACAATAAGAAGACTCCTGGAGAATGAAATCCGACATGCAAGCTCAGGATAAAAAAAAAGCAATATAGCGCCCGGTCAAATGGCCCTAACCTTTGAACCGGGAGGAGAATATCATTTCGGAAAACTCTTTTACGAGCACTAGCTCCCTCCATCCCTCATCACGTGCGATTATCTAATTCGTGGTCACGGTAGAATTGGGGAGCTGGATGATGCTCACAGGGTGCTTAAAATGATGGAAGAAAGTGGTTTAGCTCCTAACGTGGGGAGCTTTTGATTTGTTGGATTCATTGCATGAGAAAGGTATCGAAGCATATCAAGTGATCGGTACATCGTTAGTTGATGGCTATTGCGAATCTGGACAAACTTGAGGGTGCCCGTCGATTGCATGATAAATTTCTCTTGCAGGATTGCAAGCCTAATTCGTTCACTTACAAGGCCTTGATAGGTCGTGTTTCGTTGGAATTTCTATAACAAGAAATATCTTTCATTGAAGGTTGTTCTTCGACTTTTTTTAGAGGGGACCAAGATTCTGCACCAACTCCGGACAAAAGATATCAAATGTAATGTTAGATTTACTTCTTAGGTCCAAAAAAAAACTATATAATACTGAGTTAAGTTAGAATTTAATCAACAACAATGCCCAAAGATTATATGTCCAGACTTGAACTATGTCAGAATTCAATCAACAAAACAGATTGAGGATAGTTAAATACAATGCCGGAATCTAATTGATGGCACTACTCCAATGTAGTGAGATACAATACTGGAATTTAATCCACGGCAATGCGTGTAAATAGGAGAACACAATGTTCGAATTTAATTAGAGATGATGCACTGGGATATAGATGCACATAGGAATCTAATCAACGATAAGCTACAGTTAAGAATATTAAAGTGCAGTACTTGAAATATAAAGAGATAACACTTTGATTGATTTTTTGAGGGCCACTCGTTGGATGACTAGTGGTATTTATAGAAAAATTTTGTAACCGCTAGGTAGTTGTGTATCATCCTTTAACCGCTTCTGACCTTGCCCACGTTACTTTTTCTTCGCAGATCGCTTTACCCATTTCCTTTACAAACAGCACGATCGTGTTGTGGAGATTATATAATTATTGATGGCCATTCCATAATTTGGTCTTTAGATAGTAACAACTCCTCTAAATTATTGATATTATGATTCCACATTAATTGTACTATCTGTTGGAGAAAACTCCTTTACTGTTTTGAAGTTGACAAAACGTTTCAAAAAGTCTAGTCTGAAGACTTGCAGACTCAAGTATTATAGTATGAAGAACCCCAGACTCTTCTGTCAAAATTTGAAGACAACTAGACTTTAATATTAAAAATGACCCTACCGACAGATTCCAGACCAAAGAGTGAAGACTTATCCATATGTGGGTTTATCCTTAATGATTCGGTTTGTATGGTTCATGGAAGATCTTATGGATGAATATAGCATATTGTAATCAATTATTCTTATTGAAATCAATTCGAATAATCAGATCTCTTGAAATACGAAGTATATTTGGAAGGTTCTATTTATGGAAACCAAGATCATGATTATATGGGTGAGCACGATTGATGGGCTTTTATCACATTCCTAAAACGACTCGAGATCTCCTTAATTGATTATGTCTAACGGATAGATTGGAAGAATTCATTTGGAAAGTGCTAACGGTCGTGAAGGTTTGAAGGAGTATTTAAGGTGGACTCTCTAGTTGTTTGATAGAGCGCGTGAAAGAAAAATTTCAAAGTCTGAAGTTGCCTAGTTCTTTGCTATTTCATTTGTCGAGCTTAACTTGTACTCAAAAGAGAGAACAAACACTTGTGAGACTTTGGAAGAGTGTAGTAGAGTTTCTACACTGTGAAGTCAAAGAGGTGAAACTGTAAAATCTCTTTTGATTCTTAGTGAAATCCAGCCAATAGGCTGTCAGTGCGAGAGAGTGGATGTAGGCTTGATCTAAGCCGAACCACTATAAACTTTATATTCTTATTCTCTTCCCTGAACTCTTTTATTCATTCGCAAATTTACTGAACTGGTTCTAGTTCATTGCTTTGAAGATTCTAGTCTGAAAGAAAATGTTTTATAAATAATTCTGCAAAAGATTTTGCTTTTACACCTATTACTCCCTTCTAGGTGTTCATATTAGCCCTTTCAATTGGTATCAGAGCTTGTGTGCTCATTATATTGAAGTGTTTTACTTCTGAATTAAAGATCTACGGCTATTATTTTGGCTACAGCTTGTGACATGTTTTGAATGCAAGAAAAAAGGGCACATCAGACTCAACTGTCCTCTGATGAAAAAAAAGAATAGAAGAACTGAGAAATACATAAAGGCTCTCAAAGCAGAGATATGGAGCAATACTGAATGCGAAAAAAGTGATGAAGAATATGCCAATATATTTCTAAAAACAAATTCATAAGCAGACTCAGACTCTGAAATAGATTTAGACACAGACTTAGACAACGAAATCGAGATTAGTAATTTAAAAATTCCTACCAATGTCTGGAAGTACATAGATGAACTTTGTCTTAGTCTCAAAACCTCTCTTAAAAGGATTTCTGAGCTGAAAAGGGGGAATTCTAAACTTAAGCAACATGAAACTTTTTGGAAAGAAATGTTTGAAAATCAAGACAAAAGTTTTATCAATTTGAAAGAAAATACAGATTCTCTTTCAAAGGAAAATACTCTTTTGAACAAAGACATTTCAAATATTACAAAAAGGTATTCAATAGGATCTGAGTAGTTGGAAAAGATTCTTTCAATAGAAAGACTTTATTTCAATAAATCTGGTTTAGGTATGACTCCAGAAACCATTCATCTAATTGATTTTCCAAAAGTAAAGGAAATAATCAAACAAAGACCTACAAAAATATTGTATAGAAATCACTTTCAAAGAGATTTTGTAAAACCCGTTGGCCGAAGTGCTCTAAAATGTTCAAGAAGGCATTTGTTTGGGAACTAGTAAAGATTTCTCTCAATCTTTCACTAGACGAAGACATGGGAATATTTACCTTCTGGATATAAAACCAGAAAGCTCTCAGTGTCTAATCTCCATTCAAGATGAAGCAAAACTTTAGCATCGGAAACTTGGTCATGTTAATATGAAGCAGATTGTCAAAATCTCTCCTAAGAAACTTGTTCGTGGACTTCCTAATTTGACTTATCAAAAGTCTGATCTATGCACGCCATGTGTTTTGTGAAAGCAGGTTAGAAGTTCTTTTAAACTTATAAATCAAGTTTCTACTAATTGAGTTTTACAGCTTCTGAATATGGATCTCTTTGGACCAACCAGAATGCAAAGTATTGGTGGAAAGAAATATTGTCCAGTAATCTTGGATGATTACTCTCGATTTACATGAGTATACTTCCTAGTAAGTAAGTTTGAAGCATTATCTTATTTTTCAAAATTTTCCAAGAAGGTGCAGAATGAGAAAGGTTATGCTATTTCAAGCATTCGGACAGACCATGGAGGTGAGTTTAAAAATCAAAACTTTGCTCAATTTTGTGAGGAATCTGGTTTCCAGCAAGTGTTCTCTTCTCCATATAGTCCTAAACAGAATGTGGTTGTGGAAAGGAAGAATAGATCTTTGTAGGAGATGGCAAGAATCCTTTTAAATGAAAGTAATATTTCTTCTTGTTTTTGGGCTGAAGCAGTTTCTACAGCTTGCTATATTATTAACAGGGTATTTTTAAGGCATATTCTAGAGAAAACTCCTTATGGAGTTTTTAAAGGGAAAAAGCCAAATGTTTCTTATTTTCATGTGTTTGGTTGTAAATGTTTTGTTTTGAAAAATGCAAATGATCGAACTGGTAAGTTTGAGGAAAAATCAGATGAAGGAATTTTCCTTGGGTACTTAATCTCAAGCAAATCCTACAAAATAAATAACAAGAAGAACTAGTTAATCCAACTAAAGTAGAGGATCAGCAAACCTTCAGACCGTCCAGTAACTAGAAGCATAAGTCTAGTCATCCCAACAAACTCATCATTGGCAATAGTGATGAAGGAATCCGTACTAGGTCCAAAAGGTGAGAAGAGTCCAATGCTCTAGCACTCATTTCTGATATAGAACCCAAAAGTATAGATGAAGCTCTGTTTGATGAAAGCTGAATTGAAGTTATGCAAGAAGAGCTCAGACAGTTCAGCATCAATGATATTTGGGAGCCAATTCCTAAACCAAAAGGTGAGGTTGGGACACCTAGGGTGCCATAACTTGGCACGGAGGGACACTTAAGTGCCATAACTTTGAAATGGTACACTTAAGTGCCAATATCGGAGTAAAATGGAACACTTAAGTGCCAATTCGGCCAAAAACCAGCTAAAATGCGGACGTAGCATTTTCCGGTGACATGTTTAATTGACGTGGCAATTTTTTTTATAAAAGAAAGCACATGTGGAGGAGGAAAACAATGTCGCCCCATCCACTGTGCATTTGGCCAAACTAAACGATGTCATTTTTCCTTAGTGCTAAACGACGTCGTTTTGCTTATTTGGATTTTAACCTCGTCGGTTCACACCAGATCCGATGTCCTCTCTATTGCTGTTCACAGCTTGCCGTTCGCAGGTTGCCGTTCGCAGGTCATCGCTCACTGTCGTTGCTCACCGTCGTCAATTTGCTCAAGTTTTTTCTCTTCTTCCTCTCCCCTGTGGTGAAATTAGGGCTCCGACTCATTTATTAAGGCTTAGACTTGAAATTTGGGGGTCGATTGGGGAAGCTCAGGCTTGGTGTGAGATTTATGGCTTAGATGTGGTGCTACAATCCTATTGGGGGGTTTGAATCGACAGTTTAGGAGTAGCCTTGAAATGTAGGCTCAGTGTAGGGCTTGGCGGGGCGGAAATTAGGGCTCGGTGTAGGGCTCGACGTTGCCTCATCCACTGTGATGTGTGATTTATTCAGGGTGTTGAATTGTGATGTGCGAAAGTAATTTGTAGTGGTCAGATGTGAAATGTGCGATGGTGATTGGTGATTGTTAGGGTTCGGAGTATTGGACTTTGGACATGTTCGAATCGAATCTCTTGTTGTCTAAATTGCATTGTTGAGGACCTATGCTGAGGGATCTCTCCATATTTTAAAGGAATGCGACGGCATAATCAAAGTAGTTGTCGGGTCCCATCTCTATTTGTCCTTGTCCTGAGGCCTCTTTTCAAGCTGCAGCTATCGTCTGACCTATGCATCTTCCCTCTTTCTTTCTTCTTTTCTTTAATAAAGAGTGTAGGGACCTCCACTTGCAATTGTCTGTTCTTTGTGAATGTAGTCCCAAAAGTTAATTGTATATTTATCCTCTTTTGTTGTAGAAATGGCTCATGATAAAGACTATGTTGCTGTCATCGTTTACTACGGTGGAGATTTTGTGATTGGGGAGGATGATTGGGAGTATGAGGGAGGGAATGAGGGTATTCTCTTTGTAAATATAAAGAAGGTATCTTATATTGGATTTGTTAGGGATATAGTGACATTTTTGCCTTATAGAGTACAAAAGTTACTGTATTGTGTTCCTGGGAAAGGCTTGAGAGATGGTTTGAGAGTTTTGGAAGATGATAATGGTTTTAGGGATGTCTTATATCATTGTCTTCATGGCGAAGAGGCAAAAGTATTTGTTGAAAACAATAGTGATAGTGAGGATGAAGATGATGACAGAGATAACACCCAAGTAGGAGAAGGAGGAGATGGTATTCAAGCTAATACTAAGGTTAGGGATGAAGCAAGGCATGATGAACATGACGGGGAGGAGAGGGGCGTAGATGCTGTTCACTAGAGCGATTGTGACATAGGTGATGTCACCATCACTGAATTAGATTGGGAATTAGCTGAATCCAGTGATGGTGATGATGACGATGACGATGAAGGGTTGGCTGCAGAAGCTGAAAATTTATTAATCTTAAGTGACGCCGACGATGAGGAGCTTACACAGTCAAGGAAAAAACAAAGGGACTTTTTGTCTGATAGATTTGCAACTTTGCATGTAGCTGATGAAGTTCCAAACAAAGATGAAGGCCCTGCAAATGTTAGTGTTGCTGGCCAGGTCCTGGAGACAGATTATGAAGAAAGCATCGACACCACAACTTCCCAGGACGAAGTTGAAGAAGATCAACGAGCTGTGCGTAGAAGAAAAAGTAAGTTTCCTTCCTATGATCCATCTGTTACCTCTCCTACTTTGTCGGTGGGTATGAAATTCCATGATGCGATACAATTTAGGGAAGATATACTGAAGAACTCCATTGCTGCATAAAGAAATATTGAGTTCATTAGAAATACCAAGAAATTTGTAAGAGCTAGGTGTTCGCAGCAAAACTGTCCATGGAAGATTTACGGCGCGTTTGTTAAGAAGAGTGGGTCTTTCCAGATTAGAGCCTACCAAGAGGAACACACTTGTTCCATTAATTTTCAAAACAAAAGGGTAACAAGTGCATGGTTGTCCAAACACTTCTTCGATCTAATCAAGCTGATGCCCGATATGAAAATTACTAACTTTAGGATGCTGGTGAAGGAGCGTGTAGGTATCAATGTATCTAGGAATCAGTGCAAAAGAGCAAAGCAAAATGTGATAAAGATACTTATTGGTCAATATGCTAAGGAATATAGGCAGGTGTGGGAGTATGCTTGGGAGTATAGGCTGCAAAACCCTACAAGTAGAGTGTATGTAGAGGTGGTTGAGGGACCGCTTATTGATCATGAGACCAAGTTCGATAAGTTCTATGTGTGCTTTGACGCATGCAGACGAGGACTTTTAGCTGGTTGTAGACGAATTATAGGATTGGACGGCTGTTTCTTGAAAGGCTTGTACAAGGTAGAATTGTTGGCGGCGATTGGAAGAGATGCGAATAACCAAATGTTCCCACTAGCTTGAGCTATTGTAAAGATTGAGAACAAGGACAATTGGTCCTGGTTCTTGAAAAATCTAATGGCTGACTTGGAGATAACAAACGAGGAAGGGTGGACATTCATAACCGACTAACAAAAGGTAATGCTTGCTTTTTGAAAAATTTAGTTCATAGTTTGCTTTGTAATATGAACATGTAATTTGCTATAGTATTTCTTACTTTGAATTATTGCAGGGATTGGTTTTGGCAGTAGCCGAGTTGTTGCCCCATGCTGAACATCGAATGCGTGCGCGACACATATACGGAAATTGGGCAAAGACCTACAAAGGGGATAAGCTACAATTGCAATTTTGGCAATTAGCAAAGAGTGCAAACATGGCTGACTTTAGAATAGCTAAAGAAGGACTGCTTCATTTGACAAAAGGAAGGTTGTGCTACCCTATTTCAACTAGAACCGAAGCATTGGTGCAGGGCATTCTTCAATGAGGAGTTCAAGTGTGATAACGTCGACAACAACATTTGTGAAGTATTTAATTCAAAGATAATAGATGCTAGATGCAAACCAGTCATCTCAATGTTTAAAGATATACGAGTTGCAGTTATGACTTAGCTGCAGAACAAAGAGATGAGGTTGCAAAGTGGATAAGACAATATGGTCCTAGGATTGCCAAGAAATTAGATGAGAACTTGACTGCAAGTAGGCATTGTCATTCCATTTGGAATGGAGATGACAGATATGAGATAATGAAGGGTGCTGATAAGTATGTTGTCAATCTAGGAAGTAGGAAGTGTTCATGTAGAGCATGGCAAGTAAGTGGAATTCCATGTGCACATGCCATATGTGCCATCCAGTTGAATGGTGACAATACAGATGATTACATCGATGATTGGTACCATAAATCAAAATACCTTACTTCCTATCAATTCATGATGCAGCCAATTAGAAGTAGCAAGTTTTGGGAGCCCACAGATCATGAAGCACCTCAACCTTTGCCACTGAAGAAGAAAATTGGAAGGACAAAACGAAGACGAAGAACAGCGGAGAGAGAGGTCTCGAGTCAGCAAAGAATGAGCAGGCATGGTGCAAAGATAACGTGCTCTTATTGTCACCTAGCAGGCCACAATATTAAAGGTTGTCAATTGAGGAACCAACAACAACCGTTGAGGCAAGGTGAAGGGCCTAGTGAAGAGACAGTTGGTGAAATGCATACAGTAGGGCCAAGTGAGTCGACTATTCTTCAGTCAACAAGTAGAACCCCGATAAGTCATGAAATTTATTTTATGTTTATGTTGCTTTGTCGTTTATCATAAAAATGTACATAATATCCTATTTGGCCTTGTATGTAATGTGTTTGTTAGGTCACAAGAAGAACCTCATTAAGTCATGAAACTGAACAGCCTGTTCGAAGAAGGCAAGGTAGAAGACAGCCAGGTGAAGGATTGGCCCAAGCAACATCACGGCCAATTGAAGGATTGACCCAAGCAGCATCACGGCCAGTTGAAGGATTAGCCCAAGTAGCATCACGGCCAGTTCAGTCAACTGTTCTTTAGCAGCGAAAGAAATAACCAATGGTAAATTCAACAATTTGTATTCAGTTTTTCATTTTCTTTATATTATTATATGTCCCGATATTATATTTATGGTGTCTTTTGCCTCTTTCTCAGGTTTGAAGAAAGCAAGTTGGAACTCAACTACCAACTGAAGGGCCATCACAAGAGCTACCTCAAGGATCATCACAGGGGCCACCAGAAGAATCACTACAATTGGCACCACAAGTACCACCACTAGTACCACCAGAAGGCCCAACAGAAGGAGGTGTCACGGAAGTTGAAGGGTTACACAAAAGGACAACTAGAACAAGGCCAGGTGAAGGGGCAGCTACACAAAGGCCATCTAAAAGACGCCCAGCTGAAGAATTGGCCGAAGAAGCCCCAGTTGTAGCTGAAGGGCCCAAGAAAGCAAGAAAAAGAGCCAACAAATCACAAGTTCCTGAAAGTGACGCCTCTATTCAAACAAGAGGGGCACTTGGGAAGAGGTTAAGACAATATGGCTATGGCCTTTATACAAATGAGCGTACTGGAACAGTTATTCTCAATGTAAGTTTTATTGGCTGCATTTAATTTAATTTATGCTATAGACTTTTGCTGACAATTTTTTTTTTTGGTAGCCTAGGAGAAGTTCAGAGTTTCTTATCTCAAGCCAAACTCAAGAATCAACGGCTACACCAACAAAAAAGAAAACATCAACTATGCCAACAAGAAAGAAGAGAAAGAACCTAGTTGCAGCTCTAGCTCCAGCTCCTTTTGAATCAATTCGGCCTGGGACATTTGTAGCTCCATCTGAGTCAGTGGATACTGAGAAGGTTGAAGAAGAAGTTGCACGTCCAGTTAGAAAGAGTGCAAGAATTATGAATCAAGTGAAAAGGCCTATCGAAAGGAGCATGAATAGGAGGTGTCGCGCATATTGATTGATGAGATGAGATGTGATAGGATTTGTAGAGCTTAGGAGTCAAAATAGTTATGTAAACGTTAACGTTATAATAACACACTTGCTATGGATGGTTATCTTTTTTTTTTCTTTAGTTTGTCATTCATTGATGTTGTCAGACTTAATTTCAATATCAACGAAATGATCTTGCACTACTTGTCAATTTATCTTGTTGTTTATCATGGATTATGCTTTTATTTGCTGCTGCCGTTGTTGGTGTTCTGTGGTGATATTTGGAGTGCTGGTGTATCTGGTGGTGGTGGATGGTGATGTTTGGTGGTAGTGAGTTTGTTGTTAGGGTGCTAATGTGGTAGCTGGGGTGTTTGTGTGGCTAGTGGTGATGCCTGGTGATTATGGGTTTGTGGTGGGGGTTATAGGTTTAAGCAGCTGCACATACACCTGGTACAAGTGTGTAGTTTGCACATCTTACACCATGTGTACTGGTGCAAGCTAGTACAAGCTAGTACCTTATGTTAGGGAAATCTCTTATGATGTTTTGAAGATGACAAAATAAATCAAATGCTACTAACATGTTTAATGTTTGAGTAATAGACTATGCAGATGATAGAACGTGTAAAAGATATTATCAAAGTCTATTCTTGGAAGAACCAGAACACAGACTCTGTGCTGAAGCTGAACTAGAAGACAAACTCTATGCTAAAGCAGAATTTGTTCAGACTCAGATTGTAAAGTCTATCGCACTCAAACTCAGATTGTAAAGTCTATTGCTCTCAGACTTTACATCCAGATTCGACAGAACGTAACTCAAGCCCGATCATATAACGGCTAGTGATCTGGTTTGGATTTCACATAAAAATTGATTTAATTGACTCAATCTATTTGATTGACAATTGGATCTTGAAGACAAGAACTTTCTATACGAAGGAGCTTTACTTATGGAAACCAAGATTCTGTTTGTATGAGCGATCGGAATCAATTTGGGATTCTACCTTTGTCATTCAACGGCTACCAAATCTTCTAGATACAGAGCTGTCCAATGGGTAGATTGGAAGATGATCCTCGAGATACTATCTAACGGCTAGTTTGGAAGTGGAGGAGTATTTAAGGAGATGAAGAACCGATGAGCAAGTAAGAGACGAAACGTAGAATTTATAATTCCAAAGTCTGAGCGATCTTTGTTCATACACTTGTCTTTGGATAGCTTAAATGTTTGTGATCGTGAGAGAAATACCAAAAGAGTGACTTAGTGAGATAGTGTGATCTACTACTAAATGTTTGCACTCAAAGTTATAATCTTTTGTTGATTGCATAGTAGAATCTAGCTAAGAAGGCTGTTAGCGTGGGAGAGTGAACGTAGGTTTGGATTAAGCCGAACCACTATAAACCTTGTGTTCTTATTCTCTTCCCTAACTCTTTTTTTTTTTGTTTGAAGTTTATTGTATTATGTATATATTTGCCAAGACTTATTCACCCCCTCTAGATGTTCATACTAACACTTTCACCTTGTGCAGCAACACCACTAGCATGGTGGTGGCTGGAGCGCCTAGTGTGTAGTGTGGCTAGTGGTGATGGTTGGTGGTGCAGCCGATGGTGGTGACTGGCGCAATTTTTAGAGAAAATCCATAAAAAATTGGCACTTAATTATTCACTTTTAACTACAAGTGACACTTAACCGATCACTTTAATAATAACTTGACACTTAAGTGATCATTTTTTCATCACGACTAACATTTAAGTGATTACTAAATACAACTTATGGCACTCGGGTATGAGATAGCTAGTATAAACACCTATAGGGGGTGAATAGGTGTATAATAATTTATCGTGATAATTGAGCAATACGAAATAGACAATAGAAAGGAAGTTCCATTTTGGTTAACAAAACGAATTATGATCAAAGTAAAGCAGAAAGTAGGGAAGAGATAATTGAACACAAAGTTTATAGTGGTTCAGCTTATTCCAAGCCTACGTCCACTCTTCCGCACTGACAGCCCACCAGCTAGATTTCACTATGAACAAAAGAGATGTTATAGCAAAACTCTCCCTTGATTCCACAATGTAGATATTCTACCACACTTCCTCAAGGTTTCTCACGAATATAGACTCTCTTTTGCGTACAAGATTTCGCTCAGCAAATGAATTGACTAAGAACAAGGAGCTTCAGACTTTGGAATTCTTCTATCACGCACACGCTCGAACAACTGGAACGTCTTCCTTATATACTCATTTATGCCATCATACCTGTTGGCACTTACCAAAAGAATTCCTCCAATCTACCTGTTGGACAGAATCAATTAGAAAGATCATTCGAGCTATTAAAGGAATATGTCGATAGCTTATCAATCATGCTCGCCCATACAATTAGGATCTCGGTTTCCATAAGTAGAACCTTCCAAGTATACTTCGCCAATCATCAGATCCTTAATCAATCTTGATTCGAATAAAGGAATCCATTATGTCATATCCAGTCAAGAGATCTCCTCCAATCGATAAGGTTAAATCCTTAATGAAACACCCAGTTCTGGATAGCTCTTCTTCAACTGATTAGAAACTGTCAATGAGAATAGATTTTGAGTCTTGAGTCTGGCAGTCCAGAGGTCTTCAGACTTTAAATAATAGAGTTTGCAAATCTTCAAACTAGATTGATGGAAACGGTTTGTCAGCTTCAAAATACTCCGGGAAGATTTCTCCAACAATCTCCCCATTTTTGATGGTGACAAAACTTTCCTGCAGATTTGGATAACTTTGACCTGCAAAACATTACTTAAGCAAATATGGATATCTCATAAAGATAAATGGCTTAATGGTGACACTAGAATCTGCAACCATAGAAAATATGTTAGTCTTTCATGTGAGTAAACCCATTCATAAGATATCAATAGTACTTAATATAAGCAGTCAAATCCAAATCCCAAATTCAGTCCACATCCAGACACAAAAGTTAAGTCAAACAAAACAAACATAAAAATAAATCAAAAGTTCAAGTTCAAAGTTTCAAATCTTGCATCTCTCCCCCTTTTTGTTAGCATAAAAAAGGTTGAGATGGAAAGAGAATGGATTTAGGAATGCTTGGGAACACGAACAAGCTGGAAATCTCCCATTGACTGGACAATGCCTTCCAGCTTTTTCAACTCTTCGTTCAGTTGAGCCACCTCTTCACCCTTAGCATTTGCTTGAATTTGAAGAGAAAGGGCTTGGATCTGATCTTTCAAAGAAACTGAAGAAGCTTGACCTGCATTATGCAAATTCTGAACTTCGCATCCTAGAGCATATATTTGACCTCACATTTCCAAGAGAACATTAAGAATTCTACGAAAATCTGCTGAATTATCAGTCTACATACTAGCTTTTGCACGATCAGATGGAGTAAAGGCAGACGATGGCAAATCAGCATAGTCACGCAGATTGGGCGATGAAACATCATGTCTCTCCTCAAGAAATTAAGAGGCATAGATGTCCTTTGGATCTGCTGGAGAGCGACTGACTCCCTCACTGGTAGCAGGATATGAGGACATTCCTCTTTTCTCACGGTCTTGAGAGTGCTAGTATGAACAAAATAAAGGAGTTAGGGAAGAGAATAAGAACACAAGATTTATAGTGGTTCGGCTTAATCCAAGCCTACGTCCACTCTCCCACGATAACAGCCTTCTTGGCTGGATTCCACTATGCAATCAACAAGAGATTACAACTTCGAGTGCAAACACTTAGTAGTAGATCACAATATCTCACTAAGTCACTCTTTTGGTATTTCTCTCACGATTACAAACGTTTAAGCTCTCAAGAGACAAGTATATGATCAAAAGTCGCTCGGACTTTGGAATTATAAATTCTACGCTCCGTCTCTTACTTGCTCATCGGTCCATGATCTCCTTAAATACTCCTCCACTTCCAAACTACCCGTTGGATAGTATCCGGAGAATCGTCTTCCAATATACCCATTGGACAGCTCGTATCTAGAAGATTTGGTAGCCGTTGAGTGACAAAGGTAAAATCCCAAATTGATTCCGATCGCCCATACAAACGAAATCTTGGTTTCCATAAGTAAAGCTTCTTCGTGTAGAAAGTTCTTGTCTTCAAGATCCAATCGCCAATCAATTAGATTGAATCAATCAAATCAATCTTGATGTGGAATCCAAACCAGATCACTAGCCGTTGTATGATTGGGCTTGAGTTACGATTCATCGAACTGGATGTAAAGTACGAAAGCAATAGACTTTACAATCTGAAATGTAGACTTTACAATCGGGTCCGAACATATCGCTTCGAAGATTTAGCTTTAAGGTCTGTACCCGGTTCGGCTTAAAGATAGAGTCGTCTTTACGGTTCATCATTCACGTTCGATCCGGAATTTGTCGAGTGAGCAGACTTACGATGTAGAACAGACTTTGACACTAAAGTCCGCGGTCTTCGACTTTGAGTCTTAAGTCGCGGTCTTCGGACTTTGACACAGAAGTCTGGAAATCTTCAGAATATACTTTGGACATGTGTTACGTTCAGTCTTCTGGTCGTCTTCTGACTTTGATAAAATCATTTACATGTTTTATCATCTGCATGGTCTATTACTTAACCATTAAACATGTTAGTAGCCTTTGATTTATTTTGTCATCTTCAAAACATCATAAGGGATTTCCCTAACAGGTCTCCCCCTTGTTTCCATGCCTCAAGGTGGAGAAGAGTGTTCTTTATGCTCTCATTCCTCTTGATTTCCTCTTTCCTCCTCTGCATCTCTTTCTCCAGCTTCTCTCTCCTCTGTTTCTTTCTCCTCCGCTTCTTTCTCTTCATCTTCTCTTTCTCCAGTCCTCTGTTCTAAGTCTTTCTCTTCCCGTTCTGTTGATTCTGGAACAGAACGACTCAGGTTCTTCAATGCCATTGCAGAAATGGTGATGTCTTCCTTATCATCTTCATCCTCAACGATGAGAGCCCTTCTTCTCTTGGATGGAGCAACCATGGGCTCCTTCCCTTTTCTCTTTGCAGCCGAAGAGGTTTGATGAGTTTTGAAAGGAGTTTTCTCCTTGAATTTCTCCAACGCCTTGTTGAGTTTCTTTAGACGCATTTTACTCACCATTTTCAATCCCATCACCATTTGATCACAATATCAAGTACAGAGAATTCGTGGAGGCTGAACATTCAAATGTTTGAATGAATTTGTCACAAGACTTGGATAAGGAAGTTAACCTATGTCCTTCGCCACTGCTCTATACATGTAGAACATAATAGTGTGAGGAAGAGAAAACTTTTTCCCAGCAATGATGGCATACATCAGCTTTGCCTCTGAGTTTGAAACATCAGTCTTTGAAGTAGATTTTGGTCTGAGGCAATTAATGACAATCTTGTGAAGTAGAATGTTAAATGCATTCATCCTCGAGTAGGAAATCTTTTCCTCTATCTTTCTATCCTTAACAAGTTCCATCGTAGCACGAGCAATAGAGACATTGATAGGTTGATATCTCCCTCTCTCAACCCCAATGACATCAGCCAACATATCTACATCCACCACATAGTTCTGATCTCGGACACTAATAGAGAATCTATTCATATCCAAGAAACTGAGATTCGAATAGAAATATGCAGTGAGTTCAACATAGCCCTCTGTAGAATCAGAAAAAAACTGCTTAAGTTGAAAAAGACTAATTTTTTCCCTTAAATTGACATTCACAGCATCAAGGAAATCAAAATCCACATTTCTAGGGTTTATCACCCCACGCTTCAACAACTTAGAGTATAAAAGCTTTTGTTCCTCTGATCGAAACAAGTTTGTCATTTTTCCCCGAATTTTTGCCGCAACACCCACTCTCGGTTAAAATTGACTGTACATCTTATCATCATCATTCCCATCTGGCTGATTTAGCCCTCCAACACGCGGATCACTTGGGATATTAGCAAGGTTTTCTTCTGCCAACCCCGCAGGGGCAATTCCCAAACGCTCCATATTTTGTAAAAAGATGTACTCATTTCCATACCCTTTGTCCTTAAGAAACTCATCGATGTAGTTCAATGGAGTACTGGTCCTCTTTAAAGCGCGATAAAACTTATAAATAAAACAGGGTTTTTGAATTCTTACAGGATCTGCACCTTCGATGATTTCTTCATTTTCTCGATGAGTATCATCATGTGGACTAGATGGAGGAGAATGACGCTGCTGAGAATGTTGTGGGCTCTGCTGCTGACTGGGAGACTCTTCTTCCTCGGTGAGATCAAAGTGCGTAGGCCTCTCACGCATTTGTGGTCCCCTACTTGTAATCCTCGAAGACTTCCTTTGAGACGACATCTTTCACAGTCTTTGAAAGATTCCAAGCTTGACTTTCCCAAGAAAGATGACAACTTTTTCGAATATTAAACGAGAGAAGAAAACAGGAGTGGAGATCGATGCTTTTTAAGGTTTTTGGAGTAGAACGAAGAAGAAACAACAGTATATAAGATAGTCGAAGAGAGGCATACGAAGCGTCGTAATGGAAAGTAAAAAGATGCCCTTTAAAAATAACTGCCTTTTTAAAAAGGAATAGATAACTGCCATTTTAAAAATTAACTCCTTTTTGAAAAAGAAATATTGCACTTATCACGGAAATTTGAAAGTAGCAAAAATCAATTATAGATAGATGATCGTACCTTTCCGGGATTTAATATGAGAGAGAATAACTTACAGTCAAAATCTTGTTTATCTGAGTCTGAGAGTCTTTAGACTTTAACTTCTTCAAACCTCAAAATGTTGAGTTTGGAATGGATGATTTCAAATTGATTTTTCTCCAAAGGTTTTGTGAATATATCCGCCAGTTGGTTCTTTGAGTCAACAAACTGAACCGAAACTTCACCATTTTGAACACGATCTCTAATGAAGTGATGTCGAATCTCTATATGCTTTGCTCTTGAATGAAGAATTGAATTTTTGGTGAGATTGATTGCGCTGGTGTTGTCACAGTTAATCTCCGTGCATGAATCTTCAATTCCAAAGTTTCTTAGCTGTTGTTTTATCCACAGAATTTGTGAACAACAATTTCCAAGAGCTACATACTCTGCTTCTGCTGTAGAAAGAGCTATTGTATTTTGCTTCCTTAAAATTCAAGACACTGTCCTGCTTCCAAGTAGTTGACAGGTACCCGAGGTATTCTTTCTATCAACTTTGCAACCAGCTAGATCTGCGTCTGAGTATCTAAGAAGAGTAAAGTCTCCCTTTTTAGGATACCAAAGACCAAGACTTGAAGTTGAAGCAATGTATTTGATAATACGTTTTGTAGCACCTAGATGAGATTCTTTAGGATCTGTTTGAAATCTAGCACAAATGCAAACACTAAAAAAAGTGTTAGGTCTAAAAGCAGTAAGATAAAGAAGTGAACCAATGATACTCCTGTATAATTTCTAGTCAACTTTCTTTCTTCTTTCATCTTTGTCTATCTTCAAAGAACTTGACATTGGTATGTTAGTCTTTTTGCAATTTTCCAGTCCAAAATTTTTAACAAGATCATTAGCATATTTTTCTTGATGAATAAAAGTCCCTTCCTTCAATTGTTTCACTTGAAGTCCAAGAAAGAAGGTTAGTTCACTCATCATGCTCATTTCAAATTCATCATGCATAGACTTAGAGAATTTCTTGCACAAACTTTCATTAGATGATCCAAAAATAATATCATCTACATATATTTGAACAAGCATAAAACTTTTGTTTTCTCTTTTAATAAATAGAGTAGTGTCTACTTTATCTTTAACAAAGCCATTTTGAATTAAAAACTTACTCAGCCTGTCGTACCAAACTCGAGGTGCTTACTTTAAACCATATAAGGCCTTTTTCAATCTGAATACTGAGTCTTGTTTCGTTAGGTCTTCAAACCTAGGTGATTGTTCGACATAAACTTTCTCATAGATAAATCCATTTAGGAAAGCACTTTTGACGTCCATTTGGAATAATCTGAAATTCTTATAATAAGTAAAAGCAAGTAATAATTGAATTGCTTATAACCTTGCTATTGGTGTCTAAGTCTCATCATAGTCTATCCATTCTTCTTGAGTATATCCTTTGGCCACGAGTCTTGCTTTGTTTCTTACGACCTTTCCTTTTTCATCCATCTTGTTCCTGAAAACCCATTTAGCTCCAATAATAGATTTACCTTTTGGTTTAGGAGTCAACTCCCAAACATCATTAATGCTGAATTGCCTGAGTTCTTCTTGCATAGCTTCAATCCAGTTTTTATCAGATAAAACTTCTTCTATGCTTTTGGATTCTATTTTAGAAATAAGAGCCACAGCACTAGACTCTTCGCGCCTTTTGGATCTTGTGCGAATTCCTTCATTAATGTCGCCAAAAATGAGATCTTTGGGATGACTGGACTTATACTTCCAGTTACTAGTTGATTTGTCAGGTTGATGATCACTTCCTTCATTTGAATCTTCAATAATCATTTGTCGATGGTCTTTCAAAGTCTGTGCTGCTTCTTTAGACTTTGTAGAGTCTGGAGCAGGTTCAAATTCTTCAAGATAAGTCTGAATAAATTCATTTTGCATAGAATCTTGGAATTTAACATTCATTGATTCCTCCACAGATTGAGTCTTCTTATTGTAGACTATGTAGGCTTTACTTGAGATTGAATATCCAAGGAAGATGCCTTCATCTGACTTTTCTTCAAACTTGCCAACTCGATCATTTGCATTTTTCAATATAAAGCATTTGCATCCAAACACATGAAAATATGAAATAATAGGCTTCTTTTCTTTGAATAACTCATAGGGGGTTTTTTCTAGAATATGCCTTAGAAAAACTCTATTAATAATATAACATGTTGTAGAAATTGCTTTAGCCCAAAAATGTGAAGAGATGTTACTTTCAATTAAAAGAATTCTAGCCATTTCTTGAAGCGACCTATTCTTTCTTTCCACAACTCCGTTTTGCTTTGGAGTATATGGAGAGGAGAACAAGTGCTGAAAACCAGATTCATCACAAAATTTTGTAAAATCTTGATTTTCAAATTCACCTCCATGGTCTGTTCTTATACTTGAAATAACATACCCTTTTTCATTTTGAATCTTTTTAGCAAACTTTTCAAAGTAAGAAAATGTTTCAGACTTACTTGCCAGGAAATATACCCAGGTAAATCGGGAGTAGTCATCCACAATTACTAGGCAATATTTCTTACCTCCAATGTTTTGAGTTCTAGTTGGTCCAAAGAGATCCATATGCGGAAGCTACAGTACACGATTAGTGGAAACTTGATTTATTGGTTTAAAGGAATTTCTTACCTGCTTTCCTAATATGCATGGTGTACATAGATCAGACTTTTGGTATGATAGATTGGGTAAACCACGAACAAGCTTCTTTGCTAAAATTTTGGCTATCTGCTTCATATTGATGTGTCCAAGCTTTTTGTGCCATAAGTTCGCTTCGTCTTGAATTGAGATTAGACATTGTGATTCATCTGGTTTCATATCCAAGAGGTAGATATTACCATGTCTTCGACCCATGAATGACTGAGTGGAATCTTTACTAGTTCCTGAACATATTCCCTCTTGAAAGTTGATTTTGAAACTAGTATCACACAGCTAATTGATATTGAGTAGATTGTAGTTGAGTCCTTCCACTAAAGAAACATTGCTTATTGTGAGGTTTCAAATCTTTACAGCTCCAAATCCCACAATTTTTCCTTTGTTGTTTCCTCCAAATGAGACTTTTCCACCATTTACTTGAATGAGCTTTATGAAGCAAGTCGAATCTCTTGTCATGTGTCCTGAGCATCCACTATCCAGATACCATTTTACCTTTTTCTTGATAATGACTTGCATTTAAAAAAGAGACTCAAACTTTCTTTGGTACCCATATTTTCTTGGGTCCATTGGTGTTAGTATGATATGTGGTTTTTGCCCATACTTTCTTAACAAGTTTCCAAACCATAGGACATTCTTTTTCAAAATGATATGCACTATTGCACTTTGAACATCTGAGAGCATTGCAACCTACAGGTTTTACAAAGATCTTTTTTAAATGATTTTTTTAAGGATCTCTTGTGGGTCTTTGCTTAATTCTTTCCTTCACTTTAGGGAAATCAATTAAAGGAATGGTTTCCGCAGTCATTCCCAAACCAGATTTATTGAAATAAGGTCTTTGAACATAAAGAATTTTTTCTAGTTTCTCAGATCCTATAGAAAATCTTTTAGAAATATTTGAGATATCATTTTTCAAGAATGCATTTTCTTTTGAAAGATTGCCTTCATTTTCTTTCAAGTTAGAAACATTTTTGTCTAAAACTTTAACATTTTCTTGTTGTTTTAGTGTAGAATTTTCTCTTTTGAGTTTGGAAATCCTTTTAAGAGAAGTCTTAAGACTAAAATACAACTCATCAATGTATTTAGAAACTTTAATAGGGATTTTAAAGTTACTTACCTCAAATTCACTATCTGAATCTAAGTCTGTCTCGGAGTTTGAATTTGAATCCGATTGTGCCATTAAACATATATTAGCATAATCATCATCACTTTCTTCACACTCTGTATCACTCCAGGTTTCTGCTTTAAGAGCATTTCGATACTTTTCGGCTTTTCCTTTCTTCTTCCTTAGAAGAGGACAGTTGGGTCTGATGTGCCACTTTTTTTTACATTCAAAGTAGACTATATCTTTGTTTGATTCATCATCTTCAACAAACTTAGTCTGTTACTTTTGAAAACTCTATTTCTTTGGATTGAATCTTCTTCCTTTTCTGTTCAACTTTCTGAATCTTCTTATCATGAAAGCAAGCTCCTCATCATCCATATCGTCTTCAGAATTTGTAACATTAGAATCATCATTGGATTTTAATGCAATGGATTTCTTACCTTTAGAATCTTCGTCTTTATTGATTCGTTCCACTTCATAAGACTTAAGAGTCCCAACCAACTCATTAACAGATAGTGGCATGATTCTTTGTGTCTCTCTTGTTGAGGTCTTTATGTGATTTCAATCCTTGGAGAGTTCACGTAGAAGCTTGTTTACCTTCATGGGATCAGAAATTGATTGACCTTGATTTTCAAGACCATTCACAATTTTTGTAAAATGACTAAATATATCAGTTATAGATTCTCCTGATTTCATTTTGAAGGCTCCGTATTGACTGAGGAGAATGTTGATTCTGGTCTCTTTCACTCGATCGGTTCCTTCATAGGTAATATGTAATCTATCCCAAACTTCTTTCGATGTAACATAAGAAGATATTCTGTTATACTTAGTAGATGACAAAGCACAATATAAAGAATAAATTGCTTTTGCATCAAGAGCTTGTCTCTTAATTATCTCTTCCTGAGTTATTTCACTAGACTCAACAGTATATTTTCCTCTCTCTGAGACAAGTGCAGCTTTAGGAATGATTCCTTTTTCTACAACATCCCATTCTAGAGGATCCTTTGATCTTAGGAATGCCTTCATTTTGTTTTTCCATATGTTGTATTCCTTTCCATCAAAGTAAGGCGGTCTGGTATTATTTTGCCCTTCTACCAGCCCTAGAGCTAACATACTAGCCATGGATCTTTAACTCTGAAGTAAAACACTTCAAACAAAGTGAGTACACAAGCTTTAATACCAATTGAGATAACTAGTATAAGCACCTAGAGGGGGGTGAATAGGTGTATAATAATTTCTCGTGATAATTGAGCAATACGAAATAGACAATAGAAAGGAAGTTCCCCTTTAGTTAACAAAACGAATTATGATCAAAGTAAAGTAGAGAGTAGGGAAGAGAAAATTGAACACAAGGTTTATAGTGGTTCAGCTTATTTCAAGCCTACGTCCACTCTTCCGCACTAACAGCCCACCGGCTGGATTTCACTATGAACAAAAGAGATGTTACAGCAAAGCTCTCCCTTGATTCCACAGTGTAGATATTCTACCACACTTCCTCAAGGTTTCTCACGAATATAGACTTTCTTTTGTGCACAAGATTTCGCTCAGCAAATGAATTGATTAAGAATAAGGAGCTTCAGACTTTGAAATTTTTCTATCACGCACACACTCGAACAACTGGAACGTCTTCCTTATATACTCCTTTATGTTATCGTATATGTTGGCACTTACCAAAGAAATTCATCCAATCTACTTGTTGGACGGAATCAATTAAGAAGATCATTTGAGCTATTAAAGGAACATGTCAATAGCCCATCAATTTTGCTCACCCATACAATCAGGATCTCGGTTTCCATAAGTAGAACATTCTAAGTATACTTCGCCAATCATCGGATTCTTAATCAATCTTGATTCGAATAAAGGAATCTGTTATGTCATATCCAGCCAAGAGATCTCCTCCAGTCGATAAGGTCAAATCCTTAATGAAACACCCAGTTCTAAATAGCCCTTCTTCAACGGATTAGAAACTATCAATGATAATAGACTTTGAGTCTTGAGTTTGGCAGTCTGGAAGTCTTCAGACTTTAAATAGTAGAGTCTGCAAATCTTCAGACTAGACTGATAGAAACGTTTTGTCAGTTTCAAAATACTCCAGGACGATTTCTCCAACAGGGTAATCACTCATGTTTGTCTCGTGTATATGTTGGTCTGCATCAAAATAGAGAAGATGATGGTAATTTAACTTATGGCAACTCCATATGACATCAAAAACAACAACAAAGCCACAATGATCTTGTGGAACAACACAAACTTCTTCGCATATTTCAAAAAGAAAAAAAGCCTACGTTTAATCCAGAACAACACCATTTTTAACTATGGCAGTCCGAGAAACTTTTTCTCAATTTCAAGTACTTTACATTTCATCATAAAGTACAATAGATAACAAAACAACACCATAATAAATGCTTGGTAATACTTTCGTTCAGTTTTCATTATTGAAGCTTCATTCTTGAAAGGTTTAGTTGAAGATGCTTGAGCGTGTATTGAGACTTCATTCTTGAAAAGTTTAACTAAAGACGCTTGAGCTTGCATTGAGTCAACATCGTTCAACTCGTCCACGGACACAGATGGAGATTGCTGTCTTTTATGAAGTAGATCCAATATCACCTCTGTGGCTCAGTCAGAGAACTTCGCATCGACCCATTTGAAGTATTTGCACTTCGACGCTTCTTTATATTGGGCGCATCCATAAAATCTTCTCCCAATATTGATTTGAGTCCACGATGTTCTTCTTAGGCTGCGCATGGTAACCTTTCTTGGCCGGGGAACAATTTCTTTTCAGAAATAGTTCTTTTCTATTTCTATTATGGGGAACAATTTCTATGTAAAAAAACTCGTTTGGTAACTACACCAAATTTTTACTCTAGAAATAGAAAAAGAATAGAAATGTGTTTGGTAAAAAACAGTTTCTTTTTTATATTTATTTGTTATTTATTTTTTGCTAGTAGAAGGCCGCCGCGGCCGGACGCCGCCGCCGCCGCACGTCGCCGCCAGCCGACCGCCATCGGCCGATTGCCGCTACCCGATCCGTCGCCGCACGGCGATCGGCAGCGGCAATGCCGGTCGGTGGCGGTCGGTCGGCCGGGCGCGACGCGGCGGCGCGGCGTCTGGCCTCGACATGCGGCGGCGGCGGCGACCGGCGGTGGCGATGTGCGGCGACGGCGGCAACAGTAGGCCGGCGGCGACCGTCGACGGCGACGATCGGTCGGCCGGCGGCAACCGGCGACGGCAACGGTCGGTCGGCCTCCGACGACCGGCGGCAACAGTCGGTCGGCCGACGGCGGCAGCGGGCGGCAGTCAAGGGCGGTCAATGGCGGTCAATGGCGATCAGCAAAAGAAGAATAAAAGAAAAAAGAATTCACTTTTTTCTTAAACTTGTTCCCGGGAACAAGAAGCAACTTTTTTTTACTTCTCATTTCTATTCCAAAACCATTCCCGGGCTAACTTTTTGTTCCCGGGAACAAAAAACTAACTTGCCGTTATCAAACAGGTTTCTATTTTTTTTTTTTTTTTTGTTCTGGGGAAGAAAAGAATAGAAATTGTTGGGCTGGGGATGGTTACCATGCGCACCCTTAGAGTCGGTAACCCACAAAAACAGAAACACTGACCTTCTCCTTCTCTTCGGTGAGAGGAAATTGAGGCGCTGCTACGAGTCTTGCTCTCCATTTCGAAGATTCGACAAAGGAATTTTGGGCAAATGAAAATTAGGGTTCGAGACTTGGATTCGAGCACTTCAATGGGGATTTTGGCCGATTTAAGGTTTTAGATTTGGGGCATTTGGGGAGACGACATCACTTTTGGAAGATTTGGGGATTTTATTATGCAGACGACATTGTTTCTTGTGAGTTAGAGCCGACTCAGCTCTTCGGCGAGCCACGTAAGTAATAAAAAATAATAAAATATTGCCACGTAGGATTTCCGGCAAGGGTCGTCGGAGGTGGCACTTAAGTGTCCCACTAGAAAAAGAAAGTGGCACTTAAGTGTACCGTTTTAAAGTTATGGCACTTAAGTGTCCCCCCGTGCCAAGTTATGGCACTTGAGCTATTCTTCTGCCCCAAAAGGTAAATCCAATTTTGGAACTAAACGGGTTTTCAGGAACAAGGTGGACGAAAAAGGAAAAGTGGTTAGGAATAAAGCAAGACTCCTGGCCAAAGGATATATGCAAGAAGAAGGGATAGATTATGATGAGACCTATGCACTAGTAGCAAGGTTAGAAGTAATAAGATTATTACTTGCTTTTGCTTGCTATAAAAATTTCAGGTTATTCTAAATGGACGTCAAAAGCGCGTTTCTGAATAGATTTATTCAAGAAGTCTATGTGGAACAACCACCTGGATTTGAAGATCCAAAAGGCGAGACTCAGTCTTCAGATTAAAAAAGGCACTATAGGGAATGAAGCAAACACCTCGAGCCTAGTATGACAAGTTAAGTAATTTTCTAATTCAAAATGGTTTTGTTAAAAGAAAAGGTGGATACAACAATGTTCATTAAAAGAGAAGGTAAACATTTTCTACTTGTTCAAATCTATGTAGATGAAATTATCTTTGGATTATCTAATGAAAATTTGTGCAAGAAATTTTCTAAGTCTATGCACGATGAATTTGAGATGAGCATGATGGGTGAATTATCCTTTTTTCTCGAATTACAAGTAAAACAATTGAAGGAAGAAATTTTCATTCACCAAAAAAAAAAATATGCAAAAGATCTTATTAAGAAGTTTGGATTGGAGAACTGCAAAAAGAATGAGATACCTATGTCAAGCTCTTCAAAGCTGGATAAAGATGAAGGAGGAAGGAGTGTAGACCGAAAAAGCTCTATAGGAAGTAGAGTACTGTACCTCCCTTAACAGTAGAAGTAGAATATGTAGCTCTTAGAAGTTGTTGTTCTTAAATCTTGTGGATAAAGTAATAGCTAAGAGACTTTGAAATCGAAGACTCATGTATCGAGATTAAATGCGACAACACCAGTGCCATCAAGCTCACAAAGAATCTAATTCTTCATTCAAGAGCAAAGCACATAGAAATTCGACATCATTTCATTAGAGATCATGTTCAGAATGGAGAAGTTATGATACATTTTATTGACTCGAAGAATCAGTTGGCAGACATATTTACAAAGCCACTAGAGAAAAGTCTATTTGAATCTATTCGCACCAGACTGAACATCATATCTTTTATTAGTTAAAGTCTAAAGATGATTAGACTCAGTATAACCAAAAGTTACGACTGTAAGTTAATTCTATTCTAGTAATTTAAATTTTTGGGTGAAAATTTCAAAAGATATGTTTACTTTTTGAATCGTTACTTATTTTATTTTTAGTTTTGAATTTATGGCAGTTTTTCAAAGAGGCGATTTTTCATTTTTTTTTTAAATGACAGTTTTACTTTTTCCTTTATGATGATCTGTATACCTCATTTCATCTACTTTATATACTATTGATTTTCTTCTTCTTCGTTTTCACTCACAAAACCCTAGAATACAGAACTTCACTTTCTCATACTTTCTCTCTAGTTTAATCCGTAAAGCTTTCACCTTTCTTCTCGATCGAGTTAAGAAATCGCAAGTAGGGGACCACAGCATATGCGTGAGGGTCCTACGCACTTTGATCTGACCGAGGAAGAAGATTCTCCACAGCAACAACAACAAAGTCAACAACAACATTCTCAATCGCGGCACTCTTCTCAACCTAGGACTCAAGTTCCTCCACAACATGATGCTGAAGAAGAGATCGTTGCAGACGATGAACTTGTAAGGACTCTTAAGCCCGAATTTCTCTTTAAACTTTATTCCAAGTTGAAGGAGGGAGGTATGGCAATGAATTTTATTGATGAGTTTTTGAGCGTGAAAGGGTACAGAAGTGAAACTCACTTTCTGAAGACAATGGAAAGTATGGGCATTGCGCCTGTTGGTTTAGCGGCTAGAACTTTTGCAAACTTTCCAAGTGATCCACGGTTTGGATCCTTTAATCACCCTGAAGGAAAAGATGACAATGAGAGGATGTTCATAAACTTTCAGCCCAGATTGGGCGTCGCTGCACAAGTTCGTGGCGAATGGATGGATCTTTTTCATTCTAAGGACCATAAGAAGGCCTATTCGAAACTGTTAAAGAGAGGGGTTATGAACCCTAGGAGCTTGGATTTTGATTTTCTAGATTCACTAAAAGTAAGGCTGAGGGAGAAATTTGCACTCCTTCAACTGGAAAGGTTTTGCTCTGAGACAACGGTTGCTCACCTAGAACTTACGGCTTACTTCTATTCAAATCTATCGTTTTTAGATGCGAAAAGGGACAAAGATTTTGTGGTCGATGTAGACACTCTGGTTGATGTGATTGGGGTGGAAAAAAGTAGTTTCCAACCAATCGGTGTGTCGGTTGGTCACGCCACTTTGGAGCTTGTTCGGGATAGGATTGCTTAAGGCAGAATTTCTTACTCCAGGATGTCTGCCTCCAATATCTTGCTCCATAAGATCGTTATCAACTGCATCTGACCCAAATCAACGTCAAAGACTAATGTATCTCATTCTGACGCTAAGATGATGTACGCCATCAACATTGGTTTCAAATTCTCTCTGCCTCACACTATTCTCATGCATATGTATCGGACAGTGGTGAAGGACAAGGGACAACTCCCTTATTCTGCTCTTGTTACTCGATTATTCCAACATTTCAATATTTAGCCTCCTCAAATTATGTGTGTTAGAACCATCGCTCCAATGGTAGTTGGATTCAAGATGGTTTCCAAGAGGCGTCTGAAGGAGCTGAACAAGGTTTTAGAGAGCATTAAGGAGAAGTTCCCTGTCAAGGCAAAGCAAGACTCTACAGCAGGAAAAAGGAAAGGCAAAGAGCCCATATTTGAGATGTACGGTACAATGTAAACCTACTAGTCCAATGGATTTAGGTGTGTTCGGTCTTGATAGGTGTATGGGTCTAAATCATAAAATGAGTCATTCTAAAAAGGCGACCCAATTCATATTTAAACCATGTTAATGCTCTTTTTCATCCTATTTTTGCTCCTTAGAAAATAAGTCACGTTTTTCAAGTGCAAATATTACTAGGAAAAATTATCTTTGACGAGTGAATAAATTAAACATTTGTGTGATGAACGCGACCTTATGATAGTTTTTCAATAATCGCAAAATTAATATATTAAAAAGAAATTGAAAAACTCTTAGAATGACTATGATTATATAAATTATCAATTGAAGAAAAGAATGTTTAAAAATCATAATGAGGCGAACCACGTAAAAAGTATCTTAGAAGGAAAACACTATACTTTTTTTCCTAATAAAGAAAAAATTATACTAATAAAGCTCCGACATTTAGCATGATGGTATCCAATTTTAGCTTCTGTCCAAAAAAGTTGCACTCCTTTGATATTATATAAATTATTATTTTGGGGGATATTACGTATATCAAACATTGTATAATTTTAACTACTCCCAATTTTCAAATATGATTGTTGAGGAAAGGTACCGAACTTGAGTGCTTAATTTGCTTGCAACATATAAAGAAACTCCTGTGATTACGTAAATTGCATACTTTCTGAGGATAACAACCTGAAACAAGGCTGCTATCAATACAGAGAGTCGACCTTATTCTGAAAGGGACAATGAAGTAATGTCACCATACTGAGTAGAAGCAAAATCTTAGCTGTAAAACATGATTTTGAGATAACAATGTAGGCAAAGGCTAATCTTCATCCACGCTCCGCCAAGTAGTAATCCATCAAAATCATCATCAAAAAGGCTTCAATGAATTGGCAATGTCAATGACAAACCGGTACTTAACATCTGCTTTTGATAGACGCTCCATGGCGGTGTTCACATAATCCATAGGAATAAGCTCAATATCTGCGACTATGTTGTGCTCCGCTGCAAAATCAATCATCTCTTGCGTCTCTTTTATCCCTCCAATGGCACTTCCTCCCACCATCTTTCTACCTGTCATTGGTCTTATTTGTTACTATTTTCCGCATTCATGAAACTCATAATTAGTCTTCTACTAAAACTAAAATCGTTTCAATTATAAACACCAACTACGAAGGCAGTTTTCTTTTCCAAAGCACTACGGAACACAAAAGACTTGCTTAGGCTTACCTATGAGGAGTGGAAAAGCAAGTAGCTCTAGTGGCTTCTCCGGTGCACCAACCATGACGAGCTTTCCATTAACTTTCAAGAGACCGATCAAAGGCAAAAGAGCATGTACAGCGGAGACTGTGTCAATGATACCATCCATTGTACCCATTGCAAGCTGCAGTTGATGAAAGATAATAACGTAAATCTACATTCAGTTAACCTCATCCCTATGCATCATCGAAAAAAATAATATGTTGTGACTATGACTTACTTCCATCTCTTCTGTGTTACGGCTGACCAAGATTGCATCAGCTCCCAAACGGTCCATGGCTTCCTTCTTTTTATTAGGTGAGGTACTGATGACGGTCACTTTGAGACCCATGGCCTTAGCAAACTTTATAGCCATATGCCCGAGCCCACCAAGCCCAACCACCCCTAAATGCATTCCGGCCTTATCGAGCCCGTAGTACTTCAATGGACTGTAGACGGTGATCCCGGCACAGAGGAGAGGAGCACTACCATCAAGAGGCAAATTGTCGGGGATTTTGATCACGGAGTGCTCGTCTGATACCATGACGTCTGAATAGCCACCGTGGGTGGTGGTTCCATCATAGTACTTTGCACCATAGGTCAAGATCATTTCGGGGCAGTAATTCTCAAGATCCTCTTTGCAATTTGCACAAGAGCGACATGATCCGACCATACACCCAACGCCCACTTTGTCCCCGACTTTAAATTTGGTCACTTTGGTGCCTACTTTGGTGACCATACCTACAATCTCATGCCTGCATACAGTGGTCAATCCGTGTCATTATTGGCTTAAAAACGTTTTATTTATCTAAGAGAATCGAAAGGGATGATGTTTTCGAAAATTCATACCCGGGCACTACAGGATAAGAAGTTATTCCCCATTCGTTCTTGATATTATGGAGATCGGAATGGCATATACCACAATACAATACCTTAAAAGTTACATCATTTTCTCCGGTGGCCCTATAAAACATAAAATCAGTGAATTTGAAAAGAAAGATGTTTCCCTCTGTTGAATTTTTAGGTGCACCACCCAAAATAAGAATCAACGATAAGAAAAGGAAAAGCAAACGATGTTACCTTCTTGAGAACCTAAAGGGAGAGAGATGCCCTGTAGTGTCTCTGGCTGCCCATCCAAAAGCCTTCACTGGATGTTCATTCTCTGTGGACATTGCCATTTCGCTGAGCTTGACGAGCACGGCTTAAATCTCAAAGTGGAAGAGAACCGGGTTATCTGTGTGTTTTGAGATGCGAAGAGAACGCTGATGAGAGGGGAGGCGAGAAGCGTTGGTACTTATATAGGCTTGTGACGGTACTGGAAGCGGTGGTGATGACGCACTCGGCGAGCGAACTGAGCCGGACAGCGTGCGTCAGTATACACTTAGGGCTGGGGAAGACACGGGAAGAAGCGGAGATGACGTACTTAGTGAGCGAACTGAACCGGACGTCCTGCGTCACCATCTATTCCCATTTGTTTGACCAGTCAACCTTTGCCCGAAATTTCTCTCTCTTTCTACCTGTGCCTGCTCTGCCTTCTAGCGGCGCAAAGAAGAGACGATATAAACCCGGCTGGGTGTCGTTTTCTCACAGTTATTTAAAACATTGCTATACCAATGAGAAAATTCCAAAATGGGACCGAAATCCCTCTTTTCTCAAATAAGGGTTCAAAGTGAACATTGTTTGATTAGGGGACCAAATGCCATCGCTTTCTCAAATAAGGGCCTCAAGTGGATGTTGTTTCAAATGAGGACCTAAAGTGGTTATGTTTGTTTCAAATAAGGACCTGACTTTTCAATGATCAAGGGTATTTTTGTCTTTTGTGATTTTCCGCCTTTTTTCTTTCCTCTTTATTTTTTTTGGGGGAAAATTTCAAAAAACGACCCAAAGTGCCCTTATTTTCTTAAATAAGAGTCTAAAGTGGACTTTGTTTCAAATAATAACCTAAAGTGGCTTTGGTTGTTTCAAAATATGGACCCCACCTCGCCGGTTGCCGACTAGCTAATTTTTCGACCGATCAATGGTATTTTCATCATTTGGCATTTTCCCTTTTTTTCCTTTTTTTTTTTTTTTTTTTGGTTCTTCTTCTTCCTCATTGTCAATGGCTGCCAGCCATCGGCGATGCCCAAAAAGGGCTGGGTGAGGGTCGCCTTCGCCAGTGAGGGCCATCCACGCTAGCCACAAGTGAGGGATGGCTTCGCTTGGGCGTGGCGACCCTCACTTAGGGGCCATCGACGAGGTTGGCCCACGCTAGTACTAGTAAGGATCGGCGTGGGCGGCCTCGCCTAGCCCTCTGTGGGCATCGCCGGTGGTCAGCTGGCCACGAGCGAAGAGGAAGAAGAAGAACCAAAAAAAAAAAAAAAAAGAGGAAAGTAAAAAAAAGGCGGAAAATGGAAAGACAAAAATACCATTGATCGCCGAAAAGTCAGGTCCTTATTTGAAATAAACATAACCACTTTAGGTCCTCATTTGAAATAACATCCACTTCAGGTCCTTATTTGAGAAAATGATGGCACTTCGGGTCCCTATTTGAAACAATGTTCACTTCGGACCCTTATTTGAGAAAAAAATGGCACTTCAGGTCCCATTTTGGAATTTTCCCTATACCAATTAATTAATCGACGAGAGTTTAGCCCACACATCACGTGCCGAATTCGGCCACGTTATACCCGAACCTGGTTTTTTAAACTTATATTAAAATTATAAATTCTACACCTCAAAATATTCCAACAGAAGGTAGGACATTCAACAAAATCCAAAGAGATGAGTTCTGAAATATCAATATTATTTTGTAAGAAAATTACCTAAAATGTGAATAGGGTTATTTTTTTCCAATATTAAAGACTACATGATACATCAACGGTGGCTTATATTAATGATAGCTGAACTCTAGTATTCTATAATAATAATTGACTAGCAAACCGAGGCGTCTGCACACGCCCCTCTTCATGGCGATTATGGTCTTCGTGTCACCACAAATGTCCCCTCCCGCTTCTCGGATCATGAGCGATGGTACTCCGGCATTATATATGTAGAAAACGTTGCGTTTCTAGAAAATGTTTTCCAATAAGCCATTTTCCAAGAGAATGTAATCATTTTCTTGTGTTCAGTCGAAACCTGAAAAGAAACGGAAAATATTTTATGCTGCTCGGTAATTAATTATTTTTTTCCTTCATGCATTCTTTTTCTATAATATTTTTTATTTTATAATTTAAAAAATCGATTTTAAATTATTTATATTTTATACATATATTTCTTTTTCTTTTCTTTGTTTTGTCTTCTTCTTTCTCGATCGGTCGCCAGCTATCACCGCTTGATTGGCGAGCCGAGGCTCACGCTTGTTGATCTAGTGAGGCCCGAGCTCACTGCTCGCAAATCAGTAAGCCTGGCGAGCGGCCTGGAGCCCTAGCTTGCCATTGATCGGGCGAGCAACGAGCAGCGAGCTGGGGCTCAAGCTTGTTGCCAATCGGGCAAGGGGTTAACATGGGTGTGTGATAAGAGAAAGTGAATGAGGAAAATATTTTTCTCTTTATCAAAAGTGGAAAACATTTTTGCGTATCTTAGAAGATTTTTTTCTTTCACGGAAAATGTTTTTCTCCAATTGATTCATTTTCCCTTAAACTAATATCGAAAAATTCGGAAAACGTTTTCATGGAAGTTATTTTACATGAAACAAATGGAGCCCAAAAGAATGAATATTCTTCCGTAAGTTCAACAATGTTTGGAAGACCGAAGCTTTATTGAAAATAACGTACATCCGTGTAATTTATTAAATATACAAGTATTTTTCTAATAGAGATAGATATAAAGTGGCCCAAATCGAATTTTTTACGCAGGTTTTCGATGCCTCGGATTTTGGATTTTCGTGTTCTTTTTATTGAAAAAAAAAATCCTATATGGTGATTTATCAAGTTGTAAAGTCAGCAATTAGGATCCTGATGTTTAGCAAAAACATAAAAACATGTGAATCATTATGGAAAACATGAGTGAATATAAAATCGATAGGTGTGAATCAAAGTCTCCACGTCTAATTTTAACGTGCATTAATTATTCATTCCCTTATATTTGGGTTGTACGCTACAATGCAGACCTCTTAGATGGAATGGATTTTGGCGGGCTCGGATCCTGATTGGTGTTTGGGTCTAAGCCATAAAATGGGTCGTTCTAAATAGGTGACACAATCCCTAGTTAAATCAAGTTAATGCATTTTTTACCCTATTTTGCGCTTTACGGCTTTAGAAAATGAGTCGCGTTTTCCAAGTGCAAATATTTCTAGGGAAAATATCTTTGACAAGTGAATAAATTAAACATTTGTGTAATGACCGCGACCTTATGAAGTTTTTAAATGACCGCAAAATTAATTTGCTCGATACATCATAATAACAGATTAAACAGAAATTGGAGAACTCTTAGAATGGCTATGGTTATATAAATTATCAATTGAAGAAAAGAATGTTTAAAAATAATAATAAGGCGAATCGCGTAAATGGTATCTTACAAGGAAAACGTTATACTTATTTCGTAATAAAGAAAAAAATTATACTTATAAAGCTCCGACATTTAGCACGATGGTATCCAATTTCAGCTTTCAACCAAAAAAGTGACAATCCTTTGATATTATATAAATTATATTTTTTTGGTGATATTACATATATCTTAACTAACAATATCGAACATTGTATAATTTTAACTACTCCCAATTTTCAAATATGATTATGATGATTCAAGCAAAGTCAAAAAAATAAATTTCTTCATTTTTCGGGTTAACTCAGGTCAAACAAGTTGACCCCACCCAATTCGTGAATCATTTGAGCAATGTCAAAGATACTAAGACTAAATTAATTTATTAAGTGAAGCAATGCTCTGTAAGTTTTTGTTTAAGTCAATGGCCTTTTAAGCATTGAACCAAATTTTGTCATGAACAAATTTAGGAGATGAATCGCAATATGTCTTAAATGTCGAAATTATTTCCATTCATCGCATTTATAATGCGGCATCATAGAAATTTTATACTTCTTGCATGACTAATAAGATGGGATATTGTGTACTTTTGAATGTTTCGAATTTTCAATAATGATTCAAAAAGAAAAAGATAACGAAACTTACTTTCACGTCGGGTAAAATTGGGTCAAACACAGGTTGACTCGACCCAACCCAACTCGGAAATTTAGAGGTCATGGCGCGTTAACTCAATTGTTTTGTGCATTGGAAAAGGACCACCTCTATCCTATTTTCAAAGCGGGTTTGGGTGGACTATCGGGTTCAAGTTGGTTTTTGTGGCGTCTACTTAAATCTAGTTCCCAAAATCCTTGAATTATTTTCAAGCCAATTCGTTTCTAGTTTCCCGTATGCAAAATACGGGACCCTATCATGGGCTCAAAATGACGGGCTATCATTTCAGTGCCCTAATTATCCTTCAACTCGTATCATCAAATGTGATATTGGATCTTGAAACTTCTTGTCATGCGATCAAATTATTTAGCTTTTTCTTTTACAGTCACAGAAAGACTGTTGAGGAAGGGTACCGACCTTGAGTGCTTGATTTACTTACAGCACAAAAAGAAACTCCTGTGATTACGTAAATTGCATACTTTTTTAGGATAACAACCTGAAACAAGGTTGCTATCAATACAGAGAGTCGACCTTATTCTGAAAGGGACAATGAAGTAATGTCACCATACTCAGTAGAAGCAAAATCTTAGCAGTAAAACATGATTTTGAGATAACAATGTAGGCAAAGGCTAATCTTCATCCATGCTCCGCCAAGTAGTAATCCATCAAAATCATCATCAAAAAGGCTTCAATGAATTGGCAATGTCAATGACAAATCGGTACTTAACATCTGCTTTTGATAGACGCTCCATGGCAGTGTTCACATAATCCATAGGAATAAGCTCAACATCTGCGACTATGTTGTGCTCCGCTGCAAAATCAATCATCTCTTGCGTCTCTTTTATCCCTCCAATGGCACTTCCTCCCACCATCTTTCTACCTGTCATTGGTCTTATTTGTTACTATTTTTTCGCATTCATGAAACTCATAATTAGTCTTCTACTAAAACTAAAATCGTTTCAATTATAAACACCAACTACGAAGGCAGTTTTCTTTTCCAAAGCACTACGAAACACAAAAGACTTGCTTAGGCTTACCTATGAGGAGTGGAAAAGCAAGTAGCTCTAGTGGCTTCTCCGGTGCACCAACCATGACGAGCTTTCCATTAACTTTCAAGAGACCGATCAAAGGCAAAAGAGCATGTACAGCGGAGACTGTGTCAATGATACCATCCATTGTACCCATTGCAAGCTGCAGTTGATGAAAGATAATAACGTAAATCTACATTCAATTAACCTCATCCCTATGCATCATCGAAGAAAATAATATGTTGTGACTATGACTTACTTCCATCTCTTCTGTGTTACGGCTGACCAAGAATGCATCAGCTCCCAAACGGTCCATGGCTTCCTTCTTTTTATTAGGTGAGGTACTGATGACGGTCACTTTGAGACCCATGGCCTTAGCAAACTTTACAGCCATATGCCCGAGCCCACCAAGCCCAACCACCCCTAAATGCATTCCGGCCTTATCGAGCCCGTAGTACTTCAATGGACTGTAGACGGTGATCCCGGCACAGAGGAGAGGAGCACTACCATCAAGAGGCAAATTGTCGGGGATTTTGATCACGGAGTGCTCGTCTGATACCATGACGTCTGAATAGCCACCGTGGGTGGTGGTTCCATCATAGTACTTTGCACCATAGGTCAAGATCATTTCGGGGCAGTAATTCTCAAGACCCTCTTTGCAATTTGCACAAGAGCGACATGATCCGACCATACACCCAACGCCCACTTTGTCCCCGATTGTAAATTTGGTCACTTTGGTGCCTACTTCGGTGACCATACCTACAACCTCATGCCTGCATACAGTGGTCAATATGTGTCATTATTGACTTAAAAATGCATTATTTATCCAAGAGAATCAAAAGGGATGATGTTTTCGAAAATTCATACCCGGGCACTACAGGATAAGAAGTTATTCCCCATTCGTTCTTGATATTATGGAGATCGGAATGGCATATACCACAATACATTACCTTGAAAGTTACATCCTTTTCTCCGGTGGCCCTATAAAACATAAAATCAGTGAATTTGAAAAGAAAGATGTTCCCCTCTGTTGAATTTTTAGGTGCACCACCCAAAATAAGAATCAACGATAAGAAAAGGAAAAGCAAACGATGTTACCTTCTTGAGAACCTAAAGGGAGAGAGATGCCCTGTAGTGTCTCTGGCTGCCCATCCAAAAGCCTTCACCGGATGTTCTTTCTCTGTGGACATTGCCATTTCACTGAGCTTGACGAGCACGGCTTAAATCTCAAACTGGAAGAGAAGCGTGTTATCTGTGTGTTTTGAGATGCGAAGAGAACGCTGATGAGAGGGGAGGCGAGAAGCGTTGGTACTTATACAGGGCTTGTCACGGTACCGGAAGCGGTGGTGATGACGCACTTGGCGAGCGAACTGAACTAGGTGGTGTGCGTCAGTATACATGTAGGGCTCGTGGAGATACCGGAAGAGGCGGTGATGGTGATGACGTGCTTAGTGAGCGAATTGAACCGGACGTTGTGCGTCATCATCTATTCCCGTTTGTTTGACCAGTCAACCGTTGCGCGAAAGTTCTCTCTTTCTGCTCGAGTCTGCTCCGCCTGCTTGCAGCCCAAGAAGATAATATATAAAATCTTGTAGGCGTCCCTTTTTCACAGTTATTTAAAGCATTCCCATCTCAATTAATTAATGGATGAAAGTTTAACGTAGTCTCTCACGTGTTATACCCAGAGCCTATTTTTTCTTTTTTACGTATTTCAAATATAAAATTCTATACCTTAAAATATTTCAAGAAACGGTAGGAAATTCCACAAAATCCAAAAAGATGAATTTTGAAAAATTGGTATTGTTTGTAAGAAAATTGGCTAAAAAGCGAATACGATATTTTTTTTCCAATATTAATGACAATACACCGGACATCAAATGATGGCGTATATTAATAATAGCTGAACTCTAGTATTTTATAATAAGACTTGGCTAGCAAACCCTGGCTTCTGCACACGCCCCTCTTGATAGAGATTATGGTCTCCGTGTCACCACAAATGTCCCAACCCACTTCTTGGATCGTAAAAGACAGTCTTTCGACGCTGTTTAGATGTTACACTGTAAATAGCACTGACGTCAACACGTGACGCGACATGCTAATACGCCGTTTCTTAAAAAATAATGAATTCTTACACGTTGAGACATATTGTATATTAAACATATATTTTTACATTTACATGATAAATTATTATTTTTATGATTATTTTAATCAAATTAATTTATTTAGATTTATAAATAAATAATTAATTAAAAGAGCCTAAAATGAATTTGCATTAAAAACATTAATAAATCATTTGTTAATATCACTTATTGTTTCAATTAGAAAATTCAACTGCATTTAATTATGCCATGAAACATGGAGAAAAAACAAACTTTGGATTGAATTGTTTGTTACTGGAAGTGAGAGTCGGTAAGTGCGGGGAGAGATAATCAAGTGTCGAATTTTTTGACACGTGTTGACCAATTGTCAGAGAGCATCGAAGAGTATTGGAGAGTATCGAACACATTCCAAAAACCATTCCTCTAATTGATTTTCCAAAAGTAAAGGAAATAATCAAACAAAGACCTACAAAAACATTTTCAGAAGTCACTTTCAAAGAGATTTTGTAAAACCTATTGGCCTAAATGCTCTCAAATTTTCGAAGTGTAACGGCTCAGAACATTTTGAGAAAGAATGTCCCAAGGTTTGAAGACCTGTTAAGAAGGATTGGGCAAAAACTGTATTTTGTACTAGCTCCCCTAGACCCAAGAAGATATGGGTACCGAAGAAAGCTTGAGTTCTTTTTATGATTGCAGGTCAATATCAAGAAAAAGATCATGTGGTATTTGGATAGTGGCTGTTCGAGACACATGACAGGAGATTCGAGCTGTTTCATAAAGTTTGTGCAAATGAATGGTGGAAAAGCTTCTTTTGGTGGATACAGCAAAGGAAACATTGTTGGATGTGGAACTGTGAAAATCGAAAGTCTCACAAGCAACAATGTCTCCTTTGTGGAAGGTTTGAATTACAATCTACTCAGCATCAGTCAATTGTGTGACGGATTCAAAATTAATTTCCCAGAAGGCATTTGTTCGAGAACTAGTAAAGATCTCTCTCAATCTTTCACTGGACGAAGACATGGGAATATTTACCTTCTGGATATGAAACCAAAAAGCTCTCAGTGTCTAATCTCCATTCAAGATGAAGCAAACCTTTGGCATCGGAAACTTGGTCATGTTAATATGAAGCAGATTGCCAAAATCTCTTCTAAGAAACTTGTTCGTCGTCTTCCTAATCTAACTTATCAAAAGTCTGATCTATGCACGCCATGTGTTTTGTGAAAGCAGGTTAGAAGTTATTTTAAACCTATAAATCAAGTTTTTACTAATCGATTTTTGACTTCCGAAAATAAACAACAAGAAGAACTAGTTCATCCAACTGAAGCAGAGGATCAGCAAACCTTCAGACCATCCAGTAACTAGAAGCATAAGTCTAGTCATCCCAAGGAACTCATCATTGGCAACATTGATGAAGGAATTCATACCAGATCCAGAAGGTAAGAAGAGTCTAGTGCTCTAGCACTCATTTTTTAGATAGAACCCAAAAGTATAGAGGAAGCTATGTCTGATGAAAGCTAGATTGAAGCTATGTAAGAAGAGCTCAGACAGTTCAGCATCAATCATGTTTGGGAGCTAATTTTTAAACCAAAAAGTAAATCCATTATTGGAACAAAATGGGTTTTCAGGAACAAGGTGGACGAAAAAGGAAAAGTGGTCAAGAACAAAACAAGACTCGTAGCCAAAGGATATACGCAAGAAGAAGGGATAGACAATGATGAGACCAATGCATCAGTAGCGAGGTTAGAAGTAATAAGATTTTTACTTGTTTTTGCTTGCTATAAGAATTTCAGGTTATTCCAAATTGACGTCAAAAACGAGTTTCTAAATGGATTTATCCAAGAAGAAGCCTATGTGGCCTGGATCTGAAGATCCAAAAGGCCAGACTCAGTCTTCAGATAGAAAAAGGCTCTATATGGATTTAAGCAAGCACATCGAGCCTGATGTGACAGGTTAAGTAATTTTCTAATTCAAAATGGTTTTGTTAAAGGAAATGTGGATACAACATTGTTCATTAAAAGAGAAGGTAAAATTTTTCTACTCATTCAAATCTATGTATATGATATTATCTTTGGATCATCTAATGAAAATCTATGCAAAAACTTTTCTAAGTCTATGCAGGATGAATTTGAGATGAGCATGATGGGCGAATTATCCTTCTTTCTCAGATTACAAGTAAAACAATTGAAGAAAGGAATTTTCATTCACCAAGAAAAATTTGCAAAAGATCTTATTAAGAAGTTCGGATTGGAGAACTGCAAAAAGACTGAGAGACCTATGTCAAGCTCTTCGAAGCTGGATAAACATGAAGAAGGAAAGAGTGTAGACCAGAAGCTCTACAGAACTATTATTGGTTCGTTTATTTATCTTACTCCTTCTAGACCTGACATTCTGTTTAGTGTTTGCATTTGTGCTAAATTCCAATGAGTTCCCGAAAAGTCTCATCTAAGCGCTGCAAAACGAATCATCAAATACGTTGTAACCACCTCAAAGCTAGGTTTATGGTATTCCAAAGAATGAGACTTTACTCTTGGAATATTCAAATGCAAATTTAGCAGGTTACAAGGTCGATAGAAAGAGTACTTCTTGTACTTGTCAATTGCTAAGCAACAAGCTAGTGTCTCGGTTCTCAAGGAAATAGAGTATTGTAGCTCCCTCGCAGCAAAAGTAGAGTATGTAGCTCTTGGAAGTTGTTGTTCTCAAATCTTGTGGATAAAGCAACAGCTAAAAGACTTTGGAATCGAAGACTCGTGCACCGATATTAAATGCGACAACACTAGTGCCATCAAGCTCACAAAGAATCCAATTCTTCATTCAAGAGCAAAGCACATAGAAATTCGACATCATTTCATTAAAGATCCTGCTCAGAATGGAGAAGTTATCATACAGCTTATTGACTCGAAGAATCAGTTGACAGACATATTTACAAAGCCACTCGAGAAAAGTCTATTTGAGTATATTTCACCAGACTAAACATCATGTCTTATATTAGTTAAAGTCTGAAGATGATCAGACTCAGTATATGACCAAAAGTTGCGACTGTAAGTTAATTCTATTCTAGTAATTTAAATTTTTGGGTGAAAATTTGAAAAGATACGTTTACTTTTTGAATCGTTACTTACTTATTTTATTTTTAGTTTTGGATTTTTGGCAGTTTTTCACAACGGCAGTTTTTCATTTGTTTTTTTAAGTGGCAGATTTACTTTTTTCCTTTATGACGATCCGTATACCTCGTTTCATCTGCTTTATATACTGTTGATTTTCTTCTTCTTCGTTTTCACTCACAAAACCCTAGAATACAGAACTTCACTTTCTCATACTTTCTCTCTAGTTTAATCCAAAAAGCTTTCACCTTTTTTTCTCGATCGAGTTGAGAAATCTCCTAAAGACAATGACAATGTCTTCTCAAAGAAAGTCTTCGAGAATCGCAAGTAGGGGACCACAGCATATGCGTGAGGGTCCTGCGCACTTTGATCGGACCGAGGAAGAAGACTCTCCACAGCAGCAACAACAAAGTCAACAACAACATTCTCAACCACGGCACTCTTCTCAACCTAGGACTCAGGTTCGTCCACAGCAGGATGCTGAAGAAGAGATCGTTGTAGACGCTGAACCTATAAGGACTCTTAAGCCCAAATTTCTCTTTAAACTTTATTCCAAGTTGAAGGAGGGAGGTACGGCAATGACGTTTATTGATGAGTTTTTGAGTGAGAAAGGGTACAGAAGTGAAACTCACTTTCATAAGACAATGGAAAGTATGGGCATTGCGCCTGTTGGTTTAGCGGCTAGAACTGTTGCAAACTCTCCAAGTGATCCACGGTTTGGATCCTTTAATCAGCTTGAAGGAAAAGATGACGATGGGAGGATGTTCATAAACTTTCAACCCAGGTTGGGCGTCGCAGCACAAGTTCGTGGTGAAAGGACGGATCTTTTTCCTTCTAAGGACCACAAGAAGGCCTATTCAAAACTGTTAAAGAGAGGGGTTATGAACCCTAGGAGCATGGATTTTGATTTTCTGGATTCACTGAAAGTAAGGCTGAGGGAGAAATTTGCACTCCTTCAACTCGAAAGGTTTTGCTCTGAGACAACGGTTGCTCACCGAGAACTTACGGCTTACTTCTATTCAAATCTATCATTTTTAGATGCGAATAGATTTTCCTTTACGGTAAGGGACAAAGATTTTGTGGTCGATGTAGACACTCTGGTTGATGTGATTGGGGTGGAAAAAAGTAGTTTCCGGCCAATCGGTGTGTCGGTTGGTCACGCCACTTTGGAGCTTGTTCGGGATAGGATTGCTTAAGGCAGAATTTCTTACTCCAGGATGTCTGCCTCCAATATCTTGCTCCATAAGATCGTTATCAACTGCATCTAACCCAAATCAACGTCAAAGACTGATGTATCTCGTTCGGACGCTAAGCTGATGTACGCCATCAACATTGGTTTCAAATTCTCTCTGCCTCACACTATTCTCATGCATATGTATCGGACAGTGGTGAAGGACAAGGGACAACTCCCTTATTCTGCTCTTGTTACTCGATTATTCCAACATTTCAATATTTAGCCTCCTCAAATTATGTGTGTTAGAACCATTGCTCCAATGGTAGTTGGATTCAAGATGGTTTCCAAGAGGCGTCTGAAGGAGCTGAACAAGGTTTTAGAGAGCATTAAGGAGAAGTCCCCTGTCAAGGCAAAGCAAGACTCTACAGCAAGTAAAAGGAAAGGCAAAAGCCCATATTTGAGTTGTACAGTACAATGTAAACCTACTAGTCCAATGGATTTAGGCGTGTTCGGTCTTGATAGGTGTATGGGTCTAAATCATAAAATGAGTCATTCTAAAAAGGCGACCCAATTCATATTTAAACCATGTTAATGCTTTTTTTCATCCTATTTTTGCTCTTCAGAAAATAAGTCACGTTTTTCAAGTGCAAATATTACTAGGAAAAATTATCTTTGACGAGTGAATAAATTAAACATTTGTGTGATGAACGCGACCTTATGATAGTTTTTCAATAATCGCAAAATTAATATATTAAACAGAAATTGAAAAACTCTTAGAATGACTATGATTATATAAATTATCAATTGAAGAAAAGAATGTTCAAAAATCATAATGAGGTGAACCATGTAAAACGTATCCTAGAAGGAAAACACTATAATTCTTTTTCCTAATAAAGAAAAAAAATTATACTAATAAAGCTCCGACATTTAGCATGTCGGTATCCAATTTTAGCTTATGTCCGAAAAATTGCACTCCTTTGATATTATATAAATTATTATTTTGGGGTGATATTACGTATATCAAACATTGTATAATTTTAACTACTCCCAATTTTCAAATATGATTGTTGAGGAAAGGTACCTAACTTGAGTGCTTAATTTACTTGCAACATATAAAGAAACTCATGTGATTACGTAAATTGCATACTTTTTTAGGATAACAACCTGAAACAAGGCTGCTATCAATACATAGAGTCGACCTTATTCTGAAAGGGACAATGAAGTAATGTCACCATACTAAGTAGAAGCAAAATCTTAGCTGTAAAACATGATTTTGAGATAACAATGTAGGCAAAGGCTAATCTTCATCCACGCTCCGCCAAGTAGTAATCCATCAAAATCATCATCAAAAAGGCTTCAATGAATTGGCAATGTCAATGACAAACCGGTACTTAACATCTGCTTTTGATAGACGCTCCATGGCAGTGTTCACATAATCCATAGGAATAAGCTCAATATCTGCGACTATGTTGTGCTCCGCTGCAAAATCAATCATCTCTTGCGTCTCTTTTATCCCTCCAATGGCACTTCCTCCCACCATCTTTCTACCTGTCATTGGTCTTATTTGTTACTATTTTTCGCATTCATGAAACTCATAATTAGTCTTCTACTAAAACTAAAATCGTTTCAATTATAAACACCAACTACGAAGGCAGTTTTCTTTTCCAAAGCACTACGGAACACAAAAGACTTGCTTAGGCTTACCTATGAGGAGTGGAAAAGCAAGTAGCTCTAGTGGCTTCTCCGGTGCACCAACCATGACGAGCTTTCCATTAACTTTCAAGAGACCGATCAAAGGCAAAAGAGCGTGTACAGCTGAGACTGTGTCAATGATACCATCCATTGTACCCATTGCAAGCTGCAGTTGATGAAAGATAATAACGTAAATCTACATTCAGTTAACCTCATCCCTATGCATCATCGCAAAAAATAATATGTTGTGACTATGACTTACTTCCATCTCTTTTGTGTTACGGCTGACCAAGAATGCATCAGCTCCCAAACGGTCCATGGCTTCCTTCTTTTTATTAGGTGAGGTACTGATGACGGTCACTTTGAGACCCATGGCCTTAGCAAACTTTACAGCCATATGCCCGAGCCCACCAAGCCCAACCACCCCTAAATGCATTCCGGCCTTACCGAGCCCGTAGTACTTCAATGGACTGTAGACGGTGATCCCGGCACGAGAGGAGAGGAGCACTACCATCAAGAGGCAAATTGTCGGGGATTTTGATCACGGAGTGCTCGTCTGATACCATGACGTCTCGAATAGCCACCGTGGGTGGTGGTTCCATCATAGTACTTTGCACCATAGGTCAAGATCATTTCGGGGCAGTAATTCTCAAGATCCTCTTTGCAATTTGCACAAGAGCGACATGATCCGACCATACACCCAACGCCCACTTTGTCCCCGACTTTAAATTTGGTCACTTTGGTGCCTACTTCGGTGACCATACCTACAACCTCATGCCTGCATACAGTGGTCAATATGGGTCATTATTGGCTTAAAAATGCATTATTTATCCAAGAGAATCGAAAGGGATGATGTTTTCGAAAATTCATACCCGGGCACTACAGGATAAGAAGTTATTCCCCATTCGTTCTTGATATTATGGAGATCTGAATGGCATATACCACAATACAATACCTTAAAAGTTACATCCTTTTCTCCGGTGGCCCTATAAAACATAAAATCAGTGAATTTGAAAAGAAAGATGTTCCCCTCTGTTGAATTTTTAGGTGCACCACCCAAAATAAGAATCAACGATAAGAAAAGGAAAAGCAAACGATGTTACCTTCTTGAGAACCTAAAGGGAGAGAGATGCCCTGTAGTGTCTCTGGCTGCCCATCCAAAAGCCTTCACCGGATGTTCTTTCTCTGTGGACATTGCCATTTCACTGAGCTTGACGAGCACGGCTTAAATCTCAAAGTGGAAGAGAACCGGTTTATCTGTGTGTTTTGAGATGCGTAGAGAACGCTGATGAGAGGGGAGGCGAGAAGCGTTGGTACTTCTATAGGCTTGTGACGGTACTGGAAGCGGTGGTGATGACGCACTCGGCGAGCGAACTGAGCCGGACAGCGTGCGTCAGTATACACTTAGGGCTCGAGAAGACACGGGAAGAAGCGGAGATGACGTACTTAGTGAGCGAACTGAACCGGACGTCCTGCGTCACCATCTATTCCCATTTGTTTGACCAGTCAACCTTTGCCCGAAAGTTCTCTCTCTTTCTACCTGTGCCTGCTCTGCCTTCTAGCGGCGCAAAGAAGAGACGATATAAACCCGGCTGGGTGTCGTTTTCTCACAGTTATTTAAAACATTGCTATACCAATTAATTAATCGACAAGAGTTTAGCCCAGCCTGTCACGTGCCGAATTCGGCCACGTTATACCCAGAACCTGGTTTTTTAAACTTATATTAAAATTATAAATTCTACACCTCAAAATATTCTAACAGAAGGTAGGACATTCAACAAAATCCAAAGAGATGAGTTCTGAAATATCAATATTCTTTTGTAAGAAAATTACCTAAAATGTGAATAGGGTTATTTTTTTCCAATATTAAAGACTACATGATACATCAACGGTGGCTTATATTAATGATAGCTGAACTCTAGTATTCTATAATAATACTTGACTAGAAAACCCAGGCGTCTGCACACGCCCCTCTTCATGGCGATTATGGTCTTCGTGTCACCACAAATGTCCCCTCCCGCTTCTCGGATCATGAGCGATGGTACTCCGGCATTATATATGTAGAAAATGTTGCGTTTCTAGAAAATGTTTTCCAATAGGCCATTTTTCAAGAGAATGTAATCATTTTCTTGTGCTCAATCGAAACCGAAAAGAAGCGGAAAATATTTTATGCTGCTGGGTAATTAATTTTTTTTCTTTCTTGCATTCTTTTTCTATAATATTTTTTATTTTATAATTAAAAAATCGATTTTAAATTTTTTATATTTTATATTTTTTTTTCTTTTTCTTTTCTTTGTTTTGTCTTCTTCTTCTTCGATCGGTCGCCAGCTATCACCGCCAGATTGGCGAGCCAGAGGCTCACGCTTGTCGATCTGGTGAGGCCCGAGCTCGTTGCTCGCAAATCAGTAAGCCTGGCGAGCGGCCTAGAGCCCTAGCTCGCCATTGATCGGCGAGCAGCAAGTTGGGGCTCAAGCTTGTTGCCAATCGGGCAAGGGGTTAACGTGGGTGTGCGATAGAAGATTTTTTCTCTTTATCAAAAGTGGAAAACATTTTTGCTTATCTTAGAAGATTTTTTTCTTTCACGGAAAATGTTTTTCTCCAATTGATTCATTTTCCCGAAACTAATATCGAAAAATTCGGAAAACGTTTTCGTGGAAGTTATTTTACATGAAACAAATGGAGCCCAAAAGAATGAATATTCTTTCATAAGTTCAACAATGTTTGGAAGACCGAAGCTTTATTGAAAACAACGTACATCCGTGTAATTTATTAACGATACAAGTATTTTTCTAATAGAGATAGATATAAAGTGGCCCAAATCGAAGTTTTTACGCAGGCTTTTGATGCCTCGGATTTTGGATTTTCGTGTTCTTTTTTTTGAAAAAAAAAAATCCTATATGGCGATTTATCAAGTTGTAAAGTCAGCAATTAGGATCCTGATGTTTAGCAAAAACATAAAAACATGTGAATCATTATGGAAAACATGAGTGAATATAAAATCGATATGTGTGAATCAAAGTCTCCACGTCTAATTTTAACGTGCATTAATTATTCATTCCCCTATATTTGGGTTGTACGCTACAATGCAGACCTCTTAGATGGAATGGATTTTCGCGGGCTCGGATCCTGATTGGTGTTTGGGTAAGCCATAAAATGGGTCGTTCTAAATAGGTGACACAATCCCTAGTTAAATCAAGTTAATGCATTTTTTACCCTATTTTGCGGTTTACGGCTTTAGAAAATGAGTCGCGTTTTCCAAGTGCAAATATTTCTAGGGAATATATCTTTGACGAGTGAATAAATTAAACATTTGTGTAATGACCGCGACCTTATGAAGTTTTTAAATGACCACAAAATTAATTTGCTCGATACATCATAATAACAGATTAAACAGAAATTGGAAAACTCTTAGAATGGCTATGGTTATATAAATTATCAATTGAAGAAAAGAATGTTTAAAAATAATAATAAGGCAAATCGCGTAAATGGTATCTTACAAGGAAAACGTTATACTTTTTTCGTAATAAAGAAAAAAAAATTATACTTATAAAGCTCCGACATTTAGCACGATGGTATCCAATTTCAGCTTTCAACCAAAAAAGTGACAATCCTTTGATATTATATAAATTATATTTTTTTTGGTGATATTACATATATCTTAACTAGCAATATCGAACATCGTATAATTTTAACTACTCCTGATTTTCAACTATGATTGTGATGATCCTAGCAAACTCGCCAAAAAAAAAAAAAAAGTCTTCATTTTTCATGTAAACTCAGGTCAAACATAGTTGATCCAACTAGTGAATTATTTGAGCAATGTCAAAGATACTAAGATTCGCCTACTAAATTGATTTATTAAGTGAAGCAATACTAAGATTTTCAACTATGATTGTGATGATCCTAGCAAACTCGCCAAAAAAAAAAAATCTTCATTTTTCATGTAAACTCAGGTCAGACATAGTTGATCCAACCAAACAAGTGACCAAACGTAGTTGATCCGACCAAACGGCAATCCAGCGCGTGTGACCGGCGCGTGATGACGTCTCTGTGATGTCATCCAACAGTCGAGATGATGTCATCGCCGACGGCGGGTTCGTCGGCCGGCGACCCGACCCGTGACCCGACTCGACCGTTGACCAATCAATCAGTCAATGGTTGGACCGGTCATCAGTCGGACCGATCATCAGACGGACCGGTCATCAGTCGGACCGGTCATCGGTGGAACCAGGAGCCATTTGGCTCGCTGGCCCTACGCCACATGCGCGGCGCACTCAGGTGACCCGTGTGGGCACATGCAAGCTTTGATTGGAGCGTGGTCAGTGGCGTTTAGTTCGTATGAGTGTCCTCTACACTATGGTATATTTGTTTTTTATATTTTAATTTTATAAATGTATAGAATTATGTACGGAACCCTATGTATGCGTATTTTTTGGGGTTTAATGCATAATTGTCGCGACCCGATCTCGCCGCCCCTCGAAATGTCCAAGGTGGAAAAGGTCGGATTTAGGAGTATTTGATCATGAAAGTTCCCTCACGAGATCGCGAGCTCTCCCAAGCTTGTACCTCACGTGACAACGGTTTATTTATGCAGTCTAGTTGTTTATAACAACCTAAAAAATAGATAGGAGTCGCTACTAGCCTCATTTTGGGGGTCGACTAGAAACCCAATCGAGAGTCGGGAGTGTTCCCTTGATTCCTATGTAACCAGATATCTAAGTTTGGAGACTTAGGTTACGCTAATATTACTATTAGCACCATTTTGGTACTTAAACAGTATGTTGTGTTTTTCCTAACATGTCCATGCGTTTCTTTTTACATTTTCGAGATCATCAATTCCTAGACTAAGTGATCATGCGTGGTTGATTATTTTCATGCTATTCTATTTCTAAAAAAAAATAGAAAGGAAAACAACCAATGAAATTGAAATTGCAAAACATTAAGTAAGCAATCAAGGAAAAGCAGTAAATTTATCAGGTAGTCCTAAAAAATATAAAAGAGAAAACAATTAGGAAAGAAAGTAAACCTGCAACTCTTCGGGTTTTGTACAATGCATGGAACCCGAGACATATGTCGGGAAAACAAATATTACATAATAAATGGTCAGAATGGACATGGACCTCCACCATCTTCACGCTTTATCCATGTTCAGGATCCTAATCTAAGACACATGGATTCCTTGCCTCATCTTAAAGGACTAAGATAACGCATAGAAATCATTATTATAACGAGTGAACATAGGCATCAGACATGAACATGAATCCAGCAAATTCAAGTCACAAACATCAATTATAACTTGGCAACAACATATTATGAATATACACAACATTCATAGCCAAGAAGATAGCATGTTATACATCATCAAAGTTAGTATGCATGATATTCTAAAAGAAAGTTTTACAAATGCATGTGCATCCATCAACCAAATCATCCATCACAGAAACTGGGTATTTGATGTAGGCTTGATAAAAGCACAATCAATAGCTATCTTATCCTAGAATTTCTATGACGGGTAATCAGCATATGAGGAACAATTTCATGAAAGAATCATCTCAAGATTTCTAATACATGAATCTCATATGAAAGCTTAATATGTGCATGTCGAACTTCTAGCTCATCACTTCACGAGACAATGACATTTAAGAGCTCAAAATAAGCCTACTAGAAACATGTTCAACAATCACAGCAGCTAGTAGGTTTCAAATCAAATTTCCAACACAGTACACAAATTTAAATGCAGATCAATTGTCCAGAACACGTCAACTCAAGATTTCGAAGTTTATGACCTCAAATTTACCATAGCAAAAACTAAGTACTGAGGAGGATCTACAAATTTCCAAAATCAAACATTGATGCGGTAACATTCATTTGACTAGGTAAATGACAACCAAATCATGCACATAATACGTCATTAGAAAGCTTGAGAAGTCTCCTATGAATCCTTAGAAGGTCATGAACACAATTGAAATCATTTTCTAGCTCAAACAAAGACATTTAGCAAAGAGGTCAGATCAGTAACAGAAACAACCGCACAGACCAGGACAATTTTCCAGATTTTGGAGTAGACTTTGGACATGCAAAAACCATATTAAATGAGGTCCAATCAATGCATTCTATAGCTCATTGGAAAGATATTCAAACCGTCTTCAATTTTTATGAGGACTTCAAACACAGAAAACCACAGCAACCAACTCATATCAATTCATTTGCACATAAGGTTATTCAGTTAATAGAATAACAAACAGTTGACAAACAAAAATGTGATCGGTTCAATGCCATTCTAATGCCAATCCCACATTCTCTTTTGTCCATTCTCTCTGTTCACTCTCTACACAGCTCACAGAAGACCACAGAACAAGCACTGACCCTACTCTTCTCTAATGACTGAAAACATTTGATGGTTCAAGCAACTAAAGGAACCTAAGCCTAATCAGAATAATTCAGGCGTCATACAAACCACATCTAGCCACCATACGAATGCCATTCATGGCCATGAATACCACCAACCTTCAACTTTGACAGCTGAGAACTAGTTACGTAGAAGCACAGCACGTGCACAAAAACGTCAAAACAAAAACATACAAAGCAAAAGGAGGTGGTAGACATCTATCAAAAACTTATTTGACAAACTACGAACCCTGAAACACATAGAGGACTAAGAACAAAAGCGTAGATTTTACTCAGGCATTTCCCCAAACATGTGATATGCATTTCCATCAAGGAGTTTATACAAGAATATTAATCGACGATTCACTTTTATTTCCATCACAACAACATCAGAGCAAGCTTATTTTAGGTCAATCATGCTATTTAAGCACATCCTAATCTATGCCATCAGAATCGTTCAAACAGAGCACAGAAACACATACCTCGAAAGTGTAGATGTCGAGTGATGGGATTGAAGAATGTATATCCCAGAATCGTCAATGCCGCCGCTGTCGCCGATTGGTTTCGAAGCTTTACCCTTGGAGCTGAGCCGAGACCTCCAAATTTGACGCGGATCGATCCGATGAACCCGCTCCAAAGAGAAAATCAGTTAAGCGTCATCATCGTCGCAGCTATCTCCGATCCTCGCCAGTTGACTTCGGATCGAGAGAGTCCGTTCGGCCGTTTTCCCAGAGAGAGCCCTAGAACAAACAATCGAGAGATAGCCAGCTCCCGAGAGAAAACCAGCTCTCTGCCTTCTTGCACGGACGAACACCAGCGACGAAATCCCCAACGAACTCCCACTCCACTCAACCGGAGATTGGGATTTTAGTGAAGGAGGAGGTCGCAATCCGATTTCATCTGAAGGGAGGGCGAAGAGAAGGAGCCGCTACCGTCACCGCCTCTACCGCCGCATTCGATCGTCAGCTCTGAGGTCATCAGCTGAGCTCGAAGAACCCTAAAATCGGCTTCGCCAAAGAGAATTTTCGAGAGGAGTTGCAGAGAGAGAAAAGAGTATCCCCCGAGCGAGCGAGCAGAGAGAGAATCCCAAAAAGCCCCCAAAGAGAGAGAGATCCCTTTCACAGAGAGTCACGAGAGCGTTTTAACAAAGAGCTCATGAGAGAGAATCCGTGCGCCCCCCCCCCTCCTTCCTTTTATATTCTTTTCTTTTCTTTTCTTTTCTCTCCTTTTTCTTTATTTCTCTCTTTTTTTTTTTTTTTTTTTTTTTTTTTTTGTTTTTCCTTATTTCTAATTTTTTTATCTTTTCATTTCGAACAATTTTTTTTTACTTTTTTTTTTTTTACTTTTGCAAATTATTGTTTAAAATGTCAATGAAAATTTCGGTTTCAACAATAATTTATTCATTTGTAGCTTGTATTTTCTTGTGGTTTAAGAAATACAATAGCTAGCTTATGTGCAAATGATGTCATATATGCTGTGTAGAGCTTGATTCGATGATATCATGTATATAATTTAATATACTTGCAATTTTCTAGTTGCTAGAAAATTTGAACAATGGTAGGAAATCCATTACATGTTAAAGTGCGATTTTGATTATAGTTGAAGCATGACTGTTGTTTATACGTTGATTATTATCATGCTATATTTTTGTGTTAAAGAAAAATGTAGAAAATTACATAAAATTATATAATTATTTTTCCTAGTGGGAGTTCATAGGTTGGTAGAATTTGAAAAAGTTCTCACCTAGAACTTAAAATTTGCGCAAATTAAACTAATTAATAGAACAATTGTACATAAAAGTTGATTGGAAACATAGTGAACTTTTTCTTTTATGTTTTTTGTTGAATTATCATTAATTTAGTTTGTCTTTACTGCAAATTAAATATGTGTGTTACTCTGTAAAGTGTGCTAGTATTAATTCTGCGTTTATTATGTCAATGTGATATAACAATTAATTATGGCTTCAGCATCCAAGATCATTATAGCTAACCTTAATAAGGGTGAAAAGCTTAACGATGACAATTATGATATTTGGCATCGAAAGGTTCAATACATCCTTGAGGAACAAGAGGTTTTGAAAACCTTCAACCATATCATGGATGAACCTAAGCATGGAACTTCAACTCAACACAGGAGAGATCTAGAAGCTTATCAAGCTTGGAAAAAGAAAAATAGCATTGCTTGCATCACGTTGCTGAGCTGTATGCAAGATGAACTCATGTGTGAGTTTGAAAGTTATGATAAAACTCAAGCTATGTAGGTTGCCTTGAAAAATAAGTTTAGGGGTATATTTGCCACTAAGCTAAAGAGACTCACCATCAAGTTTGACACATTTCAAAAGTGCTCAAATGTAACGATGAGGCAGCATCTTCAGAAGATGTCAAACATGATCTGTGAGCTGAAGTCGGCAGGTCACTCCCTTACTGATGTACAGCAAGTTCAAGCTGTTATCAGGTCTCTTCCTGACAATTGAGAGCATATATAGATCAATATGACGCATAATGAGAACATTGTCACTTTTGATGATATTGCGCGTCATTTGGAATTAGAGGATGAGCGCCTAGAGGCTACGAAATCCTCTACCCATACTTATGTTGCTGAATCGAGTTCGCACAAAGTTTCGAGTTTCAAGCGCAAAAGGAATTCTCAATTCAACAACAAAGGGAAGAAAACTGATCAAGCACCTAAAAGGGCTAAGACCTTCCAACGCAAGAAGCGTGGTGGGAAGAAGGATAAGGCCAAGATGGAGTGCTACAATTGTGGCAAGATGAATCACTTTGCTCATGAATGCACTAAACCAAAAAAGATACCATATTACTTCATTACTTTGAGTAATGCTTTTATTTCTAGTACTGTAATACTTGCTAAATCTCATTCAATGTGAACTATAGACTCAGGAGCAACAGACCACGTAGTTAGAGACCGAGAAGCATTTGTGAAGTATCGTCGGATATAGCCTGGAAGAAGATGGATATATGTTAGGAATAACTCAAGAGTTAAAGTGAAGGGTATCAACACATGTAAATTAATCTTACGTAGTGGTCAAAATCTATTCCCACATGATGTCATTTATGCTCTAGATATTCGATGAAACTTGGTTTCAGTAGTTGTTTTTCTTAACTTAGGTTATGTATTGAATTTCCATGTTGATTGTGTTGACATTTTGTATGAAACAGTTTATTATGGTTCAAGTCATATATCGAATAGTTTAATGGTGTTGGACATTAACTATGATCAGTACAATGTTAATCTTGATGGTTATTTTTCTTTAATTGCATCTTCTAATAATGTTGAAATTGATGCAAATAGTTGGTATGCTAGATTAGGTCACATTGGATTACAAAAAATGCAAAAATTAGCTAGAAAATGCATTTTAGGGTCACTCACTAATGTTAGTATATCCATATGTGAACATTGTCTAGTGAGAAAAGCAACTAGAAAACCATTTAGTAAAGGGACTAGAGCCAAATTTCCATTGCATCTCATTCATTCTGACATTTGTGGTCCTTTGAATGTGAGGGCGAGGCATGAAGCCTCATATTTCATCACTTTCATAGATGACTTCACATGTTTCGGTTATGTATTTCTAATCTCCCATAAATCAAAAGCATTAAACTACTTTAGACGATATATAGCGATGATAGAGAATCAGTTGAACAAAACAGTAAATGCATTAAGAACCAATCGTGGTCGTAAGTATCTATCGAAGCAATTCAAGGCTCTTTGTGATGAAAATGGAATTGTACGACAATTGATTATTCCTGGTACTTCACAACAAAATGGGGTAGCTAAGAGAATAAATAGAATCCTATTGAAAATTGTTAGATCTATGATAGCGCAAGCGAATTTACCTATCTTCTATTGTGGAAATGGTTATTAACTATTGTCTATATACTTAACCGAGTGCCCTTAAAATTAGTCACTTCTATCCCTTATGAATTATTGATTGGTAAGAAACCAAACTTAAGTAGTCTATGTCCATGAGAATGTGCAGCTTATGTTCATGATTCTTCCCATAAATATGGCAAATTAGGTCTTAAATGGAATAAATGTATCTTTATAAGATATTCTGAACACTCCAAATGGTACGTGTTCATAGGTGAACAAGCTGATGGAAATGTGACCAAAATGGAGTCACAAAATGTCACGTTCTTGGAGAACAAGTTTCCTAGTAGAGGTAAGATTGATAAGGACTTCCAATTATATGATATGGAAGATCCTAATAACACACCCACTGATGTTATAGAGGGAAATGAAAATTTACCTCAACATGCAAGACCTAGTGGGAGTGTTGCATCGCCTAACAAATTGAATTCAAGAGAAATTCAATTACGTAAAAGTAATCGTAAAAGTATTCCCCGTCGTCGTTTTGAGATTGAAGGGAAAGCATTTATGATTGCTCAGAATGATGATGCTGAACCAAAGACTATTCAAAAGACTCTCTCATTAGGGGTGATCGGGTCCAGGGTGGGTAGGGTCTAGACCTGGACCCTGTTCCCGACCCTATTATATCCGGTTCTCTTTTTTTGTACCCTGTACCCGACCCTGTTTGCATTGGACCCTATTCCCGACCCACCCTGTTTTTTCGGTCCGGGAACAAGGTTAACCCTGTTTATATTAGAACATGTTTTGCATAAAAATTGTTGTACAACACTCATATGTAAGATAAAGCATTTAACACTCATGTAAGATAAAACGTTTACAATCTCAATCAGCATAAGTTTCACTAGAACTCTTAAAAAGTCAAGTGAATACAAGTTTCAAGCCTTGGCAAAATCCACTACATGTTCCCTCCCAGCAACCAAAAATGCATAAGCTCATGCAGCATCATAGAAGTTCAACCTCCCAATTTCGTGCTGGGACCTATTTTTCCACTTGATTTTGCACCATGCAAAGAAAGCATTAAGTGACACAGACACATAATCTCCAGGTAGGCAGGAAGAGAAATAAACTCAAAGGTTCCATGAAAAACAATAGAGTCCTCAATATCCAGATTCACAACTAGTCGAAAAGCCTCAAATGATTAATACGAAAATGAAGTGTATGGTGTGGAGTGTAATCATTTCTACAAAGATGAAAGCATATATACCTTTATATCCCTTGGACTGTACCCATTTTTGCATCCTTTCCACAGCCACAGTTAACAGATCAATGCATGTTATATCCGTAACCCCGTCTTCATAGAGATTTTCACATAGCTGCGAGTTTCCACAACCAAGCTCCAGAACCTTCATTACAAAGTTCCCTTATTAGAAAGACCCGCAATTAAATAAAATCCTCGAACCAATAACAGTAATTGGAATCCAAGAAAATCTAAAAAGAGGGTAAACATGCCCACAACAAAAATGGAAACAAGATCACTGGACAATTCAACATTCACCCATCTACTTCCACAAAAAATTCAGGACCAACACGAAAACTTAAGTAATTCTTATAAGATGGCCAAAATACAAACAAGCCCGCAACGCCAAACTAGTCACATCAGCATATCTATCAATGCTAGCACGGGAAATAAAACCATAGAAGACCGCAACGCCAATTTCTTGAACTGAGTTTAGACAACACCAGGTCTAAAGACCAGATACAGAGCATCAGGGAATCGAAAAGGCATTGAAAGGACGCAGTGCTCACGAAAGAACCGGGCTTGACATTCTGCTGCATCAGGTGGTGGAAATGAGAGTAGTCCTTGAACCACTCGTAGTGCTCCTCACGAGAGAACCTCTCATCCCTAAAGCAATATCGACGACAACAACGTGAGAACTGCAATGGACTGTAATCAGGTGCCCCCTTCGGCAAGCGGAGATGGCGAAACGCGATTCTGGCGAGCGCACGTACCAATAAGATGGATTGAGGTAATCCAGGGCCGTGAAGAGAGCAACATCTCTCTTCTCCACCTGGTTCGATCCCTCCAACGCTGGGTGTCAGCGAGGGGGCTAGGCCAGATCGCGAGCAGAGCAGGGGGGCATCGTTTGGGCGGTAGTAGATCGGCAGCAGGGGAGCTCGGGATCGGCGGAGGGCTACTGTGGGTTGCTCGAACTAGAAGATGCAACAAGGTGGAACGGCGAGATCGAACGAAGGCAGTGAGATCTGCACTCGTCGGTGAGGCAATAGCAAGCAAGTGGAACGACAAGATCGAACGGAGACGGCATCGGTGCTCGGGTACAAGATCGGCGGGGGTGGTGCGAGCGTGAGGGGATGCGACGAGAGCGGCGTCGGCTTCGCGATTTCGGGAGGTAAAGATAGAAAGAAGTAGAAAGGAGAAACATATTAGGTTTTGCATTTTTGGGGGGCTTCAAACTGGTTCTCCAACCAGTTCCCAAACCAGTCCGGTCGATCCGGTTCCCGGGTGGGTAATCCCTCGGAACCGATTCCCGGACCGGTTTCAACCGGAACCGGTTCTCGACCCTGTTTTCCGAGTGGGCTGATCCGAGAACCGGGTTGACCTGGACCGGTTGCACACCCTTATCTCTCGTCCTCTGATAAGGAATAATGGAAAAAGCTTTGGAAGATGAGATGGAGTCAATGAGAGCAAATCATGTCTAGAACTTAATTGACCTACCACCCAATCGTAAGACCATTGGAAACAAATGGGTCTTTAAAAGCGAAGGGCAAATGGATCCATTGAAAAGTATAAGGCTCACCTTATAACGAAAGGTTATACTCAACAATAGGGTATTAAATATGAGGAAACATGGAGGATTGAAAGGAAAACTCTGCAAGCTCTCTCTCTCTCGCCGAAGAACCCGTCACGGTTGAGCCGTCAACGACGGCACCAGTTTCGGCGGGATCGAAGAGGGTGGAGCCACATCCGGGTTCGCATGCGGCCGAACCATCATCGTCGACTCGGGGACTGGGTTGGGGCGACCGCAAAGGCAAGGCTGAGCGGTGGCGCGTGGGTTCATTCTATGAGTTTCTGGAAACTCGATCACTAAGAAGGAAGAGGCGGGGAAGAAGAAGAAGAAAGGCGGGAAGAAGGGGAGGGTCAAGGCGAGGGCGGGTCCGAGAGGGTTCGACCAGAGGATCAACGAGGACGAGGCCGACTGTAGGTTCAGGGACTAATCTTCATGAGCCTTGGGTCTGCGACTGCGATTTCAGAGTGGGTCATCTCGGGGATCTGGTGCACTGCTGCTCTCCGGGGTTTAGGGCCTTACTTTAGGGTAATCGGGCTACTGGTGACTCTCATCAAAACCCCTCTACTCAAAGCCTGGTACGTTTTCTCTTTTGGGCTTCGATGGCTGAATATGGTTAGGGTTTCGCTTGGTATATTGCTGCTGATGCGCCTTCTGCTGTTCTGATGGAATCTGCAATATTTCGGGCCCATAATGGAGGGGAAGGGCCTAGTTCTCGCAACTCTTCTCCTCCTAGTCATGGTTTTCCTACCTTAGAAGAATCTTTGAATGAGAACCTTGGTCGTAAGGATCCGGCTCCTGCTGGGTCAAAGGAGAAATCTGAATTGTTGAAACCCCCTCGTTTTCCTGCTAGTCAATGTGCTAGAAGCAGGGGGAGATCGCAATCTAAACGGCCTCAGCCTAGGGGTCAATCCAAAATTCCGAATAACCACACTTGGGCGGCTGTAGCAAGACTAATGATGAAAGGGTATGACTTGGATTATTCCCCTCAACTATTATCAATAACAAACCTGTGGTCCAAATGAATGACTCGGATGTAGAAGCTGCTGATCCTATGCTCTATGATTGTCTCATGGGCTACTTTATAGGCAAATGTCTACCTTTCAAAGTCATAAGATGGTTCTCAAGAAGGCTTGGGGTCTGCATATTTCGAAAGTTATGGCTAATGGACAAGGGTTCTTCTTCATTCATATTTCGGATAGTGAGTTTCGCAGGAAGTTGCTCAAAGGGGACCTATCATAGTTGCTAGAGTCCCTCTGGTTCTTCAGCAATGGAGACCGGTGCTAGAACTGAGAAAGGATGCCCACTTATCTATTCCAGTGTGGGTGAGATTGTGGAATCTTCCTCCAACCTTTTGGTCTACCCAAGCGATTGGGAAAGTCGCAAGTTCTGTGGAAAAGCCATTGTATGTAGACAAGAGAACGGAGCAAATGGATATGCTATCATTTGCTCGGATGTGTGTGGAAATCACAGCTGATCAACCTATCTATGACTCCATCCAAGTGGTTCATAATGGAGAATCGTGTGAAGTTGGAGTGGAATTCGAATGGAGACCCTCTCCCTGCTCCAGCTGTGGTATGTTTGGACATAAATATAGCACTGCAGCTACTCGAAATGCTACTGCTCCTCCTCTGGATGCTAGACTTAATGTTGCAAGAGTTATCCCATAGCATGTGGCTGATGGCTCTTGTTCTTCTCAAGGAAATGCAACAACCCCTATTCCCCCCTGCTCCAATTGGAGCCTTGAATCATCAAAAGCAAAATTCGGAAAGGCCCGATATTTCCCCGACTGATGGTTTGCTGTTGGATGCGATTCCTAAGGATAATGTTCCACAATTGGAGAAGGGTGGTGATGATTACTCCGAGTATAGTGGTGAGCGTGATCTGGCTTTGTTGGATTCTGTACTTGCTAGTGTTGAGCTCTTCCCGAATGTTGATCAGGGATGGAAGCAAATAAAGGGCAAAAAGAACATGCGTGTGGACAAAGATGATGCTTGTATTGGCCTAGCCCCGCCGGCTGAAGAAGGGCAGTCCTTGAAATTAAAAAACTCTAAAGAGCCGGATGGTTTGTTAAATCAGAACCTACTGGAAACCTGTTGAAGATAGACACTTCTACTGCCTCAATATCCCGTGAGTGCTCTGAGGATATTTGTAGTTCAAGCATTCAAGCTGTTTCGGATGATGAAGACCTCTTGTCTATCAGATTCCCTTCTCCGAAGGCTCCCCTGAAGAGTGTAGGGCCCGAATCCGTCCAAGAGCAACTTCTGCTGCTTCACCCTGACCCACCTCCTTCAGTGAAGCCTAAAGCGCCGCTAGCCATCGTAGGGCTCCAAAAAGAAGGTGATTTCCCCGTGTGCTTTTGTAAATATGTATATAGGCTTTTGGAATGTTATAGGTATCATGAATCCGTGAGGCGGGCTGAAATCAAGAGTATCATGTCTGCCAATGGTTTATGCATTGTCGACTTAATTGAGACTAAGGTTCCTAAATCCTTATTTGAGTCTATCTCCTCTACTTTGATAAGGGGTTGGAGATGGATTGCCAACTATGAATATGCCCCTGGTGGTAGAATTTGGGTTAGGTGGAATCCGGACTTTGTTAGTTATGAATCTATTTCTACCAATTCCTAGGCTATACATGGTTGTTTAAAATTAAACCTTTCGGGGCTCAATTGTTATATTTCTGCGATCTATGGAGAGCATACTTTTGTGCGGAGAAGACCTTTATGGGAGAACCTCCTCCATTTCAATAATCTGTTGCAGGACTCACCCTGGCTTGTTGCAAGAGACTTTAAATCGTATTATCAAATGTGATACTGGATCTTGAAACTTCTTGTTATGTGATCCAATTGTTTAGTTTTTTTTCTTTTGAAGTCACAAAAAGATTGTTAAGGAAGGATATTGGCTTTGATTGCATAATTTACTTACAACACATAAAGGAACTCTTGTGATTATGTAAATTGCATACTTTCTAAGGATAACAACCTAAAACAAGGCTGCTATCTATACAAAGTAGTCGACATTATTCCAAAGGGGACAAAGAAGTAATATCACCATACTAGGTAGAAGCAAAATCTTAGTTGTAAAACATGATTTTGAGACAACACCATCAGCCAAGTAGTAATCCATCGGGCTCGTCATCAGAAAGGCTTCAATGAATTGGCGATGTCAATGACAAATCGGTACTTAATATCTGCTTTTGATAAACGCTCCATGGCAATGTTCACATAATCCATAGGAATAAGCTCAACATCTGCAACTATGTTGTGTTTCGCTGCAAAATCAATCATCTCTTGCGTCTCTTTTATCCCTCCAATGCAACTTCCTCCCACCATCTTTCTACCTGTCATTGGTCTTATTTGTTATTATTTTTCGCATTCATGAAACTCAAAATGAATCTTCTATTAAAACTAAAATACTTCATGTATAAACACCAATTATGAAGGTAGTTTTATTTTCTAAAAAACACTATAAAACACAAAATACTTGCTTAGGCTTACCCATGAGGAGTGGAAAAGCAAGTAGCTCAAGCGGCTTCTGTGGTGCCCCAACCATGATGAGCTTTCCATTAATTTTCAAGAGATTGAACAAAGGTAAAAGAGCATGTACAGCCGAGACGGTGTCAATAATGCCATCCATTGTACCCATTGCAAGCTGCAATTAATAAAAGGTAATAACACAAATCCACATCCAGTTAACCTTATTCCTATACATCATTAGGAAAAATAATATGTTGTGACTATAACTTACTGCCATATCTTTTGTGTTATGGCTAACCAAGAATGCATCAGCTCCCAAATGGTCCATGGCTTCCTTCTTTTTGTTGGGAGAGGTACTGATAACGGTCACTTTGAGGCCCATGGCTTTAGCAAACTTTACAGCCATATGTCCGAGCCCACCAAGCCCAACAATCCCTAAATGCATTCCGGCCTTATTAAGCTCGTAGTACTTCATTGGACTGTAGACAGTGATCCCCGCACAAAGGAGAGGAGCACCACCATCAAGAGGCAAGTTGTCGGGGATTTTGATTATGAAGTGTTCATCCGATACCATGATGTCCGAGTAGCCACCATAGGTGGTGGTTCCATCATTGTACTTTGTACCATAGGACAAGATCATCTTGGGGCAGTAATTCTCGAGGTCATCTTTGCAATTTGCACAAGAGCGACATGATCCAACCATACACCCAACACCTACTTTGTCCCCGACTTTGAATTTTGTCACTTTGGTGCCTATTTCGGTGACCACACCTACAATCTCATGCCTGCACACAATGTCCAATCTGTGTTATTATTGGCTCAAAAATGTCTTATTTATCTAAGAGAAACAAAAAGGATGATGTTTTTGAAAGCTCATACCCAGGCACAATGGGATAAGAAGTTATTCCCCATTCGTTCTTGATACTATGGAGATCGGAATGGCATATACCGCAATAGAACACCTTAAAAGTTACATCATTTTCTCCGGTGGCCCTATGAAAAGGAAAATCAATGTGTATTGAGGAAAAGATGTTCCCCTCTGTTGAACTTTTGGATGCATCACGGAAAATAAGAATCAATGAAACTGAAAAAAACGAAGGGACGTTACCTTCTTGAGAACTTGAATGGAGAGAGATGTCCTGAAGTGTCCCTGGCTGCCCATCCAAAAGCCTTCACTGGATGTTCATTCTCTGGTGACATTGCCATTTCACTAAGCTTGACAAGCACAGCTTCAAACCAAACTGGAAGAGAATGGCGTAACCTGTGTTTTTTGAGATGTGAAGGTGATGAGAGGGGAGTGAGAGGCGTGGTATATGTAGGGCTTGAGAAGATGCAGGAAGAGGCCTTGATGACCCGAAATGGAAATAAAATCCAAAAAAATGAAAAAGAAAGGTAAGCTTCTCGACCTGATAAAAATGTGCCTTCGACAGGTGCTTTCCGGTCAGATTCTGCACTTATTGAGTAAGACCCGAAATGGAAGTTAATCCAAAAAATAAGTTTGGATACCCAAAATATAGAGAAGCTTCTTGACCATAACAAAGTGCCCTTTTTAGCTGTGTTTTTTATTGGTCGAAATGACAAATATGCCCTCGATCGTCCGAGTATGGGCTTGTTAACCAAGACACAGAGAAAAATAAAGAGAGAGGTTCTTGACCAAGATACATGTGCCTTCAAAGTTGTCCGGTTCAATCGCAAATGGGATCGAAACGGTATTTCTTTCTTTCTCTCTCTTCAGCGACACTTTCTTAAATCTGGTCTCTCTCTCTCTCTCTCTCTCTCTCTCTCTCTAATCTTTCCAGCATCGCCGCTCAATCTTTCGTTCTCTAATCTTTGTCTTGTGGGTCGCGGCCTATGTTGATTTCTTCCACAGTTGTGTATTACATTGCTATACCAATTAATCAATTGATCATATGTTGCTTCCTAGTTGTATAATTTTGAAATTCCTAATTATAGTTCTGATGCCAAAGTGTGAGGTCAATTACTTGAAGATCCATTCAACATCCCGGCTAGCCAACCCACTTGCCAAATTCAGGCACGCTAGGTCGGGGCCAATTTTTTGGTTTTGTAACTTACTTTGATATTAAAGTTCCAAAAATGAAAAATATTACTAGAAAAAGTGACGAATTTCACAAAATACAAAAGAATGAATTCAGAAGAACAGATATTTCTCGAAAAATATTGCACAAAATCGAAGTACGATAATTTTTTTAAAATATCAAGACAATGCATCATATATCGAGCACCGATGTATATTAATTATAGTTAAAATATGACATTCCATTGTTATGCTTCGCCGGCCGGTCAAGCCTCTCTTGATAGGGATTCTGCTCTTTGCATCACCACAAATGTCCATCTCACTTCTTGGATGATAAGCAAAAAAAAATTTCACGTTGTTTGCACACTACACGCTGGCTCACGTATGGGATTTCTATAGTCTCCAACAATTTCCATACGTGGGTGACTCTTCTTCTCAGTAGATTCTGACATGGACGCGATTGCTGAAGACTCTTCAGGTCGTTTGGACATGCATACGTCCAATAAGCAGGCTTGAGATATGAAGTCACCTAGCGTGAGATCAAACAACCATCACTTTTGATCCGGAAGAAATTATGGTACACATAATATCAATTCAGAAAACAAGCTCTCTCTCTCTCTCTCTCTCTCTCTCTCTCTCTCTCTCTCAGTCCCTCGTCACGTGCAATTCATTAATTCACGGTTATTGTAGGCCTGGGAAGCTGGATAATATTCATAGCATACTTAAAATTATGGAACGAAGTGGTTTAGCTCCTGATGTGAGGATTTATAGCTCTATTATAGATACTCTTTGGAAGAGGTTGAGGATTAAAGCAGCTTTTGATTTATTGGATTCATCATTCTTCGTATGAGAAAGTTATCAAAGCAAATCATTCTTTGCTGATAAGACTTGGTGGACACATTCTTAATTGATGCATATGGACGGCTGGGATTCCTTCATCGTTCTTTTGATGATGTTCTGAAAATACACATCATAAATTTCTCTGCAAATTTTCTAACTTCGTTGACGTGGCAATTCAATTGACTGAAACGGCTGACTCGAAATCCAGAATCCAAACCGGATCTTTGATTGGTCCGAGTTTATAATTGGTAGCCCCTCGTATACAAACCCATTAGTGGAATAAAGACTAATTGGGATAAATATTATTGTTGTAATTATATGGAAATTTTCTTTTTTAATTATCCTAAAATTGGTTTGTCACATAATACGTTCAGTCAAAAAATCAAAAATTTATTTCATATTTGGATTCGAATTGCAAGATAATATTAAAGGTCCATTCAGAAAAATAAAAAGTCATAAAAAATTCATGGAGTGGATTGCTTTGGAAATATATAATAAAAACATTACAATCCCATTCTCAATAGATAAGTTGGCGAAAAAATGGTCAATTTATCTTTGATTGGATTAAAAAGACTATAGAGGAAAAAGAAATAAGGAAAAAATATATATAGGAAATATTATTTTTGTTACAGAAGAAAGAGAGAACAAAATAAAAAGAAAAGAGCTCCTCCAGCAAACTCTATTTAATTATTACAAATTAACCTAGAGGCACAGGATTCCAACTTACCAACCCAAGGAGAAGCTTTACTATTTTTTGGCAAGCTATTTATATATAATTAAGCTGAGAGGTTTTGCCTCTTTCATTGGATATGTTCATCATCTCAAGTACAACTTTGGAAACTGCGGTTGGGACTCAACTTCACCAAACAATACGGGTTTCATAAACTCATCATTGATATGGACAAAGTATTACTGAACTTGTTAATCAAAAAGACTATAATTGACAGCACTATCCCTATTATATTCAAAGATCTTAGAAAATTGTTGAGTTCTTACTTTGAATTTAATGTGCAACATAATTTTTAGAAAGAAAATTCTCTTACCAATTGATTTGTCAATCTTGTGATAGAGAAGCAATAGGATACTATGTTCTACTCACAATCTCTCACAAAGTCAATTCATAATTTGTTAGGTTGTAAAATAGAGGTATTTGGAGAAAATTTGTATTTTATTTTCTTTTGTATACCAAAAAAAAAAAAAAGGAAAATTCCAAGTGAGAGTCCGAAGTGGCCTTAATATCTCAAATAAGGGCATAAAGAAAACCTTGTCTTAAATATAGGCTTGAAGTACCATCATTTTCACAAATAAAAGTGAAAATTAACTTTATTTCAAATAAGAGCTTGAAGTAGCTATGTCAATCTTAAAGGAGGACCTAACCTCACTGGTTGATCAATGGCATTTCTGTCCTTTTACATTTTTTTAGTTTCTTTCCCATTTTCTCTTTTCTTTTTATAAAAAGACTAGAACTTTAAAAAAAACACACAAAAAAAAAAGAAAAAACAAAGGCACAACAAGCCCTCTCATCTGTATTTTTCTTTTTCTTTTTCAGTTTTAGTCTTTTTATCTTCAATTTTTTAAAAGAAAAAATAGAAAAATGAAAGAAAATAAGAAAATGGAAAGGGAAGGAAATTCCCTTGGCTAGTCAGTGAGGTCACATCCTTTTTTTAGACTAACATGATCACTTTATGCCCTTATTTGAAAATTGTCTACACTTCAAGCATTTATTTATAAAATAAAAAAAATGAAGGTACTTCAAATCATTATTTAAGACAAGATTCACTTCTGACCCTTATTTGAGAAATTGAGGGCACTTCGAGCTCTTATTTGAAATTTTTCCAAAACTGAATGGCCAACCACAAAGAAACTTGTGGTTCATGGAGATGAGCTTGGAAGTTTCTTTCTTGGTACGCACGATTTAGCTTTTTTAAAGATTTGGGCTGGCCTAAAAGAAGACATAGCCCAATTTGGCTTTTAAGGCTAGTTTGAACAACGAGTAACTACAAGTGTAGAAGGAATTTAATCCCAGAGAGTTGCCCATAGCTAGGAAGCAATTGGCCTAACTTGTCAGTCAAGTTGGATTTTCATAATATTCAACCCAAAACCCTCTATAGGGAAGCAATTGGCCTAACTTGACCCACACAAGACTCAAATATCATATAACCCAAGAGAATTGGACCAACGCTAATCCAGCCGAGCTCAGATCTAGGATTTCATCCTCATCATGCTTGGGCAAAGAGGGAGAAGGGGAGAGAGGGAGATCGGGCTATGCTTTTGGGTGTCAAAAAGCCCGCAGCAGCTAACCCAACCCCAACCCTAAAAATAAAAACATCTAAAAATCCCTACCAGAAGAAGACTAGGCCCAGCCTCAAAATACCCTAAATTTTAGGATCAGGCCAAGTTGGGTCCCCTTGGGCCGACGTGGGCTTTTTGACACCTCTACTCATAGCCACTTACCACATGGTCACACTTCTAGTGGGTACCGTCCATTCAATCTTATCAGCGTAAAGCATTGTGAGATAAATGATAATTATATAACAAAAATACTCTCCCCTATATTAAGCATAGTCATAATTCAAATACGAGTGGACTTGTAATGCATCAATCATCTACGTAGAATTTTTAACTCAAGTATCATGGTCTCATCACATGTGTAGAGTTTATATTTGTATCATGTAGCTGAATTTAAAACAATTTGTTTGGCGAGCATATTACTGTGTTTTTAACGTTTGCAAGAGGAGTAGGCTTGAAAGGAAATCAAGATGAATTTTAATGGTTGAGACTCAAATCAACGTAATCACTCATATGTTGAGTTATGATTTTTAGAAATTGATGAACAAGGAAAGGAGAGGAGGGGAGAATGAAGAGGGTGTAAAAAAATTGGGTCAATTTTGAAATTTTTCATGGGAGGAAATGAAATAAAATTTCAAAATTTTGCCAATGTTCTTTACCCCTTTTGAGTTCCTTCTTGTCTCACAACAAAGCAAAGAAAATTGTCTAAAAATTCTAAATTTCTTTTTTTTTTCCAATTCAAACCTTGATATTTTAATTGTGCTAATCAAATCATAAATATTCTCATTTTGCTAATTAAGTCCGTCTAACTAATTTTGGTCAAAAATTGCTAATGTGGATATTGGTCATTCTATGTGACATGATCGACGCTAATATGGACAATTTTTTATAACATTTTTTTTTTTTTTTTTCTTTTTTTTTTTCTTTTCTTTCTTTTTTTTCTCATTCCCTTCTTGCATCTCTAGCCAATTGTGGGGTCTCAACAATGGCCAATGACCAAGCCTAGCAAGGCTCAACCTCACCTAGCTATGGCAAGGTTGAGCCTCACCAAGGCTGGGCAAAGCTCTCCCTAGCTAGTGACCGGCCGGGGTGAGCTTTCCAAAGGTTGGTGAGGGCTCACTAGCCCTCACCTTTGGTCAGTTGCCAAGGCTCAACAACTAATTAAAGGAGGGAGAAAGGAAGGAAAAAAAGAAAGAAAAAATTGCAAAAAATTAAAATATTGTGAAATATTGTCTACGTTAATAATGATCATAACATATAGGATGGCCAACATTTACGTCAATAATTTCCAATCAAACTTAGTTTAATGGACTTAATTGTCAAAAAAGTAAAAATGTTAGAACTCAATTGGTATAATTAAAAGATTTAGTAGTGAATTAACAAAAGTACAATAGATTTATGATTATTTTGATAATTTTTCCCAACAAAGCATAACTCTTAAGTTTGAAGAGTAATCCTAACCATTATGGGCTAAAGGTTATATAATGGGTTACATGATAGGTAATGACTTTTGTAAAAGAGATGGTGAAGAATTGTCCGTCTTGAGAATCTCAGTATACGTCAAAATAAAGTACTGATCATTTTATGCGTTGACAATGAAATAAATTCTTGTTTGGTAACAGCAAAATAGTGAGTGTTGAATAACATTGATTTCTTGCAAAACTTGGTATGGTGAATATGATTAGTAAGTTTTAGGCTTTTAGCAGTGTAACTAGCAAGGTTTTGCTTCCAATTTGGATGCCTTGTCCATCGTATAAATTAAGTAAACCCATCCTTACTTAGCAAATTAAGTAATCGTTTGACTTTATAAATTATTTTAACTCAATGATTATGAAAAGCGTTTAATTTTATTAAGTGATGAATATGTTAATTGTCAAGTCTTATTGAAACTATCAAACAGGAGCATAAGCTTTCATATCTCGCACATGATTTACACGTACGCTATACACGCCATTCTTAGCCTTTAGCAACAACAATGATGAGATCAACGTGGAAAAAACATGTCACCAACAATGAATATATTCTAATTTATTGATAATTCAATTCTTAATATCTGAGATTCCACATATCTTATATTTAAGCATGTGAAATATGCACAATTTTCTTGAAATTCTAGAAGTTAGGGAAGCGGCCGGAAGAAAATTTTCTAATATGTTATTTGAAATTGTAATTCTTAATACATTGTATGCTAACAGTACAAATCAGGTTTAGATATAATAATCAAACTGTACCATTCTCACTTTCACTGTGCACTTGCTTTGCTCCATGTTGCTACAAGGAGGGACACCAGCTTTCCTTGCAAGTAATTTTATATCTCTGAGCAGAGGACAAGAAACCTATGTCCTTAAACTTCACATCACAACATTGCCATTTTAGCTCGTCATTCTCAAAATGGAACCAGAACACAGGAAGAGGTTGAAGGAGAGATTCAACTTGAAAAATCTTGAGGAATTCCTTGGATTTGAGTTGGAAGAGAGATAAATTGGCTTTGCGGATGAGGCATGCCTCAATATTGGAAGCATTTTGAGGGAGCAAGTTCATGAATTTGGACAAAAATAGTTCAAAAGATTGACATTGCATGTGTGCTTTTTTAGTAAGCTTATGTTTGGGGTGCTTTTTGTTTTGTCTAATGTTTATCTATGCCCTAAGTAGCACCGACACTAATATGCGACACGCAACACAACACGACACGTCAACACGTCGTTTCTCAAAAAACAGAGAATTTCGACACGTTGTATATTAAATATATATTTATATATACATAATAAATTATCATTTTTATGATTATTTCAATAAAATTAATTTGAATCAAATTCATAAATATATAAATAAATAAATAAGCCTATAATGAATATACACTAAAAACATTAATCCATCATTTATTAATATCATTCATTATTTCAATTTGACAAATTCAACTCTATTTCAATGATTCATAAAGAAAAATAAGTGATTCATATTTTGGACTCGCATGTTTAATATGTTGGAAGAGGAGTAAAAAACTTAAGGGGTGAATTGTGTATCATGGGAAGTGGGAGTCAGAAGAGAAAAGAATATTAGGTTTTTCTTCTTTTTCCATTTATTATTTTTATTATTGTGTTTTATTTTTTTCACATATAGATATTTTCACCTCTCATTTATTGAATTTTTAAAATTGATCTCGATATCAAAATCACATGTCGGAAACTCGTATGTCAGAATTTCAACTTGAGTGTCAGAGAGTGTCGAGAAAGTTGACCAAACATCGGATTTTCTGACAAGTGTTGACCGAGTGTCAAAGAGTATTCGAGAGTGTCCTAGAGTGTCAGACACGTGTTAAAGTGTCCGACACAACACAAAGACTTTTGGAGAGTGTCAATGCGTCTATGCCACAGGCTAATTGTTTTTTTAATTTTGCGGGTTTGGCCGCATAGTAAATGTAAAAGGAAGGATCCATTGAGGGCTTAATATTTTATAGATGCGATGGACAATTATGTATTATTGACGTGGTCTTGTCAGCCAGTGATTTTTCTTCAAGTCTTTGAAATTAGATCCAGCGATCCATGTGTGTCCAGCGGATGTTCTTGCAAAAGTTTAAACTTCGTGTAAACAGATTGCGATGAATGTCAAGTGTATGTCTCGACGCACACCTCCCGTGTTGGAGGTTCTTCAAAAACGAAACTTAAAATATGTGGATGTCACAACATCAAATATACATATCAAGAGAAACACAATGATAATATAAGAAATTAGATATTTTAACAAGAAGAGAGAGAGATTAGGATTAGACCTCTTGATTTGTGCTCTAATACTGCACGCTGGAAAGTTATTTTCCGGCATAAGTTTGACTATAAGGAAATGAGCTCATTATACATGGCCAAACGCAAATTTTAACCGTATAACATAAGTTTTTCTTTATATCTCTAGCAAGATAAAGTCCAAGCGGCTTATTTCAAATTAAGGAAATTAAAATAAATTATATCAAGAATTGAGGAAATATTTGCTGATTCTACTTCTCAGTGTCGCCATTTTATGTACCGGCATTTAAGCTCCCTGCATAACCATTTCGATGCTGAAGGCTTCTTTGCCTCGGGAAAATAGGTCTGGTTTTACTAAGGTTCCATCATTTAGAAAGAATTCGCATACCCGTCGGACCCTGGATTGCTTTGAATTGCAAAGGTTAATCAATTGAGTCCTGATTCTACCCTGTCAGAATGGGTTCTAGGTTATTCCATTACTGTTATTCATAGTTGTTCATTACTTTGTTTGGATGAAATTTGGTGATGAAATAATTAAGTCGTAATTCATTTAACGATTGTCTGATTAACCATCTATTTTTGTAAGGAACTTATGAGAAATTCATTGACTTGTACTGCTTCCACTATTACTGTTGGGCTTGCTTCTATTGGACTTGAGTTGGCTAAGGTAATGCTACGAACAGCTCAAGGCGGAGTGGAAAATATGAGGCACCTTATTGCTTAGTCTAGCTTTTATGAAAGCTTTAACAATTTAACAATTGATTGTAGCCTTAGCCCTTTAATTTGCAAACCCTTTATATATATACATATTTTTTTCTTAGTTCTCTTATGGCCAAGGGTTGCTTCTTGCTACTTCCGATTCTATCAATATTTCTCTCCCACAATATTTATTTAATTATTTATTTGTTGGGACACCAAACCCTTGAGAAGGACGGATTTGAGGATAGGGAGCTAGCATACTGATTTGCTTCCTCCTTCCCGTTCTTAGTGAAGGAGACTATTTGTTTTTCCTTTTTTCCTTTTTCTTTTTTATAGAAAGTGTTACAACAAACAAAGCATTCCTCAATTGAAATAAAACTTGGTCCCTAATTCTAATCAATATTATTCTTATTAGTTTTAGGAATTCCCCATTGAAAAAAATCCACTTCTAAATCAATAAGCTTGCTTGCTTTCTTGTGTGTATTCTCAACCAAGAATTTGTCTTTATGATGAATGTAAATGCCAAAATCCACATTGTCAATCTCCATGTTCTTAGAGAAATATGCGTTGTGAATTTAGTAGACATTGTGCAATGCTTTTCTCTGTCAAGGTTAGTTCATGTTCTCTTTGGGAAAATTGTTTAAAAAATCCTAAACCTATTATACTTTTGTCGATTCAGTCTTAAACTTTTCAATTTTGTCAATTAAATCATAAATATTTTTACTTCTTACCAATTGAGTCCATCCGGCTAATTTTGATTGGAAATCATTGACATGAACGTCGGCAATGCCATGTATGCATGTCTTGACATGAACAATTTAATATTTTAATTTTTTTGAATTTTTTATTCTTTTTTCTCTTTTTTTCTTTCTTTTCTTTTTTTGCTTCTTTTTCTTCCTTTTGCCGATGACTGGCCATCGACCATGCCGGGCTTACTGGCCTCGCCTGATCTGGCCTAGGTGAGGCCGACCGTCGTTCCACCTGGGGGAGGGCCGGCCTTGCCTAGCCTAGGCAAGGTCAACCCCGGGGCTTGCTCGGCCACGCCTCACCTATTGCAGGCAAGGGCAATCAACTTGGCATGGCTGGTGGTCGCAAAAGGAAGAAGAAGAAGAAGAAGCAAAAAATAAAAGAAAGAAAAAAAAGAGAAAGAATCAGAAAAAAATAATAAAATATTTAAAATATATATTAAAATATTTTTAAAATTTGTCCACGTCGTATCAATAGTCCTACGTGGCACCGTCAGCTTTCACATCAGTAATTTCTAGCTAAAATTGGTTAGATAGACTCAATTAGTAGGAAGTGAAAAGATTTAGGATTCGATTAGCAAAATTGAAAAGTTTATGACTAAATTAGCAAAAGTACAAATAGGTTTAGAACTTTTTGAATAGTTTTCCCAGTTCTCCTTTCTATTTGCAAAATGCTTAGCAAACTAAGTACCAATGACGCTACTATTAGCACAAGTTGAACTCAGTTCTTTATATATAATGTTATAAAAGGATAAACAAATTTGCATGGAAAACCCTTATAGGGAAAACCATGGGTTATGAAAATTTAAGAATTACAAAATGTGGCAAGAAAAAAAAACTTAAAACTCTTCCTATCTCAATTTTTTCTTAAACCTATTAACTTGTGAAAAACAATATTTATATCACTACAATCCAAGCCCTCTTATACTACAACTAAACCTCCTTTTTGTTTCTCAATTCGGTAAGTCTCAATTCAGATATCAAAACTCAATACAAATGCCCAAACCAAAAATTCAAGACATATCCAACATTTATGAAATGGGGTACACCGGAATAAAATGGTGTGGAAGGGTTGTCTAGATCAACTCTATCATGACTTCATATGCCTCCTAAAGAGTAGAGTTTTCATATTGCTGTCGGCCTGTAATGTATAAATATCTTGACTAAGCTCTCGTCTTTCCTTTTTTCTACTTGGAAATGATTAAGGATTCTTTTTGGCTTCTTGAATCATGCAAAATAGTTTAACTTTCTTATTAATGTAATGGATCAAAGCCTCGATTACTATGCTTCAGTACGGGTCACTTTGAGCAAGTTATCATAAGACAAGTTTTTCTTGTTGGGGCCTAAAACAGGCTTGAGGTTGTCTTTAAGCTCCACAGTCCCCGTGTTGTTCCGAACCTAAGGATCTGGAAAGGTATCTCTAATGCAATTTTGTGTCTGCTGTTTCTCTAATATTTTGTAATTTCTTTAAGTGATAACCGGGTTTTCTCCTGATTGATTTTTGCGAATGCTTCTATTGCACATTGAGAATGCGCTCTGTTTTGTCGAAAAGCAAAGTTAATTGTTGTCATTTCTCTCTCTTGCTTATTGCAGTGAATAAACTGCTCTGAAATGGGTTCGCTGGAAGCTCATTTGAATACCCTCTGCGCCTTCAATCAGGTGGTGTTCGTTTGCCTGCATAGGATTGTGACTCTAGAAGTCAAGCCGCCTAGTATTTCCTTTCAGTTAAGATAATTGAGAAGGCAGAGTTCGATCATAATAGGTACTAGCAAAGGACTTCTAACAGTCACAATGTTCGGGGCTTTAGATGTGATTTTACATAATTGCTGGTTTTTGGGGCCAATCCTGACAAACCGAGACGCTATCAGCCCGCACGGCAGATGTTCTGGTTAATATTTGCATTCTTCAATTTACCCTGTTACAAGAACAGGGGATGCTCAAAATTTTGCCAACAGTGAATTTAATGAAAAACTACATTTGCCCAGGCAGAACACATTCATTTGATGCATTCTTAAAAATGTCATTTAGGTTTTTAGAACACTGGATTCTATTCTATAACTAGTTAGACAATCCACGATTTGTGTTCATCATCTGGTCAAGGACAGACCGCAACTCACAGAGTCAGGGCAAGTCTCTACTCTATACCTTCATCTTTTTCACGATGATTATTCCACTAAAATACATTGAACAAGATCAGATTAACATTCCATGGGTTGAACTTACAAAAAAATCATCTTCAACGGTGACGAGGATAGCTTATATTAAAAATGCACTGCAAATCCTGTGTGGTGTGCGATAAATGTTGAGTTGGAGATTTGCACTTTCAGTTTTCGAATTTCTGCAGAAACGAGACATGATGAAACTCATGGCGACAAAGCAGCCCTAACATGGAGCGAACTCCAAAATAATCGACCACATGAGGGGTTAAAAAGTGATTGCACAAAAGTACCTAACAATTCATTTCCTAAGACATCTTACAAAGCCCATCAAAGTTCGAAATTGGGTCCAAAGATCACAACCAGAGGTAGCCACAACAGTCAGAGACAACACCTGAAAAGTCATCACACATTCAAAATAGGTTGCTGTACCATGGACAGTATTAATCCAAAGACGAGATACGTGAAGATGCGGTACTCCAGAGCAGCTTCAGCTGGTCTTCACAAAATGACGGGACAGCAGCTTACCAATCTCCAGGAATCCAACTTTCTCTCTCCCCTCAAATAAGGTCTTCAGCCTCTCATCACAATTAATCTCTCGCTTATTAATGCTATCCTGCACGAAAGCCATACATTTCTCTTAGAAGAACATGTAAGAAAAGAAAAATATCATAGTGTTCTAGATATGTAAAGCAGTGCATTCAATGCTTGTCCAGGTCCACTTCAATAAGAAGGTAAAGCAATTGACATGGCAACACAGCTACAGGCGAAGCTTCATAGATTCGCCCTTTTCTAAAAGAACAATCGTGCAAGGGACACAAAGGAAAAGTGCAATCCTACATCAGTCGAAATAAGCATCATAAAGTAGAAGATCATAGAAGATTATGATCACGACAAAGCCAAATTCTCCAACATCTGTCCTCAATAAGACCTTTCCCTCTCATGTTTGTTTCACCCAAAAGAAATGCAAGAAAAATTTGCACCTCTCCTAAATACGAGCCCTACTTGTTATATATAATCATATTCAACAGATTGAGTTGCAAGAGGAAGATGGATAGAGTATTAGGACTGACGTTCTGGAAGCAATCTATTGTCAGAGAGATGAATTACTGAAGCCACAAGGTTTCAGGCTTTGGCCTGTGCAGAATCAAATGCTGGCTGACAGAACAATGATACATATGTGAACAGCACTGTATACGTCTAATTTCTCTTACCAGTGACCTCAAAAAGCATAGAGCTCATCTCTGCGAGTACTTCCCGTGGATAGAAGCCATAACATTTGCAAAAGTAACAGATCCGGCTAAATTGACTGTGTATCAATCTGTATCTTTGGCTATCAATTACCCCCACTATCTTCTTAAGATGATCCCATAAGCACCATATCATAGTGCTCCCCAACTAGTTCAACGGTGTCCTCAATCTAGATTTTGTTTCTTCCTGAGGTAAATCAAGGATCACATCATCTATGATCTATCAAATCAATTCCTCAATTAGAGAGAAATTTATGGCACGTGGAAGCCATACAAATTTTCCTTTCAACCATTAAGACAACGAAGCCATCTTGTAATCACTATTGGGAGCTAAGAACAAATTTACATTTTACATCTCAATATCAGAGAAAAACAAAGAATATGCTTTTGCATGCCATATTTCTCATGCACAACATAATTTGCAAGTAATATTGAATACTAACATACAGATCTGCAATGGGCTGCCATTACAGGAATAAATCCAAGACATTGGAGTCTACTGAGCCAAGTAAACCCCTCCAGTTTTCGCAAAGACAACAGACCACAATCAACAAACAAAGAATTTATAACACTATAAGTGCTTAAAATCAGCTATGAAACCCAAACCTCTGCTAACAAAAGACCTGGATTACTCCATTACGCAGAGCCAAAACTTCAGCATTCACTACATGAAACGCACTCTGTGAAAACTCAACAGCTCTCCGACAAATGCTTCAACAACTTACTTTGAGTTGCCTCATCCCCACAATCTAAAAATCACACGTCGATTCTCACTGCCGCGACCAAAGAGAGCGCATATTCCCTAGTCTCGATGCTCAGCTGGCTCAGTAGTTAGAAACGACGTAAAACGAACATCCTTATGGTTCAACGCGTTCTTGCATCAAAGTATCTCCACTCCACTTTCATCGCACCACATTGCTTGCACCTTACTTCTCAAAACAGAGCACCAAATACATTCAACCCAACATTCCCCATCCACACACCATTGAAGAACCCTAACAAAACTGAAACGAAAAACAGCAACAAAAAAAAAGAGGGGGGACAACCACGCCCCCATTTCTCCGGGGAGGGAAGCGTCATTCGAGCTCATACCTGGAGGCCCTCCTTCTTGATGTAGGCCCAAATCTGCTTGACGGCCTCGACGCGGGAGGCCTCGCCGGCGTTGAGGAACCGAGCGAGCGCCGGCGAGACGGGGGTCACCTTCTGTATCCCCGACGGCCGGCTGGGCGCCTTCGGCACGGCCGCGGCGGCCGCCTTCGGCTTCGCCTTCGCCGCGGCCTTGGAGGCCTTCGCGGGAGCGGCGGGAGGGACGGCGGCGGCGGCCGCGGACTTCGCGGGGGCCAGCAGCGCCCGGCAGCCCCGGAAAACCCTAGAAGCGGTGGACGACGACGAGGAGAACGACATCGCTAGGGGCTTAAGGGTTCCTCCTCGGCTTCTCTGTCTATGCGGGTTTTGAGGATGAGGAAGATGGTCGCTTCGTCGCCGTAGTGACTCCAAAGGACTGTAGAGAGAGTACGAAAGAAGAGAGCGAAAGAGAGAGAGAGAGAGACGGAGGGAAGCAGAGGAGAAGGAGGAGGGCTTTTGGGCAGCGGAGGGAGGCGATCGCACGTGAGATTCCCACGCTTCTCTCTCCAATTTGCAGTTTGGGGAACGCTGGCTAGTTTTTCAAATTTTTTCAAGGGACAAACACCCAAAAAAAAAAAAAAAAAACCTACTCATGGTTACCCACCCCGTAGTGGATAAGATGGTTCGCGCCTCGTCTTCTCAACCGGCACAGAAGGCTGCTTAGTATATGGCGGTTTCCGGGTCACTAAAAGAAAAAAACACCACTCATGGTTACTAAACTTTAATTTACTATACGATATCATTTTAGACTTTTAAAAACCATTTAATATAATACTTAAATTTTTAATTTATTAAATCCAATCCCTCAACTGTTTCTAAATGTTGGATGTCGTCCTTCAATATTATTTACAAGTTTTAATAATCAAATTTTAAATTATATTTTCCATTTCAATCGAACACATAAATTAACAAAAATTAAGTTTGACATATTTTTATCATCATTTTTTTTTTTGTTTTACCTTTATGGTCTTTATAAATGTTACAATAGTTACATGTGAGTCTATTGTAGCTTCAACTAGTAACAAGTTCTATATCGTTGAAACCTTATTGTAACTTCTAAACAATTATTCGTGCTCTTTTTAATTTAATGGCAATTACTTCTCATGGAGATGTATAGGGCCACCTATATTTCACTATTGTGACGTGAATTTCTATGTAAGATATCTATAACAATACAAGTAAACAAATTATTAACTCATAATCATTATACAACAAAATTCAAATTTACAAATTTGGGGAAAAGTTATTTTGAGGAACAATGAAAACGGAATACTAACAACCAACTATTGGTCACGAAATTTTCAAAAAATAAGGAAGAGATATGTGAATATTCTCATTTTGATGATATGTCAAGGGCATTCTATGTATGCATTTTTTTGAAAGAAAATATTGCAAAATTAGTAAAAATACAAATCAATATAGCATACTTTTGCAACAAATTGACGGACCATCAATCAACTCTTGCCAAAACAAAAGAGAGACATCAAATTGTTAATAAAAGGAAAAAGAAAATTTCTATAAAAAGAAAAATTGAAATATATAAAATTGGAAGATGATCCTAGAGAAATCACCTCTAATTCTCTATAACCAAAGATAAGCAAATGGAGAAAAGAGAAGAAACAATTTTAGTTCCTAAGAATGAGAAAATTATCAAAAAGTTTCCAAATCTTTTTTTTTTTCGTCGGTCATACTCTACTTCTACTCTAAGTCTCACTCTAAAATTTTTACCTTACATCATTGCAAGGCATAGGAGTCAATCACGCTTGAAACTAAATCATCCATACCTCAATCCTTTGAGAAAGTGAAGATTCGAATCCCCCATCTCCCTCTTCCCATGTAAAAAAGTTGGCCACTGAAGTAAACCCTAATGATTTAAATCTATTGCACATGTGCTAATTCAGTCATTAATCTTTTAATTTGATAAATTTAAATCTAAACTTTTTGACAATTTGTCAATTTAACAATTTGTTAATTTAGCTTTTTTATTTGAAGGCACCGATACAATTTTTTAAAACCTTTATTTTATTTGATTTGAATTTTTTCTTTTTTTTTTTTTTTTTTATTTTTAAAGGCTGGCAAGACCCGCCAACCACCAATTGAGGCTCTACAACCCCTACCACTTATTGGACAAGGGCTGGCAAGCGCTCATTGTGCCCTTAGAGGCTAGTGGCAAGCCCTCAAGGTTAGCAAAGGTCGCAAGCCCTTACCTAGAGGCTAGTGGCATTCGTTGGGCCTTGACCGATGGTTGGTAGAAATTGCCAATTGTTAACATCTAAAAAAGAAAGGGAAAGGAAAAATTAATAAAAATTTCAAAAAAATTTCATTAAGTGCTAGCCGTGTCACATAGAATAACCAACATCCATGTCATCTAGAGGTGTTCAAAAGAACTGGAATCGCACGGAATGGGATTGGACTAGACTGGAACCGGCAATTCCAATGGGGTCGGTCCATTTCTCGATTCCAATTTAGTGGAACTGCTGAGTACTAGTCCATTTCCCGGTTTTAGGCATAGAACCGTCCATCCACCCATCAAAATTGGACCAATATACATATATTAAAAAAAAAAAAAATCCATTACAATTACTTAATTATTTTGAAGTATTTCAACCAAATATATGTATATTTATAGTTATTAGATATTATTAGCTAATTTTGTCTATTCGTGTGTAATAGGATTAACTCCCCACTTTTTTTTATTGTAATAATCCATTTATTTGTTTTCTCAACCAAAACAAAATAAATGAACAAAGAGGAAGGAGAGGACTGATTGGAGATGTCCATAAATATCGTGGTGCTTTGTCGTCATGATACGAAATTAAGAGCTAATGGCTCATTTTAAGAGCACAATTAGTCTCTCCTTAATCATTCCCATGATTAAATTAGGTTGACATTGAAAAGAAATGGATCAAGTGAAACTTATGTGGAGGTTAGGACTTTTAATGTAGAGTTTCACTCCACATGTTCCTGGGATCGGAAAACCTTAGGAGGACTATACCATGACCTTTGAAGAAATTAAATTTCTAGCTAATGAGCATTGTCTATTCATTCCACCCTATGGTTTTCCATTAGTAATCAAAATCAATGGCTCGCAATTCAATCCAAATATAAGGTTGAACAAGTTTTCGTGCTCTAAAATAGGTTCAACATAATATTAATTGATAAATAGAATTTTGTAGGAATTGGAAACCGGTTCCATATACCCATCCGAGAATTGGATTGGACTAGCAGTCCAGTTTCCGGATAGATCCATGAAACCAATTGTCAGTTCTCAATTCTAATTTTTTAGAATTAGCCCTTAGTGGGCAGTTCCCAATTCCTAGGTGGGAACCACCCACCTGAACCATGCTTACTCTTAGAGTCATCAATTTTCAGCAAAAATTGATCAAATAAACTAAATTGACAAATTGTTAAAAGGTTTATAATTAAATTGATCAAGTTGAAAGGTTTAAGATCGCATTGGCTCAAATACATCTGGTTTAATATTATTATTTTTTGGCAATTTTTCTTCCTAAGAACATGCTATGGACAAATAGCCTGTTCACCTTTTCAATGCCGCTAATGAAGGAAAGCTATCAGGAGATGGGAATTTACACTCTTACTTTATGCCTTTTTGTTTTTGATTGATTCAAATTAATTTACGTGCTTGAAATATCGTATGTGCTATAATAATAAATGTTACAATTTTATGTCTCATGTTTTCTTTTAATAATAAACCTATATAAGTGGTTCACCTACGCTTTACAAAGAAAAATTTTACATAAATTATACCAGAGAATTTTATTGATGTGAACATAATGTTGTTCTAATTCTCTCTATATTTTTTTTACGAAATTTCACATCAACACCAAAATTTAGAGCAATATAAAAAATGTAATCTAAGACAACATTCTCTAGCAGGGATTTGATAAATGACCGTGCGTCACATGGGTGTAAAATTATAATTGTTACATTATTATAAATTTCGGTGTAGACGTGAATTTTTCACAAGAGAAATAATATAATAAATTATAACAAAACGAATATTCACACCACTCATATTATAGATTAAGATTTATTTAAAGTGGATCCGAACCCTCTTATGGAGGTTTTGTCCGACGATAATATATATATATATATGAGACATAAAATTACATATTTATTGACATAAAATTACAGCATTTATTGAATTTACAAGTACAAGCAATATTTTAAGCACTACGAAATAAGGAGCATGAAAGGATAAATAAAGAATATAATTTCCCTCTCTTGATGGCTTTTATCCATTTGTCAAAATCTTTACCTTTAAGGCCTATTTGGTTCAGCTTTCCAAAGCCCCTTGGGAAAAATATTTGGTGTTTGACAACTATTTTCGAAAACTATTTGACCAAATGTCAGCATTCCCAATGCTAAAAGCACAATGCTAGGGAGGACCAACTTTGAGTATTTGGCATTTCAGAGATGCCCGTTCACTGTTCATCTTCTTCTCCCTTCTTCTCCATTCGTCTTCTTCATCTTCCTTGCTGCTTGAGAGTTCGGCTTCTTTGGCAGCCGCCACCACTGTGTGGGGGTCCCGTGTCCCCAATGACCACCGCTCAGGGTGGCAGGACCCGCGACCCAGGCGACACCTAGGTCGGCGCAACCTTAGGCAACGCCACCTAAGGTCCGCACAACCTTAAGCAACGTCGCCTAGCACGCACGAGCCAGGCGACCACCGCCCGGGGTGGCGAGACCCGCGACCTAAGCGGCGTCGCCTAGCGAGCGCGAGCCAGGCAATGCCGCCTAAGGTCCACACGACCAAGCGACGCCGCCTGGCTCGCGCGCGCAACGCCGTTTGAGGTCGAGACCTAAGGCCGCCAGATCTAGCCACCAAACGGCCATATCTAGCCTCCGCAACCTCAGGCCACCAAATCTAGTAGTCCGGCTGCCAAATCCAATTGGTCAACGGTTGGCTAGCCGCCGAAATTTGATTTTCTGACTTAAATAAAAAATAAAAAATAGCTAAATTCAATTACAAAGGTGAATTTTACCAAACGGTGTTTATATGCTAAGTTGCCTTTCAATGCTATAATTTACCAAACGGTGTAATATTTCCGCAAATCCCTTTACCTCAAAGGTATTTGCATTCTCCCAATGGCATTTATCCAAAGCCAAACCAAATGAGCCTTGTGTCATCGATGGGCCTGGAAAAGGCAAGCAAAATCCATTTACCTTTCTCTATTTGTGGAGAGTTAGGGGTGACCATCCATATTTTTCAATTTCCTTTTTCGTGGAATCTCCCTTTTCTTGATGGTATCCATAGAATATGTATCGTTTTTCTTTGGCAAGAGTTGATAAATATCTCAAATCCATGACAATGTATCATAAAGAGAATCGTCGTATATCTCGCATAGATAATTAATACTCAATTTGTATTTTTAAAGAAATTCAGAATGCTTCTTTACCCGAGAATGAATAGCTAGAGTTTTCTTGATTTATTTTAAAATAAGATATAATTTCTTTCTTTTCTTGTGAAATTTTTTTGCCCATAATATATAACGTTAATATTATGAAAAATTCCAAACCGGTACACATATAACAATTTTATCCTACATTAATTTTTGCACTATCAAAAACTCCAAACCGGCATACATGTGATAAAAAATTTTACGGTCAAATTGCTAAATTGGATGGTATGTGATAGTTGAAGAGTGCATGAGTTTAGGGTTTTACTCTCAATTTGTCACAAGTGTGCCAATTAATGATTTTTTTTTTTGCGGTATTAATGTAATTCAATGGAAAGTAATTGATGATGTACTAGTTTCGGGCTTTTAATGGTCAAAAAATTAGTTTTGAGGTAAATTTATCATGAGTGTAACAATTTGGGATTTTTGGTAACAAAAAAATTGATTTAAGGTAAATTTGTCACAGGTATACTAGTTTGGAGTTTTTTTTTATGGTATTAACCCTAATATATATTGCATTGATTCATGCTTTAAGTTATTTTTTCTCCATATTTATAAAATTTAATGTCGTATCATGATTATTGCTTAAGATGTTTTGAACTTAATTTGCTAGCTTAATACATTATGTAGACAAGTTTGTCACAATAGTGAAATATTAGGATCTCTTCACTTTAACATATCTATGAGAAAAGCTGGTATTAAACTGAAAGGGTGTTAGCTATATGCGTTAAAGCAACCGTGTAATAGTTACATATTAGGATTATTTAATGGCAAATAAGTTTTCATTCATCATCTTATTTATATATGAATGAGTTCAGCTACGACTGAACATATTCTTAAGTTGTTAAGAATATGCGTGACAAGTTTATAGTTATGATGAATCTTTAACCAGTTCCCAGTCAATGGATCATTGAGGGATACTGATGATCCTGTTGAGACAGGTGTGTTCTCAAGCTTTGTCATCCAATATTGGATAGTTAGGGAATGATAAGTCACAAGTCATTGACTATTATGATATTCAAGCTAGAACAAGAGCACTAGTCTCGGGCAAGTTCACTGAATGTGACATGCATAGAACTGTTAGTAACATAGAAGCTTTTAGCAAGGTCAATGTTTGATCATTCACGCTTTGGTCCGATATAAAATCCGTAAACCTAAGGCACAATGATGCCTTATATGTTGAATGGCTATGGTTCACAAATGTGCATATTGACGCCTCGTTGAACCATCTTTGTACTTGATGATCATAGTTTGTTCACAAACGAAGGCACATGTGTATGCAATATGGAATCTGTCTTCTTGTTATATATAGATATACAAGACTGATGTCCTATATGATCTAATCTTAACATTATATTGAAATTATCGATCGGGGTTATAATCCAAAATGAATGGTTCATGTCTCGTAGTATACATGTCAATTAGATTTTGGCATATGATCAAATTAGTGACTTGACCAATCATTCCATGGCCTTTGTTGGATCAGGACATGGTGAGATAGAATCGAATTACATGTTCACCAAAGTTGACAGATTCATTATGTTCTTAAAATATTTCACATTCTTAAAATATTTCACACTGTTTAGATAGTCATGATATATGAGTAGATACCACTCATGATTTGTAGAAATAGAAGATTGACCCGATAATCAATTCTCTTGGTTGTGCAAGTCCTACTACCAACTCAGTAATGAACTTAGGGATGTCACACAACATAACCAATTTGATGTTTAAACGAAAGAGAACATTGCAATGTGTTTATAGTTGAGCCAATCAGATTGACTAGAGTTAAAAATAAAAGATATAAAAAAAAAGGCATCAAAAAGTCTTAAGTGGGTTTGAAACTTTATGGCCAAATCAAAGATCTGAAGCATGTTCAGAATCAATGATCGAATTAATAATCTGAAGTGAGTTCAAAATTAATAGCTATATTAAATATTAATGATTTGAAGTGAGTTCAGAATTAAGGGAAAATTCCAAATGAAGACCCAAAGTTGACCAATTTTCTCAAATAATGACTTGAAATGAACTTTGTATTAGATTAAGACCTAAAGTGAACCCATTGTCTTAAATAATGACCTAAATTGGTTGAATCAATTTCAAATAAGAACCTGAGCTTGTTGGTCAGCCAAATATTCGCCGGCTATCAAGCATGTGACATTTCCAATCATCGAAGTTTAGGCAATTTTGTCCAAAAAAATATAGGGAAAATTAACAAATCCTAAAAAAGAAAGAAAGAAAAAAAAAACCTAGGTTTTTTATAGTCTCCCCACTCCTTGTACCCATTCTCTACAAAGTCAAAGACGAAGTTCTCCCCATTCCTTGTACCCATCCTCCGCAAAGTTGAAGACCCAAATTCTCCGCCAATTGAGGCACGAATTCAAAAACAAGAAGAAAACCAAATGCTTCTTTCTTTGTTTGTGGAGACCCAAATTCTCCGCCAGTCAAGCAAGGTGAGAAGCACGAGAATCAAGTCACGACGATCATTGGGCAGTGATTTGGTTGAGGAGCAATGGGGGAGAAGAAAGAAGAAAACGTAAACATCTAAACTAATAATCTAGAATTTTCCCTTTTTTTTCCAATCACAAATTTCTAACAAAATTGCCCCTATTTTAATTGCTGAAAAATGTCTGTTGGTGAACTAAGGTCATCAATAGAGATTAACTTGATCACTCGGGTTCTTATTTGACACAAAATTCACTTTAGGTTCTTATTTGAAACAATTGGTCCACTTCGGGTCCTTATATGACACAAAGTTCACTTTTGGTCATTATTTGAGAAAATAGATTTATTTCGGATCTTTATTTGAAATTTTCCCCAAAATTAATGATATCATTAATGATTTGAAGTGAGTTTAAAATCAATAACCAAATTAATTATCTAAAATGGTTTCGGACTTAATGGCTAAATTAAATATTTGAAACGGTTTCAGATTTAGCAGTCACATTAAAGTTCTAACACGGTTTCAAAACTTAACGGCCACATCAATGATCTATGATCTGAAATGTTTTGAGATGTAACAGTCACATTAATGATCTAAAATGTTTTCAAAATCAATGGGTAGTTTAATGAGCTAAAACGATTTCAAATTCAAATGACCAATTAATGCTCTAAAACAGTTTCAGATATAATGGCTAAATTAAATATTTGTAACAGTTACAAAGTTAATACCTAGAATAAAGATTTGTGAATACTGTTGTGTAAACAATTATAGAGTTTATGCCCAAATTAGTGTCTAAAATGGTATCAAAACTTATGTCCGTCAGAATTTACAGCCGAATTAATTATAAATGAGTAGATTTAAATATGATATGCATTAGCTATAAAAGGCAATAGAGAGAGCGGATCATAGGATGATTGATGAGTGACAATCGATAATTGAGAGTGTGGATAGTGATTAACTAAATCATTCACACATGAGAGCAATTGCTAGTATAATTGTAGTTGTGAGATCTCTTAATTTCTCTCTTATTTTCAATGTGAGAATTGGCAATGTGTCTAAACTAGAGGCCCGACACTTGTGGGGCTAGATCTGAAGAACGTCAAACCTACAATACAAAGAGATTAGACGTTCCACAATTGAAGAATGTCAAAACCAATATTACTAGAAGACATCAAACGTTCGTGTGATCAAAATTCCAAGAACATCATAACCGGTATTACGAGAAGGCATTAGATTTTTGTGGTCAAAATCTAAAGAACGTCAGAACCACTATTGTGAGGAAATCATACATTCGTGCTCAAAATCCGAAGAATGTCATAATCAAATTTAGAACACGGTACAAGGTTAATATGATTAGCCAATTTATCTCTTCTATGTGTTTTTATTAAGATGCTTGAAAATACTTTGGAAACACATATATAAATGTTTTTACTTCCATTGTGATCAGACTTTGATCTTAATTTACTTATACACGTATGTTTGTTTATTGAACAAACACCAACAAAAGGAGCATCAGAGATTATTTAAAAGTCACAATAATATTTCCATAAAAAGTTAAAAAAAAAAATCCTAAAATGTGGTGCAGACTATGGCCCCGTTTGGTTCGGCTTCGGGGGAATGCCATTACGAGAATGCAAATACTTTGAGGCAAAGGGACTTTCGGAAATGTTAGACCGTTTGGTAAATTATAGCTTTGAAATGCAACTTAGTATAAACACCGTTTGGCAAAATTCACATTTCCAAAATGCTTTTGTTATTTTTTTTTTTTTAAAGTCTGAAATCAAATTCCGGCGGCCGGCCACCGCCGGCCACCGCCGGACGGCCAGATCTAGCCATCGCCGAACCGCCAGATCTGGCCACCGGAGGTCGCAGAGGCCAGATCTAGCCGTCCGGCGGCCAGATCTGGCCTCAAGACCGCCAGATCTGGCCTCGCCTGGTCGCCGATCGGCCAGATCTGGCCTTGCCTGGTCGCCTGGTCGTGCGAGGCCAGGCGACCGCCTGAGGTCGCCCGACCTCAGGCCACCTCGCCTGAGGTTGTGCGACCTCAGGCGAGGCTTTCCGGCGACCAGATCTGGTTGCCGGGGGGCCGGATCTGGCCGCTCTCGGCTAAGAGCCGCCCACCGCAAAAAGAAAACGAACGGCGAAGGAGATGATGAACAGTGACCGGTGAACAGTAAAATCTCATCCCCGGAATGCCCAATGCTCAAAGTTGGTCCTCCCTAGGCTTTCGGCTTTCAAGCATGTAAAATGCCCGCATTTAAAATGGGCATTGCAGACTATGTGATTACTGTAAAATAATGTTGTGTATAATTTTATCACTTGAAAAAAAAAAAAAAGGAAAAGGAAAAAGAACGCAATTGAAGGTATAAAACAGATCACCGCCAATATATGATTAAAAATACTTTTAGGGTGTTAATGAACTCTATAAGATATATTATATGATGATCGGCTTGGTTCTTGATTGCTTTACAAATTTCATCAGAGAAGAAACTCCCATGATTATTAATAAAATCTTGGTTAACATTAGCTAATGTAGCCATAGTTGATTAGATCTCAATCTAATATTTATTTATCTCCACTTTCTTGGTGAAGCTACACATCTATGCACATATTTTTCTTCTATACTTTTGAAAACATAGGTAACTTGTTTTAACTTGTTTTTGTTGACTTTCTATTTGTTTTTATCACTACATTATAACGATCCATATTTAACATCTGTGCTAGTTAAAGTAACTTTATTGTGAGAATTTCTTCAACACTCATTGAAATCCATAAAATGCTAAAACTCTTTTTAAAACTTTCTGTAACCAATTAATTTATAGCTTAATGTCACCAATATATTGTGATATATTTGTTAATATCTCGATTATTTTAAAATTTTAAAGTGACGCGCCCTTATTACATTTAATTTTCAGATACTAATATTTCAAAGAAAATACCATTAGACTGCATTTGACAATCGAGATAAAATTCAGGATAAGATATGATTTATCCTTAAATACTCATTTATGCCTTTCTAACCGTTGGTATTCTTTAATTACTTCCAATCAATCCGTTGGACATAATCGATTAAGGAAATCTTGTAGCCATTTGAAAATTGAGATAAAAATCCAATGATTTTGGTTGCCAATACAATCAAAATTTAGGTTTTCTATAAGTAGATGCTTCCCAAAAAGAACTTGTCTTCGAGATTGATTTCATCAATCCGTGATTGATTCCATCATTATATTTATAAAAGGTAAGTGAGATTCTTCGCCAAAAAGCCAGATATTAAGGATAAATCTCTATATCGTTCATACTAAATCCTTGTCGTAAGATCAATAATCTTGAGTCTAATTATATATTCATTCTGGACTTGATTTCAATCTGGATCACTTGTGGGAAAGACTTCTGGAATAAATAGACTTTGACAAAATTCCACAATATAGCTCAAAAGTCTAGAATTAGAACAAAACAAGAAAGTTTTGTCAACTTAAAAACCCGATAGGAGTTTTCTTAACAATAACTAGTTTCACGGCGGCATAAGTTTGACTCTTCATGCCACGAGGGGCACACAACTTGGGCCATTTGCATAAGCTTTCTAGCTTACATCGTACCCCACCGACGAAATTAGTGAGGTATTTCATTGACCCGAGATTTTTTATTTTATTTTTTTGTCCGTATTTTATGCGAGCAAATGGTATATGGCTTAAACAGATTAGGCGCAATGAAACAGAAACAATCTATCATGTAAATGGCTAGCGTTTCAGTGTCTCTTCTTTGCCATGCAGGAATGCGGAAGCCACTTCGCAGACAGTTTAGGTACGCGCTTGAGATCATCACTATAATCGACATAGTAGAGCCCGAATCTCGTCGTGTAGCCATCCCCAAACTCGAAGCTGTCGAAAACAGACCAGTAAAAGTATCCCCTCACGTCGACTCCTTTCCTGCACAAAACAAATATTCGAGCCATTTAGTACGGTCGAGTAAGACTTGTGTGTCCATGCGTTTAAAGCAAGGTTTTAGGCACTCCTGGAGCACAATTAGAGTGGCTAAGACTAACATATAACTATACATAGGCTAATCGAATTTCCAAAAACATTATATTGTGAAGATTCATTTCTAAGTAGCTTTGCTGTTGCTTTTCGGTGCAAGAAATTCCTTTTTCTTTGTCAAACTAGTGGAACAGCACGTTGAAAGTCGAGTCTAATCGATATAGCATGATGCTACTGAGAAAAGTGTTGTTTTCTAGACCACTGAGAAAAGCAAAGAGTTCAACAGGAGTTAAAACTTTCCCAGGAAAAGCGTGTATTTTCTTCTCTCTTCTTGCTTCTGCCTTTTGACTCACCTTGGCCTAAATAGGAGCTCCATCTCTATCAACTGCAGACAGCCAAAACCGGAGTGAGTATGGAGAAGAAAAGAAAGCGTCCTCGATAAAACTGAACTCCTTTCATCGATCTATCAAGTTTACCTCGAAGGTCTGCATGCAAGTCTAGACTGAAGCTTATCAGCGGTGCGTGTGGATCCACATTTCGGCTCTTTGCATACCTGGTCGTGTAGTAATTCAAGCCGAGGAAGTCAAATGACCCCTTAACCAAGTCCTCTTCTTCTTCGGTGAAATTCGGTAGCCTTTCCTTCAATATATGCCGCATTGTGCATGGATAGGATCCATACACCAGTGGATCCATAAACCTGTCATTTGTCCAGGAAACAGAATCGGTGGCAATGATTGCACTGTCCCACGTTCATTGACCAATCGAAGTATCTTTATTTCTATATTGTGTTTAAATATTCCGCCTAATAGAAGTTGACAATACAAACAATCTTAAGTAGAAGTCTTGAGCTCTTTGGGCTGCTTGTTTATCTTCTGAAGATTCTAAATAAGGTTCAAAATATTGACCTACGAGGCATATGCCAATTTCTCCTCCTTGTTTAGCCTAGGAACAGAATTTCACAATCGAACAGACAACCATTGCAAACAACACAGAAGACAAAAGAGTTGAAGGCAGAACGTGACAATGATATCTAGAACGTGAGTGACTCATTTTTACTCACTTGAAACTTTTCCCTGTAAAGCTTTACAGCGGCGGCATGAGCAAGTATCAGGTTATGGCTCACAATGTAAGGTTCAGTGGACGAATTGCCTCCAGGACATACACCAGGAGGATCTGAGCACCTCCCTGGTGGCCTGAACCCCGTGTCATAACCAAACATTGACACCATCAAAGGCTCGTTTATTGTGGTCCATTTCTTGACCCTATCTCCATACGTTCTGAAACAAATTTCAGCATAGTCCCTGAAATCATCCCTGGATTATAAAATTAAGAAGTATCAATGACTATATATGATATAAAAAGGCGACTGTTTACTGGAAAGGGTTAAGCTGCTCACACAAATTTCCGGCTCAAGAGACCTCCGTACTTGTCTTCAAGCATTTGTGGCGGGTCAAAGTGGAGCAATGTCATAAAAGGCGTTATGCCTGTATTAGAATACGAGTGAATGTCAACTCTTAAACTGAGGAGAATTCTGGTCTAAGCTGTCCTAGGACACTGGGCATATGGGGAAAGTCATAAATGTTTCAAATAAGAATGATCTTTCAAGTAAATGCAAAGGTCAAGAAAAAACAGAAGGCGAGAAAATACTCACCATTGTCGATCAATTCATCAGTAAGATTGTTGTAGTGAGCAATGCCTTTCTGGTTCACTCCATCACTTAAGGATCCACCTGCACATTCCGTTATTTACATCATGTGCAGAACTTGCTGATCAGTACTAGTGCATCAGATAAAGCTCTGTGTTTCAAGGAAAATGTTTCTCTTCTAGAGTCTTGCTAGGAAAAGGGGATGTAAATCTTCATGCAGAGAAGTTTTCGCAAAGCATTGAGAACATCTCTAGATTTTAAATGACTTACTCGGGACAATCCTGGTCCAGGAAATGGAAAATCAGTATGCATCCACTTTAAGTTCTTTTAGCAGCTTGACATCATTCTATATAGTAGCAGATGGATTGTATGTACATATATAAACCACAACAGCATTAATAGGTTGGAAAATGTTAAGAATTCTCACGTCTAACTACTGAAGCAGAAGGACAAAAAAATTTCTCCAAAGAAACGTGTAATGGGGGTCTCCGTCTTACTTTATAATGTCTATATGCATCAACCGCTGTCTCTATGGTACTTTTGTTTGTGATCCTTTCTGGGCAGAGAAAGCAACATCAGTTGTGGACAATTAGACCAGGATTGACTCATCGTCGACTCCTAGCAAATAATTTCATTACAAACAATCAGCTATGCCGAAGAGCATAATATTGATAGAGGAACCTGGATATTTCTTAGCATCAACGTCCCAGACTCTCAGTCCTTTCCCATATTCTTTGGCCGACCCTTCTGTCTGCACCAGTCACATCAACATTCAGATGACGTTTAATACAGTAGCTAAATCCAACTCAACAGAATGCTAATAGGCTGTACCAGAAGCCGGCAGGCATTCACAATACTTCGCCATCAACAAGTTCTAGATGTAACAAGGTCAAGAAGTCCTAGAATCTCAAAATGTACTTCAAATGTTAAGTACCTGCAGGGCAGAAGGGCCAGCTCTGAATAAAAAGTCGCTGGGGAAGTCGGATCTCCTGATATTTAAGGCAGCGTTTGTTTGTATTACTTTTTTTTGTTTTTAAACATTTTTTCTGTTTTTTTGTTCCACATCAAGAAACACAAATTTTGTGTTTCTTGTTTCTGAAACACAAATGAGAAACACTTTTTTTTTTTAATTTCTTTTTTCTCTTATTTTCTTGTTCTTTTTTCTTTTTGGTGCGGCCTCGGCCATGGCCGGCGACCGGCCGACGAGGGCCGGGCGACCTCGCCCAACCTCCGGGCGAGGTCGATGACTCGAGATGCAGACAGACCGCTTGCGAGCGGAGCTCGACCTCGCCGGATCAAGGCGAGGCCGACTGCTGCCAAAAGAAAAAAAAAAAAAGAAAAAAAGGAAAAATAAGAAAAAATAGAAAAAATAAAAGAAATAAAAAAATTATCCCCAAACATGTTTCTGTTTATTTTTTATTCCCGAAACGAGTTTTTTGTTCAAAAATTGTTTTACTTTTTTTATTTCTATTCACCGGAACAATTTTTTAAACACAAACAAAAAGATGGAAACTTTCGCCTGTACAGATGCAGACAAACCCCGCTCGAGTGCCAACAAAATATGCCCAGTCATGAGATTATTTGCGAACAACAAAAGATGTGTAAGCTGGTCAACATATACAACGTGAATTAACCACGAGAAAGATGCTCATCCATATGAAGGTGAAAGTTTTATTGGTTCATCTCTAATGACATCATCATTCAGCCAAAAAGGAAATTATTTCGGATGACTCTTTCTTGTCAGCAGCTTTCTGTTTAGCTGCAAAGGTCCTAGAGAAGAGAAGAAAATGAAACTAAAAACACGAACGGGCATGACCAAGCCCGAAAAGCAAAACAGCGTATAGAATCGGCATGAGACTCCGAGCAACGATAGTCGCTGTCCGATTTCAGCGATGATCTCTACTCTTTCCTTCCCACTTTTTCTGATGTAATCTCCACCAGTTTAAACCGACTTAATGGGTCACTAATTCATGTAAGTAACAAAAATTGGCTTCGTGGAATACTGTAGATTGAAACCTAAACGTTTTTTTGTCCTCCAAGAAAATGAAAGTAACTTAATGGCAACCGTTGCCGATTGACATTATATTGCTAATTTCTATGAACAACTAGGTCTAGAATAGCTCTTAATTTCCTAAGCAAGTCAGAGATTTTATGTTTAGTCCATTTGTTACGTGGGGAATGCCTGCATCTAATTAAAACTTCAGGAGAAGGAAGCACATCACCATTATCATTCTATCAAATGTCACGTGTTTTGTTTGTTATGACCAAGAAATCTCCAAAGCCAAGCCTATTCCGGGAGTCTATCATGGTCAGCGACCTACCATGGAAAGTCACGTATCCCTTGGCCTGACATGGGGACAAATGCCCTAGGATCGAATGCCCCACCTCTATCTTGCGATGATCCTTGCGACATTGACAACATAAGTTGGTCAGTCTGGCCAATCAATATGCAGTTTGTTCATAGAACCAATATCATAATGATCATTTTGCCGTTAAATAATAGTATAGGCCTATTCTATTATAAACAAGATCAATCACATAATAAGTTGATACAGATGAATCTTTTGTAAATCTCATATGATCTATTTATTTAATATGATTGTGTTCTAGCCCATTGAGACTTTCCATGGGGAGTACTCGCATTCTCTCCCTCAACTGATAGGTAGGGCAAGTCAAGGTTTGATAACAACTCTGATATTTAGGGTTCCTCTTTCGTGACCGAGAAGGACCTCTAGTTTCTTTCTTCTTTATGAATTCACATAGTTCTTAATTTTTTCGTTATTTAATTAAGGTCCCGTAATTTCTATCAATCAAGAGATCTGAGATTCTTACTCTATAGTCGACCTCACGCATTTATCATTTTCATTAACAAGAAGAAAGAATCATTAAAAAAAAAACAATGTTTTATGAGTCAATTAGTCCAAATCTGCAAAAGGAGTCCTACATCGAGCCCAATTTTGAAATTCAAGGTACTTAATTGAACTGGTATCCGGTTGTTCACCAAGTACAAATTTCAGGCTCTTGTTATGGGATTACCTCCATTTTTTTGTTATGGAAATTTTTATGCCGTAATTTTGGCTCTTGTTATTTTCACCTCTCAAAAAGTTTTGGACATACCATAAAATTTAAGTAGTCCAAAATAGCCATCACTGAGAATGATAAAATTGATGAAAGAGGCAAAATACTCCTATAGTATAGATTTATCAATTAATGATTTTTATCAATCTTTCCTAAATTGTTGTTTCTTCTTCTTTGGTGTTTAAATTAGTGAAGTCTACTTATTCATTGATTTTTATGAGGGTGATCTAAGATTCGGTTATTTTAATAAATATAATAATCGAGATTCAAAAGATTGTTAACAAAGTACATTTAATTACAATGTCTATCTAAAGTTCAGTTGACTCCTTATAATACACAATACTTTAGTGGGTTTTCTTTTTCTTTTTTTTTTTTTGAGTTATGAACTATTTATGATTACAATTCATGATTAATATTTTTTTTAACAAATATTATCAACAAGCTCCAAGGTTATTACAAAGAAAAATTTTATAGAATTCAGCTTGAGCACATTAGCAAGTAGAAGAGAGGAAGTGAAATCCATAAATAATAAAAATAAAAAAAAAACCAATGGAAAGTAACATAACGCAAACATCATTATTTTGATTATTATGAAAGTCTTGTATTTTCATGACATGATATTGTGTGGCTTTTGCATTTTCATTAAATAACAACTTTCGCCCTTTTCACTTATGATTTTGATGAACTAGTTCTTTCGATGTTATTTTCATTAACCCAACCAGGTATGGTGTTAAAGAAAATTAGAGGGTGATAATAGAGTGCATTTTATTTTGTGATAAAAGATGTGTAATTTTTATTTATATGATTAATTTCTTATAAATCAATTTTCCATCTCGTACGGGATTTCCCATTTCAACCATAACCGTAACTTATTGGGCTTTTTCATAAAATTTAATCAGAAAAGGTTGCGGACAGTACACAACATATGGTATATACTTCAAGAAACGTATTTTGTCATATTTTGTCGACCGTTCAAGCAAAATATTGCTTTCAGCACATGCTTAAAGAAAGATCGGAACTTGAAAAATACCCAGCTAAAGAAACGTACTCTTCAAATTGTTTTTAAATTTTGTCATTAAACACCAAGTTGCATAGACCTCTCTCTCTCTCTCTCTCTCTCTCTCTCTCTCTCTCATAAACTTTTCACCATGACCCAGAACAAAACACACTGTCAATGCAAGGAAGCAATGGTAAAAACCCAAAACTAAACCAAATGGACGAGCAAATCCCAATCCCGGACACAGCAAAAACGGAAGATTATGCATCTCCTCTCCAAACAAAACTAGGAAATGCCCTCATATTTTCATCACCTTCCACCTAATTTTCACGTGTTGTTTAAGCAAAGCGATAGCAGGAACGATGAAAAACCCATCGATGATACTGCGTGAATGAGAGTGCACGCCAAGCCGTGCAAAAAAGAAGCAAATAAATGGCATCACGCCGATAAAGACAGGAGAAAAATAATTCCGTTGCGATTTCAATCAACTTTCTTCCAAAACCATGGAATCCTATCTCAAAAATGCGTAAATAACAACACAAATGGGCGACCAGAAGACAAAACAGATGATAAAAGAGGTCTAAGGTAAGATAAAATGACATTAGTCAAGTTCACTGGGAGACTCCAAGCCACTTCGAGAAGTTCTCGAATTCAGTGTAATCACTGTCTGAGATCATTGTCTGATACCATGCCTTTCCGGCTGACCTAATCGCTGCTGCATCCTCCTGCAAGCACAAGCGAACAACAAAAATAGGAGATGAGTCATGTGCATGAAGCAATTCTTCATCAGAGCAACCACAAAATTCCTCTGGCCCAAATAATTAAAGACAGAGCAGGCCAAACTTCAGAGAATCGCCACAAAAATAGCTCGAGTTTGTTAAGTTTAAGTCCAAGAGAAGATGTGAACTGAGGGACACAAGAAAGATGAACATCGGCCACAAAGTTAGTCATCATATAGCAGTCGCAGGTGAATGGATGACACCTGCATATACTTTCCAAGACACACAGCAACTCACAAGAAGCTAAATAATGGCAATGCATCAAATTAACTTCACGGACAAACATACATCACAAGCCTATAAAGACTCCAACTTCAAATTTGCTCAACCGTAAAATATGCAAATGGCACAGACTAGCCCAACATGAGTTCTCGCCATTATGCCAGAAGAATACTTCTTTCTAAAAGAGATTAGTGCCTAAAATATGTGATCGTAGCACAACTATTCCACTATGGTGATAAGCCCACCGCAGATAGCTCAAGAGCACTTCTCATCTCTCTAGTCGCTAGTCTAATGCGATATTCATTCTCATGGATGTTCAACGCCAATACTTATGGATGAAGTTCATCTCACAGAACAAAAGCAAACCAATTTCAGTATCAAATAACTTTTGAGGAGTTCCACCTGATCAAAATTCGAGAAGTTATAAGTAAGCACTCACCGCAGATACTTCGAGTCCTATCACAAGACCACAATCACTACGACTTCCATCGAACAGAGTACCAATGCACACGCTCGACACATTAACGTCATGCTAAAATATCATAAATTGCACCATGTACTTTGATTATAGTAACACGACCTCGAAAAAGTATCTATGAATATGCAAAGAGTCATAAGTATCTATGAATATGCAAAGAGTCATACTCATTCGATGTCCGATAGAAGAACAAGCTATGGTAGAATAAAAAGAGAGTACCTTGGTAAGGGGCTTCCTCTTCTTGTCGAGCTTCTCCTTCTTGGCCTTCACGCGCTGCGCCTCGGCCAAAAGAGACATCCTCCTGGCGGTCTTGGCATAAGGGTTGAGCCTCAACATGGTGTTCAGGTTCTTCAATGGGTTCTTCTTCAACGGCGCCCTCTTCACATCCTTATTGATCGGCCGCACCACCGACTGGACCTCGTCGGAGTTGATGATCCTCGACAAATCGGCATTCAACATCTTCGACCGCGGCAGCACGTAACCCTTCTTCTTCTCGGAGGTCTTCTCGAACGACCCGTAGATCGAGTCGAGCTTCTCGAACGCGGACTTCGTCCAGATGACGAACCGCCCGAGGTGGCCTCCCGGGGCGAGCTTGAGCAGGTTGAGGCGCTCGACGTTGGCGACCTCGACGCCGGGGATGTTGCGGAAGGCCTTCTCGATCTTGGCGCCCTCGGAGCCGTACACGACGAGGGGGCCCTTGCGGTTGACGTAGCGGCGGTTGCGCATCTTGCCCTTCCCGGCGCGGATGCCCATGCTGTCCTTGGCCTTCTCGGCGTCGGGGAAGGCCCCGATCTGCCTGAGGACCTTCTCGGCCGCGGCGGTCTTCTCGACGGCCTCGGCGGCGTCGGAGACGACGAGGGGCAGCTCGGGGACGGACTCGACGCGGTGGCCGCGGGCGAGGACGAGGGCGGGGATGGCGGTGGCGGCGATGGCGGAGGCGACGGCGTAGCGCTTCTGGTTCACGTTGACGCGGCGGTGCCAGCGGCGCCAGGTCTTGGTGGGGGCGAACATGCGGCCGCCGCGGCACATGTTGCCGAAGGCGCCCTGGCCGGCGCGGTGGGTGCCGCCGCCGGGGACGCGGGGGATACGGGAGACGGCGCGGCCGGTGCCCCAGGACTCGGCGGAGGTCTGGTGGCCGGCGCGCTTGGACACGGCGTAGGGCTGGCGGCTGTTCTTGGAGATGTTGGAGTGGACGAAGCCGACGATGTCGGGGCGGATCGAGGACCTCATGACGTCCGGCAAGGGGAGGGTGGCGGCGGAGTCGGTGGCCATGTCGCCCTCCAGCGACTGGATGGTCACGAGGGGGCGGGCGGCGGCGGCCATTGGCGGCGGCGGTCGGGCGGGAAGGGAGTGAGGGAGGCGGAAGTGAGGGTTTATCGGATATGCGGACTCAGAGGGAAATTAGGGTTTCGAGATGGTTCGGTATTTATATGCAGAGACAGGACGAAGAAGATGGACGAATTTACGGGCCTGCCATCGTTGCTTTGGGCTGGGCTTTCTAATGAGCATTTTTGAGACTGTATCGAAGGAGGCCCAGGCCCATTATCAAGAGTGGGCCCCGCTTATGGGAATTGGATCGTTCGGGACTCCATCGAGAGAGTTAGATCGTCGACGATCTAGAGGTGGCGATCCTGAATTTGGTGGCTAACGGGCAATCCCTATTCTGAAGCCAAGGAAAGGTCGTGCATGTTCCAACTTTCAATAGAAAGTGATTTGGTGTTGAGCAATGCGATGAAAGTGAGTTGAGTTTGGACTTCACTCAATTTGCAACTCAATTTGTGCACGTATTGAGATATTAGGGTATGACATGATCCATGAAAATTGTATTATGATATGGTTTAGTTGATCCAATTTTCATGTGTATAAATCCATTTGATATAAGTCGACAGTGCGATATTTTTAATGGGGTTTGGGAACGAGTGAGCACTCATGTTCACCCATGGTACCAAATATCTCTTTCTAAAATTTAGCTAAAACAAAGCATGCAAGTTCAAAATAAATCTAGAAACAAAATGATAGGTAAAGTATTATTGATTATTAATTATTCTTCCCTATGAATGTCCTCTCCCTTATCATGGCCGCCCATGCAAACATTTTCTTTTACAAATACTTCACCAAAACTCATTGCTTATTATATTTCATGCCCATCCCAAAAAATATTCAGTGGTATCAACTCACCACATCATCGACACACATGACATGAGTGATTCATTTAAAAAAAAATGAAACATGTCCAATCGATATAAAAATTAAAACTCCGTTCGTTTCATGGAAAATAATTTACGGAAAACGTTTTCCGGATTTTCCGGCGTTCATTTCACGGAAAATAAATTCCCTAGAGAAAATATTTTCCATTAAAGGAAAAAAGCCTTTTAAAGTAGGGGAAAATGTTTTCTACTTTTGAAAAGTTGAAAACATTTTTCTCATTTGATCTCTCTTATCTCATACATCTACAAATTCTCACTTCCTCCTCCCATTTCTTCTTCTTCTTTTCTTTTTTTCTTTTCTTTTTTAATTTTAATTTTTTTTTTTTTTTTCTCATCTTCTTCTTTTTTGGCTAGTGGTCAAACTAGGTGAATCTTAAGCTCGTCGATCTCAAACTCATGCTCGTCGATCTTGCGAGCCTCGAGCTTAATGCTTGTGCTCGCCAATCTAGTGAGCGGAAAATATTTTCCTTACTGAACTCCGGAAAATATTTTCCAAAATATTTTTCGGGTTTTAACCAAACATCATAAAATATTGTCATTTTCCTGGAAAATGACTTCTAAAAAAATATTTTCCAGAAATGATCAATTTTTCGTGAAATGAACGGACCCTAAAAATGAAAAGTTTAAAGTTCTATAGGCTTGTTAAATATGATGTTCTCTCTATCCTCTTCTTTCCCCGTCTTCTCTCCAGCTCTCTTATCTTCTTTTATTTCAAATTCACTCTAAACACCTCACTCCTCTACCTCTCCTCTCTATCTCGCAAAATCCAATGACCACCTCCAATCTCTCTCTCTCTCTCTCTCTCTCTCTCTCAACTACTAGAAAACGATGGAGGCTTGGTGGCGTTGGCGTCAGAGGGCTCGAGTCAAAGAGAAATTGACGATGAAATGTTCGCGTCCGTGCAATCATCGCTCTAGCCAGACGACCCAAAAGAGAGGACAAACTCAAACTCCCTGTCATTATTGTCGTGGCCGCCTCCACGTTTACCAGCACTATCGTCTTTTTCATTGTCCGCTCGTCCTGCTTTCGAATGGAGCATTAAAGAAGCAGCCAACACAACTACCAAAACCTGTCATGGTGAGACAGTGCCGTTGAGTAGAACTGCATGTCCAGGTGAATACCTAGAGCACATGAGAGTTGCAGATGAAGTACTCAATGCCGATTCCATGCTCATCCATAAGCGCTTCACTTCAATTCAAGTTGCACTCACTGATGAATTGTAGAATCTAAACAAAATAGGGCAAATTAAAGTTGCACTCGCTAATGAATTGTAGAATCTAAACAACATAGGGTAAGTGGACTAAAAGTCCTAAACTTATGGTCAAAGCATAATTAAGTTTTAAAATTTTAAAAAACATGTAATCGAGTAATCGTGGTTGATGCCTTGTCGACATTGTTTGTCTTAAGAAAGAAATGGAAAAAACCACATCAACATTTTTCCTTTAACTAAATTAGAGGGATTTAACTGCATCAATCATGATGTGCAAGAATGACATGTGACGAGATTAATCACATGTAATAAGATATGACAAATCAAATGCAAAATGGGATGTTGAATTGACATTACATGTTGTATGACATGCCAAATTAAATCGAAGACATGACAATGATAATGTTGGGAAAATTATCCAAAAAACCCCCTAAATTTATTATATAGCTGTTAATTTAGTTCTAAAAATTATAATTTGGCCATTATAGTTTTAAACCTTTTGAAAATACTAAGTTGGTATCTAGTCAACGCTTCTACGTAGTATCGCTTGTGTTTGACGTGGACAATTTACTCAAAATGATGATGTTGTGACAAATTTTATTGATTTTTCTATGATTTTTGGGCTTGGATTAAAAAATTTTCCACGTGCCTGGGATGTGTTTGAAATATTACTAATAGGTTTTGTTGCATCTTCGATAGGAAATATGTGAAAATGGCAAAACTAGGCATAAGGCATCTTTGTAATTTTTGACAAAGTTATGGGCTTTGAAAATTTATAGAATTGAGAGGAAGTTTTTTTTCTTTTTAATCTAGAAGAGGGTAATGTTAAAGGGTTTATTTTATGGGTTTTAGTGTTCATCGGTAGGTTATTGAGTAATATTAATTAACGAAAATCAAACCGATTCATAATTACTAGTTTTGAACACTTTATGGGTGAGACCTCCACCACTTATTCCTTTTTTTTTTTGGAGAAAAACTCTGAGATATCAACAGTAATTATTATTTCGTTTTTTCATGCTAGTCATTTCAAGATGGTATCTCATGTTTTATGCATATAAGGCAAAAAGATCATGAGCGTGCCATTTTACACGAGTCTCACCAGCTTGAACTAACGGTTGTTTTTACATGACCAATCAAACCATCACGATCACCCATGGTGGCGGTGTAGTGGTTGAGCTTCAGTTCCTTTCGGGAGAGGTTTGGAGTTCGAATCCCTGCGTCGTTTATCTTGTTGGAAAGGAACCCACGACTTGCCCGTGACAGAAATGGCGGTGGTGACTCTCCTATTCCTCCAATAGTTTACTTTCTGGGTATAAAAAAAAATATCAAACCATCACAAATTCAAAGGACACAGGAGAGAGAAAAAAAGAGAAATCACAATTCTGTGCGTGAGACGAGAGAGAGAGAGAGGAGACGAGGCTTAGGTGAGAATCATCACCACCTTTCGTCCGAATGAGAGGGCCATTGATCCTCATCAAGGACAAAGGCTGTGACTAGCCTTGCTCGAGCTTGGCATGGGTGCAGTGGTTAGTAATGATCCAACCCCCGACTTGCCCCTACCTCTTAAGAAAAATTATGGCGGTAATCCCGGTATATGTGAATTCAAAGCTTACACGCACCGGAATCAATGCAATAATGGCTCATCTCTCTATCTTTCCCAGGCGTTTGTGTATTTTTAATTCCATAAGGTCCAATGACGCCGTCATGACAACAATTTTATTAAATAGGTCTTACACATATAGATGTCAACGTCTTTTCATCGCATGTGGACCATCTAGTTGGGTGGGCCTAGGATAGCTCTGACTTGCTCAGGCCCAAACCTCTCGAAGACCCACCTAGGCCCGCCTATTAGTCCACCCCTCTCTCTCTCTCTCTCTCCTTTTTTTTCATTTTTTAGCTAAAACAAAATAAAATGGAAGTAAGAAAAAAAAAATAATGATAGGATTTTGTGTTATTCAATTTTATTCCTTTACCGATAAGCTTTTTACCACATGTCTCTCCTAGGTTAGGAATTTAGGTTTATTTTATGGCTCGCGTTATTTCCACCCCCTTTGAATTGATTGTATTATCCATTGCATGTGTCACTCTTGATTTAAAATTATTTCTAACCTTTTTGTCTTCTTCTTTTTTCAATTTCACTAAAAGAGAAAACTTATCCACATCCATTCCAAACAATTCTTTTCACCTTTGCCGCTTCTTCTATACTCATTACATTTCAACGTTTCCTTCATGTTTGTCTTCATTTAAATTATCTCCATTATTATAATTTAAGCAAATACTAATCATATATCAAAACCACCGGCCGGTGGCGTGGATGGTAGATTCTTGGCCCTCCCCAGTATAAGCCAAGGTTCGAAGAAGTAGGGAAATAAGCGTGATGTTAGGATGGTGATATAAATCAAAGTAAAGTCTGTGGTCCTCCCGTTCTAAAAAAAATAATCATATATCAAAGTAAAGAAATGTTAGTTTTATTTGCAAATTGTTTACTTTATGTCCCTAAGAATATTTTCATGATTAGGAGTTTTTCAACTTTGATTTTTTTATGCAAATTTACAAGAATTTACTCAAAAATTGAATATTGTTGTTATTGTATGCATTATACACAATTTACTCAAAGGTTATCCTCTCACATGTGCTTAAGTTAATATTTTAATAATATTTTTCTAGTACAAAAAAACAAATATACATATAATTAAAAAAATTAATTATTTTTTTAATTAGAAGCACGATAATTAGTTAACTATCTACCAAATAAACTATTTTCTGAAGAATAATTAAACAAATTTTGTTTCAAATGAGAAAGAAAAAGAAAAACCCAAAAAAAAAAAAGAGAAGGCAAGCATTAATCTAAATCAAGAGCTAGCCTCATATTTAATCTTAATAATTATTGTTTGTCAGGAGCATGATAATTTCCACCCTAATAAAATTGAAACAAAAAAAGAAAAAAAGAAAAAAATGTAAGAAATATCTTTACATCAAAAGTAAGATCTGCAAATAGTAATGTAGTTATTTCAATATAAATTGAGGTGTCGGGAGCTAATAAAGAGGGAAAATAGTACAAGCCTATTTTATCCTATGAGAGTTTATAAATTCTAAAATATCAAATAAAATCATTAATAAAACATAATTTGAAATCACTCGACCCAATCGAGAGGAACTCAAATCGCAGACTTCAGACCCTCAAGATTCGGCCCAAAATTGGAGCGACGGGAATCATGTAAGCATGTAAAAAAAAAAAAAAAAAAAAACATGTAATAAGAAACGCGAAAAAGACAAACGAGGAATATCGCTGCGACCCTTGTTTTGGGAGACCGCTTTCGCGCAGCAACTCCTCTCCTCCCCCCCTTATCTTCTTCCTCCCTCCTTATCTGTTTTATCCATCACATACACCCCGTTTCGCTCTCCTTCCCCCCTCTCCCTTTCCAGAGCTTCTCCTCCCGAGTACCCATTTGGACATTGCCTCTCTCCCTTCTCTTATCGTGCATCAAAATGAGGAGCGAATGAGACTCACCCATCTGCGATTGAATGAGGATTTGCGGAATCTCGGGGGAAGTGCAGAGGATGTCTTCGTGCCTGCTCCCGCAGTTCAAGTGCCAGCCGGACACCTTCTCCATTCAGTTCAGGACGCACGCCCGTAAGCTCTCTCCCGGCTCGGTTCGCCGCTTCCTCATTGCTATATGCCCTTTTGATCGGTTTGTCGAAATGGGCTTGTTTTTCGTTCTTTTTTCCTGTGCGCCGTGGGTGAGTTTCGGTTTCTTGATTTTCGCATTGGTGCTTGGTTTTCTGGGTTTTTGAATGGAAATGGACCCATGACTAGTTTTGGGCATTATGATTCAGCTGTGTCGTCGTCGGTTGTTTGCTGCAAGGGCCGTCTGTCGTGACGTGGAGAATCTGCTCCTCATTTCTCTGTCTTCCTTGGGCTTTGTTATTGATTGCTGGACTCTGATAATGTCAATGTCTCTGAGTTATAACTTTATGGGTCTAATTCGGTTTCTCTTAGTTAAATTTTCACGACTTCTTAGAATCTGGAAGAAGCTAAAGTTGTCACTTGAGATAATGTTAATGGGAAACGGCTTTGCATACTGCACTCATAGCGGATTATGTACTGTTGTGCTTATTGCCAATAGTAAGATGGTAGTTGATTCCTTGTAGTCTATGTAATGCTCTCATGCTAGATTTGAAGTCCCTTAAGACACCTGAAGGTGAATAGGTAGTACCTATGGAGGCTGAATCTGTGTTTTTATCATTGTAAGTCAACCCAAATTACCTGGACGGAAAGGGACTTGCCGGTGTTGGAGTTATCTTGAGGGTTGTTATCTTGTCCACGCTCTAATGGCCAATGTCTCCAGTGGATATCATTAGGCAAACAAGTTAGTGCTGAGTTTGCAAAAGGCCATGTGGCAATAAGCCATTTGACAGGGACACGAGTTGGAGTTGTGTGAAGAACAAGTTACTATGGCCATTACACTTGTACCATTCTTGCTTCACCTCTCTGTTTGTACCATAACGACTATCTTAATAATTACTCCCTCTTTCTTATTGGTTCGCTGAAATATTCTTGCTGGACTTGCTGTTCAAAGTTGGTTGATTTCAGGAAGGATATCTTACTTTTTAGAATTTTTACTCTTCAGGCAATTGGTTAGCAATAGTTAAATGTGCTCTGTTCCTTATTGTGCCTAGTATGAAAGGGCAGAAGCTTTGCCGTTATTTTTTATCATAAGTAAATGATTATGAGGCATAGCCATGGACTTTTTAAAATTTATTATGCTCTTTTATGTGACTGTAATGAACCTCGTTACCATTGTTTAGAAATTGTTTTGCAGAGAAAAATAGAGAGACTACTTATTTCCGTGCACAATGTCTATTGTCCACCACTTCTCCATCGACATTGTCATCAGCTGCAACAGCTGTCGTTCTTGACATGGAAAAACTGAGATTGCCTTCTTTAGAAGTTCTTACAGATTCACCAACTTCAAACAGGCCTTGGACATATACAGGGGCGGTTGGTCCACCTGCAGAGGTGAAAGGCTTGTTTCTATACAAATGGTGGAATTTCTTTTGGGGCATTTCTATTTTTGTGTGGAGGATAACTAATATATTGCATTATTTGACCCAAATTCCCAATGTTTAATTGATCTTCTAAGTTGGCTTTGTGATTATGATCGAGCTCAGGCTTTTTTCAACATTGTTCACCAAGTATTCTGCTCTTTTTATGTAATTAATTGCGGTTGATTTTATGTTCTTTTCCTTTATAAAAAAGACATTGTCTATGCTTTGTCTAAGGCTTGCAATTCGAGATTCCGTTCTTCCTGTCACTTATAAAGTAGTTTTGTCCTCTACCTGTATCAAATTACTATTCTTTTAGCCCTTCTTTAATTTGAACTTTCTCATCAGGTAAATCTTGGTGCAACTTTAGCTACAGAAACACTTTTAACAAGCGATGAGGCAATAATAGCTGCAGCTGCTTCTGAAGCAGTTACTCTTGCAAAGGCAGCTTTGAAATCTGCAAAACATGCGGCACTTATGATCAGGAATGAAAGTTCTTCAAATATTGATAATAAGCTTGAACTTTCACCCAGAACAAGTACTTCTCTTTCAAAGCATGCTGAACTGTTGGAGCTGGAACATTCCAATAATTTGACAGAATTGATGGAACCTGAGGGTGGGCTGAGGGAAGAAAATGTCATGCAGTACTCAACGGACAAATCTGAAGATCTGGAGCCAACCCATGAAGAGCTACAACTTCTGCAAGAACAGCTCTTCGAAAGCATAGCCGTAAGATCACGGCGGCAAACGGAAAGGAAAGAAAGAAGAGGAAGAGCAGCAGAAAAAGCAGCTGCGAATGTAGTTTCTGTGAAGTCGGGTTCTCTTAGTAAGAAGAAGCGTGCAGCTTTACAAGACATAGATTACTCTGATCCATTGCGCTACTTGAGAGGAACCACTAGCAGTTCCAGGCTTCTTACTGCCACAGAAGAAACGGAATTGTCAGAAGGAATACAGGTAGAACAAGTGCATATTCCCTAGTTTGCGAATTTCTTATCTCTACTGGTAGAGTATATTTTTCTGTTATGTTTTTTATGAACAAAAACTCTCTGAGGTACTCTATCGTTAATCCCTACTCTGTAAATTTGGGGGGCCCTTGGACAGGACTCATTTGACCTAGTCTGGATGAATTTCCATGGTTAGTGGTTCATATGCAGCCTTACCATCTGGGCTATCAATGCAATCATATTCTTTTTTTTATGCTGGAATATCACTTGATTTACTAGGAGACAAATAATTGAACTGCTAAATTAGTTAGAAAAGATCTTGAAATGAACTTTATTAAAATTGGAATGAGAAGAATCTCTGCCTTAGTTTAAATCACTGAGAGACCTCTGACTCTGGTAATGGATCAATATTACAACCAGGGCTCTTTTCAGAAAAAGAAAGTTTCCCTGTCTTGTCAAAACTGTGAAGGTTTTTCCTAGTAGGCCTGCTGCTTGTGGTAACTGAATAGAAGAGCTTTAGTATTTTTTAGTTTTAAATATGAATATAAAAATGGAAGCCATGCGCCTATTAATTGTGCATTGAAAATGGAATGAGAAAAGGTACTTTTTATTGGTCAAGCATACCTCTTTTACATCTCCAATACTTGAAGTAAAGAATTCTTTAATTTTTGCAGGGCAAGTGCCTGTGCTGCAGGCCGCCCTGTTGAGAGGATTTTATTTATATCCAATGATGCATGTTCCCCTGGTTCCTTTCGTTTTTTTTTTTGTTGATTCTTTTCTCTTGACTCACTTTCCGATGTCATTCAGGATTTATTGAAGCTGGAAGCACTCCAGGTGGAGCTAACCGAGCGATGCGGAGGTGAGCCAGCCTTTGCACAATGGGCAGCTGCTGCAGGAGTTGATCAGAAGACTCTAAGGAAGCGTTTGAACTATGGAAGACTTTGTAAAGACAAAATGATCAAAAGCAACATAAGGCTTGTTATATCCATTGCAAAAAATTATCAGGGAGCTGGAATGAATCTTCAAGATCTTGTGCAGGTATCATATTTTGCCCTTGTACTTTTTGCAATATGATGATTCGGTGGTTTTATTGAGTTTCAAACTTCATCACACATATGAAAGAATATCAAAATCCTTGGTTCTGGTTCATGATCAACAGGAAGGATGTCGTGGTTTGGTAAGAGGTTGTGAGAAGTTTGATGCTTCAAAGGGGTTCAAGTTTTCTACATATGCTCATTGGTGGATAAAGCAGGCAGTTCGAAAGTCTCTTTCCGATCAGTCCAGGACAATTCGTTTACCAGTATGTTTCACAACTTGTCATTTGCAAGTCTTTCTACTTTGTATGTAGGAGGAAAAAGAATTGGTGGAGCTTTTACCAAACCCAGATTCTCATCATCTGTAATGTTGATTATCTCCATTAAACAGTTCCACATGGTTGAGGCAACATATAGAGTGAAGGAGGCGAGGAAGCAATTGTACAGCGAAAATGGAAGACAACCGGACAATGAGGAAGTAGCAGAGGCGACAGGGCTATCAATGAAGAGGCTTAACGCTGTTCTCATGACACCTAAAGCTCCAAGATCTCTTGACCAAAAGATTGGAATCAATCAAAATCTCAAACCTTCGGTAATCCCCCTTCACTGTCAAATGGATGATGAGGCGTAGTTAACTTTCTTCAGATTGTCACCACCCTTGGTGATCTTCTATTGCTGGCACTTGCATTTTCAGTTTGGTGTTTGTCAGTGCTTTCTGAGTAAAACTTGCAGACTAAATATTTAGTATGAACAGTAATCGGATCAAACCTAAACCCAGTTGAAAAGGTAAAACTTTAGCCAAATATACAGTTAAGATGATTTTTCTCAAAGTTGTGATAGTCAAATGTGTGAATGTGAAAAGTCCTTAGATTAATGATAAATTTTAGCATGCATGGGCAATACTTTCACCCCGAAGAACATTCATCACATCATGTAAAACATTTGTACTTCGAAATCGGGTGAACAGCTGTGCCATGGGCATCCCCTTCCAATTTCTTGACAATTTTATTATTTTCTGAACATGTACTTTTTTATGCTTTTTACAAATTACCTTTGATCTTTTTCCTTTTTTCATTTTTCGAAACTCGGAAATGTGCCCTAACTATGTGCATGGGTTTTGGAAAATTTCCTGGGTGTGTAGGTTACCCTGTCTCTGCATTCTAAATGAGATCGGGCAGGCATATGCTGGAGGTGTTGAACTTCTCGGCTCTCAACCCATGGTTGAGAGCCTTCTTGTCACTTTGTCACTAGTTTATTGTGCTGTGGGGTTGTGCAACCTACATTTCATCGAATTTCCAGTTCACATTGTCAATTCAATTCTGTTTTTCACTCAACAACTTCATTCTCTCTATCGCCTTGTTTTCTTGTCAATTTTGGTATGTGTTGGCAATAAGCAGGCGTGCTTTTATGCTAATTGTTTCTTGTGAAATGCAAGTATCCATTTTGTTCTATGTTCATTCTTTTCCTTATTCACTGCCAATGTGTTTCCTCTTCATGGAAGTTAAACTCACTTGTGTAACACGTTGTACCATGCTGTGTCACCTTGGGACAAGTTCATAAATGTTTATGTATTCTCATGCCATCTAGACTGAGAAAGTCATTTTTTCACCTCCTTAGCAACTTCAAGCACATGTTGCCAATCCCATCTTATGGCTAATGAGATTAGATTATGCAAATAAAGTCCTTATTCTGTGAAACGTGTAGTACTAGTTTGTAAATTACCTCGTTGGACCGGTTAACTTTGTGGTTAATTTTTGAAAAAGCCTTAGATTTTTTGTCATGTGAATGCGCTTCTAATCATTTCCTCTCTTTCAACAGGAAGTGATAGCCGATCCCAATGCAGAAACATCTGAAGATGTGCTGTTAAAGCAGTTTATGAGGCAGGACCTGGAGAAGGTACTGGACACCCTCAACCCGCGAGAGAAGCAAGTGGTGAGGTGGAGGTTCGGCCTCGAAGATGGGAGGATGAAGACGCTGCAAGAAATCGGGGAGCTCATGAGTGTGAGCAGGGAAAGGATAAGGCAAATCGAGTCGTGCGCGTTTCGCAAGCTCAAGAACAAGAAGAGAACTAAACATTTGCAACAGTACGTGCTCGCGTAGGCCAAGCATCGGGCTTCTCGAAGTCTGTGCTCTCTCGTTTTACTTTGTTTCCTGTCCATATCTTTTCTCATTTTGATTTTCGGCTATATATCACATATTTTCTTCTTCTTGGCTGCTATACCAACGGTGAATCTGTCGGAATGCACCATACTTAAAATTGTTGTAGGAACACAAATTCTTAGGTGAGGAAATTTTTTGGTACATTTTGATGATTGTCATGTTTACATCTTCCAAAAGGAGGAGAAACGAAGTCACAAGTCATCCCCCTGTTCTGATGATGAAGGGTTTTTTGCCTTTTCTGAAAGCTGTCTTAGAAGCGCTGGAACTTTTCCAATGGCCTGAAAGCCCGAGCTAATCAAAACCATAATTTCTTTTCGCTCGGGATGTTTCCGGCTACTGGGCAGCTGATGTCGAAATCCCGGACTAGGTTGGGCCGGCCGAAATTAGTTAATTAGCCATATAAAGGATCAAGAAAATACAGAGAAACCATAATCATGGCATTGTAAAGCCCAACTTGATTTTCCTTGGACCCAAGAATGGGCCCTGCACACATTTCAGTGAAAAATAGACTAATTATGTAATTTCCGAACCGGGTTTAGACTCAACTGGACAGACCAAACCGGGAATGATCCGGTCCCCTAGCTAGCTAGTGACCCTTCATGGAGTCAATATATCAAGCACGGGGAAAGTTTTCATAACCCATTAGGTTCATGCCGAGCCTAATTTTTTCACACACCCAAACGTCGTACATCCCTTGTCTTTTATCACTATGGAAATACATAATCAAGATCAATAACTATCATCTTTTAGAGATAAATTATAACTCGTGTCCTTCACGTGGCCACCAATTTTCGAATGATGGAATATTGGCTGCCGCGATTTTAGTAGATGTCATCATGCATTCGATGAAACCTCTCGTATTGGTATGAGGCTGCGATTTTAGTAGATGTGATCATGCATTCAATGAGACCTCTCGAATTGATATAGTCGTACCAATATGAGAATACTTGAAGTCTTGTCAATAATGATTACCCTAGTGGTACCTTTATTCCCAATACCTTTTAAGGTAGTCTTGGCTTGCTATGGTCAAATCTCGATTTTTAGCCATCTAGGATCGAGGATTTTTGCAACTTGTCACTAAGGGTGAGTATGATTTTCGGGTAAAATTGGAAAGTGAAAAACTAGACCGATGGGAACTTATCTGAATTTAGGTCCAAGGTATATAGATAAGTTCTAAGTTTCAAAAAGTGAGAAATTTGTTTTAATGCTAGGTTCTAGATAGGTGCAACCTATAAAAAGTTTATGTTTTTTTTTTCTAATCTATATCTTCATATGATCCCGAGATATTTGATGGAGTCTAATGATAGGTGTCACGCCCCGAACCCAAGTGCGTGCATATCTCTCAGTGGTTGACTGAAAATGCGATCTCCCAAGACGAGTCACCAACCCATTCTTTTTTTTTCTTTTAATTAAGCATATGCGGAAGTAAATTAAATAAACACCCAGTCAACTAACAACAATAGGGATAGTAAAAGCACACTGCAAAAGTTGCTGTAAACAACTTATTTATTTAACCATTGTTGTCTCTAGGAAGTTTAATGATGTACAAGTCCTTACATTAGCAACTTCCAACCGACCCTCTAAAAATCCTCAGGGATCAAGGTCACCCTAAACTTCGCTAATAGTAAGGTTAGCCAAAAGGTGTTGCATCTTGCGTCCACTACATTCGCACACTGCAGATCTTCATGCTACGGCCTTGAAAAATGTTAGCCCATGATGGAGTGAGATAAAAATCTCAGTGAGTCAAAATCCTAAACCCCAATTAGGATGCAAATTCGCCTTGAATGTGGTCTTAAACATACACCATACATAAACTCACATTGTCTCGGCGCGCACCTGCACGTTAGCTCATCATATATGCTAATATTAGTGCAGCAAGCATAATTTAATAACTAGAACACATCATTTCAATCACAAACAATCATAGGGGTCCCGATTATAAGGTAAAATCTTTATGACATGTCCCATACCATGCCACACAATTTTGCCCCATAATTAAATACGACTATCACATCCACTCATGTGTGTTTCAGTTATTATGACCCATTGGTTACTGCCAACTCAACAGTCGGTGGTCATTCGGTATAACTAGGTGTCATCTCGCCCCATCAAGCATGGCATTGTCCATAACCCCCCGCCTAGATGGCATTCTAACAAGAGCATCGTCCCGCGTATTTATATGCATCAGGATGGGTTCACCTAGTGACCACACGAGCACGTACTTGGCCAAGAGCAACATGCTTTGTGTTTAAATATCTTGTTTTCAAATAATGAACTTGGCTGCTTTTCTTTGTATTAAAAATCTCGATAAACATAATCATGCGTGGTCACGTAATTAAAAGTGAACTGTCAAACCTGGTATGCTCCTATTTTGAAATTCCACGGTTTTATATAGTATATAAGAATTGGTGTTAAAAAACTGACACTTGGCATTTTTCTATTTAAAAGCCCATAAAACCGAGCTTTCTACAAAAATTCAATAACTATTATCAATATCACGCATAATGCCATCATATAGCCAATAACACCAAAAATCCCTTTTCAAAAACCAACTTGGCAACTTTTTTTTTCTTTAAAGCTTTTGGAAATAAATTTGTATGGCGTCACGTATTTGAAATTAACCCGCCAAACTTTTCATGCATCTAGTACAAAATCTTATCGTTTTATTGAACACATAAAATTTGAGGTCCAAACCCGACATCTCATTTATTTTATATTTTTTTCCAAACAACCCTTTTTGAAGACAATTTTGAGGATTTTTTTTTTTGTTCAAAACTTTTAGAAATAAATTCGTAGGTGCCCACATACTCAAAATTAATCATTCAAACTTTGGACGCACATATTTTAAAATCTCATTATTTTATAGAGCAAATAAGTTTTGGTATCCAACCTGACACCTAATTGTTTTACTAATTAAAAGCCCGTGCGATCATCTTTTGCATCACCAATAACAACCACCATAGAACAACCATTCACATATCATCACACATAAGTTCTAAGCATGCCAAAAGTCAACCACATCACCGAATATTCATTATCCAGCAAGCACAACATTAAGAACAACCACAAAATCACAACTGGCCCTAACCGGCAGAAACTAGGTCACTCGCGCATCTCCAAGTTTAATTTCAAAACCATAACCAAACAAGTTCAGAAAATTCTCAAATTTGAATATGTTATAAAGGACACTTAAATGAACATTTTTTATGAGACACATTGACCCAAATATTTCTAGAATAAGAGCAGTAAATCGCCCAAACTGTTACAAAAACTGTGATCGTGTCCAAAAATTATGTTTTCCAAAACTAGCTTGTTTGAGATCCAAAAATTGTCCGTTTGATCTAAAATTTGACTATGTTAAACTAAAAGATGTGATGAAAAATTTTTGTGAAGAAACTCTTTCGAAAATCACACCCTAAGAGTTGATAAAAAATCCCTTAAATACCAATAGGTCACTGGTTTTAGCATAATCCGAGATTTTAGTTTGCAATTAACGAAGGTGAAATATCATTATTTTAAAACTATAAAATCTTGAGTAAAATATATATCATAGCTGAAGATATCTAGAACAAATTTTAAGGAGGAAGCAACCTCAAAATCATAACACATTTTTCCCCACAAAAATGGTAAGCGGCGAGCGTCTAGCAAACTGATCCAAGAGAAATCTACTAAACTAAACTAAATCACCCTCATTAGTACTAATCCGGTCAATTAGATCAATATTAATCTATATTAAGGCTAATCTAACCAAACTATATTAACACTAATCCATATTAAGATTAATCTAACTAAATACTAATTTAACTAAGCTAATTAGCACTAATCTAATCTCCTAAGTGCGATTAACAACATAATCAAGGATTATAGAGTTAACTCATCGGATTAGGGCGGTAGTGGGCTCACAGTGATGGTGGCGCGATGGTGACCAAGACTCGAGGCTACCGCATCTCCAACAGAGGACCAACCAAGCTAAGAACAGCCCACAAGGCTCATGGCTAAGGAGGGAGCTCGGTTCGGCTTCTATGGTTGCTGCTGGTCGGTCTTGGTTGAACTGGCTGGTTGGGCTTGGCTGTGGCCTCGGTGGCTGGTGGACAGCGGTTCGATGGACATAGAGGAGCTGCTCGGCTTTGTTGCTGGATGGCTGGGCGACTGAACTGAGGTTGCTGGTGTTCTGGTGATGGAGCAGGAGCAAGGGTGAAGGGGATGCTGGCGGTGATGGCGTTGCTGGACAGAGATGGGGGGAGTGGTGGTAGCTGGCTGTGGGGTTGAACGGTGAGATGGTGAGGTGGGATGAGGTTGGCGTGGAGCTGGAATGGAAGAACATGGAGGCTGCTTAGTGGACGTGCAGCAAGGAAAATGGAGGGGAGGGGGAATGCATGATGGTGAGGGGAAATGAAAATGAAGAGGAAATGAAGTAAAGTAAAAAAACGAAATCTAAGAAAAGAAGGGGCTGCTGCAGCTGGTTCTTCATGTTCTTCACGAGAGAGAAAGAGAGAGGGGGAACCAGAAGGTCGAGAAGTCAAGATTGAAGCCAATAGGAGAGCCTAAGAAATATCAAGCCACTCCAAACTCCTCCAATTAAACCATTTTGGTGTAGAAAAACACGCCTATCTTCAGCCATTCGAATTTTCTCTTATTTTCCCTCCATTTCTTCACAAAATAAGTCATTTGGGCAGCCAAATAACCCACTTAAAGAGCCCATCCGAATTTCACTCATTTTCTATTTTGTCCGAAAATCGATTTTTTCGCAAAATTCCAGACTCAATGAAATTTCTCTGAAAGACAAGACAGCATCCTATAAATGAATTGTGACACGCTCGAACATCCGATTCTCGAAACTGAATTCAATTCATGGTTAAAATTGACCGAATGTGATTTTAGCATGACCTATTCTATCGGATAGCTTTTAGGGATTTTCGTGCGTTAAACTCGTGGTCAATAATTTTCGATCCACGTTTGTGCATCTCCGACTTGTAGATGACTCTTGATTATCGTAAAAATTGTAAGGTTTCAATTATGTGTCTCGAGTGCACTATCGATAGAAAATTGGGTCAGTGCCATTCAATTTTGCAATCACACGGAATCACTCGCAATTCAATTACGTGATTTTGTTGAATCAACTTATATTCAATCTCGATTTGATTATAATGGTGTCGTATTGACCCTTATCGACTATTATAGTTGAGTAGTCGATTTACGATAGAATTTTCTAGTTTGTCTCATTTATGTCTATTAACGGCCTCACATAATAAATTAGTTAACTTGAGAGTGATCAATTTCGAGTAAATTGACTATAAGCGTGTCGGCGAAATTACCATTTTATATATTCAAGATGAGGTCGAATTTTCAAAATGTCACAATAAGTATATAATTTGAACTCACTAATCTGAAATTTTATTTTATAATCAAGACTTTTACTTTATTAATATTTTGTATTTTTCGTACATTTAAATATAAATTTTTGTGAACGGATTGTAATAATAAGTGATAGTTATGATGAGTAACTATCCATTACAATTATTTAATTAATAATACCGATAAACTCGTGACATGAGAGATTTTAGATTTTAAAAATAAGGAATCTATTCTAGTGGTTGAGTTCTAGGTTTCACATAGGATCTGCACGAAACCTAAAACCGGCCACCTCGACCTTTATCGAGAGGATCTCAAGAATAATCTCACGTGGGTATTTTTGGTGGAAATGATCTCGAGCTCGATGCATCCTTTTACGGGGCCCACGCACGATCTAAGACCGGGCTTATAATTAGGAAGACGGGCCTCCGTTGTCTTCTTCCTATTCTTCTCGCGAAATTCGTCGAATGCGACCGCGCATGTCATGTCGCAGTCGCGCTGGCAGTGGGAGAACGCCACCGCCGGAGCCCGTCGCCGGGTTCGCCACCGTCGCCGCCGCGCACCCCCTCGACGTCGTCCGCACCCGGTTCCAAGGTCTCTCTCTCCCTCTCTCTCTCTCTCTCTCTCTCTCGGGTGCTTCCGGCTTGTGCCGAGTTTTGGAGTTTGCTTTGGGCTGATACGGGTTCGTCCGTGCGCTCACGCAGCGAACGACGGTAGAATCGTGTGCCTCCCGGCGTACAGGAACACTGCCCAGGCGCTCTTCACCATTGCTCGCTCCGAGGTTCTCTCTCTCTCTATGGGCTGAAAGTGCTTGCGTTGAAATGGTGGGTCGAATTCGGTAGTCTACTTTTCGCATGGACGGCCGTTCTTGCTTAATATGGTGTGATTTCGTAAGGGTCTACTTTCTTGAGGTGGGAAATTCTTGTGGAGCTCCTTAGAATTTTAAATTTCATGTCATAGTTGGGCTGTGAAGACCATGTTTTTTAGCTTGATGGCTGCTAGCTGCGCTCTGCAACTTTGCGAATATCTTCTCGTGGTCAAAGACTCTTTCGATGATGTCCGCCCCATCGATAAGTTCTTCCTAATTCACCACTCATTTTGTCACTGCTGACTTTGCCCTTCGAGATTCAGAGGGTAATTCATGAATGCGTGAAGGATGACAAAGGGATCTCTTTTTTCTTGATGTATTGTCATGGTCGCATCATGTAAGGAGTTAGGCTCCTCACTGTCTTCTATGTCTGTCTGTCTGTCTGATCTTACAACTTTGCCCGTTTTATTTGAGTTCTAGTCAAGTTTCTGCTGCATCATTATGTGTGCAACTCTAGTTTTATTGGGCAACTGTTTGACCTTTCCAACATTGGTCTTGAATGCCTGTCTGTAGTTTTAGATGCAGAAACAACTTTTGCAGATGTAAAAGAGTTTTTCATGCAGGGTTTGAGAGGTCTTTATGCTGGCTTCTTACCTGCAGTACTTGGGTCAAGCCTTTCATGGGGTCTATATTTCTTCTTGTAAGTGTCATGCTTTTTATCTGTGATGTATTTGACCATTCAGTATTTGTTCTTTGTCCTCTTCCTTCATTTATTCTGAACATTCTGTTGCTTTCCTTTACTGTTTTCGGAAGTTTTATTTACTCATATTAGCAAGAAAAGTTGCATCCTTCAATTTGTTTTTGTAAATCGTGCAATTAGTTAGAGGAAGTCTTTGGCAAGTACAAAGCTTGGAAATGGGAGCAGTTTCATCCAAAAAATTATTGCCAAAAAGAGAATTGGATGGGTATTGCTACTTGAGTAGCAGTTTACTCTTGTCATTGTTGGGCCTGCTGTCAATATTAATGGCAAAGGCATTTCCTCAATGTGGATTGATTTAAAAATAGCTGACTGTTCTTAGACAACTTTGTTTCCACATGCTAAGGGCATGTTTTTGGATCATCCTCCACAGTAAGTCTTTCAAAAAACAGTGGAAAACTACATTGGAAATATGGGTAGTGATATTTCAGTCAAAATTACCATCATGGCTTTGCATGGTAAAATCCTCTTCCCTTCTCTTGAGCAACTATTGGGCTAGTAGGAAAGAGCAATCACGTTTAAGCATTTTCTTTCTCCAAATTAAGTATAGGGCTGTAGGCAGACAATTCTCCATAAAACAGTACATGACATTATGGTCAGCTTTAAGATGCCAACCTAGACTTTTGATTCAACAAATGCTGCATGGTTGGAGTCATTGTATTGACAATTGGAGTGGACTGTGTGATTCGAGAACCTCTTCAAAGTCCAGTCCTATTTAGACCGCTAAACCATACAACATTTAAATATCCAACCACACCTTATCTTGTAACTTAAGGGCATTGATCACACAAAGTTCTATAGGTTGCATTGATCCAATTGAACCAATCAAATGGACAGTTTGACCAGAGAAAAAAGCTAGTTTGACTCGGCTTTGATGGTGAAGAAAGAAAAGAGAACAATAGTAGTAGTAGTTATCATTCAAATCAACACCATGCTTGGACCATCTAACTATACAGTCGACCATGTACTGATGAGAGTCAAACCATGTAATCGATACACAATGAACTGTGATGTTAGAAAGTTCATTAGGTTAAGAGTTAAATGTCAAACTCAGAGCTTCAAAGGCATGTGATGTGTTTTGTTTATCTCCAGGTCTTACATTTCTTAGATTACCCTACGCTTCCAGTTGATGACCTAGCTTAAGCACAATTTCTATAGGAGTCATTTCATAGAGAGTCAGGTAGAAAAAGGCATGCTAGCTGATGACTACCTGACTCACCACTCTTCTTTTCTATTCAGGTGTGGAGTCAGCTATGACATGTATCACATATAGACAAAGCTATGTTACTATACTTATAATGTTGGAAGTAGAAAGTGTAATAAAAGGTTTCTGAATGGTTTCACCAGTGGTTTCATCTAGTTGAACTGGATAAAGCAAGAACTTGACTGGTCCCCTTATGAATCTGGTTGTGAAATTGCAGTTTGTTCCAACTTATGCATCTGATTTTTGTCTTTAAACATCCAATTCGTGGAATCGTTTGATAGTATATCCTATCTTGATGAATAATGTGTTCTTGTGTGTACAACTGAATTTTTTCCCTTGTAGCTATGGCCGAGCCAAGGAAAGATATTCTGCAAAGAGAGAGGAAAGCCTATCCCCTGGTCTTCATCTTGCTTCTGCTGCAGAAGCTGGAGCTCTGGTTAGTATGGTGAAGCTTCAATTACTATCTTTCACTGCTGCTTTGAATCTAAACAATCTCTTGTTGCCCATAAAATGAACCAGTTTGCTGTATTGACCTTGTGTGAATAGCTTATTCTTTCTATGTGGATATTTAGTAACCTTTCTTTTATTTCATTAAAGTTTGTGTTTTTAATTTTAAGGTTCATGTTTCTGAGCAATGTACCTTTAACTGAACCAACAACATGATATAGCCACACACTAACTGTTAACTTCATGGAGAAGAGCTCATATATTTGCAGGCAATTTTCAAAGAGGACAGAGTTTAACTTTTATCAAAAGAAAAGCTTTTAAAGATTGATTCTCTTTTGTTTCCACTGCTAGAGAGATGATAAACTGAACTATATGATGGGAAATTGAAACTTGATAAAGAACCTTGTAAATGTCATTTTGGTGACTGATCTATTCCATAGTGTTGTGACAATTACTAAAGAAATCAACTGAAAGAATCTTAAAAAATTTGTAAGAACTTTATGTGCAGACAGTCTGATAATCCAACAACTAATTTGAGGCCCACTGGAGAGCCGAATAGGAGATTTGATAGGGAGAGGGTTTACTTTGAAAAAATTCACTGTAACTTGTCAACGCCTGAACTATGTGATTTATTATTCCAAAGAGAAGCAAAATTCAAGCAAGGAGAATCAGCTTCCAGCTTAAAATTTATGCTAATTGGATTCCTATGGGTATTACCGTATTGGGAACATAAGAGATTAAAGATTACAGCATTGTGATATAGAAGATGTTAAACAGAGAATGGAAGCAGAATTTAAGATGTGGATTGCTGCAGTAAAACAACATGCCATAATCCTAATTCTCCAACCATCAGCCACCGTGAACTTGATCCTTTGAATGGATACCATCCCTTTCTTAAGAATTTCCAGATGCCAACTCCATGTGAGGTCACTTGTTAGCAATTAAAATAGAGTTCGAGGATTTGCCTTTGCAAGTCAAAAGAACTTTTAGAAGCTGAGATTGATTTTGAAATTGCAGATTGGAGCTGGTTAGTGAGTACTTTTGCACTGAGTTTCTGCCATCCAATGTCCAAAGTCTCTAATATTATCAATGCTGCCCTTTCTGCAAATGACAAGACAAAAAAAGGCGTCGATACTTTTTAAAAAAAAAAAAAAAAGTTCCCAACTCACTAACTTCATTGAAAACAGACATGACACAATTATTAGTTATGCTGCAGCTAAGATTGAAAGAAAGCTAATGACCATCAGGCCAGGAGCTTTATCACCATGATGGTTCTTACTGCCACCTTCATTTAGAGCTCATATTTCCACACGAACAAGTTATCTTAAAATGAGAGTTTACAGTATAAATATAATTAACCAAGAAAAACCTTGCTATATAAAAAGCTCAAAAAATTGGCCTTCAGCCAAGTTATAAGTCTCAAAATTTGGAGGATGGCTTGCTACCAGGGTCAGCATGGATGTGGTCAGATTAATTCAAAGTACTCAGCTTTGAACTTTTGTTTGGTTCCGTTTGAGTCCGTCATCGATTCTTTGTTAAATCAAGAAAACATTGTATCTTATTAACTTCTGTCATACTTTTGTATTGGCTTTTGATTTCCTTTTTCTATTTCAGTTGTGCTATCTGTTTATTAATTAAATTATATTTGTGGATTTATGGTACTCAAAGTTTTGGTCATATTTGAACCCCCTTTGAATGTGAAGTCTTTTAATAAAGAACATGAGGATGTCTTTTCTTTTATGTACTCTGTTGGTTATCTACTAATATCTCTACGATAATCTTTTCAACTAAAATACATATTCTTCATTTGGATTGAATTGTTATGTTTTACCTGTGCATAGATGGACTAATGTTTTAGCAATCATATTAACCAATTATAAGATCATTCTTCAAAAAAGCAAAACATGTTTTTATACACAGAGAAGTTGGTGACCTCCTTTTTTTTTTTCCTATCTCTTTTGCAATTTGCTGAACTTTATCATGTTGAGTTATATTACACTTTGGTCCCTTAGCATATCAGGGATTCACTGTGGTCTATTGTGATTTATGCCAATTGGCAAGGCACTTTACTGCATGTTTTACATCATCTGGTACTACCGTCAGTAGTCATTGTCCGGCAGAGGTCAACTTGCTTGTAGACTAGGCATAGCAGATTATTTTATTGCTTGCAATAGAAAGATTGGGTGTAGACCTGAGCAGGTCTTTAAACTGCTCCACCCTGAATTGGATATCCCTGGGTGTCTTCTCCCCACAAGCCATTTAAAGGCAAGTGAGGGGAAGAAACAAGGGATAAGGTCCCCAAGGGTATTCCTGGCCAACTCCTTTACGGAGTGGGAACCCCCTCTGATCCCCGCGATGCCCTTTTCCTAGTGTATTAGGCTGGGTACAGGGAAATGACGAGGCCTGCCTCCTGGCAAAGGAGCAGGTTGGCCGGCCAGCCGAAAGATTGGGTGTTGTAACTGAAACAACTAGAAATTCAGTGAGCATGGTGCTGGTAAATGAGAAAAGTAGAGTGTAGACAAGTAATCAGATCTTCACATAGATTGTTGATATCTGAAGATGATATGACGTTTTTGTCTGCGAATATTCCATAAAAACATCATGCCTTAAGCCGTGTCGTATGGTTCTGCAACAACTGAGTAAAAGTTCGTTGTTGCTTTAAGCTGTGTAAAGGGCAGTGATTTAATCAATCGAGAGAGAGAGGGAAGGAGGGAGGGCAGGAGGGAGGATACTACTTTGAATGAAGTACCATGTATGCCAATCTTTGGGAAGTGACAATAGTATTCCACTTCAAGGTGTCTGTAGAAAGAGTCTTGTGGCCACTACTTTCGAATGAAGTATCATGTATGCCAATCTTTGGGATGATGGATGGTTCTCTACTTAATGCATTTGGGAAGTGACAATAGTATTCCACTTCAAGGGGTCTGTAGTTTTTTTTTCTATATTAGTGTGGCTAAAAGTAGTATTCTTGGAAATAATCTCCCTATTGTTTTGAATTCTTTGAATTGATTATATGGTATCGCACATTTTGGAAATAGATACATATAATAAGATAAAGTTCTTGTTTTCCTTTGTACAGGTTTCTCTGTGCACAAATCCTGTTTGGCTCATAAAAACAAGATTGCAACTTCAGAATCCACTTCATCAAACCCAACCTTATTCTGGATTTTACGGTCTGCCTTGCACCTTGCATTGGCTTGCTTATTATGTCATCTCTGAGATACTGATATTTAAGTGAGTTGCATGACTTTGGCTCTGAAATTCTGTCAGTGGAGATGCTTCTCTGTGGATCTTGTTCACCAATTTTCATTCTTTAGAATTTGGAACATCATTCTATTAATTTAGTGTATGTTACATTTATTCAATATATATTCTTTCATTGTAGGATTAATTTTTTTTTTTTTTAAATGTGCTTTGGTGCAGGTGGAAGATATGTATCCATTAGAATCCACCTGCAACATATATGTATATCCATTGCAGGAAAAATCCAGTATACTATGCACTTTCGAAACCTCAAATTAACTAATCTTTACTCTTCCACACATGTTTCTAGTTTTACTCTTGGATCAACCCCTTTCATTTACTCTACAAGATAACATAATACAACTTCCCTGATAGGTTTGACAGATGATCTCATTTTACAAATGATTCTGTTTGGGATTGGTAGTTTTGTTGATGACTAAAATAAAAGACAACTTCTACTTATTGTAGGAAAGAGAAAATGCCGTTCAATTTTGGATAAACTTAGATAGAACATGGCCTGTGAATCCTTTTTCTCTTATGCCGCTCTTTGTGGAGGTGTCATTGATGTGTACTAACTGTTGGTTATTGCTTCATATGTGATGATCAGATGCTTTTAGAACCATACTGAGAGAGGAAGGTTGGCGTGCTTTATACAAAGGGATCGTTCCCAGTCTCTTTCTGGTAACTAATTGTATTTTATTGAACTTAGAGAGATTGGTCTGTAATATAGGAAATGATGATCCATTAGGGTAACTGGGAAGGGAGGAAGGCCCCATTCCGGTTTTTTGCACAACAAGAATGGCTGAGAAACTTTGTAATTGTTTAGGGGAGAGTTTCCCTGAAGTTCTGCTGCTATAGATTACTGTTGAGCATCTTTAGATAAATATTTCTACATACTTTTATACGTTTGTGATGAGTAGCTTTCTGTTTTACCCTCTTTCCATTATTTTTCTTCTATGATCAATTGTCCTGCATTATTATCTCATTACGAAGTAATCTTTTAGCAGGTTTCTCATGGTGCTATTCAGTTCACTTCCTATGAGGAACTTCGGAAAGTTATTATTGAACTCAAGGCAAAAGGAAGGACGGAGAGGCCTGAAAGTGCTGATGAGATGCTGGTGAGCATATAATTACATTTTTTTTCTGAGTATTGACTAGGCTTTATTTGTTTCACAGAAAATGAATGATTTGGAAAATAATTTTCTAAAAATGATTGTTTGTGAAATAATTAGTCAATGAAAGACATTTTCATTATTCACAATAACTTATGTCTAAACATTTTCGTAGATGATGAAAATATTTTTTGTTCATTCTTTTTTGGAAGGGACACAAGTTAATCATTTTTAGGAAAATGTTTTCCAAATTACTCATTTTCCGCAAAACAAATGCACCCAAGATGCTCGAGTATCTTCCATTAATAGCTAGTCTTGCAATTCTTTGAAATTGATCAGTTTTAAGGCTACAGTTCTACTGGTTATTGAAAATCCTTGTTCCATTTCATATATTGGGTGTATAGTTTTTCTGAGGCTTATCTATGTATTGTAGATAGGGGAAGAAATATCTATAAGTGCAATGTTTGCACTGGAGGTATTATCTGGCATTTTGAGATTGAAGTTGAGTATGTATTCAATGTTATAGATGGTAATGTTTCATCCATTAGCACTGCTGCCTGATATATGGAGCAGGGTTATTTGTAGGTAGAGTTGAAACTTTAGGAGATATACATTTGACAATAGATCTCATTTGCCAACAATCCATGCTTTGCAAGCTTTCAGAAATTTAATTCATGAAGCGGTCCCTAAATCTCTGCTTTTTGATGAACTGGTCAGGCAACACAAAATCCCAGCTCCTAGAACACTAAAATGATGTTGCTGGTTGTTATGACTTCATATTGTACAAAAGTTGGAGAATCATGTTTAGGAACATCTTTTGATGATTGTATTCTAGTTCTTCCAAACTATTGATATAGTTAATAATTTTTTCTAATGCAAATGGTACTCTAGATTAAATTATGGAAAAATTGTTTCTGTAATGAACGTCCTCCTCCCCAACCACCACCACAATCAAAAAAGAAGAAATTGAATTACTTGTGTCTTTTCAAATCAGTTTTCACGTTAAAAAAACTCTTTCAATATTTTGTTTGCGATATGTCCAACTTAAGATTTCATCTGCAGAACTCTGTTGATTATGCAATACTGGGGGCATCCTCCAAACTTGCAGCCATTCTTATGAGTTATCCATTTCAGGTGAGCTTATTTACTGTGTTCAATCATTTTTCTTTCAATCTGTCATTTTCTGTTCATAATTGAATCGATTCTTGTTCCAGGTGATTCGAACTCGATTGCAGGTAATCCCATAGTCCAAATACTCTCTCTTCTAAATTTGCTACTGCTTTGGAACTTTTTGACGACTCTGATTGACTAATTTTGATAAACTCAATGCTCTGTCAAATCTTCATTCCTTTTGCAGCAACGGCCTTACACTGATGGTACTCCTAGATATATGGATACCTGGCATGTTGTGAAAGAAACTGCAAGGTAAATGCAACTATATGTGATTGGGACTCCATCTCGCTCATTGAATGTTGAGGAGTACAGAATTTTCATGCCCTTTTGGCTTTGTAGGTTTGAAGGATTACGGGGTTTCTACAAAGGAATCACACCCAACATACTAAAAAATGTGCCTGCCTCTTCAATAACATTCATCGTGTATGAGAATGTGATGAAGTTGTTGAGGCTTGGAAGGACGAAAGAATAAATCTTTATTTTCTTGGGAGCAACGAGCATTTCATTTGGAAACTGCAATTTTGGCAATTTTGCATCTTCATTTTGTTAAGAGTAAGGGATAGATACCTTTTTAGGTCATTCAATTTTGGGCAATTTTGACCGTGTCATTCTGATTCAACCATCAAGAAGTAGTGAATGAATGAGTGACATGGACATTCCGTGTCGCTTTGATTTCAACCAACTCTGGACAAGTTGAGTGGTACTTACGATTGAAGAAATTATGATTTCCATTTTCAAAATCACGAAGATGAAATAGAGTTGATGATTGGGGGGTTGCCGATTTGAACCGCCTGGAATTGAAACAAAATTTCAAGTGAAGAGAGAGCTTCATCAACTTGACAGTGCTAAGTATAGCGTGTTGCTTTTCCCTGGCAATGTCCTTATGCGGCTGGTGCTATTCCCCGCGTTCTGAGGATGTTTTGAATACAAAATTCAAATTCTTAGTCCAACGTTCTTTGGCTGACAGACTGTAGCTTCAAGACTGTGGTTAGCACTGGCACCGACATCGCATCGACTATACAATTTGTCCTTCAATTGCAATCCCATATACGCATGTACAAGCTGATCCAAAGGCTAATCGACACGATTCTATCTGATTCCAGTTCTAGTAGATTAGACAAAAGGATTATCCCCTCTTTCAGCTCTGATTTAGAACGCAATAAGTGTACATGTGATTATTGTCATATTAATTAATCGTCATGCTTTGTTTTTAATTTGTTATGTCATGTTTTATATGATAATCGTCATGTGATGCCATCTCATCCTTATGTCTTGCGTCCGACTTGTCATGTCATTTCGTCATCTTATTTTGTATTTGATTTGTAATGTCTTGCATGTGATTATTGATATTATATCATTTTCACACGTCATTATTGAAGTTTGCATTTCGATTGACATTTGCTTACATACTTTCACACACAGAATCATGTCACTATACACGAGAAGACGGCATTCTCAGCCAATAATAACATTGAGCAAGTGTTCTGGTGACGTTTCAAGATTTTAAAACAATAATACCTTGCATGCTTAGGAAATAAATAGGTATAAATAGGTAAATATTCTAAGACTTAACAAAAATAGAGCTGTGGTACCTAGTAGACTTGGGGATGCTAATCCATTCAATGTCTAACTGAACTCCCCAACCTTAGGTTCTTGTTTAATCGGTCCCTCCACACGTGCACCTATTTAGCTGGCTTTCCCATCATTATCTAAGTCTTTTGGATGTGGTGGTAACTCTGGTCCGGCTTTTACATTCTTGTAAATTGCCCGAATCTAGGATTTGAAAAAGAATCACGGGGCCGAGATCCTATCGGCATGGCGACCCTTGGCTGGTGAGATTCAAGGAGCTACAAATAAGACACACAACTGTTGATTTGCTGACATTCAACGTGCAACGGTTTGAGATAAAAACGGCACCACCAGCTGAACAAACGCAAGTAAAAATTTTGAATTATAGCAACATACCGATATATTATAATCTGCGTTTCAGGTAGAAGAGGGGTATTGTTTTAAGAAGTTTTTCTATATAACAAAAGGGAAGAAAAGAAAAGGGAATAAAATGAATGGTAACAAAAGAAATGTAAATACAAAAAAAAAAATTAAGATAAAAACATTAATTAAAAAATTATCAACTTAACTAATAAAAGTTAAGGAGTTGTTCTCAAAAGAAGAAATTTTCTTTTTGTTCACTTAAGTCTCATAGAATATCATACATCTCTTGCTCTTTTTTAAGGTTATCAGAGTTCTCGATCCAATTTTCGAGTGGAAACGGGGAACATCAGAAATCGGATCGATTATCACAAGAAATTGGAACTCGACCCAATCCTAGGGTCGGTTTAGTCAAGAATTATGTTGACTCCTATGCTCACCCTAGTCACCCTAGTTAATTAGGGCCCGTTTTGTAATGATTATGTTCCCAAGAACAATTTCTAATCAGAAAATGATTTTTTTTTTTATTTTGTTCCTGGGAATAATTTCTAAGCATTTTAAATTGTTTGGTAACTATTTAAAAATTTCTGATTTCGGAATAAAATTGCGTTTGGTACTTTTGTGCTTAAAATTTCTAATCCAAATCATTTTCTTTTAATTTTTAAATAATTTTTTTACTTTTTTCTTTTGTTTTTTTTCCTTTCTCTCTCCTATTCTTCTTCTTCAAGTGGCCAATCGGCCCTCGTCGGTCGAGCCTCCCTGACAGTTGGGCAAGGCTTGCCCAGCCCCGTCGAGGCTTGGCCTTACGGGTGGCCAGGTAGGCCTCACTAAGGCTAAGAGAGGCTCGCTTGGCCACCAGTGGGGTTGGGCGAGCCTCACCAGGGCTAGGCGAGGCTCGCTTGGCCACCAGCGAGGTTGGGCGAGCCTTGCCGGGGCTAGGCAAGGCTCGCTTGGCCATCAACGAGCTCGCCGGACCTCGCCCTGGCCTGGCAAGCTCCCTGGACGGATGTTGGCGATCGGTGGCCGGGGGTAGCGGATGGCGATGGATGGCAACCGCGGCGGTGTCGAAAGAAGAAGAGAAAATGAAAAAAGAAGAGAAAATATAGACTTGATTTTTAGATTTATTCCCGTAAACAAGAATCAACTTATTTTATTTTATTTTATATTCTTAATTCTATTCCAAATTTACTTTCGAACAAAAAAAATAAAAATTTATTCTAGGGAATAAAATTTTTACCAAACATAATTTTGTTCCAAAATTACTCTCGGGAACAAAAATATCAGAATTTGATACTGTTGGGATGGCTATCAAACAGGCTCTTAGTATCTTGCGTAAGCTCGATGCCAGGATCTAAGGGTCCGTTTAGGAACCACTTTACAAAGCCCTTTAGACCTCTAAAGGCCCTTGGGCAAAAGAAAGCGTGTTTGGCATTTATTTTTGGGCTTACATTCCCCAAATGCCAGCCTTCACAAAGTTGAAAGCACAAGGCAGGTGGGGGGCTGCCTTGGGCTTTCAGCATTTCTGGAATGGCCCGGGCACTATTCGTCTTCTTCTTCGTTAGAGAGGCCGTTGAGATGGGCTGACGGGCAAGAGAGGCCAACGTGATTGTGGCACCCCGGTGACCATTGTTGACCAGTTGTGGAGGTCACGGAGGTGGCGGAGGTCGCCTAGGTTGCGGTGCGTGACCTCCACCACCTCGCTATGACCTTCAGCAACCCAAGACCTTGCCGCGACCCAGATCTGGTTCGCGGAGGTTGCCTAGGTTGCGGTGCGCGACCTCCTCCACCTCGCGGCGACCCAGATCTGGGTTGTGGTGGTCACAAAGGTCACCTGGGTCGTGGTGAGCTGTCGTCGCGACCTCCGGCAATCCACGACCTTGCCGTGACACAAATCTGGGTCGTGGAGGAAGCCTGGGTTGCGGCGCACGTCCTCCTCTGCCTTGCTGTGACTTTCGGCGACCCACGACCTCGTCGCAGAGGTGGTCAGAGGTGCCACTCAACGGAGGGTCGGGCGACGCGTCGTGACAGAGGGTCGGGCGATGCACTGTGGCGGAGGGTCGAGCGACCCATGACCTCCGGCGACCCATGACCCTCGCTGGAGGATCGCTCAATGCGCCACGACCTCTGCCGAGGCTGTGCGATTTGGGCACCACTCGCTGGAGGGTCGCCCAACCCTCGCTGGACCGCCTACCTCTATCGGACGGCCTACGTTAGACTCCCCGCCCTTTGCCAGACCACCTGCTCCTCGCTGGCGACTACTTGTTCCGGCCGGCCAACTTTTTTTTTTTTTTTTTTTTATGAATAACAAAAGGCTTTGCAAATATAATTCTCCCAAACACAATTTTACTCAAAATACTTTACAAAGAACATTTAAACTATAATTTATCAAACACAATTTACATTTTAAAAAACACATTTTAACTCAAAAGTCTTTACATTTTTCCAAATACATTTCCCAAAATCTTGCCAAACTCACCCTAAGACTAGGCTCACACTAGGAAGACGGGCGCTGTTCTGCTTTGGTCATACGTTGTACCTCAAACTGGAAGACGGGAATCTAACGGAACAGAGAGACCAGTCTCCGGAATATTACGATGGCGCTGTTGGCGCAATCCCAACGCATTTCTCCTCCTCCTCCTTCTTCCTCTTCTTGCAGTAAGCGCGAGCGAATGAGTTGAGGCATCGCGCATTCGACATCGTCCCTTCCTGCCGCACGTCATGTCGCAGCCGCGCTGGCAGTGGGAGAACGCCGCCGCCGGGGCCCTCGCCGGGCTCTCCACCGTCGCCGCCACGCATCCCCTCGACGTCGTCCGCACCCGATTCCAAGGTCCCTCCCTCCCTCTCTCTCTCTCTGTCTCTCTCTGAGTTTTGAGTTTGCTTTTGACTGATATGGATTTTGTTCACGGGTTCCACGCAGCGAACGACGGTAGGGTCGCGTATCTCCCGACTTATAGGAACACCGCCCAAGCGCTCTTCACCATTGCTCGCTCCGAGGTTCTCTCAATTCCTGCTTCTTATTCTCTCTCTCTCTCTCTGTTTCCTTTCTCTTGTTTTGGTGTTGTCCTTTTGAGCTTTATTTATCAGTCAAATGAAAATTTTTGATAGCGGAGGGGATGGTGGTGATGGAGAAGGTAGAACGTGGTGCGACAATTTTGGTGTAGAGGCTCTTGAGCCTTTAGCAATCGCCGCTGGATGAACTGAAAGTGTGACGGCCCGAGCGGCGGTGCGCGGGGAGGAGGGATGGCGGTGCGTCCGCGCCTCGGTCCCCGGACGTGCGCAAGGAAGGGATCCTCTCCCTCTTGCCCCACATCGCTTAGGGGGGAGTCCTGGGTCTTGTGTATAAGGCTTGGGTCCCTTTAATTGTGTGACGCGTTTTAAAGCCGTGAGGACTTAGTGTCCAAAGCGGACAATATCACACAGTGGGACCCGGGATGTTACAATGGTATCAGAGCCGACTCCCGACAGCGTGTGGGGCCACAGCGAGGACGCTGTTCTGCTAAGTGGGGGAGAGTGTGACGACCCGAGCGGCGGTGCGCGGGGAGGAGGGATGGCGGTGCGTCCGCGCCTCGGTCCCCGGACGTGCGCAAGGAAGGGGTCCTCTCCCTCTTGTCCCACATCGCTTAGGGGGGGAGTCCAGGGCCAATTTATAATGCCTTGGGTCCCTTAATATGTGTGACGCGTTTTAAAACCGTGAGGACTCAGTGTCCAAAGCGGACAATATCACACAGTGGGGCCCGGGATGTTACAATGGTATCAGAGCCGACTCCCGACAGCGTGTGGGACCACAGCGAGGACGCTGTTCTGTTAAGGGGGGGAGAGTGTGACGGCCCGAGCGGCGGTGCGCGGGGAGGAGGGATGGCGGTGCGTCCGCGCCTCGGTCCCCGGACGTGCGCAAGGAAGGGATCCTCTCCCTCTTGCCCCACATCGCTTAGGGGGGAGTCCTGGGTCTTGTGTATAAGGCTTGGGTCCCTTTAATTGTGTGACGCGTTTTAAACATGCTTCCGCTGTGCTGAGAACAAAGCCTTGAGGGAAAAGACCGTGGCTGGGATGGCGGTTCGTCCGCGCCAGGGCGGGTGACCCAAAGAGGACAATATCATGGCTTGGGAGAGGGAAGGCCCGAGGGATGGCCCTCTGCCCCTGCGTGACGCGTTTTAAAAACCGTGAGGACTCAGTGTCCAAAGCGGACAATATCACACAAGTGGGCCCAGGTCCTTACAGAAAGTGTTTGCGAATATGGAAATGGGGGGCTCGAATGGGTAATGTACTTTCACATGGACGAACCTTCTTACTAATTACGGTGTAATTTTGAAAGGGCCCACGATTTTTGAGGTGGGAAATTCTTACGGAGCTCCTGAAGATTTTTTGTTTCATGCCATAGCTGGACTAAAAAGACCTCTGTCTTTTAGCTTGATGGCCGCTCACTGCACTCTGCAACTTTGTGAAAATATTCCTGCAGTCAGGGACTCTTTCAATGATGTGCACCCAATCAATAAGTGCTTCCTACCTCACCTTTCGATTTGTTCCTACCAACTTTGAGCATCGAGATCAGAGGGTAATTAATGAGTGCATCAAGGTTGACCAAGGGGTCTCTTTTCTCCATGCATTGGGATGATCATTGTGTAAGGAGTCAGGATCTTCATTGTCTTCTATGCTTGTTGATGATGATGCTATGCCCCCAAAACTCGAAGTCACTCTGGTTATCGAATATGATAAGGTTTTCCTATAAAGGATTACTAGGACCCTAACTTCAAGTATGTAGTTAGAGTCTAGGTGACTATTTGGATGGCATTTCATGCTCAACTCTGCCATTGTCCTTTGAAAGCTAAAACTATTCTAATAATCTGTAAAGCCTTTAGGTAATTTAAGTCTCTTGGAGGAAGTTACGACCAAAAAATTTAGGATGTTCATCTGAATTACCTGAGATCAAGCATCCCAAGTATTGCTATGTTTTTCTTGGTGGATTATATACTACAAAGAGATATATGGCTTGGATCCTAAATTGGTTTCCTTCACTTGCGAATATCAATTTTCTGTTGCATATTTTGTTGCTTTCTCCCTTTCTAATTTTATAGCTGTTTTCTATATAGGGAACAGAGAAGCTTAAAGCATGTTCGATGCTGCCTGCTTTCTATTAATGCTGATATGAGCACTTGCCAAACACATTGCATGAGATTATGAGAAGAAATTGATTGATTGCAGATATGATGTGTCTGTCTGTCTGTCTTTCTTTCTCTCTTATCTTACCACTTTCCTTTATCATCCTGTTATATTGAGTTCTAGTTAAGTTTCTATGTCTCGTTATGTGTGCAACTCCAGCATTTCTTTGACCTTTCCATCATTGATCTTGAATGCCTGTATGTAGTTTTAGATGTAGAAACAACTTTTGCAGATGTAACTGAGTTTTTCTTTCAGGGTTTGAGAGGTCTTTATGCTGGCTTCTTACCTGCCGTACTTGGGTCGAGCCTATCATGGGGTCTATATTTCTTCTTGTAAGTGCTATTCTTGCTATTTGTGATGTATTTGACCATTCAGTACTTGTTCTTTGTCCTCCCCCTTGATCTCTTGTGAACTTTCTGTTGCTTTCTTTACTGACCGGAATTTCTATATACTCATTTCACATTTATGAGCAAGGAAAGCTGCATCTTTCGATTTGTTTTAGTGAATCCTGCGATAAGTGCAAGGAAGGCTTTAGCAAATACAATGCTTGGAAATGGGGGTAATTTCATCCGAAAATTATAGCCCAAGAAGAGAATTCTATGGGTATTGCTACTTGAGTAGCAGTTTACTCTTGCCATTGTTGGGCCTGTTGTCAATGTTAATGTCAAAGGCATTTCCTCAATGTATATCAATCTAGGAATAGTTGACTGTTCCTAAAAAACCATGTTTCCACATGCTAAAGGCATGTTTTTGGAACATTCTCCAGAGTTAGTCTTTCCAAAAAACAGTGGAAAACTACCTCAAAAGTATAAAGATATTTTATTCATATTCACCATTATGTTTTTGCATTGCAAAATCTGTTTCCCTTCTCTTGAGCAACTTTTGGGCCTGTAGGAAAGAGCAATAATGTTGAAGCATTTTCTTTCTCCAAATTAAGTATAGGGCTGTAGGCAGACAGTCCTCCGTACAAACAGTACATCACAAAATGGGCAGCTTTAAGATGCCAACCTAGACTTTTTGATTCAAGATGCTGCATGCTTTCAGTCATTGTGTTGACAATGGAGTGGACTGTGTGATTTGAGAACATCTTTAAAGTCCAATCCTATATAGACCACTGTATTATATGATGTTAAAATATCAAATCACTCCTTATCTTGTCACTTAATGGTATTGGTGGCCCAAAATTCTATAGGCTGCATTGATCATATTGAACCAGTCAAATGGACAGTTTGACATTGACTTGGATTGATGGTGAAGAAAAGAAAAAAGAACAACAGTTGTAGTAGTTGTCATTCCCATCATCAACACCATGCCAAGACCATCCAACCATACACTCGACCATGTTCTCTTAGAGTCAAACCATGTAGTCAATACACAACGAACTGTAATGTGAGAAACTGCATTATGCTAAGAGTTGAATGTCAAACTCAGACCTTCAAAGGCATGGGCTGTGTTTGGTTTACTTCAAGGTCACATATTTCTGTAAGTACCATACACTTCCAGTTGTTGACCTAGCTTAAGCACAGTTTCTATAGGATTCATTTCATAGAGTCTCAAAGGTAGAAAAAGGCATGCTAGCTGACGACTACCTGACTCACCACTCTTCTCTTTTATTCAGGTGTGGAGTTGGCTATGACATATATCCTACATAGACAAAACTATGTTTCTGTACTTATCATGCGGGAAATAGTAAATCTAATAATAGGTTTCTCAATGGTTTCGGTGGTTCATCTAGTTGAACTGGATAAAGCAAGAAACTTGACCGTTTCCCTCTCCAGTCTGGTTGTGAAATTGCCTTTTTTTTTTCCAACCTGTTCATCCAATCTGTCTTTCAACATCTAATTGTGGAATCGTTTGATAGTCTATCTTATCTTGATGGATAATGTATTCTTGTGTGTACAACTGAATTTTTTCCTTGTAGCTATGGCCGAGCCAAGAAAAGATATTCTGCAAAGAGAGAGGAAAGCCTATCCCCTGGTCTTCATCTTGCTTCTGCTGCAGAAGCTGGAGCTCTGGTTAGTATGGTGAAGCTTCAATTACTAGCTTTTGCCACTGCTTTATATCTGAAACAATTTCCCGTTGCCCATAAAGTGAACAAATTTGCTGTATTGACTTTGTGTGAATGCCTTGTTCTTTCTGTATGGATATTTAGTCACTTTTCTTTTATTTTGGTGAATTTTGTGCTTTGAATATTAAGTTCATGTTTCTGAGCAATGTACCTCTAACTGAAGCAGCAGCATGATTTAGTCCTCTGCTAACCATTAACTTCATGGAGAAGAGCTTATATATTTGCAGGCAATTTTCAAGATGACAGAGTTTAACTTATATAAAAGGTCAAGCTTTTAAAGATTAATTCTTTTTTGTTTCTACTGCTAGAGGGATAATAATTGAACTATATGAAGGGAAGTTGAAACTTGATGAAGAACATTCACCATGTAAATCTTATTTTGGTGACTGATCTATTCCATAGTGTTGTCACAATTATTAAAGAAATCGACAGAAAGAACCTTAAAAAATTTATAAGGACTTTATGTGTGGACACAGTCTGATAATCCAACAACTAATTTGGAGGTCCACTGGAGAGCCAAATAGCTTTAGCAGGAAATTGACCGGAGGTGCTGGCAAAGAAATTTTAATTAGGAGATTTGATAGGGAGAGGGCTTACTTAAATAGAATTCACTGTAAATTGTCATCACCTGAACTATGAGATTTTACTCTAAACAGAAGCAAAAATCTATCAAAGAGTATCAGCTTCAAGTTTAAAATTCATGCTAATTATTGGATTCCTATTGGTATTTCCGTATTGGAAACATGAGAAGTTAAAGATCAAAGGATTATGATTTACAGAAGATTTTAAACAGGGAATGGAAGTGGGATTTAAGATGTGGGTTGCTGCAGTAGAACAATGTGCCAGAATTTTAACTCTGTAACCATCACCCACCTCAAACTTGATCCTTTGAATGAAAGAATCCATCCCTTTCTTGTGAATTTCCAGATGGCAACTCCATATGAGGACTCTCGTGAGCAATTAATATAGAGTTTAGGATTTGCCTACCTAAGTCGAAAAACTTTTAGAAGCTGAGATTGATTTTGAAATTACATATTGGAGCTGGTTATTGAGTAATTTTGCACTTTCTGCCACCAATTGATAAGGTCTGAAGTCTCTAATAAATCAATGCCACCTTTTCTGCAAATGACTAAACTAAAAAATGGCATTGAGACTTTTTTTTTTAAATGTTCCTGACTCGTCGAAGTCACTGAAAAGGGACATGACACAATTATCAGTTACACTGCAGCTAGATTGAAAGAAAGCTACTGACCATTGGGCCAAGGGCTTTATCACCATGATGTTTCTTACTGCCACTTTCATTTAGAGTTCATACTTCCTTGTGAGCAGTTTATCTTTAAATGAGAGTTTACAGTGAAAATATTAAAAAAAACCAAGAAAAACCTAGCTAAAATATAATGCTAAAAGAACTGGCCTTTAGCCACCCTATAAGTCTCAAAATTTGGAGGATGACTTGCTATTAGGGTGAGTGAGCATGGATATGGTCAGATTATTAGTCAGCTTTGAACTTTTTTGGTTCTATTTGAGTCGGTCATTGATTCTTTGTTGGATCAGTAAAACATTATATTTTGTATGATAGGAAAGTTCATGACCATGGAACTTATATTCTTAATTTATGTCATACTTTTATATTGGCCTGTGATTTCCTTTTCCTATTTCAGTTGTGCCATCTGTTTATTAATCCAAATTATATTTGTGGACTTATGGTACTCGAAGTTTTGGTCATATTTGAGCACCCCTTTGGATAGTGAAGTCTTTTAACGAAGACCACAAGGATGTCATTTCTTTTTATGTGCTCTGTTCTTTATCAGCTAATATACCTAGGATGATCTTTTTAACTGGAGGACATATTTTTCATTTGGATTGAACTGTTATATTACCTTTTCATAAAGGGACTTCAGCAATCATATTAACCAATTATAAGATTATTCTTCGTCAAAGCAAAACATGTTTGCTTGTCATTTACAAATTATAGAGGAATTGGAGAACTCTTTTTTTGCTTGTCATTTACAAATTGTTGAACTTTTTCATGTTGAGATGAATTGCACTTTTGGTCCCTTAGCTTATCAAGAATTCACTTTTGTCTATTGGGATTTATGCCAATTGTCCATTAGGCACTTTTACTGCATGTTTTACATCATCTGGTCGCTACCGCCAGCAGTCATTGTCAGGCAGATGTCAGAGAGAGATTTGTTATTGACCCAGCTACATGGGGGCTTACATTCTCTCTCTCAAAAATCTTGTGGCCACTACTTTTGAATGAAATATCATGTAGAGAGATTTTGTTGTCGACTCACCTACATGGGGGCTTAGATTCTCTCTGTCAAGAATCCTGTGGCCACTACTTGCGAATGAAATATCATGTATGCCAATTTTTGTGATGTTGGATGGTGCTCTACTTAATGCTTTTGGGAAGTGACGATAGTAACCTACTTCAAAAGGTTTGTAGTTTTTCTCTTTATTAGTGTGGCTGCTAAAAGTCTATTTCCTAAATATAATCTCCGTACTGTTTTGAATTTTTGAATTGATTATATGATATCCCACCCTGTGGAGATAGATGCATATACTTACATAGAGTTCTTGTTTCCCTTTGTCCAGATTTCTCTCTGCACACATCCCGTTTGGCTCATAAAAACAAGATTGCAACTTCAGAATCCACTTCGTCGAACCCGAGCTTATTCTGGATTTTATGGTCTGCCTCACACCTTGCATTGGCTTCCTAATTATGTCATCTCTGAGATACCAATATTTGAGTGAGTTGCATGACTTTGGCTCTGAAATTCTGTCAGTGGATATGCTTATCTGTGGATCTTGTTCACCAATTTTCATAATAGTACTATCAAACTTCTAGAATTTGGAACATCATTCTATTAATTTAGTGTTCACTACTGTCGGTCAATATGTTCTTCTGTTGATAGGATTAATTTTTTTTTTTTTTAAATGTGCTTTGGTGCAGGTGGAAGATATGTATCCATTAGAATCCACCTGCAACATATATGCATATCCACTGCTGGAGAAATTCAGTAAATTTGCACTTTGGAAACCTCAAATTAATTAATTAATATTCTTTCCACGTGTTTCTAGTTTTACTCTTGAATCAACCCCTTTTATTTACTCTACAAGATAAACATAATACATCTCTGTTTGAGATTGGGAGTTTGGTTGATGAAACTCTTTTATCTATAGAGGAAGAGAAAATCAAAAGACAACTTCTACTCTGTGGGAAAGAGAAAACCTCATCCAAGTTTATCCAAACTTGGATAGAACATGACCCATCCTTTTCTTCCAAGCAGCTCTTCATGTAGGCATCATTGATGCATACTAACTGTTGGTTATTGCTTCATATGTGATGATCAGATGCTTTTACAACCATAATGAGAGAGGAAGGTTGGCGTGCTTTATACAAAGGGATTGTTCCCAGTCTCTTTCTGGTAACTAACTGTAATTTATTGGACTTATCTCTTGAATTAATATCGTTTTTGAGATGACAGGAGGTCCAAAAAGATGTAATTAAAACCAATTAGCTTTCACAGAGAGAGATTCTTCTGAGTCTGTTAAATCACCCTTAATCAAGCATAGGCACTTAAACTCGGACGAAGGGAGGAAGGCCCCATTCCAGTTAGGTTAGAGGAGAATCTGTTGAATCACTCGGAGAGCGGTCAGTTGTTTGCACAGCAAGGATAATCCATTAGTGTAACTGGGAAGGGAGGAAGGCCACATTCCGGTTATTTGCCCAAAAAGGATGGTTGAGAAACTGGGAGAGTTGCCCTGATGTTCCACTGCTTTATATTACTGTCAAGCATCTGCAGATAAATATCTTCACCTACTTGTATATGTTTGTGATGAGTAGCTTTCTGTTTTGCCCTCTTTCTCTTTATTTTCAGCATTGTTTATAATGATGTAATCTTTAAACAGGTTTCTCATGGTGTTATTCAGTTCACTTCATATGAGGAACTTCGGAAAGTTGTTATCAAACTTAAGGCAAAAGGAAGGGAAGAGAGGCCTGAAAGGGCTGATAAGATGCTGGTGAGCATATTTTAACACTTTTTTCTGAGTATATACTAAAAACGTGAGAGTATCTTCCATTTGTAATCTTTTTTAAAGCTACAGTTCTCTTTCCAGTTATTAAAATCCTTGTTCCATTTGATATAGTTAATGTATAGTTTTTCTGAGGCTTATCTGTGTCTTTTAGTTAGGGAGAATATATCTATGCATCCAATGTTTGCACTGGAGGTGTTATCTGGCATTTTGAGCTTGAAGTTGAGAATGTTTTCAATATAATAGATGGCAATGTTTCATCCAGAAGCATTGCAGCCTGATATTTGGGGCAGGGTTATTTCAGGTAAATTTGAAATTTTGGGAGATATACATTTGACAATAGACCTCATTCGCCAGCATTCCATGCTTTGCCAGCTTTCAGAAATTTAATTTGTGAGGCGGCCTCTAAATCTCTGCTTTTTGATGAACTGGTCAGGCAACAAAAAATCCGAGCTTCCGGGACACTAAAATGATGTTGCCAGTTGTTTTGACATAATGTACAGAAGTTGGAAAGTCATGTTTTGTCTTTTGGTGATTGTATTCCAATTCTTCCAAACTATCAGTAGAGTTAATAACCTTTTCTAGTGTGAACGGTACTCGTAATTAAATTACAGGAGAATTGTTTCTGTAATGAACCCCTTCCTCCCCAACCACGATACAAGAAAATAATGATAAATTAATTGCTTGCATCTTTTCAGAAACAGTTTTAATGGGAAAAAAACTCTTTGAATATTTCTTGCTATTTGTCCAACTTAATATTTCATCTGCAGAACTCTGTTGATTATGCAATAATGGGGGCATCATCTAAACTTGCAGCCATTCTTCTGTGTTATCCATTTCAAGTGAGTTTATTCACTATGCTCAATCATTTTTCTTTTTATTTGTCATTTTCTGGTCATGATTGAATTGCTTTCTTGTTCCAGGTGATTCGAACTCGATTGCAGGTAATCCCTTATTCCAGATACATTTTCTCTTCTAAATCTACTACTGCTTTGAAGCTTTTTGACAACTCTGATCGAACACTTTGATAAACTCAATGCTCTGTCAATTCTTCATGCCTTTTGCAGCAACGGCCTTACACTGATGGTACTCCTAGATATATAGATACCTGGCACGTTGCAAAAGAAACTGCGAGGTAATGCAACTTTATATGTGGTTGGTGCTCCATCTCATTCATTGAATGTTGATGAGTTCAGTACTTTCATGCCCTCTTGGCTTTGTAGGTTTGAAGGTTTACGGGGTTTTTACAAAGGAATCACACCCAACTTACTAAAAAATGTGCCTGCTTCTTCAATAACGTTCACCGTGTATGAGAGTGTGATGAAATTGTTGAGGCTTGGAAGGACGCAAGAGTAAATTTTCGTTTCTGGAACAACGAGCATTTCATTGGGGGATTGCAATTTCAGCAATTTTGCATCTTTTTTGTTAAATCGTGGGCATTTATTGTCTCTATCATTCTGATTCAACCTTTAATGAGTAGTGAATGAACGAGTGATATGGACATTCCACGTTTCATTTCAACTAACTTGGACGAATGAGGCTTGGATGAATAGAGCTTATCAAATTTCCTGTATTAAGTATAACCTTTTGCTTTTCTTTAGCTCATGTATGTATGCGATTGCTGCTATTCCCCGTGTTCTGAGGATGTTTCGAGTACGAAAGACAAATTCATGGTCCTACAATCATTGGCTGACCAACCATTTCTAAAATCCATTTTTGTTTAGCCAAATACGCAGACAAAAGGACCATCCCCCCTTTCAGCTCTGGTTTTAGAACACAACACGTGTATGTGTGATAATTGTCATGGTATGTCATTTCATGGTCATGTTTTGTTTGTGATTTATCATATTCTATATATGATTATTGCCATATCATGTCATCTTATCACTATGTTCTGCATTTGATTTGCTGTATCATGTCATTTTATCATACCGTTTTGCATTTGATTTGTCATGTCTTGTTGCATGTTGTTATTATCATGTTATATTATTCTCCTATGTTATGATTGAAGTTTGCATTTCAATTGACATTTGCACATACACTTTCACGCACAAACGAAGTCATGCTACTGTACACAAGAAAACAACATTGTTAATCAATATTGACATCTTCAATCCAAAAAAATTAAATCAATATTGACTTCGAATTAGTGTTTTGGCATCATTTGAAGATTTCAAAAACAAAAATACCATGCATGCCTAGGAAATAAGTTGGTGAATGTTTTAAGACTTAACTAAAAATAAAGCTACGATACGTAAGGGTGCTGTGGGATGCTAATTCGTGTAATGCGTAATTGAACCCCTCAACCTAAAAGCAGCCATCGTTTGACTTATTTCTTCACATGTGCACCCAGTTAGTTGACTTTCTCATCACTTTTAAGCATTTTGGTTGTCCAATCGACCTATGTTTACCTAAATTGATTGATGGCAACTTTGGTTAAATTTTTACATTCCTTATCATCAATTGTTCTTGTAAATTGCCCTAACCTAGAATTGAAAAGATCCTTGGGGCTGAGATGCTACGAGCGTGGCGACCCTCGGCTTCCGAGATTCAAGGCGCTACAAATAGGGCCAACAACAGTTGATATGCTGACATTCAATGTGCAAATCTTGAATTATAGCAACATTCCGGTATCTTAAAACAGGCGATTAAGAGTAGCCCCAGCAGAATTTGTATTATTTGCAGAGACAGAGAGACCAGCACTACTACTCCTCTCCACCGAATAGGCTAAAATCGTGGGAGTGATTTTCAGCTTCTGCGACAAGTGCATTGAAGAATAAGAAGAGGAAGCGATTCATCACATCTAGGGCTTTTCCTATCCTTTGAGGAAGAGGAATATATACTCGTGTTTGCCGGTTACATGACGCACCTTTCTAGCATCCCTGTCTTGCTCCTCAAGATTCACGCCGCCAAGTCCTCCGATGGCTGGTTACCCCTTCCCCCTTCTCCACACAGACACACAGAGTGAGAACGGATGGTAGACTTCTAAAACAAAATTGTCTGCTACAGCATACGTTATGGAGCATATGTTCATGTTCTTCCTGACCTCCTCAGACATAAACCCACTCATATTACGATAACACATTCATATTTAACTTATCAAGTGTTGTTGTCACCCATATAACCTACTTTAGACTCTTCATGTAAATATGTTACTTAAACATAATCATACATAAAATTTAAAAAGTAAATTAACCAAATAGAAAAGATGTTAATAAATAAAATAAAATATGTAAGAAAAGCCTAAAACTTGAAAATATTATAAAGAACGAGAAAAGTATTTTCTTAGTGTCCCCCCAAAAAATTGAGTGTCAAGACACATGTAAATTTAGCATTTTCTTCATGTAGAAAGTAGGGTGTGCATTGATCCAACGCTCTTCAAGTGTGCTTTCTCGCAACCCTTCCCCTCCCCCATGTCGTAACAGAAGGCTAATGCTAATTCTAAAGGATGCGACCGACTAGTTTTGAATGGCTTCTACTAAATCTAGTTCTTGGTTCCAAAGGAGGAACCGTATTAACAGGACCAAACTTGTGGAACCAGCCAAACTTTATATCAATATATTTCTATTTTTTTATAGCATGAACCATAAAAAAAAAAAAAAATTGTAGGCAGAGTATTGACTGAGCAATATGTTTTCGGTTTTTCGTTGGTTTTTTTATTTTTTTCTATTTTTTATTATAGCGGAAATCACCATAAGAAAAAAAACAACTGGGTGCTTTTTCCGTGTCATGTTCCCAGGAAAACAGAGCTCCCCTTTGTCTGATTTAAGTCTCTTCTGATGGCTGAGATAGCGGGATAGCTTGGGCTCTCGAGGAAAGGGACGACATCCTGTATCCTCCTGTGGATGCCTCAAATATACCATCCTTTTCTTTCTTCGTTTCCTTCAAGTCTTGTGATTTTCTCTGGAACGGAATATTGGTAAATATATTATGCATGGAAACTATATTAGCAATGCTGAAGATTTTTTATTGCGCGTGGCCTTGATTTCCTCGATTCTTGTCGCCTGACATGCATGAGATATTTTTGGCCATAGGCTTGACCGGATATGATTAAACTCAGAATCCCCTTCTATCAGTCCTTTTAATTCGAGTTCAAATACAATATAGGTGGACTTAATGCTATTAATGTAAATACTTCTTATATCTAGATGCAAGTTAACTAATATTATTGTTAAGGGGTCGGAATCGATCCCAAAATTTTATATGAAATGAATACCTAAATGGGTCGCCAAAATTTAATGTCAACAAGTTAGTAATGTAGATTTATCAAGAAATAAAGGTTCACCGTTGTTTTCATTTATAAATGTTTTGTACTATTGTCATTATTGATGAACACTCTCTTTCGTGATAAATTTTCACCATCAACTTTTCTTTTGAATGAAAATAAAGTCATACTTAAAATTATACAAGGTTTCTTTTATTAAAAAGATATATCATTAGTTATTTAGTTCTTATATTCTACTTAACTTGCCTGAACATTAATTTATATATTAACTCCCACTATATATGGTTTCTTTCCCTCTGTAATTAAACGTCATATCTTTTTGTTGTCATCCATTTATAAATTTAAACATAATAAGAAATGAATTCCACACTTCTAATTATGAAATTTAATTTATTAACAGAATATTTTAATTTGAGTCAATTTAAATTAAACTGATTTGTATCATCATACTTCTGAAAAGTTTCAGAATAGGTTATATAACTATAATGCAATTCAGAATATTTTTTATTATTTTAATTCAAACTCAGAGAGAGATCAAATTTGTGGAGTAACCAATCAATAAATTAAAAATTAATTATTGTTTGGGTGCAACATGCTCCTCACGTTTCGATTATTTATGATAAATTAATTATAAAATGGAAGACTTTGCAAAATGTTAGAAAGTTCAATAATTTTGCGAGAGGGTACAAGTGATAGCATGAAAATGGTGAAGACTAGTTTATTTAAGGATCATTTGATAATAAAAAGTCTAATTCGGGAAATAAACTTAGGAGAGATCTGTTTTGGAAATTACTTTCCTGAACAGCAGAGAAAAAGTCATGAAAATTAGTGTGATGGATAAGAACGAATTAATCGAATCTAACAATCATGACAACTCCATAAATAAACCAATAACCAACGCTCCCCCGTGTATGTTTCCATATAATAGAAAATTCGATATGGTAATTTTATTTTCGATATGTTTATACATCGACTTAGAATTATAGTAACTGGCAATCATATCCTAGATCTTACATTCTATTTCAAGGCGTTACCAAATATGATGAATTGGAGATTAATTAGATTACTAATTTCTTGTCTTTTATTCAGATTATTTTCTGTTTTATTTCCAAATTTCCTGTTCCTCTCAACCAAACAAGGAATGACATAAGAAGGCAAGATATCTTCCCGAAAGGAAGGAATGAAAATCCAAAGAAAACGTCCATCCTTATTATGTCTTTTATGAGACATCCCCAGTTTCTCTCCGTTCGGTAGATTCATCCCATCTCTCTCTCTCTCTCTTCTCTATTGTTTTTGGTCCTGGATCCTTCTTTCCATTCTTTGGGGCCTCAATCTGGATATCTGCAATAAATGTACTTGTCCTGTTTTGGATGATCTATTAATAGACAACGTAATAACAACATTTCCGTGTCTCTAATCATAAAATCATTCCAACCTCAAGATCTTCGAGATTTAACAAAAGCACGCCAAGATACTTATCCCTTATTCTGTAATCGTCCTGGCCCGTTTCTTTAAAGCCGCTCAACCTCTCCTGCTCGCACCGCTGCTAAAATTCCTAGCATCGGAGACCTCTCTCTTTCGTACTGGTTTAACGTTTCTTGTTGCACATCACTTGCCTTTCTTCATCTCCTCTCTTTTCATTCCCGACATACAGTCGCGTTTCTCTAGTCGTAAAAGCATTCCATCCTCAAGATCTTCGAGATTTAACAAAAGCACGCCAAGATTCTCATCCCTTATTCTGTAATCGTCTTGGACTCTTGGCCCGTTTCTTTAAAGCCGCTCAACCTCTCCTGCTCGCACCGCTGCTAAAATTCCTAGCATCCGAGACCTCTCTCTTTCGTACTGGTTCAACGTTTCTTGTTGCACATCACTTGCCTTTCTTCATCTCCCTCTCTTTTCATTCCCGACATACAATCGCGTCTCTCTAGTCGTAAAAGCATTCCATCCTTAAATCGCATAGTCATGGATAGACGTGGAAGCTGATGGAGAGAACGTGATAGGTATCATAGGAGGGAAGAGAGAAACCGGAATAGGGATCGGCGTCGTCACCACCATGACTATGAACTAGACCACCGACGTCCAAGGGTGGTCATACTCATGGAGAGAAGGGAAGCTCTTTCCAAAAATCTCTTCGTAGAGAGAGGAGTCGATCACCTATTGATACTGACACTCGACATCTTAGATATGATGCCTCACTCTATCCAGATTTGGTACGTATAATATTGTCTCGTCGACAGTGTCCTCACAGTGCCATATCTGATTGAATATTGATTGATTTGATTTGGGAAGAGGAGTGGTCAAAATGGCTGAAACTTAAGTTTTTATTGCATTTTCAGAGTGACATTAGAAACGCTTTCTTTTTGCAAGTTTCTTTTGGTTTTTTATACCAGAAGGATCTTTGCATATGAATCATGTCATTTTCCATTCAATTCACAAATTACTTATCATGTTCAACACATACGATTTTGATTTAGCTTTTTCTCCCTATCAGGTGCAAGACCGCTGCATTTAAATCTTGACCAGTGTTTTAATAGTTAAATGTTCAGAAGCTGTAACCATTAAAAAAGGAGTCATGGGTTTCATTGTCTTTTCCTGGATGCTAATCTACAGAATGATGCATAGCTGTTGATGTTTTACATTCACATTTTTGTTTTTGTTTTTGTGGTTCTACAACCCTAAGTACTAAAAAAGTATAAAAAAAAATAGTGAGTGTAACCACGTGGTGTTTCTGACAAAGTGGCTGAACCTAATGTGCAGCATCAATTGATGATTTTTTTATTTCTTAACAGATTTCAGGATTGTCGCTGTACAGCCAGAGTTTAACCAAGCGTCGGAGTTTAACCTGGTTTCCCCAAGAAATGGGATAAGATTTACCCATTACACGCCCTGACAAAGGTGGCTCACTGGCTGCTCGGCACGTCAGGCTTCTTGTCAACAACTTTCCCATCACATTCAATTCTGAAACCATTAATAGGGCACTACAATATTGACATCAAGCCTGAGATGCCGGCGACGCACAGCCATCCTGTGAGGCTATCAAAAGCCACTTTATCTCAAACCAAGGAGATGTTACCCTGACAATCGTAGGAAATTTTTCTTTATCCATGACCGTTTATGATGGTGAGAAGAACAATCTTTAGTGCAATCCCACTGCCTGGCGGGGCGTGCGACGAGAAAATATTTTCCGGGGAAGACAACGAGGACTCCTCATTCCGATGCACCATCACCCCGTGAACGAGCTCAATCTCTGTGAGTTAAAGGACTACTTGGCTGGGAACTTGCTGTCCATCCCGCGTGACATATTGCAAGACATGGATGTGGTGATGAAGGAGAACCCGTCAGGCACATGACCTCGGTTGGCCGGCACTTCTATCCTCTCGAGTATCTTGAGGAAGATGACCTCAAGTGTGGCGTCGCAGCGTTCAGGGGATTCCAACACAGCTTGAACTTGACCTCCCAGGGCCTCGCGTTGTCGCTCGATTACTCGGTCATGGCCTTCTGAAAGAGGATGCCAGTTATTGATTTCCTCAAGGAGAACATACGTGGGTTCAGCATCAACCAGTTTGCACGGTATAGGAGGGAAGTCCAGCAGGTGTTGGAGGGGGTGAAGGTCACTGTGGCCCACCGCAGGACCAAACAGAAATATATGGTGGTTGGGTTGACCAATGACACCACACGCTCGATATCTTCCAGCTGCGAGAGCTCCGAGGGCAAGATGAAGAAGATCAACCTGGTGAACTACTTCTGGGAGAAGTATAAAATTGAGATTAAGTACAAGGACATTCCTTGCCTGGATTTCAGCGAGAACAACAAGAAAAATTTCATGCCGATGGAGTTCTGCTTGTTGGTCGAGGGGCAGAGCAATCCAAAGGAGAATTTGGAGAGAGACGCTGCCTTCATGCTGAAGAAACTCTCCTTGCCTCCACCGCATATCAGAAAGAAGTACATTTGCGACATTATAAGTTTGAACACGGACCTTGCTGGTATGTAACACTCGTCGTGTGCTCTGATTGTGTCGTTGCTTTTATCACACAGATCAAAAAAATAATGTGGTTATGCACATGAGGCTTCTCCATCCTTTTGTACAGCAGTCAATTTACATTTATGCATGCTCTTGTCCTCCGCCCACTCCCCCTCAACCTCCCCCCCCCCTTCGGGGGCAATACTGATGCTATGTGCAGGTGATATGCATTTTCAATTATACTGCCTTAAAGAAATGTGTTCAAATAGACATCATATTATTGGGGATTCTATCTTCTTTGTTGGTGAAATGGTCTCATAAAAAGGCATAGTCTATATGATTTAAATAGCATTTGATCGACAAACATGGTATAAGAGTGTATAGCAGTAAGCACCAGACTAATATGACTTTCTTATCTGTCTTTGATTTTGTCGTTTTTTTTTTTTTTTCAAAAATGTTCCTTACCTTGCTGCAGAGACGTCAGCCAAAACTTTGGAATCAAAGTCGACGTGAACATGACGAAAGTGGCAGGACATGTCATCGGACCTCCCGAGCTAAGGCTTGCAACTTTGAATGGCAAGGTGATCAAGATAGAAGTTGATGGAGAGATGCCATGGGAATCTAATGGGGAAATCGGTCATAGATGGGAAGCCAATCAAAAGATGGGTAAACGTTGATTTCAGCACGTTGGACCGGAATCGGCTTAAAAACTTGGGGATTCGCATGGAAGAACTGCTCTTTTATCAAGATGCCACAATGAGCTTGTTCTCCAATGCGGCTAGATTGACCGAGCTGCTAGAGGATGCCAATGACCGTGCTTGCAGAGTTGGGAGACGGCGTCCTCAATTCCTTCTTCGCATCATGTCTAGAAGGGACATCGGCTACAAGAACCTCAAATGGATTTGTGAGACACGAGTTGGGTTAGTTACTCAGTGTTGCCTATCCATGCAAGCCAACAAAGTGAACGATCAGTATCTCGCTAATTTGGCCCTCAAGATCAATGCTAAGCTTGGGGGCAGCAATGTGGAGTTATTCAATCGATTCCCGCGTATCGACAGTGAGGGGCATGTGGTGTTCCTTGGTGCCAATGTCAACCATCTTGCATCCCGCAACACAAGAAGTCCGTCATTTGCTGCCATTTTTGGTGAAAGGGCTAGTATAAACACCTAGAGGGGTGAATAAGTGTGAAAACTCATGAAAATGCAATAAAAATACTTTATTTTTAAATTGAGTTTGATGAACTACAGATTTTGCAGAAGAATTTAGACTTTAACAACTATTTCAAAGCACATAAATACATCGCAATAAATAAAATGAAGGAATTCCGGGAAGAGAATGTTGGACACGAAATTTATAGTGGATGGCTTAAATCAAACCTATGCTCAGTCTCCCATGATAATAGCATTTTGGTTGGATTTCACTATATAATCAACAAGAGATTACAACTTTGAGGGCAAAGTAAATAACACTATCTTACTAAGTCACTCTTTTGGTATTTCTTTCACGATCACAAACGTTTAAGTTCACCAAAGACAAGCGTATGATCGAATGTCGTTTAGACTTTGAAATTATAAATTCTATGCTCCGTCTCTTACTTGCTCTTCGGTCATTCGTCTTCTTAAATACTTGTCGCGACCAAAATTTTCGAGGTTTGGACCACCTAGGGTTTGGCTAATGGATTGTTAAGCCTAGACTTAACTCGGGCTCTCCCAAGCCCATACCAATTCGCGACTTAGGTTTGAATTGTTAACATGCAATTTAATTTTAACTAGGAGTCACCACTAATCTATTTTTGGTGGGTCGATTAGAAACCCTAGTAAAACAACGAGAGATTTACTTTACTTTTATGAACCAGAGACTAAGGGTACGGGGACTTGGTTACGTTAGATTTCTCTAACGCTCTTTTGGTACATTTCTTTTTATTTTTGAAAAATGTTTGGCAAGCAATTTGGATTGATTTTAAATCTATTTCCCTTACATGTGAGGTGTTCATGTAGGTGCGCAAACCACCAATTTAACACCCAAGAAAGCAATTAAATGATGCAGAACTTACCTCAAAGTAACGAAAGAATCTGCATTGTTAAATTAAAATCCACATCAACAACCCTAGATATGGTTTCTAATTAACAAGCAATTTCTTTCTTTTTGTTTTCACTTATTAAACGAGACTATAATCCATATGCAATGCAATGCTTTTAATCTAATATGAAATGACATGGCTTGGCAATTAAAAATTCTATGATCTCTTAATGCATGTAAATATGCAATCTAAATTAACCAAAGTGACTTAATTCTAATGACGTGCAATGCAATGCAATGACGTATAAAATTATTTCAACTAAAATGACATGCGACATATAATTTAATATGCAAACTATATGTCACGCAACATTCATCAAATGACCTAATCTAATAACGGACAATTTCTAATTAGAAATGAACCTAACAATAATCACTAAAATGAAATGCATTTCATGAACCTAAATCTATATGACATGCAAATGACATTTTTTATTTTAAAAATGCAATCTATCCTAAAAATTGCAACTAATTTATCCTAAGACAAATTTTATGAAATTTGAAATGATCTAGCTAGATTAAGATTCTATCTAATTTAAACTAGGGATTAAGTCATATTAAATCCTAATTTAAACTAAGACATTATCTAAATTTAAAATGCAATTTATCTAAAAAAGATGATCTAAATTTAAAATGAAACGTGCAATTCTAATCTAATATGCACAATGATCTTTTTTGTGTTTTTCTTTAAGAAATTCGAAATTAAAACTAACACATAATTAAACCTGCAATTCAAATAAAAAACTAACAACCTAAATCAATGCACTTTCTTTCTGGATATTTTTATTTAAAAATTCATAATAAGATTGCAATCCTAACATGCAAGATAACAAAAACAAACCTAATTTTTATTCAGATTTTTTGATTTTTTTCTCTTATGAAAATAAAATTGATCCAGATAATACGACATCAAATCAAGCAAGATAATATTGATATCCAAAAAATTGGTGAACCATATCTCGCATGAGATCAATTGGCCAATTTTAAAATTAAATCGCGAATCAAATCTCGGATGAGATTGGATTGTCGATTTTTATAAAGATTGCGAGTTGGATTTGGACTTAAAATCGGACTATCAATCCCTCACTTGAGGGGCACTTTTGTGTTGGAACATCAATCATATATTTAGGAATAATCCTACTAAAGAAAAAAAGTAAATAAATGAAACCAACATAAAAAGATAAAATAAGTAAATAAAAAAGAAAAAACTACCTAATTAATTTTCCTTTTTTCCTTTTGTTTTTCTGTTTTCCTTTTCCCTTCCCAAGCACGGATTGCTCGTGGCAAGTCACCTACAGCAACTGTCGTCGGTCTGGCAGGGGTAGCTCCGGCGAAGGGAAGGCACCGTTGGTTGTGGGTCAAACGGGACAGGGACGGCACGAGCGAAGCAACCGGCGCTCGGGCATCGACGAAGGGGGACATCTCGGCGTTGTTGGCGTCGGGCGGACCACCGGATCTGCAGCAGCGACTGGTGGAAATGGCTCGGCGGAAGGCACCGGGGTCGTCGTGAGGGAGACGAGCGCTGTGACTGGAGTGGGTTCATTAGGGGGCGATTCGGGCGACAGCGAGCAGGTTGCTAGCGAAGGAGGCATGGCGAGGGGCACTGGCGCTCGGGCGTCTGGATCTGGAGTGACAGCAGCGCTGGTATGGCGGCAACGTGAGATCGGGGCGGCAATGGCGAACGGGAACAAGCGGAGCACGGCGGTGAGCAAATCTTGGCCTCTGGACAGCAGCTACAGCACGAGCTTGCGGGCGAGGGAGCGACGGTAGCAAGGCGGCAAGGGCGTCGTTGCTGCGGCAGCGGGCAATGGATGGCGGCCGCGGTGGGCTTCGGTTCTGGGCGGCGTCGGTGGGGCGAGGCGGCGGCGTCCGGAGGGCAGCGAGCGCGGGCAGCGGTCGAGCCCACCGGGGAAGAAGAACAGTTCTTCTTCCTTTTTTTAATTTCTTTCTCTCTCCTCCTGTCTCCTCTCACGTTACTTTCTCTCTCTGTCTCCTCTCACGTCACTTTCTCTTTTTGACTTTTCCCTGCACTCTCTCTCTCTCTCTACAGAAGGAAAACTTCTCTCCACCTTTTCTTTTCTTGTTTTCTTTTTCCAAAGAAGCCCCTCCCGGTCGTCGTACACGGTTGCTTTTATAGGGGGTAAGAGATAAGCTTTCGATTTCCCCTTCAAATTTACATCCGCGTTACATTGATCACTATTAATAAAAATTTAAGATTACGATAAATATTTTCTCGAAATCCAAATCTCGCAAAGATAAATTGCAATATTTTTTCACACATGTGCTTTCTATCCAAAAGATTCATATCCGGAAAAATTTCAAAATTTATATTTTTCACGAGATAATTAAAAAACATGGGCTTGCCAACCAAATTTTGGGCTTAGTCCAATTAATTTGAACCCATTCACCGGTCCAATAAATAAAATGCCAATAACAAAATAAATGCAAATATAAATCTATATGCTATAAAATTAACCCCTAATTTCCTATACAATAAATGAATTAAATCGTCAAAATTTAGGTGTCAACACTCATCTACTTTCAAACTAGCTGTTGGACAGTATCTAGAGGATCGTCTTCCAATCTACCCATTGGACAGATCTGTATCTAGAAGATTTAGTAGCCATTGAGTTACAGAAACATAATCCAAGTTGATTTTGATCATTCATACAAACAGAATCTTGGTTTTCATAAGTAGAACTTCTTTGTTTAAAAAGTTCTTGTCTTTAAGATCCAATTGTTAATCAATTAGATTGAGTCAATCAAATCTATCTTGATGTAACCAGTCTATTATATGTTTGGGGTGTGTGTTACGTTCTGTCAAATTGTTTCGTTCTGAACATGCCTCGTTCTGAATTTGCTACGTTTTGAACTTGTGTCTCATTTTGGACCTTGTCACATTCTGGACTTGTGTCTCATTTTGTATGTAAAGTCTAAGAGTGTTCTGTCGAAAGTAATGTTTGAGTGTCTTCCGTCTGAAGTAGAGTTTGAGTGTCTTATGTATGAAGTAGACTTTACAACATGGATGTAAGTTTGAACATATTATACTTTTGAACATATTTAGCCTTAAGGTCTAGACATAGTATGAATAAGTTCAACTTCAGCATAGAGTCTATCTTCTGGTTCTTCCAAGTATAGACTTTGACAATATCCTTTGCATATTCTATAATCTGCATAGTCTATTACTCAACCATTCAACATGTTAGTAGATTTTGATTTATTTTGTCATCCTCAAAACATCATAAGGGATTTCCCTAACACTCTCCCAATTTTTGATGATAACAAAATAATCTCTGACTATGCATGTGTAATTACACTTTTAAAAATATAAAGGTGCGTTTGGTAATGTTTTGTTCAAAAATTGTTCTAGAGAACATAAATAGAAAAAACTAATTCTGTTGCGGAGAACATATATGGTAAATTTGTTCTTGGGTTAGAAAAAGAACACAAACATGTTTGGTAAATTTGTGATCTTTTAATTTTTAAATATTTTTATTGTATTTTTCTTATTTTTCTTTCTTTTTTCTTCCTTTTGGTTGGTCGCTAGCCTCGGCCATGGTTGGTGACTAGCCAACGAGGGCCGATGACGGCGAGGCTTGGCCTCACCTTGGCTGGGAGAGCTTGGGCTGCCCAGATCCGGCGAGGCCAAGCTTGCCCCTCGCCTTGTTAGGGGCCGACGACGCTCGGCCTCGCCAGGGGCTGGCAAAGCTCCGGCAAGGTCATCGGCCCTTGATGGCCGGTCAGAGGTCATGGTTGAGGTCGGCGACTGGCCAAAAAAAAAAGAAAAAGAAAAGAGAGAGAAGAAAAGAAAGAAGAGAGAGAAGAAAAGAAAGAAGAGAGAGAAAATTTGTTTCTCCAAAGTGTTCCAGAAAGAAGAAACAAGTTTTTCCTGTTTCTTGTTTCTGTTTCAAATTTGTTTCTTAGAACAAAAAAATAGATTTGGAATAAAAACGCAGATAAACGCGTTTATGTTTTTTTTTTGTTCCTTGGAACAAAAAAACAAGATTTGTGTTCATAAACAGAAAAAAGAAACACAAACAAACACACTCTTAATAAATCAAGGCAATCTTAAATAATAATGTAATTCAAATCAAAAGATAGTGGAATATAGCAAATAGATTGAGCATAACAATATATAAAAAAATAATCGTAGCTCAATATTATGCAATAAATAATATCAACCAATCAACACATATGCATATTTATATTCTATCCCCTTTTGTGTCATAATCAAAAAGCGATAAAAAGTATCATGTAGAGAATATAAAGTGATAACAAATATCTTGCAAGAAACACAATTTAAAAAAGAAGATCAACTTTTACAAAGTAAATTGAATATCAAAGATATGCAATATGGCACCACTTGGGGTGACGGCGTAGTGGTTGAGCGCAAGTTCCTTTTAGGAGAGGTCCTGAGTTTGAATTGCTGCGTCGTCTGCCTTGCGAGAAAGGAACCCCTGATTTGCTCGGGGCAACAAGGGTGTTGGTGACTCTACTGCTCCTCCAGGATTTACTCTGCCGCGAAGTGACACACGGAGGTTCCTTGGGTACCAAAAAAGAAAAAAGAAAAAAAGATATGCAATATGGTTCACTTCAATCATATATATCAGCAAATATATAAAAATCACGGATGCATTATTCACTCACCCATTTTGGTAATGATAAAACGATAATGTAAATAAGAGATATGTAATGACAAAAGGTAATAAAAAGATGCACTAACCGGATTTTGTAGAAGTTAATAAGTTCTAACACATTTACCTTTTCCTTGCTTCAATAATAATCAATATCATGATCAATTAAAAAATATTTTTCCATAATTGAACAATGCTCCCTCTCAATTTGTTGCCTTTTTGAGTTTGATCACAAATCTTTCCATTTCTTTTGGATTCACTTTTCCCCCTTGTCATCATGACAATATTTTGCGAAAACTTTGCATAAGGAAGAGAATCTTTGAGCCTTTTTGATTGTACCAAAATTTGCGTAGATTTGCAATTATTCTTCCCTTATAGAATTTCCTGTAATGAACTCATTTCCTTTTTGGTATCCATCAATTTGCTTCATTCCTTGATGTTAGAGAAAAATATAAAATCTCCATAGATAATCAAATATTCTTTCTTAACTCATCATAACAAAGTATTTAAGGGAGAATATCTTGCACAATAATATCTTGAAAATGAAATTCTCACTTAGTCAAAGCACGATAAAATCAGAGAGAATAAAATCCTTAAGTATCTAAGAAAAAATGTTTTGTATAATAAATTAATATCACGTAAAACATATTTTTACTTTGCAAAATATGATAAAATTAGAGAGCATAAAATCAAACCAAATTACATGTATTAAATCAAATCGCAACTCATGAATTTAAAAAAAAAAATCATGTGATTCTTCCTTCAATCTAACCAATCAAAGAATATGATCATTATAAAATCTAAATCAATCAAGGCACAAAGAGAATATAATAAGAATAGTAAAATTATGTACTCAAACCAAATTAAAAACATATACCTTCCTTACCAAATTCTCTTTCTTCTTTTCCTTTATTTCCTGCAAAAACAACTCACTTTTTCTTTGGTATCCATAATTTCTTGGGTCCTTGAGAGTTAGTAAAGTATGTTGTTTTTATCCATTCTTTCTTAATAGATCTCCAGACTTTAGGACATTTTTTCTCAAAGTGTTTCGAGTCTCCACAATTTCAACACTTAAGGGCATTTCGACCAATAGGTTTTGTAAAAATCTTTTGAAAATGTTTCTTGCACACAAGTTTAGGAGGTCTTTATCCAAGTCTCTCATTGACTTTAGGAAAATCTATTAGAGAATCTTTTTCCTTATTAAAGCCAAGTCTCAACTTGTTATAGTAAGGTACTTGTATGGAAATGATATGCTCTAATGTTTTTGAATCCTTTGAAAATTTTGTCGAAATATTTGAAAATTCTTTCTTTAAAGAATCATTTTCTTTGACAAGTAAATCTTGACTTTCTTTTGTTTGTAGAAAATATTTTTGCAAATTTCAAACTTTTCTTTTCGAGAAAGATCCTGTTGCCTAAGCCATGAGTTCTCCTTTTTAAGTTCGGAGATTATTTTAAGAGAAGATTTGAGATTTAAGTAAAGATGATTTATATACTTGGAAACTTTAATATGCATTTTTGAATGGCTTATCTCGATTTCCTCATGGGATTTCAAGTTTGATTTTGATTCCGAATTTGAGTCTAAGTTTGAATGTGCTATCAATCATATATTCCTTACACATCATCTTCTTTCATGGTTCATTTTCTGCCCATTTTGCTTGTATTGTCTTATTCCATTGAATTTCCTTCCTTTTTTCTATTTAGCTTTTTGAATTTCTTGATCATAAAAGCAAGTTCTTCGTCGTCCATGTCATTTTCTAAATCTGTATCATCGAAATTAGCGTTAGATTTTAAAGTGATGGACTTATTACCTTCGGATCTTCGTTGTTGATTTGTTCCACTTCATAAGATTGAAAAGTGCCAATAAGTTCATCAATAGAAAGTGGCATAATCCTTTGAGTCTCTCGGATTGATGTCTTAACATGGTTCCAATCTTTTGAGAGACCTCACAAAAGTTTGTTGACCTTCATTGAAGTAGAAATTGGTTGTCCTTGATATGCTAAACCATTTACAATTTCTGTAAAATGGTTAAATATATTTTAATTGACTCTTTTGCTTCATCTTGAAGGATCCATATTGACCAAGCAAAATGTTTATCTTTGTTTCCTTCACATGGTTAGTCCCTTCATAGGTGACGTGAAGCCTATCCCAAATTTCCTTAAATGTTTCACATGAAGAAATTCTATTATATTCAGTAGTAGATAAGACACAATATAAAGAATAAATGGTTTTTGTATCAAGAGCTTTTCTTTTGGATATCTCCATCCTAGACATAGGAGCATGGGGTTTGGTTTTTTTTTTTTCCAATGTTATTTGATGTAGACACAGCAGTGGGGTTAATTCATTTTTCCACAACATCCCATTGTAAGGGATCTTTAGATCTTAGGAATACTTTCATTTTGTTTTTCCAAACGTTGTATTCATTTCCATCAAAATATGGAGGTATAGTATTACTTTCTCCTTCAACCAATCGTGGAGCCAAGATACTAGCCATAGAAGATCTTAGCTTAAAAGTAAAAAACATTTCAATAAAATAAGCACACATGCTTTGATACCAATTGAAATGGCTAGTATAAACATTTAAAGGGGGGTGAATAGGTGTCAAAACAACTTTTATGAAAATGCAATAAAAATACTTTACTTTTAAACTAAGTTTGATGAATTACAGACTTTGCAGAAGAATTAAGACTTTAACAACTATTTCAAAGCACATAAATATATTTGCAGTAAAATAAAATAAAGGAGTTCAGGGAAGAGAATGTTGGACATAAAATTTATAGTGGTTTGGCTTAAATCAAGCCTACGCCTACTCTCCTACGCTAACAGTCTTCTGGCTGGATTCCACTATGTGATCAATAAGAGATTACAACTTTGAGTGCAAACACTTAGGGCGCGTATGACAACCATTCTGTTCCAGAAATAGTTTCTGGAACATAAATAGAATTTTCTATTTCTATTTCTAGATGAGTTTCTGAGCAAAAAAATCTATTTGATAACGATACAAAATTTCTGTTTTAGAAAGAGAAATTCGTTTGATAACAGTATAAAATTTCTATTTCTTAAAACAATTTTTTTAAATAGTAAAGTCTCCCTTTTTTGAAAAAAAAACACAAAGTAAGAGTTGTTATATCAAATTTTCTAAATTTTCACACAAAATTATTTAGCATCCACCTAGATAGACAATTACAGTCAAACAATATACTTATCAATAGTCTCCATACAATAGAAAAAAGAAATTAATATGCATTACTTTTGAGCATGATAGAAGGTTCCCAAAACTCTAGTAGAATGAAGGTGGGCAACCATATTCTAATCCCCTTCATGCTAGTGTGTTATCTCGATCACCGCCACGATTTACGATATCGAGCAATCATTTTAGAAATAAACACAAAGAAGTGTATTGGGCAATTTGCGGCAAATTTTACAAAATCGGCGAATTTTACGAAGTGTAATAGAGCTTGTCATAAATGACCATTACAAATAAGGGAAATCCTCAAGTAGAATATCACATTACAAGAATTGAGATAGGAATCATCAAATACAGTATCACATTACAAAAGCAAAGATTGGGAATCCCTAAATACAAAATAATAGAAATACATTACAAAAGTTGAAAACACGATCTCATGGAATCTCCGGCATATTATGATCTATTGCCATCTTATTGACAATATTTTTTCTAAACATATTCATCTTAGTAGAAAATTTCATAGAGAAATTATTTCTGATTTCTGTTCCAGAAATAGAGAAGTAGAAAATTTCTATTTCTGATTTATGATCAAAATCTAATTCTGGAACAGAAATATATTCTAGAAATAGAAAAATGGAATAGGTTTATCAAACGGATTTCTATTAAGAAGCAGTGCGGAATAGAAAAATTGATTCGGGAACAGAAATTCTGGTTTGTCATGCACCCCCTTAGTGGTAGATTTCACTATTTCACTAAGTTATTCTTTTGGTATTTCTCTCATGATGACAAATGTTTAAGCTCACCAAAGACAAGTGTATGATCTAAGGTCGCTCAGATTTTGGAATTATAAATTTTATGCTCCGTCTCTTACTTGCTCTTTGGTTCTTGATTTTCTTAAATACTCATCCACTTTCAAACTAGCCGTTGGACAATATCTAGAGGATTGTCTTCTAATCTACCAATTGGATAGATATGTATTTAGAAGATTTAGTAGTCGTTGAGTGACAGAAGCGAAATCCCAAGTTGATTCTAATCGCCCATACAAATAGAATCTTGGTTTGCATAAGTAGAGTTTCTTCGTTTAGAATGTTATTGTCTTCAAGATCAATTGTTAATTAATTAGATTGAGTCAATCAAATTTGTCTTAATGTAGGATCCAAAAGAGATCACTAGCCGTTATATGTTTGGAGCTTGTGTTACGTTATGTTAAGTTGTTTCGTTCTGAAAATGCCTCGTTCTAAATTTGCTACGTTCTAAACTTGTATCTCGTTTTGGACTTGTGTCTTGTTCTATGTATGTAAAGTCTAAGAGTGTTCTGTCAAAAGTAAAGTCCGAGTGTCTTCCGTCTGAAGTAGACTTTACAACCTGGACATGATTCTAAACATATTCCGCTTCTGAACATATTTAGCTTTTAAGGTCTGGACACAATTTGAATAAGTTCATCTTCAACATATAGTCTATCTTCTGGTTCTTCCAAGTATAGACTTTGACAATAGCCTTTACATATTCCATAATTTGCATAATCTATTACCCAATCATTAAACATGTTAGTAACCTTTGATTTATTTTGTCATCTCCAAAACATTATAAGAGATTTCCCTAACACTTGATATTGTCAACTGGCTTGCTGCCAATTGCTATATTGTGAGGGTGTGATCATAGCTCCATCAATAAGAGAAAATGGTCAACATCGGGGAGATGTGTCTTGAGTTCATCGAGACATATGCCCGTTTGAATCGAGTTAGGCTTAGGAAACTCATATTGTTTTGTGATGGTGTGAGTGAAAGCCAATTTGGTATGATTTTGAACAAAGAATAGTAGGATTTGAAGAAGGCTTTTCGTGAGAAATATTATAGGCCGACCATCAAGATCGTTGTGGCGCAAGAGTGCCACCAAACTCGTCTTTTCCCGGAGAGAGACATCGATGGGGGTCCCATGGGGAACATGTCGCTAGGGACAGTTGTGGACCCAACAGTTATGCATCCTTTTGAATTTGACTTCTATCTGTGAGGCCACTATGGCGGCCTCGGGATGAGCAAGCCAACCCATTATCATGTCCTCTGGGATGAACACAAGTTTAGCTCTGACGGCCTGGAGAAGTTGATTTATGGTTTATGCTTTACCTTTGCTCGATGCACCAAACTAGTGTCTCTAGTCACGCCTATGTACTATGTTGATCTCGCCACCTATAGAGAAAGGTTGTATAAAAAAGCGGTGATGGAGCATTCTCCAAGTTCGATGGCGTATTCATCCTCCTCAATGGCATCACCGTCGTTCCAATCTATTGGTTCGAATGACCGATGTTGAGAACATGATGTTCTTTATTTGAAGGCCATAGGCTTCGTGTCTAGAAGAAGTCTCGAGGACATTCCATCCTCTCCATCCGAAAAAAACATGTAGGAGACTTCTTGGATATTGCCATTGCCTCTCCGCTAGAAAAGAAGTTAATGAGGGGAAAAGCTTATTGGAGCAATGTTAGTAGGATGAGCCTATAATGGCTTCATTAGGTTGACAGTGTTTGATTGCTCTATGGGCCTTCACCCGTTAACCGAAGGCCAATCCTCACTAAACTTCTTTGCTAGAGGAGAAGCAGTGGCAATGTCCATAAAGTCTCTTATACATTCTTTTGGATGGAGAAGATAGAATGTGCTTAGGACTTCTAGGCACAAGTTTATGACCTTCAAGTGAAGATAAAATATCCTCAAGAATTCTAGCCATTTATTAGGATTTTCAGTGCTTTATTGGGAAGTTATTTTTTTGATCCTGTTAGGGTAGCTCATCACATGCATTGGAGGCATAGTTAGTCATTATCTTTTCGACTTGTTTTGGTAACAAATCTGGGTTCCTAGGTGATTTCGTGTGATATCCTGAAACGTCACCCGACACATGTTTCTTATGCTACTATTTTTTTAACGTGTAGAAGCGAAAAAAAATATTTCCAAATATTCTTTTAATGATTAAAACCTCATAATTATAACGAACATACTTTTGCTTCTTTTATTTATATCAATATGAGCAAAAGATAGAAGCTGAGTAAGGTGGGGAGATCTATCTCTAGACTATATTATACTTTCAAAAGTTTGCCTATGCAAATGACTAGATTGAGTCATGGGTTGATAACTTCTCCCTTTGTTACATCTCTAATGTCCAGATCGAAGCTACTTAATAGACCGAGTAACTCTCCATCAAGATTCCGGTACCAAGTAACGAACTGGAAAGGAACCCACTCCACAAAGCCTCCTACATAAATATATATCATAGAACTACACTTGGTATATATTATTCCCGACTTTGATTCAAGCATATTTTCATAAAAACCTTCATTATACACAGGGGCTCCATAATGCAAGGGTTGAGGGGCGTTCATCCTACACGTCTAAAAAATAAAAGGGATGAGCTAAAGCCTAGTAAATGAAATCTCTAATAAGTTAAAAGAATCATCTTACCACTTCACCTGGTATATGTTAAATGAAGGCAAAATTATCTGATTAGTATGATACAAACATAAACAAACTTACCCTTTTATGTTCATCTATTACAGAAATTGTCAACCAACAGAACATCCATCCGGACTCTTGCATATGCACACCATGTTTCAGACAATGATTTGGTTCTACACATAACAATACATTTTATTCATTAATGCTTCATCCTCCTTAACACTCTTGGGGCATCCCGACACACGGGGCATCTCAACTCTGAGGCATCTTGTAAACTTTCACCACAGGGCATTCCCATTACAGGGATGTCTTGACTCCCAAAGCATCCCGAAACACTCCTCGGGGTATTCTAATCAATAGGCCATCCCAGAAACTTTCATTATGGATATTGTTAATTTCATTCAAGCCACAATATATACATACTCACAAGCATAACACATATATTTCAACTCAATTTAATGCATTAACCAAATAACCGCATATCTAATAACATGTAATCATATTATGATTGTCAAAGTATAGACATTTAATGAGAACATTCTGAGTTTAAATGGTGAAAATGTTATGGGCATTAAAATTGAATAAATCAAATGGGTATATTCTAAGTCTAAACATTTAGTAGGTTTTGGATATAAAAATTTGGTAAATCAAATGGGTATTTCTGAGTTTAAACATTGAGTAGGATTTAAACATTAAAATCTAGTAAATCAAATGAGTATGTTCTAAGTCTTGACAAACAAGTACATTTTGACCGTAAAATATGAACAATTAAAAGAGTAAATTTTGGCTTGATAGAAGTTTACCAAACAAAAGAACAGATCCAACAATGAACAACCTTACAAATGGACAAATTTAGCAATGGATAGAATCAATAGATGAGCGGATTCAATGAGAATTAGATTTAAATTCAGTAAAGTTTGCCTGAACCAATAAATTGACTTATCAATGAACAAATTCACAAGTTGGTAGATTCAGCAAGTGAACAAACTCACCAATGAAGAAATTCGAGCAAGCTCATGAATGGATAGATTCCATTTGAGGAAATTATAGTAGAAATAAGTGAAACAAACAAATTTTGATAAAATTCTAATAGAACGAAGCAAAACAAACATGCAATAGGTCATTGAGATAACTATGGTAGAATGGCTAGAATCTAATTGCTCTAAATGAGGTAGAAAGAAGTAAAACAAACATGCAATGATTTATCAAGACAAATATAGTAGAATGACAAGATTATAACTACTTAGAATGAAGCGGAAAAAAGTAGAATGAACATGTAATAAGTCATCAAGACATATATAGCATAATGACCAGATTCTAACTACCTAGAATGAGGTAAAAAGAAGTAGAAAGCATGCAATGGGTTACCAAGACGGAGATGGTAGAATGACTAGATTTAAATATCTAGAATGAGGCAGAAAGAGGCAAAATGAACATACAATGGGTCACTAAGACAAAAATGGCAAAACAATAAGATTCTAACTACCTATAACGAGTCGACCAAAAAAAAAAAAAACTACCTATAATGAGGTAGAAGGAAGTAGAACAAACATGCAATGGATCACTAAGACAAAGATAGCAGAACAACCATATCCTAACTATCTAGAATGAGATAGAAAGAAGCATAATGAACATGCAATGGGTCATTAAGACAAAGATGGCAAAACAGCCAGATTCTAACTACCTAGAATAAGGTAAAAAAAAGTAGAATGAATATGCAATGGGTCACCAAGTCGAAGATGGTAGAATGGCCAGATTTTAACTATCTATAATGAGATGGAAATAAGTAGAACGAACATGTAATGGGTCACAAGAGAAATGTGACATCTCGAATTTTCGTATTTATAATTGTGTAATATTCGAAAATTCGTGTTATGATAATGATACTTAAATTTATAAAGAAGTAGGTCGGTTTGATTGAGATGTGTGGCTAAACGTGGGTGATTCCACAAAATTGCAAAATTCTCGTCAATCGGCACTACACTAATTTTTATGTTGTTTTGGTACCCTGTGTCCTTATTTAAAATCTTGAGATTTTCACGATCACCGAGAGTCATCAATGTGTCGAAGAGGTTCATTGTGGCTCGAAAAAAATTGACCACGGGTGATTTGCACTAAATTTTTTTGAAATTTACCCAATAGGTTAGGTCACGCTAAAATCGTACCATATTGAAATTAATTGCGAATTTGAATCCGATTTTAGAAATTGAAAGTTCTGTCATGTTATGAATCATTTTAAGAACGTTGACTCATCCTTCAATGATTTTTCTATAAATCGATTTTGGCGGAAAAGTCAAGATAGGGCCGTTTTTGACTGAAAAATTCAGGGACTATTTTTGATCGCGTTTTTGGGATGCAAGTTGATTCTATTGGCAAAGAAAAATGTCAATTTATAGAGGACATCACAATGGATTTTATAGGGTCGAAATTAACTTCAATTGAAGAGAGGTTAAATCAAATTTGAGGGAAATTGCTTCAAATTTGTAGCCCTATGGTCCATAACCTTTTGGACCCCTTCATTGGCTTCTAAGACAAGCTTTGGTAGTTGGAATTGCTGAGGAAGACAACCCATACATGGTGGGGCCTCTTCAAGGAGACAAGAAGATAGATTAGAGGCCAAGGTGACCCCTTTAAGCTTTGTTGTTCCCTTCTTCTCCCATTTCTAGAGCTGAGGAAGCTTCAAAAGTTGTAGGAAATACAGAGGAGAGTTCCCCTTGGTTGTCGCACACCATCGGACACCCGTGCCCTACCGTTTCTGCCCGTTACGCTCAACCGTGCGAGCTCGCGTCCCAGCTATGTTGTCCAACTATTATGTAGCCTTGTCACGCTTAGGCCGTTGCCCCCTACCACCCCGAGCTTGTCTTGTCGTCATAGTCATCGTTCGAGTCACCGCCGTTGGCCGCTTGACCCCATAGCAGCCCATCCGCCTCATGCTACTTATTTCTAGCCACCCAACCCTCTCCTTTGGCCTAGCCACAAAAATTGAAGCACTGGGTTTGTTGTGCACTGTTTGGCTTGCTTAGGACCCTTTCCCGGCCTCGAAAGGTGTGGCGGTTTTGAAGTTTATCGCTCCTCTCTGCCTTACCGTCCTTGTGAACTCATTGAAATTTAAAACCGATGAGTTTACTCACTAATCTCCGCTTATGGATTTAATTATGCTTAAATGTTGATTAGTTTAAATTAAGTATGATTTAGGTGGTTAGTTAGAACGGATTAGTGATTTAACCGTTCAATATTTCATGTTAGGTGGTTAGAGTAATGTAATTAATAAGTAGATAAGTCATAGTATTTATTTAATTAGGTTCGGAAATTTTTCGGGTCCATTTCGGTATTTAATTAGGCTTTTCCAGCATAAGTTGCATTAATTAATATTTATTAATTAAATTTGGTAATTATTTAATTAATTATTATTTTTCGGAAATTAGATTGGGATAGTCGGTGACCGAAATTTCATGCTGATTGTAATGATGTGGTTGGTTTATTTATCTGGATGCTAAATTGTGCAATTTAAGTGTGAATTGTGATTTTGGGAATTTATCCCAAAATTTAATAAATTCGAAATTTAATTAGAAAAAACCAGGCATTGGTTTATAATACCCAAAATATGTTTATGGACTATTGGAATTAGTGGGATTTTCAAAATAGGGAAAATTTTGTGTTTTAGCTAAGGTCGACTATGTACCCACACACGATTATTTTTATTGGGTATAATAAAAATGGTGAAATAGTTAAATGATCAGGATGGTATACTATATCAGCCTACGGGTTTTGATATGTCAGTTTTGTTCGAGCAATATATTGGTATACTATATCAGCCCAATGGCTTTGATATGTCAAGTTAGAGCGAGCAGTATACCTTAGCAGCTTATGGTGAGCATTGTTAGTATACTTTATTAGCTTAGAGTGAGCTATACTATTTATTTTCAACTTATGGTGAGTAGTCCTTGATGTAATTGGACTTTATAGATAGTATTGAATGAATGGACTTAAAGATGGTCTTGATGACATGTAATCAACGATTGATCGATGACTCGATTGATTGATGACTTGATTTGATTTGAATCGAATTGATTGGTTGAGTAGTTGAATTGTATTGATATGCAGGAAGGAACATAGGCAAAGGTAAGTCCTTTGACTTGTGCTTGTACTTAGGTAGCCCTCATAGCATATTTTCTTCTTAATGAGACTTAGGGGGTGAACTTGCTGAGACATCGTTTTATTTTCATTGTGGGATAACATTTTTAGGTCCTTAGATGGTAGCTCCTCCTAAGCATTTTGGCCAATTGAAGAAGGTCACCGAGTAGAGGTGTTATAGGTGTTCATGAGAGCCCGAGGGGATGGGTTTATGAACTTGTGAGGTCCGTGGTCTAAGTTGATGTGGGTCTATCTCATAAGGTACCCTATCAATACAAATTATGGTATCGACGTGAGCAGAATGGACAGAATGAGGGTATCGGAGTCTAAGGTCCCTATGTTGAAACTAAAGGTTAATTTTGAAAAAGGCACACGGCAGATCCTCCTGGTGGTTTGGTAGTAGACCCGGATCTTTTGGATCTAGGGATCCTAGATCATTCAGTTAAAGACTCCAATGAGTAGAGGATTTATAGTACTCTAAACCCCTATTTTTCGCTGACCTTGTATATATCGACTAGTATTGTATATGACATGGTTTGATATGTGTATATAAGTGTGTTGTGGTTTGAAAAATTTGTGCCCCTACCAATCACCATTTTTCCCTTTATTTAACCCATCATCACCTTGCCCCCAAAGTCTTCATGCCTCAAAGTCTTATGCCCAACCACTCACCATTTTTCCCTTTATTTAACCCATCATCACCTTGCCCCCAAAGTCTTCATGCCTCAAAGTCTTATGCCCAACCAATCACCATTTTTCCCTTTATTTCTCACATATAAATCCTTTTTGGGGTAGAAAAATCCTATTTTCTCTACCCATTCGAATTGCTTTTCCATTTTCTTTTGTCCGAAAATCATTTTTCCGCAAAATTCTGGACTTTTGCCAAAAGATTCGCCAATAAATAAATCGAAATGATGAACAGATTCTGAAACCAAATTAATTTCATGATTAAAATCAACCAAACGCGACTTTAGTACGACCCAATCTACTAGGTAGCTTTTAGGGATTTTAGCGTGTTTGACCTGTGATTGATAATTTTCGATCCACGTTTGTGCATCTTTGAATCGTAGATGATCCTTGGTTGTCATATAATCGCGAGAGTTCAATTATGTGTCCCGACTATAATATTGATAGAAAATCAGGTTATTGCCATTTGACGGGAATATCGCAATCGCGTGGAACCACCCACAATTTGACTATGTACTTCCATCAAATCAACTTGTATCCATTTGCTAATCGATTTATAATGGTGTTGTATTGACCCTTATCGATTATTATGGTCAAGCGATTTATTTTTGATCAAATTCTCTACTCTGTCATTTATATCACTTAACGGCCTCACCTAATAGATTGGTTATCTCGTGAGTTATCAGTTCTGAGTAAAATAACCATAAGCACGTCGACGAAACAACCATTTCATATATTTGAAACGGGATCAAATTTTGGGATGTCACATAAATCATCTATTATTGTTAGGAAAAATGGAGAGCCATCATGATTTGAAGTGTGATAGGGCCCCCAAACATCAACATGGATTAAGGAAAAAATACTGTTTGCTCAAGTGTTGCTATCTTGAAAGGGTGCATGTGTTTGCTTTGCTAGTGGGCAAATGAGATATTGAGGATAAGGAAAGAAAGTAGTATGACCTAATCTTTGACGATTAAGGAAATTCTTATCATTGGTAGCAATGTTATACAATGATTGTTTATTCAATTTGGTACAAGATAATTCAAAATTACTTGAAAAATTGATCAAAAAGTATAGCCCTTGAGAAATTCTACCTAAGCCTATCAGTTTGCCAGTTAAATGGGCCTGAAAGAGACAATTATCATGATTGAATAAGACATGACAGGAATTTTCCTTGCAAGCTCGAGAAACAAAAATAAAATTGAAATGGAAATTGAGGACATAAAGCACATTTTAGGGTATGATAAGGGAACTAAGGTTCACTGTGCTGGTCATCACAACATGTGTGATATTTCCATTTGGAAGTTGTACTGAGATTGGAAAGGACAATTTTTTGACACTGGAAAAGAAACTTTTATCGCCGACAATATGGTCACTAGTACTTGAATCAATTATCCATGTGTCTTTAGAAATCGAGTTCATCAAGCAATAAGATATACCTATAAATATCCCAGCCTTATTAGAAGTGTCCAATTTCTTCAAAGCTTTCATCAACTCTTGGTATTGATAATGACTAATTGGTTTGCCAGCTTTTGACTAGTGATTTGAAAAGTTGTCGAAAATTCCCTTTTCCCTTTTTCTCCAGGGTTGTCATGCAATTTCCAACAATTATCAATTGTATGATGCAGACATTTGCAATAATCACAATATAATTTACCTTTCCCTTCAAAATTTTGACTATTGTTCCTTGATGACGTGGCAAAGGAGTGGCCACTTGATGGTTTGAAAATTGAGGCTAGCATTGAATCATATGGGCGAACCGATCCAGAAGATACAAAAGTGCACAACTATTGGATCCATTAGGCATCTACTATAATCGTAGGTTGTCCGATCGCACTACAAGCTTTGGGCCATTTGTTTTCTTTTGAAATTATGGTTTCTTCCTCTAGTAACCTTAGATGTGCAACGCCTCTTCTATCCCCTTGCCCTCTCGCCTTTGCTCCTCTCAAACAAGCACGGGTGGGTTGTCGCCACTAGAATAGCCTCATTTATGGCCTTCCCATAGTCTGACGCGATGAGATGTTGGCTTTCCTTTGAATAGCAAGCTAGTAGATGTGGCCAACATCATCATGGGCTCCATGGTCAAGATTTGTGACCAAAATGTGAGGTACTACTCATTCAAAGATGAGGAGGAACCTCATCACTTTCTCTCTCTCTCCCTTATAGCCTTGTATTGTTGCAAGATCGGCTTCGGCTAGTCAAGTTTCTCCTTCGCTACTTCTAATTCATTCCATAAAGTAGAAAGTTTACTATAAACCAAGGCGACAACCATATGGCCCTGTTTCAACTCCAAGATCTATTGACTTAATGAGAAAATTTTTACTCAATCTAGCTTTCCATACATTTCTTTGATGTTTTCTCACATTTTTTGTGAATTTTCTGTTGAGGGAAGTCTAGTTGTAACTTCAGGGGTGATGCAAATCCCGATCCATTTTTGAAAAAGTTGGTTGCATTTCCTCCAAAGCTACACTAGTTTCTCACTACACTAGTTGCTCATTTGACGAAAGGAACCATTTTGTCAAGAAAACCTAGGGCACGCCGAAATTCCCTTAACCACATTGAGTAGTTGTCGGGATCGGATAACTAGTGGGTGATGAGTTTTGATCCAATTTGTCGACATTGGACATGTAAAGCAGATTGCCATGTTCTGATTGGCTATTGCTAGCAAAGATCTGGTATGGAAGAAAATTGGGTTGGGGAATTGGGTGGGGATTCTTTCCCAAACCCATGTGATGTGAATCGTTGCGTAGAAAAATCGTTCTACAAAAGCTCGGATGGTGCAAATTGTGGACCTCGACTTCTAATCGAACTTGTGATTGGCAATCTTGGTATAAACGTGACTTGTTGATGAACGCGTGTCAACCAACCAACGTTATAGACACCATGAGCGAAAAATTTGCTATCTCACTCTATAAGTCAAATCGACTATCACAATGGAATATTGATAAGGTGAAGTCCTTAAAAGAATAGTAGAAGAGAATCTCTCAACTTTTTTCCTCCAAAAAAAATATATCTCCCAAAGAAATTCAATTAGTCTTTAATATAGGCCTTCTAGCTACCACACAAACCCTAAAGCGAACCCTAGAAATCTAATGCGTCATATTCTAGAATATACCTAAATAAGAAGATATATATATTTTGACTTGATCAAGTATTTGGTGACCAGATAATCAAATTGTGCCAATATTTCCAAGATTTTTCAAGATTTGATCCAAGGTCTTCTTCACGCCAAAGATCATGAACTATGACGCCAACAACTTGCTTGAATTGCTTGGCTTGCGCTCGAGTAATTGAACCAGTAGGAAGAGACAATGGTCTCTAAGGGGGTGCATGATAAAAATTATTTCTGTTCCAGAAATGATTTTTCACCTGCACCAATTTTCGAATGTAAACTTGTTTGATAACGCTTATCAAATTTTCTATTTCTGGAATAGATTTCTATTCCGAAATAGAAATGGAGAGAGAAATCGAAGTAGAAATTTTCTACTTCGATTTCTCCAGAAATCAATTTCTGATTTCTCCCAAACCTAATTTCACTCTTTTCTCCCTCGTACGCCTCTTCTTTGCCCAAAATAAAAATAAATATATTCATTTAAAAATAAAAAATAAATTTATTAAAATAAATAAATTATTTTTATTTATCATTTTATTTTTATTTTACTAAAAATAAATTTATTAAATTTATTTATGATAAATAAATAAATATTTTTATTAAAAGTAAAATTATTTTTTATTTGCCTTGAGTGTTTTGCCAAATAAAATTATTTTTATTTTTATTTTTATTCATTTTAAAATAAATTTATTTGTAAAATAAAATAAATAAAATAAATTTAGTTAATTTATTTAAAATAATTTATTTATGATAAAAATAATAAATTTTTATTTGCCTCGAGTGTTTTGCCAAATAATTTTTTTTATTCATTTTAAAATAAATTTATTCGTAAACTAAAATAAAATAGAATAAATAAAATAAATAAAATAAATTTATTATATTTATTTAAAATAATTTATTTATGATAAATAAAAATAAATTATTTTTATTTGCCTTGAGTGTTTTGCCAAATAAAATTATTTTTATTTTTTATTTTTATTCATTTTAAAATAAATTTATTCGTAAAATAAAATAAAATAGAATAAATAAAATAAATTTATTTTTATATTTTAATTTTAAAATAAAATGATATTTTAATTTTAATTTTTTATGATTTATTTTATTTTATTTTATTTTATTAATTATTTTTTTTTGTTACTAAATCATTTTTATTTTTATTTTTTATATTAAAGGTCATCGGTCGATTACGCCACCGCCGCTCGTATGACGACGAAATTTTGTGTCGTTATCAAACGAATTTCTATTTTTAGAGTAGAAATTTTGTGTCGTTATCAAACGGTTATTTTGCTTAGAAACTCTTCTAGAAATAGAATAGAAAAATCTATTTCGTTAAAAAACTATTTCGGAGATAGAACCCTATCACCTCCTCTTCAATATGGCTTGATGTCCACATCATTCCCTCCCCTGTGTAAAGGATTTGCCCTCAAATCATCACCGGCATCGAAAAGAGACAAGTTAGAAATATTAAATGTAGCACTAACGTCATACTCACCTGGAAGATCAAGCTTGTAGGCGTTATTGTTGACTTTTTCTAACACCATGAATGGTCCATCCCCTCGCGGTAATAATTTAGAATGTCGCTGCTCAAGAAATCGCTTCTTGGCATATGAACCCAAACCCAATTTTTGGGTTCAAATACTACTTCCTTGCGCCCTTTGTTGGCTTGCCTTGCATATTGCTCAGTCTTACGCTCAATATTTGTGTGCGTCTTCTCATGCAATGCCTTGACAAATTCGGTTTTCTTTGCTCCATCTAAATTCACACGTTCATTAACAGGTAAATGGGTAAAATCTAATGGAGTTAACGAATTAAAACCATAGACAACCTCAAATGGTGTAAATTTAGTAGCAAAATGCATGCTCCTATTATATGAAAATTCAACATGTGGCAGATAATTCCCAAGATTTTATGTTCTTTTTAATAATAGCATGCAAAAATACCCCTAAAGTTCTATTAACTACCTTGGTTTGACCATCAATTTGTGGATGGCTGGTAGTAGAAAATAACAACCGCATTCCTAGTTTTTTCCATAATGTTTTCCAAAAGTAGCTAAGAAATTTAGAATCTCAATATGAAACAATTGATCTAGGCATGCCATGCAAACATACAACCTTCCTAAAGAACAAATTAGCAATATGAGATGCATCATCAGTTTTATGACAAGGTATAAAATCAGCCATCTTTAAAAGCCGATCAACAACCACATAAATAGAATCTCTACCATACTTAGACTTAGGCAATCCTAACACAAAATCCATTGAAATATCAGTCCAAAGATGTGTTGGAATAGGTAATGGCGTATATAAGCCATGCGGTTTCAGTTGTAAACTTAGATTGCTTACAACCAATGCATTTCTCACAGACACGTGTGACATCTCTTCATATGTGGCCAATAAAAATATTCATGCAGCACTTCATAAGTCTTATTAATGCCAAAATGCCCAATTAAACCACCACTATGCGCTTCTCGCACCAACAATTCATGCAAAGAACACTTAAGCAAACATAGTTTGTTTTCACGGAAAAGATAACCTTCATGCTTATAGAATTGATCAAATGCAGCATGCTCACATGCTTCAAACACTCTCCCAAAGTCATCATCATCAGTATATAAGCCATTGATATGCTCAAAACCTAGACACTTTGCTTCTAAAGTAGTTAGAATCGCATACCTTCGAGAAAGTACATTGGCTACCACATTCTCCTTACCTTTCTTGTACTTGATCAAATATGGAAAAGTCTCGATGAACTTCATCCATTTGGCATGTCTTTTATTCAACTTCTGCTGCCCTTTCAAGTACTTCAAGGTCTCATGGTTGGTGTGGATCACAAACTCCTTCAGCCATAAATAATGTTGCCAAGTCTCCATAGCTTGCACTAAAGCATACATCTCCTTATCATAGGTAGGATAATTCAATGTTGCTTCACTCAATTTCCTGCTGAAATAAGCTATGGGACGCCCTCCTTGCATCAACACAGCTCAAATTCCTGTATTAGAAGCATCACACTCTATCTCAATAGTAGCATTGAAATTCGGCAAAGATAACAAAGGAGCATTAGTCAACTTATCTTTTAGCATATTAAATGCTTTCTTTTGCTCTTCTTCCCACGTGAAACCCACGTGCTTCTTGATAACCTCAGTTAAAGGTGTGGCAATGATGTTGAAATTTTTACAAATCGCCAATAAAAACTCACCAATCCATGAAAGCTACGCATCATCTCCTATGGTCTTAGGCATTGGCCATTCACGGATTGCTTTGATCTTTTCTTCATCAACCTGTATACCATCAGCACTAACAACATATCCTAGAAATATTAATTTGTTGGTAACAAAAGAACACTTCTTTAGATTAACGTATAATTGCTCAGCCCTTAAAACCTGCAAGACAGCTCGCATATGCTCAATATGGTCATCAAGGCTTCGGCTATATATTAAGATGTCATCGTAATAGACAACCACAAATCGACCAATAAAAGCATGCAAAACATGATTCATAAGTCGCATAAATGTGCTCGATGCATTAGTTAATCCAAATGGCATGACTAACCACTCATATAATCCATACTTGGTCTTAAATGCAGTTTTCCATTCATCACCTTCTTTCATCCTAATTTGATGATAGCCACTTTTCAAATCGATCTTAGTGAAAATGCAAGAACCATGCAACTCATCCAATATGTCATCTAACCTAGGAATAGGATGTTGATATTTTATCGTAATGTTATTGATTGCTTGACAATCGATACACATTTGCCAAGTTCCATCATTCTTTGGCACTAATAAAACAGGGACAATGCACGGGCTAAGATTCTCTCTCACATACCCCCGTTCCAATAGTTCACTAACTTCCTGCTGAAATTCCTTTGTCTCCTTGGGATTGCTTGGATATGCGAGTTGATTAGGTAATGGTGCACCAGGAATAAAGTCAATTTGATGTTCTATGCCTCGAATCGGTGGTATCCCTCCAGGAAGTTCATCAAGAAAGACATCTTCAAATTCATGCAATAAAGACACAATAGGACTAGGAAAACTTGGGTCAAGATCGTTAGTAGAAAACAAAACCTCATTGTACAAAAGTACAAGCATTGGTCGGTCTAGAACTAAAGCTCTCCCCACTTCATTCAATTTTGCATAAAAATTCTTTTACCTATTTTCTTTCCTTTCTTATTTTCCCTCGGTTTTTACCACAATCCTTCTCTCGGCCTCTCCTTTTCCTTGTGTCTTAGACACACCACGTAAGCCCTCGGATTTCTCACATTTTCTCTCTCTCTCTTGGCTTCTTGTTGTAACTTTAACTGATCTTGACACACCTCGCTAGGTGTCATTTGTACTAAGGTATAAGTCTTTTGATTCATTATCAATGAATAACGATTAGTATACCCATCATGATGTACCTTTCGATCATATTGCCATGGTCTTCCAAGTAAGATATGACCCGCTTGCACAGGCACAACATCACACTCTACCTTGTCCTTGTATCTTCCTATCTCAAATGGGATTCGAACTTACTTTGACACTTCCACCTCTCCACTATCATTTAACCATTGAAGTTTATAAAGCCTAGGGTGCTTTGTCATCTTCAAACCTAACTTATCCACCATAATACAACTTGCCACACTTGCACAACTACCTCCATCAATTATCAAACTATAGATCTTACCATTCACCACACATCTTGTATGAAACAAGTTATCTCTTTGTTGGTGATGTTCCTCCTCCTTTACTTGTACACTCAGAGAATGCATAATCACCAATAAGTCTCATTTTATAGCTATTTCTCCATCACTACAATCCTCCAATGGTGGCATCTCATTATCCTCTTCTTCCTTTTCACTTTTGAACTCAATAACACCATGTCTAGTAATGATCATCACCCTCCTATTAGGGCATTGATTCACCATATGACCCATGCCCAAACACTTAAAACATTTAATCTCACGAGTTCTAGTGTTAGGGTTTTCGATTTTACCTGAAGCTATATACATTCCAACTTTACCGTCCCTTTTCTTCTCCTTTGAGGTTTCGATTTTGGTGTTGTTTCCTCTCCAATTTAGCTTCTCATTTCTCTTCCAATTGGATCTCCAATTTTGATTTGAACCTCCTCCACTCTTTGATTTCAATCCAACTTCAATTGCCACTTAACTTTGATGGCTTTGTCCACCAACTCCTTCAATTCAACATAGTGTTGCAGCTCCACCATCCTTGTTATGTCTCGGCTCAAACCACTAAAAAATCATGACATTGTGGCCTCACGATCCTCCACCACATTAGCATGGATATGGCAATCTCCATCTCCTTGTGATATTCTTTCACTCTCTTATTGCCTTATGTGAGATTTTGTAACTTTTAAAACAAATCTCGATGGTAATGACTTGGTACAAAATGCCTCTTCATCACCGCTTTCATCTTGTCCCATGTCTCTATCCGTCTTTCACCATTGCGCCTCCTACTAGTCACAAGTTGATCCCACTAAATTATAATATAATCAATAAATTCAATAGTTGCAATTTTTACCTTTTTGAGCTCAGAGTGTCGTTAGCAATCAAATACCATCTCCATGCATTTCTCCCATTCTAGATACGCATCAGGATCATTCTTCCCTTGGAAAGAAGGAATCTTCATCTTGATATTACCAAGTTCATTATCTTCTCATTGTCTAAAACCCTTAGGTTCCTTCCACGTTTCAAATCGAGTGTCTCGATCATCCTCCATGTCGGCCTCATCGTCATCATAATGTTGTTGCCTTCTATGTCGTGTTCTAGAGGCGTCTTGCTGATGTTGCGGCCTCTCCCTGGGGTAGCTCTCGGTCACCATTCTCCATCATTTGGCCACTAAGCTCCTCCATTATGACTCTCAATTGCTGGATGCTTTCCATGAGCGCTTCATCCCTTCGTATGGAGTCAACCTCCTTTGATTCATGCTTTCTTTACGCGACATATTTTAGACCTACAAATAAACGTTAGTCACAAAAATCCTAACCAATCGCTCCCTCACGTGTTTCTCTTAAGGTGTTTGTCACTCCCCTCATGTTTAACTCAAGTCTAGGCTTTTTCCACCCTTAATTAAGCTTACACGTTCTTGCCTTTTCCCTCTTATATTCTCTTTTCACAAGCTCTTTATTGGACTCAAAACCCATCTCTCAACCCCCTCACGATAATCAATTAAACTAATCAAACAAGATTAGATCACTATTGATTTTGTTTCAGTAAGTAATAATTTTAAACTAACAAGTACAACTTTCAAAATTCCAATTGAAACACGAATCACTACTAATTTGTTTCAATTTGGTCCACTAACAAACAAGTCGCCTTCTTGATTTTTTCTTTGTTCGACTATTTTTTTTCTACCAAATATGTTTTTTCTCTTGCGAACTTTTTTTTGTGTGTGTTTTCTTTCTCTTCTTTTTGTTTTTTTGATGAACTCAGATACAATTTAAGATGCTAGGAAAAAGAAAATTAAAACTAACAACAAACAACTACTTATGGAAGCACAAAAGCAATCGGATCCTTAAATTGGCTAGAATCGAAACCCTAGCTCAATAAATCTCAAATTGGTGAATATAAACATAAAACTAAAGATAAATAAACCTTGTAGAAGCAAGCTTTGATACCAAATGATGTGAATTGTTACGGAAAGATCGTTCTACGAAGGCCCGGATGGTGTGAATTGCGAACCTTGACCTCCAATCGAACTTGTGATTGGCAATCTTGGTATAAACGTGACCTGTTGGTGAATGCGTGTCAACCAACCAATGTTATAGACGCCACGAGTGAAAGAATTCGCTATCTCTCTTGATAAGTCGAATCGACCGTCACAAGGGAACCTTGATAAGGTGAAGTCCTCAAAAGAATAATAGAAGAGAATCTTTCAACTTTTTTCCTCCAAAAAAAATATTCCCCTAGAGAAATTTAGTCAGTCTTTAATATAGGCCTTCTAGCTGGCCCACAAACCCTAAAACGAACTCTAAAAATATAATGCGTCATATTCTAGAATATACCTAAACAAGAAGATATATATAATATTTTGACTTGGTCAAATATTTGGTGACCGGATAATCAAATTGCACCAATATTTCCAAGATTCTTCAAGATTTGATCCAAGGTCATCTCCACACCAAAGATCACAAACCATGATGCCAACAGCTTGCCTGAATTGCTTGGCCCGCACTCGAGTAATCAAACTAGTAGGAATAGATAATGGGTCCCTAGCACCTCCTCCTCGATATGGCTCGATGTCCACATCAGGTAAACTCCAGCGCCTCCATTGAATCCAACCGCACCCCTCTGTTTCATCCCCACCGAGTCAACCCTCCCTAACAAACCTCTCAAAGTTTACTCCTCCATCGTGGTCCACCTTCCATCGATTCTCCAACTCGTGGCCACACGTCCTCCCCTCGTTGTCTTCTCCACTCATCGAACAGCCCGGCATGCCCCAGCAAACTTTAGCCGTCGACTTCAGCAACTCCTTCGACACATCCCCTCTCCGCCAGTTTTACTCCTTCGTCATTGCTCCTCATGCCATCAACGGTCCAACCCATCTTCAGTTGCTGCAGCCCATGCAAGTCTAGCCGTGTGACAGCCTAAGTCCAAAATCGATCAGCCTGCCTGCCTCCAGTTTAGCCTGCATCTCAGTCCCAAACCGAGCTGGGGCCAACCTACTCAGCCTGACCAGCAGCAACTGTGAGCCTTGCTAGGTCTTTTCAGCCCTCTCTCTGCTTCCTTTGGCGTTGCCATAGGCCTGAGTTTCAGCCGCCGTCGCGCCGCCGTCGTGGTGAACTGGTTTTCGCATTAAACTAGTGAGTTTATGCACTAAACTCTCATTACGGTGTTAATGACATTTAAGGGGTATTTAGATTAAATTAAGATTAGATTAGGGTATTTATTAGCTTTTTAAATTAATTTAGGTTAGTTAGATTAGTGACTTAGGTGGTTAGAAATTGTAATTAGTTAATTTATTATGTGGTCTTATAGTTAGAATGGTTAGTATAATTTAATTAATCTAATAGGTAGTTAGATTAGCAATTTTTAGCCTAAGTTTGTATTTATTGAATTAATATGTATTTATTTAAATAATTTTAGAAATTATTTAATTATTTAATATTTTTCAAAAATTAGACCAGGATTGCTAGTGACTAGAATTTCGTGGTGATTGCAATGGTGTGCTTGGTTTATTTAATTGAGTGTTAATTTGTGTAAATTGAGTGCTAATTGGAATTTTGGTTATTTATTCCAAAATTTGTAAATTTCGATATTTATTTAGAAAATCCCGGGTGTTGGTTTTAACACCGAAAGTGGTTTTAAGTACTATATAAAATAGTGTGATTTTTAAAGGAATGATATTAATTTTTAGGTTCGATTTGACCGTGTACCCACACACGACTATTTTCACATGGTGTTTTTAATATGAAGAAAATGGGCCAAGTGCATTATCTTAATTGAGACATTTGAGTGCAATGCATGATATCCTTGGCTATAATTAAGTGGTCATGTGTTGGTTAAGAGAACTCGTTCCGTGCTGTTAAGTTGGATGCTACCCCTATATGGGACGCCCCTGGACAACGGAAGTCGGTCGTAGTAAATTCTAGAGCTTTGCTCCTTCTAAGAAAGCCATCTAGGAAAGATGTAGTTGTGCTCAATGGGGGTGAGACGATACCTGGCTATACTAGAAGACTGCCGAACAGTGAGTAGGCCGTTTTATAAGCAAAGATCAAAATTAGGAACGCATGACGAATTGAGTTGAAAGCGCCTGATTATGGGACAAAATTGTGTGGCACGGTATGTGACATGTCATAACGATTTGACCCTATAATCAGGACCCCTGTGCTTGGTTGAAATTGAGTGTGGCGTTCCAGTTGATTGAGTTGATTACTGCTCATGTTTTTGTGACTGTTTGTGATATGAATTGTGCCGACCTGCAGGGAGGATTTGAGACACGGTAACTCTCTATGGTTGTGTGGTTGTGTGGTTAGGACGCCGTTAAGCGTATTACCCTCATAATCGGGGTTTAAAGTGTGAACTCGCTGAGATTTATATCTCACCCCGTTGTGGGCTTTAACTTTTCAAGATCTTAGGATGGAGGACCTGGAGCCAAACCGAGGGGATCCGAGGTGTAGGTCAGTTAGGACATCTTCTTTTTTAGAGTCGGTCTTTTGTAGGCTTTTGGTTGTAGATTTTTGTAAATGACTCAGTGCATTTATAAATGTGTGTTTTGTTTGTGAATCTGTTTTCCTGCTTTTCTATCCCAAGCTGATGATGTCAGGGAATTCGTTATTCGCTTCCATATATACAATAAAATGAATAGGTCGGCGATGCATCTTGGGATGTCACAAATTTTATCGACCACCGAGGGATGGACACGTACTCGAGGATCGGGGTGTGACATCCTCGCCTAGAGTGGTATCAGAGTTGGTCGATAGTTGGCGTGATAAGGTGCGATTGGTTCTTGGGATAGTTAGTAGGAATGACCTCTATTTTATGCTAATGCATGTGAGTGATAGCTATTTGGTAGCTTGTTTGTGAGGTCACTCAAATTCTAATATGGTATTGGAATTGGAAAGCAGGTTTCTATAAAGATCTTGTAGCATGAGAGATCAAGAGCAAAGAACTCCTAGAAAGAGGTCGATAAGACCTGTAACTCGGGGTAGGACGTCAACAAAGGTTGGTATCCGAGGTAGAGCACAGGCTCAAGCCAACGCAAGTGTAATAGTACTGTCACAGGCTGGTTTTGAGAGTGTAGCAGCATCGGTGATCCTAGGTTCAACGGGACCGTTTAGGCGCTAGAGACTTTGGGAAGCATTTTGGGCCAGCAAGCATAGGATCAAGTTGCCGTTGCTGCCACTGCCACTGCCACTGCTGCCACCAATGCTGTAGCCGTTATTATTGTCACACAAGCTGAGGTCCAGCATGGAGATGTGATTTGGGAGCAAGCTATTGTACCTAGGTCAAGATTTGGTTCCAACATAGATGGTAACCGATCCGGGAAGAAACTGATGACATAATGAGTATAATGGGAAAGCCGACACCCAACTAGAAGGGTGTGTGTCGTGTTGGTGGGAAAAGACATGGATCTGCCCCGTATTTTAAAAAGACAAGGGCTTGGTACGGGTGTTGCCAATATGGCCACTTGATCATGGACTATCCGCAAGGGTAGATGGAACCACAGTAGCTACCGCCACTGCTGCTGATGAGACAGATTAGAGGGAATGCACTGCAAAACACCCAATGGGGGTAATTGGGACAGACTCCTGGTGCAAGAAAAGGTGTGTGCTGTCACCTGACAGGAGGTAGAGGACTCATCGGATGTGTGCCAAGTTTGTAGAAGAAAGCATGGATCAACCTAGTGTCCTAGTATAACAAGAGCATGCTATGAATGTGGCCAAAATGACCATCAGGTGAAGAATTGTCCGCACAAGTTCAGGAGAGCATAAGCACTGCTATCGTAAATAGAACGCCACTAGGATGGTGAAAGGGACAGGATTAAACCGAACTATGCACCGATCAGAGGAAGAATGTTTTGGGGTGATTTTATCACAGTAGTGCAGCGGAATTTTGGTTAAGTTTGGAGAATTTCAGTTTGTTGTAATAAAGTTGTAGAAAGAAGAATCATTGGCTAGAATTGTACTTGACTAGTTTGTTTTTGTCTAACTTTGACACCATGTATATATAAAAAAAAAAGGTTTGGCTCGAGAAGCTTTTTGTTGTAATGAATTGTTGTAGTAAGGTGATCCAGTTTAAATCGTTAACGAGTGAGAATTTCGAGTTTATTAGAAGTCGAGGAGGACCCTCGATCCCTTTTTAATCTCATCACCTAAGGCAACTTGTTTGTTAGATAGGGGTTGCCAAGGTTACCTAGCGATTGTCATGGATACGATGGTTAAGGAGCTAAAGATCAAGGATATCGCATTAGTTCAAGAGTTTCCAGGTGCGTTTAAGAAGGAATTGCCAAGCTTGCCGCCAGAAAGGAAGTTGAGTTAGTGACTGAGTTAGCTCCCTGGACAAAACTAATCTCTAAGGCTCATTACGTTGTCAGAATTGAAAGAACTAAAGGTGCATATGCATGAGTTGTTGAAATATGGATTTATATGTCCCAGTGCATCGCCTTGGAGAGCACTAATTCTATTCGTGAAGAAGAAAGATGGTTCATTACGTTTGTGCATCAATTATCATTAACTTAATCAGGTGACGATCAAGAACAAATATCTATTGCTGAGGATCGACGACTTGTTTGACCAGTTGCAAGGAGCGTTGATATTTTCAAAGATCGACTTGAGGACATGGTATCATCAGTTGAGGATTAGAAATGAGGATATACCGAAATCAGCGTTTCGTACTCGATACGGCCATTATGAGTTCACTGTAATACCGTTTGGTTTGATGAATGCCCTAGTTGCTTTCATGGATTTGATGAACCGAGTGTTTAAAGAGTATCTAGATCAATTTGTGATCATGTTCATCGACAATATACTAGTGTACTCATGAAGTCCAAAGGAGCACGAAACGCATTTGAGGACGGTACTTCAGACTCTAAAGATTCATGAACTATACTTCAAGTTCAGTAAGTGCAAGTTTTGGTTGACTCATATAGCGTTCCTAGGTCACGTGATTTCAAGCAAAGGAATCTCCGTGGACCTGACCAAGATTGAAGCAGTTATCAATTAGCTAAGACCGACTACCATGACAAAGATAAGAAGTTTCTTATGTTTAGCGGGATATTACAGAAGGTTCGTGGAAGGGTTTTCAGCATTAGCCTTACCATTGACTCGACTACTGAAGAAAAAAGAGAAATTCGTGTGGACAGATAGGTACGGATGTAGTTTCCAAGAGCTTAAGCATAAGCCGACTCCTGCACCCGTGTTGACAATTCCATCTAGTCCTGAAGGATATGAGATCTATAGTGATGTGTCATTTACAAGACTGAGTTGTGTGTTAATGCAACATGGTAGAGTTGTTGCATACGCATCTCGTTAGTCGAGACCTTATGAACAGAATTACTTGACGTATGACTTAGAACTCACAGCGATAATTTTCACTCTGGAGATTTGGAGACATTATTTATGCGTAGAAAGATTCTCGATCTTTACCAACCATCAAAGTCTCAAGTACCTATTATTTCAAAAGGAGTTGAATGTGAGACAGCGTCGCTGGATAGAACTCCTGAAGGACTATGATTGTGATATTTTATATCACCTTGGAAAGGCTAATAAGGTCGCAAACACGCTAAGTTGGAAGTCTTTAGTTGCATAGATGATGGTTAAGGAATGGGTTTTACTCGAAAGAGTTAGAGATTCGGTTTTTAAATTTGAGGTAGGCCACCTTTCAAATCTTATGGCTATCGTCAGAATTGAGCCGGAAGTGCAAATCAGAGTCAAGACGCTTTGGTTGACAGACCCAGATGTTCAAAAAATCCTGCAAGAGGATACCGAGAAGAGAAAAGCTGATTTTCAGATTTCTGAATAAGGAACACTAAGGTTCTGAAGACGATTGTGTGTACCTGACGATACAGAGCTTATGGAAGAGATCTTCTCAAAAGCTCATAGTAGCAGTTACAGCATTCATCCAGGTAGTATGAAAATGTATGAGAATCTGCGTCAATACTATTGGTGGTTCGGTATGAAGGTGGATATCGCCAAGAATGTTGCCAAGTGACTGACATGTCAGTAAGTGAAGGCATGACATTATAAGCTGGGAGGACTTCTCCAACCTCTCAAGATTCCCGAATGGAAATGGGAACACATCACAATGGATATTGTGATGGGCTTACTAAGGAGTCAGAGGGGGTAATGATTCCATTTGGGTTGTGGTCAATAGATTGATGAAGTCGGCTCATTTCATCGCCGTACGAAATGACCTTTATTTGGATAGGCACGCAAAATTATATATGTGTTAGATTATTCATCTGCATGGAGTGCCGGTGATGATTAACATCAGACTGAGACCTGAGGTTCACAGCTGCCTTTTGGAAGAGTTTGCAGGGTACCTTAGGAATGAAGCTGCAGTATAGTACGACTTATCATCCTTAGATGGATGGCTAGTCTGAGAGGATGATTCAAACCTTCAAAGACATGTTGCGAGTTTACGTGTTGGATTTTAAAGGAAGTTGGGAGGAACAACTTCATCTTGTTGAGTTTCCTATAACAATAGTTACCAACAGAGCATTTAGAAGGCTCCTTTTGAAGTATTGTATGATAGAGCATGCAGAACACGGTGTGTTGTGATGAGGTTGGAGAACGAAAGATCATAGGCCTAGAGTTAGTCCAGCAGTCAGTGGATACAGTTGCCATCATGAGGGAAAGATTAAAAACCACTTAGAGCCGCTAGGAAAGTTAATTTGATAAGCGTCGAAGGCCATTGGAATTCTAAGTTGGTGAGCACGCCTTTTCTGAAGGTGTCACCAATGAGGGGTACTTCACGCTTTAGCAAAAAGGAAAAGCTGAGTTCGAGGTACATAAGTCCCTTTGAGATTCTGAAAAGAATCGGGACTCTAGCGTATCGTCTTGCATTGTCGTCGAGGTTGGCGCAAGTGCATGATGTTTTTCACGTGTCGATGTTGAGGACATATGAGCCTGACTCGGCCCACGTGCTAAATTTTGAAGAATTAGATGTGGATGATAGAGTGTGTCGTACGTGGAAAGCTCGGTTTGGATTATGGATCGGAAAGAACATATTCTGCGTACTAAGACAATCCTGTTGGTTAAAGTGGTCTAGCAACACCATAGCATGGAAAGAGAAACCTGAGAAAATGAAGATTCAATGAGACGAATGTACTTTTACCTTTTTGTTTAAGGATTGATAATGGTTTAAATTTCGAGGACGAAATTTTTATAAGAAGAGAAGAGTTGTGACATCCTGAATTTCAGGTTTTATTTTTGATTGAATAAGTTGGGCTTTTCATTGATGCACCTATAGTTTTTTTCCCTGAGCTGATCACTCATGAGATAACTAATCTATCGGTTGAAGCTGTTAAGGAATCTAAACGCAATAGACTTGAGAATTTGACTAGGAATCGATTACTCGACCATGTTAATCTACAATGGTCATTATTGCACTGTCGAAATCGATCAGAGATCGGAGATAAGTCGATTCGATAGATGTATGTAATTAATGTGTGGGTGATTTCACCTAATTACAAAATTTCTATCGAACGACACTAGACTGATTTTTCTGTTATTTTGGTACCTTGTGTCTGTATTTGAAATCTCGAGATTTTCATGACAACTGAGAGTCGCCAATGTGTCGAAGATGTACAATGTGGCTCGAAAATAATTGACCACAAGTCAAATGCATTAAAAATTTCTAAAAGCTACCCGGTAAGTTAGTTCACGCTAAAACCGCGTCAGATTGAAATTAACCGTGAATTTGAATCAAATTTCAGAAATTGAAAGTTTTGTCATGTCACGATTTATAGGAATGTCGACTCATCCTCTGAAGAATTTTTGGCGAGTTCGGGATTTTTACGAAAAATCAATTTGGAGATTCAGAAAAGAAAGGAAATTAGGAGGGGCCAAATTGAGTGGATGTTTAGCCTCCTTAGTGAGCTATTTGGTGAATCGAAATTGTGGAAATTGTGTAAGCTCCCTCCGCAACAAAATTAGACATCAATTGGGGAAATTTGTGAAGAAATTGAAGTCCAAATTGAGGAAATTCGTAGGCCTAAATGGGGGCTGCAACATTTGGCACCAAAATGAGTTATTTGTGGAAATTATATATAAGAAAGTATTTAGGGGACACAAGGGGATATGCATGAAGACTTTTGGACCAAGTATTGATGATATAGATATTTATATTGACTTTTGCTTCCCCCTCTCTCTCTCCCTCATCCGTTCCCCCTTCTCTTCTTCGTGCGACTTCTACCCTATGTAGCATCGACATGGATACACCATATGCAACACGACATGCTGACACGTTATATATTAAATATATATTTATATATATGCAAAATTAAATAAATAATAATAAAAAGAGCATAAAATTAATTTATATTTAAAAAATTAATTCAACATTTGTTAATATCTTTTATTATTTTAATTTGACAAAGATTGAATGAGAAATTCAAAAATTGCAAACACAAAAGAGTAAATTTGAAGGAACATGTCTTATTTTCTTACATTTGTCAAAAATTAATGAGATTTTCTTATAGTCCCGGACCAAGTTTGGAGTTCATGATATATATAGATTGGCTTGAGCTCCTTTGCAAAACAAGGTTTGAGAAAAATGAAAATCCATGACAATAACTCTCAAAGTACGACTAAGAGAAAAGGAAAAAACTAAATTCGCCATGGAAAATGTGACCAAAAGAGATAACTCGCAAGTGACACTTGCGAGAGGTGGAAAGAAGCAAAAAAATAAAAATCGCAACTTTAACTTTGCTGAGGTAGTGGAGCGACACTGGCGAGAAGAGGGACATTCCATCGCCACTCACGGGAAGGTCAAAACTTATAAGTGAGAAGCTTGAGAGTGAAAATTTTCTTTTTTCCCATTTATTTGTTATTTTCATTATTTTTCATATATTTATAGTTTAACCCCTCAAGTATTGAAATTTTTTAAAATTGACCTCGTGCCCGTTGGAGTCGCGTGTTGGAATTTTGGACTCACGTGGCGGAGCGTGTTGGGAAGAGTTGACCACGTGTCGGATTTTCTGATACTCGTTGACTGCATGTCGGAACGTGTCGGAGCGTGTCGAACACGTGTCAAAGTGTCAGACATGACATGAAAGCTTTTGGAGTGTCGGTGCTTCTTAGCTTCTACCTCAGTCGAAGACCCTAGCTACTTCTACCTTCTCCCTCCTTTCCTCTGAAGCAGCTCCTTCCTTCATCCATGTCTCTCTCTACTAGTGCCTCAGCCGATGCCCCCTCCGAATTGTTGCTCCATCCCTTCTCCTCTGCCACCAAAGCAACCCCATTCGATTGCCACCTTGCATCACCTCTGTTGACCGCCAACCTCCCACGTTCCAGTAGTCCTCACGAAGGTGGCATCTCCGCTTCGTTTTCCCCTCCAACAACGATGCCACCAACTTGTTCGCTGCACCTCCACCAGCGACTTTAGTCAACTCTAGCGCCTCCATCGAATCCAGTTGCACCCCTCCATTTCATCCCCACCGAGTCAACCCTCCCTAGCAAACCTCTCGAAGTTGACTCCTCCATTGTGGTCCACCTTCCACCGATTCTCCAGCTCGTGGACACATGTCCTCCCCTCTGTCGTCTTCTCCACTCACCGAACAACCCAGCATGCCCTAGCAAACTTTAGCCGTTGACTCCAGCAGCTCCTTCGACACATCCCCTCTCCGCTAGTTCTACTCCTTCGCCATTGCTCCTCATGCCATCAATGGTCCAGCCCATCTTCAGTTGCTGCAACCCATGCAAGTCTAGCTGTGTGACAGCCCAAGTCCAAAATCAAGTAGCCTCCCCACCTCCAGTTCAGCCTGCATCTCAGCCGCAAACCGAGCCGGGGCCAGCCCACTCGGCCTGACTAGCAGTAATCGTGAGCCTTGCTGGGCCTTTTCAGCCCCCTCTCTGCTTCCTTTGGCATCGCCATAGGCCCGAGCTTTAGCCGTTATCGCACCGCTGTCGCGATGAACTAGTTTCGCGCTAAACCAATGAGTTTATGCACTGAACTCTCATTAGGGTGTTAATGACGTTTAAGGAGTATTTAGATTAAATTAAGACTATATTAGAGTAGTTATTAGCTTTTTAAATTAATTTAGGTTAGATTAGTGACTTAGGTGGTTAGAAATTGTAATTAGTTAATTTAGTATGTGACCTTATAGTTAGAATGTTTAGTATTATTTAATTAGTTCAATAGGTGGCTAGATTAGCAATTTTTAGCCTAAGTTTGTATTTATTGAATTAATATGTATTTATTGAATTAATTTTAGAAATTATTTAATCATTTAATATTTTCAGGAAATTAGACCGTGATAACTGATGATCGGAATTTTGTGCTGATTGCAATGGTGTGCTTGGTTTATTTAATTGAGTGTTAATTTGTGCAAATTGAGTGCTGATTGGAATTTTGGTTATTTATTTTAAAATGTGTGAATTTCGAATTTATTCAGAAAATCTCAGATGTCGAGTTTTAACACCGAAAGTGGTTTAAATACTATATAAAATAATGAGATTTTAAAAGGAATGATATTAATTACTAGGTTTGATCTGATCATGTACCTACACATGACTATTTTTAATGAGTGTTTTTACTATGAAAAAAATGGGCCAAATACATTATCTTAATTGAGACATTTGAGTGTAATGTATGGTGTCCTTAGCTGTAATTGAGTGATCGTGGGTTGGTTAAGAGAACCTGCCTTGGGCTGTTAAGCTGGACATTACCCTTATATGGGACGTCCCTAGACAATGGAAGCCGGTTGCAGTAGATTCTGGACCTTTGCTCATTCTAGGAAAGCCATCTAGGAAAGACGTAGCCGTGCTCAATGGGGGTGAAACGATGACTGGCTATGCCAATAGACCGCCGAACAGCGAGTAGGCCGTGCTATAAGCCGAGATCAAAATTAGGAACGCATGACGAATTGAGTTGAAAGCGCCGGATTATGGAACAAAATTGTGTGGTACGGTATGGGACATGTTATAACGATTTGGCCCTATGCTTGGTTGAAATTGAGTGTGGCATTCTAGTTGATTGAGCTGATTACTGCTCATGTTTTTGTGATTGTCTGTGATATGAATTGTGTTGACCTACAGGGAGGATTTGAGACGAGGTAAGTCTCTATGGTTGTGTAATTGTGTGGTTAGGATGCCTCTAGGCGTATTACCCTCCTAATCGGGGTTTAGAGCATGAACTCGCTAAGATTTATATTTCACTCTGTCGTTGGTTTTAACTTTTTAGGACTGTAGGATGGAGGACTTGGAGCCGAACTAAGGGGATTTGAGGTGTAGGTCAGTTAGGATAGCTTCTTTTTTAGAGCAGGTCTATTATAGGCTTTTGGTTTTAGACTTTTGTACATGACTTGATGTGTTTATAAATGTGTGTTTTGTTTGTGAATCTATTTTTCTTCTTTTCCATCCTAAGCTGATGATGTCAAGGGATTTGTTATTTGCTTCCACATGTGCAATAAAATGAATGGGTCGGCGATGCGTCCTGGGACATCGCAAATTTTATCGACCACCAAAGGATAAGCACGCGCTCGAGGATCGGGATGTGACAAAACCAATGGTTGTATGGGCCAGCACAAATGGGCACATGGGCAACAAACCAAAATTATGGAGAACAGCCTAGTGGAGTCCTGCCTACGTCATTTGGGGCAAGCCGAACCACTGGGTCAAACTTTTTTTCATGCGAGTCATATGTTCGAGTCAGGTTCCATGGTAATGTGGACATCGAGCTATATCGATGAGGAGGTTCTAGGGACCCATTGTTTATTCTTACTGGTTCGATTACTCAAACGCAGGCCAAGCAATTCAGGCAAGCTGTTTGCGTCATGGTTTGTGATCTTTGGTGTGGAGATGACCTTGGATCAAATCTTGAAGAATCTTGAAAATATTGGCGCAATTTGATTATTTAGTCACCAAATATTTGACCAAGTCAATATATATATCTTCTTGTTTAAATATATTCTAGGATATGACGCATTAGATTTTTAGGGTTCATTTTAGGGTTTGTGTGGCGGCTAGAAGGCCTATATTAAAGACTAACTAAATTTCTTTAGGGGATATATTCTTTTTGGAGGAAAAAAGTTGAGAGATTCTCTTCTACTATTCTTTTGAGGAGTTCACCTTATCAAGGTTCCCTTGTGATGGTTGATTCGACTTATCGAGTGAGATAGCGAATTTTTTCGCTCGTGGCATCTATAACGTTAGTTGGTTGATATGCGTTCATCAACATGTCACGTTTATACCAAGATTGCCAATCACAAGTTCAATTGGAGGAGGTTCGCAATTCGCACCATCCAGGCCTTTGTAGAACGATCTTTCCGCAATGATTCACATCATGACCGAAGTCGTTGGTGGAGTTGCAGTGACCAAGTGGAAGAGAAACAGGCTGGTGGCGTCGTTGTTGGAGGGGAAAACGAAGCGGAGATGCCAACTTCATGAGGGCTGCTGGAACGTGGGAGGTTGGCAGTCAACAGAGGTGGTGCAAGGTGGCAATTGAATGGGGTTGCTTTGGTGGCAGAGGAGAAGGGATGGAATAGCAGATTTGGAGGGGGAATCGGTTGAGGTGCTGGCAGAGAGAGACACGAAGGAAGGAAGGAGCTACTTCGGAGGAAAGGAGGGAGAAGGCAGAAGCAGTTGGGATCTTCGGCTGAGGTAGAAGTCGCACGAAGAAGAGAAGGGGGAACATATGAGGGAGAGAGAGAGGGGGGGAAGCAAAAGTCCATATAAATATCTATATCATCAATACTTGATTGAAAAGTCTTCATGCATATCCCCTTGTGTCCCCTAAATATTTTCTTGCATATAATTTCCACAAATGACTCATTTTGGTGCCAAATGTTGTAGCCCCCATTTAGGCCTACGAATTTTCTCAATTTGGACTTCAATTTCTTCACCAATTTCCCCAATTTGATGTCCAATTTTGCTGTGGAGGGAGCCTACAAAATTTCAACAATTTCCCTTCACCAAATAGCTCACTAAGGAGGCCAAACATCCACTTAATTTGACCCCTTAGAATTTCCTTTCTTTTATGAATCGTTCGAATTGATTTTTTGTAAAAATCCGAAGTTGCAGAAAATTCTTTGGAGGATGAGTTATTGTTTCTAAAATAAACCGTGATATGACAGATTTCTGAAATTGGGTTCAAATTTGCCGTTAATTTCAATCGACGCGACTTTAATGTGATCTAACTTATTGGGTAGCTTTTAGGAATTTTTAGCGCATTTGACCCGTGGTCAATTATTTTCAAGCCACATTATACATCTTCGACACATTGGCGACTCTCATTTGTCGTGAAAATCTTGAGATTTCAAATATAGACACATGGTACCAAAATGACAAAAAAATTGGTTTAGTACCGTTCGACAGAAATTTTGCAATTAGGTGGAATCACTCACACATTAATCACACATCTCTATCGAATCGACCTATCTTCAGTCTTTGATCGATTTCGACAATGCCATAATAACCCTTGTAGACTAGCACGGTCGAGCAGTTGATTCCTGTTCGAATTCTCAAGTCTATTGCATTTAGATTTATTAACGGTTTCACACGATAGATTAGTTATCTTATGAGTGATTAGCTCAGGGAAAAGAACTATAGGTGCGTCGATGAAAAGCCCAACTTATTCAATCTAAAAACAGAATTTGAAATTTAGGATGTTACAGGTTTGATCCCATCTAGATTGGTAGCCACAAGATGGAAGGGCTTATAACAGGGCTAGCCCACGAAAGATTAGCAAGCAATGGGCTTGCCTGAAACAGGCTGTCCCTAGTTGGGCTTGGCTTGAATCCATTCCTCCCACTCTACAACTTCAGCAGGCAGATCCAAGGTAAGTTCTTGGATTGACGAATTTCCTTGCAGGTATAACTCCTTTGAAGGGGATGAGTTATATTTAGTCATGGTATCAATAAGGGATTGACAATATTCTTTGAAGGTTTTTTAGAGTGTTTAGATACTAATTTCTACACTGCAGTGCTAACCTTGTTTTGCAGGTTAGTGTCCCTACAACAACGAAGGTCCAATCTTATCCAGAGGGCAATCAGGAAAAATGCGGAAGCTATGTAAAGAAGGCAGGCTTTGACACCATGTCACGATATTAGGTAGAGAAGAAAAACAGAGAAGACAGATTTAGGGGGAGAAATTGTAAACTGTTCACCTCTCTTTCGTTATCTTCTGTTTGTACAAGAAAGGTGAATGTATAATACAAAGAATGGTCAATAAAAAAGAAAGAGTATATTCTCTGATCTAAGTGTATCAAATCTTATCCTATATTACTATCCCGATTAAATGTATCAATTACAAACCAGACAAATTTTCTAGAATCTTGAGCAAATCTTCCAACAGTTACTATAAACATGCACCAAAAAAATGAAAGCATGGGTTTGAATTATTTTTTATTTTATAGTCCATATAGTATGTTAGGCAATAATATATTGACATTGGATTTAATATCACGTTGGACCTGCGTATTGAGATATTTGCATATGTTGATCGATTGATTCTGTTTTAAAGCTTAATCTTAGCTTATATGATGTTTGGAGTTGAATGACAACCGACGTGATTTCTAGAGGTTGACTAGAGCCAATTTAGTTTCTAAGCCTTATTATTTGTCAATGCGCTACCATAATGTTTTGATATGTATATGTTTGTATGATATGGTAACGACCTTTGATAAGCAATTTGCTTTTCTGGCTTAAACTGTTAAACATGATATTGATGTTCCACGTAAGTATTTTAAAATCCATTGTTCGATTATCGGAAGTGCGTGGACAGCAATCTGTGGTGGCACGAGTTTTTGTTTAAGCTAATTGAATAAAGTTCATGAAATTGGAATAAATTAGTTTCTAATTTTAGTTGAATAACGATAGCTTGCACTTGTCATTTTCCAAAATTCAACGAAATGTCCTAAATCTCATAATGAAATTAGAGTGTGATCGCATCACTAAAATATAAATCTGATCATCAAATTTCTCGATCTCTCTGTTCATGCAAATCTTGTTTGAAACTCCAAATCATCTATTTAATTTTCTTTTAAGCAAAAATGATTCTGTCCTTTTCAAGAATTTTCATGGTGACTTGTTCCAGTTGCCCTGCTTCTGAAAAAAGAATGAGTTAAGACATTTGAATGCTAAGTTGAACAAACGTAGTTCCGATTTCCTCGATATTATCATGTTGTGCGCCTTATCATAAATGATTACAAAACTTGCCTTTACATGACTCTTATACTTAATTAGAGATAAATTCTTGAGAATATAAAACATTAAACCAGACCTAGAACACGATTGGTCAAGATATAGAAATACGAACACACTGTTGAAAACAACAGTACAATAAAGACTCTTCTTAACACATGCATCAGTCTTAGAATCTGAACGAACATCGATATTAAACTTGTGCATCGACAAGCAGGCAACTGATTGACAACATTTATAAATTTTGTTTAATTACTAACAGGTAGGACCTTGCTAGGAAATCACCGTGGGTGGCCGTTGAAGAGTTGGGTCATGCTGAAGCTGATTTGGGGGCGGCGTGTGACTGCTCGTCAATTAATCCTCAAGGGGTGTAACAGGTGATGAACAGTAGCGGTGTCGTAAAAAAAACGGCAGTGAGAGAGTCAAAGTGTAGAAACTAGAGGTGTCAAAATAGGTTGAACCCATCTACAATGAGATGGATCATATATTGATTACTTAAGTTTTAGTAAATGGGTTGTTAATGGGTTTGGGTTGTATATAAATCCAATGATGAGGTTTATAAATGGGTTTATCTTTAAACCCATTTACAATCCATTTAACTTAAAAATGTTGTTAATTGAGTCAACCGATTGATGAGGTATCATCCTTTTAGGTAGTTTTTATAAATTTTATTTCTTTAAAATTTTAGTTTTTTTAATAATTTTATGTAATTTTTTTTTTTAAAATTTTTTTCCCCTATGAAGTTTGACGCTTGACCCTCATCACAGGGCCCTCGCCTGTCCTGAGCGAGGTAGCGAGGCCCTCACTAATGGTGGCGGAGGGCCACAAAGCCCTTGCCTAGTCACCAATCGTACTAGCAAGCCTCAAGCTCACCGTTCAGGTGAGGTTGATGCCTCACTAGCCTCGAGCAAACTTGAGCTCGCTAGATTTGTTGAGATTGAGCTTGAAGACCTCGGTGCTAGCAAGACTCTAGCCTCCCTAATCTAGTGAGCCTCGAGCTCCCCAATCTCAAGCAAGCTTGAGCTTGCAATTAGGCTAAGTTGAGGCTCAAGCCTTGCTGATTTGGTGAGACTTGAGCTCATAGGTATCGAGGCAAGCTCGAACTCACTGGATTTGGCGAGGTGGAGTCTTGCTAGAATTGGGCAAGCTCGAACCTTGCCGATCGGTGGCAAGGCTTGAGCTCGCCTGTTGCCGGCCAAGGTGGTCAATTGAAACAAGGAGGAAAAAGAAAAAAAATAAACTAAAATATCTATTTTTGAAAAATAAAAATAAAAATACTTGAAAGAAGGGCACATAATTACTATTTTCTATACTAACCAAAAAAATATTTTCTAATTCATTTTCAAGTTTCAATCAAACACCAGAAAATATTATAATTTTCATAATTACCACATTTTTCATGAAATAAATGGAGTCTCAAATTTTCAAAAAAAATATAAAATTTATCAATTAAATTTGTAATTGTATGAAAGTTTTTGAACAATATGATTAAAAAAAAAGAAATGAGTTTTTCTAGATTTGACTAAATATGGAAGTGTCTTACAATATGGGATGGGACAAGTATCATTGAGTACGGGTTGGGTGGGTATGGGTCAATAAATCTGCATTGCTAATAAATGGGTTATAAACTGGTTATTGGATCAATTTGAGTCGAAACATTTATGATCCGACTTAAACTTGACCCAACCAATCCGTTTAGTAGAGACCACGCAGATTTGTAGCTGTGAAGAAAACTTTTCGTTAGCTGTCTTTGAATTACCCCTTTGTATGCTAGGCATTAGGGTGCTTTTTGCTTGTCATGTTCTCAGGAAAAAAATAAAAATAAAGAGATCCCCTTTTTCTGCTTCCAGGTTGTGACCGAATATAACTCTTGGTTTCTTTCCAGCCTTGTGATTTTCTTTGAAACGAAATATTGGTGAATATATTATGCGTGGGAACTATATTAGCAATGCTGAAGAATTTTTAGTGCGCGTGGATCTCAACTTCCACGATTCTTGTTGCTTAACATGCTTGTGATATTTTTGGCCGTAGGCTTGACCAGATTCGATAAAACTCAGGATCGCCTTGTATCTGTCCATTTAACTCGAGTTCAAAAACAATTTATGTGGACTTAATACTATTAATGTAAGTACTTCTTATATCTAGATGCAAGTTGACTAATATTTTTGTTTAAGGGTTGAAATCAATCCCAAAATTTCTATGCAATGAATATCTAAATGGATCGCCAAAATTTAAGTGTCAATAAGTTGGTTATATAGATTTATCAAGAAATAGAGGTTTATAGTTGTTTTGTTTATAAATGTTCTGTACTATTGTAATTTTTTATGGACACTCTCTTTTCATGATAAATTTTCATCATCAACTTTTCTTTTGAATGAAAATAAAGTCATACTGAAAATTATACAAGGTTTCTTTTGTAGTTGAGATATATCATTAGTTATTTAGTTTTTATATTCTACTTGACTTGCCTGAACACTGATTTATATACTAACTCCCAATATGGTTTCTTTCCCTCTATAAATTTAATCGTCATATATTTTTTTGTCATCCATTTATAAATTTAAACATAAAAGAAATGAATTCCACACTTCTAATTGTGAAATTTAATTTACTAATAGAATATGTTAATTTGAGTCAATTTAAATTAAACTGATTTGTGTCATCATACTTCTGAAAAAAAATTCAGAACAGGTTATATAACTTTATAATGCAATTGAGAATATTTTTTTTATTAACATTTTAGCTCAAAATCAGAGAGAAAAAATTTGTGGAGTAACCAATCAATAAATTAAAAAGTAATTATTGATTGGGTGCAACATACACCTCGGGTTTTGATTATTTGTGATTAGATTAATTATAAAATGGAACACTTTGCAAAATGTTAAAAAGTTTAATAATTTTGCGAGAGAGGTAAAAGTGATGAGCATGAAAATGGTCAAGACTAGTTTATTTAAGGATTATTTGATAATAAGAAGTCTAGTTCGGAAAATAGATTTGGGAGAGACCTGTTTTGGGAATTACTTTTCTAAATGACGGAGAACAAGCCAAGAAAATTAGTGCAATGGTACCACCGGCCGCGGTGGCTCCACTGGATAAGACTCTGCTGATCCTCAACGAAGAGGTGAAGGGTTCAAAATCCAGGGGAGGCGCTAGGTGTATTAAGTGTGACTCAGGGGTGGTGGGTCATCTTGCTTAAGTGTCACACAGGGGTTTACTGCCCGGTTGTCGGCATGCTGGCAGTTCCTCTAATACCAAAAATAAAATAAAATTAGTGCAATGGATAAGAACGGATGAATTGAATCTAACAATCATGACAACTCCATAAATAAACTAATAACTAATGTTTCCCTTGTGTATGTTTTCATATAATAGAAAATTTGATATGGTAATTTTATTTTCGATAGGGAAAATTCTAAATAAGGACCTAAAGTGAATCTATTTTCTCAAATAAGGATCCAAAGTGAACATTGTGTTAAATAAGGACCCGAAGTGAACCAATTGTTTCAAATAAGGACCTAAAGTAAATTTTGTTTCAATAAGGACCTGAAGTGATCAAATTAATCTCTATTGAGGACCTTAGCTCGCCAATAGACATTTTCTGGTGATTAAAATAAGGGCAATTTTGTTAGAAATTTGTGATTGGAAAAAAATGAAAAATTCTAAATTAATTAAGTTTAGTTTATTCATTTAGATGTTTATGTTTTCTTCTTTCTTCTCCTCCGCTGCTCCTCAACCAAATCGCTGCTTGGTCATCGTCATGACTCGATTCTCGTTGCTACTCGCCTTGCTCAACTAGCGGAGAATTTAGGTCTCCACAAACAAAGAAAGAAGCATATGGTTTTTTTCTTGTTTTTGAATTCACGCCTCAACCGGCAGAGAATTTGGATCTTCAACTTTGCTGAGGATGGGTACAAGGAATGGAGAGACTGTAGAAAACCTAGGGTTTTTTGTTTCTATTTTAAGATTTGTTAATTTTCCCTAGATTTTCTTTTTTTTTTGGACAAAATTGTCCAAACTCTGGTTGTCGGAAATGTTGCATGCTTGATAGCTGCTGAATATTGGCTAACCAGCAAGCTCAGGTCTTTATTTAGAATTGATTCAACCACTTCGGGTCCTTATTTGAGACAATGGGTCCACTTTAGGTCTTTATCTGACACAAAATTCATTTCAGATCCCTATTTGAGAAAATTGATCCACTTCGGGTTTTTATTTGGAATTTTCCCTTTTCGATATATCGACTTAGAATTATAGTAACTAGCAATCATATCCCAGATCTTACATTCTATTTCGAGGAGTTACCATTGGTGAACTAGAGATTAATTAGACTACTAATTTATCGTCTTTTATTCAGATTATTTTCTGTTTTATTTCCAAATTTCCTCTTCCTCTCAACCAAACAAGGCATGGCATAAAAAGGCAAGATATCTTAGAAGGAAAGAAAATCCAAAGAAAACGTCCATCCTTGGTATGTCTTTATGAGACATCCCCAGTTTCTCTCTGTTCGGTAGATTCATCCCTTCTCTCTCTCTCTCTCTCTTCTCTATTGTTTTGGTCCTGGATCCTTCTTTCCATTCTTTAGGGCCTCAAAGCTGGTATCTCCAATAAATGTACTTGCCCTGTTTTGGATAATCCATTAATAGACAATGTAATAACAACATTTCCGAGTTTGACATTCGCTTTCATTTCCATTTTTCAGGGTGTCGGTCCAACATGATATCCTTTTTGAGAAATGCTAAACGGACGACTGCATCACTTTTAATGGAGCGACGGAGGAAGAAGAACCAATAATTTTTTAATGTCCTTTATACTTGAAAAAATAATAATAATAATAAGCGGAGCTCAGCTTGTGCCAGCGTGAAAATCAATGGTTCTCCTTGCACCGTTATTGCATGAAAATGACGGCGCTGTTACAACACAAATTGTGCCGCAGGCAACCAACAAAAAAAAAAAAATGACGGACGCGAACACGGGAAGATCTTCAAGATTTAACAAAAGCACACTAAGATACTCATCCATTATTCCATAATTGTCTTGGCCCATTTCTTTAAAGCGCTCAACCTCTCCTGCTCGCACCGCGGCTAAACTTCCTAGCATTGGAGACCTCTCTCTTTTGTACTGGTTTAACGTTTCTTGTCGCACATCACTTGCCTTTCTTCATCTCCCTCTTTTTTCATTCCCGACATACAGTCGTATCTCTCTATGTAACAGCATTCCGTCCTCAAGTTGCATAACCGTTCCTCACCCCGTCATGGATAGACATGGAAACCGATGGAGAGAGCGTGATAGGTATCACAGGAGGGAAGAGAGAAACCAAAATAGGGATCGGCGTCGTTACCACCACGACTATGAACTAGACCACCGACGTCCAAGGGGTGGTCATGGGGAGGAGAGAAACACTTTCCGAGAATCTCATCATCGAAATAGGAGTCGATCACCTACTGATATTAACACTCATCATTTTGGATATGATGCCTCACTCTATCCTGCTCTTGAGCCTATAGCGAGTACGTATAATTTTGTCTCATCAACATTGCCCTCACGGTGCCATACCCGATTGAGTATTGATTGATTTGATTTGGGAAGAGAAGTAGTCCAAATGGCCCGAAACTCAAGTTTTTTTTTTTTTTGCATTTTCAGAGTGACATTAGAAACGCTTTCTTTTTGTAAGTTTTTTTTCAATTTGTAATACCAGAAGGATCTTTGCAAATGAAAATCATGTCATTTTCCATTCAATTCACAAATTACTTATAATGTTTACCACATACGATTTTGATTTAGCTTTTTCTCCCGATCAGGTGCATGACCGCAGCATTTTAATCTTGGCCAGTGTTTTAATAGTTAAATGTTCAGAAGTCGTAGCCATTAACAAATGAGTCACGGTTTCGTTGTCTTTTCCTGGATGCTAATCTACACAATGATGCGTAGCTTTTGCTGTTTTATATTCACTCTGTTGCTGTTGATGTAATTTATATTTTCTTAACAGATTTCGAGCCTGTCGCTGTACAGCCAGAGTCTCACCAAGCGTCGGAGTTTAACCTGGTTTCCCCAAGAAATGGGGATAAGATTTACCCCATTAGACGCCCTGACAAAGGTGGCTCGTTGGCTGCTCGGCACGTCAGGCTTCTTGTCAACAACTTTCCCATCACATTCAATTCTGAAACCATTATAAGGCACTACAATGTTGACATCAAGCCCGAGATGCCGGCGAGGCACAGCCATCCCATGAGGCTATCAAAAGCCACTTTATCTCAAATCAAGGAGAAGTTATTCTCTGACAATCGTATGCAGTTTCCTTTATCCATGACTGCTTATGATGGTGAGAAGAACATCTCTAGGGCAATCCCACTGCCTTGCGGGACGTACGACGTGAAAATATTTTCCGGGGAAGACAACGAGGACTCATTCCGATGCGTACCCTCGTGAATGAGTTCAATCTCTATAAGTTAAAGGACTACTTGGCTGGGAACTTGCTGTCCATCCCGCGTGACATATTGCAAGGCTTGGATGTGGTGATGAAGGAGAACCCCGTCAGGCACATGCTCTCGATCGGCCGGCACTTCTATCCTGTCGAGTATCATGAGGAAGATGACCTCAAGTGTGGCGTCGCGGCGTTCAGGGGATTCCAACACAGCTTGAAGTTGACCTCCCAGGGCCTCGCGTTGTCTCTCGATTACTCGGTCATGGCCTTCCGAAAGAGGATGCCAGTTATTGATTTCCTCAAGGAAAACATACTTGGGTTCAGCATCAACCAGTTTGCACGGTATAGGAGGGAAGTCGAGCAGGTGTTGGAGGGGGTGAAGGTCACTGTGACCTACCGCAGGACCAAACAGAAGTATACGGTGGTTGGGTTAACCAATGACACCACACACTCGATATCTTTCAGCTGCGAGAGCTCCGAGGGCAAGATGAAGAAGATCGACCTGGTGAACTACTTCTGGGAGAAGTATAAAATTGAGGTTAAGTATAAGGACATTCCTTGCCTGGATTTCAGCAAGAACAACAAGAAAAATTACATGCCGATGGAGTTCTGCGTGTTGGTCGAGGGGCAGAGGTACCCAAAGGAGAATTTGGACAGAGACGCTGCCTTCATGCTGAAGAAACTCTCCTTGCCTCCACCGCATATCAGAAAGAAGTACATTTACGACACGATAAAGTTGAACAACGGACCTTGCGGGTATGTAACACTCGTCGTGTGCTCTGATTGTGTCGTTGCTTCTATCACAACTTGACCTGCAGATCAAAATAATAATGCGGTTATGCACATGAGGCTTCTTCATACTTTTGTACAGTAGTCAATTTACATTCGATTTATGTATGCTCTTGTTTCATTTTTCCCCCGGCAATACTGGTGCTATGCGCAGGTGATATGCATTTTTAATTATACTGTCTTAAGGAATATGTTCAAATAGACAACATATTATTGGGGATTCTTTTTTCTTTGTTGGTGAAATGGTCTCATAAAAAGGCATAGACTATATGATTTAAATAGCATTTGATCGACAAACATGGTATAAGAGTATATAGCAGTAAGCACCAGACTAATATGACTTCCTTTTTCGTCTTTGATTTTGTCTTGTTTGTTTTTTATTTTAAATGTTCCTTACCTTGCTGCAGAGACGTCGGCCAAAACTTTGGAATCAAAGTTGACGTGAACATGGCAAAAGTGGTTGGACGTGTAATCGGACCTCCCGAGCTAAAGCTTGTGACTTCGAATGGCAAGGTGATCAAGATAGAAGTTGATAAAGAGAAATGCCATTGGAATCTAATGGGGAAATCGGTCATAGATGGGAAGCCAATCGAAAGATGGGTCATCGTTCATCTCAGCAGGTCGGACCGGAATCAGCTTAACTAAAAGCTGTTCATCCAAAAGCTTATAAGCCGATGCAGAAACTTGGGGATTCGCATGGAAGAACCGCTCTTTTATCAAGATGCCACAATGAGCATGTTCTCCAATGTGGCTAGATTGACTGAGCTGCTAGAGGATGTCAATGACCGTGCTTGCAGAGTTGGGAGACGGCGTCCTCAATTCCTTCTTTGCGTCATGTCTAGAAGGGACATCGGCTACAAGAACCTCAAATGGATCTGCGAGACATGAGTCGGGTTAGTTACTCAGTGTTGCCTATCCATGCAAGCCAATAAAGCGAACGATCAGTATCTGGCTAATTTGGCCCTCAAGATCAATGCCAAGCTTGGGGGCAGCAATGTGGAGTTATTCAATCGATTCCCGCGTATCGACAGCAAGTGATGTTCCTTGGTGCCGATGTCAACCATCCCACATCTCGCAACACAAGAAGTCCGTCATTTGCTGCCATTGTTGGTACCGTCAACTGGCGTGCTGCCAATCGCTATGCTGCAAGGGTCCGACCTCAGCTCCACCGACGAGAGAATTATCAACATCGGGGAGATGTGTCTTGAGCTCGTCAAGACATACGCTCGTTTGAATCGAGTTAGGCCCAGGAAACTCATATTGTTCCGCGATGGTGTGAGTGAAAGCCAATTCGATATGGTTCTGAACGAAGAATTGCAGGATTTGAAGAAGGCTTTCTATGAGAAAGATTACAAGTCGACCATCACGATCGTTGTGGCCCAGAAGCGCCTTAAAACTCGTCTTTTCCCGGAGAGGCACATCGATGGGGTCCCACAGGGAACGTGCCACCAGGGACAGTCGTGGACACAAGAGTTGTGCATCCTTTTGAATTTGACTTCTATCTTTGCAGCCACTACGGTGGCCTCGGGACAAGCAAGCCAACCCATTACCATGTCCTCTGGGATGAGCACAAAGTTTAGCTCTGACGGTTTGGAGAAGTTGATTTACAGTTTATGCTTTACCTTTGCTCGATGCACCAAACCAGTGTCTCTATTCACGCCTGTGTACTATGCTGATCTCGTCGCTTACAGAGGAAGGTTTTATCACGAAGCGGTGATGGAGCATTCTCCAAGTTCGATGGCGTATTCATCCTCCTCAATGGCATCATCATCGTTCCCAATCTATTGGTTTGAATGAAGACCGATTTTGCAAGCTGCACGCTGATGTAGAGAACATGATGTTCTTCGTTTGAAGGCCATGGGCTCCGTTGTCTAGAAGAAGTCCCGAGGACATTCTATCCTCTCCATTTAAAACAACGTGTAGAGACTTCTTGGATATTGCCATTGCCTCTCCGCCAGAAAAGAAGTTCAACGAAAGGGGGAAAGCTTAGTGGAGCAATGTCAGCACGACCGAGCCTATAATGGCTCCATCAGGCTGACGGTGCTCGATTGGTCCGTCAGGCCTTCACCCGTTGACAGAAGGCCAATCCTCAATGAACTTCTTTGCTGGAGGAGAAGCAGTGGCAACGTCCAGAAAGTCTCCTATACATTCTTTTGGATGGAGAAGATGGAATGTCCTTAGGACTTCTAGACACGAGCCTATGACCTTCAAGTGAAGACAGAATGTCCTCAAGAATTCTAGCCATTTATTAAGGATTCTTTGCGCTTTATTGGGAAGTTATTTTTTTAATCCTGTCAGGATAGCTCGTTATGTGCATTGGAGGAATAGTGGATCTAGTCATTATGTTTTTGACCTGTTTTGGTAACAAATCTGGGTTCCTAGGTGATTTCGTCTCCTAACTTACTTTGTGGTGATTAACTATTACAACGCGAGGCATTTTTGTAAGGTCGAAATAATATCTTTTGCAAGTGATATCTATTCGTGAAAAATTAAATGGGCAATTTTATCAATGTTTTACTGCTAATGTGGTGTTGCCTTTTCAATTATTGATCATTTTCTAGCCTCTTCATTTAATTGCCTATTATGTTGGTTCTCGTAATCTAGAGATTATGGTGTTACCTATTCAGTTTACTATTTCTAGGTTAGTCTCCTCCTAATGAATCAAACTTGAAAAGTGATGTTTATCCGTAGAACATATATGCAGTTAAAGAAAATGCTCTGAATGCAGGGTCGTTCGTTCCTTTTAATGTGAATGCCTTTAGGTACTCTAGCATTTTCTGGCCTATTCGTCTAACTCCCAATTATGTTAAATTTCTCGATCCAAGACTGGTTTCAATCGAGTCCCAAGGATATTTTGTAAATATCACCTATGAAGCACGGACACGTTACCCTTGCTTCCGTGTCGTGTCCGACACGTGTCAGAGTGTGTCGACGTGACGCTCGGAACATGGTCGGACATGCGGTCAACTTTTCTCAACTCGCGTGTCGACGAGTGTCTCGAAGACTGATGGAGGGTGGAGGTGAGGGAGGGCGAGGGAGCAGAGGCCACGAGCGCTAGCGAGACGAAACCATGAACGGACCACCGCGATAGTGAGAGACGGCTAGAGAAAGAGCGGAACAGAGAGAAAGCAAACTCCCCGGTGAGACGAAGCCATGAATGGACCACCGCAACACGGCGTGAGATGGCCAGAGAGAGCGGCATGGGTCGCCACTATTGCGATGGATCAGTGATGAGGAGGAGGAGGAGGAGAAGGATCAAGAGGAAGAGGAGAGGAAGGGGGTTGTGCGGAGAGGAGGAGGAGGAGGAAGGGGGTTGTGCGGAGAGGAGGAGGAGGAGAAGGGTTGAGAGGAAGAGGAGATGAGGGAAAGGGGTCGTGCGGCGAGTAGCAAGGAGGAATAGGATAAGGAGGGCTCGCTAGGGTTTTGATAAAGAAACCTAAAAAAAATAAGAAAGGAGATCCGATGTCGTGAGGGGGTGGGGAAGTGACAGCCTGTCATTGTCAAGTGGTGGGGGAGGGAAAAAAGTAAAATAAATTTGGGGTGGAGGGAAAAGGACGAAGGAAAGAAGGGGTGGATTTTGGGTTTTTTTTTAACCAGAAAATTAAATAAATGAAATTAAAAAATAATTTCGAAAAATAAAAGTATTGAATTTTGAATAATTTGTCATTGTAGAAAATCATGGATTTATTTAAATAAATTGATTCTAATTTTTTATTAGTTATTTGTTTCATCAATAACTTTTGTTAAAATTAAAAACATATTTCGCATTAACTACGAATATATCTTTCGAATTTCAAATGAATTGATTTAATATTATTAGTGTAAATTTATTATAGGCTCTTTTTCTAATTAATTAATTAATTATGAATTTGAATCAAATTAATTAAAAATAAAAATATTAATTTAATATATAACGGTGTCGCAACGTGTTGAAATTTTCTATTTTTTAGAAATGACGTATCAACGTGTCATGTTGTGTCATATCGCGTGTCCATGTCGCGCGTCGGTGCTACTTAGAATATCACATAGTTAAAGGGCTTGTCTGCAAAAGTTCAAAACATGGAAGCTGTTAATAATAGACTGAACTGACGCTCTATAAAATTAGGTGGGATTCTGAATTTTCTAAATATTTTTCCGAATTTTTGAACTTGCGGGTCAAAACCCATGTCTGGACAGCCAGGTCTTTTCATTCAATTTCGGGACATTCAGCTTTCTGTTGATGCTGGAAACATTTTAATTGGACCTCGTATGGTAGATAGACAAAATAGGGAAATGCCTAGGTATTCCTTTAGATTGGGGAGGATCCAAGAAAGATGTGTTTGCATGGATTTTGGCTAGAGTGAATAAGAAGTTAGAAAGTTGGAAGGAGAATCTATTGTCTAAAGCAGGGAAAGAGATTTTAATCAAATCAGTGGTGCAGGCTATTCCACAATACGCCATGTCAGTTTTTAAAATCCCGGTTTCCATATGCAAAGCAATTGAGAAGAAAATTGCAAATTTTTGGTGGAAGAATGGGAAGAAATCTGTTGGGATTCATTGGAAGAAATGAGAGATTTTAAAACTTAGAAAAGAAGAAGGAGGGCTTGGCTTCAAAGATTTGATAGCTTTCAATGAGGTCATGCTAGGAAAGCAGGCTTGGTGCATCGCACAGCAACCTAAATCCTTGTTGAGTAGACTACTGAAGGGTTTATATTACCCGAATTGCGACTTTTGGAAAGCTGGAAACGGTTTAAGACCCTCATGGGGATGGCGAAGTATTATCATGGGACGGGACTCTATAAGCACAAATGTGATGTGGTCCATTGGGAATGGGCACAAAATTTTGGTGCGGGAAGATAAATGGCTAAGAAGTGGATCAATTGGAGGCCCGGCAACAAGAGATGAACCTAAGAGAGTCGAGGGACTTATGGAACAGGGGAAGAGTACATGGAATGAACCATTGATTCGCATGCTGTTTGATGAACAAAGGGTTAAGGAAATCCTTGCTACTCTTTTTGGTTTACCCACAGCAGAAGATCAACTTATATGGACACAAGGTAAATTAGGGCTATACTCAGTAAAGAGTGGCTACTTTACCACAAGTGGTCGCACAGCAAAAGCACCTCAAAACATAGCAACATCATCCTACCAGACTAAGCCAGAACTATGGAAATACATATGGCATGCTGGAACTCTACCTAAGGTCAAGCAATTTCTATGGAACGCATGCCAAAATGCACTACCTACAATGGACAATCTGAACCGAAGGAAAATAGTACCTGCATCGCTTTGCCCTGTGTGTCATCATGAAGCTGAGACAATCGAACACGCCTTGCTATTATGCCCCTGGACAGCACACATATGGAAAGACGAATTGCTACAAATCAAGATAAACAGGGTTGGATTAACCAGATTTGATGAATGGTTGCATATCCAGAAAGAAGACCCTCAGCGCGAACTAAAATTTAATCAGATTGCAACTACCTTGTGGTGCATATGGCAAGATCGAAATCAGCACATCTTTGAGAACAAGTCCCTTCACCCTAAACAGACCCTATATAGAGCAGCAACGTTACAAACCCACTTCGATACCCACAACAAAAGAGCAGAAAAGAAGAAACAGCGAGAGGCGAACCTGATCCGGTGGCAACCCCCGCCAGAGGGCTCTCTCCGCGTCAACATCGACGCCTCCTTCACCAGTCACGAAGCAGCGACATCGGGCCTAGTAGGAGCGACCGCGAGACCGGAAGAAAACAGGGAACGCACAGAAAACGCCTCCTTCAACAGATACGAAGCAGCGATAGTAGGAGCAACCGCGAGACGGCAAGAAAACAGGGGATGCACAGCAAACAGAGCAGCCATAGCCTGCCTCTGCAGGGACTCGCGGGGACGCTTACTCGATGGGTTTTCGAAGCTGGTGGAGGCCGATTCGGCGGAACAAGTGGAAGCCCTCGCTCTGCTGGAAACCCTAACTTTCCTCTCAAACCGCACGAACGAAAGACTCAACTTCACTCAGACTGTCAGAAGCTCGTGCGTGCTGTTCACTTCGCCGAAGACTTCACTTGGAAGCTATAGCCAATTGTGGACCGGATCAAGGAAGCTTTAAAAGCATTTCAGGGCCTTTCCTTGGCCCATTGTAGTAGAGAGGCCAACAAACCAGCGGACTGGACTGCGAAAGCCCAAAGAGAGAATATCCTTCCGAGTAATTGGGTTGTTTATCCTCCGACAGCCTTAGTAGATTTATTATGTGCTGATGTTCTTGATGTAATCGCTCCGAACTTTCCTAAGTAAATGAAATCAATCGTAATTTCGTCCAAAAAAAAAAAAAAAAAAAAAAGATAGGACGGGCCAAAGCATAATCAGTCGGATTTTAAGATAAAATTGAATAAGTGGCCGTTCTTTGGATCGCTTCACCTAAGGTCAGATGACCTGAATTCTTGCTAAATTTGATGTTTATGTTTTTCTTTGTTAGATGAATGAATAGGTGCAACCCATGCTCAATAGATAGCTTATTGGGGTTTTGATTAGAACCGAATTAGGGGTTAATTTATATTGGCCATTGTTATATGAATGCAAACGGTGGCCAATTTTTTTAATCATTAATCAATGAATCTTAGTCAATAAGAGGTCAGGATGGTCGAAATGTATAGGAATCAAAGACTGGCCTTATTGATTAACTAGAATGAGCTTCATTGATTGATTTGAGTGATGGCATATGATGTGAATGAATGGAACAATTTGAAACTGACACCACTAACGGTGGCCATGCAAGGTGGTCCGTGAAAGAGGCAGCTGAAGTTCTTGACAATGACAAAGACTGATGTCCAATCTAGTCTTATTTTGTAATACCCAACTATGTCAAGATTGATGTCCAATCTAGTCTTATTTTGTAATACCCAACTATGTTTCGGGTTTTCGAGATGGTAAATAATACCTGACAAGTTGCGGGTTTTCTTTTATCGCCCTTAGAATAGCTTGCCTTTTATTTTCATTGAGAGTCTACTTATTGCACTGCACTTTAATAAATTGTTTATGAAATTGCTTTCTTAGAATAGAATTAGAATTGGATTAGACTTTAAATGAACTCCCTACAAAACATTTGCATGATCACTTAGTAGACCTAGTCAACGGATGTCCAACTCCATCACCGTGCAAACCAAAAACATGTCGCTTTTATCGTAAAGTCCAGAATTGTAAATCTAGTGATACGTAGGATTAATTGTTGATATTTTTAGGGCGAATGCCGAAATGGACATTTTTCATGAAGTTAGGGTGTGGCTCTAGAAAATGAAGGAGAGGAAAACGATCAACCTTTAACAAGGATGGGAGTTCATGCACAAGGGTGTCACAAAGCTGACGAATGTCCTTGAAGGGCTTCCTGAGACCCCATTCAGCCCTGTCGACACCTGAGTTTTCAGGACGGTCTAAGTTAGAAAATTCGAGAGTCAAAATTCTCCATCACGACAAGTCTCGTTTCCTGACAACAAATCGAAAAGTTTAACTTTGACAAAAAGAGCCCACAGGTATGGCCGGAGGCTTAGCTCTTTTTTGGAATAATAAAGTATCTATGAACATTACTTTCCAGTCTTTTGATATGCTAGACTCCATCTGCACTGACCTTGATTCTGGCATTACTATGCGACTGACTTGCTTACATGCTCCTCCTCGATATCCTCTTCGACAAGACCTGTGGACAGTTTTGAGACGCATCAGTAATTTCAACTCACTTCCCTGGTTATGTACAGGGGATTATAATGAAGTTTTATACCCTTGGGAGAAAGTTGGCCAATGTCAGGCAGAGTCTTATAGAATGAGGTCTTTTAGAGATGTTATTAATGACTGTTATCTTATGGACCTTGGCAGCAAAGGTTGTGCCTTCACTTGGTCTAACAACAGACAGGGAGATGCTATGGTAAAAGCAAGATTAGACCGAATGCTTTGTACAAAAAATTGGAGATTGGCTTACCCTTTTGCTGAAGTTCTTGCCCTTCCTGCTCTCGGCTCTGACCACAGTCCTCTGCTCTTGTCCACTGAAACGCTTTCCAGCTGCAAACGGCGAAAGTCCTTCTACTTTGAAGCTTTTGGCTCCAACATGCTTTGTCGCGCTCCATAATTGCTGAATCTTGGAATTCTTCTCAGCTTGGCAAAGTGACGTTTCCTCAAAAGCTACTTTCTGTTTCTATTGCTTTATCTCAATGGAGTCGCTCTACATTTGGGAATGCTCAAACCAGATTTCTCATCTTAAGAATCAGCTTCAATATCTTACTAATCGGCCTCATTTTCACCCAACTTACGATGAGATTGAGACACGAAAGTCAAAATATATGAGTTATGGCAGCAAGAGGAAAAGTTTTGGGCAATGCGATCTCGGGTTAATTGGCTTAAATGGGGAGATAGGAACACTAAATTTTTTCATGCCACTACGATTAATAGACGTCAACATAACAAGATAAGGATGCTTCAGGATGATCAGCAGAACTGGATTCGTGACCCTACTGCTCTTAAAGATATGACTCTTAACTATTTTCAGCAGTTATTTACATCTTCAGGGCATAGAGATTATGGTCCAACTCTACATCTTTGTAATCAAATTGTGATAGCGGAGATAAATGAATCTTTAATGGCAACAATTACGTGAGGAGGTCCATGATGCCGTATTCCAGTTAGGTGAAACGAAAGCTCCCGGTCCAGACGGCTTGAATGGTCAGTTTTATCGCGCCCATTGGGATATTCTGCAAGAGGATCTCATATCAGCAGTGAAGCAGTTCTTTCATACAGGCCTTTTATTACCGGAGTATAATCGCACTGCAATTTCTCTCATTCCTAAGACTCCTCACCCAGAACGTTTAGATCAGTTTCGTCCTATTAGCCTCTGCAATTTTATCTATAAGATTATCTCTAAGGTTCTGGCCAACCGACTTAAGCCCTGGCTGCCACAATTGATCGCACCAGAACAAACTGCATTTGTTGGAGGTCGCCAAATACAGGATAATATCATTGTGGTTCATGAAGTCTTACATCAGCTTCGAATTAGAAAACGTGTTAAGAAATTTCATGCAGTGCTGAAACTAGATATGCAGAAGGCTTATGACCGGGTGGAATGGGATTTTCTCTGTGATTATCTACTAAAAATTGGTTTTCATGCTCAATGGGTCAGTTGGATCTTTCAATGCATCTCTACAGTGTCTTATAGCGTCAAATTCAATGGAGAGTTTCTACCTTACTTCCATCCTACTAGAGGCCTCAGACAGGGAGATCCGTTATCACCGTACCTGTTCATCCTGATGACTAATGCTTTAACATCTCTTATCAAGCATGCAGTGGATAATGGCAATCTTAAAGGTATCACTTTTAATCGATGGTGTCCTACTCTTTCCCATCTTTTTTTCGCTGATGATGCCATATTTTTCCTTGATGCCAAACTCATTGAATGTCAGAATCTATCTGCTGTTCTTAATGAATATTGTCTAGCGACGGGTCAGTCTGTAAATCGAAATAAATCAGGGTTATTCTGTAGCCCAGACTGTCCTATTGCCTTGAAAGAAAATCTGGCAGCAGCCCTTAGAGTTCCTGTTTTACATCACACAGGCAGATACCTAGGAATTCCTTCAGATTGGGGTAAATCTAAAAAGGAGTTATTTTCTTGGCTGATGGGTAGAGTGCATTCTAAACTTGAAGGCTGGAAGGAAAAGCTTATTTCTAAAGGGGGAAAAGAGATTCTAATTAAATCTGTTGTACAAGCTATACCTCACTATGCCATGTCAATTTTTAAAATCCCTGCAGCTATTTCCCGAGCAATTGATCAAAAAGTAGCTAAATTTTGGTGGCAGTCTGACTATAGTAGGAGAGGCATATATTGGAGGAGCTGGGAGTGTCTTAAGAGAAGAAAAGATGACGGGGGATTAGGTTTTCGTGATCTTATGGTGTTTAATAGAGCTCTCGGGTAAACAAGCTTGGCGTTTAGTCCAAAATCCAAATTCATTGTACAGCGAGACTTCTTAAAGGTCTATATTTTCATGATAAAGATTTACGGCATGCTACTAAAGGAGCTAGACCCTCTTGGGGTTGGCAGAGCCTTTTATTGGGTCGGGAATCTATTGCGGATAAAGTTTTATGGTCTGTTGGAGATGGTACTCAGATTAAAGTTCGTGAGGATCCCTGGTTACCTAGTGGTGTTATTGGAGGTCCTGCTCCTAGGGATGAAACTGTCGGGTTGCTGGTTTTATTTCATCGAATCTAATTCATGGGATACTTCTGTTATCTCATCATTTTGACACCCGCACGTTGAGGAAATTCTATCTATTCCTATTAGACCTATTTGCACCCAGGATAAATTAATCTGGAGAGGAAGGCAGGATGGTATTTTCACAGTCAAAAACTGCTATAATCAACTCCGAACACAGCAATATAATTCTAATTCTAACCAGGCCTCATCCTCCTTTCAGCCACCCCGCAGATTATGGAATGCGATTTGGAAAATCCAAACTATGCCTAAAATAAGGGCATTTCTCTGGTCTATTTGTAACAATGCATTAGCAACTAGAGAAAACCTCTACAAGCGCCATATTTTGACAGAGCCAACATGTCATCTATGTGAACACCATGTACCTGAAACCCTAGAACACCTTTTCTTATTATGTCCTTGGACCCATGATGTGTGGAGAAATCCAGCTCTAAATATTAATTTTTCTACATCAGCGGCTCATCGCATTGAAGACTGGCTATTGCAGTTTATTGGCAGAAAGAAGGACTTACCGGACTTGGGTGCAGTTGCGATTGTTCTCTGGCAGATCTGGAAAGCCCGCAATGATGCTCTATTTCGTCATAAGCAGGTGAATGCTGAACGAGTTGTGTTGATGGTGCTCATGGAAACCAATTCCAGACATATTTTTATCTCCTCGAAGCCGTGCTCTTCCTTGCAGTCATGCCCTGTTTCACATCTACATACGGTCAATCATCGATGGCGTCCACCAGACCCTGGAGTAATGAAACTCAACGTTGATGCGTCTTACCTTTCACCGACTGACGAAGCTTCGGTAGCTGGAGTGTGTCGGGACTCGACGGGCCATTTGATCGATGGCTTTACCTCCTCGATTCGTGCCTCCTCAGCCCTGCAAGCCGAGGCGATCGCCTTCAACTCTGCGTTGAAATTTCTTCTCCAGCGAGGTCTTGAGACAGATCGGATCATCGTGGAGTCGGATAGCTTGGTTTGTGTGGAAGCAATTTCTGACCCTGAAAAACGCCCATGGGAGCTTCGCCCCATCCTCGACGAAATTTTCACTCTGAAACTTCGGTGCCCTAATCTCCAGATCATTCACTGTCATAGAGGAGCAAATGTTTTAGCGGACTGTCTTGCAAAGGCCCATCGGGCCTCTTTACTTCCACCGAATTGGGTTTCACAATTACCTATTTTCTTGCAAGATCTTGTATTATCCGAACTGCCTGTAAACTCTTTGTTATGTGCTTAATATATGGTAGTTTTCGACCAAAAAAAAAAAAAAAAAAAAACTTTGACAAAAAGAAATTAATTGATTTTGTTAGTTTCAAATCTTTGGCTGAACATTTAATTTGGGCATAATGAAATTTAAAAACTTCGAATTTGAGTAAAGAAATTTCGATCTGTGAAGCCTCTAAACAGGTCAATCATTACGATTGCGCTCAATTGGCACGACGATACAAATCGTAGACAAAACCTTGGTTTTCTCTTCTTTTGAAGGTTTGGCTCGGTCTCTCTCCCTCCCTCTCGTGATCGTTGTAGAAACAGAGAGAGCGAAGCAAAATTGGTCGTGAGCAAAGCCGCGATGTCGCAGCAAAAATTTCACTCTGACTCCCTTCTATCTCTGCTATAACGAACTCCGGGATACATCCATTCGCGGAGGACAGTGGCCACGAGGCAACGAGAATTTCTCTATCTGACCCCTTCTTTCTGTCCTCTAAAGAACTCCGGATGAGATAGATACATTCGCTCGAGGAAGGCAAAAGGGGGAGGCTCAACCTTGAGAGGAGTCTCCGGAGGTGATTCCTCTTCATTTGATTGGCAATTTCCAGTTCTATGTAGAAATTTCTGCCGCCGACAGCTGCTTCATCGTTGCGCCGCCCCCACACTTCTATGCGTATGCATTTTGGCCAAAGAGTTTGAAGTGTCTTAATCTCGAGTCTTCAAGCTACGCCGGAGTGGACCATTGTTGTTGCAACTTTTCATTCGTCGATTTACCTCGCATTCAAAGCCCGAAGCCATATATCTGGCGCGGGTACGTACTTGCTCTGTTTTGCTAATCTGAGCCCGAGAGTCCGAGGAACTGTAACTGGTTATTAACTAGTGGTTTCAAGTCCAGGATGTTGTCTCGTTTGTTTGGATCGAAATTAGCATACTGTTGATGTCTCCGTGTGTTGCAATAGGAATGAACACCAATGTTCGTGAAAATGTTTAAGTGATACTGTGTACTTACCCGAGGAGTTTCATCTTGAACTTGATTACATAAATATTCATAGCATGTTCAAAACATGATCGGCAGATTCGATTTAAGCCCTCTAGATCGCCTCCATCATTGTTTTGTTCAGAGCCAATCGGTCCTCGCTGCAGGTAATCACATTTTGCTAGACCGAATTGCATATTTTTTGTTTTAGATGTATGAGAATGTCGACAGAGGCTTAGTTGGTGGATTGTGCCTTCCCTGTGTAAGTATCATTTGAGAAAATGCATTTTCAGTATATGTAAATACATGCTTTCTCCGTCTACATGTGTTCTGGGTGTATATGTCTCTTCATTGTATGTACATATCACTCACTTCCATGTGCATAGGTTCTATGATGTAAATTTATGAGTTCTCGCGGTCAGATATGAGTGATGGTTGAAAAATTATGAGTGAGTTGAGGAAGAATGAAAGAAATTATAATGAAGGTTTGAAGAGATGGGAGCTTCCGGAACTTGCGATTGAAAAGTGTTGTGGATGAAAAGGAAAAGGAGGAGAGGATTCACGTGTTCAGGGATTCAAGGACTGAAGAAAAGCACGAAGAAAAGACATGAGTTAGCGCACTGGAAAGAAGAAAGAAAAATAATGATAAAAATAAAATTTTGATGAGGAAGTAGAGTTCCCAATTAGATAGTAAGTTGTAAATAATGATCTCCAGTAATAGGCTGAATTGAAATTTCATATCATTTAGGATGTTATCTTTTTCTTGGTTTTTGAGGTAATTTTATCTCCTACATAGTTTTTCTTGAGGTTTTTTTTTTTAAAAAAAAAACATATAGATAAAATAAAAAAATATTAGAGAAATAATGAAGATATAAAAAATAATTTACGTACATGTTATATCTGCTTTTACAGAATAGTTAATCTTTAGCATCTCATATCATTAGTGGAGATCTTCGGTTGGAGATTCCTGTTAACCAAAATTAAACTTCAATTTCAATTTTAGGGACTTAGCTCACGATATTTATGTCCCTAGGCTTAATAGAGAAACGATGTATAATTTTTGCAAAACTTGTATTGGGTCATCATGAGGATTATGTCTCAAGTTTCATATTAATATATTATATCTGACATCACATCGACTGATTTTCCACACTTTATTTTACTTACTATAATCCTCTCGATAATGCAGAGTCTTTTCAACCCATTGATATGCATGGTTCTCCAAACCCTAGACCCAAATGACATCCCTACCTTTATCCAGCCCATCTCCTTGTTATCTCCTCCTTCTCCATGGTTGTTTTCTTTTGTTTCTTACTGACCTCAGTTTCTTTTGTGCCTGTTGCAAGTCTCTTAACAATTGATGGTGGGTCCGACTTCTGGCAGTAGCTCATCCTTATTTTCGTCGCCCATTCCATCTGGTTTTGTTGGAATATATGATTTTGTAATATCCTTTTGATAGGAAATTGAATATACTTTAGGATAAAAAGAGATAGGCAAATATAGTATTTCCTGGTTTTGAACTGATTTGCTTCCGCTCCTGATTGCCTCATACACCAACCTTGAATTTCAGAATAGCATTACCAAAGGAATCATAAATACTTGATTACCTGAAGGAATTGTATTTGCATCAAGGACATAACAGAGGAATCAATTTTCATCATGTCAACACCTCCAGATCTCACCTCCAATCCCGTCGAAGAATCTGCATCTGATGCCTCCACACGAGCCTTGGAATACCGAGATCCAGCTGCTATAGTCCCTGTGTCAGAACGACAACAACAAATCCAAGGCCAACCTCCACACGTGCCATGGCAACAACAGGCTCAGGCAATTTCTGGGCAACCGTTTGCAAGTCACCCTTACCAATGGATGCCGTATCCATGGTATCCTGGGCCTATCCCCAACGCATCATTGCCTGGCTACCACGGCAGCGCGCGGGCTGAAGCAGGTCCACCAACTAGTGACGGGGCAAACCCTAGCTTCAACCTGGAGCAGACGAGCGGAGCACCTGTACCACCAGGCCAGGGTTTTCAAAATGCGGATTACGGATTCGGCCTTGGGAGTTCGAGTCAGGGAACAAATCCCTTTCCGACTCCTGCACCGGGATTTTTCTCGTATCAGTTTCTTAACACCAGTGGTCGGCTAGAACCCGGCGATCCACTGTACACAAGAAACAACGATGGCCCAGAATTGAAGATTATAAGTCAGCAATTAACAGGTGCAGAAAATTATTCAAATTGGTCACGCGAATTCCGGCGGGCACTTATCACAAAATACAAAGAGGGTTTTATTGACGGATCGTTCCCGATTCCATCCGACGAAAGAATGGCACGAATCTGGAGGAGATGCAGCCAACTGGTAAGAACTTGGATTGAAAACTGCATCGCACCCGAGGTCGCAGCCGGACTTCCCCCGACGGAGGATCCAAAAAAATTATGGGAAAGCATAAGGGAAATGTATGGAAAACTTGATCAAGTGAAACTTTTTTACCTAACACAGCAAATTTCAGATCTAAAACAGGGGAACATGAGCATCGCAACAGTATACAACAAACTTTCCAGTCTATGGAATGAGTTGGAGGCAGCCGAGGAAAAATTCGACTGGCCCGAGAATATCCAACAACAATACAAGCAGATGCAAGAAAGGGAGAAAGCAACGCGATTCCTCCTCATCCTCAACGAGGCTTACTAGCCATTTCGATCCCACATACTTACCATAGAGCCTCTGCCAAGTCTTGGCCGGATCTATCAACTCGCCATATAGGAGGAGAGCCAACAAAGATCGGGAGACCACGGCATGTGAGGAGACGGAATTGCTCTGGCCGCGAAGAGCCATTTCCGCTCGTCACAAAGAAGCTCGGGGAGGAGAGAGGCGGATCTAGGGTTCGAAAACGAAAACCCTAGATCGACGCTTTTTAAGAGGAGCACGGACGGTGGAGATTATTTCCGCTATCAAACGGACGGCTCATGATCACTCTAGGGGGCGACGCAATCGGACGGCTCGCGTGGCATCGTCTCTGCTACATCCGATGGCTCACATTCTGTTTTTTTAAACCGATCCGACGGCTCCTGAAGCAGCTACTTGATTGGATCGGACGGTCTGCGATCGCCTAGCATCAATGGGCTGGATGGCTCGCGCGGCCCATTCCCTGGAGGATCCGATGGCCCATATGGGCCTATTTCGGCCCAATCTTTTCAGACCAATTTTAGGCCCAATTCAAATGCCAAAAATGGGCCAAAAGGAAGAGATAAGATGTACTATGATTATTGCAAACGCCCGCATCATACAATTGAGAATTGTAGGAAATTGCATGGAAAGCCAGGCGAAAAAGAAAAGGGGAAATTTTCCTCTGTTTTTCAGGTGTCCAGTCAGCGAATGGAAAAATCAATTACCCATGAAAAATATCATGAGCTGATGGAAACTTTGAAGAAATTAGATCCCTCAGATAAAGGGGGTAGCTTCACAGGTACATCATTTTGTCTGATGAACTCAATTTCAAAGGATGCATGGATTATTAATTCAGGTGCTAGTGATCACATAGTCTATGATAGGAATTTACTTTCAGATATTACAAAATTATCCTTTCCTATATCAGTACAACTTCCAAATGGAAATACCACCAAAGTTACAATGATTGGGACTGTAAAGCTTAGTTCTCTTATTAATATTAAAAACGTGCTTTACGTTCCCGATTTTCATTTCAATCTAATCTCAGTTGCCCGAGCCTGTGAAGAAAATTCATGCCACATTTTTTTCCATTCTGATAAATGTTTCGTTCAGGCCCGTTCGACTGGGACACTGATGGGCTTGGGTAGAGTCAGCCATGGATTATATTTTTGGTTGGATTTTCCAAATCCTTTTAATTTATCTCCTGTTGCATTCAATAAATCTCTGTGTAATGCCACTACCAATGGCATCCATTTCCTTAATCATAAACGTTTGGGCCATAGTGCGTTATTTCCTTATCCTAAATGTCCCATTTGTCCTATGGCTAAACAAACACGTACTCCTTTCCAGAATAGCACTTCTCGATCAACAGAAATTTTTTCTCTTATTCATGCTGATGTTTGGGGGCCCTATCATACTTTAAATCATGATGGTTCCAGGTTCCTTCTCACAATTGTGGATGACTACTCCCGTGCCACGTGGATTTTCCTCATGCAATCAAAAAACCAGGTCTTTTCTTATTTAAAGACATTTCTTTCCTTATCCAAGACTCAATTTCAGAAACCAATCCATAGGATACGTACTGATAATGGAAAAGAATTTTTTAATACTGAATGTAGTTCATTGTTCACTATAAATGGGATATTGCATGAGAGCTCTTGTGTTTACACACCTCAGCAGAATGGAGTTGTAGAGAGAAAACATCGCCATCTTTTAGAAGTGGCACGTGCTCTTAAATTCCAAGCTTCTATTCCCGAAAATTTTTGGGGAGATTGTGTGATTACTGCAACATACTTGATCAATCGCATGCCATCACGTATTTTGAAGGGAAAGACACTTTTTGAGTTATTATATGGAAGAACGCCGAATTTATCTCATCTCAGAGTCTTTGGGTGTCTGTGTTATGTCACTACAGTGGGCCATAGAGATAAGATGGCGCCACGGGCTACTCAATGCATTTTCATGGGCTATCCAACTTTGCAAAAAGGATATAGGCTTTATACACCCTCTACATGAAATTTCTTTATCAACAGAGATGTTGTCTTTCATGAAGATGTTTTTCCTTTTTCATTAACATCTTTACCTGAAGAGGAGAAGACAAATCGCCAATTCTTGTTGGAAGAAAATTCATCATCAGGAGGAATATTTATTATTCCTAATCCTCCCAGAGAAGTTGATGTCTTGCCTACAACACCTCTTGTGAATCCTGCTGAAAATTCCATTGAGCAACCATCTACAGAAGAATCACTGCCTGAAGAACTAGCCCAGTTGCCAGATATTTCAGAGATACCATCTACTGAAGAATTATTCATTACACCCGAAGTGTCAAAGAGGCGTTCTCATCGAACCATTCGACACCCAACTTGGACGAAGGATTATATATGTGGTTCTTCAAAATCATCAGGTACCAGATACCCCATCTCTTCTTATGTCTCATTTGATAGATTGTCACCAGAACATCTATGTTGCATAAGTCGTATTTCTGAAGATCTAGAACCTTCTAGTTATAATGAAGCCAAAGATGATCCTCGTTGGCAAAAGGCCATGGAATCTGAATTACATGCATTGATCGAAAACCACACTTGGGATCTTGTGTCAATGCCTGATCATCGCAAACCTATTGGATGTAAATGGGTCTATAAGATAAAATATAGAGCAGATGGTTTTGTAGAAAGATACAAAGCCCGGTTGGTGGCAAAGGGCTTCGCCCAGCGAGAAGGTTTCGACTATCACGAAACTTTTTCTCCTGTAGCAAAAGATGTCACTGTCCGTTCTTTTCTATCTATTGCTGCTTTTCGTGACTGGCCATTACATCAAATGAATGTCCATAATGCCTTTCTACATGGTGATCTGGATGAAGAAATTTATATTGAGCTTCCACCAGGATTACGAAGACAGGGGGAGTCGAAGGTATGTCGTCTCCGTAAATCCCTTTATGGCTTGAAACAAGCCTCCCGTCAATGGTACGCTAAATTCACCAGTGCACTTTTGGCTGCTGGGTTCAAGCAATCCAAGTATGACTATGCCTTATTCATCTAGACAAAAGGTAAGTCATCTATTTACTTGATGATCTATGTTGATGATATCCTTATCAGGGGGAATGATGATTCTGCTGTTAGAAAACTTAAAGAGTATATGCATTCGACTTTTCATATCAAAGACTTAGGATCGCCCAAGTATTTTCTTGGAATTGAAATAGCTCGCTCAGATCAGGGCATCTCATTAAGTTAGCAAAAATTTGTGATGGAAATAATATCAGAAGTAGGATTATCAGGTTGTAGACCATCAGTCATTCCTATTGAGCAAAATACTAAACTGACTTCTGTTGGTTATGACACTGGCGTATCCTCTTCTTATGATGATCCTCTGCAAGATCCCTTAGGATATCAGAGACTAGTAGGAAAACTGATATATCTCACCATGACCAGGCCGGATATTTGTTATGCAGTTCAGACTCTTAGTCAGTTTATGCATAGTCCGAAGCAGTCTCACATGAATGCAGCCTTGAAGGTTGTGAGATACTTGAAGACTTGTCCAGGTTTGGGGATACTTCTTTCCGAAAGTGCAACATGGAAATGACAACCTATTGCGATGCAGATTATGCCACATGCCCTATGAGTAGGAGGTCTATTACTGGTTTCTACATTAAGTTCGGGGAATCACTACTCTCATGGAAGACAAAGAAGCAATCTACTGTATTCTTATCATCGGCTGAAGCTGAATACCGATCTATGGCCAAAACTGTATGTGAAATAGTCTGGTTAAGGGGTCTACTTCTAGATCTCGGAGCTACTATTAAAGGGCCAACTTTACTCTTCTGTGATAATGATTCAGCACTTAAGCTTGCAGCAAATCCTGTACTACATAAGAGGACGAAACATATAGAAGTGGATTGTCATTTTACTCGGGAAAAGATTCAAGAATGAATTGTTAAGACAAGAGGAATAAGGACTTCGGAACAGCCTGCTGATATATTTACTAAACCTCTTTGTCAAAGACAACATACATATCTTCTACACAAGCTAGGTGTCTTGGACATATACAGACCACCAGCTTGAGGGGGGGTGTTGGAAGATATGATTTTGTAATATCCTTTTGATAGGAAATTGAATATACTTTAGGATAGAAAGAGATAGGCAAATATAGTATTTCCTTTATTATTTCTCTTCATTGTAATTAAATACAGAATTACATGTACAGAATAATTATCAATGAAAAAGGAGAAAAAACTCTTTCTTCGTATCTTCATCTTCTTTTTCTGACAGGTTTGTTCTCTACATGCTTCATCTTCTCGCACAATTGCTATGTAGTATCGACTGGTTCCCCTCTGCATTTTGGGCATTGCTTCCTCCGCTACATTAGATGATTGGGTGTGCTATCCTTTCCTCGCATTTAATTGCGGTTCGATTTAGAACGGTCGATTGTTATTTCTTTGTTCTCCCTTCGGTGTGATGGACTCGGAGGAAGTTAGTGACTCTGTGCGCCTTGTGGCTCTTTGTTCCAGATTGGGTCGATTAACCACTGAGAAGGAAATAGAGGTTTGGGATGATGCACCTCCACCTGAAAAATTAGCAAAATGTAGTTTAACTTTGGTGGGCAAAATCTTGTCAAATCCTTCTATCAATTTCCCAGCATTCCATAGTACATTTAAAAAGCCATGGTGAACAGAACGAGTTGAATTCACACAATGTGAAATTGGCCTCTATATAGTGAAATTTCATTTCGTAGCTAAAAAACAGCGAGTTCTTGAGGGAGGCCCTTGGCTTTTTTCGAGTCATCTTGTTATTTTCAAGCCATGGCAGCCCAATACTCCCTTGCATTGTTATGATTTCTCAAGTTGTGCTTTCTGGATTCAAATATTTGGCTTGCCATTGGAATGGACAATTGAAAAGATGATTACAAAGGTTGTGCAAGACATAGGCCGCGTATTAGAGGTCCGAGTTGACACTAAAAAGGGACTAACATCAAGGGCTGCTCGAGCGAGGGTCAAATTACAGTTGCAGGAAACTTTAAGAACATGGAAATTAATCCGTATCGAGGGGAAACTAATCTGGCTCGATTTTCGCTATGAGCGTCTTTCACATTTCTGTTATTCTTGTGGAAAGTTGGGTCATTATGCTATCTACTGTAAAGACATCCCCTATGATGAGGCTAAATTTGAAGGTGGAGATACTATGGCCTATGGCCCATGGCTTAAAGCCTCCATCACAACTTCCCATTGTTCCTCTCTTGCCCCCACCAACAATCAATGAGGTAGCAACGATGGCCAGACCAGCATTTCCTCCAGCTCAACAAGTTACAGATTCTGATAAACAACATATTATGGAGGCTGCCATGGAAGTGACTCCTCTTCATACTGCACTTATTCCTGCAGCAGCTAAGATGAAGGGTATTCAGTCCTCAACTATGGACTTCCAACAATATAAGAAGAAGAAAAGTTCTCGCTAGCCAGCAAAGGTGAGTGTGGCCAAAAAACAAAAACGTTATATGCCATATGATACAAAAGGTATAGTTCTGCATGACGTGGATGATGCAAATTTAATGGAAACACCTGTGATTGATGAGGTGTGGGGGAAGCTGAACATTGGGCTATGGTGGTTGGCCCTAAACAACCACTGGCCCACAAATGAAACTCCTGTGCTGGAACTATTAGGATTTGGGCAATTCCCTTACAGTTCAAGAGCTTAAGGCCATGACGGCCAAGGTCATAATGGAAACAAAGAATAGTGAAGCGAAGATTACTAGTATTCAGCGCCGTCTTTGTTTCAACAATGCTCATGTTGTTAACCCTTTTGGTTTGGCAGGAGATTTGGTAGTCTATTGGAATAACCAAGTTTCACTCAAAGTGCTTTGTTCAACGACAAATTATCTTGATATGACTTATAGGGACGAGCAGCACGGCCGCACTATTCGTCTTACTTGTATTCACACTCTAACTGATTATCAGCTTAGGCAAATTTTGTGGGATGAATTGAGAGCCATCAGTTTGGCTAATGTGCTACCCTGGATCTGTGTGGGTGATTTTAATGAAGTATTTTATCCATAGGAGAAGGTTGGGAAACAAGAGGCACTACCTTTTCGTATGTTGTCCTTTCACCAGGTGATAACTGACTGTGCCTTTATGGAATTAGCTAGCAAAGGGTGTCAGTTCACTTGGACGAACAACTAAGAAAGTGATGAACTGGTGAAGGAACATTTGGATAGGGCCATGTGTATGATGGATTGTCGACTATTATTTCCTGAAGCAGAGGTCTATGTGCTACCCGCGATAGGTTCTGACCACAGCCCCTTGCTTATTAATACTTCAGCTTCCTATCGTAGACGTGTAAAGTATTTTGTTTATGAATCTTATTGGAATGGGGATGAAGAGTGTCGACGAGTAATTTCAGATGGATGGAATTCAGAGTAGAGGCCGGATTCGGATTTAATCTCAAAATTGAAGAAAGTTTCTCTAACATTGTCTAAATGGAGTCGATCCAAATTTACTAGGGGTGATCTTAAAGTCCAGGCTTTGCAGCAACAACTTCAGGATATCACTAACTAGCAGCATCGTCCCTATAATGGGCTTGAAGCAAGTCAGATTAAAGAGGAAATATGTAGGATTTGGCAACAAGAAGAGCAATATTGGGCTATTCGTTTGAGAATTCAATGGTTGCAGTAGGGCGATAAGAATACTAAATTTTTTCACGGTGCTACTCTTCAAAGAAGGTAGAAAAATCATATTATCATGTTGCAGGATGACAACCAACGATGGATTTGCGACCTTGAAACTTTGAAATCTATGGCATCCAATTTCTTTGTTGGTTTATATACGACGGTGGGAGACAGAGACTATGGACCCGTTTTAGCTCAATGCTTGCCGATTGTTACCATATAAATGAATGATAGGCTGCTTAACCGATAACTTTAGAGGAGGTTAGGCAAGCTACTTTTCAGTTAGGCACAACTAAAGCTCCTGGCCCCGATGGTTTTAATGGTTTGTTTTACCAGAATCATTGGGAGGTCATAAAGGATGATCTTTTTCATCTAGTACAAACTGTCTTTCAGTTGGGATGGCTGCTTACACATCTGAACTGGACCATTATCACATTGGTTCCTAAGACGCCTCATCCAAAGAGACTTGATCAATACCGACCGATTAGCCTCTGCAACTTTGCTTATAAAGTGATCTCTAAGGTACTAGCTAATCGTTTAAAACCTTGGTTACCTAATCTGATTTCCATGGAACAATCAGCTTTTGTGAATGGATGATAGACATAAGATAATATCCTCATTGTCCAAGAAGTTTTGCACTAGTTTAAGACCCACAGGCGAAAGAGAACATTCCAGGCAATCTTAAAGACCGATATGAAGAAGGCATATAACAGAGTTGAATGAGACTTCCTTAGAGACTATTTCCTCAAACTGGGATTTCATCCTAGGTGGGTACACTTGATACTACAATGTATCACCACCACGTCTTACAGTGTCAGACTTAATGGCGAGCTACTTCATTTTTTCTCCTCAACTCGTGGCCTCAGACAAGGTGACCATCTTTCACCATATATCTTTATTCTAATAGCGAATGTTTTATCAACTCTGATAACTCAAGTAGTCAATATGGGGAATATAAAGGGTATCCAGCTTAACAGATGGTGTCCTATCTTGACCCATTTATTTTTCGCGGATGATGCAATCTTTTTCCTTGAAGCTAACCTTAGGGAATGCCAAAACATTGTCAATATTTTAAATCAGTATTGTATGGCCACGGGACAAGAGTTGAATCGAAATAAATCGGGACTCATTTTTAGCAAACATTGTCCTATGGGCTTACAGGAGAATATGTTGTCTGAGATATGAATACTAGTGCTCACAAGGTATGGCAAGTATTTGGGAATTCTGTTTGATTGGGGCCGCTCTAAAAAAGAAATGTTTTCTTGGTTGTTGGGGAGAATACAAGCAAAGTTAGAAGGATGGAAAGAAAAGTTCATTTCTAAAGGAGGAAAGGAAATTCTCATTAAATCTATCATCCAGTCAATTCCTCACGATGCTATGTCAATTTTCAAACTTCCTGTGTCTCTTTGCAAATCTATCAAAGAGAGTATAGCTCGTTTCTGGTGGAAAAATGATCAGAACAGAGTAGGGATACATTGGAAGAATTGGGATATTCTAAAGAGGAGTAAGGACAAAGGCGGTCTAGGATTTCGAGATCTTCTTGAATTTAACAGAGCCATGCTTGGTAAGCAAGTGTGGCGATTATTGCAATAGCCTGAAGCTTTATGGAGTCAAGTTTTCAAGGGTCTATATTTTCATTCTACTGATTTCCAATGGGCGTTAAGAGGGGCCACACCATCGTGGGGTTGACAGAGTATGTTAGTGGGCAGGGATGCTATATTACCTAATGTTCGATGGTCGGTGGGTAATGGTAGCCACATCAGAATCCGTCAAGATTGATGGTTACCAAGAGACATTCTTGGTGGCTGATCTCCTCAATCCCATCCACAACAGTTGGAACACATCTTTGCTCAGACAATTTTTTGATGACCAGATTATAGCAGAGATTCAAACCATTCCAGTTCGACCTGCTTATGCTGAAGATAAACTAGTCTGGACAACCACAAAGGATGGCTGCCATACGGTGAAAAGTAACTATCATGCATTGTCTAATCTTAATAGCACCCACAACAGCTATGCAGCATCAGCATCATATCCAGCATCCTACACTTATGTGGAAACGTATTTGGGCCATGTGAACAGCTCCAAAAATTCGCATATTTCTATGGTCGGTATGTCAAAACGCCATTGCATCTCGTGCTAACTTATTTTAGAAACATATTACTACCGATCCATTCTATCTGATTTGTCAACAAAGCATTCTAGAAATTTTAGAGCACTTATTCCTACTCTGTCCATGGATTACTGCTATCTGGGCTCACCCATAAATTAACATTGACGTTCAGTATCATACGATCACTAGATTGGAAGTTTGGTTAACTGAAAAGATTATGTCGTTGAATTATTTACCTGGTCTGGAGCTTGTTGCAAATACTCTTTGGCAAATTTGGAGAATGAGGAACATATTCATCTTTTGTGGCCATTGTCCGGACTCAACCTTTGTAGCAAAGAATGCTTTAACGCAACATCGACTGTATAAAGCCAGCATCCCCCAGACCCTTTTGATAAGACCTACAACACTGAAATCCCCACATCAGCTTTGGAAACCACCGGATCCAGGTACCTTGAAATGCAATGTTGATGCCTCTTTTCAGCCAGGACACACATATGGATCAATGGCTGCTATATGTAGAGATCAGTTTGGAAGACTTATTGATGTTTATACTATGAGCTTTCCCGCTACTTTTGCATTGATCGCGGAGTTTCAAGCTTTCAACTTTGCACTCCACCATCTGTAGCGACAAGAGCTTCATTAGGCACCGCTCATCCTTGAATCGGATTGTCGAATTGTCGTTGAGGCTGTCACGGGAGTGGAGACGCCGCCATGGGAGAGTCGAGCTCTTCTTGTGGAGGCGACTGCTTTACTTTTGACTTTCCCTAACCTATCGGTTCGTTTCTACAAGAGAGAGGCCAACAAAGTGGCTGACTGGGCTGCTAAGGCCCACCAATCTGCAAATTCGGTCCATAATTGGACTATCTTCCCACCTGCTATTTTGTTAGACCTTGTATATGCTGACGCACTAGAGGCTGGATGTAAGTTACTGAAATTATAATACAAAGTCTATCTTTGACCCCCAAAAAAAAATTACTTACTTTTTCCTACTGCCATTGATTTGTCGGTCTCGATTCCTTTATGTTGTTTCCCTTGATTATAATTCCATTATGCCATCCGCCTAATTGGCTAGTTAAGTCATACACTAAGATCATAAAATACATTAAAATATTGAATGGACAATTAATGGATAAGAATTTTCAAAACTTATAATTAGATAAAACGACCACAAATGACACTCATATCTGTACAAATTAATGTTTCATACAATGAATCAATCTTTTGTAACTTAATTCTGTTACAAGAAAAATAATAAATGAGGTTATATTTTAGTCATTGCACTTTTTTTTGGGGGGGGGGTCTAGCTTTGTTACTGATAAATATAAAAAATTTATCACCAATGGTCATTTATTTATTGTATAGGATATAAATAGAAAAGGAAAAGCGTAGACTCTTTTCTCTCTCTCTCTCTCTCTCTCTCTCTCTCTCTCTTTCTTTTTTTTTCTTTTTTCTTTTTTAAGCCAAGCAAGTTAATTTCGGATAAAGTCCATTGCATTTATTATTTCTCATCTTTTTTTTTTTTAATCTTACAACCATATAAATTAGGAAACTAAATTTGAAGAAAAAGGGAGGATAATAGGCACGGAATTTTTTTTTTTTTTTTTTTTTTTTTTTAGGTTTTTTCTTTTCAATTTTGTTGTATATGTTTATGATTTATGTAGAAGCATTATAATGATAAATAAGTTTTCTTTTTATTGGGGAGGGGAGGGGGGGATTTGGGTAGATATAACAGTGATGAGCGGAGCAGTGGTATGCATAAAGAAGGACCTGATGACGATTGATGTGCAGGCTAAGTCCTAATGGGAATCCTCAACGTGTTCTTGCTCGGCGATGGTGGTGCAGACCTTTGATTGGATCGGTCGCCGCTACACAATTGTGTTGGTGGGATTCTTCTTATTCATCGAGCCCCTCTTCTTGGGCCCCTAGTTTGAGCTGGCATCCCATGGTAATGCGACGTGTATTATGTGAAAATATGGATTTAGCATCTGGTTCAAAATTTTCGGAAATCAGAGCCATTGATTGCCTAATTGGTTGCTAGTAAATATCATTATCCCACCTTTAGTTTTTTCAAATAACATGTAAAAGCATAATACTACTTGTCAATGTACTCGAGATTCTTATAATTGTAAGAGATTTTTGGACACGTTGTGTTTGGAAAATTTATTGAGTACACAAAATATATGTGTTAAAAACTATTGACAATCATATTTTTCTGATTTGCTTTTCCCCCCCTACAATCTCTTTGGAAGCTTCGAGCTTAAGTATATTTCTTTTTCTTGCATTAAGGGTAATCTTTTATCGTACCTAAATAGGACATTTGAAATAATATAGCATATTTAGGTATGTTCATGAAGTTTAGATATTCATCCAATTTAAATTAGGATTTGAATTGATTTACTTTCTAGTTTGGATTTGATAATATTTTTTTTAGGTAGTTTATTTCCTGTAAATTTTAATTACGAATTTTAATAAAAAGATCCAAAAAAATATCATATGCATGTCATGTCATAGATATTAATTGCACCACATTTGTGTCATATGCTATGTCATCATGTGCCATATCATCCCTCATGCCATGTCATTGCTTATTATATATATATATATATATATATATATATATATATATATATATATATATATATATATATATATATATATCATTTAGTTGATTGCATATTTAGGTTCATCTAATTAGAGTGCATGTCAAGCAGAGTAATTTATTTAAATCACATGCCATATTAGAGTAGTTGCATGTCAAATTTCCCGTCATTAGAAATTCCATGTTCAGATCAATTAATTTGATTTCATGTCATATTAGAAATTCTCTAGATTCATGTGCTTTGGAAATATACTTAATTGTTGTTAGAATAGGACATTCATATGTCACATATTATCTTAGATTAATAGCGTATATTGCATATAACTTAATTTAATTTGAATAAAAGAAAACCTAAAAAACCGTGTTTGCAATTGCATGTTAATTAGAAACATATATTTAGTTGAATATGTGGTTTTTCTTATTGACACTGCAGATGATTGCGTTGTTTCAAGATAAGTACTTCTCTATCCTTGCATTTTATTTAGTGTTTTGATTATTGGTTGTTATTTTGATGTATGCCCACTTGCACGAACACTTTTTGTATGTTAGAAATTCAAGTTAAAATGAATCAAGCTGCTAAGGTACCGAAGGGCATTAGAATAATCTAGTGTAATGAAGTCCCAAAATTCATAATCTCTAGTTTATAGAAGTAAAGTATAACTTTTGATACTTTACCTACATTTTTAATCAACCCATCGAAGAACTAATTAGTGGCAACTCCATGATGAAATTTTTTTGCATATCAAGAAATTGAATCCTCAGTCGCAAATTGGTATGGACTTAAGATAGCCGAGGTATGGACTCATATATTGCATGTTTAGGTTCCTCTAATTAAAGTGCATGTAACGCAGAGTATTTTAATTAAATCACATGTTATACTAGCGTAGTTGCATGTCAAATTTCCCGTCATTATAAATTGCATGCCCAGATAATTTAATTTAGATTCCATGTCATATTAGAAATTACATGTCTAGTTTCATGTACTTTGGAAATATATTTAATTGTCATTAGAATGAAGACATTCATATGTCGCATGTCATGTTAGATTAATAGTGTATTATGCATGTAACTTAGTTTCATTTAAAAGAAAACCCCAAAAAATTGTTGGCAATTGTGTGCTAATTAGAAACATATATTTAAGTTGAATATGCGGTTTTTCTTATTAACATTGCAGATACTTGCGTTGCTTCAAGGTAAGTACCTCTTCTTTATCATTGCATTTTATTTACTATATTGATTATTGGTTGTTATTCTAATGCATGCGCACTCGCATGAACACTTTGCATGCTAGTAATTCAAGTTAAAATGAATCTAAGCTGCCAAGGTACCGAAAGGGCATTAGAGTAATCACGTATAATCAAGTCCCTAAATCCATAATTTTTAGTTAGTGTAAAGTACAGCTTTCGATACATTACCTAGATTTGTAATTGGCCCATCAAATAACTAATTAGTGGCAACTCCATGATTAAAATTATTTGCATATCAAGAACATGAATTTAATTCGCGAATTGGTGTGGACTTGAGACAGTTGAGTCTAAGTTTAGTAATCTATTAGCCGAATCCCTAGATGGTTCTCTTGATGTAAGGTCATGATAGTAGATTGTCGCATTCTTGCTTAAATATATGAGAGTTTCCAATGGACACCAAAGTTACACAATTTGATCATCCCTAAGAAGAGGTATGAGTGCTTGAAGAAGGCAACTTAGGAACTAAAATTATGGAAAACTGACGTGGTCAACAGCTCATCTGATCCGTCTCCTCGTTGGATTGCAATGCCATTTTTCACCGTTGAAATCAAAAGGTAGAGCACTGCGTTTCGTAAATATTCTTAATTTGAAAATATATTTGAATTTTATGCTAATTTCCAGAAATTATGGAAGTCTTGGAAAATCCAAGAAATCATATTGTGGATATGTACAAATGTTATAAATTATGCCAATGATGAATATCGGAATTTGAGCTGTAGAAAAAAATTTTAATTGCGACCTTTAAACGGTTTGGTGCTATTTTTTAAAGTATTTGCGAATTAGGAAAAAAATTAACATATTTATTCAGTGAAAAAACAACATATTTACAGCTTTACATATATTTTGGGCCATTAGGGCTTTCGGGCCGATGGACCCAAATTGGAGGGCATCTTCAAAATATGAAAAAAGAAAATAACATAATTATTTAGGGGAAACACAACATACTTACAGCTTTACATATATTTTGGGCCATTAGGGATTTCGGGCCGATGGACCCAAATCGGAGGACATCAAAATATTTTAGTGGACGGATTTTAGGCCCAAGTGAATTGATGCGATAAATAGTTTGTAATATAGTTTTTAATCGAATGTATTTTTATGAAAAAATTGCATTACATGGTTTGTTAGACGGTTTTTCTTTAGTTACGGCATGGAAGGTATATTAAGGATTGATTGAGACTCATATAATCTCATAAAGTTGGATCAAGCATTATATGGATTTTTCAAGTTGGTTGTTATTGTCACAATTTTAGGTAGAGAAGAAAAAAGAAGAAGACAGATTTGGGGAGAGAAACTGTAAACTATGTACTTCTCTTTCATTATCTTATGTTTGTACAAGAAAAGTCAATATGTAATACAGAGAATGGTCAATAAAAAAGAAAGAGTATATTCTCCAATCTATGTGTATCAAATCTTATTCTAGATTGATCACGATCCTGAATAAATGTATCAATTACAATTCGGACAAATTTTCTAGAATCTCGAGAATATCTTCTGACACTTTCCCTCAAGTCAGTGGCTTGTATAGGTCCAAAATGCCAAACTTGCTTAATAAATATGCATGTTGCCTTTGACAAAGAGGTTTAGTAAACATATCTGCGTGCTGCTCCATGGTTCTAATTCTTCTTGCCTTGATGACCCCTTCTTGGATTTTTTTTTCTCGAGTAAAATGGCAATCAATTTCTATGTGTTTCATTATTTTGTGTTCTATAGAATTTGCTGCAAGTTTGAGCGCCAAATCGTTGTCACAGAATAGTAAGGTCGGTCCTTTAACTTGTACTCCAAGATTTAGATGTAGACCTCACGACCATACAATTTCACAAACAGTTTTGGCCATAGATTGATACTTGGTCTCAGCTGAAGATAAGTATATAGTACATTGTTTCTTTGTCTTCCATGAAAGTAATGATTCCCAAAATTTGATGCAGAAACTAGTGATGGAAGTTTTACTACTAGGACAAGTCGCATAATTTAAATCATAGTAAGCCGTCATTTCTGTGTTGCATTTCCGAGGAAAGAGTATCCCTAGACCTAGGCATTTCTTCAAGTACTTCACAACCTTTAAAGCAGCATTTATATGAGATTGTTTCGGATTGTGCATAAATTTAATGAGAGTCTATCCTACATAACAAATATCTAGTTTGGTCATGGTGAGATAAATCATTTTTCCAACAAGTCTCTAATAGCTTGACAGATCCTTGAGTAATGGATCCTCATCTGGAGATGATATACTGGCATCATGATCAATTGTAGTCAATTTTTCATTCTACTCGATGGGAATAACAACTGGTTTGCACCCTAATAACTTGCTTTTGATATAATCTTCAACATAATTTTCCATTGGCTAAGAGAGATTCATTGATATGAACAAGTTATCTCAATTCCAAGAAAATATTTGGGTTGTGACATCCCAAATTTTCAGTCCTATTTTCTATTGAATAAATCGGGCATTTCATCGACGCGCCTATAGAATTGTTCTCAGAACTGATCACTCTTGAGATAACTAGACTATCAAGGGAAGCCATTAAGAAATTTTAAGGCAATAGACTTGAGAATTCGACCGGGAATCGACTTCTCAACCGCGCTTATCTTTAGAAGGCATTATGGCATAGTATAAAATCGATTTAAGATCAGAGATAGGTCGGCTCAACTGAGATGTGTGGCTAATTGTGGGTGACACCATTAAATTGGAAAATTCTCCTCGACCGGCACTAGATTGATTTTCTTATTGTTTTGATATCCTGTGTCCGTATTTGTATTATCGAGATTTTCACGACAACCGAGAGTTGCCAATGTGTTGAGTGAGTTCATTGTGGCTCGAAGAAAATCGACCACAGGTCATTTGCACTAAAAATCTCTGAAAGTTACCCGGTACCCTAAGTTACGCTAAAAACGCGCCTAAGTGAAATTAACCTCGAATTTGAATCAAATTTCAGAAATTGAAGATTTTGTCATGTTACAATAAATTCTAGGAACGTCGATTCAGTTTCAGAAGATTTTTCTGTAACCAAAGACTCTTTGAGAAAAAAGTTGGCATAGGATCGTTTTTGTTCAAAAAAAGGCTGGGATCGTTTTTTATCGCAAAATTGGGAAGCAAGTGGATTGTATGAGTGACGAAAAATGCCAAATGGATTGATGAGGGGTTGGTTAATTTTATTGAGCCCAGTTGGTGTTGAATCAAGGTCCAATTGAGGAAAAACCAAATCAAATTCGTGTGCGCCCACCACCCATGACTTTTGGACCGTTTCGGACTTCTAGAAGTGGGCCTTGTTGGCTGAAGGAGAGCCAAGGAAGACATGGGTGGTGGTGGTTGAGTCAAGGGGACAAAGCCTTAGAAGAATTGGCCATGGTGGCCCACCCCCCTTATCCCTTCCCTTCCTCTCTCCCTAATTGTCATCCACCCCACTCCTCTCTCTCTCTCTCTCTCTCTCCTTGCCTTGTTCGAACCCTCAAGCCAACAGCAGCCAAGGAAGTGCCGAAGCAAGCTGCATGTCGCCCACGCGGTCCGCGCGCGCCTTTGCCCATGCGAGCTACCCCGCATGTCGCAGCGCTTGGCTACACCTCATCGCCATTCCAGCCTCTATTCGTGTATCCTAGTGACTGTCCAGCCACCGTGAGTGGCTGAGGAAGCTCACTAGGGCCTTTGTTCAAGCAGGTGAACACCCTAGCCGCCTCCACCAGGCACTAAACTAGCTTCATTTCTTCTATTTTGTAGCCAAGAACAGCAAGGAGAAAAGTGGGTTTTCAGCAAGCTTCCAAGCCCGTTTCAAGGTGGTCTTGAGCCTCGGTTATGATATTGCTAGTATGAGTACCTAGAGGGGGGGTGAATAGGTATACAAAGATTTTTCTTAAAAATCGCACAATACTTTAGACAGTTGAAGAATTTGCAACAATTAAAAACCAATCGTGAGACTGAGTAAGGGAAAGAGAGAATTGAACACTCGGTTTATAGTGGTTCGCTTGATCCAAGCCTACGTCCACTCTTTCGCACCGACAGCCGATTGGCTGGATTCCACTATAATCAAAGAGCTGTTACAAAGTGTTGATCTTCCTTGAATTCTAGGTGTAGATGATCTACCACACTCGCTCAAGGTGTCACCAAATACAAACACTCTCTCGTGTGTACAATTTCGCTCGAACAGCCTCGACTAACAATCAAGGTTCTTCGACTCTGGAATTTCTCTATCGATCACACACTCAAAACAACTAGAACGTCTTCTTTTTATACTCCTTTATGCCATCATAGCCGATGGCACTTACCAAAGGAATTCCTCCAATCTACCCGTTGGACGGAATCAATCAAGAAGATCATCCGAGCTATTTAAGGAATCGATGATAGTCCATCAATCTCGTTCGCCCATACAATCGGGATCTTGGTTTCCATGAATAGAACATTCCAAGATTATTTCGTCGACCATCGGATATTCAATCGCTCTTAGATAAGAATGAAAGAATCCGAAATGATTATCCAACCAAAGAATCTATTCCGAGGATAGGATCGAATCCTCAACCATATACCTTGGCTTTGGATTTCCTTCGTCGCTGGATTAGAAAGATCGTCGTGAGAATAGACTTAAGTCTTGAGTCTTGAGTCTTAAGTCTTGAGTCTTGAGTCTTAAGTCTTGAGTCTTAAGTCTCGAGAGAACAAAGTCTTCAGACTTTAAACTGACGGTCTCCGAACATCCAGACTTAGATCGAAAGAAACGTTTTGTCACTTCAAAATATTCTCGGAAAGATTTCTCCAACAATCTCCCCTTTTTGATGGTGACAAAACTTTCTTGAAGATTTGAACAACTTTGACCTGCAAAACATTTCTCAAGCAATATGGCTAACTCATAAAGATTAGTAAAACAACCAAACTCTGCATCCACAGAAAATTGGTTAGTCTTTCATGAGAAACACCATATAACAACACTTGAATAAATGCAACCATCAAGCATCACAATCCACAATAATTCATCAAATTCACACCCAAGTTCAAGTTCTCAAGTCATACTCAAAAATAAACATAACCACAAAAGTCAAAGTTTAAAAGATGATGTTTGTTCAAATTGGTTTTCTCCCCTTTTTGTCAAGCATTGAAAAGGGTGAGAAAGGAGTCATGTCTCGCTTGGGAATGCGCACGATCCGGAAATCCCCAATGGATCGGACTACTCCTTCGAGTTTCTTCGTGTCTTCTCTCGATGAGCTACCTCTTCTCCCTTGGCATTGGCTTGAAGTTGCAGAGCGAGGTCTTTGAGTCTATCTTCCAGAGACCGAAGATGCTTGTCCAAAGATTCTTCAAAACTTGGATTTCACAAATCCAGAACATATATCTCGGTTCCGCATTTTAAGAATATTCATGATGCTACGAAGATCTGCAGAATCATCCGTCTGTGTACTGGCATTGACTTTCTCAGATGATGTGTATGCAGACGATGGCGCTTTTGAATGGACTGGCAGATTTGGAATCAATGCATCACCTTCTTCAGGCAAGTGAGAGACCTGAACTTCTTCTGGGTCTTCTGGAGATTGTCTTAGATCTTCACTGACAGCAGCATGAGGTGTAGACCTCTCTTGCTCGCTAACTCCCCCGTCTCTAGGACATCGAAAGGGGAAGAGTGATGATCATTCTTTTGATCTTCCTTCTCTCCGCATTTATCAGACTTTTCTTTTTCTCCTTCTCCTTCTCCTTCGTCAACTTCTTTCTCCTTCTCTCTCTCGTTCTTCCTCTTCTTTGTTCCGCTTTTCTTCTTCTCTCGCTTTGCTGAAGTTCTGTCGGGTGAGACACAGAACGTCTTGGTCTGATCAGAGCTTGGATGGAGGGATCTTCATCATCTTCATCTTCATCTTCATCTTCAAGGATGAGAGTTCTTTTCTTCTTTTTCGATGGAGCACTCATGGCCTCTTTTCCTTTCCTTTTTGAAGGCATTGGACTGGAGATTTCACTTTGAATTTCTCCATTGCCTTGGAGAGTTCTTGCAGACGCATCTTCATTAACATTTTCAACCCTACCACCATTTTTTCACACGGTCGAACACAAAAAGTATGCGGCAGTTCAATGTTCAGATGTCTGAAGATCTTGGTCACCAAACCGGGATAAGGCAATTGTCCTTTGTCTTTTGACAATGCTCGTACATATGGAAGAGAATAGTGTGCGGGAGAGAAAACTTCCGTCCGAGTTGATCGCATACATCAACTTTGCTTCGTAAAGAGACACGAAGTCTTTGACGTAGACTTTGGTCCGAGACAGTTGATCACAATCTTATGAAGCACGATGTTGATAGCCTTCATCCTCGAGTAGGTAATTTTCTTCTCTACATCCATATCTTTGACAAGATCCGAGTAGTACGAGCAGTGAGACTTTGATAGGAAGATAGCGTCCCCGTTCAATTCCAACAATGTCCGCCAACATATTCACATCTACCACGTAGACTTTGTCTCGAACATCGAATGAAATTCTATTCGCATCCAAAAAGCTCGATTTGAATAGAAATAAGCGGTCGTTCAAAGATACCCGTCTCAGAGTCGAGCAGAAAAGTCTCAAGTTGAAGCAAATTCAACTTTTCTCTTAAGTTCACGTTGATGGAGTCCAGAAGTCAAAATCGACACTTCTAGGGTTTATCACCCCTCTTTTTAACAGCCTGAAATATACTTTCTCCCGATCCTTGGATTTAAACAAATCCATCCGATTTCCTTTCACCTTTGCCGCCACACCCATTCGGGTTTAAAATCAAGGAACATTTTGTCGTCATCGTTCTCGTCAATCGATTTTGTCCCGGCAAACGAGGGTCTCGGGAATGTTCGCAAGAGCCTCCTCCGCCCTTCCTTTCGGAGCAACTCCCAATTCCTCCATTTTCCATGAAAAAGATACTCATTTCCATAATTTTTGTCCTTAAGGAAGTCATCTATATATTTTAACGAAGAACCAAGAGGTTTTCAACGCACGATAAAGCTTATAGATGAAGGAGGGTCTTTGGACTCTTACCGGGTCGGCATCCTCGACTATATCTTCTTCTTCCAGATGTTGACCGCACCTTGTGGGGTAGGAGGTGCTGAATGACGTGGAGGAGAGCGAATCGGACTTTGTCGCTGACTTGATAAGTCTTCTTCCTCTCGTAAGATCGAAATGAATCGGCCCTTTCTCCATTCTTTGTGGTCCCCCGCTTGCTATTCTTGATGATTTCCTCGAAGACGACATCTTCCTTTGTCTATTGGAAGATTCCTTCACTTGCTTTTCCCAAGAAAAAATGACCACTTTCTCGACGACGAACAAGGAGTAGAAAAAGATCGGGAGGAGAGTGTCTTTTTAGGGTTTTGAAGATTTGGGCGAAGAAAAAGACAACTCGTATATATATATATGTACCTCGGATTTGAAAAGAGAAGTTTAAATCGATACAAGGAAGGTGTACGAACATATCGTTTCAAAATCAATAACTACCAAAATTAATTCCTTGAAAAATTTTCGAATTTTCACACAGATTATTACCAAACAAAAGATCGTACCTTTTCAAATAACTAAGCGAGAATTTGTACCTTTTCGAATAGGAACTTACAGTCTTTAGCCATGAATGTTTGAGTCTCATGATTTAAAGTCTCGAGAGATCGTAGTCTCGTAGTTGGTGAGTCTCTAGACTTTAACTTCTTCAAGCTTCAAAATGTTGAGTCTTGAGCGGATGAAGTCGAATTGATTTTTCTCCAAAGGCTTTGTGAAAATATCCGCTAGTTGACTCTTTGAATCAACAAATTGAATCGAGATTTCTCCATTTTGAATATGATCTCTAATAAAGTGATGTCGAATCTCAATATGCTTTGCTCTTGAATGAAGGATTGGATTTTTGGTGAGATTGATCGCGCCGGTGTTGTCACATCTCGATTTCGTGCATGAGTCTTCAATGCCAAAGTCTTGTAGCTGTTGTTTTATCCATAGAATTTGCGAACAGCAGCTTCCAAGAGCTACATACTCGCTTCGTCGTTGAGAGAGCTACAAGAGCTTTGCTTTCTTGAAAACCAAGACACTCGTCCCGTTTCCAAGCAGCTTGACAAGTTCCGAAGTGCTCTTTCTATCGACTCGTTAACCGCCAGATCTCGCATCTCGAGTATCCTAGAAGAGTAAAGTCTCCCCTCTTTGGATACCAAAGACCGATGCTTGAAGATGAAGCAACGTATTTGATAATACGTTTCACGGCAATGAGATGTGATTCTCTAGGATCCGATTGAAACCTAGCACAGATGCAAACACTCAACAAAATATCAGGTCTAGAAGCGTAAGATAAAGAAGTGAACCGATCATGCTCCCGTACAGCTTTTGATCTACTTTCTTCCCTTCTTCATCCTTGTCTATCTTCCGAGAGCATGACATTGGTATGTCGTCTTCTTGCAATTTTCCAATCCAAATCTTTTGACAAGATCATTAGCATATTTTTCTTGGAAGATAAAAGTTCCTTCCTTCAATTGCTTTATTTGAAGGCCAAGAAAGAATGTTAATTCTCCCATCATACTCATTTCAAACTCATCCCGCATAGACTTAGAAAATTTCTTGCAAAGACTTTCATTAGAGGATCCAAAAATAATGTCATCAACATATATTTGAACGAGTAAAAAGCTTTTGTTTTCCTTTTGATGAATAGAGTAGTGTCTACTTTACCTTTGACAAATCCGTTCGTAATAAGAACTTACTTAGTCGTCGTACCAAGCTCGAGGTGCTTGCTTTAGACCATACAGAGCCTTTTTCGTCCGAAGACCGAGTCCGCTTCTTTGGGTCTTCAAATCCAGGTGCGGTTGTTCCACATAAACTTCCTCTTGGATAAATCCATTTAGGAAAGCACTTTTGACGTCCATTTGGAATAACCTGAAATTTTTGTAACAAGCAAACGCAAGTAATAGACGAATAGCCTCTAACCTTGCAACTGGTGCGTAAGTCTCGTCATAGTCTATTCCTTCTTCTTGCGTGTATCCCTTGGCCACGAGTCTTGCTTTATTGCGTACGACTTTTCCTTCTTCGTTCATCTTGTTTCTGAACACCCACTTGGCTCCAATAACAGTTTTACCTTTTGGTTTAGACGTCAATTCCCAGACATCATTAATGTTGAACTGTCTGAGCTCTTCTTGCATAGCTTCGATCCAGCTTTCATCAGATAAAGCTTCTTCTATGCTTTTTGGTTCAATTTCAGAGATGAGAGCAACAGCACTAGATTCTTCATGTCTTTTTGATCTGGTGCGGATTCCTTCATTGATTTCGCCAATAATGAGATCTTTAGGATGACTGGATTTGTGTTTCCCATCGGTTGATTTGCTTGGTTGATGATCTCTTTCTTTATTTGAATCTTCATGAGCATCTTGATGATGGACTTCAGTCCGAGATGCTTCTTGAGTTGAAGACTTTGGAAGGTCTAGAGCGGGTTCGAGACTCTTCATATTGAGTCTCGCTAGATTCATCTTGTGTGGAGTCTTGGAATTTGACATTCATTGATTCCTCCACTGATCGGCTTTTCTTGTTATAGACTCGTAGGCTTTGCTTGAAGTAGAGTATCCAAGAAAGATGCCTTCATCGATCTTTCTTCAAACTTACCAACTCGATCATTTGCATTTTTCAAAATAAAGCATTTGCAACCAAATACATGAAAGTATGAAACAATAGGCTTCTTACCTTTGAATAATTCATACGGGGTTTTTTCAAGAATAGGTCTTAGAAAGACTCTATTTATAATATAGCATGCTGTTGAAACGACTTGACCCAAAATCGTGAAGAAATTTTGCTTTCAATTAAAAGTGTTCTAGCCATTTCTTGAAGAGATCTATTCTTTCTTTCCACAACTCCATTTTGCCGAGGAGTGTATGGAGAAGAGAATACATGATTAAAACCAGATTCATCACACAATTTTGTGAAATCTTGATTTTCAAATTCACCTCCATGATCTGTTCTTATACTTGAAATAACACATCCCTTTTCATTTTGAACCTTTTAGCAAACTTCTCAAAGTACGAAAAGGTTTCGACTTACTTGCAAGAAAATATACCCAGGTAAAGCGAGAGTAATCGTCTACAATTACTAGACAATACTTCTTACCTCCAATACTCCGAGTTCGGTTGGTCCGAAGAGATCCATATGCAGCAACCGTAGTACATGATTAGTAGAGACATGATTTATTGGCTTAAATGAATTTCTTACCTGTTTTCCCAAAATACGGGGTGTGCATGGATCAGTCTTTTGATATGGTAATTTGGGTAGACCTCGAACAAGCCGATTTGATGAGACTTTGGCTAATTGCTTCATATTGACATGGCCAAGCTTTCGTGCCATAAGCTTGCTTCATCTTGGATTGAAATTAGACATTGTGATTCATTCAACTTCATGTCTAAGAGATAGATGTTTCCATGTCTTCGACCCATGAAAGACTCAAGAGAGTCTTTACTAATTCCATAGCAAATTCCTTCTTGAAAGGAGATCTTGAAACCAAAAGATCACACGTTGGCTAATCTTTGAGAAGGTTATAGTTGAGTCCTTCTACTAGAGAAACATTACTTATTGTGAGATTTCCAATTTTCACAGTTCCAAATCCCACAATGCTTCCTTTGCCATTTCCTCCAAATGAAACATTTCCACCGTTTACTTGAACAAGCTTTACGAAGCACTTTGAGTCTCCTCGTCATGTGTCTTGAGCATCCGCTGTCAAGATACCATTTTATCTTTTTCTTGACGGAGACTCGCATTCAAAAGAGAGTCTCAAGCTTTCTTTGGTACCCAAATTTTCTTGGGTCCTTTAGTGTTAGTAGGATGAGCATTATTAGGCCATACTCTCTTAACTGTGTTTCCAAACCATAGGACAGTCTTTTTCAAAATGATCTGGATTGTTACACTTTGAACACCTTAGAGCATTTCGACCAACAGGTTTTACGAAAACTTTCTTGAAGTGATTTTTGTAAGCTTCTCTTGACGGTCTTTTCTTAATTCTTTCTTTAACTTTAGGAAAATCAATCAAGGAAATTGTCTCCGCTGTCATACCTAACCCGAGACTTATTGAAATAGGGTCTTTGAACCGAAAGCACTTTTTCAAGCTTTTCGGATCCTATCGAAAACTTCTTTGAAATATTTGATAAGTCTGTTTTTAAGAAAACATTTTCTTTCAAAAGATCATTTTCTTTTTCTTTAAGAGCAGAAACATTTAGGTCTAGACTTTTAACTCTTTCTTCTAAAATAACTTCCTTTTGTTTCAGAATTGAGTTTTCCTTTTTAAGTTCGGAAATTCTTTTGAGAGAAGTCTTAAGACGAAACACGGTTCATCAATATATTTAGAGACTTTGACAGGAATTTTAAAATTACTTACCTCAAGTTTCTTCTGAGTCCGATCCAGAATCCGAGTCCGAGTCCGAATGTGCCATCAAACATATGTTGGCATATTCATTATCACTTTCTTCACATTCTCGATCACTCTGTGTTTCGGCTTTGAGAGCCTTTCGAAACTTCTCAGCTTTTCCTCTTTTCTTTTCGAAGAGGACAGTTGGGTCCGATGTGTCCCTTCTTCTTACATTCGAAGCAAACTACATCTCTATTTGGTTCCTCATCATCAACAGACTTGGTCTCGCTGTCTCGAAAACTTTGTTTCTTTGGGTTGAACCTTCGCCTTTTCTATTCGTTTCTTGAATCTTCTTATCATAAGGGCGAGCTCCTCATCATCCATATCATCTTCAGAATCTGCATCATCGAATCATCATTTGATTTTAGTGCAATAGATTTCTTACCTCTTGGATCTTCGTCTTCATTAATTCGTTCCACTTCGTAAGACTCGAAGAGTTCCAATTAGCTCGTCTACGATAATGGCATGATTCTTTGCGTCTCTCTTATTGAAGTCTTTATATGATTCCAATCCTTGGAGAGTCCACGCAGAAGCTTGTTCACCTTCATGGGATCAGAAATTTTTTGTCCTTGGTTCTCAAGACCATTGACAATATCGTAAAAACGACTAAACATGTCGATTCTGATTCTCCAGGTTTCATTTTGAAGGCTTCATATTGACCGAGGAGAATATTGATTCTAGTCTCCTTCACTCGATCTGTTCCTTCATAGGTGATATGTAATCTATCCCATACTTCTTTTGCTGTAACACAAGAAGATATTGTTATATTCAGTTGGAGACAAAGCACAATATAAAGAGTAAATTGCTTTTGCATCGAGTGCTTGTCTCTTGTTTATTTCTTCCCGAGGCATTCCGCCTGGCTTCAACAGTTTCTTTTCCTCTTTCGCAGACCGATGCAACGGGAGTGATTCCTCTTTCCACAACATCCCATTCCGAGAGGATCCTTGGATCGTAGGAAAGCTTTCATCTTGTTCTTCCAGGATGTTGTAATCCTTTCCGTCAAAGTAGGGTGGTCTGGTATTGCTTTGCCCTTCCATCAGCCCTGGTGCTAGCATACTAGCCATGGATCTTTTACTCTGAAGTAAAACACTTCAAACAAAGTAAGAACACGGGCTCTGATACCAATTGATATTGCTAGTATGAGTACCTAGAGGGGGGGTGAATAGGTATACAAAGATTTTTCTTAAAAATCGCACAATACTTTAGACAGTTGAAGAATTTGCAACAATTAAAAACCAATCGTGAGACTGAGTAAGGGAAAGAGAGAATTGAACACTCGGTTTATAGTGGTTCGGCTTGATCCAAGCCTACGTCCACTCTTCTGCACTGACAGCCGATTGGCTGGATTCCACTATAATCAAAGAGCTGTTACAGTGTTGATCTTCCTTGAATTCTAGGTGTAGATGATCTACCACACTCGCTCAAGGTGTCACCAAATACAAACACTCTCTGTGTGTACAATTTCGCTCGAACAGTCTCGACTAACAATCAAGGTTCTTGAGACTGAATTTCTCTATCGATCACACACTCAAAACAACTAGAACGTCTTCTTTTTATACTCCTTTATGCCATCATAGCCGATGGCACTTACCAAAGGAATTCCTCCAATCTACCCGTTGGACGGAATCAATCAAGAAGATCATCCGAGCTATTTAAGGAATCGATGATAGCCCATCAATCCTGTTCGCCCATACAATCAGGATCTTGGTTTCCATGAATAGAACATTCCAAGATTATTTCGTCGACCATCGGATATTCAATCGCTCTTAGATAAGAATGAAAGAATCCGAAATGATTATCCAACCAAAGAATCTATTCCAGAGGATAGGATCGAATCCTCAACCATATACCTTGGCTTTGGATTTCCTTCGTCGCTGGATTAGAAAGACTGTCAGTGAGAATAGACTTAAGTCTTGAGTCTTGAGTCTTAAGTCTTGAGTCTTGAGTCTCGAGAGAACAAAGTCTTCAGACTTTAAACTGACGGTCTCCGAACATCCAGACTTAGACTGAAAGAAACGTTTTGTCAGCTTCAAAATATTCTGGAAAGATTTCTCCAACAGGTTACTTAGCCCACCTATAGGAAAGTCGACCCCATTAACGTTCCCGTTGGTTTGATCCAACCCACTCATTAAACAAGTGAGTTTTGCTCACTAAACCTTGCTTAGTATGCTAATGATACTTAGGGGTTCATTAAATTTAATTAAGTGCAATTATGTGAATAGTGTAAATTAGAGTAATTAAATTAGAGACTTATCAATGCATGTTAGGCAAATGGTTAGTGTAGTTAGCAAGAACATAGGTCCTAGTATTTATTGAACGAATCTCGGAAATTTTATGGGTTTGTTTCGGCTTCCAATTAAGCATTATAGGCCTAAATTGGATTTATTGTATTTATTTAATAATTTTCGTAATTAATCAATTAATTATTTATTTTCCGGAAATTAGGTTGGGATAGCCGACAACTGAAATTTTATACCGATTATCGTGGTGCAATCTGTTTATTTATTTGAGTGCTAAATTGTGTTGAATTAATTTAATTCTAATTTTAGGATTTTATTCCTAACTTAATCAATTTTGGTAATTAATTGGAAAATAACTGAGCGTCAGTTTATAGAGCCAAAAATATGTAACGGGCTATTGAAAATGATGGGAATTGTGGAAGGTGAAATTATTATATTTTGGCTAAGGCCGACTGTGTACCACACATGGTTATTTTTATCAGGTATGATAAAAATGAGAAGTTAACTATATGATTGGAGTGCTATACTATATTGACTTACGGGCGATATGTTAGCTTTGGGTGAGTAGTATACCGGTATACTATATCAGCTTACAAATATTATGTTAGCTTTGGGTAAGCAATTTACCTTATTATCAGCTTTGGGTGAGCATATATAATATACTATGATGGCATGGGGGGCCCAATCATTCAGCTTTGGGCAAGCATATATACAGTATACTATATTATCAGCTTTGGGCGAGCTATACTATCTATTTTCACCTTTGGGTAAGCAGTCCTAGACTAAGGTCGAACTTTATAGATATTATTGAATGTACCGACCAAGGGAAGGTCATGATGACATGTAATCAACTAAGTCAATTGATCAATGATTTGATTTGATGTTGTGAATTGATGTGTTTCCTGTACATCTGATATATGCTGACTTACAAGAAGGAACCAAGGCCAAAGTAAGTCCTCTGACTTGTATTGTGCTTAGGCAGCCCTAAAGTGTATTGGCTTCCTAATCGAGTCTCAGAGGGCAGAACACGTTGAGACGTCATCTCACTGATTATTGTATAACCATTTTTAAGTCCTTAGATGGCATTGGTGAATGACTAGAGGCCCGAAGAGTAAAAGGTGAAGTCTAAAGAATTGACAATCCTATCTAACTAGTTAGTCATAGGACAATTTTCTTTTGATGGAAGTTGTTTCCTTTCTGCAGACTTGTTTTATGAACTTGTGGTTTAAAACTTGACTTAACAATTTGCCTTGTATATATTTGCACTACGATCTGCAATGTATATAAGTGTGGTTTTTCAATTGTGAAATTTGGAATCCTACTTTCTTATCCCATTATTTTATTGTCTAGGGATTGTTTATATGCTTCTGCATACGTATTAAAAATAAAGGGTCTGCAATGCGTCCTAGGACATCGCTATTAAATCGACCAAGGTGAGGAATGGGTGCGTGCCCAAGGATTGAGGCAAGAAATGGGTGATCTCAAATCTTAGATTTGAAAAGTGAAATGTAGATACTCTTTAAGATTCTTCATAGCAAATTCACCACTTCCCATAATAAGTATGTCATCAACATAGATCATTAAGTAAATAGATGACATACCTTTTTTCAATGTGAATAGAATATAATCATGTTTGAACTGTTCAAATTTGATAGCTATAAGTGCGTTGGTAGATTTTGCATACCATTGTTGGGAAGCTTGCTTAAGGCCATACAGGGACTTTCATAGACGACATACTCTAGACTCTGTCTCCGTAATCCTTGTGGAAGATCCATATAAATTTCTTTATCCAGATCACTATGAAGAAAAGCATTGTGAACATCCATTTGATATAATGACCAATCATGAAAAGCAGTGATCGATAAGAAATATTGAACTATAACGTCCTTTGCCATGGAAGAGAAAGTCTTGTGGTAATCAAAACCTTCTTGCTATATGAAATCTTTGGCCACAAACTAAGGCTTATAGCACTCAATAGAATAATCTGCTCTGTTTTAATCTTGTATACCCACTTACAACCTTTCATCAACTTTTCTTTTGAATGAATAAAGTCATACTTAAAATTATACAAGGTTTCTTTTATTGATAAGATATATCATTAGTTATTTGGTTTTTATATTCTACTTAACTTGCCTGAACACTGATTTATATATTAACTCCCAATATATATATGGTTTCTTTCCCTCAATAAATTTCATCGTCATATATATTTATTTTTCTGTTGTCATCCATTTATAAATTTAAACATAATAAGAAATGAATTCCGCACTTTTAATTATGAAATTTAATTTACTAATAGAATATGTTAATTTGAGTCAATTTGAATTAAACTGATTTGTGTCATCATACTTCTGAAAAAAAATTCAGAATAGGTTATATAACTTTATAATGAAATCGATAATTTTTTTACTAATCAATAAATTAAAATTTAATTATTGATTGGGTGCAACATACTCCTCGGGTTTTGATAATGGAAGACTTTGCAAACTATTAGAAAGTTTTATAATTTTGCGAGAGAGGTAAAAGTGATGAGCATGAAAATGGTGAAGACTAGTTTATTTAAGGATTATTTGATAATAAGAAGTCTAGTTCGGGAAATAGATTTAGGAGAGATCTATTTTGGGAATTACTTTTCTAAACGACAGAAAAAAAAATCATGAAAATTAGTGCAATGGATAAGAATGGATGGATCGAATCTAACAATCATGACAACTCCATAAATAAACCAATAACCAATGCTTCCCCATGTATGTTTTCATATAATAGAAAATTCGATATGGTAATTTTATTTTTGATATGTTTATATATCGACTTAGAATTATAGCAACTGGCAATCATATCCCAGATCTTACATTCTATTTGGAGGAGTTACCAAATACGGTGAATTGGAGATTAATTAGACTACTAATTTCTCGTCTTTTATTCAGATTATTTTCTATTTTATTTATAAATTTCCTGTTCCTCTCAACCAAACAAGGCATGGCATAAGAAGGCAAGATCTCTTAGAAGGAAAGAAAATCCAAAGAAAACGTCCATCCTTGGTATGTCTTTTATTAGACATCCCCAGTTTCTCTCTGTTCGGTAGATTCATCCCATCTCTCTCTCTCTCTCTCTCTCTCTCTATCCTCTATTGCTTTTGGTCCTGGATCCTTCTTTCCAATCTTTACGGCCTCAAGCTGGTAACTCCAATAAATGTTTTGGATAACGTATTAATGGACAAAGTAATAACAACATTTCTGAGTTTGACATTTGCTTTCATTTCCATTTTTCAGGGTGTCGATCCAACATGATATCCTTTTTGAGAAATGCTAAACTGACAACTCCATCACTTTTAATGGAGCGACGGAGCAAGAAGACCCAATAATTTTTTAATGTCTTTCATATTCGAAAAATAAAAATAATAATAAGTGGAGCTCAGCCTGTGCTAGCATGAAAATCAATGGTTCTCCTTGCACCGTTATTGCATGAAAATGACGGCGCTGTTACGACACAAACAGTGCCGTGGGCAACCGAAATAAAAAATGACGGACGCGAACACGGCAAGATTTTCAAGATTTAACAAAAAGCACACCACCATACTCATCCATTATTCCATAATTGTCTTGGCCCGTTTCTTTAAAGCCGCTTAAACTCTCCTGCTCGCACCGCGGCTAAAATTCCTAGCATTGGAGACCTCTCTCTTTTGTACTGGTTTAACGTTTCTTGTTGCACATCACTTGCCTTTCTTCATCTCCCTCTCTTTTCATTCCCGAGCTACAGTCGTGTCTCTTTGGTCGTAAAAGCATTCCATCCTCAAATCGTATAACCGTTCCTGATCCCATCATGGATAGACAAGGAAACCGATGGAGAGAACGTGATAGGTATCATAGGAGGGAAGAGAGAAACCAGAATAGAGATCGGCGTCGTCACCACCACGACTATGAACTAGACCATCGACGTCCAAGGGGTGGTCATGGAGAGGAGCGAAGCACTTTCCGAGAATCTCATCGTAGAGATAGGGGTCGATCACCAACAGATACTAACACTCATCATTTTGGATATGATGCATCACTCCATCCAACTCCCGAGCCTATAGCTGGTACGTATAATTTCGTCTCGTGGACATTGCCCTCACGGTGCCATACCTGATTGAATATTGATTGATTTGACTTGGGAAGAGGAGTAGTCCAAATGGCTTGAAACTTGAGTTTTTTTATTGCATTTTTAGAGTGATGTAGAAACGCTTTCTTTTTGCAAGTTTCTTTCAATTTGTTTATAGAAGAAGGATCTTTGCATATGAATCATGTCATTTTCCATTCAATTCACAAATTACTTATATCGTTTAACACCTACAATTTAGTTTAGCTTTTTCTCCCGATCAGGTGCATAATGCATTTTAATCTTGGCCGGTGTTTTAATAGTTAAATGTTCAGAAGTCGTAGCCATTAAAAAAGGAGTATAAAAATAGGTTTTATATTCGCATTCTTTTTAGTTCTACAACCCGAAAGCACTAAAAAAATAGTACATACAAATAATAAGCTTAACCACATGAGGTGTTTCTAACAAAGTGACTGAAGCTAATGTGCAGTATCAATTGATGTATTTATATTTTCTTAACAGATTTTGAGACTGTCGCTGTAAAGCCAGAGTTTCACCAAGCGTCGGAGTTTAACCTGGTTTCCCCAAGAAATGGGGATAAGATTTACCCCATTAGACGCCCTGACAAAGGCGGCTCGTTGGCTGCTCGGCACGTCAGGCTTCTTGTCAACAACTTTCCCATCACGTTCAATTATGAAACCATTATAGGGCACTACAATATTGACATCAAGCCCGAGATGCCGGTGAGGCACAGCTATCCCGCGAGGCTATCAAAAGCCACTTTATCTCAAATCAAGGAGAAGTTATTCTCTGACAATCGTATGCAGTTTCCTTTATCCATGACTGCTTATGATGGTGAGAAGAACATCTTTAGTGCAATCCCACTGCCTTGCGGGACGTACGACGTGAAAATATTATCCGGGGAAGACAACGAGGACTCCTCATTCCGATGCACCATCACCCTCGTGAAGGAGTTCAATCTCTATAAGTTAAAGGACTACTTGGCTGGGAACTTGCTGTCCATCCCGCGTGACATATTGCAAGGCATGGATGTGGTGATGAAGGAGAAACCCGTCAGGCACATGCTCTCGATCGGCCGGCAATTCTATCCTCTCGAGTATCATGATGAAGATGACCTCAGATGTGGCGTCGCGGCGTTCAGGGGATTCCAACACAGCTTGAAGTTGACCTCCCAGGGCCTCGCGTTGTCTCTCGATTACTCGGTCATGGCCTTACGAAAGAGGATGCCAGTTATTGATTTCCTCAAGGAGAACATACGTGGGTTCAGCATCAACCAGTTTGCACGGTATAGGAGGGAAGTCGAGCAGGTGTTGGAGGGGGTGAAGGTCACTGTGACCCACCGCAGGACCAAACAGAAGTATACGGTGGTTGGGTTAACCAATGACACCACACGCTCGACATCTTTCAGCTGCGAGAGCTCCGAGGGCAAGATGAAGAAGATCAACCTGGTGAACTACTTCTGGGAGAAGTATAAAATTGAGATTAAGTATAAGGACATTCCTTGCCTGGATTTCAGCAAGAACAACAAGAAAAATTACATGCCGATGGAGTTCTGCGTGTTGGTCGAGGGACAGAGGTACCCAAAGGAGAATTTGGACAGAGACGCTGCCTTCATGCTGAAGAAACTCTCCTTGCCTCCACCGCATATCAGAAAGAAGTACATTTACGACACGATAAGGTTGAACAACGGACCTTGCGGGTATGTAACACTCGTCATGTGCTCTGATTGTGTCGTTGCTTCTATCACAACTTGACCTGCAGATCAAAATGATAATGCGGTTATGCACATGAGGCTTCTTCATACTTTTGTACAGTAGTCAATTTACATTCGATTTATGTATGCTCTTGTTTCTTTTTTCCCCCGGCAATACTGGTGCTATGCGCAGGTGATATGCATTTTTAATTATACTGTCTTAAGGAATATGTTCAAATAGACAACATATTATTGGGGATTCGTTTTTCTTTGTTGGTGAAATGGTCTCATAAAAAGGCATAGACTATATGATTTAAATAGCATTTGCTCGACAAACATGGTATAAGAGTATATAGCAGTAAGCACCAGACTAATATGACTTCCTTTTTCGTCTTTGATTTTGTCGCGTTTGTTTTTTATTTTAAATGTTCCTTACCTTGCTGCAGAGACGTCGGCCAAAACTTTGGAATCAAAGTTGACGTGAACATGGCGAAAGTGGTTGGACGTGTAATCGGACCTCCCGAGCTAAAGCTTGCGACTTCGAATGGCAAGGTGATCAAGATAGAAGTTGATAAAGAGAAATGCAATTGGAATCTAATGGGGAAATCGGTCATAGATGGGAAGTCAATCGAAAGATGGGTCATCGTTGATTTCAGCACGTCAGACCGGAATCAGCTTAACTATAAGCTGTTCATCCAAAAGCTTATAAGCCGATGCAGAAACTTGGGGATTCGCATGGAAGAACCGCTCTTTTATCAAGATGCCACAATGAGCGTGTTCTCCAATGTGGCTAGATTAACTGAGCTGCTAGAGGATGTCAATGACCGTGCTTGCAGAGTTGGGAGACAGCGTCCTCAATTCCTTCTTTGCGTCATGTCTAGAAGGGACATCGGCTACAAGAACCTCAAATGGATCTGCGAGACACGAGTCGGGTTAGTTACTCAGTGTTGCCTATCCATGCAAGCCAATAAAGCGAACGATCAGTATCTGGCTAATTTGGCCCTTAAGATCAATTCCAAGCTTGGGGGCAGCAATGTGGAGTTATTCAATCGATTCCCGCATATCGACAACAAGGGACAAGTGATGTTCCTTGGTGCCGATGTCAACCATCCCACATCTCGCAACACAAGAAGTCCGTCATTTGCTGCCATTGTCGGTACCATCAACTGGCCTGCTGCCAATCGCTATGCTGCAAGGGTGCGACCTCAGCTCCACCGACAAGAGAGAATTATCAACATCGGGGAGATGTGTCTTGAGCTCGTCGAGACATACGCTCGTTTGAATCGAGTTAGGCCTGGGAAACTCATATTGTTCCGCGACGGTGTGAGTGAAAGCCAATTCGATATGGTTCTGAATGAAGAATTGCAGGATTTGAAGAAGGCTTTCCATGAGAAAGATTACAGGCCGACCATCACGATCGTTGTGGCACTGAAGCGCCACCAAACTCGTCTTTTCCCAGAGAGGGACATCGATGGGGGTCCCACAGGGAACGTGCCACCAGGGACAGTCGTGGACACAAGAGTTGTGCATCCTTTTGAATTTGACTTCTATCTGTGCAGCCACTACGGCAGCCTTGGGACAAGCAAGCCAACCCATTACCATGTCCTCTGGGATGAGCACAAGTTTAGCTCTGACGACATGGAGAAGTTGATTTACAGCTTATGCTTTACCTTTGCTCGATGCACCAAACCAGTGTCTCTAGTCACGCCTGTGTACTATGCTGATCTCGTCGCCTACAGAGGAAGGTTGTATCACGAAGCGGTGATGGAGCATTCTCCAAGTTCGATGGCGTATTCATCCTCCTCAATGGCATCCTCGTCGTTCCTATCTATTGGTTCGAATGAAGACCAATTTTGCAAGCTGCACGCTGATGTAGAGAACATGATGTTCTTCATTTGAAGGCCATAGGCTACGGTGTCTAGAAGAAGTCCCGAGGAAATTCCATCCTCTCCATCTAAAAAAGCGTGTAGGAGACTTCTTGGATATTGTCATTGCCTCTCCGCCAGAAAAGAAGCTCAACGAGGGGGAAAGCTTACTGGAGCAATGTTAGCACGACTGAGCCGATAATGGTCCCGTCAGGCTGACAGAGCTCGATTGCTATGTCGGGCCTTCACTCGTTGACGGAAGGCCAATCCTTAATGAACTTCTTTGGCGGAGGAGAAGCAGTGGCAACGTCCAGCCTACATATTCTTTTGGATGGAGAACTTAGAATGTTCTCAGGACTTCTAGACACGAGCCTATGACCTTCAAGTGAAGACGGAATGTCCTCAAGAATTCTGACCATTTATTAAGGATTCCTAGCGCTTTATTTGGAAGTTATTTTTTTAATCCTATCAGAGTAGCTCATCATGTGCATCGGAGGAATAGTGGATCTAGTCATCTTTTTCGCTTGTTTTGTTAACAAATCTGGGTTCCTAGGTGATTTTGTCTCCAACTTACCTTGTGGTGATTAATTGTTATGACGCGAGTCATTTTTGTAAGGTCCAAATGATATCTTTTGCAAATGATATCTATTTGTGAAAAATTAAATGGGCAATTTTATCAATGTTTTACTGCTAAGGTGGGGTTGCCTTTTCAATTCTCAATCATTTTCTAGCCTCTTCGTTTAATTGCCTATTGTGCTGGTTCTCGTAATCTAGAGATTATGTTGTTACCTATTCAGTCTACTCTTTCTAGGTTAGTCTCTCCTAATGAATCAAACCTGAAAAGTTACGATGTTTATCCACAGAACATATATGCATTTTAAGAAAAATGCTTTGAATGCAGGGTCATTCGTTACATTTACTGTCGATGCCTTTATGTGCTCTAGCATTTTCTGACCTGTTCCTTTAGTTCCAAATTATGTTAAATTTCGCAATCCTAGGCTGTTTTTAATCGAGTCCCCGGGCTATTTTGTAAAAGGTTAATACTCTGAAAAACCCCAAATTAGTACATTTGTGATAAATTTACCCCCAAACTATTTTTTTGACCATGAAAAACCCCAAACTAATAAACCTGTGACAAATTTACCTCGACTGACTATAAAAAAAAAAACCCGAAACTGGTACATTTATGACAAATTTACCCCAAACTAATTTATTCGACTGCAAAAAACTCTAAACTGGTAAATTTGTGACAAGTATACCCTCTGCTAAATTGGATTAATACCACAAAAAAATCACAAAAATTGTAAATTGTGACAAACGGAGCGTAAAATTCTAAATTGGTATACCGGTTAACTGTCACGTGTCATTTAACTTAATAATTTGATAATAAAATTTAACGAAAAATAACATAGGATAAATTTGTCACAAGTGTACTAGTTTAGGGTAAATTTGTTAAAGTTATACCAGTTTAGGATTTTTGCTGGTAAAAAAAAATAGTTTGGAATAAATTTATCACGAGTGTACCAGTTTAGGGTTTTTCAGGGTATTAACCCTTTTGTAAACATGACATAGTTAGAGGAATTTTTTTTTTGCAAAAGTTCCAAACAGGAAGTTGTTAATAATAGGCTGAACTAACACTTTGTAATATTCGGCGGGATTCTGAATTTTCTAGATATTCTTTTTCTCAATTTACGGGTCAAAACCTGGTCTGAATCAGGATTGACGGGACTTTTCATTCAATTTCAGGTCTTTTGGTTTAGAACCAGGTTAAGTGATCTTAATGAACTTTAAAAGGGACATATTCAACTTTCTATCGATGCTTGAAACATTTTAATCAGACTTCGTTTGGTAGGGTAAATGAGTCAAAACAAAATCAGTCAGATTTTAAGATCTAATTGAACAAGTGACCCTTCTTTGGATCACTTCACCTTGTTTGATTGATCGTGAATCAAGGTCAAATGACCTATTGCGTGCTTGATTTGATGCTTATGCATGTCTTTATTAGATGAATGAATAGGTGCGACGCATGCTTGATGGGTAGCTTATTGGGGTTTTGATTAGAACTAAATGGGGGTTAATTCATATTGACCATCGTTATGTGAATGCAAACGGTGGTCAATTGTCATCAACCATTAATTAATGAATCTTAGTCAATAGGAGGTTGGGATGGTTGAAATGTATAAGAATCAAAGGCCGGCCCAAGGCCCTTTCATTGATTGACTTGAATGAACATCATTGATTGTTTGATTTGAGTGATTGCATATGATGTGAATGAATGGAACAATTTGAAACTGACACGACTAACGGTGGCCATGCAAGGTGGTCCATGAAGGAGGTGACTGAAGCTCTTGATGGTGATAAAGACCAATGTCCAATTTGGTCTTATTTTCTAATACTCAATCCTGTCTCGAGTTTTCGATTTGGGCTGGTAAATAATACCCGACAAGTTGCATGTTTTCTTTTTATCGCACTTAGCATAGCTTGCCTTTTTTATTATAGTAGTGTTTACTTACCGCACTACATTTTCATAATTGTTTGTTTGTTTGTTTTTGTTTTGTTTTTGTTTTTTTTTTGTGCTGGAGGAACCGGCTTGCAGCCAACAGTCGCGCCGTAAACTCCAGGTGACACGTAAGCAGGAGGACCCACCACCCTTGAAGTCACACTTAATACACCTAGCACATTCTCTGAGTTTTGAACCCTTCACCTCTAGGCTGAGGATCAGTAGGGCATTATCCAGTAGAGTCATCACGGCCGATGGTTTCATACATTGTTTGTTAAATTCTCTTTTGAGAATAAAACATAATTAGATTAGTTTTTAAATGAACTCGCTACAAAAACATGTGCATGATCACTTAGTAGATTATAACCTCTTTTTTTTTTTTTATTGGTCAAAATAGAAGAACTATATATTTAAGTGAGATAACCTGTACAACCCGAGGCCTAAGTAACACAGACACGCGATACGACACGACACGACATGCCGACATGTTATTATTGAATAAATATATTTATTTTTAATTAATTTGATTCAAATTCGCAAATAAATAAATAAATAACAAGAGCTTATAATGAATTTACACTAATAATATTTTCTTTTGGTAAAGAATTTACACTAATAATATTAATAAATATATTCATAGAAAATTTGAAAGACATATTCATAATTAATGCTTAACCATATTTAAGAACATATTTTTAACTTTAACAAAAATTATGAATAAAACCAATGACTAACAAAATAATCAACTTTATTTAAAAAAATCTATGATATTTTATAATCATCAAAATTTATCATTATTTAACATTCAATATTTTTATTTTTTGAAATCATTTTTTAACTCATTTATTTATTTTTATAAAAAAAATAACAGTTATCTTCCCCTCAAAAACCTCTCAAAAATTATTTCCCTCTCTTTTTCCCTCTTTACGGTCATCCCCCAAAAATCATTTGCCCTCTCCCATTTCTCTCTCCCCTGTCCCCAGGGCCCATGCCACCCCCAAAATTTGAACCCAATATTTTCTCCATTATTTTCTCTCCCCTTTTGGTTTCTTCCCTGCTCTCTCTCTCTCTCTCTCCCCTCCCCCTGATGACACCACCCCCTTTCAGTTTCTTGCCTACTCTCTCTCCCCCCCCCTGATGACACCACCCCCTTTCAGTTTCTTGCCTACTCTCTCTCCCCTCCCCCCGACGACACCACCTGCTCCCGCCCCATCAATCATCCCCAATCCACGCCACCACCTTCCCCGCCCCCATCAATCACCCGCCCCCTCGATTCTTTCCCCCACCCCTCCCCTCCCCCCTCAGTTTATCTCTTATATCTATTCCCCCCTCGGTTTATCTCTTCCCCTTCCCCACGCCACCCCATCCACCCTCCTCTCCGGCTCCGGTTTCTTTCCGCCGTCCCCCACCACCCTCGCTCTCTTCTTGCTAAACCCTAACCACGGCCTCTTCTTCCTCCTCGTCGCACGATCCTCCCAGATCTCGCCTCATCATAGTTGCTTGCCGAAGTGCCTCAGCTGCAGCCTCACCGTTGGCGGCGTTGCCTCCGCTCCCTGGTCTCACCTCCACCCTCCCTCGTCTTCTTCAATGATTCCCTCTCTCGGACACGCGCGTCTGAATGTGTCGAGAAAAGTTGACCACATGTCGAAAAATCCGATACACAGTCAACGCGTGTTCGAGAATGTCAATGTGTCTAACACACTCTGACAAGTGTCGAACATGACACGAAAGCTCCGACGACGTGTCCATGCTTCATAGCCCGAGGCTAGTGCATCAGCACATACAAGGTCGAGCAGATAAAAAGGAGGAGAGACGGCCCGGTTGTGGGTTAAGTCTTCACGACTATGGGCCTTAGCAGCCTAATCGGTGGCAACGTTGGCTTCTCTTCTATAGTGTCGAAGGTTGAGATTAGGGAAATGAGAAAACAAAACGGCAGCTTCTGTAAATAGGGGACGCTCCTCCCATGGCGGCTCTCTGCGTTTGTTCATTGTGTTGACGAGGATGAGACAATCCGATTCAATCAGCAGATTTGCGAGATTGAAGCCTTGCTGAAGCAAGTAATGGAGAGTAAAAGACAGTGCTTGGATCTTCGACTGCAAGGCCGAACAAGCGGGGAATCGTCTGGAGAAGCCATTGGTAAGTTTTCCATGATGATCACGGCAAATATAGGCCAAGGTTCCTTCCTTGCTGCCTAGCTGATGTGCTCCATCTATATTGACCTTCAGGACGCCCTGATTTGGTGGCTTCCAAAGATATTCTTGGTTCAAGATTGATCTTCCTTTGCTAGTCTGGGTTCGAGTAGACAACCGAGCAACATGGGTCTTAGCTAACGCTGCCTCTACCACGTGTATTGGGTCGAGACTCTCACGACGGAAGATAAAACTGTTACAAGCTCGCCAAATTTGCCATAGGATGGTTGCGATGGTCTCCAAACCAGGTAATAGTTGCTGTGTTTGAACCTTCTCTGTGAGCCAAGCATTGATTCTCTGTATTGCTTGAGGTAAGATCTGAATATTGATTTGAGGATGAGACCAAATTCACTGAGTCCATGGACAGAGTAAAAATGATAACAAGAAATGCATGACCACTTAGATAATCCTAACAAGTTAGATGCCCTAAGCATAAGCAAGTTCTCAAACATAAATTCTCTTATTATATAGAATCGAGATTATTCTCTCATATGTCGATAGGGTTTTAGCCTACCATTCACTAATGGCTAGTGGTGACTCCTAAAATTGATTAGGTTGTAAAGAACTTAAAAACGGTCTTGCTTCACATGAGGTATGGACTTTGGAGAGTCCACATTTGTGATTGATGACCCATTTGTGATGTCGTCAAATGATAGTTCATTTGAGACTTTCATTTCTATGTACTATTCATACCAACGCATTAAACAAATAACTCTAAACCCGCTCACCAAGAGCGGCCCCTCGTCAGGTAGGTTGCTACAAAGATGCTAAGAATACTTAAGATATGCTTGCATTTACTCTTTGCTCAACCATTTTATTCAAAAGTTCCTAGACAGGAACGACAAATGATAATACCGTTTTAAAAGGGATTCTAAGGAACTCTCTGTTTTTATATTCCATGACACTATTAGTACAAAAAACCTTGAGGTGTCTTAAGAAAATTGTATTTTGATCAAGGCAACAAAATTATGATAGATATGAGTAAATTCATGTTGACTCTTCATACAATAAAGCCATGTACACGATCACAAAATAACGAGATCCTCTCCCATGATAGGAGTAGGAGACATTCCCCAAATATCAAAATGAATTAAATCAAAGGGAGCATAAGAGATAGACTCACTAATATTGAGTAGTAAGGCACGATGTTTTCCCAACTTATAAGGCAAGCAATCAGATTTTTATTTCAACATAACCTTAATCACCACTTAATATCAAAGGACCTAATCTATAGAAATAAGGATGACCTAATCAAGAATGCCAGGTTTTAGATAATACTAAGGTAGCACAACCAATTTAAAAATTAGGAAGCTTTAAGGAAACAAGCTCAAGCAAGCATCCCAATTTACGGCCAATCCCAATTATCTGTTTTATCCGTGGATCTTGCACATGACAACCAATTAAAGATAAATGAATATGAAAACCAAGTTCACATAATTGTCCCACACATATTAAGCTTAATGAGAGCTTAGGATCCTAGAAAGTATCAATTAAGGACAATTTGGACATTGAAATGTTTCATGTATGACTAACTATCATCTAAGAGCTATCCACTATATGAATAATAGATGTTTGTGAAGTGCATAATTTTGACTTAAATAAATTGGAATTAAAGGTCATGTGATTACGGCAAATAGAATTAAAAAACCACGAATTGGGAGAACCTAGAGTGAGTAATAGAGCAGAAGTGCTAGGGACAAAAGGAGCTAGAAGTGCAGACTATTAAAGAAAGGAATGAACTGTGAACCATAGTTCCTTTAGTGATAGAGTAACAAACAAGCTATTGGAGGAATATTTAATGGTAGCAGTGGTGGTGGATGGGTGTGCATGCGGACCTCTATTGGTTTTTTGTTTCCATAGGTTGCTTAGGTTGTAATTGATGGCTATTAGATGCACAGTGACCATGCCAATGATAGTGCATACAGTAGGACTTGCGCCATGAAGAGAAAGTAGAAGTGGCAAACACTGCATTTATAGGAGTGGAGACTAAAAGAGTATTGAGTTGTACTTTCAAAGTAGCAAATCAAATCTCCTAAATCAATAATTTTGAGACGACTACATCAAGATGAGCTAAAGAATCCCAATGTAGAACTGAAGCTCGCACAAGTTCAAACTCATCATTTAGTGCCATGAGAAATTGCATAATACACATGCGATTGCACTAATTAGCAAACTTGTGAGCATCAAAAGTCAATTCCACCTAGGCTCGGATAGAGCTAGCTCATCCCAAATAGCGTACATGGAGAATAAAAAATCGTTTATAATATTGCCTTTCTCCTAATGCATGCAATGCAAATTCCCTAATTGTTGATATTGATGAGCAATATTTGATGTGGAAGATCGACTGGCAAGAAGATTCCAAGCTTGCTTTGCTGTATTTAGGCGACTAAATTGAACTATGATAAATGGAATCAATGTATTTTCAAAACCACATGAATATCTAATAATTCTTACTATCCCAATTCTCTACACATTTAACAAATATATTATCAGCCTCACCAATATCCTAAATAAGCTCACGAATATCGCTGGTGACGGAATGCCAAAACTTGCGTTCTCTAAGAAAATTTAATATTTCTTGAGCCCATAAAATATGTTTTGATCCATTCAAGAGGATCGAGATGGGTAGGCAACCTCCAAATTTATCCACTGCACTTAACTAGTAAAAATAAGTAGAATGGATAAAGAAATGTGAAGAAACCAGCACTACTTGGAGCCAGATATGGACAAAATATGGCCTAAAATGGACTCGGCACGTCGTCGGTATACCTCAAAAATCGATCTGTCAACTCCTGGTCAACGATCAACAATGGCATGACAGGGCGACGTTAGTTTCTTTGTGGACATAGCACACATGCGTGGCATGTGTGAGATAAGGCCAGTAGTGATGTCAGCAAAGTGGTGGGACGTCGGTCACGTGAGAGGCACACTAGCACATGGATCTCACGCACAGAAGACTTGGGCGGCGCATGAAGGGGCGCGAAGGCGATTCCGGCGACAGTGTTTACTAGGTCGGACACGTCTAGGGACGAGGAACCTGGTTTTGGTGTTTGTTTTCAAAAGTAACCGACTAAAGAAGTCTGAAACGCACTTACAAGCGACAGCTTCGGTAAATCCGTAACATGGCCTGTGGTAGCGTGTGGCAGCATCCCAAGTCCGTTGGTGAAAACATTTCAGAATTTGACTCGTCTGAGGACAGCAAGTCTCATGGTGGTGTTCATTTTTTGAAACAAGCAATGAATATTATCTGAACGGCAATCAAGGGCAGCAGTTATAGTGATGAATGGATACCGGTGCGGCTGTTGCAACGTAGCTACAACACCGTATAACTCAATGGGCACTTCCTCTGACAATAGTAGCCCTGATACCTGTATACTTTCGTGCTTTCATAATGAAGAGTACTTGTGCCTATTAATAATTGATTTTGGATAGCTACCTAAAGTAACAAAATATTACAATATCATTTACGATCAATTAAGATCGATCAAGGAAGACAATTATATCTATAATAATTTACTTGAACTTTTGCTCATTTTAAAATAGTAAGATCTTATACATCAATTATATATGTAAGAAGACTTCTTATAATTTTGTTTGGTAGGACTTTGTCACAACCTAACCTTGGGTGAATGACATAGGGTTTAGCTAATGAAGTACTAAGCCTAAATTTAGCTCGGGCTCTCCCAAGCCTATACCAATTCACTACTTAGGTTCAAGTTCTTAACATGCAAATGATTTTTCAATTAGGAGTTGCCACTAATCAGTTTGTAGTAGGTTCACTTGACACCTAAGTAAAATAACAAAAGAATTATTTTACTCTAACGAGCCATAAATTTTTAGTACGGGAACTTGATTACACTAGACTTCTATAATACTCTTTCGGTATTGTTCTTTTCATGAAAAAAAAAAATTATTAGGCAATTTAAATTCATTTTATTACTCTCTAACATGTAATGTGACCATGCGGGTGTACAATCCACTAATTTAACACCCAATAAAATAATAAATAAATTGCAAAACTTATCTCATAGCAACAAAAGCATATATAATGTTAGCTCAAAATTCACATCAATAGCCTTATATATGATTTCTAATTAGCACGCAGTCACTCAATCTTTTAGGATTTTCTCTTATTTAATAAAACCCAATCTACATGCAATGCAATGCAATGATGTACAAAAATATATCTATACTAACATGACATGTAATGTGTAACCTAATATGCAAACTATATGTCATGATGTTACTTATGCGACCTAATATAATGACAAATAAATATTAATGCAACTATCCTAGTATGTCACATGTTTAAATGATCGTAAACATGCAATGACTAAATGACGTGCAAGGGATGACTTATTTTATGTGACACATGCATGATTTTTTATATGCTTTATTTTCTTTTTAATTAAAATTCGAAATTAAAATTACCCAATAATTAAACATGCAATTTTAATTAAAGAAAATGAAATCTAACATCCTAAAGCAATGTTTTGATATTTTTAATTAAAAAATTCGGAGTAAACAAATAACCTAATCTAAACATGTAATATAGCCTAAAAAACAAGCAATACTCTAGCAAGAATCAAATCTAATTCAAAGATATTTTTTTGCAGTTTTCTTTTTAGAAGCAAGCAATAATGGATAGATTTTTAATTAAATAATGCGGTCCACAATCTTGTGTTATCTATCTCAGTAAGGACATGAAATAAACCATCGATCATATCCAAGTGGTTTTGGATATTGATGGAAGACTTATCCGTTCAAATTTGGAAACGGGTAAATCAACAATCATATCCAAATGGTCATGGATAGGAAGAAAAATTTTCTGTATTTCGAGCATTGTATCTCATAGTTAGAGATTAAATGGTCATCCAGGTATGTTGTTGAATTAGGAAAGTTTCGGGGTATCTTATGATTTTATGGATGTTACATTATTTAAGTAAATATCTAACAAAATATTCTAATAGCCAACATAAAATGTCTAATATCTAACATGATATATCATAATATACCAAATCACTCAAATAAGGCAATAAAGATAAGCACCTTACCTAATTTGAGGATATTCCTTCGAAATTTGGATCAAGCACAATTGGATGGGATCACAACTGGCTCCTCCACGGGGAGGACCGGCATGGACAGTGGCGAGCAGGTGGTGTGAGCGTCAATAGCAACAGTGATGCTCGTCGCGGTGTGGGAACAAAGAGCAGAACAATAGGAATGGATTGGCACGGTGGCGTTGCGGCCCGAATGGACAGCAACTCGTCATTGGGCGTGGCACGGATCAAAGCAGCAACAGGTCGTCACGGGATCAAGGTCAACTCTTCATTGGCATGCACGCAGTAGGACCAAGAGCGTCGAAGCTTTGCTGGGATGCAGGGATTGCCGCGGCTTGGTCAGCAAAGCAGCTACTTGGTTGGGAGTGGAGAAAAATAAATTTTCTCTTTGTGCGTATGTGGATTTCGTGGGTGTCTTTGCACGCACCAGTCAAACCCTGCAGAGAAGTGCTCCCTTTTGACTTCTCTTCCTCCAATGAGTGCTCCGCTCCTCGCGTTCTTCTTCTCTCTTCACCTCTAGATTGGTATTGGTGTGTTTTTCTCTCAATGTAGCTGACCCTCTCTTCCCTCTTGAGCCAACGTGCTCCTTAGATGTGCGGCCACGGAAGACATCGAGAAAGACCCTCTATTTTCTATCTTACAATATCTCTCTCTGTCTTCTGAAGATCTAATTTGCCGACCTCTAATTTCTGAGGCATAACGCTCTATTTATAATGCAAACCTAAGTTAACTTCAATATCATGGGCTTAACTTAAGCCTTTTCTAACGTGATGGGCTCTAATAACCTACGGATTGTCCCTAATTAAACTCTCAATGGGCTGAATTAAATTCAAATTAGACCAATTAAAACCCTTCTCATGTGATTTTCAGCCTCCTAGCCTTAGCCGAATTTTGGCCTTATTTCGCAGGCTCCATCTATCAAAATTTTAAGCTCAAAACTATCCACCGCGGTCCAATGCTAATGCACATAATGAAAACATAAGCTAGGTAATAAATGCTTCTAAAACTATATGTTATTCAATTTAATTCTAATATCTTTTGTTTAGGGGTTAAAGTTTAATCCCTAATTTTCTATGTAATAAATAAATAATCGGGTCACTAAAAATTTAGGTGTCAATAGACTTCTAATAAATCTTCTAAATGCAAATGCTATATGATGATGCAAATGCCTAGGCAAATGTACAAAAAAAATTAACGATTTAATTTTAAGTGGTATTGCTTGGTGAAATATTATTAATCCATTATTGAATAAACTATTTGATATATCAATCCATTATTGAATAAACTAGGAAATGGGTTAACTAATAACTACAAAAAAAAAAAAAAAAATGATACGACAATAGACAATTTGGGTGATGCTCCTTCACTAATTAATAAAAAAATCATTTATTTATTTCTCTACATGACTAATAAGTGAAAAAAAAATTGAACCATTTTTTCAATAACAAGTTTAGCTTTTTTTGTCCCTTGGGCTCCGTTTGTTTCTTAAAAAATGAATTACTTAGAAAATATTTTCTTAAAAATGATTACTTATATTACTTGAAATAATTAATTAATTAATTGAAAATATTTTCATTATCGATAACAATTTATGTCTAAATATTTTTGTAAATAATTTTTTAAGTGATATACGCAATCGTTTTTAGAAAAGCATTTTCCAATTCATTCATTTTTTATGAAACAAACGAGCCCTTAAATAAAGTTGTATCCGACATAAATAAATTATATTAAATAATCTGTATAGACATCCGCGTCCCTTCGAACTCAAGAGCCCGTGGCCACTAGTGATTCTTATTTCTTGATATTTTCTTCTTCAAGCAATAGAATCGGCACCAATCAATTTTACTAACCTAGACCGACTGGAGATAGTTTCAAGGAAATAAACTATTACGAAATCAGAGACCTGTGGCCTAGGGTTTCGGTTACGCATGGAGAAAGGTGGCCATCCCTACGATGCTTTTCGATACTATATTATGGATTAAGTCTGATAAATTCCTTTTATCATTTGATTTCCAAGAGTATGGATGCAATTTTTAATTGTTCGAAGGCGAACTCGAGGAAGAAGTTGGCACCATATTACACACCGGGATTGATTCCATATACTGCGGGTGCTTGTGTGTTTTGGAAAATCAAATTCATGTATGCATGACGATGGCGTGGCACATGTGATGTGTAATGTAGTGTTACGTTTAGGTTTCGGCACCAAAGAGAACCATTTGTAATAGTTGTGGCACTTTAGGCACTATTTGGTAACCATTCAAACAGTGCCTAATTCTGATTTTTTGTTCCTGTGATCAGTTTGGGAACAGAATCGCGTTTGGTAAAATTTTCGTTCTCTATTGAAGATACCGTTGCCGATGCCGATTGATCTTAATTGATTTTTGATTATAGGGAATATTTTATGTACATCTTTAGAATATTGTGTATATTTTTATTCCTTTGTTATTTAGACACTTTGTATTACAAATAGTTTGTAATTACACACTGCAAGAGATAGAGAAAAGCAATACACATTTTTCTCCCAAACTTCAGGCCTTCTATATTTCTGACATGGTATCAGAGCCTCCCGCCTTGGCCTGGCTTCCACAACGCCCTTTTTTCTTTTAGGGAGGAACCATGTCGAAGACTGAGGATTCAACTTCCGGTGTTTCTGAGGGAAATCCACAGTCCCTCAACAATCAGAGAGGAGACGTCATCCCTACAGAACAGCAAACGAATCAATCAGAAAGTCAAACAGGTCTCGTGCAGCCTGTGCAGCCCAACATAGGATTTAATCCTGTAAATCCCTTAATAGGACCATACATTCAATGGATCCCTGTATCAATTCAGCCAAATCAAGGAGGTTCGACTCAGAATTTACCTCAAATCGAGCCCGGGAGGATTGGTGTGATGGAGGAAAGTCCATCGCACATACCTGGAGCGGCTCCTGGATACGGGGTGAACTGGACCTTTCTGGGTCAGAGTGGTTTGGGTCCTGGATACGAGGCGAGCAACCCCTACCCGGCCTATGGACCTGGATTATTTCCGTTTGCAAGTCTCAGTGGCCGGCCAAAACCTGGAGACCCACTGTACACCGCCAATGCCAACGGACCGGAGCTACATCTGATCTCCCAACAGTTGTCGGGACCGGAGAATTACTCCTTGTGGTCTCGCAAACTTCGGCAAGCACTCGTAACCAAAGACAAAGATGGTTTTTTGGACGGAACTGTCCCGAGACAGTCCGACGAGCGGCTTGCGCGACAATGGTGCAAATGCAACCAACTTGTTCGGACCTGGATAGGAAATTGCCTCACGGCGGAGGTCGCTGCCGGGGTACCACCGATTGAAGATGCAAAAAAAATTTGGGAGAATTTATGAGAAATGTATGGTAAGCTAGATAGAGCAAAGATTTTCATGCTAACACAAAATTTATCAGATCTCAAGCAGGGAAATTTATCGATCTCGGCAATCTACAACAAACTCTCTGCCCTATGGAACAAAATTGAAATGACGGAGGAGAAATTAGAGGGACCCGAAGCGACTTTGGCTCAATATCGGGCCATGAGAGATCGGGAGAAGGTCACACGCTTCCTGCTCGTGTTGAATGAGAGCTACTTATCATTTCGTAGCTAGATCTTGGCCATGGATCCGGTTCCCCCGCTCGGCCGCATATATCAACTTGCGGTTCAAGAGAAATCTCAGAGACTGGCGTCGTTCGAGTACGTGAAGACTGGCGACCACGTCGTTCTCGCAACCAAGGCATCGTCAGAGCAATAATTCAGTTTTGGAAGGTCCGGCCATGGAGGATTTTCTTAGAAAACAGGGGCGCTAGGGTTACGGGAGGAGGAAGAGAGGCCTTTTATCCATCTCAAGTGGACGGCCAAGATTATTTCGCAAGATCAGACGGCTCGGGTAACTTGCGAGGAATGAACGGCCGAGATTCAATCTTTGGATCTGATGGTGGAGGTTTCATCGCACGATCAGACGGCTCCCTCGTGCGATCAAACGGCTCACCTTTCGCCCTTGCAGCACCATGATCTGACGGTCCATCAGCGTCCGTTTTAAGGCGATCCAACGGTCAAAATTTGGCCACATCCTCGAACATAAATAATTCAAACAAATGGAAAGGTAAATTTTGTGATTATTGCAAAAAACCTTATCATACCAAAGAAAATTGTTGGAAATTGCATGGAAGACCAGGGGAGAAGAAGGAACATGAATTTTCTATAGCAGCAAATGCTAAAGTAAATCAACCCATCAGCAATGACCAACTCCAACAAATCATGAGGACCTTAAGCCAGATGAGAATTCAGGAAAAGATGCCTAGCTATGCAGGTATTTCCTATTGTTTGATGAGCAATATTTCGAGCAATGCATGGATTATTAATTCATGTGCCAGTGATCATATAGTCTGTGATGAACGGTTCTTTTCTACATTAGAAAAATCCTCGAATCATACTTCCGTTCGCCTCCCAAATGGCAGTGACATTTCAGTAGATAAAATTGGGGATGTTGAGCTGAGTCCTTCCATCACATTAAAAAATGTCCTCTTCATTCCAAATTTTCAGTTCAATCTCATTTGGGTATCAAAGATCTGTCAAGACAATCTTTGTCAAGTCATTTTTGATTCTGACATTTGTCTCTTTCAGGCCCCTTTGACTGGGACACTGATGGGCTCGGGTAGGAACTTTGAGGGACTTTATTTCTGGACGACATTTCCAAAGAATTTTTCCTTCAATAAGAGCATCTTATGTAATGCCAATCATAATAAAAATGTCTCTTTATCCCATCAGCATCTAGGCCATAGCATCGCTTTTCCTCATCCTAAGTGTCCTATATGCCCATTGGCTAAACAATCTAGAATGTCTTTTCCACAAAGTACATCGCGTGCTGCTAGAGCCTTTTCTCTATTACATATGGACATTTGGGGCCCATATCACACCCCTCATCGTGATGGGTCACGCTTCTTTCTCACTATCGTAGATGATCATACTCGAGCAACTTGGGTTTTTCTTATGCAATCTAAAGCCCAAGTCCTTTCACATCTCAAAAATTTTATTGTCCTAATCAAAAACCAGTTTAACAAATCCATACAGCGGGTTCATACTAACAATGCACGAGAATTCTTTAATCATGAATGTTCTTCATTGTTTATTTCCAATGGAATTCTTCATGAAAGCTCCTGTATCTATACTCCTCAACAAAATGGGATTGTAGAAAAGAAACACCGTCATTTGTTAGAAGTTGCTCGAGCTCTCAAGTATCAAGCTTCAATCCCTGAAATTTTTTGGGGAGACTGTGTGCTCACAGCAGCATACCTGATCAATAGAATGCCATCTCGAGTTTTGAGTGGAAAAACTCCATTCGAGTTATTGTTTGGAAAACGTCCCGACATTCGTCATCTTCGTGTTTTTGGATGTTTATGTTATGTTTATACCACGGGCCCTCGGGACAAATTGGATCCTCGTGCCATCTCTTGCATATTTATGGGATATCCTACCCTTCAAAAAGGATATTTGGTTCTTGATCCATCTACCGGAAGATTCTTCGTCAGTAGAGATGTCATCTTTCATGAGGATGTTTTCCCATTCAAGAATAGGCTACCATCACAACAGTATGAAGATTCCTCGATGTCTTCTCGCCCTTTTTTGCATGAAGACGATCCTCCACAAGGATCAATGATGATGCTCCCACAGATAGTATCTCCTATAGCATCTTCAAATGTCCATGCACATGTTGCCTCGGATGGGGACAATGCAATATCCAACCTTCCTTCACCAAGTATATCCGAAGAACCTGAATCTTCACAAGCTAATATTCTGGCAGATGATACCTCTACAAACTTACAAGTTGGTGTTCCATCTGAACCAACTGATCTTCGGAGATCAAGATGCACAGTTCGACCACCAACATGGACAGCGGATTACATTTGTTCATCATCAAAAAAGTGTGGTACACAATATCCTATTTCCTCCTATGTCAGTTTTGCTAATCTCTCTCCTGAAATAGATGCTGTGTTAGTAGAATTTCTGCACAACAGGAACCTACTTCTTATGATGAGGCTACCACGGATCCTCGATGGCAACAAGCTATGAAAGATGAGTTACAAGCTCTCATTGAAAATGAGACTTGGGATATTGTTCGCCTACCTCCCCATCGTCGACCCATTGGATGCAAATGGGTATACAAGATCAAATACAAAGCAAACAGATCCATTGAACGTTACAAGGCCAGATTGGTTGCAAAGGGATTCACATAGAAGGAAGGCTTCGATTATACAGAAACTTTCTCCCGAGTTGCCAAAGAAGTTACTGTACGGTCCTTTCTTTCCATTACCACCATTCGTGACTGGCCCCTTCATCAAATGGACGTTCACAATGCCTTTTTACATGAAGATCTTGAATAAGAGATTTATATGGATATTCCACCGGGATTTCGCAGACAAGGGGAGGGGAGTGTGTGCCGTCTTCGAAAATCCTTATATGGACTCAAACAGGCTTCTTGTCAATGGTATGCCAAGTTTACCAGTGCACTCACAGCTACAAAATTCCAGCAATCTAAGCATGACTATGCTTTATTCACATGGAAACAAGGTATGCCGTCAATCTATCTACTTATATGTGTTGACGATATACTAATTATGGGAAATGATGTGCCTGCCATTGAGAGATTCCAGGAATATCTGCATTCTATGTTTCATATTAAGGATTTGGGATCCCCCAAATACTTTCTTGGGATAGAAATTGCACGGTCAAAAAGGGGCATCTGTCTTAGCCAACGGAAATTTGTGTTAGAAATTATGTCAGAAGCAGGTTTATCGGGGTCTAGGCCAACTGTTATTCCAATCGATCAGAATATCAAGTTAACGACAACTGAGTATGACAAAGGGTTGTCACCTATAAACAAGGATCCTTTGCTTAAAGATCCTTTTGCTTATCAAAGACTTGTTGGAAAGCTTATTTATTTGACCATGACCAGGCCAGACATTTCCTATGCAGTTCAAATTCTTAGTCAGTTTATGCATGCTCCGAAATAGTCTCACATGAATGCGGCATTGAAAGTCATAAAATACTTGAAAGGGTGTCCTGGATTGGGAATATTGCTATCTCGAGACAACAATATGGAGATGACAGCATATTGTGACACTGATTACGCTACTTGCCCCATGAGTAGAAGATCAGTCACAGGATTCTGTATAAAATTAGGGGATTCTCTAATTTCATGGAAGACAAAAAAACAGTCAACCGTATCTTTATCATCTGCCGAGGCAGAATACCGAGCAATGGCGAAGACTAGTTGTGAAATAGTCTGGATAAGAGGCCTCCTTCAAGACCTTGGTGTACAGATAAAGGAGCCCACTGTCCTATTTTGTGATAATGATGCTGCCCTTAAGCTTGCAATGAACGTAGTATTCCATGAAAGGACAAAGCATATAGAGATTGATTGTCACTTCATTTGAGACAAGATTCAGAGTGGGGTGATTAGAACAAGAGGGATAAGAATAGCGGAGCAACCCGCGGATATCTTTACCAAGGCCTTATGTTAGAGGCAACATTTGTATCTATTAAACAAGCTAGGCGTCTTCGATGTTTATAGACCATCGAGCTTGGGGGGGAGTGTTGAAGATACTGTTGCCGATGCCAATTGATCTTAATTGATTTTTGATTATAGGGAATATTTTATGTACATCTTTAGAATATTGTGTATATTTTTATTCCTTTGTTATTTAGACACTTTGTATTACAAATAGTTTGTAATTACATACTGCAAGAGATAGAGAAAAGCAATACACATTTTTCTCCCAAACTTCAGGCCTTCTATATTTCGACATTCTCGAAAACAAATTTCTATTTCTTTGTTCCCGGAAGTAGATTTGGAACAGAATCAATAATAATAAACAAAAAATATTGACTTTTGTTCCGAGAACAAATATAAGAATCAAAACCAACTCTTCTTCTTCTTCTCTTTTCTCTTCTTCTTCTTCTTCTTCTTCTTCTTCATCGACCGCCATCCTTCAGTTGTTGTCCACCGCCGTTCGTTGCTGGTCACCAGCAATTGGTTCGATGAGCTCGCTGGAGGCTCGCCGAGCCAGGGCGAGGTTTGGAGAGCTCGCCGGAGGTAAGCCCAGCAATCGGCGAGGCTCGACCTCACCAAATTTGGCAAGGTTGAGCCTCACCCAAGCCTAGCGAGGTTTGGTGAGGCCGATCCTCGCCGAGGCTGGGCAAGCCTTGTGATCTAGTGAGGCCAAGCCTCGCCAGTGGCCAGGTGGGCCTCACCCAGCCCCGATGAGGCCGGCCTGGCCACCGGTGAGGCCAAGCCTCACCCAACTGCCGGCGGGGCTAAGTGAGCCTTGTGCAACTGCAAGCGAGGCTCCGCTGACGAGGGTTGACCTCCCTAAGGGCTGGCAACACTCCAGTGAGGTCACTGGCCCTCATTTAGCCGGTCACCAGTCTGACGACCGGCCACAAGAAGAAGAAGAAGAAGAATAATAATAATAATAATAATAATAATAATAATAATAATAATAATAATAATAATAATAATAATAATAATAATAATAATAATAATAATAATAGGAGAAAACGGAAAAGAAAAAAAAAAAAAAAAAAAGTAAAAAAAATATTTAAAAATTAAAAGAAATTGATTTGGAACAGAATCAATGAGCACGGTTTTTATTCTTGAATTAGAAATTTTGGACAGTTACCAAACGGCTTAAAATGCTTAGAAATTGTTCTTGGGAACATAATAAAAATAATCATTTTTTATCAGAATTTGTTCCTGGGAACATAATCGTTACCAAATGCGCAATAAGTGATCAATTGAAAATTTCGGCACTCAAGTGAATATTTTTATAGAAATTATGGAACTCAAATTATTGAAAAATAAAGTAATTGCACTAAAATGTGTGCCATTAGTTATGAAACGTGCAATGTACTTGTCCTGTCGAAATAATAAGGATGATTCCATCATTTCAAAACCCGCATACATGCATCATCAAATGAAGAATCAAGCATTTAATCACTTGCATTCATGACAAGTCATCACACAATGCGTCGACAAATAATAAGTCATCATATTACACATTGTCATAACATGACATCATTTAGCGTACTCTTGGTACCTACGTGGACAATTTTTTAAATAAAAAAAAATTGACACGTCAGTAAAAAATATCATGGAAAAAGCCACGATAGTAATTTGGCTGAAATTTCTCGCTATTGGCACTTAAGTGATCACTTTTTGCAAAACTTGGAATTTAAGTTTTCACTTTTAATCATGAATGGTACTTAAGTGATTACTTACATTGACACTTGAATGATTTTTTAACCACGATTGACACTTAAGTGAACATGGAGGATGATGTCGTTTAGACAAGAATTGCTTAGTGGACATACCGATGAGCCACATAGACCAATTTTATTATTAAAATAATGTCACATCGTATTTCTTGCAAGCTCATCAGAATTGACATTTAAGTGTCCTATTTATTTTTAAAATGACACTTAAGTGTACCTTTTAAAACTTTTGGCATTTACAATGTACTTTAGCCTATCATAATGTGTATGAATATGCAAGTGACTAAATGCTTTGATTCTTCATCTAATGATGCAAGTATGTGGGTTTTGAAATGACGGAATCATCCTCATTTGAGTGCAATTATTTTTTTTTTCAACCACTTAAGTGCCTTAATTTCTAAAAAATTGCTCATTTCAGTACCAAAAATTCCAATTGATCACTTAAGTGCCATAACTTTTAAAACATGTTCACTTAGTTGTAGAAAATTTGACATATTATGTGTCAATGCATTGTGTGATGATGTGTCACGAATCCTAGTATAATGAGTATGAATAAGCAAGTGACAAATGCTTTGATTCTTCATTTGATGATGCGTGTACATAGGTTTTGAAATGATAGGATGATCCTTGCTATTTCAACAAGCAAAAAAAAAAATATCACAAGTTTTATAACTTATGGTGCTTATTTGAGTGCAATTAATTTCTTTTCAACCACTTAAGTGCCATAATTTATGAAAAATTGTTCACTTGAGTATTGAAACTTTCAATTCACTTTTTTTTTTTTGGTTAAAAATTGATTACTCAAGTGCCCTAACTTTTAAGAACGTTTAATTAGGTGCCAAAAATCCAACGTAGCATAGCACTTGTGGTGAACATTTTTTAAAAATTACGACACTAAAGTGATCGATAAATAAATTATATGGTAGGCAAGTGAAAAAAAAAAAAAAAAACAAGTTATGACACTCAAGTAAACGGCACACATGAATTAAGATATTCAAGCAATCGAAAAAAAGTTATCATACAAAAGTTATAACACTTATAATGTCCTTATCCCAATTTCAACTTAGTCCCGTAAATTGTCTCGAAGGATGTAAGGATCCCTTTCAGCCGATTTTCTATAATAATGGGGCCTGGAAAGTTGAAGTTGGTTTTTACGAAAATAACCCTGGATTCGAAAGTTCGAAATTAATTTTCTTGAAAACATAAGCATACAAGAGTTTAGAGACTCATATCTAATGGGTTGGTGTTTTGGCTCATATTCATGTTTTAATGAAAATAAATGACAGGAATTTACATAGCTTAATCGAAAATGCAGTAATGGGAGTTCATTGTGCGAATGCTAAACCTTGGACCATATATCTCTGATTTTGCAATAGACCCGTCAACTTCACATAGTTTGCTTGCCACATTTATGGTCCAATCGTTTTACGATCACAAAACCAATTGGTGGCAATTCCATTGTCTTTCTTATGACTTCAATGGAAGTGGGAACAAACCAAACGATTTGAGTAAGAAATAAGTAATGGAATAAAAATTAAACACATGGATAACGTGGCTGATGATGTGTCTATTTCATGGGAGATATCGAAGAAATGGTTCCACTTTGATTGGCAAAGCTGAGACTACGATTGTTCAAGCACACTCGCTCATTATTGTTTCTAAATTTGATGCTAGAGAAAGTATAGAGAAGTAAGAAGTAACATAAGTGAGAACTAAATTGGATAGGTTGGTCACCACTTATAGGAATCCACCTAAGAGATAAGAGCACAACAAGACATCCTTCTTGTTTTCAAGTCAAAGGCTAAATGAATAATCACTCAAAACAAGTCTGCATTCTTATTCATCATAACATGTTTATATAAAACGAACTTGGAGGAACCCTCCAAGTATGAGTAATTACTAAGACTCTTTAAGAAGACAAGACACTAGAAACTTTAAACAACAATTACTAAACTTTGAAAATATAAGAATTAAATGTTGTTGGGTGTAGGTATCCAGGACTTGCTTGATCCAATGAATCTGGACATCCTCCAAAACACGTGAGTATTGGCAACGGTGTGATCAGTAACACTTTCATAGAACTAATATTGTCTTGAAATGCTCTAGCATCATACGCTTTTGCTGCACGTAAACTCATCCTTGAGTTTTCATTGTCTTCATCTTCATGGTAAGCAAAAAGATCCGCAACATTGAACATTGCCGAAATAGCATACTCACCAGGGAGTTCAATCTTGTAGGCATTGTCTCTAATTCTTTACAGCACTTTGAAAGGACCATCAGCTCTATCTTCAACTTCCTTTGGCGACCGGAAGAAATCTTTCCTTTCTAAGATGTAACCAAACCAAATCTCCTTCCTTAAAGGATGTGGGCTTCCGATGCTTATTGGCTCTCTCTTGATACTTAGCATTACACTTTATGATCCTTCCCCAAAGTTGCTCATGAAACTTCTTTAGATAGTGAGCATGATCCTCAACATCTCCACTGAAATGTTGAGAGATGGGAAGTGGAGCTATGTCCAAGGGACTAATAGGATTCTTCCTATATAGAACCTCAAAGGAACTCTTTCAGGTTGTTTGTTTTGAAGCCGGTTGTAAGCAAATATAACCTGAGCCAAAGTGGTGTCCCATTGACGCAAGTTACTTCTAAGTAAGCTCCTTAAAAGATTTCCCAAACTCCGATTAACAAGTTCAGTTTGTCCATCGGTTTGGGGATGATGAGAAGAGCTAAATTGAAGAGTTGTGCCCAGCTTCTTCCAAAGTGTATTCAAAAAATGACTAATGAATCTTGATCAAATGTCATTGTTTTGGGAATATCGTGAAATTTCACGATCTCCTAGAAGTAGAGATTCGCTGCATGAGTAGCATCCGAGGTTTTGCTACACAACACAAAATGCACTATTTTGTAGAATCGATCAATGACCACCATACTCAAGTGTCCACCTCTTTGTGTCCGAGGTAGACCAAACACAAAATCTAGGCTCACATCTTCCTAGGGGGCAGTTGGGATCGGTAACGGAGTATCCAAGCAAGTTTTTTGACTATGGCTTTTGGCAATGTGACAAGTTCGACACCACTTCACATGTCTCATAACATCTTTTTCCATGTGAGACCAATAAAAATTTTCTTTGACAAGAGAGAGTGCCTTGTCTCTTCCAAAATGTCCAGCTAATCCTCCACCATGGGCTTCATTGATAATGGCTTCCCTTAGAGAAATTCTCAGTATGCACAAACAAGTATTCTTGAAAAGAAACCCATCTTGCAACAAGAGTTGCGGAATTGGACCCTTTGAACAACTTTCCAAATTTGCCCAAAGTCTGGATCATCTTCATAAAGCTCATTGATCATTTTAAAACCTAAGGCCTTCACTTGCATTATGGATAGCAAGGAATGCATACGGCTTAATGCATCGGCCACTTGATTAAGAGTTCCGGCTCTATGCTTGATAACAAAAGTGAAAGCTTGAAGAAACTTTACCCACTTAGCATGCCGATTGTTGGGCTTATGTTGAGTATTTACATACTTCAAGACTCCATGGTCTGAATAGAGAACAAACTTTTTGAACAATAGATAATGTTGCCAATGATCTAAAGCTCTAACAATAGCATAAAATTCTTTATCATAAGTAGAGTAATTCGTGCGAGAATTATTCAACTTCTCACTTAAAGAATGCAATAGCCTTTCCCTCTTGACCAATAACCGCACTAATTCCCACATTAGAAGCATCACCATCAACTTAGAACAAGTCTGCAACTTCTCACTAAAACCAGTCTGCATTCTTATTCATCATAGCATGTTTATATAAACGAACTTGGAACAACCCACCAATTATGAGTAATTACTAAGACTCTTTAGGAAGATGAAGAACTCATAAACAAGGACTCTAGAAACTTTAAACGATATTTACTAAACCTTGAAAATATAAGAAATAAATTTTATTGGGTGTAGGTATCCAAGACTTACTTGATCCAATGAATGTGGACACCCTCAAAAACATGCGGCTAGTGAAGTATTAGTATGATTACTGAAGTATCAGTAACTATGCGATTGGTAACACTTTCCTAGATTTGATAGTATCTCGAAATGCTCCGGTGTCAAAATCCTAGATTAAACCTAAACCCATAAAAGGCAATCATGAGAAGGGAGTTCTCTCACACTCTCAAATCTCTTGAATGATAGACAGCTCTCGATACTCTCTATGTCCGTCGCAATTTTTCACACAGATTAAGCACTCTCACTATGCAAACCAGACCAAACTTGTTTAGCTTCTATGTTTGGATCCAAAATAATTGCCGAATACGCGACCCAAGTTAGTTGATAGAATTCTTCCCATTTAGCCCTAACAGTGTCGTCGGCAACCAGTGACATTAGTTCAAGATTGTATGAAGCTAGTTCGTCGCACCTTGGGTCTAGCAGACTTAGGGTTTCATCGATTTTGTCCAGATAAGCCACATCAAAACCAGAGGAAGCTGTAGAGGGTTCAGCCATGTCTGGATGCGTGGTAGTTTCCATGATTGGGGATAGCCTTGCGGTTGGTTCGATGGCGCCATTTACTGCAATGGTGTTGCAGCTCAATAAATCGGTAGTTGCGCACTTGATGGAACAATCAGAGCCGCAGATCACAGGCATGACGATGCTGGTCCCAAAACCTATTGGAAAGTATATCAATAGCATTGAGGTTGTCGAACATCAGTTGTAGAAGGGATTGATAATCAGTTTATAAATGTAAGAGAAAATCTCGTCATTTGAATTAGATTTTGGGATAAAAGAGGTTCATTGGGATAAAAGAGGTTCAATACTACCCAACAAGTAATAGCGCAAACCTCAATTGCATTGATACCAATTCAACATTTGACTAGTATGATGTTTTGTTGACAATTCAGTTGTTTCAGCAGCATCCACATCTACCCCAATGCCAGGCAAGTTGCAGTCGTCATCAACGATGGCACTAACATTGTTCTTGAACCTTGCGATGCTTCACTAAGGGGGCAGGCCTCTTCCCTGTTCTTCTTCTTCCTCCTCTGCCTCTTATCCTTCATCATCTTGCCTTTCGACGATTCTAATTCTTGCAGATCATTTTTGCCAAATTGAAATGGCTTGCTTTTTTTTTTTTTTTTTTGGCGTTTGATTTCCATTATTTTTTTAATCGAAAGAAAATTATATCTATTACTCAAAAGATTACATGAGAAGTATATGGACTTCATATGAAAGTAAATCGAAGTAGAACAAAGCTTGGAATACATAGAGTTCGTGTTATAAGAGTAGTTGATCTTACCGGACTTCTTTTTCTTCGAGTCTACCCTATGTTGCAATTGAGAAAGTTGTGTCGGTGAAGCCCTCGATGTTGTCCAAGGGACCCTTGGAACCTCAGATGGGTCATCATCCTTCACTCTCTCCAAGATCGATTCAAGATTCTCTTTGACATGCTCTTCGGCATAGTAAGCCCACCAGCTATCAAAGTAGGAACTGTATGGTAATTCCACTTAATGGTAATTCCACTTTGATGGTTTTATGTGATGGGCTTAAGGCCCGTCCGCCCATGTTGGGCCTGAAAGTCCGGCCCACTTTATTAGGGCCCATCGATGAAGGGGTACGTTTCTATTTTTGAGGGAACGTATATAAGGGAGGAAAGAGAGGGACGAATATACCTTTCGGCATTTAGTGCGTACGTTTCCTCTCCCTCTCCCTCCAAAAGAAAAACAAGCGCTTAAGATGACGCCATCTTCCCTTCAAGACCAATCGACATCATCAGATCGAACGGGATCGGTTTTCTCTTCCTCTTATCGGCGTTGGTGTTTAATCTGTGGCTAACAAGGTATGCTCGAATTCGTGGTGTGCTTTAAGATCGGCGATACATGTTTTTCCCGGGCTTGTCTTCCGCATTCGTTTTAGGGGTTCGATTTAGTGTCGAATTCAATTTTTGGGAATCCGATAATCCCAACATTGGTATCAGAGTCCTAGTTCATGTTTTCCCAACCCCTTTCACGTTTTTTGATTGATTTTTCGCAAAAATAATCGGCTGACACGGATCAAGGCGAAAATCCTGACACCCGAGCATTGTTCATCCGTTTTTTTGAGTTTATGTAAGTCGAAATCAATTTTTGAAGGCATAGGGTGAAAGATCTCGTCGAGAAGAGTCCGACGATGTGTCGTGAGCCACCAAGAGACGCCGCACGCGCCCACATGCGCGGCTAGAAGCCGCTTCGCGTGGGCGCCACGCGCCGGTGGCGAACTAGCACGTGCGCGCTGCCGACCGGCGAACCAGCACGTGCTGACGTCACCGTGACGTCATCCAACGGTCGGTAACCGCTGGGATGACGTCATCAATGACGTCATCGCCAATGACCGTTGGCCGGCCTGTTACCAGTCGACAACCCGACCCGACCCGACATGCGCGGAAGCCTGGCACGTGCCGGCTGACATCTGCGTAACGTCAGCCCGCGCAGGCGCACAACACGTGCCGGTTGGTTCGTCCGACCCGGCCTGACCGGCCCGACTGGCCCGACTCACCACCGTTGACCTGTTGACCGACGACCGTTGACCCGTTGACTGTTGACAAAAAAAAAAAGGAATTTGTTTCTTTTTCAATTATGTCTGTGTGGGTTATAGGTAATCCATTTTTTATTTTGCATTTATTGCATGAATCATGGAAAATTATGTATTTTCCATTATGTTTATTATGGATTATAAGTAATCCATTTTTAGTTCTGCATTTGTTGCAGGAACTATGATGCGTTATGCAAGGATACCTGCAATCCCGAGAACGGACGAGGGAAATGCAAGACTTAAAAGGCTGATGATAGAGTTAGCTAATTATCGGTGGCATGACGGTGATTTAGTATCACATGAAGTCAAGATCAATCAGATGATATAGGAAATCATCTTGAATGGTTATCTTATGCCGGATTTTGAGAAGGTGCCGGCTTTGATGAACACTCTTCCACCTGAATGGCAAGCAGTGTTAGATCGGCTATGGGAGGTCAACGTGGTCCCGGGTTATAGGAGGCTAGTGGTAGCTTTTGTAAAAGGGTACTATAGGATTGAGTTAACCAAAACTTCAACCCTTAGATTGAGCGCCACATGGCGTAGAGTAAATGCGCCTTAGAGGTGACATGAAAGCTCTCCAAAAGTTTTTCCATGGTTGGAAAATGTGCCTTCAAATTTCTCTGATATTTTGACTGATAGATTAGAAGGGACATTCCCTACTTATTTCTTAGATTAGTTTGAGATGTTTTTGGGTGTGAATATGTCTTTCTATGTTGATATTTTTTCTTTGTATATATTGCTTAGTGTAATGGATAATTGTATCATGTAAAAGCATTATTATTCTATTGGATGTCAAATATTATTTGATTTCTGTTATTGTTGACTGCTGTGCGTAATTCATAGAGGTTTTTGTAACTTCATATAATTTATTTTGAATAAGACAATTATATTAATAATAATTTTGAGTTAGGATTTTTGGAGGATGATTGGAAATATAGTAACTTTTTGATTCTAAAACCTTACTTGAAATTGTTCATTGATATGATGGGTCTATGCAAAGTGAATGCATAAATGATAGGCATTAATTATTCGTGCATGTATGTCTGATATGTTCAGATCGATGGTTTCAGCAACTAAGAACGTAATTGCTGATATGAACGGCAACAATTGTGAAATATTGAATATGAAGATTCAATATGTGCTGGAAAAGCAAGAAGCACTAGAAGCTCTTGACTATGTTATAGAAGATCTTGAGGGTGTCATGCGCCACCTTGAGCTAGCTGAGGACCGCCTAACGGCATTTGAGCCGAAAATAGACATTTGCAATGCTGGTTCTAGTTCAGAAAGGGCTTTGAGCTATAAGCGCAAGCGTATTGATTCGTTCAATATGTGAGAATGCAAAGGATCAAGTCCTTATTGCAAGAAATCAAGAGTTAACCAACACAAGAGAGGAAAACGTCATCAAGTGAAGAAAATGTCAAGGGTGAGGTGTTACAATTATGACAAGAAATGTCACTATGCTCGCAACTGTTGTGAGTCGAAAAAGGTAAACACCTCTTGTACATTTGAGAACTTTGTTTATGTGTCAAGTTCTGCATTATTAGCTAAATCCAATCCTTTGTGGACTGTAGATTCAGGAGCGACAAACCATGTAGCGAAGGATAGAGAATCCTTCGTGGAATTCTGACGAGTACCAACTAAAACTAAGTGGATCTATGTGGGAAATAACTCCAGAGCTTAAATTAAAGGGATTGGCACCTGCTAATTGAACTTGCGTGGTGGACGCACCTTGTTCCTACATGATGTTCCATATGCTCCAGAGACTCGTCGAAATTTAGTGTCTGTTTTGGTGTTGGTCAAGCTTGATTTTAATATAAACTTCCGTAATAGAGGTGTAGATTTGTATTTAGATACAAACTACTATAGTTATGGTTATTTTCTAGATGGTTTTATTGTACTAAAAGTTGTGTCGTGACCTCCCCGAAGCGGGTTGGACCACCTAAGGGTTCGGCTAATGGATTACTAAGCCTAGACTTAACTCGAGCTCTCCCAAGCCCATACCAATTCGCGACTTAGGGTTTAAGTTCTTGATATGCAAATGATTTTTCAATCAGGAGTCGTCACTAATCTATTTTTGGTGGGTCGATTAGAAACCCAAGTAAAGTAAATGGAGAATTACTTCACTCCTACGAACCAGAGATTGTGAGTTCGAGGACTTGATTACGCTAGATTTCTCTAACGCCCTTTCGGTACCTTTCTTTTTTTATTTCAAAAAATATTTTGCAGGCAGCTTGAATTGATTTTAATTTATCTTCCTAACATGTGAGGTGATCATGCGGGTGCGCAAACCACCAATTTAACACCCAAGAAAGCGATGAATATATTGCAGGACTTACCTCATAGCAACGAAAGTATCTGCAATGTTAGATTAGAATTCACATCAACAGACCTAGATATAATTTCTAATTAACAGGCATTTTTTTTTTTACTTATTTAATGAGAATCATGCAATATACGATGCATGCTACTAATCTAACATGGAATGGCATGACAATGTGTTCTAAGCTACATGACATGAGTAAAATATTTTTTGTTTTTTTGTTTTCATGCAATAATCAAATATGCAAACCAAAATGACCTAATTATAATGACGGGCAAGTTTTTAATTAAATGAGCCTAATTCTACATGGCGTGCATTTTATGAACCTAATCCCACATGACGTGCACGTGATATTTCTATTCCTAAAAATGCAATCTATCCTAAAAAATTGAAACTTAAAATGAGACATGCAATTCTATTCTAATATGCATGATGATTTTTTTGTTTGTTTTTTATATATATAAAATTCGAAATTTTAAAAATTTGCACACAATTAAACATGCAACCTAAAAAACTAGCATCCTAAATTAATTAATTTTTTTTGGGGATTTTTTTTTGTTGTAAAAATTTAAAAACAAAAGCCTATTCTAAATTGATGCGTGCAATTCTTAAAAAAAACTAATATCCTGAATGCATTTTTTTTGGATTTTTGTTAATTTAAAAAAAACGAAATAACTAAATATGCTAACCCTAGCCCTAATCTAACTTGCATTTTTTTTGAATTTTTTTTATGCAAAAACAAAAGTTAATTCAAATAACCCGATATCCAATCCAATCAAGATAAGATTAATACCCAAAATTGACGAACCATATCTCGCGTATGAGATCGAGTTGGTCAATTTTAAATTAAATCACGAATCGAATCTCGAGCATGAGATTGGATTGTCAATTTTTGTAAGAGATCGTGAGTCGGATTTCGGGCGCGAAAATTGAACTCCTAATCCCTAATTTGAGGGGTTATTCAATCATGCATTAATGAATAATCACACTAAAAACTATATAAAAACAAACTCTAAACTACATAAAAAAATAAGATAATAATAATTAAAAAAAACTACCTAATGTTCCCCTTTTGTCTTTTTGTCTTTTTTTTGTTTTCTTCTTTTCTTTTCCCACGCACGACTTGCTCATGGGTCTCCAAGGCGGCTTTTGGTGGGGGTCACCGTCGGTCGGGTCGCCAAGGGGGCTGGTCGACGGCGTTCCGGTGAGGGGCGACAGCGGACGAAGCTGCTGGTGTTCGGGGCACCGGCGAGGGGAGGCAACCGGCGAACCAGCGGCGACAGAGGGCGAAACAGAGGGCTGAACGGCAACGGACAGGGCGGGTCAACTGGTTTGCAGCGTCGGGTCACCGGTCGGAGGTTGCGGTGGTCAGATTTAACTGCAGGAGCGGAGCTTGGGCTGGGGCGGTCAGGCGATAGTAGAGGCGGAGAAGGGGCGTCGGGCGCTTCTGGCGCTGCAGATCAGTGACGGCAGAGGCGGTGGGCGACGAGCGGACCAGGAGCAGCGTCGAGGTCGTCGCGTGGTATGGGCAGGGAGTCGGCGAGCGAGGCAATCGGTAGCAGGGGGCGTGAGAGGGAGCAGCAGCGGCGGCAGCGTCGTAGGGGGACGAGTAGTGGCCAGCACGGGCGTGCGGGTCGCTGAGGGAGCGGCGGTGCTGGTGCGGTGACTGGCACAAGAGGACGATGGGCGAATCGACGCGGGCCGCAGGCGAGGCTGGGCGCTGCGGTGGTCAGCAGCTTGCAGAGGCACGGCTGCCGGTGCAGGTGTCCTAGACGATGCTGCTGGTGTTCAGGGGAAGAGCAGTGTAGGCGCGGGCGTTGGGCGTCGGGAACAGGCAGAGAGGAGCGTCGTCAGGTGCTGGCTCGAGCGGAGGCAGTGGGCGATGCGGGCTTGTGGGTGAGCCGGGTGCTGGTGGAACGACAGGGCATAGGGGCGTGGAGGTGGGGCAGGTCGACTGTGGGTGTGGGCTGGAGGGTGCTCGCGTCGGGGACGGTGGCGCGCAGGGCAGAGGGGCGGCGACGGGCTCGGAACTCGCCGGAAGGAGGAAGGTTGCTGGTGCGGTGACGGGCCACTGCGGGCGCCGAGCGAGTTGCAACGGTGAGAGAGTTCGAGGCTCCGGCGGTAATGGGCAGCTGCAAAAGTTCCGTCGCAGGTGTTACTCGAAACCCCCACTTGAAGAAGACAACCCTCCTTTTTAATTATTTTTCTTTCACGTTCCTTTCTCTTTCTCTGTTGCCTTCTCTGACTTCACCTTTTTTTTCTTGCAGGTTCTCTCTGTTTTTTCTCTTTTTTTAATCTCCTCCCCCTGACTTCATATTTTCTTCTTTTTGGTTTTTCTCTGACACACTCCCTTCCCTTCACTCGTCTGACCGAAGGAAAAGCCTTTCACAATGAGATTTTTTTTCTTTTTCGCTCCTCTCACAAACCTCTCGAATGATTTTTTTTTTCTTCCTCCGACGTGGCTTCTTGTGGTCTTATTTATAGGCCGTCCATTGCCTCTTGAAGATAGCCAACATTATTGTGACAAGATGCAGCCGCAACTTTTCCAGGATTTAAGCTGAACTTTTCCCTTTTTTTTAATCTTCTCCAGACCTTTCTTTCGGCCACCACTCCACTCTTCAGCAAGGAAATCTTCTTGCAGGCGCCTGTAGGATTTTTACGTCCCCCATTTCGTGCGTGTATGTGCATGCATTAATGAGGAGGTTTCTTCTTCAGCGAATTTTCATTGCGTCACCAAAGCTGATATATTATATAATATTGTGGGCATATTATAATAATATAATATGGGCACATTATACAATATATTATGGGCTACTTTTGCTTCTTTGAAGATTTCTCCATAATCCGCACGTCCGCCAAATTTGTGCAGGCATGTGCATGCATTAATGAGGAATAGACAATGGACGTGCGAGAGCTTCTTTCCTCATTTCATTTTTTTTTTTTTTTTTGCATTCTCTCTTGTGCGTGTTCAGACTAGCGAAAGAGATATCATCCTTTTGTGCATGCAATCGACCGCAAGCCCCTGATTCTTGTTGTCCTCTTAGTACCGATGGAAATGCGACTACATGAAATGCAATTTTACTATTTTTTTCTTAGGGGTTAAAGATTAATCCCTAAATTTTCATGCAATTAATTACTAAATGATTAGTCAAAATTTAGGTGTCAACAAGTTGATTGTGGTGATGTCAATATTTGTCATTCCCTTGTTTCACGTCTTCTACTTCATATGATAATGATGTGATTATGTGGCATGCTAGACTTGGTTATATTGGCCAATAACGTATGAATAGACTAGCTAAAGAGGGCTTGTTGGATAACATTGAAAAAATCGATTTGCCCATATGTGAGCATTGCCTGGTAGGGAAAACGACAAGGAAACCATTTAGAAAAAGATAAAAAAGCTGAATTTCCTCTACATTTAATCCATTCTGACGTCTGTGATTCAATGAATGTGAGAGAAAGGCATGGGGCTATTTATTTCATCACTTTTATAGATGATTATACTCGAGTCGGATATGTCTATTTGATTTCTCATAAATCTGAAGCAATAAGTTATTTCAAAAGGTTTATGAACTTGGTAGAAAATCAATTAGACAAGAGAATAAAAGCATTGAGATCCGATCGAGGTCGAGAATATTTATCTGATGAGTTCAGAAAATTATGTGATGAAAAAGGAATAGAAAGACAATTGTCTATTCCATATACTTTTCAACAAAATGGTGTTGCAGAGAGAAGAAACATAACCCTACTGGAAATTGTTAGATCCATGATGACGCATGCTAACTTACCTATCACTTTTTGGAGTGATACGTTGTTAACTGCTACCTATATACTTAACCGAGTGCCTTCCAAATCAGTTACTTCCACTCCATATGAGTTATGGATAGGTAGAAAACTGGACTTAAGTTTTCTTAAGCCATGGGTTCGTGCTGCCTATACTCATGAGTCCTCTCACAATTTTGGGAAATTGGGTCCTAAAGGAAAGAAGAGTATTTTAATGAGATACTCCGAACACTCGAAAGGGTATGTGTTCCTAGGTGAGTAGGAAAGTGGGAGTATAACTAATTTTGAATCACGGGATGTCACATTCTTAGAGGATGATTTTCCTAAGAAGAGCGAAATAGGTGAAGATTATTCCATATTCGAAACCTTGGATTAAGATAATGATATTAAGGGAGTTCGTCCAAGTGGGAGTAATATGAGAAGTGATGAATTAAATTCAACTCATTCTCAATTACAACCACATGATGAGACGACATCATTATTATATAATCCAAGTGGGAGCATAATTGGGAATGATGTGCTAAGTGTACAATCTTCTATACGGCGAACAAGTCGTAAAAGAATTCCCTATCGACGTTTTGACATTGAAGGGAAAACTTTTATGATTGCTCCACAAGATGAGGATGAGCCAAGAAATATTAATGAGGCTCTGAATTGCCCTAGTAAGGAAAAATGGATTCATGTAATGGAAGAGGAAATGGAGTCAATGAAATCAAACCAAGTCTGGGAACTGGTTGATCTTCCAAAAGGACATAAAGCTATTGGGAACAAGTGGGTTCTCAAAATAAAACGAAAGCTGATGGCTCGATAGAAAGGCATAAGGCTCGCCTTGTGGTGAAGGGGTATAACCAACAAGAATGAATTGATTATGAAGAAATATTTTCTCATGTAGTAAGATTTACCTCGATTCGCATTATTCTGGCAATAGTGGCTAGTATGAATCTTGAGTTACATCAAATGGATGTAAAATCTGCTTTCCTCAATGGAGAATTAGAGGAATAAATATATATGGAACAAACTGTTGGTTTCATAGTGAAAGGCCAAGAAGAAAAGGTATGTCAACTTTTGAGGTCGATTTATGGCCTTAAGCAGTCATCAAGACAATGGTATATACGTTTTCATAATGCCATAATGGCATATGACTTTACAATGATAAATGAGGATCATTGTGTATATATCAAAAGATCAATGATCAATTTGTGATTATATCATTATATGTTGATGATATACTAATTGCCGAAAGTAATATTGAGTTTGTTAATACTGTCAAGAGTTGGTTGTCTTCCAACTTTGAGATGAAGGATATGGGTGAGGCTACATACATTCTTGGAGTTAAGATTTCAAGAGATCATTCGAAAAGTGTTATATCTTTCGCAAGAAACATATATACATAAGGTTCTTGAACGATTTCGTATGCAAGATTGTAAACTCATAGATACTCCTATTGCAAAAGGTGAATGATTGAGCCATGGACTATGTCCAAGGACTCCACAAGAAAAGGAACAAATGAAACATGTTCCTTATGCTAGTGCTATTGGGAGCTTGATGTACGCTATGATGTGTACAAGACCTGACATATGTTTTGCAGTTGGAATGGTGAGTAGATACCAATCCAATCCAAGTTCAACACATTGGAAAGCCATTAAGAGAATACTGAGGTATCTAAAGGGAACTGTTGATTATATGCTGAGTTATTAAGGAAATGATCTACGACTCAAAGGCTATTCTGATGCTGATTGTGGAGGAAATTTAAATAAAAGGAAATCTACCTTTAGGTTTGTTTTCTTACCGAATAATAGCACCATATGTTGGAGCAGTAAGAAACGAAAATGTATAGCCTTGTCCACGATGGAAGTTGTGTTCGTGGGATTATCAACAGCAATATAAGAAGATGTTTGGCTTAAGAGATTTTTGAATCATTTAGGTGTTATTGGAAGTGCTGTAGATTAATTATTGGTTAATTGTGATAGCCAAGCAGCAAAAGCGTACACCAAATATCCAAAATATCATGGCAAAACCAAACATATAGATACCAGGTATAATTCTGTCAAAGATATGATTGCACGAAAAGATGTGAACTTACAGTACATATTACGCATAGAATGGTAGCAGATCCTATGACAAAGCCAATACCTAGAGATGTGTTTTGTGGCCATATGAAATCTCTAGAATTGCGTAGAGTCTGATGTACTGGATTGTAATTTCCCTAAGTGTTCACATTTGATGAATTTGTGTTTTCATCATTAATGCCTATGAATCTTTGTTTGATCTTTATGCATCTTAATGCTCAGTGCATTACTTTAAGTTAAGAAAGTATGTCGAACAGATATAAGATTAGCCCACTCACACAGGTAATCGCCTTTATTTATTGTGTAATAAATAGAGATGAGACTGTTTTTAAGCTTATTATCTAGGTGATAATCGAGAGCTCAAGCTTAAAACATGTATGTCGCCTTAACTGGGTATTAAGATGAGGACATAATACTTATTATGTCCGAAAGTAAAATAACCCACATATTTTATTTTATCTATCTATGATGCCAAATGTGAATTCTGATGAATTTTGTGAATGAGTAGATACGTGAACTCAAGTTAGACATTGGGTATGTCTGAACTATCATCTGTACGGTATTGAAGGTGTAGACATACGCTCCATGGGAAATGAGTTAATACTGTAATACGTATTTCATACTACGTATGCATGAGACGACCAATAAGAGTGACAAAAGTTTGATCTCAACTTTTATGCTGTGTGAAACTCTTGAGGAAAAGAGTTCCTCAATTTTAGTTCCCTCATGACTCTTACTTATTCTCAAGATTTCTATTTAGTGTTTGCTATCTTAGGATGTTGCCAATGGTCATGAGTTGATTCGATCTAATGGAACATTTCTAGAAAAGCAAGTTAAACTGAAATTGAGAGTTTGAAGGAAAGAGGAAGATCGAATTTAGAGAATCACATTGTAGTTTTGTATTCACTGGTTAACCAATTATGACTGTCTTTAGGATAATCATAATTGTGAATACAATATATATATATATATATATATATATATATATATATATATATATATATATATATATATCATTGTTTAAAAGAGATCAAGATAGATATAAATGTGATCGATCGATCTATGGTACTGCATACTAAATTTACTCAAAGTGTGATGCCCATTATGAGCTGCTATATATTCCTAACAGATGTATGGCAACGAGCTCTCAAAGTATGATGGTCGCACGGATTATTCACCAGTATGAATGTTGAAGAGAGGTAAAGAGAATCATGTTCGGCCCACCATGTGCGAGTGGAAGATGATGGTTTTATGTGATGAGCTTAAGGCCCGTCCGCCCATGTTGGGCCTGAAAGCCCGACCCACTTTATTAGGGCCCATCGATGAAGGGGTACGTTTCTATTTTTGAGGGAACGTATATAAGGGAGGAAAGAGAGGGACGAATATACCTTTTGGCATTTAGTGCATACGTTTCCTCTCCCTCTCCCTCCAAAAGAAAAACAAGCGCTTAAGGCGACGCCATCTTCCCTTTAAGGCCAATCGACGTCATTAGATCGAACGGGATCGATTTTCTCTTCCTCTTATCGGCGTTGGTGTTTAATCTGTGGCTAACAAGGTATGCTCGAATCCGTGGTGTGCTTTAGGATCAGTGATACATGTTTTTCTCGGGCTTGTCTTCCGCATTCGTTTTAGGGGTTCGATTTAGTGTCAAATCCGGTTTTTGGGAATCCGATAATCCCAACACACTTAATGGAGAATTGGCATAGTGATCTATGACAAAACAATGTGGCACAATATTGAAGAGGGAGGTCGATAGGAGTTGACACATGACGACTTTTTCCATCAAAACGTGCCTTAGTTGATGAAGTATTTTTTTACTGTAATTGATTCTCTAGCTTTTTTAAAATTGAGACTCGTCCTGTGATAATCCAAATGGGAACCATATCAATGGAGCACAAGGGACATAAACCCTTCGATGAAACTGAATGACATAAAAAATTCTACCAAAATTTAATCGATGACAAAGTGCAATGACAAATATACAACATCAAAATTAATCGTTGACAAGATAACTAAAATTATTATTATAGTGCAAAAATTGAAAGATATATAAATTGCAAAATGATAAACTGATGAGGGATTTTATTTTTTTTTTACAATAAATAGTCTACCAATATATCCTCTAAAACTCCTCATAACTTCGATTTTCAGTCCCACAAAATAGCATCCTCACATCTCCTCAATAGTCAAACACATGTCAACAAGACTGGTGTCAAAAGAATGAAGTGAACTCTCTCAAAAGTAGCACAAGCAAAACGCACTTACCTTTCAATAAATGAGGGAAGAAGTATACCCTAAGTGTCAAAACTTGACATGAAAAGATACTTAAGTACAAAAATTAAAGACACTTAAGTGTCAAAAGTTAAGAAAACGACACTTAAGTACCATTTCCAGCGAATCCCGCTGAAAATCTTACGTGGTAATTTTTTATTATTTTTCTCACCTATGTGGTTTGCCAAATAGCTGATTCAGCAAAAAAAAAAATGAAAAAACAATGAAAAAACGACATTGTTTTGACGTGGATTTGAATTTTAATATAAAAATTAATAAAAATTAATTATAAAAAATTAATTAAAATAGATAAATAAATAAATAAAATTAAAAAAAAAAAGGGGAGGGAGGAAGAAGGTGGGCTGAGCCCTTGCCACCATCGCCTCCCCATTGTTGTTGGGAAAGGCCTAGCGAAGGTGGGGGAGAGGTTCAGCCAGGGGCCAACGACCCTAGCCGACCGGTGGCAAGGGTCGTAGCCCTTCCCTAGATTTGGCAAGGGTCGGCGGCCATCGCCAAGGCTCGGTGACCTCGGTCGACGCTCCCCCCCACCGTCATCAGCCCTTCCCGGTGACGGCAAGGAGGCAGCAACAAGCGAGGGCTCAGCCCTCAGCAACGTGCCTCATTTCTTCCTTTTTTATATTTAAAAAAATAAATGTTAAAAAAAAAATTTAATTTAAATTTAAATTTTATTAATTTTTATATTAATTATTTATCACGAAAAGCAAAATGATGTCATTTTTGCATTTGTCTAGCCACATTAGCATATAAAACGACGTCATTTTGCACTTACCTCACCAAAAAACCGCTACGTCAACATTTTGACCGGATTTTCTCGCCGTTAGCGCTTAAGTGATCTATTTTGTTCCGATTTTGGCACTTAAATGTCACTTTCCTAACTTTTAGTATTTAAATATCCTTATGTGTCAAATTTTGGCTCTCCAAGTATTTGACGCTCAATGAATGAGTATTTGACCCACTATTCAATCAAAAAAATCGTAAAGCACAAGGGGTCAGTGGCCCACTACACAATAAACCAGTCTCGGCTCGCTGTCCGGTGGACTCGGGCCTCTAGGAAGTAAAAGAACCGGGGGGGTGTGGGCATAGCAGCACACACTTATTGGGTGTGCTGGCACCTGACACCGATTTTTATTATTATTTTTTTCGAAAAATCACATACTTTCTTTATGTATTTGTAATCCTTCTTTGAGTGCTTGTTTCTCTTCCCTTCAATTGACCTGATTTCCGTGCTTACATAAAGTTTGTGATCTAGATTTTCCGAAAAAGTGTTGGGACCATAGATTTCCGCAAATTTGGTTGAAATGGATAATCATGACAAAAGGTCACGATACCTTCATTATTGAAACTTCAATCAAACCGATTCTTAAGACGGTCAAAATTTAGGTGATTAGATGTACATGAATTCATCACTTTATCTAAAAGAATGATAATTTTCTCAATCCCCTCGAGATTAAACAGATGTAGTAAAAAAAAAATCACGATATTCATGATCCTACCCATCTGACTTGGTTCGATTTAGACTTATTGGAAAGCTCTTGCGCAACAAGGCTGAACTATGCCAATAAATCGTAATTTTCCCATACGTGATGCTTGTTTGTAAGGGATGTTTGCATATCAACTAGGGAATATTAAGTAGGGGTGAGCAGTGGTCTAGAGTCAACCCTGGACCGATCCTGGACCGACCCTCAACCGACCCAACCTTACCGGTCCTGGTTCGGTTCCCAAGGGGATTGGGTCAGTCCTTGGTCCTGAAATTCCAGGACCAACATTGTGCGGGTTGGTCCTCGGTCCCAAGAGTTTTGGGTCAGTCCAACCCTGGACCAACCCTATATATTATATTATATTATATTATTTATAATTCTTTTATATATTCAAACCTAAGTAAAATGTCTGTTATATTATATTATATTGAGATGTTCTATCAATAGTACTAATAGTAATTTCAATTTAAAACTTTTGTTGAGTATTAATTATGTGTCATTTGTTTTGTTTTCAGGTGTATAGAATTTCAAGTAAATTAACAAGATGTGAAATTATATATTTATGGTTTATATTAAGTATTTTGAACTTTTTATGGTTTAATTATATTTTACTAATGAATTTCAGCTGCACTTTGCTTTTCAATTTGTGTCAAATGGTAGAAGTTTTTGAAGAGTAGAGTAGTACTGCAGTTGCTACGGTGATTTGCTAATCAAGTGGTGTGAAGCTCATTTTTTGGTTGAGTGGACTCTACATGATCAAATGCAGGAAAACGCTTTTGCATATGATGTTATGAATATTAAAGATAGATTACAAGAATTTTTCATCTTGTCCCATATCTCGATGAGCGATTAGCATGTACGAAATTTTTATTATTGTGTTGTCTTAAATTTGCTAAATATGTATTGGTATTTATAGTTTAGTTGCATAATGCCGCATTGTCAATGGATGTGTAAATTGAATTTGTAGGTTTGCTTTTTTAGGGAGTATAAAAAATAAGACGAAAAAAATTATTGATCGGTCCTGGGTTGACCCTGGAACTGGACCGAACCCATTGGGTCGGTCCGGTCCTTGGTCCCAGGCTCAATAGGGTCGGTCCTCGATCCTAAAAATTGAGGACCGACACTGTACGGGTTGGTCTTAGGATTAAGGGGTGGCTCAGACCAACCCGGACCATACTCACCCCTAATATTAAGTATAGAGTTACTCCTCGATGAAATTAAGGAAATTTGTAAAAAAAATAAGAGAGGAAAGCCACTTGTCACAAGGCCTAATCCCCTTAGCAAAAATCTTAACTTTTAGTTTAATTCCAATTTTATCTTGAACTTTATTTTATCTTAAAAAAACCCCTCAATTTTAAGTTCAGTCCAAATTTACTTCAATTTTTTTGTTTGTCTATAAAAACCCTTATCTTTAAATTCAGTTTTAAATTTACCCCGACCATTGTTTTGTCTAAAAAAATGATAATAATTTTAACTGGGTCCCAAATTTGCCCACCTTAGCCCTCCATCCAAAATTTTCCATTGGTCATCTCTATTTTCCTAATTTTTATATCAAATAACAGCTCATTTTGAAGATAATTTTCCACCTCATCTTGCTATTATGGATTTGTTGCCGACATTGAAATGCCACAACAAACTACTAATGGAGATTTTTGGGCAAAGGGTTAAAGAGGAGTAGACTGAGATGAGATCGAAAGTTGGTGATTTCTTTCAAAAAAGTACAGGGTAGAAACGGGAGATCGGACCTACAATTTTGAGGCTTTTATTTTAAGACAAAAGAAAAGTTCGTAATAAAATTGAGACGGGACTTAGAGCTGAGGGTGTTTCAGTAAATCAGGCCCTTTCCACAACCACACAAGCTCTTTCATGAACTTTTACTAATCTTAATGGCTACCGTTAGATTGGTCTGTCATTACATAGGACCGTAGATAGAGGCAGTGGTAGAAGAATCCACTCACACCTAAATAAACATCACTAATCGGTCCAATTAGCCCAAGCCGCTTGTGTCAAGGTCCTGGTCCAACGGTTCGGCCCAACTCCTTTATTGAGGCTAGCCCGCCATTAAAAATAAATAAAATAAATAGAGTTGGCAATTTCAGTTGTGTTCCTATGACATAAATTTAAAGAGTGCATTATTAAATGGATTAGCTCAAATATGACCCCTTAAATTAATATATTGAAAAATCCAACTCAAACATATCTTATTTTTAAATGGTTAGTTCGAACGCTGTCTCATGTAAAGCACTTTATTCAATGAGTCCGATTTTTGTTGATTCCCTAAAGAAAAAAAGCGGGAACAAGAATATGTTTTCTGGGATCTAAATGGCTTTTGTGGCTTTCCTCATGAAATTATGTGATTAATGAGTTTATATTATTATTTAAATGCAATAAAATAGCATAAAAAAATACTGATAAAATTATGGACTTTTTAACTTCTTCTTTTTACTTAATTAATTTATGGAAGAATTCTATGTTCTTATTAGATTGTATAGAAAAAGTTTACAATTATAGTACTACCTCACCAAAGTAAAATAATGGCTAATGTCAATATTCGTTATACCATTGCAATTGGTTTAGAGAATAGGTTAGTATTTGACTAGACGCTTTTAATTATAATAATTGGGGTCAATTTCAAATTTAAAAAAACTACATTTCAAAATGATCCTTTTATCAATCAAGTCAAGTAAGTTCACAAAATTACTATATCGACATAATTGATATAAAATCTTAATTTGCTAATTTCCGGGTCACTTATGTGCTATAAATTCATGGTCATCGAAAATCACTAGACTTGTGATAAACCCTAATTTCCAATCGATTATAGATATAAATTTCAAATATAAAAGAATTACTTATAAAAAGAATAAGTTTATATATAAAAATAAAAAATTACATATAAAAAAAGTTATAATTTTCTGTGCTGTGCATCTCTTCCTTATTTTTGGGCTGGGCCAAACAGTCAGCTAGGGTTTCTCACGCTCCCACCCCCCACCACCACCCCCACCACCATATAAAGTCGCCTCATCGCCGCGGCTCCTTCTCGCCGGCTGCAGAAAGAAAGGAAGAAAGGAGAAACCCTTCCAGCCCCAGGAAAGAGAGAAGCTCCGCCGAGGCGCCGCCGCGAAGATGGTGAAGTTCCTGAAGCCCGGGAAGGCGGTGATCGTGCTCCAGGGCCGGTACGCCGGCCGGAAGGCCGTCATCATCCGGAACTTCGACGACGGCACGCGGGACCGCCCCTACGGCCACTGCCTCGTCGCCGGGATCAAGAAGTACCCGAGCAAGGTCATCAAGAAGGACTCGGCCAAGAAGACGGCCAAGAAGTCGCGGGTGAAGACGTTCGTGAAGCTCGTCAACTACCGGCACCTGATGCCCACCCGCTACACCCTCGACGTCGACCTCAAGGACGTCGTCAACCCGGACTGCCTCCAGAGCAAGGACAAGAAGGTCACCGCCGCCAAGGAGACCAAGAAGAGGCTCGAGGAGAGGTTCAAGACGGGCAAGAACAGGTGGTTCTTCACCAAGCTCAGGTTCTGATTTCGAGAAATGGGTGTCTGTGTTAGGGGCAAGATTTCGAGTTTTATCCTTTTGTCTTTTTTTACTATATATGGATTGAGCGAATTGGTGGACCTGGATTGGATTGTAGTGGTTTATTCTGGAGCTTGACCCTCTCTTTCAATTTTGGATATGCTGTTACTATAAGTGTTCTTGGCTTTTGGATCTGCTTCGTATTTGACAGAGTATTTCCTGCGTTTGAGTGCTTGGAAAAGAGTGCACTAGATGCGGGCGTTGCTGGTGCATTCTACAGTTGGATCGTGTGCATTGAATTGATGTTGTCGCGGCTTGTTAGGTGGGCTACTTCGAAGCTTCTGGCATTTGCTGTGCTGGTTTATTGGATTGCTTTCGCACTTTTAGGTGTTTCATTCAGCTGCATCAGATTAGGGTTCGCACCTTTGTTGGTTGTGATTGAAAGCAGTACTTAAAGAAAGGAAGTGTTGAATAGTGAGTAGGGTCGAGTTGTTTGTTTCTTGACTCTGCATTCATATGACTAGTTGGCCCTTAGGAATTGCAGTCTTAAGCATTCGATTCTTGCGATGGAGGAAGTTCAAGGCAACTTTAGATGAAACTAATGAAGTCGTTGGTAGTTTATTGGTTGTGGCAAAACTATCTTTGTGCTTTGGTCCTTAATTATTGTCTGGTTGAAATATTCTCCAATGCTAGGACTATTTTCTAATTAGGATATTGTTCATTGTCCTTACGATTTTATCTTGGGCTTTAGTGTTTGGTCGTTGCAGTTTGAGATCCTTCTCTGCCAGTTTGGAACTTGAGAACAGAATCGGGCTGCAAGTGACTAGTCCCATTGCATGATTGTTTTTGCATCCCTTCATGTGTGCTGTCATGCTATCTCAAGGCATATATACAACATTACATATCGATGTCTCCAACCGTATACGTCTCTGCAGGATTTCCTCTTTCTGTCCATCCCATCGAGGGTCTCTCTCTCTCTCTCTCTCTCTCTCTCCCTCTGCCCCCCTTGTGTCTTCTGTAGCACTCTTGCAATAAGAATGACAATAATCCAAGCTTAAGCGGAGTCAATTCAGTAGTTGATTGGCAAGTGTGAACTCCAGTACAGGCTTGTTATCAGTTTGCTTTATCCGGAGTAGTAACCCTTTTATCTGTTAGGCAAGTTCAATAGGAAGATAGGTTTTAGTCTCTGGTATCCTCGAAGTGCTGAGGGCATTTGCCAATGGATCAAGTTGCTGTGGCAAGTTTTGATGGATCCTTTCTTGCTCTCTTATAATTCTAGCTTAACTACATTTCTCTTGAATTCTCCTTCCGTCTGCTCTGCCATTGTGAAATAGAGAAAAAGTCAAATGTCCTTTACCAGTATCAAAGTTGGCCAGCAGCATTTCAATCCTCAAAGTTCAGAAATTTGAATGTCTATCAGTCAAGAGAACGAAGATTCATCTTAAATCAGTATGAGACGGTCTAATAGAGTTTCTGTTAAGTAGAGTAACCAACTTGTCTTTCTTAGACGTGTAGTCGTAGTCACCCTTTAACTTCCCTTGTACCAACAAATCCAGTTCAACAATTGCGGAATGCCGACTTTAATGACTAGACATCCACGAATTTAAATTTGTGGCAGGCTGAGCATGACTGACAAATCTTTGAACTGGATGGTTTCCTCATCTAGCAATGCTGCATGTAACGAGATGAAGTTCATGGCATGTTTGAATCATTTTCATCGGTTTCGAATTCCAAGCATCTCTATAGATAGATTAACCGGTGACTCTCGTTCGACAAATTCTTCAGTAGGCTCCTGATTCTCATCCAAAGGATTTTGATAAGCTTTTCTTTCCGACTTACTTTTGCACAGGTGCAACCTTTCGTGATTATTTGACCACAATTAGGTTGGAAATTAATTTGAAAGTAAACCAAATGAAATTATAGGACGTAAACAAATCGTATTGTCATTTGTGTCTGGAAAGGCATGATGTACAAGGCACGAACACAAAACGAAATAGAAATGTCTCTGGACACGTTTCATGTGTCTAGACACATTCTACTTGCTTCAACCAGAATGCTCAAGTGGTTCCATATGGTCTTAAAATATAATTTTCACCAATCCAACGTACCGTCAAAATTGGCTCGGTTCGGCTAATCAACGTAATATTCAAAAGGTCTTCCACGGTCAAACATAATAAACTTAGGCTTTGGTTGGGTTCAGTCCCATTTAACAGTTCAGGCTCATTAACTCGATCCCAATTGCTGCCAGATAACACAACTGATCAAGGACTCCTCTTTAGGACCTTCATACAATCTCCAGCCTCGCGCTTTCTCTTGCAAAGCAATTGTTTCCTTCTTTTCTTCTATTTTGTTTGGCCCCAGTTCTTCTTACCCAATAAACCCTAACAATGTCTCGGATCTATAAGATCCAAATCCCTCTTTTGAGATTCAATTCAAGCATATTATTTAACTTTTCTCTCATCAGTCATCGTTGTCAAAGCTCTTCTGGCAAGTTCTTTTGGTTCTCACCGATCTTCCAATACTGTCAGCCTCGGGAACGGTCCTCATTGCCTCACGAGTCAAACAGAAGCCCCCTTCGCCACTTTCGGCTAAATTTATGGAGGTTTGTGTTGGGGGGCAGCAACCAAAAAAAGAAAAGAGAAGAAGAAGAATAAGAAACAAAAATGCATGTAATTACATCAGACTACATAATTATCAAAGTTTTGTATAAAAAAGAAAAACCAAACCTCATCCGAAATCATTTCTCCTCCAAATCCTTTAAGCTCCAATCTATGCCATAAGGGAAATAGAGTATGAAGGGCAAAAAGGTGATTAAAAGACAGGCTTACTTTAAGGATCTGGATTCTAGACTTAGGAGTCAAGGACACATGTATATGAGCCTACAGAACATTTATCCCATTCAAGTAAGGTGAGTCGCTAGATGGTATGATGGTTCATGCTATTGTGAGGCAAACACAGGTGAACGACCAAGGTGAAGTGACATTGTAACATTTGGAAAGTTCAGGACGTAAACTGAAACTTTTGAAAGGAAAGGGTTAGAGCGAGATGACAGTTAGAAAAAGGTTAAAAGGTCATTCATGATTGGGCCGAGAGATCAAAACAAAACTTTCAATCTAATCCAAGTCACGGTGCAGTGAAAGCATTCCATTTAAATATTGCTTCCTCACTATCCTGTACTTCTCCAGCAGCAACCTGTACATAGGAAGTACATCCTCCAACAACACTTGCTTACAGAACTCAGATTTCACCGTCAAAAATGCTGCTTCTAGTGTTTCCTTTTCCTCAGGATGTAAACCAAATAAGTGCTCTGCATCCACATCACATACATAATACTCATACCTTTCATCGGCTTCTTCTTCTTTGCGGTTGAAACTTTCAAGCCATCTTATTCTCCTAAATGGATCTTCCTCCTTCTGAATCAACCTCTCCATACTCTGCAGTGTCTCCTTGAACTTAGATGACTCGTTAATCTTATCAATTAGATCTCTGAAAATGGCAACCTGGCTTTTATAAAGCCCGTGGTTGATGTCCCTAGAAAAACATATTGAATTGACCAAGCAAGCTTTGCGAAACATTGGATCAGCATCACCAAGTAACATGATCATAAAGTGCAAAAGCCTAATGCAAGCTGTGTATGGAGTCCCAGTCATCAAATCAGAAGATATATGTTGCTTCAAGTTCTGAGACCAATGATGCAAAGCAACGTGAATAAATCCCTCCCACCTGCATCAAAGCGAAGCTGTTAATCAGATGTCAAAAATCTTCAACTACAGGTACATTTTGAAGACCACAGTTACCATTCACCAACAAAAAGCAAGGATTTCATGTCAACTTAAACAACTGAATGCACATTAGTTCATCCATTGGATTATTCATCATGTGATATGGATGGACAAAAACTAAAAGATGTGCCTCGTAACAAAATTGAATGAGTGACAAGATGCTAGGCCAACAAGGTGATATGCGGAAACTGTTCTTAAGGCCAGGAGAAAGAGTTTATCAGTGCAGACTGCTAACGGTCACCCTGAAGTCGTTTCATAAGAAATTGATTTTCTTTTTAATCTCCTAATACCGACAGAGAGGACATATTAAGAGCAAAGTAATCATTTGTAATGTGTACTTGGACTTTTATCATAAAGTCAAGCGTCCCTCTCTTCATAAATCTCAAGTTATTGCTTGGAGAAGGAAAATATGATCTTTGCTGCAGATGCTTAGTGCAATAGCCACTTTGAAAATTAACAAACTAGTATAGAGTGATTGGGCTTGTTAGTTAATTGATAGAAGGTTATGAGTGATAATATCCTAAGGCAAAACATAGATTCTTTTCTTGACAAACAAGCCATCCGATTTGGTAATGCACACATTGCATGTCCAGAAAAACAACTTCACTGAAATTCAACACTTCATTGATGGCAAATGTAGATTTCATATCATAACCAAGATAATCATGCAATAGAAGGAACAATAAGCTTGGAGAACACAGGCTAATGCCTAAACATCCAATTTACAAAATTGCATTGACAGAATATCCTCATTTCTGCAAATATAAACACAGCATACGATATCGACTCAATTTACCAGATACCTTTTATCAATAGTTGTAATGCTTAACACAGGATAGTATATCCTCCAGGAAAGAAATATGGTTACCAACCCATTGTTACATGGAAAATCTTAAAAGTAAAACTACTTACCATCATTAATGTATCTACTTGATGTTATATCATCACTATTTCAAAGATGCAAATATCCAAAAGCAGGTTTCTCCACAAATCAGAAAAGAGCCATATCATTAGCAATTATTGCATAAGCTACCCATCAAACTAGATAAAAGCATCAGCAGGCTAAGACAAACAAATTAGCAACATATAGTACTTACTCCAACATGAACTTTAAAATCATGGCAGTTTTAGTTAAAATTTCAGAATGGAATACAAAAAGAGTCTCTAAAAAATGCCCACTTTACATAATAACAATAAACATGAGAAAATAAGGATATAAGGACTTCTCATGCAATCAAACAAGAAACCATGCAAACAAGAACTTACTCAAATGGAGCTTCAACCTCAATGGCAAGTGTTAGGTGTAAGGAAAGACCAGCAGAATCTTTTTGTTCATCATTAGTAGTATGAGCCTCATGAACGTAACCTCTGGGAATGTACAATATATCTCCTTCCTTCAGCAGAATTTGCATGCATGCATTTGGTACAGCATCAACATTTGAACCTTGGGAGCCATCAAGAGGTTCATATAAACGAGGTAAAAGCTTATTCCTTGGAGAGGAAATTGTCCACTGTTTCATTCCCATAAGTTGACACACAAGAACACAATGATCATCATAGTGCCGTGCCAACCCCTGAGAATTGTGCGGTGTCAAGTAAAGATTGGCACCTACAGATGGTTGACCAAACAAAGATGCTAAGCCTTCAGTGATAGCAGCGATGGACTTAAAGCGGAACTCCATACCACGCATAGCCACTGTATAACCATCTTTGTAAGCTTCATCACATCTGAATATATCATCAAAGCTAAGCACATGAGGAGACTGGGTGCAAGAACTCAAGCTCTCAAGGAAAAGATGTTTCTCAGTGTTGGAAAGCCTCTCTGCTTTTAGCACCCTTATATCCTGCTGGTAGATTATGGGCATACCCAAGCTATCTCTCTCATTTTTTAGGAAATTGAAGATGTCCAACTCATCAGAAGCAATAGGTGGGCAGGAGACCGCACAATGGAGGACAGAAGAGAAAAGATGGTGAACAACATCTTTAGGATTAATGCAATTCAAAAAAGAGTTAAGTATATTCTCCCCATCCACAGCCCTTGAGGTCCTGCTTATGAGAAAAGGTGATACTTCCCAATAGCCCTCTATAAAATCTTCGAAACTAGACAGTGGTAACCCAAAAATGCTTCTCCTGATTTGATCAATTGGCAGAAAAGTGGTACATTGGACTCTAATAGAAAGTCTGAAAATGCTCTCAGCCAGATCGTTCACCCTCATATTGCTCAACGAGTCTTTTTGCTGGCTGCACACCGTAGAGTTGTACATTTGAGGATGCAGTTTAGTCCACAGCTCTTTCAAAAGGAAGAAGAAACTTTCAGAGAGCTCAGATGGAACTCTTTCCAATTGCTTGATATTGCAGGAGTTAACAAGTACAATAACAGCATCAAGAAGTGAAACAGGAAGTTCATGTTCCTTTGCAGCTGTAATGTGACTCCTAGCAAATCCATAGTCCACTGGGAATAATGCGACAGAATCCACAAAACATTTGGCCACCTGACGATAGCAAACCCTAGAGGATATGATGAGTCAAGCTGACGATGGACAAGGACATCGGCAATTAAATGTGTATTGAGTTAGAATAAGCCTACATTAGCTATTAAATTCAAACAAGAAACTAAACCACACCACGTAAGAAGAAGAATTCTCAGCCATATTCGACTAAACAGCTAAAGTAACAACAGTACCAAAACTTCTCCCAAGCTTTGCCATATTATATCAACAAGTTCTTGAGTCAACCACAAGAGTTTTTTCATATATTCAAGTGATAGGTTGTCAGAACAGCAAACAAGATGGGAGATTGTAATTTGATGGATGGATATATAACATAAGTGTGTCCCCCACAAAGCCCATGCATGGATCATTTAAACCAGTTCATAATTAATTGATTCACAATACAACGAGAAGCTTTTTCAATCCTTATAGAACCTACATTATCATTATATAGCTGCACATAACATGCTCAAATATACAAACAATAAGCCATTTGCAGGCCAAAGTGCACAACTAGCTACTGCTTGATGAAAGAGTGCCATAAGTCTGAAACCTCAAGCCACTGAAGAAGGAAGAAAACACGTATGTGGAGAAGTGAACGTAAGTATACATCCAGGAACTTGTCAATAATAGACTATGTTTAAAAAATGGGCGTGTACCTTTCTCATCCTATGTCCCCTCTCAATCAAAGGAAAGACACCAATATAGCAACATGCATATAAACCATTGACAGACTTCATGCATCGTGTAATTATTCATACATCATAACTTCCCATGAAATTTACTTAAAAAGCCATTTCAAAGAAGCATCCAATGAGTCTGACAATAGGGTCTAGGTCGTTAATGACAAATGGTTTATTTGCTTAATATCATAAAGAAGAGAAGTTAGCAGTAGTCGACATCTGAAGCTTGATCAGAGGATAGATAATATTGTGCCTATGCATCTCAACCAGTGAAAGCTTGACCAAATGAATCATTTTAAACAAGGATAAAGAGATCTTACTCATTTATCTCATGCATAAGCAGACTACACAATATATAGAATAAAGCAACAAGGAAATTGTCCTGTTACATTAATTCTATCACATCAGTTATGACAACCATATTCCATCAGTGCATCTTAGAAAACACAGAGATGTAGCATAGTAGCAATTGTTGAGTTAGTACGTCATCCTAGATTTGATGCACCCAGGCCTCCATTATGATTAAGCTCTATGGATTACATTTTCTTTGTTTTGCAGCCGTCAAGTCATGAATGAGCAACTACCATAACCAAGACATGCAGTGATAGCCAAAAACATTGAAATGACGCTGTATGAGCTAGCAGCATTGGTTGCCATAATAAAGTTTACCTAACGTCTGGTCAAACAAACTGCAAAAGCCCAAAATCAATATAAGCATCTCGGGAGACATTCATCCTCTAAATGAAGCACGAAAAAACTCATTTTCGAATGGAAAAAAACCCATAAAAACCACCCAAAATCCACATTTCCTCCACAAACAAATGATTAGTTGCAAAGCCTAACGGTACAATCATGCTCCTTAACAAACATACAACTAAAATGGTAGAACAGAGGAGAGAAATAAAAGAGGAAAAACTCACATGAGAGTCTCCAAAGCAGAATGCTCAAGAAGCCTCTGCCGCCCGACCAAACTAGTCGACAAATCCGAAACGGCACGACACGCACTCAATTTGACTCTCTTATTCGAACTCCTCAAACCCGATACCAGGCTTTCCAAAATTTCTGCATCCGAGGCGATTCGTTGGTTCATTTCGAACGAACAGAGCGAAGCCATTCCTACAACCTTAGCACAAAGACAGGCGATATCCTGATTGCTGTCAAGCACATTCAATCAAACGTCAAGCATATATATCCATGTCATGCTACCCTTAAAGATAACCTCGCAGAGTGATAATGTGTGCTTGAGAAACAGAGAGAGAGAGAGAGCTCACTTGGATTTGAGCAGTACAGGAAGCACGGAGAAGAGGGCAGCGAGGGGTATCTTCCGAAAGCTGGGAACTGGGTCGTCCGATTTCGAGAGAAAAGAGAGAACTTTCCGCAAGCATCGCATGACCAACGACGGGGAAGGAAGTGGGTCGGAGCGGCCTCGGCCTCCCGCGTTGATCTTGAAGACGGAAGCTAGAAGCAGACACAGAGCGGTGTCTGCATCGGCCGATCCGAGCGGGGCGGAGCGACATAATTCGGAGTCTCTTCTCCTTCTCCTCCTTCTCTTTCTCTGCTGGGTCTCCTCCATATTTTCTCTGCACCGATGGGAAGCTCCTTCAAGCTCGGGGACTTCCGTTCGCCTGCACAATCTCAGTCAATTTTGCGAACGGAGAGAATAATGTAAAGGGAAAATTCCAAAAAAAGACGAATTGTTATTGTTTTCTCGAATAAGTCTGAAGTGAATTTTGTTTCAAATAATAAGGTGTTTTTAGTTATTTCAAATAAGAGCTTGAAATGACTTTGTTGTTTCAAATAAGGACCGATTTTGCCGATTGTCAAATAGCTAAATTTTCCAACCTGTTAAGGGTATTTTTGTCATTTTGCATTTCACCTTTTTTTTCCTTTGCTTTTTTTTTTCCTGATTTTTCTTCGTCTCATTCGTTGGTGGTTGACCAGCCACTGGTGATGCCCACAGAGGGCTAAGCGAGGGTCGCCCCCGCTGGCAAGGGCCACCAACGCTGGCCACAAGTGAGGGACAGCCTCGCTTAAGCGTGGTGACCCTCACCCATGGGCCATCCGCGAGGTCGGCCCTCATCAGTCCCAGGTGAGGGCTGACCTCACAGATGGCCCCTAGGCAAGGGTCGCCATCCCCAGGTAAGGCCATCCCTCACCCAGCCCTTTGTGGGCATTACTAGTGGTCGGCTGGCTATCGGTGAAGAGGAAGAAGAACCAACCAAAAAAATGGAAACAAAGAAATTAAAAAAAGAAAAATAAAAATGGCAAATGCCAAAAATACCCTTAATCGTTGGAAAGATGGGTCCTTATTTGAAACGAACATAGCCATTTCAGGCTTTTATTTGAAATAAACATAACCACTTTAGGTCATCATTTGAAATAACATCAACTTTAAACCTTTATTTGAGAAAATGAAAGACTGCGTATTTATTTGAAATAACATCCACTTCGGACCCTTGTTTAAGAAAAATGGGGTATTTCGGGTCCCTTTTTGAAATTTTCCCTAATGTAAATGGCCACTAAACTTCAATTTCTTATGCAATATATTTTTAAACTTTTGATTTGTGTGATATAATCCTTGTATATTAGCTAAATATGCAATATTGTTGCTTAACATTTAATTGATTAGGGATTGCATTAAAAAAATTAAAAGCTTAGGATCAATATTGCAATTAAATCGGAGTTAAAGTAATTATATTGAAGAAATTAAAAGTTCATGAATGACATTGCATATTGAACTAAAATTCATTGATTATTTGTGTTATTTTTTTCTTTTTTAAAATGATTATCTCAAATAAAAGTTTAAAGTGACCTAAGAGATCCAATGTCAGGGCACTTTCGTTGAAAATAATCAATGTTCTCTCTCTCCAATCTCAACCAACTTAATCTTTTTTTTTTTTTTCAGAAGAACTTCATCATCTTCTTCCTCCCACTCTATCTCTGGATATCGATTTTTCCCTTTGTTTCTTGAGCGCCATACACACACAAAAGAGATTCTTCTAGTTCCCTCCCCATTTTCCTCTCTTTGACGAACGCCTCCTCTTTCTTCTTACTGGAGCCGACGCAAATTAGCGAGCTCTCTCTACAAGATTTTAAATTTTCATCAGCTTCTTCATTTTGCTTGGTTGGGATACTATAAGGCAGGAGTGAATATGGTTCTAGAGTAGTATATGAAATCAAAGAATTGGGCCAATTGAAACTTGTTTAATTCCAAGTTTCAAGATATATAGAGGAGGTTCCAAATTTCAAAAATTAGGAATCTGTTTTGATGGGTAGGTATTTGTGTTTTTTTTTTTTTTTTTTTTAGTTTATATTTTCACGTGATCTTGCGATATTTCATAACATCGAATGATGAGTGTATAATTTGGAACTGCTAATTTGAGCTTCCATTTTTATGATCGAGACTTTTATTTTGTCAATATTTCATATATTTTGTGTGTCTAAATATAAATTGTGGTCAATATATGGTCATTAAATATGATGATTCATTGCAATTGTTTAATTAATAATGCAAGTGGAACTTGAATGGAAAATGGAATTGACTTAGGGTAGGTTCCACATTCCAAAAAATAAGAAACATGTTCCAATAGATAGATTCTGGGTTTTAAATGAAATATGTAAGAAACTTGAAATTAATCATCCTTTCCATAGAAAAAACCAAATGAGAATGAGAATTTTCTCCCAAAAAATTACTGTTATTAGACGAAAATGCCTTTGACTATGTGATTGAAGCTCACCAACCAATGAAAATTTGGGCAGCCGACGAGCTCAGCCTAGTAGCAACCACTTCCCCTTGATTTCTCTTGAATTCCTTCGATCCAAATACTCTTTTAAGTCCCACCTCCTATCTTTTTTGTGGCAACAAGCCAGCATCTTGTCCATAACAACACTATTATAAGGGTGTGTATGATATGATTTTTCCGGATAAATTATAGACTGAATAATATAAAAAATTATCGTAATCAATATTGGAAAATTCCTCATAAAATAAGGGATGCTTTTGAAAATATTTGTATAGAGACTCAAATAAGGGTAAAAGCTACAAAAAACTTCCAACTATGTCTATCTTGATATATTTACCTCAATTTTTTTTTGTGACACAAAGAACCCTAAACTTGTACATATATGACATACTTACTCCAAAATTTTATAATACAAAAAACCTTAAACTTGTATGGCACATTTATCCCAAACTTGCCAACTATGATATATTTACTCCAATTTTTTTTTTGTGGCATTAAAAACTCAAGTATTTATCCAAAAAATTTGGTGTCACAGAAAATTTTTGGGGTTTTTGGTGTGCCAAAAAAAAAAGTTCATGACAAATGCATCACATAAGTATAAGTACGAGGATTTTGGTGTTAAAAAAAGAAGTTTAGGATAAATGTGTCACAATTGGCAAAGTTTAAGATTTTTTGCAATTTTTTTCAATAACTTATTTAGGCATTAGGGTGAGATATTTTGCTTAGCCCCCCTTGGATATGATACATGAATTGAAAATAAAATGGAAAAACTAGAGAAAGGATTTGTCTATTAAATTGACCAAATCCGTGCGCCTCTTAAATTTGGTCGTGTGATGTCTACGTGTTATATCCCTTCGTGTTAAGACTGTTGCAACTTAGACCATATGTGACATCTTGATTTTCCAATTCTATTTTCAATTGAATAAGTCGGGTATTTTATCTTCGTGCCTACAGCTCTCTTCTTTGAGTCGGCCACTCACGAGTGTCTATCAGATGAAGCCGTTAAGGGATTCTAATGCATCAGACTTGAGAATTCGACCAAGAAACGATTTATCAATCGAGCTAATCTGTAAAGGTCATTACGGCACAGTTAAAAATTGATTAGAGATCGGAGATAGGTCGACTCGACAAAGGTATGTGATTAAGTGTGGGTGATTCCACCTAAATGCACAATTCTTATCGATTGGCACTAGACCGATTCTTCTGTCGTTTTGATACCATATATTTGCATTTGAAACCTTGAGATTTTCACGATAATCAAGAGTCGCCAATGTGTCGAAAATGTACATTGTGGCTTGAAAATAATCAACTACATGTCAAATGCACGAAAATTCCTAAAAGCTACTTGGTAGATTAGGACGGGTTAGGATTGCGCCAAAATGAAATTAACCATGAAATTGAACCCGAATTCAGAAATTGAGGTTCTGTCATGTCACAATTTATTTTAGGAACGTTGACTCATTCTTAGAAGATTTTTCTACAAACCGAGATTTTTGGCGGAAAAGCAAGGTAAGGCCGTTTTTGTTCGGGAAAGTCAGAGGGCCGGTTTTGCAAGTTGGATCATATGACGGGGAAAAGTCATGAGTTGGACGAGGACACCTTGGCAGATTTATTTGGAAGATGATTGAATGAATTTGAGTAAGATTGAAGAGGGAAATGTATCAAATTCGTATGCCATGGGGTGCATGACATTTTGGACCATTTGCCAAGCTTGTTGGGGAAGATTGGTGGCTACAAAGGGCAGAGGGTGAGGGCCATGGATGGTGGGGGCAAGCCAAAGGAGAGAGAGACAAGTGTTGAAGGCTAAGGAGCCTTTGGGGTCCCCCTTGTTCAGCAGCTCTTCTTCCTCCTTAAATTGAGGCTTTCTCCATTGTTGTGGCTTGGAGAGACCTTGAGAGAACCAGAGAAAACCAAGCACACCAGCCCCTCCACCGTCGCACGCCCGTAAGGCCACCGTCGGCCGTTTTCCTCCTCTGTTTTCCCCTCATTCCAGTTTCTGCTCTAGTCGACCTTTCACCAAAGATTCGAGTAAAACGTTAACTTCCTGGATGAATCAGCGAACGAGCCACCCATCACCGTGAAGACGACATCCATCCCGTTCCAGAAAACCTCACCGCTCGCCGGAACGATTCTCCGGCTGTCCCGTACGGCCGCCCAAAGCCGCCGCTCGCCAGACCGTCTAGACTCGCCTGGTTCCGCCTGTTTCGCCCGTTTCACGGTTTTGAGCCATTTTCTCCCCATTTCGACCCTACCTCTACCCATACCAACTACCAACAGGTCCCCCTTGACCCTCGAGAGCCGTCGATTGCCAACAAACCCCTTGTCGGAGCTCCGGCCAAGCCCGTTCAGCTCTGTTTCTCCTTCAGAGACCAGTTTTTCAAAGTTGCAGAGGGTGTATGAATTTGTGGCTGCTGTTCCAGGCCCGGGACCACCTTGGATTGTTGTGGTTGAGGTTCCTGAGCCTCCTTGCCGCTATCCAGCAGCCGTCAACTGCCCCCAAGCCGCCGGACCTTCGTCTCTCGCCGTTTCCAGCCCTTTCCTCGGTTGGTTCCAGCTTGTTTAGTCAAGATCATAAGCAGAAGGCCAGCAAGGTTTTGAAGACTTTGAGACCCGTTTTAGGTGTCTTCCCAGCCTCCGTTGGTGTCGCCGCTTCGAGGTTTATTGACTGCCTTGGCGTCGTGGTTGCCGTGGACTCATCGGCTCGCAAAATCGGTGAGTTTATCCTCTAATCCTTGTTTTGTAAGTTAATTATGCTTAAGGGGTATTTAGATTATTCTAAATAGGTTTATGTGGTTAGATTAGATTATTTAAATGTTAATTAGATTATATGTATGATTAGTTTAATTGTTGATTAATTAGGGCTAATTGTATGTTTAAATTAGTGTAATCTAGTTTAAGCCATAATTAATTATTTTTAATTAAATAATAATTTCAAATTTATAAATATTATTTTCTTAAATTTATATTAATATAATATAATATTTAATTATTTAATTTTCGGAATTAAATTTAATTATTTAATATTTTCGAAAATTTTGCCGAGATGGCCGGTCATTAGAACTTCACGCTGATCGCAACAATGTGGTCAGTTTGTGCCGATTGTATGTTTAATTGAGAAATTGAGTGAAATGATGATTATGGTTAATTATTCCAAAGTGTGGATTTGAGTGAAATTAGAGAAGTTTTGGTATTTAATTTGAAAATACTTGGTATTGGCTTTTGGCACCGTAATTGGTTTGTATGACCCAGTTTGTATCGTGGATCTGAATGAATTATTTATCTAGTTCTCTGTTTTGTTATTGATTATGCAACTTTGGCGAGTAAATATTTATTTATATATATGCTACAGCTTGTGTGAGCTATTATATATGCTACAGCTTGAGGGAGCTACTATCTATCTACAACTTGAGTGAGCTACTATCTATCTATACAGCTTGAACGAGCTACCGTCTATATATTACAACTTTGGAGAGCATGTGTTGTATTAACGACTGGTTTGATAGACGGTATTGAATGATAGATAGTAATGGTTGATAGATAGTACGGATTGAAATGGAAATATAGCTAGTATGATTGAATTGAATCGTTGGATCAATTGTGTGATTGAGATTAAATTGTGATGACGTGCAAGAAGGGATTGAGGCAAAGTAAGTCCTCTGATTTGCGTGGCTAGGCCACTCTTGAGTGTATTTTCTTCCTAATCAAGTCTTAGAGGGTAAGACTCGATGATATATTGTCACACCCCCTTGTGGGCTCAATATTTTCAGGTCCTTAGATGGCGGTCGTGGAGGATTCGAAGCCATGGACATTTGTGGAGGTGGAGACCGAAGAATCGACGAATGTGTCTGACTAGTTGGTCATAAGACAATTCCCTTTTTGTTGAGCTGGTCTATTTTGTAGACAATCCAGTGTTGTATATAAACCTATGTGTTTATAAGAAAGCTTGTTTGGTTGTGATTGATTGTTTGCTTTTCTATCCCAAGTTAAATGTTGTTAAGGGATTTGTTTCGCTTCCTCATGCATAATAAAAAGAATGGGTCGGCGACGTGTCCTGGGAAGTTGCATATTTCTATTGACCGCAGAGGGATGTTCGTGTGCTTGGAGGATCGGGGCGTGACACCATACCTATTGGGGAAGTCATTGTCAACTAGGTTTTTCTTTTTTCTCTTTTTTAGGAATAACCTTTTTAGCATAGGCCGTTAATTAGGTTTTCTACATTCATTTGACCATTCATAGTTATTATCATTGAATTTCCATGCGTTTTTTTTTTTTTATGTCTCATTTGAACTCTTAATTTACTCTTAGATTTTAGGTGTAGGAATCAAAATCCACACTTAAAACTAATTATCCCCACCCTCATCCCCTCAAGATGAAAATTCGAGCCCGGCGCCTTCCCATGTCCATGTGGGAAGAGTAGCCATTGAAGCAAAACCCCAATGGTTAATTTCCAAGCACTTGGAGTCATGTAAATTCATCATTCCGTTCCAACTTGATTCGCACGCATTTCATGGCCTGAGCGTGGAACTACTAAGCAATCTCAATCAATCTCCGATCTTTTGTGGTTCATGGTTCATACAGGGTTTTCGTCAACAATAGTAAACAAGTATTGATGCAAATAGTTTTCTTTTGTATACTCTTGGACCAATATCCTACAAAAATTTCTTCTTTTTGGTATATTTGTCTGCAATCCCCACCATGTACATAATATTGTTAAATAATATTACCTCAATGTTACCTTGGAAAATTACCAAAAAAGTCATAAATTTATTATACATTTATCAATTCAATGTTAAACCTCTCAATTTGGTCAATTAGTTCTAAATATTTTAACAATTCGTCAATCAAGTTTTCACATCCAATTTTGGCTTGAAATCACCAACATGATTGGTAGTCATCTTACATGACATCACCGACATTGACGTAGATGATTTTTGTAATTTTGTAATTTTGTAATTTTTTATTTTCTTTACTTTTTATTTTCTTTATGACTGGCGAGGGTCGCCTGTCCACTAGGCCACTAGCGAGGCCCTCACCGACTACTAATGAATGTAGCTTGACTTCTAGAAGAACATTTTTGTTCTTTCGTAATGGTCTCAACAAAAGAAATAGTTAACTTAAGTTAATAGATGTCTTGATAGTATTTTGTGGGAATGCTTGAGAGAATTTTTTATTGTCCCAGTATTAATTATACATATCATAAGAAAAATCAGAGCATTAAAAATTATAGTCCGTTTATCTGTTACCTAATAAATGCATAAACTTGTTAAACAGAATAAAAGAAAATATCGCTATAATATTCCTATAAAAAATTTTCCGAGAATTATTATGAGCATTTTTAGGGGACTAGTCCCGCATTCGAGGTGGATCATCATCGTTGGCTAAGAAAGGAAAAAACGTGGTCCCGTCAGATCTGCACTGCAAAACCGGTTTTCTGCTGCAACTTAATGACACTAAAGGAAACTTACGGATGCAAAGGGATGAAATTTACAATGATTGAGAAAATTACGATGAGCAGGGAAAATTACTGACACATAGGTTGCTAAAAATTTACCTAGGGTAATGAACAATTAGATATTTTATTAACAATAACATAAAAGAAATTTACTATTAACTTAGACAGGTTCCTATTTTTGTGGAATGTTACGAACCATGGGACCTGGAAAAAGTACTTCCATCAATAAGAACTTATGCCCTCTAAATAAAAGTTAGGAAAGAATATTTTATTATTATTATTATTATTATTTTTTGTAGAATATTACAAAACCATAATATCCATACAACATACGATGACTAAAGGGACGCGAACATCAATTTTGAAAATATACACCGGTACGGATATTTTCACTCATGCATCCTATAACAATAGAGTTCAAAGGCATGATTGATAGACCCTTTATTTTCAATACCACATTGGTGTGACGACGTTTCGTTCAATTTTCAAATTGGCAAGGGACTAATAAACAGTGATGTGACATGCCCTTTAAGCTTGATCTTGGAGTGGGTGTAATGATCTCCATCGGTGTATAACACATCGATCGCCCACGAGGGATTGAGAAATAGGGTGAGAACCAGCGTTGGGCCTGCAAGGAGACCAAGAAACTCTTCATTTATGTCATTCCATGCATCAACAACTCGTTTATGGAGTTACTCCCCGGTTTTGTATTTCGAGACACCGTTGTCTTTCATTAACAACTATAACATACATGTGTGTCCCCTCTTTTGCTCATATCGTATGTCAACAACATTGGCGTAATTAGGTTAACATCGTTTTCGATTGAGTGGTGGTCGGTCTAATTTTATTAGAGTATTGGAGGATAATTATGTTTTTATTATACTTAGTGAGAAGCAATGTCATCCATGAACCTACATATGATTTGTGAAGCCCGCAAAGTCTTGCAGCGAGCAACCATTCAAAAGCATCTCCTATAACCACATTGCCAATTCCTACAAGTGTTGTGATCGATAACTCTCCATAGCCTGTCGTTAATAAAGCAAAGGGCATGTATTCCTCTAGTGTTGGTGAGTAGCTGGTATGGAACCATTTGGCTTCGTGAAAGTACCCTCTCGCTTGCTTCTTCATCTGAGAAATTAAACGTAAACAAGAACAGTGGGTTTCTGAGAAAGTATTCATCCAAATCATCACAATATGGGATTATAGATAAATAATTATTCATCCAAATCACCACAATTACATAGAAAAATCATGAGACAATTTTTGAAGAATTTTCTTTATCGATAATATTAAATTTGACGCACGTCAGTTAGAGAGTACAAAAGTTTGAGAGCCGCCTTCTCTTGATTTAATCAAATAAACAAAAACCGAATTAATGGTTTGGAGAGAAAGGAGAGAACTTTCCGCAAGCATCGCTTGACTAACGACGAGGAAGGAAGAGGGTCGGAGTGGTCTCCCGCCTTGATCTCTGGAGACCGTAGCCAGAAGCAGACACAGAGCGGTGTCTGCATCGGCCCATTCGAGCGGAGTGGAGCGAGATGATTGGGAGTCCCTTCTCCTTCTCCTTGTTCTCTTTCTCTTTCTTTGCTGTGTCTCCTCCATATTTTCTCCGCACCGATGGGAAACTCCTTAAAGTGATGACACCCTTTCAAAAGTGGAGAATGACGCAAATCATCTCTAAACTTCAATTTAATATCTAATGTATGATTAAATTTTAGGTTAATATTATGAAAAACTCCACATCAATACACCTACAATAAATTTATCATAAACTAATTTTTTGACAACAAAAAATTACAAATTGATAGACTTTTGACAAATTTAGCCTAAACTAGTATATTTGTAATAAATTTACGCTCTATTGATTTCTCTTAAATTTTACAATCAAATTGCTGAGTTGATCACACATGACATTATAATCCTTGTTTTTTGGATCAATATGCAATGTCGATGCATAACTTGTAATTGTTTCAAGGACCACATTAAAAAAACTAAAAGTTTTAGGTTGATATTGAATAAATTAAAAACTCAAAGATGACATTGCACACTAAACCAAAGTTCATGGGCCATTTGTGTCATTTTCCTTTATTAAAAAATGTTGAAAGTGAGATTTATCTTGAATAAAGACTTGAAATGGTCATTTTGTCTCAAATAAGTGATTTGATAGAACGGTCAAAGGAAGTTTCCTCAAAAATATTTCTTAGGCTCTTTCTCTTCATTCTCGATCAGCTTAGGCTCTATTTTTTTTATGAAAGATCTCCATCATCTTCTTCCTCCCCCCTTTATTGTTGGATATTGATTTTTCCCTGTGTTTCTTTCGGCACCATGCACACACAAAAGAGCTTCTTCTCATTCCCTCCCCATTTTCCTCTCCTCAACGGACGCCCCTTCTCTTTCTTCTTACTAGAGCCGACCTAAATTGGCAAGCTCTCTCTCCAAGATTTTAAATTTTCATCATTTCTTCATTTTGCTTGGTTGGGATACTCAGAGTAGGAGTGAGCATGATTTCAAGGTAGAACTAAGAATTGAATAACTAGATCGATGGGAATCTGTCTTGTTCCAGGTTCTAAAAATTTGGGAATCTGTTTCAACGGATAAGTTTAAGATTAGGTGGAACCTAAATCTTGGAACCTAAAACAAGTTTTTGTGTTTTTCTTGGTCTATGTCTTTAGTCAATCTTGCGATATTCTATAACATCTAATAATGACTATATAATTTGGAACAACTAATCTAAACTTCCATTTTATGATCAAGACTTTTATTATATTAATATTTCGTATTCTTCGTGTGTTTAAATATAAATTATGGTTAATCGATTTTAATAGTAAGTGAGGATTATTAAATATGATGATTCATGCAATTGTTCAATCAATAATACATGTGAAACGGGAGAATTATCAAAAAAGTCATAAACCTATTGCAATTGTGCTAATTCAGTCATAAACTTTTTTTTTGGTCAATTTAATCCTAAACCTTTTACAATTATGCCAATTCAGTCCATCCTGCTAAAATTGGCTGGCCGACGCCGATGTCGTGCAAATGCGATGTGGTAATTTAAAAATATTTTTTAATATTTTTTTTTTCGAATTTTTTTATTTTTATTGAATTTTTGAATTTTTTTTCTTTTTTTTTGGTCATCTTCTTCTTCCTCTGGCCGGCTGACATTGGCCAGAGGTGAGGGCCGGCGAGGTCAGCCTCGTCAGCCACTGGCGAGGCTCGTCCCTGCTGGCCATTGGCGAAGGCGAGCCTCACCCAACGACGGCGAGGTTGCCGTCACCACATCTGGCGAGGTTGAGCCTTGCCGTCCCTGGGTGAGGAGCCTCGCCGGCCACCAGCGAGGTCGACCCTTGCCTTGGCTGGGCGAGGCATTCCCCTCCGTCTCCTCCGCTCTGTCCACTTGCATATAAAGGCGCCCACATCCGGATTCGATTGAATCGGAGAGAAAACCCTAATCGCAAACCAGTAGAGAGAGAGAGAGAGAGAGAGAGGTAGACAGAGGGAGTGGTCGTGCTCGCGAGGGACAAAGAGAGAGAGAGTAGAGAGAGAATGTCTGCGACGGGCAGTGGCGACGGTGGTCAAGAGGAGGACAAGAAGCCCTCGCATAGCTAAGGCGAGGGTTGACCTCGTCGGTGGCTAGCAAGGCTCCTCGCCCAAGGACGACGAGGCTTGACCTCGCCATGGCTCGCTAGATGTGGCAACAGCGTCCTTGTCGTCACTGGGCGAGGCTCGCCTTCACCAGTGGTCGGGGGGGGGGGGCGAGCCTCGCCAGTGGCCTGCGAGGCTGACCTTGCCAGCCCTCGCCTTTGGCTGGCCGGCAAGAAGATAGAAAAAAAAAAAAAAAAATTAAAAAATTCGAAAAAAATTTAAAATAATTATTAATAAATCGTTAGCCGGCTGGCCGACTTGTGTCCACGTCGCCGCGACAGTCAATTTTGGCCAGATTGACTAAATTGGCACAATTGTAAAAGGTTTAGGACTAAATTGGTCAAAAAAAAAGTTTAGGACTGAATTGACACAATTGCAATAGGTTTATGACTTTTTTGGTAATTCTCCCTATGTGAAACTTGAGTAGAATTTGAAATCGATCCTAGAACCTATGATAGTGTAGGTTTCAAGTTTAAAAAAAGTAAGGAACTTGTTCAAGCAGATACATTTCAGGTTTCGTACACAAGTTCAGGTAAAACCTATATGGAACTTGAAACCGTTCACTCTTACTACATAAGACTACCATTCGAGAATTTTCTCTCAAGAAATTATCGTTATAAGACAAAAATGCCTCTGACTATGTGATCAAAGCTTGCTAGCCCATGACAATTTAGGCAACCAGCGAGCTTAGCCTAGTAACAACCATTTCGCCTTTATCTCTCTTGAATTCCTCCAATCCATGTTTGGTTTGGCTTTGGGGAAATGTACTTTGGGAAATGCAAAGGTCTTTAGCCTGAAGGGATTTGACGAAATGCAAATACTGTCCGGTAAATTGTAATTAAAATTTGTCCTAGGATGCAACTTTGGGAGAAATGCATGTTTGGTTAACGTATATTTGGAAAATCCTTTGGTGTGCCAATTGGAGTTTTTATTTTATTTTATTTTAACTTTGATTTGTTTAAAATTGGAAAAAAAATAATGACTATAACTTTTACTTTTGCATTAAAAGTAATGTAAAAGAGATGTATTAACAAATTTATAAATTAAAAAATCACATCAAAATGGATCTTTCTCAATTAAAATAGAGTAATTTTATTATAATAAACATGGTCACATATATCCTGAGGAAAGATATACGTTATCTTTATATATATATATTAGAAACCTCTTTAAATTTGATCATGTAAACATGCAATTTAAAGAGATGCATCATGGTCAATTGAATATCCATAATCATGATCCAAATCTTACTTTTATAAATATCAGGGAGCTCTTTCATGATCTAGAAGTGCTTTGAATTTTTTGCAATCTTTGACCATTTAAGTAGATTACACTATTTGCTCATAAACTTCTCTCATACAAACCCATATGAAAAGAAGAATGACTCAGGAAGCATTCACCAGAGTCATCATAGTTTCATAAGGAGCTCAAACCACTGTAATGCTTCTACCACAAAACATACAAAAAGTGTGATATCTTGCTCAACTAATGTCCAAGATGCAATTAAAGTGATAAAAGCGATGGCACAGTCCATTACTATAATTTTTTGTACTCTTAAGTTACAGAATTTTCCTTCTTTAGCCTTCAAGAAAAGATACGTACATATCTCCCAACAATGACTTGTTTCTTTTCATTTGCAGTAGATACGAGTGGAGATTTGACAATACCTAGCTAACCACCTTCCTTGTTAGCGGCGGTGGCTGCATTCACTTCATTGCCGTGGTTTATGAACTTGCTCATCTCCTACAGAATAAAATCACAAAAAAAAAAAAAAAAAAAAAAAAACCAGGTCATTGTTGATTGGAATTGGAAGACAGATGCACAGGTTAAGGGATTAATTTTCTCTCTTTTACCAGATCATTGTTGATTGGAATGGTAGCCCAACAAATTTCAAAATGGTAGAAAGTGCAATATTTCTTTCTCTAAGATCATCAACCAGACGTACAAAATTAAAACCTCTTAATTTTGTGGATGTCTATAGAAATCCCAAAAGACACGCTACAATCTTCAGTTGGATCCAAGAGACAGGAGGGAGATCAATATGCTCACAACAGGGCATTGACATGACAAAAATTCCGCAGCTTTTGTGAAAATAAACTGGCACATTAACTGATCCAAAGAGGTAATTTAAAAACTGGCACTACACAGTAATAAAGGGCTTTTCATTTGTATAACTTGATCTTGAGATAACTAGTATAAGCACCTAGAGGGGGGTGAATATGTGCACAATCAATTTATCGAAATACGGAAGCAATTCTTGGCAAACGATAGAAAGGTAGTTCACTATTGACAAAATGAAATACGATCAAAGTAAAGAGAGTAAGTAAGAAAAAATTGAACACAGGGTTTATAGTGGTTCGGCTTAATCTAAGCCTACGTCCACTCTTCCGCACTGACAACCCACCGGCTGGATTTCACTATGAACAAAAAAGAAGTTATAGCACTGCTTTTCCTTGATTCCACAGTGTAGATGTTCTATCACACCTCCTCAAGGTTTCTCACAAATATAGACTCTCTTTTGTATACAAGTATTCGCTCAAAGGAATTGTCTAAACAACAAGGAGCTTCAGACTTTGGAATTCTTCTATCGCGCACACATCAACAACTTAGAACGTCTTCCTTATATACTCCTTTATGCCATCATACCCGTTGGCACTTACCAAATGAATTCCTCCAATCTACCCGTTGGACGTAATCAATTAGGAAGATCATTCGAGCTATTAAAGGAACATGTCGATAGCCCATCAATCCTGTTTGCCTATACAATCAGGATCTCGGTTTCCATAAGTAGAACCTTTCAAGAATATTTAGGCAATCATCGATTCCTTAATCTTCGAGTCAATCTCGATCAATCAAAGAATTCCGTTGTGTCTTTTCCAGCCACGAGATCTTCTCCAGTTGATAAGGTCAAGCCCTTAACGAAACATCCAGTTCTGGATAACCTTTCTTCAACGGATTAGAGACTGTCAATGAGGATAGACTTTGAGTCTTGAGTCTGGCTGTCCGGAGGTTTTCAGACTTTAAATAGCAGAGTCTGCAAACCTTCAGACTGGACTGATGGAAACATTTTGTTAGCTTCAAAACACTTCAAGAAGATTTCTCCAACAAATCTCATTAGCCACAAGATAGCATTGGCAACATAGCTTGCAAAGTAATTAGCAATCTGAGTTCCTAAGGAAGTAATAGCTAATTGATATATGTATGTTTTTCCATAGTCCTCCAAAATAGACACTATCATGTCATAAGTGCTAAAACAAAAACCAACCAAATGGGCAAAACCAAATTTGCATTTATTTCATATTTAATAAAGGAAAATTAGAAAATTAAAGAAGATGCGAGATGAACACAAACATCGAAGCAAATAAGAGCGTTTGGTAACATTTCGTTTAAAAATTGTTCCAAAAAACGAAATAGAAAAAAGTGTTTACATTCAGGGAACAATTTTTGAACAAAAAAACGCGTTTGGTAAACTTGTTCCGGAAATAAAAAATAAACAGAAACACATTTGGTAAATTTGTATAATTTTTTTTATTTCTTTTATTTTTTAATATTTTTTAATATTTTTTTCTATTTTCTTTCTTATTTTCTTATTTTTTTCTTATTTTCTTTTTTCTTCTTTTGGCTGGTCGCCGCCCGCAACGGCGCGTCGCCAGCCTTTGTGATCGGTTGCCGGCCTTGGCGAGGCCGGCAACCGGCCAAAGAAAAAAGAAAGAGAAAAGAAGAAGAAAAGAAGAATAAAAAATAGAGAAGAAAAGAAAGTGTTTCTAAAATGTGTTCCAAAAATAAGAAACAACTTTTTTTTTGTTTCTTGTTTCTGTTCCAGATATGTTTCTGGGAACCAAAAAACAATTTTGAAACAAAAACGCACTCAAACGCGTTTCTGTTCCTTTTTTGTTCCCAAAAACAAAAAAACAGAAAAGTTGTTAAAAAAAAAAAAAGAAACGAAAACAAACGCCCCTAACTGGGCAAAAAGGAAGACTCTTTCTTAAGAACTCAAGTTTGGAATGCAAAGAGACCAAGAAAATAAACAGAAGACTGAATAGAACATAGCTGCAAAGAAGAGTGGTTAGAATTGTCAAAGTAAAATAGGGGATCAAAGAGAAGGGGAATGGGTGAAATCACCTTTCTATTGGAACTCAAACCAAACATTTTGTGGGCACCACAAGCAAAATTATACTAATCTGAAGAGATCAAAGGACAAGCTTCCACACAACAAAACGCAAACAAAGAATAACTCAATGCCACCACAAAAGGACAAGCTACACAAAACAAAAGCCTGAAACGAAAAAGATTACAAACTTCTTTCCCCCATAAACAAGAAAAGTGAAATCAACTTGATGCCAGCATTACGAACTAGAAAATTATATGGATATGATGGGAAAAAAAAGTCTTCACATAGCATATACCAAACAAAAATAATAAAACCATGGCTGAGAAAAACAAGAAAAATCTCTTCAACATCCTTTTGAGAGAGAGATTCTACCCTCTGACGTGTAGCAAAGACAGAGTTCTGTTCCGAGGGAAAGATACAACGGGCGACGAACTTGATGAAGGAAGAAGAAAGGAAAAATGGGAGAAACGCAATCTTCACCTGAGCATTTCCGTGAGGAAGAGCGAAATCCGATGAAGAAGCTTCGTGAGGAGAAACTGATCAGTATTACGATGTTATTTTTAACAGGGGTAAAATGGGAATTCTAATTATTAAATGAGGGTCGGATGGGAAATAAGAAAATTTTCATTAACTCCGCCTCAGCATTCTGAAAATGCTAGAATGTGAATGCTGCTCTGGAGGTGCATTGGCTCCAAGGCCTTTAGAGCCCATTGAAAATGCAATTGCATTTCTCTAAGGCTCTTCAAAAAATTTGACAAATGCTATTTGTATTTGTGCAAGGTACTTTAGAGTCTCAAAAACCATTCCAAATGTTGAACCAAATAGGGCACATTCTATCTTTTTGATGGTAGCAAGCCAGCATCTAGTCTATTAACAACACTAGTATAAAAGATTATCATAATCAGTGTTGGAAAACTCCCCATGAAATATGGGATTAGTTCGAAAGATCTGGATAAAGACTCAAATAATTTAGGGTAAAAGCCACAATAAATCCCAATCATGCCCACTATGACACATTTATTCTTATCTTTATATTTAACACTAAAAATCTCAAATTTATACTTATGTGACATATTTACCCCAAATTTGCCAACTGTATCACATTCATATCAAAATTTTTTTCGTGATACTAAAAATCTCAAACTTGTATTCGTGTGACACATTTACCCCCCAAAAATTTGATACCATGGAAAAGAGTTTGGAGTCTTTGGTATCACCAAAAAAAAAAAAATGGAGTAGATGTGTCACATAAATATAAGTTTGGGATTTTCAGTATCACAAAAAAAAGTTTGAAGTAAATATACCATACGAGTACAAGTATGAGATTTTTGGTGTCAGAAAATAAAATTTTGGGTAAATGTGTCACAATTGACAATGTTTGAGATTTTTTATGACATTTTCTCAATAATATATTCAGGCATTCCGCGAGATAGTATGTTTAGCCCACCATGGATATGATACATAGATTAAACATAAAAAGGAAAAAAAGGAGAGAACGGATTTGTCTATTAAATTGACCAAGTCCGTGCGCCTCTTAAATTTGGTCGTGTGATATCTGTGTTAATACTGTCGCATCTTAGAACATAGCTATTGTCGCAGCTTTATGTTGTCGACTAGGTTTTTTTGTTTTTCCCCGCAGAGGCCATCTTAATTAGGTTTTATCGAACAGCAATTAGGTTTTCTTATATTCATTTGGCCTTTTATAGTTATTATCATTGAATTTCAGCGCACTTTTTGTGGTCTGACCGTGGAACCATAGAGCAATCTCAATCAATCTCCGATCGTTTGTGGTTCAGATAAGAGTCTTCGTCATAAAAAAAAAAAAAGTCATAAATTATGAGCATTTTTAGGGGACTAGTCCCGCATTCGAGGTGGATCATCGTCGGCTAAGAAAGGAAAAAACGTGATCCCGTCAGATACGCTCTGCAAAACCGGTTTTCTGCTGCAACCGAATGACAATTAAGGAAACTTATGGATGCAAAGTTGATGAAATTTACAAATATTAAGAAAATTACGATGATTAAAGAAAATTGCTGACACACATGTTGCAAAAAATTTACAAAGTGTAATGAGCAATTGGATATTTTACTAACAATAACATAAAATAAATTTACTATTATTTTAGGTAGATTCCTATTTGTGTAATATTACAACCATGGGACTCGGAAAAGGTACTACCATCAATAAGAACTTATGTCCTTTAAATAAAAGTTGCAAAATAATATTTTATAGTAACTTATGATGAGTGAGGATAATCACTCGCACTATAGAAAAGTTACAATCCATTAGGTAAGGTGAATTATTTTATTTTTATGAAGTATTACAAATCATAAGATCCATAGAACTTATGAAGGCAAGAGGGAAATCATGGATACGCACATCACTTTGAAAAGTATATACTAGTAATTATAATTTTCCTCATGCATTCTAGAATAATTGAGAGTTCAAAGGCATGATTGATGGACCCTTTATTTTCAATACCACATCGGTGTGACATATTTCGTTCAAATTTCAAATCGGCAAGGGACTAACAAAGAGCGATGTGATATGCTCTTTGAGCTCAGTCTTGGAGTGGGTGTAATGATCTCCACCATTGCTGTATAATAGATCCATCACCCGCGAGAGATTGAGAATTGCGGTGAGAACCGGCATTGGGGCTGTGGTCGGACGAAGAAACTCTTCATTGATGTCCTTCCATGCATCAACAACTCGTTTCTGGAGTTCCTCCTCAGCTTCCTGTTCCGAGACATGATTTTCTTTCATGAACAACTCCACTGAAGATGCTACGTGTCCCCTCTTTTGCTCAAACTATATTTCAACAACATTGGCATGATCAGGTCAACATTGTTTTCCGATCGGGTGGTGATTAATCTAATTTTATTAAAGCATTGGAGGAAAATTATTTTTTTATTATACCTTGTGAGAACTAATGTCATCCATGAACCTACATATGATTTGTGAAGCCCTCAAAATCTTGCAGTCACCAAGCAACCATTCAAAAGCATCTCTTGTAACCACATCGCCCATTCCTACAAGTGATGTGATCGATAACGCTTCATATCCTGTTGTTAATAATGCAAGGGGGATGTATTCCTCCAGTGTTGGTGTGTAGCCGGTATGGAACAATTTAGCTTCATGAAAGTACCATTTTGCTTGCTTCTTCATCTGAGAAATTGAACATGAACAAGAACATTGGGTTCCTAAGAAAATGAAATTTGTGTTGGATGCATGTAAAATGTGTCGACGACGCTTACGGCTTCTTTTGCATAGGTGAGGCGGTATGATCTTCCTTTTGTGGCCAGATCATTCCCAATTTCATCATAGAGATTGAGAATCTCCTTATAATGAGCTTGCATGTACTCTGGTAGTCCATCCATGGCATCAACATCCCACCTGAATTTGAGTCCTTAAAATTGACGCACTTACTCTACACATACTCGATCAAATTTAGAAGTTTGAGAAAAAGAATGCAGATTACGTACTTCTCAATTGCTTCGGTGTAGGGTACAAGTTCCTCCAATATGCCATAGGCATCATAAATATCATCAAGAATGGAAATCAGTGCAGTCACTCTAGTAAGTATATTTCTGGCCACTGCAAACTCCGGCTGGAAATATACTCCCACCATCCAAAAGAACATCTCCGCAATCCTGTCTCTAGCAAATGGGAACTTCCTTGCAACATCTATATTCTTCCACCACCTATATTTATATGAATATGAGCTTTATTGGAAGTACATTAGCCCAATGAATTCACATAGTTTAAACTCATCTTTTTGACTTGTAAAGCACTTTCAAAAGCACTATTTAGAAGGATAAATTGAAACCATATAAGTAAACCTTTGGAAAACACAACCAGAAAAAGCAGATGTTTGGGCATTGTTAAAACATAATCTAGAAACTAATTTTAGATTATACTATTATGTGAAGTTAGTTGACCTTGTAATCGCGCCGAGTTCCTTCTGGTGTTGCTCTTGTAGTAAGTTGAAATCTAGTTTAGCCATGGTGAGCAATACCTCGTCATGTGAAGGCTCTTCTTGGTATAATATAATATAATGCCTTGCCTCAAGTCTTGGCAAACCTTTGCGAAGTGGCTGCTTTAGGGCATGACTCACTTGTTTCGCAAGACTAGTGCCAACTTTCCTTTCATCAATTGATTCAAGATGAGTTTTAGCAAAAGGAAGTGCTTCTTCCAAAATAGCATCATCATGACACCTTAAATGGCAAGCTTCATATAGACTTAGCAATCCCCGCACATCTATGATGAGCGATTTCTTGAAGTTGCCTTCATTGTCCTTAAAATTGTTAAAAACCTCTGTGCGACCAACCAACATGGGAAAAAATAGGTAATCGATTAGAAATTAGGAAGGTGATACACCTAGTTGATGTCCTGGATTTTCTTCCACTTGTTCTCCTAAAATTTGAATGAGCAATAATAATTTTCCAAAGAAAGAATTTTATGGGTAACTTATTGGATTGGCTCACTTAGGTTAAGACTTACCTGATGAAATATTGAAACCTTGTTGCCGCAGCAATCGAAACATAAGAGCAACCATGTGAAGGTCATCTCCCTTAAAATCTACATGGTCAAGTTGTGAGTAACTTTTGTGGATTCGTTCTAGTTGCGCATCTATTTCTTGTTCAAAATGGTAGTCAATTCCCAAGCGTTGAATTTGATCAATCAAGTGAAGCATTTGTGAAGGCTTATCCACGGCATTAATCACCATCTTCCTCACCTCTCCTTTCAATTCCTCAACTTGTTCCTCCACTCTTCCAAGGAATTTGAACTTCTGCACATAAATAATACGCCATTGTAAATAGATGCAAGCATGAGATACGTACATTTCAAAAGACTCAAAGGAAAGTAAAGTTACTGTGAAAAATAATAATCATGTTATCTTGGTTACAAACCTATGAAAGGATATGAAAACAAGGCAAATTGTGCATACTCCTCAATATGACGAGTATATACTTTTAGAAAAGTGAATTAATGATAAAGACCAAATCATTTCATTTTGAAACTTCCGAAGAGACAAAACCTAACATTATTCTCTAAAATTGAATAATCGATGACCAAATCATTTCATTTAGGTGGAGTTATACAATTGATCTTTCTGAAGGAGGGACTGTTGCATACATCGGGTGCATATAACATAGTTTAAACATGTTAAACATGACCGTGTTTGGCATAATCAAACTCTTGAGTTAGGAAGAAATTAAACGCGACACACAGCGAGGGAACTTCCTAATGCGGCAGACCTAATTCAAATGATTTGGCAGCCAAAACGGTATTGATCAACTTCATTCGTCAAGTGAATAATCTTCACTTCACTAGAAAAAGAAAAACCATGGTATAGCTCTTTCTTTTCTTCGTTTCTACGTTTTTCTTTCCAAGTGATGGGTTGGAAGCATATAAGAACCTATTTTTATTTTTATTTTCGAGGACGCCTGAGAACAACTCCTAGATCGATTAAGGATCACGCGTAGGAAACTGATAGGATAAGATAAGGTAAGGTAATAGATTGATAGAGAAATTCGTAAACCTAGGTGGCATAGGCGAATCAATAAAGAGGATGGAAATCAAGACAAAAGCCGAATGCCCGAGAAAGCAGAGACAGGGACCTGAGCAGGTCCTTAAACTGCTCAAGGGGAATCGACCCGACTGGAGGGAGAACCTCCCAGGGGTGAGAGTCCCCATGTTGGGTCCCCCGTATCCCTTGGCCCAGGGAGAAAATCCAGGGCCAACAAGGGGGCTGCAGCTACCGGGATAACGGTAGGCTGTGGGAAACCACAGTGGTGGTTTGGATGCTAACCCCTTTCAGTAGGGAGGCTACCCAAGGACCATGCAGTGGAAGGTGTAACAACCTTCCCAGGGACTAGGCTGGCTTGAATGCCAAGTTGCTACAACTCAACGCCTAGGGCAGGTTAAAAGTCAAATCCGGCATGATTGTTTATTACTTCTCTTGAATGGACAATTGAATTACGGTGGAAATAATCAAGCCAACCATATAGTCATGCTGCTAAGACTTTGTCCTAAACCAAAGAAAAAAAGAACACTGTATTCGCATTCTCTTTCTCCCGCATGAAAAGGCTAAGAGGAAAAAAGTCCACGAGGAAGAAAACTTTCTTCTCACTCAACCCTGGACGATAGGCTAAGAGAAAAAAAAATTAAATTTTGGCCGCATTTGTATCATCAAAAATTTAATAATAAAGGAAAATAATTTCCATGAAATGGTTAGTTTTCACTTGTTAAGCAGTTTAGGAAAAGTGATTTCTTTCTAGTCAAAGGGAAAGTTATTTTCACTCAATCTAAATTTGTCGTTTTCAATTCATGAAAAATATTTTTTCATAGATCAATCAGTTTTCTATCCTCCAAATACCGAAAAGTTGGAAAACATTCTCCCAAAAGCAGCTCTTATTATTATTATTATTATTATTTTTTGAACAAACGGACCTTTAGATCTTTGACGCTATCAATTATCGCAAACACCAAGACTTTTCATTAAGTCTGCAAAACGCAATTGCAAGAAAACAGAGGTAGTAGACATAAAGAAGGATTACTAACCGTTGAGTAGGAGGGGGAAGCGTATTTGATGAAGTGATCGTCCCATACGCTGTCATGAAATTCGGCCAACGGGCGTTCGACCCCGCCGCTTCTCCCTTTACTCGGAGAAGAAGATGGAATTGCCGAAACCTGAATCGACATGCTCCCCACTAGTTTCGTCCTTCGTATGTGGATGTCGAACGAATACGCAAATTGAAGACTGAGGAGAGGATTTCGCTGCGTTGCAGAACATCAACACTTGATGGGTATTTATAGGCAACATGTTCATAGCCACCTTGTCACTTTTGGACTTATTTTTAGAGCAAACCAATCACATTTTAATGAATATTAACGCGAGTGAAGATTATTTGCGTGGAGAAAAGAAGATATTCTTCTTATTATATAATCGGTCATGTCCACTCCGTCTTTGTACAACATCGGATATTAGTAAATTTAGAGGTAGTAAATATGATTTTATTTTCTATCAGAATGACTCATGAAAACTTATTTCTTACTAGATCTAGGGTCCTCTTTCGGGGAATTTGTATACTTCCATTAATGCCGGGTGATAATTAGCTCTTTTTAATAGGCTGCTTCTATTCATAAAAATGTACGAAGCATATCATTTTGACGTAAGCTGCCTACTCGGTGGTCGATTGGCCCTGCTAGGTTCTTGGATTTAGTTGTCCGAGTCACGACAAGATCTTGGGTTCTCTTTCGGGGAATTTGTATATTTTCATATGTACCGGGAATTATTATCTCTTTGTGACATGTTGAGTTTGTCCATAAAACGTACGGAGCATATCAATTTGACATAAATCACCTGTTTATAGTGCGTTTGGTAACATTTCTATTCAAAAATTATTTCGGGGAACGAGAAATAGAAAAAACTATGTTCCGAAAACAATTTTTGAGTAGAAGAACGTGTTTGGTAAACTTGTATAATTTATGTTCCTAGAATATAAAATAAACATAAACATATTTGGTAAACATTGTATAATTTTTTTGTTTCTTTCAATTTTTTAATATTTTAATTTTCTTTTTCTTTTTTTCCTTTTGGCCCGTTGTCGGTCTCGCTTAGCCATGGCAAGGCTCACGGCCCCCAGCGAGGCCGAGCCTCGTCAAATCTAGGTGAGCTGGAGCTTGGTAGCCGAGCTTTGCCGGGGCCGGCGACGCTCCGGTGAGGTCGCTAGCCAAAGAAAAAAGAAGAAGAAAAGAAAGAAAAGGAAAAAATAGAAGAGAGAAAAATTGTTTCTCGGAAGTGTTCCCGTGAACAAAAATGTAAACAAGCACGTTTCTATTTTGTTTTTGTTCCCATGGAACAAAAGAATAGAAATTGTGTTCTAGGGAACAAAAAAAAAGACACAAACAAATAGTCCCTTATTTGGTGGTCGAATGGCTCTCTAAGATCTTGGATTCAGTTACTGAGTCACAACATTCCTATTTTTGTCCCCTGCATACTAATCTTGTTATTGGTATTGAGATGACGGAAAACTAATCAATTTATGAAAAAATAATTTTCATGGACGGAAACCAACAAACCTAAATTAGGGGAAGACAACTTCCTCTTTTGACAAGAATGATATCATTTTTCATAAACCATTTAACAAATGAAAACTAGCTATTTTCTTTGAAAATGTTTTTTGATGGAAAATATTTTCCTTTATCATGAAGATTTTAGTGAAATAAACAGACCCAAATTTTAAAATTTATTTTTATCAAAATAGCAAGAAGCAGGACAATAAACATTAGTTGGACTTATTTTTCATTTTGTATATTATCATGCCAGCACTACTGAACAATCTTTCGACGGCTCGATTAAAGAGCTCTCCTACCTTGAATGTGAAGATTTCACCTGTATAAAGTTCACCAACATCAATTTTGTCAATAATATCCATGGACAATCCCTTAATGAAAAATCACTTCCAAAATCAAGGAGTCCAGCGCTCCTATATCTTGCGGTAACTTTCCTCCTAACAACTACAAAGTGAAATTATTTTGGTAACAAACAACTGAAATTTAATACACATTACTCTTACCTAGAGTTCCTAAAGCTAATAACATAATTTACAGTAAGTTATGATGATAAATTATGATATTCGGCTTTAGCCCTTTTTTTCATGGAAAAAGAAAAGGGGACCTCTTGGCACGTACCACAGAGTTCCTAAAACAGTACTAATTTAAAGAAATTTATCTGTACCTTGGTAAGAAAGGAGAGTCCCCAGGAGGGACGGTGTCGTCCTTCCAAGTACTCTTCCCTCTTTTTCTTTTCTATTATTTCTCAATTTTCTTTTGTCCACTTTTTCCCTTTAATCTATTTTTTGTATATCCAAATATTGGTATTGATACAGCTCACAGTTACTTTCACAATCATAACTCATAAGCTCACATATACTATGAGTAAAAAGTATGTCATATCTAATTCCGATTAGAAAGATTGTTAATACGTAAAATTATAAGTTTAGCTTAGTCAATTCAACACTCTGAAAAATTACAATAATTATCACTCCCATCGTATTATCAGTGGTTCTACTTATATTCAGTCGTAAAGAAATAAACGAGGCAGTCCACATATCTTTCGCCTTGGTTGGCTCTAATGTAAAAGTAGGTACATACTATGAGTGTCTAAACCAAACTGTAAAATCAAATTGAAACTAAAACTGATCTAAACTGAACCAAGTTTTCATACATTTTCGGTTTGGTTCAAGTTTCAATTTGAATAATGAAAAGAAAAGAAAAACCATGTATCTACACCGGTAGTTACGCTTAAAATCCACGAGATGCTTAGCGCATGTTTAGTAAAATCTGTTTTTGTTCTCAAGAACAAAAATTTTTGTTCTTTTGTTCCGGGGAACTTAAAAAAAATAGAATATGTTTGGTAAAACTTTTGTTCCCGAGAACAAAAAAAAATCCGGGAATAGATTTGGAACTGAAACAAGAAGTAGAAAAAAGTAACTTCTTGTTCCCGGGAACAATTTCTAAAATCAAATTTTTTCTTCTTCTCTTTTTTTTTTTTTCCTTCGTCTTCTTCCTTTTGGCCGGTCGCCAATCTTGGCTAGGGTGGGCGCCGGTGACTAGCCAAATGAGGGTTGACAACCTTGCCAGAGCGTTGCCGGCCTCTAGAGACGCCGAGCCACACGAGGCTCATCAACTCGAGCCTTGCCATGGCTAGGCAAGGCTGCGCAAGGCTCAACCTCGCTAGGGCTGGGCGAGGTCGACGTGGCCCAGATCTGGCGAGGCCGAACTCACCCAACCACTGGTGAGACTCGGCCTTGCCGAGACACCTCTAGGAAGGCGTCGCTTGGTGATGGCCTAGTGAGGCCAAGTCTCACCGGTGGCTGCGCGAGCTCAGTCTAGCCGGATCTGGGCGAGGTTGACCTCGCCCAATCGAGGTGAGGCCGAGCCTTGCATAGCCAAAGTTACTCTTGTTATAAGAGGAAGGAGTCCCTTCAATGTCAATCAATTTTCCTAAATGTACATATTTTCGATGGTCATGACAGCTTTTTCTTACTTAACTGGACGGCTCTTGCACCATTCTAAACTCATCCTTTGAAATTCAAAATAAAAATAGCTCTTCGAAAGCTTAATTTATTTCTAAAATCAAGGAGTCTTGAGCAGCTCCTATGTCTTGTACAAGGTGACTTCATCCTCTTACGAACTACAAAGTGACCTTCTTTTGGTAACCTAAGAAACACTGACACTCTTCCAAAGTCTTCGTGTTGTGTTGGACACTTCAACACGTGTCCGACACTTTCGGACACTCTTAGACGCTCCATCAACACGTGTTGAAAAATCTGACACCTGGTCAACCTTTCCGGCACTCTCCGACACTCGAGTCGGAATTCTGACATACAGTTTCGACGTATGATTCCAACATGCTAGGTTAATTTTAAAAAATTTCAATAAATGATGAGTCAAAATGTATATATGTGATAACAACAACAACAACAACAACAACAACAATAGCAACAACAATAATAATAATAAATGGCAAAAGAAGAAAAACCTAACATTCTCTTCTCTTTGACTCTCACTTCCTGTGATACACAATTCAACCCCAAGTTTTTTTTTTCTTCTCTTTTGATAAGTCTAATACACGAATCTAGAATGTGAATTGCTTATTTTTTTTTCCTTCCAATTTTTATGAATTATTGGAAGGGAGTTGAATTTGTCAAATTGAAACAATGAATGATTTTAATAAATGGTGGATTAATGTTTTTAGTGTAAATTCATTATAGGCTTTGTTATTATTTATTTATTTGTGAATTTGAATTAAATTAATTTGATTGAAGTAATCATAAAAATGATAATTTATGATCCATATATAAAAATACACACATTTAATATACAACGAGTCTCAACGTGTTGGAATTTTCTACTTTTTGAAAAATAACATGTCGGCGTGTCGTGTCGTGTCGTCGTGTCGCGTGTCACGCGTGTTGTGTGTCGCGTGTCTCCTTTCACTTGTGGTACGAAACCGGTTGTAAATTATGTCTTTAATTTTTAGGAACTCTAGGTATGACCGCATAACTAATGTTCGTATTAAATGTCGATTGTTGTTACCAACCAAGTAGCAACAACTGACATTTAATACGCATGGGTTAAAAAGGACTCTCTTGGAGTTCCTAAAATAGACTAGCGAACTGATCTTAACATAATTATAGAAATCTATATGTACCATCGTAAGGAAGGAAGGTTCTTAGGAGGACCACCATACTTCCAAGAACTCTCCCTCCACTCGGTTCTCTTCTTCTCTTAACAATTCTCTCTTCCCACATTTCCTTTTTTTTATTCTTTCTCAACTTTTCATTTGTCCATTTCATCCCTTTTATCCATTTTGTGTACAGTAACATTTCTGTTTTTGAGAATAATTTCTATTCAAAAATAATTTTTTATCTTTTAATGCAAGTTTTTCAGTAAAAAACGCATTTGACACAATCTTAAAATTTATATTCTCATAATAGAAAAATAATAGAAAAGCGCTTAATATCCTTCCTTCTTCTTTCTTCTCTAATTGGTCGTCAAGCCTTGGTGATGGCCGGGAAGGCTTGACCTCACCAAACTCCATGAGGTTGGCCTCGCCATGGCTAGGCAAAGCCAATTTGCTTAGGCAAGGCTCAACCTCACCAGATTTAGACAATATTAAGCTTATTGGCCCTCATCTCTAGCTAGTTGATAGCTATTGCCATTGTTCGGCAGCAGGCAAGAAAAAAAAAAGGAAGGAAAAAAAAATCACATTGTTTGGTAAATTGTTCCTAGGATTAAAAAAGTACGTTTTTTTTACTTCTTATTTTTGTTTCAAATCTAATCTTGTCACTGATCTGTTCCATGAAATAAATAAAAAATTTAGTTGACATTATCAAACGAATTTCTATTTTTTTTTCGTTGTTATACTCTTTTTCTATTTTGGGAACGAAAGAACACAAAAATAGGTAAATAGAACAGTAATCAAATAAGCTTTTAATTTATTTCTAAAACCAAGGAGTCCGAAGCAGCTTCGATGTCTTGTTTAGGATGACTTCATCCTCCTACCAACTAAAAGTGACATTCTTTTGGTAACAACAACCAAATACAAACATTAATTATATAGTCTTACCTAGAGTTCCTAAAAATTAATGACATAATTTACAACTAGTTCATTGCCACACGTGAAAGGAGAGTTCTTGGTAATGCACATGGGTTAAAAAGTCCTCTCCTGGAGTTCCCAAAAACTCTGCCTCCGCTCGGCTGTCTTCTCCTCTCGACAATTCTCTCTTCCCTCTTTTCGTTTTCTATTTTTTTTAATTCTTTCTCAATTTTCTTTTGTCCACTTTGTCCATTTAGTCTATTTCTTTTTGTGAGTTTGAAAATACTGGTATTGATTCAACTTACAGATATTTTCAGATTCATAACTCATAAGCTCACATATACTATAATATGAGTAAAAAATCTGGCATATCTAATTTGAACTAAAAAGATTTTTAACACAGAAATTTAAGGCGCGCATGACAACCATTATGTTCCGAAATAGTTTAAAAAGTAAATAGATTTTTCTATTTCTATTTCTAGAAGAGTTTTTAAAGTAAAAATAACCGTTTGATAACGACACAAAATTTCTTCCTTTCGCTTGGCGGCAATGACGACCAACGACCTTTAATATAAAAAATAAAAATAAAAATGATTTAGTAACAAAAAAAATAATGAATAAAAAAATAAAATAAAATAAAATAAATCATAAAAAATAAAATAAAAATATCCTTAAAATAAATTTATTTTATTTATTCTATTTTATTTTATTTTAGAATAAATTTATTTTAAAATGAATATAAAAAAATTATTTGGCAAAACACTCGAGACAAATAAAAACAAATCTATTAAATTTATTTTTAATAAATTTATTTTATTTATCATAAATAAATTATTTTTAATAAATTTAATAAATTTAATTTTAATAATTAAAAATAAAATGATAAGTACAAATAATTTATTTATTTTAATAAATTTATTTTTATTTTTAAATGAATAAAATGAATATATTTATTTTTATTTTTAATAAAATGAGGAGAGGCAGAGGAGGAGGAGGAGGCAGAGACATAGAGGAGATGAGGGAGGACTTACCGAAATTAGGGTTTAGTGAGAGAAATTGTTTCTGATTTCTCTTCAAAAAATCAGAAGTATAAAATTTTAGCTTTTGATTTCTCTTCCAAACTTATTTCTGGAATAGAAATCTATTCTAAAAATAGAAAAACTGAATAGGTTTATCAAACGGATTTTTCTTCCAGAAACAGGTCTAGAACATAAAAACTATTTCTGGAACAAAATTTTTGGGTTGTCATGCACCCCCTTACAAGTTTAACATAGTCGATTCAACAAAGTGATAAATTACATACAATTATGGTCTTGCTCTGGCACCCACAATATTAGTAGTTATAATTAATCGGGGATGCTACTCAATTCAGTTCCTAAAGAAATAAACGCTCATCGACAATCGCTCTATTGGAGATAATGAGTCTCTTGAACTTGCAAAATAAAAATTATGCACAGGAGGATTAGATTTAAATTGATTGAGAATTGTAAACTATGTTAAAACTATTGAAATTTCAAGAAGGTTTCATGAAAGAATATTTTTTAAAGTTCCTTCAAGCCATATGATGGTACAGGAAAATTGTTGAAAATAGTAGTCGTAATCGATAAATATTAGTAATTACATACACCTGAAAGCCTAGGAGAAGCGACGGGGATTTTACTTTGCTTTTCACTCTTTCGTTTTTCCTTTTTTTAGTTTGAATTTTTTTTTTGGTAAACTAATATTTAAAGTTTGACTTTCATGTAATATGGAGCACTTTTCACCCTTAAGAAATCCAGTAATTAACATGTAAATTTATCCGGCGTTTTATTTTAGAACCTTATGGAGTGAATTTTTTTATTTCAAAATATTCTGGAGGGAAGGCAAAAGAAATATTTAATTTTTTTTTATAACCCATGCTATAATTATCGCAACACAGACAAACTAAGCTATAAGGCTATGTACATGATAAGGTCCAAACTAAGAATTAAGGTTGGTTAAACTGAAAGCAAACGCTTCATCAAGAAACTCTTTTCCATCGACAACCTTCAATTTTTTACCAGCTTCCAAAAGGAATTTGTAGTTTTTGTGACATTGATGGTTTTTGTGTTTCAAGAAAGCTTCTATCGTGGCCAAATCTAGCTTTTTTTAGTCACACTCATTAATAAGATAATAAAGACCGCTGAGCATGGTAGTCCAGTGATAATAGGGTCATATTATATTTTATGATGTCACAGTTCGAACAATGTCTCCCAATTGTTGGCCTATCTAGAAAGTCCTAAATTAATTATACAATAGCCAATTTAGTCGTAGACCTTTTAATTTTGCCAATTTAGTTTTAAATCTATGAGTTAATGACACACAAAAATTCTAAAGTAATATACATGTGACATATTTATCTTAAACTAATTTTTTGACTGCCAAAAATCTCAAACAGTTACATCAGTAATAAATTTATCATCCATTAGCTTCCGTTAAATTCTACAATCAAATTGTTCAATTGGATGACAAGTGACAATTACTAGTTTGTGGTTTTTTTCTATATTAATCCAGTTTAATGGAAATTAATCCAAGGTAAATTTGCAACAAATGCAGCAATCTGAAATTTTTTGAGGTTTAAAAATTAGTTTGAGGATAATTTGTCACCGATATACTAATTTGAGATTTTTCATGATATTTCTCTAAATATTTTAATAATATTTCAATTTAGTCATAAACTTTTTGACTATTTGCCAAAATAGTCTTTCCAACCAATTGTCCAAATAAAAGTTTAGGACTAAATCGACAAAAATTCAAATAGCTTAGGACTAAATTGATACGATTAAAAAGTCAGGACTAAATTGTCAAATTATTAAAAGATTTAGGATTAAATTAACACAAGTGAAAGGTTTAGGAATGAATTAGCCATTGTATAATAGGTTTAGAACCTTTTAGAGAATAATCCTCAAGTAATTTGTGTTCTAGGATATCGCCACTAGTGATTATCACGACATATCTGATGCTGGATGTGAATAACTTTTCTGCTTTATAAATTCATGCAAGATGTTATTGATTCTCATAGAACAGAATGAGGAATCCCTTCAAATTCCGGCGTTTGTTGCATGATTTCTCAATTAACCATTTAGCACGATATGCATGGTACCGGAAAATCTGCTTTCTACATTACGGCGCCAGCAGGCTTTAAAGAAACAATTATTCCTTTCTTATGGCTGGTGGAAGCGGGTGCAGAGTACATCCTTAGGGACGGCTCCCATCAAAGGCGTCGTCCTTGTGTTAGCTTTTGAGTAGGAATTATTGCGTTGGACGAGTTAGGCCGGTATTAAAAAAAAAAATCCACTATTTTTAGCCGAATTGACCGATTTACCCCTATAAACGGACGGGTCAAAGCACTAACCGACATCTTTCGTTGGATCCCTAGCCAACATCTTAGCCCCCGTCTCTCCCGTATATGCTGCAACTTACTCCCAATAATATTAACCAAATCCATTTATCTCTGAAACAACTAAGAAGTCATCTCGTTTGGCAAATGTGAGAGTATGATTCTCCAATGAAGTCGCTTTATCATTCACGGTAATGAAAGGGGAAAAATCAAACCATTGAGTAGCTTTATTATGTGCACACAAATTATATTATACAACTCCTTTAGAAAGCGACTTCCCTTCAAGCCTTAAATCTAGGAGTGTTGTTGTTGTTCCTTCTTTTTTTTTCTTTTTTTTTTGAAGTGGCAAATCTTTCAACTCTTTGGATGTAATGTAGAGCCCTTCAAGGTAAGGTTAACCCTAGCCAAATGCTCAATCCATGGCGTCCGATGTTGATGTCTTTTGATCTTTCGACGATAGATTTGTGAAGGCAATTTAGTCAACATAACTAACAAGTCGTGGAAGTAGAGTCGCTATAAACAAATTATAGCACGATTAGCAGGGTTGATATATCTCTTGAAGCAGTGAAGTTTGCACTATTCTCAATAAATGAAGCAGGGATATCGAAAAGTGAATGTCGTACAAGTGAGTGGTTCAATTATAGACAATTTTAGCAGGCAATTGTTGATGTTGTCATTTATATCGATTATTCACCATCGCCACATTCCAGTAATAAAGAAAGGAAACAGAAGGAAAGAAATTAAAAAGATAAGTCATAAAAAATTCATCAAATTGTAAAAGAAATTATAAAAATTGTCTATGTTAGTGTCGATGATCTTGCCATATCACATGAGATGATTAATATTTACGTCAGCGATTTTCAGTTAAAATTGGGCAGAAAGAGTACATTATCTTATCATCAAAAAGTTTTAAAATAATTTGATTAAATTGAAAAGTTTAAAACTGAATTGACCCTTATGCTATAGGTTTAGGACCTCTTTGATAATTATCCAAAAAATTGGATATAAGCAATATGAGAATTTTTTTTATCCAATCCTATTCTATTGCATCTGATTTGGTTCCTTGACGACCGAACAAAAGGTGACCTGTTGTCGACGAACCGACATTTTATCCCCATCTGCATTGCTTACTTTATTTTTGATCAGACGTGAGAAAGAAGGAAAAAACACAAGACTACCTGTGTCAACCATGGGGGAGGAGCAAACGCCATGGTGACCTTCTTCGGTTCATAAGCTCTGATTCTGAGCAGTGTTGGGATTTACTAAATTGAGTTCGCCAGGGTGGTCGAGTTTAGGTAAATCTACTCATGAAATACCTTATTAACCTCATTCATGCGTTAAACTCGCATTGTGATTGGGCTCAAGGGGACGTGATTAGAATCTAATTGCCACTTGTTTATGGCAATGAGGGTAACGTGGAGTTACTCACAAAATTCATCTTAAAGTGTGCTTGTTTCAAAAAAAGTTTCATCGTAAAAGAAAATACTTTTTAAAAAATTATTTTTCCGAAAAATGCTTTCCCCTTTACATGTTAATGATTTATTCCTCTAACTTTAAGTATGCATATTTTCTTCAACCTTAAATGATTTTTTATTAACCAATCATTTTGGGGAAAAGTATCAAAAATATCATAAACATATTGCAATTGTATCAATTTAGTCCTAAACATTTTTATAATTTACCAATTAAGTCATTGTAACCAATTTTGGCTAGAAATTGCCAACATAGACATCAAATGTCTTACGCGGCACAATCGACACTGGCAAGAATTTACAAGTTTAAAAAAAATTGAACTTTTTATTCTTTTCATTTTTTTTCCTTTCATTTAGACCCTTGTTGGACACTAGGCAAGGGCCAAAATGCCCTCATCGGCCATTGGCAAGCGTTGCAGGCCCTTGCCAGGATTGGGTGAGGATCGTCTCAATGAGGCTGCAATGGCCTTGAGCAAGGCCATCATCGCTCACCAGTCATGAGCAAGGGTGCAAAGGCCATCACCTAGATCTAGTGAGGGCTACAAACATCGCCAACAGCTTGTGAGGCCTTGATGGCCCTCACTTGGTGGCCAACTCACAAGCCAAGCGAAAGGAAAAATAAAAAACCAAAATAATTAATAAATTAAAATTAAAATATTACTAAAAATGTCCACATCCGCATCGGCTATGTCACATAAGATGGTCATCATCCATGTTAGTAATTTCCAATCAAGATTAGTCAAATGGACTCAATTTCTAAAATACGGTTTATGTTTGAATTAGCACGATTGAAAGATTTATGGCTGAATTAATATAATTGCAATAAGTTTAAGATTGTTTTGGTACTTTCTTGATCATTTTTAACAAATTAAATGTGTAAAAAAGTGTCATGCCCTAGACCTTATCACAAGAACACGACATTCGCCACGTTGGAATTAATTTGCAACAATTCAGGAGTTGTCACCATCCCATTTTATCTTTCCATCAAGCACATGCAAAAGTGTGAAACTCAATCACCTAATCAACATCAACAAATGAATAGTGAGGAAGACACATAAATTATACATCTTATATGCTTCATTTATATAAACCGGAGAGATTCATTTACAAGCCCATTCCTTTAGGGCCATTCTGATTATCACCCCCACACAAAAAGAGATACAGGGGAGCGGTTTACAACCTTCAAGGTGAGCCTATCTCCTCTAGCGAGATATTAACCAAAAGTGGCTCTCCTACAAGGACCAGCTACCTAAGCATCACCTACTGGAATGTCTGGTGGGCCAGCGTCATCGCTTAATCCGGGCGGACCACGGAACCCACGGAGGGGTCAGAAGAGATTCTCATTGAACCATGCATACCAAGCTCAGTAGCTATGGGGGATGAGATCTCGATAGCCTTCATCCACCCAAACAGTGGTAGTCATCCTTCAAAAGGTAGCATCCTCTTTGAACACATTCATGACTATGACCTCCATACTCATAGGCACGCCAAATTGCATGAAATGAGCTAGTGGCAAATGCATACCTATTGGCCTAAAAAAGGTTAAATAACAACAAATAAGTTAAAAACTCAATAAGTAAATAGCCTAAATATTGTATAGGCGAATGCCTCACATCGGAACCTTACGAACACTTGACCCCAATATGTCAATGGCAAATCAATAACAAAGCACATGCTTTGCCTTAACTATGAATATGAGGTAATTCATCATCTACCTAGACAACCGTCCTATCAAAATCTACAAAGTATCCCATACTCACAAAACTTCTAAACATATCAATTAATAACTTTAGCATCATACATAAGTCTCTCAAGTCCTAAATAAAGGCATAAAAATCCATAGGTGCTACAAATAGTGCAATTAATAGCCAATGATATTCCACGTGTCAAATATTAGCATCCAAAATATTTCCATGGCCTTCGAGACTCAATTAACAACTTTCAAAACATCCATGTACCTCTCACCTCATAGATAACAACAATTCTAGCATGCACATGCCTTCCAAGTTAGTATAAATGACAATCAAATTATATACATATCTCACACATTTCATATAAGGCTATATCAAACATGCACGAGCCATAAAACAACTTCCAAAGTATGCACATAACACTTAAATACTTCACACATATTTAGTGCCTTGAGAATCACATAATACCCTATAATATTATGAGAATCACATAATACCCTATAATATTATGCTATCTCTAGTCGAATTATTAATCACACATTGCCGTAACCCTACGGCTCTTCTAAAAATATTTGGGGTAGTGTATCGCCTTATCGAGCACGGCATCAAACCCCCATCGCGCATCCTTTCAGGCATCATTCCATAATCATAGCCACAAACATCATCCGGAATCCTTCGGGCATCACCCTCCGATGTCTCTCAATGGCGGCATCATCCTCCAAAATCTTTGGTGATGGAATCCCTCGTATGACCATACGAATTAAACATACAACCGGTTTTATCTTCCACTTTAGTCCAAAGTATGAGTGCTCCAAGGGCATGCCAAGCGATGTGTGATTCATGACCTATTGGAAATGCATCAATAAGGTATGACAAGCACAAAACGAGACTTGTTGCTTGACTCGTTACGTTCGAGCACCAACCTAGGTCAAACTCGACTCAGACAATACAACTTAATATCGCTGAACAAAGAGAGTGACCTAGCCCAGCATACTTACGCACGTCCAAGAACCAACGCCATTCTAGCTTTGGAGGCTTGGTGTGGTTTCAAGCATCAACCATGACCTATGGATGTCTATATGCAAAGACCACATCCATATTGCAATAACAATCCTTTACAATCAGATATAGTTGTAACACATATTGAGAATTCAACCAACAATAATCATAATCTACATCACATAATGCTTATACATTCAACCATAACAATCAAACATTAAGACTAAGCCTAGGTATCGATAATGAACGGTCCACAAGCAATAATTACGGCAATCTTTCTAGCTCAAGCAATCAAATCTAAATAGACCATTCTACCAATCAAGCCAATCTAAACAATCTCAATGATCACATATCACTCCTCATTTATTCCCGAACCTTATAGTAAAAGTATATTATGAACAAATTATACAAAATTATTCACATGAACTCTTCTACTTAGGATAGCTCTAATAACACTAGAACCGAACCTAAGCCAAGTTACATAACACAACAACCTAGCCGACATTTAGGAAATTTACTTATGAACAAACAAGATGCGAGACATAGATGGCGGGTGGACAAGGGCTCAAGGCTCATAACCTGGTGGCAGCGTGAGGACAGCGAACAACGAGACGGCAAGTAGACGGTGATAGCAACGATAGCATGGTAGTAGCAATGGTGCAGCGATAGCGGGTGAATGAGCGGGTGATGTCACGTCCCCAACTCCATTCCTAGGGTCACATGTAGCAAGGGTTATTTTCACGACATCTCAGGCACGTCACCGTCTCATTTCTTTTTATCTTTTCATTAAGCACATGCAGAAGCGTACATATAACACCCAAACAAAAACAAGCAACTAGGAAAATAACCATTTACAAACACACAATTACATTAGTTACATTTACAAGACCTTCTATCACGGGCCATTATATTTACAACTACCACATCTTCAAAAGGTCGGGGTAAACCTTAGCTCCTCTAGTAAGATTGCAACTCCCAAAATTGACGTGAGACTTCCATGCCTACAAGGTTGAAAGGATGAAGGGTGATTTTTGGGGAAACTCAATAAGTAAAACCCACTAATTTCTGAGTAGGAGGATGGCTCGCCTATCAACAAGCATATAATGCATCTAAGACATTAGTCGATGGCAAATCAATAGCAAAAAAAAAAAGCTTTATCTTGGATGAAACATGAGAAATCCTCAGTCGACAATATGCAAGCATAACTCAATATTGACCCACAACATGAGGAACTCACGCTCACTCAATATTATACTAGCATAAACAAAATCCATTCCATAATACGAGGAACTCATGCCTCACTCATATGCAAGCATAACCAAAATCCATTTCATAATGTGAGGAACTCATGCACATGAGATTCATTTATTAACAGTTGAAATCCATCAACTCTTTGGAATCCACCGAGCATCCGAACTTAATTGGTCAATGTCACCTAATCGAAGGGTGATAGCTAGAATTATCACAACATCTCGTCCTTCCGACAAGGCATCACGTTGGCATGGGGGCATCCCATTCTTATTAACGAGGCATCCCGTTGGCGTGGGGGCATCCCATTGGCAAGGGGGCATCATCACCGAATTCATTGGTCGACGGCATAAATTAGTCTATCGTATGTCCATGCATCAAGCATCACAATCCAATTCTTATCTTTTCTTTAAGTTCAAGGGTCCAAAGGTGTACCATGCATAAGTGTGTGAAATGACTTACCGGAACCAAGACGTTGAACATGCCGAGCACAAATTAAGGATCGCCACTCAATCCGACACGTTTGAGCACCGATCTAGTACCTAACTTGGCTCGGGAACAATATACCTTGATATCGTGCCGAAACCATGAAAGGACTAATCCGACATGATCTCATCAAGACCAATGAAACCCCTTTTTAGAGCTCGAGGCATGAACTAGAACATGCATTTGTGAAAATGGTTGGAAATAGTTTTGTAAGGAAATACCAAGCTTTCACAAAAACGCTTTTCAAATTGGTTTTTATCAAAGAAAAAATCAAAGCATATCCAATAAACACATGAATTGGCTTCTTCCAAAGCAACTCAAACCAAAGCACAAGCCAAAGCTCATCAAACTAAAATCGAACTCAATCGAGAAATAAGGTCTAAACTGATCCAAGAAAACACAACTGACCCTCAAGCAAGAACATAGTCACAACGTTTCAATCAAGGACTCGCTACACGCTTGGATTAGCGTAACACAACACCCTAACCAAATATTAGTAAGTTCTACTTACAACTTTTTAGACCAGCGGCCTCAAGTGGCAGCGAATGGTGGCAAGGACACCTAAAGAGAGAGCCAAGGAGAGAAAGATTGAGGGGTCGGTGCGGCGGCCAAGGAAGAGAAATTTGTGTGTGTGCATGCTTGGGGGAGAATGAGCCTTCCTTCTATTTATAGAACACCCTTCATTAATGGTCTTGATAAGGCATTTAATGTCAATAGCTTAGGTGGAAAGTCTAAAAGCAAGGTGGTTCTTCCAAGGCTTCTAAATTCCAAGTGGCAAGCTCCTAATTGGTCCATCTAGATTTGTATTGATGGCTCTTAATAAATGAAGTGATCATCCTTATCTCCCTAATAATTGTTATCCAATATATTCTTGAAGAGCTCCATTATTGGCCTCTAATATTTCCTAAGTCAAGTATCATTTATTGAGGGTACTAAATGTAAGGCAACTTGGTCTTCTAGTCTCATCCTAGGGAATGATTAGTTCTATGCCATTTGGGACACCTCAATCTTGCCATTGAATGACTAAAGTCCAAAAGTGTTTAATGCATTCTCATCCTAAATTAGCTTTGCTCCTTAAATTGGGCGTGCAGCCCCTCCCCTTCCAAGTTGGACATGTGGCCTTCTTATCCTAGGGTAAAACCTGTTTGAGCGATTTTCAAAATCAGCGTTAATACCTTATCAAATGGGCTCAAAAATTTATAAAATTTTAATATGTTGTAAATAAGACCCTAAATGACATTTTTCATGAGAAAGACAAGTCCAATTCATTCTGTGGAAAGAGTATAAAATCACTGAACATAGCCCAAAAATTCATCCATCGAGCAGATTCAACAGTTGGAGAGAGACTTATTTCGAAATCTAAATCTTCACAAAACTCTTTTAAGTATGTTATATATTAATATTTTTTGAACAACATTCAATGGTTTGAGAATGAAGTTTCTCCAAATTCAAATTACAAAGAGCTCTGTAAAATTAGAAAACGGAAAAAGTCTAGGGGTTTTGAGAATTGAAGAGTCAAAACCTATGGAGCCTTAAATGGCAAGCCTAAGGAGAAGGGGTGGTCCCCTACTTGATCTTCAAGATCCCTTGTCATCATTTTTCTAGGCTATGAATCACTCCCTACCATTAATGAGCTTATGACTCACCCCCCTTTTAACATATAACCATCCAAAATTTCATGATTACCTTTAAAGAGTAAGACTAATTGTGCCAAGTGTCCTACTTAGTCATCATACATTAATAGGCTACCTTTCAAGCACATTAAATACACCAAGAAAAATATCAAGTTAGAAGGTCATCTCATTGGGTGGGAGTCAATCGAGTCTAATCACGATAGATTACCTTATTTGGCCCAAGGTTCATGCCTAAGCCATGATCGAATAAAGTCGAACGAAACTGTGCTTAACTGGTGAAACCGAGTTCGGACTTCTTTCTATAAATGGCTCAAAGTTGAGGATGTTATAGGTGAGCCGATAGAGGGAGAGACAGAGAGGGAGACGTGAGGGAGAGGAAGGAGAGGGAGAGGTTGGCCAAATGAGGGGGAAAGGGAGAGAAATGAAGAGAACTTAAGGAAGAATGAGAAGGAAATAATATAGGAGAGAGAAAATATGTCACTCAAGCATTTAATGCAAGTTTGCATTATTGTCCTAAGCTCATGATGCCCTCTTGGCTTGAAGAGCAAGAGGCAATCTCAACCCTTTATCTTGTCCAAGCTTGTCATTCAGGAATACTTGGCGAATAATGCACCGAATTCAAGAGCAACTAGTCCAGTTGCACAAACTAAACTTGGTCTTCATCTTTGTTCTCTCCAAAGTGGCGCCTACACCCTCGAATAATGACCACTTGATTTTTGTCTCACTCAATTTAATCTCAAGAAGTTAAACCGTTTCAAAGGGCTACTATATCCTTATATTAGCACATTTCTCCAATTAATGCACTAATGGACTCACTAATATCATTTCAATTGGATAGAAATGTCTTGATAACATTTATAATCAATACCCATAATCAAACCAGGGTTTGTGGCTAAGTTCTGATCGAAAACAACCTTAACGCAAACCTACGTAAATTTGGGTGGTATTGATGAAGCTCGCATGGCAAGACTCGAACCAAGTTCGATGCTTGTCTAGAGTTTTACGCGTGAATTTATTTGAGCTTGGTTGATCTATGAATGACCCTCGATTGTCATGTAATCGAATGAGATCAATCAGCTTGCTCTAAACTCACGATTGTTCGGGATTGGATTAGGATCGTTCATGAATGATACATTGACCATGTGGTGTCACCCGTGACCAGTAGATACTCGAGCTCAATCGATTTATACCCCTCCATTAATCGACTTGTGATGGTACATACATGGTTGAATACTCCGGTCTATCACAACCCTAATCCTAAGTCGCTTTCCTCTAATCAGCTAGTTAGCTCGTGAATAATCCCTACGATTGAGTCACAGCCTATTCTTATTACTAACATATTGATCCTTAATTCATTCCTCACGGTCTAGATAGGGGTCTAAATTGAGGATGTCATAAAAAGTCCTAAAAGTGAATTCGTACTCCCACAAACACACGTTAGAATATAGAGCATGTGACTTGGTGCTTAACGACACCCATCAAAGGGAGATACATGATCAAGAAAAGAGGACAGCTGCACAACATCACTCAACGGAACCCCCTCTTTCCAGCTTGTGCCTTTTTCTCCAATTCATTTCTGTTATTTTTTCTAATTTATTTTCCTTTTCTGGTTTCTTTCTATATATTTTACAAATTTTATTGATTTGGCAATGACATATAAAATCACATCCAAAAACACAAGTCCCCTGATGAAGTTGGATTGCTAGTCAGATACCAATCTTACCGAATCAAACTAAAGAAATAAATTGGTCCCACTGAAAAACATAAGGACCAAATTATAAGTGAAGAAAAGTACATGGACAAATTATGGCATTGTCCATTTAATTTCGAACCATTAAGAGTGCCTTTAGTAACGATTCTGTTCCCAGAAACAAATTCTGATAAAAAAATTATTCTTTTTTATTTTATTCCCGGGAATAGATTCTGAGCAAAATAACGCGTTTGGTAAGCGTACAAATTTTTTATTCTGGAATATAATTTGTACAGAAATACGTTGGTAACGCATAAAATTTTTATTCAAATTCTTTTTTAATTACCTTTTTAGATTTGATATTAAATTCTCATAAACCACTCATTAATATAATTGTCTTCTTTTATGAGTGAAGAAATCATATTATATTTTATTATATTTTCAATTTCAAAATAATTCGAATTTAGAGTTCTATTATATTTTAAAGTTTTATCGAATCATAGAAATGCTATTGATTAATTATATTTATACTAAGCAATAAAAATATTAACTAATCAATTTTTTATTAAATAGTAAATGTTGACACCTAATTTAAATTTAGAAAATAGAAATAGAAAATAATCTTTGATTAGAGGGAAATTTTTTTAAAAAAAGTTGAATTCAAAAACTCAACAGCCAAATGTCTTGGAGCCACTTTGTTGTTGAGAAGTTGAGTGAGGATGTGCAAGTATATCGGAAAATCTTCATCTGCAAAAAAAAAAAAAAAAAACAAACTCGTCTTTCTCTATAAATAAAAAGTATGAAGCCTTGAATGAGGGGGAGGGGTTCTAGGGGTTCGAAAGAAGAAAAAAGAATGAAAGGTTTTTCATGGCTTTTTCGTTCGTGCCTTTGAGAAAAATCTGCTGAAGGAAAAGTCAAAAGAAGTGTGTAGAGAGAGACAGAGACAGGAGACGTGAAAGCAACATGAGAGAGAGAGAGAGAGAGAGAGAGAGAGAGAGAGAGAGAGGTTGTTGACACATAAATTTTGGCGACCCGTTTATTCATTTATCGCATTAAAAATTAGGGATTGATTTTTAAGCCTTAAAAAAAAGATAAAAAACTAATATTAATTGCATAGCATATAATTTTAGGTGCATTCATTTTATTTTATTTTCTTATGGCATTCACATTGGATCGACAAAGGTGAACAGACTCGAATGAATGGTTTTAAGCTTAATAGATACGAAGGTATTCTATTCTTCGATGTGATATTTCTTTATTTCAAACAAGAAATGAATATCTTCGTCAAATATTTTGGGGAAAAATCACGATTGGAACAAGACCAAAAGAAATATTGTGTCAATGTTCGTTCAAGAGCATAAAAGGAAAATTCGACCAACAAGGTAAAGGAAAATCAAGAAAGGAGATTGGTGCATGTGTGTATGACGGTTGAGAAAGAAAAAGCAAATTCAATGGGATTTTCCCATTATTCGAGGGAAATATTCAGCAATGACTCAAAGGGAAGTGGGAGATTCACATACTAATAGGGGCTGAGCATAATATTGAGAATATCAATTGGTGGATTTCATTCTTGCCAGCCCAAGATATCTCTTGCCTCTTTGCAAACAGGATTGACACATATAAATAAGAAGCAAGAGACAATCGTAAGAGAGGGGGGCACACATTGAATACACGGCCACATTAAAAGGGCATTTTCTCTAGTGTTTTTTTTAGGTCAGAAATTTAAAACAAGAAGAGACAGACTTCTCCTTTTGTTGGGTTCCTTCGTCGGGGTCTGTTGGAAGGAGCAGAAGAATAAAGTCAGGAAAAAAAAAAAAAAAAACAGATAGAGAGGAAAAAGCAGAAGAAGTACAATCAGCAGGGGTGTGAGGGGACGTTTACTGTTCATCGTCTTCCCCCCACACTTGCTGCCCGCGCCTGCATCTGGTCACCGTTATCGCCCGTTTCTGCTCTCCCTCTGCCAGCTCCGCTTCTGCCCACGACCCAGTCGTGCCACCGCACCTCCGTGCCAGATCCCTTCACCGGTGCACCACCGTGCCCGCGCTCGCACCGCCACGGCTCGATACCAGTAGCGGAGGCGCAACTCGACGCTTGAAGCCACCACCGCGTGCCTCCAGCCCCTGTCGCAGCAGCAACCCGCGAGCTTTCCCTGCTGCACCTCCACCCTTCGATCGATCGTGCCTCCGCTGCAGCCCGTCCTTGCAACTCCACAGCCGCGAGCGTCGCTTCGCCCGCGCCTCAGCCGCCTTGCAGCAGATCCCGAGTCTCTTCTGCCGCGCCTGCCTCACCGCCTGCTCAACCCAGCACTCGATGCGCCGACGCGGCTCGGAGTCGAAGACTAGCGAACGACGTCCTTGCTAGCCTCACCTGCAACCCGGGAGACTGGCGAAGCCGTGGCTGCCCCTACTCTGTTCCGGGCTCCCCTGTTGCCCGATCTCTTCGCCGCTGGTCTCTGCGCCTCTTCGGAGCTCCGAACCTGTGAGCCCCTTTCGCCGGCCACCTCTGTCACCGACGCCATAGAAGCTAGTCCCGTTTGCCGTCGCTGCTCCCGCCTGCACTCGCGCGCCTCCGTTTCTGCTCCGGTGACCCACCAAGCCGTCGTTCGTTAACCCTAGTTTAGGAGCTAAAATCCCAATTAGGTAGATTTCTTATTTTTATTTTATTCTTTCGTTATTATTATCATAATTTATTTTGTTTCCTTATTTGAGATATTTCCCTATGCATAATTGGAAATTTCAATATATTACATGATTCATAACCACGCTAGGTTTTTTTATTTCATCTATAAGGCTTTAGATGAAATAATTAATCAAGTGAGAATAAAATTGATATTTTAATCTTTAAGGCTTAAGATCAATTTATCGATTTTACTAGCGAAATATTATCTTTTGAGCCGAACGATATGTGATTTTTTTTTTTCGATGATTTTGAATGGCTTGTCTTATCTTGATTGCTTCATTTTGAAATATGTTTGAGTTAGAATATTGCATGATTTAGGCCTATTTGCATGTTTAGATTAAGCATTTTGTTTATCGTGAATTTTCGAAATAAAAAATGAATCTAGGATGTTAGATTTTGGCTAGCTGAAATTGCATGTTTTATTATTTGACATTTTAAATTAATTAAAAAAAACATAAACAAAAATCATCATGCAAATGTCATATGCACGTCATTAGGGTTAGATTCACGAGATGCATGTCATTTAGTATTTTTGCTAGGCCCATTTAATTAGAAATTATCTGTCATTAGAATTAGATCATTTATTAATATTGCATTGCATATTCCATGATTTTCATTAAATAAGTGCAAAAGAAAAAAAACAAACAATTGCATGTTAATTAGAAATCATATCTAGGGTTGTTGATGTGAATTCTAATCTAATATTGCAGATACTTTCATTGCTTCGAGGTAAGTTCTGTAATTTATTCATTGCTTTCTTGGGTATTAATTTGATGGTTAGCGCACCCACATGATCATCTTACATGTTAGGGAAATAGATTTAAAATCAATCAAAACTGCTTGCCAAACATTTTTTAAAATAAAAAGAAAGGTACCGAAAGGGCATTAGAGGAATCTAGTGTAACCAAGTCCTCATACCCATAGTCTCTGGTTCGTAGGAGTAAGGTAAAACTTCAATTACTTTACTTGGGTTTCTAATCAACCCACCAAAAATAGATTAGTGGCAATTCCTAATTAAAAATCAATTGCATGTTAAGAATTTGAACTTAAGTCGCGAATTGGTATGGGGTTGGGAGAGCTCGAGTTAAGTTTAGGCTTAACAATCTATTAGCCAAATTTTAGGTGGTTCACCCGAAAAATTGATCACGACAGAGGTGAGAGCAAAAAAGAAAAAAAAAAAGAAAAAGAGGAAAAAGCAAAAAAATGAACAACCGTTCATCTTCCTCGTGAATTCCCGTCCGATGTTCCTGCTGCCCGTTTCCTTCGCGCCGCTGAGCTGCCGTTGCCGCTCCGCCTCACCGCGCAACCATCGCCGTCCACTTTGCCCCGCGCGTCGCTTCGCCCCCAGCCGCGACAAAGCTTCTGTTTCTGTGACGCCCTTGCAGATCCCGAGTCCCCTTGTGCTGAGCAACACCCATAGCAACACTCCAACGGTTTTTATCGGTTTCTGTAGCACGACGCTACTGCAACAGCTGCAGCTAGCCCCAACGTCAACGCCTGTACCAGTAGCCTGCATAGCTACCGACACCTCGCCAGACTCACCCCTGACGCCTCTACTCACCGCGCCGGAGTGCCATTCAATCCGCTCGACAACTTGCTCCGTCCGACATCGCGCCACTGCTGCCCCTCCACGCTAGCAAGTCCTAAGCCGACTTGCTGCTGCCCTACTGGACGCCTCCGACGCACCAGCCCGCGAGCCCTCTTTGCCGACCCAGCCGCCGGATGCCTTGCCGCTCCACCCCCGATGCCCGTGCCAGTAGCCTGCGTGTTAGCTGCCTTTCGCCAGAGCCCCGCACCACCTGTGCCCGCCGCTGCAACGTCCCGAGTTCTGCCACCTGCTGCCTCCCCTATTTTTGCTGCAGGTCCGATTACTACACAAGCCTTGCCGGAGTTTCGACGAACCCTGTTCCGAACGGCGACCCATCACCGAACCACCAGCTGCTCCTCGCCATTCCTCAAGTCAACCGTGAGTTAGACTAGGTGAATTTTTATATTTGATTTCATGTTTTGTTTTTATTCTAACTTGATTCATTTTGATTTATTTTTATTATCTGATTAGGAAATTTGTCATATTAAGCCATGATAATAAAAAATATTGAACCGCGAGACAACGGGTTTGATTTTTGATTATTTCAACTTTTGATGACAAATTTATGGTTTGCTTTGCACTATTGACTCGCGTTAAAATATATGTCATTGATATACATTGATGGATTATATTTTGGTGCGTTATCATTATTTGCTCCTCACATATTATGCATATCTAGAATTTAAGTACTTAGGTCCATATGCATTTCATATTTAAAGCTTTGCATTTTTAAAATTCATATAGAATTAGGATGATTTTCCTTTAATAAAACCAAAATTTTAAAAAAAAAAAGAATAAAAAAAAATGTTATTTAGGTCATATAAATCACACCACATGTTGCACTCTAGTTAGTGGGTCATAGATTAATGTTTTGATATTCCCATCATGTAGTTTTTTTTTTAATTAAAAAAAGCCAAATATTAGTATTCCACCATTATGTTATTTTTTAAATAAGAATTATTAAGTCATATTAAAAAAAAAAACAAAAGTCATTTATTTGGTTAGTTAATAAATGTCATCATTGTTAGTGTAGGTTGCATATGTGTAATAAAAAAGAATCATAAAAAAATCATAAAAAAGAACATGCATATAGAATTACCACGTCATTCATCCCATATCATGTAGTACATACATATTTAGGATTATATAAATTAGATTGCACACATATGGTGATAGTTCAAATTATGCCATATAAATCGCATTTCATATATCATTAAAGTAAAATTCATGCATATTAAGTTTAGATTAAGATTGCATAATAATAAAAATTAGGTGTCATGTCATTTAGAAATCATGTTTAGGACATGCATTTTTATTAGCATTTTTTTATTGAATGTTATTTTATTAATTGTGCACCCGCATGACTATTTGCATGTTAGTAGCTTAAGTTTAAATTAATCAACATTGCCTACAAAATATTTTTAAAAATTAAAATAAAAAGGTACCGAAATGACGTTAAACTAATCTAGCGTAACCATGTCCCCGGACCTATTGAATCTCTGGTTCGCAAAAGTAAAGTATTCTCCCATACTTTACTTGGGTTTCTAACCAACCCTAATTGGTTAGTGGCGGCTCCAAATTGAATATAATTGCATGTTTAAATAGATTAATTTCTTAACATCAAGTCGCGATTGGTAGGACTTGAGAGGGTCCGTGCCAAGTCTTTGGACTTAGTAATCCATTAACCTTCTTTAGGTAATTCACCCTCGGGAGGATTGCGACAGCTTGGCGACTCCGCTGGGGACAGAGTTAAAACTAATAGTGAACATAGGCTTATTTTTTTTTTTTTTATAAATATTTTGTTTGGTAGCATGGAAACAAGGTACGCTCCTAACATGAAGTATTAAGTGTTCTTGCAGATGGGAGGTATAAGGGGCGTAGTTTTTGCTAACCCTTGTTTTGCAGGTTGGAGTTAAGGATGAATGGTTGAATTTAAACTATAGAAGTGTTGTTTGCAATTAAATTGTTGTGTAGGTTTTATTATTTTTAGCACTACACTATTGCACACACAACCTGCTGCCGTACCTGAGCTACGATAGGATTCTTAGGATGGTGTTGAGAAGGATATTTCCTCTAAAGCGAGACTGTTATATAGAGGTTGACCTTCTCTTCCCCGAAAGTTCTTCATGGTGTCGAATGTGTTTGTCCATATCCGCGAGACTGCATGATTATTGGACATTCCATTCGACTGAGCCGGAGTTAGGGGGACTTGACACGTTAATGCGAGACTGCAACGGTCAGACCATCCCCTTTAGCTCCACTTTGTTAAGCCATCTAGATAGAAATTGAGCCCCACATTTCATGCGTGTGTCTATGTGATTGGTATCCCTTCCTAGTGAAAGTAAGTTGTTTAAATTCTCACTTCTGCAATTTACTTACTTGCAATTTCGTTGGTCCATGACAATAGGTTTCGTTGTCCGTCTTGTTTTATATGCGATGGGGAAAACCGATTTGCAATTTATTTCCACTCCCAAAAGCATATAAAATGAGATGTTTTGGTTTCTTAGTTCAATGTTTAGAGACCTTGATTTCAATTCAGTGCTTTCAATTTTTAGTTCAATGTTTAGGGATTTGAATTTCAATTCTTAGTTCATTGTTAGGAAGTTTGGTTCAACGTTTAAAATAAATTTTAAATAAAATGAGGCGATTAGACCGTTGTCATGGGCCATTTTCCTATCTTGTCATCATTTCTTACATTATCTCTTTTACTTAGGTGACAACACAGCTCACCTAAGATCACCAATCCATACTCGTTCTAGAGCAATAATGGCTGATGACACCGAAAAAGTGCATGTTGCTGAACAAACTCGTATCGCTGCCCTCAAAACAGAAATGAAGCAAGTCCTAAATGTCCTTGAGCAGCTCTCTAAACAAATTGATTCTCTCCAAGCAAATACTATCCCATCAGCTCCGCAAGTCGAAGATGTGTTACCACAACATGTTCCCATAGCCGATTCGAGAGATAAATGCAAGAATATATCCACAAGTGGCCCATCAAGCTCTAAGGATGTCTCCAGGGAGAAAATTACTGACACATCTCAAATTGTTATTGATGAGGAGATACAAGTGATACAGCCGGTTGTACCGAAGACTGAGCAGGAAAAACGCTTGATAAAAATCAAGGAGAAACTCAAGCAGCTGCAGGGTTCATTTAGCCAAGACCCAACTAATTTGTCCTATTATGCAAAGATCAAGATGCCAAAGAAGTTCAAAATGCCAAACTATGAAAAATATGATGGCACCTCTTGCCTGAACATCCATCTGCAGACTTATATGGTCAGGATGACCCAATACTTTAATAACATCTCCTTAATGATTCAACAATTTCAAGCAAGCCTGACAGGACCGGCGCTGCAATGGTACATCATGAAGAAGATTAATCTGCTGGAGACTTGGGAGGATTTGACCGATGCTTTCTTCAAGCAATATAAGTATAATATTGATGTCACTCCATCTCGAGAAGATTTACTTCACACTGAGAAGAAGAGGACGGAATCTTTCAAGGCATATGTCATGAGATGGAGGACCATAGCTGCTCAAATTACTCTGGAGCTGACAGAAAATGAGCTTATGGATTTGTTCATGAAGACACTCCCGCCTGAATATCGAAATTGGATGTTAGGATCGACTGCCGAGTTGTTCAATAAGCTAATCCCTGTTGGCAGCGAATTGAAGTAGCATTGCGTGATGGATGGGCGTCTAATCAAACTAGCTTGTATGGGAGAATCTCAACCGAGAAAGATAAGGAACCTATAGTGGAGGTTAATGCAACTTATGTTCAACCACCTCGCCCTACCCCCAAACACCCAACAGGGAGGAGCACGACCTTTCTTTGGCCAGCAGAAAAATTCTTTCAGGCGTCAATTTACGCCACTTCCTAAGCCATTGTCCAAGATCTTACCAACCCTTCAGAAGAAAGGATTACTCGCTAAGGAACCTAAACGATCTAATCCCGAGCGTTTCCCCAACTATGATCCGTCCAAAACATGTGTTTATCATATGGGAGAGGTAGGGCATTCTGTTGACGATTGCTATACGCTGCAACACAAAATTCAAAATCTTTTGGATGCCAAGGTGGTCTCATTCCGCAATGCACAACCGAACATCCAGAATAACCCACTCCCCGACCACCTAGAAGCTGTGAATGACATTTTTAGTTTTGATGTTAAGCCCACCATGTTTCAAATGATGCATGAGGAAGCAGAAGTGATGGACACCCTGGGGCAACCAAGTGGCAAATTCAATTACTATGTAAAGTATTCGGCTCCTCCCAGCTCCTACTTCAACCCACGGGATGTCATCCCAGATGGATGGGTTGGCATAGATGATCCCGCACCTCCAAAGATTGAGAGCTTTGATGACGCACTCAAAGGAATAACTGAATTATTCGAAGAGAATTTAGTGTTTGACATCGACAAAGCTCGAGAGTAGGAAAATTTTAATTATTTGCACACTCCTTTGCGCAGGAGTCTTTATTGCTTTCCATATTTGCATATTTGCATTTTCAATTCTGGGATTTCCCTTAATTTAATAATGTAATTTGCTTTTCATCCAATAAAATACATGGAAATTTTCGTGTTTTAAGAGCATGTTGAAGTACACCAAACTAGCCATTTGATGAAATCCTGCCCAAAAGAAAACGGCAATGAGCTAATTTCGAAGGCTAGGCTTCTTCATGTTCCCTTGAAGATATTTTCAAAATAAAATAATTTTCCAGCATGTATCTAATTTACCCTGTTTGTTTCATTTAATTATCTGCTTTATGTTTCAGGTGCAACCCTACGCACATTTAAGGAACTTCTATGAGCTCCCTTGCAAAAAGGGGCAAGACACAGACACTTAACAGCTTTGACTTTATGAGCATGGCCTTTTTATCATTTCAGAATGTTTTCACATGATGTGCAATTCACCAATTCCACTTGAAATTTATCAAAATGGATAATTCAGTGAAGGATGTTGAGTTACTTGAACATGCTAAATGATGCTAAATGAGGCGTGAAAGGCAAGCCTTATCCCATACACAGTCTATACATTGTGAGGTGAGTATTGAAATGTTTTGTGTTTCAAGGTGAAGAGTTTTCTTGCAAGAAGTACGACAACTAAAATGACGAGGGGAAATTCTTTTCACTACCGGTAAACCCTTGTTTAACCCTTCTTTGAGCCAAAATAATTGAAGAATTTCTTTCATACTACCCCTATCAAGGACCACCCCACATCGGGGCAAATGGAGGAAAGTTGACATTGAAGGAAAGTGAAATTGATAGAAATTTTCTTGCTCTCACTTGCATCAATCTTCAAGTTGTGCTATTATATTGAATTCATGTGGTAATTTAAGTGCCTTAAGATGACGAAGAGCGTTTCTTTCACTATCCTACACACTTATACCATTTGCATAGCCCATTTGAGCCTGTGATTTCGTTTTCTTTAAACCCAGTTGATGATCATCCCCCACACTGGGGCAAGGCAAAAGGTAGATGCAAAACCTTGAAGGTTCGAGTGTCATTTAAAGTATACTTGACACACACATTGTGCGCAAGAACTGAAATCAAAATAGAACTCAGAGGCATGAAAAAGCAGTGTGCCTGATAAAAGCAATGCCAATGCTCGTGAAAAGAAGAGAGAAATGACTGATGAAGTGGGGGGCATAAAAAAAAAAGCGGTGTGCCTGATCGATGCCCATCATCAAAGAAAATGATTTAAAAAAAAATGTTGAGAAAAGATCTCCAGTTGAATAATCATTGGCATTAGTAATAAACTCTTGAGCCAATAAAGAAATTTGTCAAGAAGACAACCCGTGGCGAAGAAAACTGGTGGTAATGTCAAGATCATCACCAACTCTTACCCATTACACACATCTTTGAGCCTAACTATCCTTTCGTTTCTCAAACCCAAGAACCAAGCCTATATTACGTCCCTTATAATGTCTCTTCAGATTATGGCACTTGAATTAACATAAGAATTCACATGTTTTGAGCATTGCTTGAAGAAGTGCGAGCAAGATTATTTCTTTCTCATATTGCAGGGTTCTTGACTTGTAAACCCGGAGATGATTACAGAATTGTTCTTTCAATTGCTTTGACTCAAAGAATCCCTTTGTTAAGCCATTGACCAAGCCCACATTACAGTTTTGTTAAAGACCTCTCAGATTGATAAGGTCGTATTGATTGCAAGAAAATTCGAACTCTTGTCGACAAGATGATGATAAGATTGAGTGATATATTCCCACGTCAATGGTCGAGACAAATAACCCCTCCTAAATGAGAGTGAGTGAAAAAGTCTTTCACACCAAAAGTGTCTCATTTAGCATGTTCAAGAGATTCACAGCTTAGTGAAAATTGTCTTGATAATTTTTCATGGTGGAAGTTTGAAAAAGCCATCATGTATGGACCTTCATTGAATTAAAAAAAAATTAAATGAATTTTTCCTCAAAGACCAAAGGATTTGTCTTTGAAGCCCTGAGTTTGTTCAGTCATCTTTGAATACTTGATGAGAATTCCAATTACCCATTTACAAAATGTTTCTAAAACTTCTGATGTGATTTTCAAATGTTTAGTAAATGTTTTCAAATGTCTAGTATGAATTCCAGATATTTAAACCTTTAAACGCTTGATGTGACTTCCAAGTGTTTGCCTTTTCAAAAAGTCTGATGTGATTTCTAGATGTTTAGTAAATGTTTTCAAATGTCTAGTATGAATTCCAGATATTTGAACCTTTAAGTACTTGATGTGACTTCCAAGTATTTGTCTTTTCAAACATCTGATATGATTTTCAGATGTTTAGTAAATGCTTTCAATTGCCTGACATAAGAATCGGATTTTTGAAATTTTAAGTACTTGATGCAATTTCCAAGTGCTTGGGATCTGATGAGAGTTCCAGATCCCTAAAGACTTTGAGCCTTTCAATTATCTAAAGAGATTTCCAAATGTTTGTCAAGTCTCATAGGAATCATTTCACTCCTAATAATACTTTTCTAAATCTCCAAATAAGTATGACAAGTACGTGTTCTTCTTTGCATTTGCATTTGCATTTCATTGAGCGTGGACACATTGAGATCTACGTTCTTGATCAAATCATTGCATTTATATGGTATTATTTATTGCATGACCTTGCATTTATTTGAGTCCATTTCTTTAAAAAAAAAAAAAGTCATTACAATTAACATTTGCATATTCATATTCATTTTGCATGGTTTAAATTTAGGTGTCATTTATCTTTTAAGGAAACCTCTACGAAGTTTCCCTTCAAAGAGGGGCAATTGTTAACACCTAATTTAAATTTAGAAAATAGAAATAGAAAATAATCTTTGAATAGAGGGAAATTTTATTTAAAAAAATTGAATTCAAAAACTCAACAGCAAGTCTTGGAGCCATTTTGTTGTTGAGAAGTTGAGTGAGGATGTGCAAGTATATCGGAAAATCTTTATCTACAAAAAAAAAAAAAAAAAAAAACAAACTCGTCTTTCTCTATAAATAAAGAGTACGAAGCCTTGAATGAGGGGGGGGGGGGTTCGAAAGAAGAAAAAAGAATGAAAGGTTTTCATGGCTTTTTCGTTCGTGCCTTTGAGGAAAATCTGCTGAAGGCAAAGTCGGAAGAAGTGTGCGAGAGAGAGAGAGACGGGGAGACGTGAAAGCAATGTGAGAGAGAGAGAGAGAGAGAGAGGTGAGAGCAGAAAAGAAAAAAAAAAGAAAAAGAGGAAAAAGCAAAAAGATGAACAACCGTTCATCTTCCTTGTGAATTCCCGTCCGACGTTCCTGCTGCCCGTTTCCATCGTGCCGCCGAGCTGCCGTTGCTGCTTAGCCTCACCGCACAACCATCGCCGTCCACTTTGCCCCGCGCATCGCTTCGCCCCCCAGCCGCGACGAAGCTTCTGTTTCTGCAACGCCCTTGCAGATCCCGAGTCCCCTTGTGCCGAGCGACGCCCACAGCAACACTCCACCGGTTTTTACCGATTTCTGTAGCACGATGCCGCTACAACAGCTGCAGCTAGCCCTAACGTCGACGCCCGTACCAACAACCTGCACAGCTACCGACACCTCGCCGGGCTCACCCCTGACGCCTCTGCTCACCGCGCCGGAGTGCCACTCAATTCGCCCGACAACTTGCTCCGTCCGACGCCGCGCCACTGCTGCCCCTCCACGCTAGCAAGTCCTAAGCCAAGATGCTGCTGCCCTACTGGACGCCGAACCGACGCCTCCGACGCACCAGCCCGCGAGCCCTCTTCGCCGACCTAGCCGCCGGACGCCTCGCCGCTCCACCCTCGACACTCGCGCCAGTAGCCTGTGCGTCAGCTGCCTTTCGCCGGAGCCCCGCACCACTTGTGCCCGCCGCTGCAACGCCCCGAGTTCCGCCACCCGCTACCTCCCCTGTTTTTGCTGCAGGTCCGATTGCTACCCAAGCCTTGCCGAAGTTCCGACGAACCCTGTTTCAAACGGCGACCCATCACTAAACCACCAGCTGCTCCTCGCCATTCCTCAAGTCAACCGTGAGTTAGACTAGGTGAATTTTTATATTTGATTTCATGTTTTGTTTTTATTCTAACTTGATTCATTTTGATTTATTTTTATTATCTGATTAGGAAATTTGTCATATTAAGCAATGATAATCAAAAATATTGAACCGCGAGACAACGGGTTAGATTTTTGATTATTTCAACTTTTGATGACAAATTTATGGTTTGCTTTGCACTATTGACTCGCGTTAAAATATATGTCATTGATATACATTAATGGATTATATTTTGGTGAGTTGTCATTATTTGCTCCTCACATATTATGCATATCTAGAATTTTAAGTACTTAGGTCCATATGCATTTCATATTTAAAGCTTTGCATTTTTAAAATTCATATAGAATTAGGATGATTTTCCTTTAATAAAACCAAAATTAAAAAAAAAAAAAAGAGAATAAAAAAATGTTATTTAGGTCATATAAATCACACCACATGTTGCACTCTAGTTAGTGGGTCATAGATTAATGTTTTGATATTCCCATCATGTAGTTTTTTTTAATTAAAAAAAAAGCCAAATATTAGTATTCCATCATTATGTTATTTTTTTAATAAGAATTATTAAGTCATATTAAAAAAAAACACAAAAGTCATTTATTTGGTTAGTTAATAAATTAGTTTATAATTAATCCCATTTCATGTCATCATTGTTAGTGTAGGTTGCATATGTGTAATAAAAAAGAATCATAAAAAAATCATAAAAAAGAACATGTATATAGAATTACCACGTCATTCATCCCATATCATGTAGTACATGCATATTTAGGATTATATAAATTAGATTGCACACATATGGTGATAGTTCAAATTATGCCATATAAATCGCATTTCATATATCATTAAAGTAAAATTCATGCATATTAAGTTTAGATTAAGATTGCATAATAATAAAAATTAGGTGTCATGTCATTTAGAAATCATGTTTAGGGCGTGCATTTTTATTAGCGTTTCTTTATTGAATGTTATTTTATTGATTGTGCACCCGCATGATCATTTTCATGTTAGTAGCTTAAGTTTAAATTAATCAACATTGCCTGCAAAATATTTTTAAAAATTAAAATAAAAAGGTACCGAAATGGCATTAAACTAATCTAGCGTAACCATGTCCCCGGAGCTACTGAATGTCTGATTCGCAAAAGTAAAGTATTCTCCCATACTTTACTTGGGTTTCTAACCAACCCTAATTGGTTAGTGGCGGCTCCAAATTGAATATAATTACATGTTTAAATAGATTAATTTTTTAACATCAAGTCGCGATTAGTAGGACTTGGGAGGGTCCGTGCCAAGTCTTCGGACTTAGTAATCCATTAGCCTTCTTTAGGTAATTCACCCTCGGGAGGGTCGCGACAGCAAATAATAAACCATAGTATAAATTATACTAGTATACCTAAAATATTTAATAAATATAAATAATAAATTATAATACAAAATTAAATATGTATTCTATATATAACAAATATATATTTCAGAATATGAAGAAATTAAAATAAAATATAGAAATAAAAATAGATACAAATAAAAACAAAAATTGTTGTTATTTTAAATTTTGTTTTCTTATTAGAATTTCAATATTATTTATATTTAAATAAGAGTTTTTTTTTTATCATGGTGATTTCTCATTTTCAATTAATATTTACTTTTATATGATTAAATATCTAATCCATTTTGAATTTAATATGGATGGATGTTAATTTTAATTTAGCCAAGATTCTTCTTCTTCTTCTTCTTCTTCTTCTTCTCTCTCTCTCTCTCTCTCTCTCTCTCTCTCTCTCTCTCTATATATATATATATATATATATATTCCCTTCCCCAAAACTGAACACCCAACATTTAAGAAGATAAGTCTTCAAACCAACATGACTCTTTGAAACAAAGAAAAGGTTTTAATGAGAGACTCATCACTACGACTTATCCATAAATGAATAATGAAGTAACTTAGTCCATTGTTCAACTTTGAAATATTGGCTTTGATAAGTCAATAATTAAAAAAAAAATATTACAAAAGTCGGAAACATAAAGTTATTGAATCTCTGGCATATTGTAATCCCTTACCATTTTATTTGTAATACTTCTCCGAAACATGTTTATCTCCATTGCTTGCCCATTTGATGTATTATCTACAACCTCCACTTCTGTAATTCCAAATGGGTGCTCCGAATCTCCATATCGGGAAAAGTTTTTGTCCATCCTGTCTTGGAGACGTAATAAGTGTGGCTTCAAACTCTTGTAGCATTTTCTGTAACAGATCCCAATAGAAGAAAAGAATTTGAGTATTAACTATGAGAACTTTTTCAAAGAAAAAAGTCTGGTTAATAATGGGCACAAAAAAAGGAGAACACCACATCTAATCAAGAAAAAAATCACCAAAGGGAAGGAGATCCGATACAAACCAGAGAATCCCGACATCTAGTGTAGCATGCAAGTCAAGTAATTGGAATTTGGCATTGGCCGTAAAGAGAAGAAAAACAATTGGAATGTTTATATTTATGAAGTTCAACTTCTTAATTAATTAACAAATCTACCAAGAAATAGAACTCTCTCACCTCCTATTTCACAACATCAAACACGCATCTAATTCACCTTCACTGCAGTCCAAGAAACTAAGTCCAAATAAGCAACCAGATCCCTATAGCTACATTCAGTATAGAAACTCAATAAACTGATTATACTGGCAATAGACCAATATCCCTGAGTGGTACTACCTAAGGAGCTTTTTAGGCGGCAAAGCCGAATAGGCATTCGGATCAGAAGATATAGATATGCTCACATAGACCCACAAGTTAGGAAAACAATAGGGATAGAACAAGAAAATCACTGAAGCAAGAAGAGAATCGACAACAAACACTAGTCAGTAGTCACATACCAAGCTATTTAAATCAATCCTACACCTCTACTCATAATCCAGAAAATTCCCAAATGTCAATTGATACCAAGATATTCAGTTCAAGCAGATTCAAACTATAGCTATTGGACACAACACATACGACCGCTTCACTCACTAATTCATCAGATGTAGCCCCGAAAAAATCATTATTTTTTCACAGATTCATCGTCACACATGAAATTCGTAAGAGCGAAACATTAATTCAACAAAACGAGGAAATGGTCAATCGGCGAGCGACCCCTCGATCGGCACAGACGCCCACTGACTCGAGCCCGGTGGCGCTCCTGCCAACCGTCGCAGACAACGAACGACAGCAATGGTGAGTGAGCTGTCACCCAGATCAGCTGACAACCACCCATAGCTGCGAGTGAAGGGAACTCACCTTGAACAAGCAGCTTCAACGATGAAGAAGTAGTAGTTGTCGTCGCCATTCTTGAGGAGTGAATGATTTTTGTGATGTAAGAAGAAAAAGAAAGGGTTTGAGCAGAGGAGAGGAGAGAACGTATAGGATGGGAGAGAACGTCGAGCAGAGGAGAGAAGAGTTCCACTTTTTTTATTCTTTTTTTTTCCCGGAACAAGAATCAATTTTTTTTTTTAATTTTTAATTCTACTCCAAATTTGTTCCCGAGAACAACAATTTTACCAAACGCGATTTTATTCTCAAACTGATCATGGGAACAAAAAATCAAAATTAGGCACTGTTTGGATAATTACCAAACAGTGCCTAAGTTGTCATATGGTCTTTTGAGTCTCTTCAATCTTTTAAAAGAGCAGGGAAAATCTTTGAACAAAATTTTAGGTGCCAACAATAGCCAATATATGTTGCTTTGAATTCACAAATTATGGTACCTCCATTGTAAACAGAAAAAGAAAGATTATACTTTGCAAACTTTTTCATAATGGCAAGTGTAGAAACCTAGACAATCCGGCTTCAATTCGAAACACAAATAGTCCAATTCATTATTGGTTCAATCACAAGATATTGTACAGAACAAAGAAAAGTGCCACAAAAAGCAGAGACCCTAGACCAAACCCATCATCCCCACCATCATAGCTGGAGCTATTGCCGTGATGGAGTTTTGAGCTGCCAACGTATGTTGGGAAGTGGAGAGAGGGAAAGAAAGTGGTGAGGAAGTGGAAGAGGAACAGCAAGGACAGGCAAAGGAGAACCATCACAAAAGACATTGCACCACCTCCATCATCCCCATTGGATTGAAACATTGGCAGCACAAGCTCCGCAAGCCACATCAAAGTTGGCTAGAGGATGACCACTCCTAATGCCCCCAACCATCAATGATGGCACCAATGGGGATGGCCCTCCTCCTCCTCCTCTGTCCATCTCTCTCTCTCTCTCTCTCTCTCTCTCTCTCTCTCTCTCTCTGGTGTGGTGTGGTGTGGTGTAAGTGTCTTTATATTATGCCACTGTAGGGGAAAACAATGATGAGGATATGCGGAAAGATGTGACCAAGAAGAAGGGTTAGATGCAAATGGAGATGATTTCTAGGCAATTTGGCTTACATTCTTTCAATTGGAAGTGTGTGGCTAGTTCACCAATGTAGCAAAAGCTCTTCCCTTTTGTCTTGTTGATAACCCAGCAATGCATTAAAAATTCTCGTTGTAACAAAAAGGAGGGTAACTCTTATTCTTTGGAGGTTTTTATTCATTGACCACTCAGTCAACACAGTATACGCCAGTTATACGCCAGTTATTGCACATTAAAAATTCTCGTTATCATGGATCTGTGATCACTTTAAGAGCTTTGGAGCACATTCAGGCAACAATTATGTTTTCCTCTTCTTGAGAGATTGGTTAAGTCTTTACATACGCCAGTTATTGCACGACCAATGCTTTTAACTTGAAATTTTACTACATTTTATATCTAATGAAAGGCATCTCCATAATTTTTGAAAAAAAGGGAGTAGCATGTAATCAAATGTTTTCTTTATCTGCATGCTCTTAGCTTCCTGTGAATATTTTTCATGGATAAGATTCATAGTCATAGAACTTCAATCTACTCTTCTCACGTGCATCAAACTCCAATTCCTACAAATATGAATTGATTTTTTACTGATCTACCACCAAAGAGGTGATAGAATAAGCTGTTTGTGAATTCTGAGTAGAGGCCATCTAATATGAAGAATGAAATACTTGAAGCACTGTACATGTAGGTATCCATGTCTCTCGCTGTGTACAATAGGAAGGAGACATCTTTCCAGACCTCTGTCCTGTGACGGAGGAACTGATTCATGAAACTTACTATGTGAACAAGGATGACTTATCATGTCTAACCTGGAAATTCACAGAACAGAACGAACCCCCAGATTAAATTTGCCATAGACGGCAAACCAACTCAAGACAATACGTTGCCATATCAGAATCAGCTTACTATATTAATCAGAAGATGGAGTAGTTGTTCGGCTGTGTAATTTTCTCATATCACGATCCGGACATGATTGCATAGTTTGAATTCCCAATCTCATCGACATTTTATTTACATGAATTGCTTGCCCAGGTGACCATAAAAGAGGCACTGTATAACTCGACAAACATCGGACATGACTTGGATTCCAACGATGTCACAAGTTTCATTTGTCAAGATTCCAACGATGTCACAACTTTCATTTGTCAAGACTTATTCAGAGTAAGCTTATTACAGCAGAAAAATCAAGAGGATAATCATTTATAAGCGCATAGACGAATATACATGTGCCACCAACTTCAAGAACTGAAGAATTCTCAAGTATATCATGGCTGCCGCCAAGTAAAATCTAGGTGCATATTAATCACATTTTCATCTTTCTTGTCTTCACCATTATCATGCAAACTGTGTAGGTCTCGCTCACCACCCCATTTCATTGTGGGGTATGAATGCTAAATGGATCTAAGGGCATCCCCGTCAACCAAAAAAATTGGTTTGCAATTGATAGTTTACCACCCGATGCAGAAAAAATTTAAACCAACATAGAAAGTATGTAGCAAAACAAGTCCTAACTCTTAGGAATGTTCTTCCCCACAATCTTCGCAGGCGCTATCCGCAAAAGATTTCCTGGCTTTCCAGGAAGGGCGCCTTTGATCATGACTACATTCAGATCTTTATCAATTTTAACAATCTTAAGCTTCCTAATTTTTCTCTTTGTTCCTCCCATCCTACCAGGCATCTTCTTCCCAGGATATACACGACCTGGCGTTGTTCCCGCACCAATGGAACCCAACTGCCTGTGGCTCTTGGACCCGTGTGTCATTAGACCTCTTTTGAAGTGATGCCGCTTGATCCCACCTGTCAAGAAAAACATAAATACTCAAGGTCAGCCTGTCTGATATATTTAATAGAAAAGAGTAAATATGAAGCATTTCCATGTTTCCTTGACCTGAATAATAAGGAGCCCATATCAAGATTTTACCCCCAGAACAGGGAAAAAGAAGCATCCCCTCAATCAATTGACTCCATATTAGCAAGAATCAGGAAATTAAGGATTAAAGAAAGGCAACATACTAATTCTACAGCTATAGATGTCACTCACAGAAGTTCTCATGATCTGAAGCCTAAAAGAAGTCCAGACTGATGATACCATTTAGAAAACTAGAGAAAACCTTATGTCTGAGGAATAAATCAGAAGTCTATCCCCTTATTTAGGTGCTCTCCCCACATGCAAAGGGTAAAAGCCCATTGATGTCAAAAGCTCACGCCCTAGCTCGAGGGATCTTATTCATCATGAGTCTGATGTGTCATTACAGAAATGAGGATACACTTTCCTTTTGATAGCTGGACAAGAACACCCGTGCCTAACGCTGAAAATTGCTTAATCTGCTTGTAAGACATACAATCATCAACAGACCTATGGAGTACAGATATCGACAACTGTAAACTACTTCCATTGCACCTGAACAAACTTGCGATGGTACAAACAAGCCCCAAGCTTCCATACTCCAGCAAACAGCCCACGTGCTTTTGCACAAAAGACTAGATCCACATCGATGAAAAACACAGAGCATCCAATTCATTTCCACTTGAATCACATTAGCTGACAACAAAACACAGGGACCACCACACAGAAAACACCAATCAAAATGAACTTAAGGCCTTATGCAACTTTAAGGAGTTGCAAATCCACTGCCATAAATCCCCTTGATGAGATATTATTTGAACTAAAACCACCATCAATCAAAATTTTGTCTTCTAGAGATAGACATGTCTCAACCAGTGAGTCTAACATGAGTAAGAAAAAATATGCTTAGTTAGGTGAAAAGGGTGAATTCTGGGGCTTTGAGTCATCTACATTCTGGATTGGCCAAACCAGCTCACGCATTTCAGTTCATGTACACAGGTCGAATGCATGGATACATGCATGTTACTTAAGTGCAGTGCATGCTCCTATTCACCCACGTGGAGAGAATGAGACAGAGACAGACAAAGAGATTTTGACTCTCTTTTTTCCCCCATTTATCTATGAAACTAAATATCAAAGCAAACATTTCAATCAAAGAACCGATGAGTTAATGATGCGCCATTGTAATTCTACAGGTGAGACATGAGTGCCGCAATTTGAATCTGGCATCCATCTGACAAACAATGTAAACTTAGATATGCTCTTTCAAGTATACTATCACATCACTGAGCATATACCTAAGAAAATTACTGGTCAAAATTAAATCATATTTATCACCCACATGTTAGTATCTATCAAGTTATGATTCCTTCCTGCACCTCTTCCACAGGACAAAAGACTGATGCAAAATCAATGTGAAACAGTAGACTTTTCTTTTACTAGAATCAGTAACGACTTCTATAAAGGGATTTGTTGGAACAAGTTATAACAAACTTCCATGCTGTTTAAGTTGGCAGCAGAAAAAGGCATAGTGCTTTTATCTTAACCTTTCTGGCTCTAAGTACAGATAGATCCAATGCACTGTCATCAAGAATAGCCACCAGAAATGGCTTCATGGAAATTTGGTAGATTGAAAGAAGTCCTCATTCACAAAACAACCAACAGATATTAGATTAAGGGAACTAAAACACCACATAAACTATATACTCCCAAATAGTATCTTTGTCAAAGCTAATTTCAAGAAAACAGTGGTGGATCTAAAGGAGGCTGGTGATGGCCCCTGCTGCTGCCGCCCTTGTTAACAACTTGATGCATACTAAGTTTACCTTGTAAATTCTTTTCAAGTAAATCTTATGCATATTAGCTTTCATCTAGCCCATAAACTTATCTTCCCAAATGGCCCCCCACCCTTTCTTTTCTTCGCCTCTTTCCTACCTAATTATTGCATCCCCCGCCACAACAAAAGATGAGACGACTCCCAAAATCCAGAATTTACATGGCACTCTTTAGATATTCAGCACTATGTGGTCTTTCAAACTAGTATCTTCTACAGTACTGCAAGAACAACTACATTATGCTACTGGAAGATGGACCAATCCCTAATAACTGGACAAAAAGGAGCAGAAACAACAGTAACAACCTAGAACCACTTTGAAACCTCACCAGATGATTATTCACCCTCAAGTCAGACAACTGCAGGGTAGATGATCTAAAGCCCCTCCCTTGTGTCACTAACTGAAGCAAAAGCAGTGAAGCTGAAGCCAAAAACTTAGGAGAAATGGACCAGACATATGCTTGGACATCTGTTTTCTTCATAATTAGATCAAAGGCTCACATTCGATGTTATTAAAAGTTGCAATGACTAAAAAAGCACCCTGCCCTGTTCCTCACAAGCATCTAAAAAGCCCAGGCATCTTCCTGCCTATCAGTTTAGAATAGCTTTTTGCACTTTCACAACCAAATAGATGAGTAAAATGTCTTGCTCAATTCCCCATTAAGCTAACACTTAAAAGGTGAAGGTGATGACTCCATTAGTAATTAACTGAGGAGGCTCATTTTCAAGAGGTTAATGAACAAGAGACATCGTTTGACATGTAGAGTAGCATCCACAGATACTAAGGAATTGTTAAATCTGTGTTAGTCTTATTGAAATCAATTTAGCCGAGATTGCGATTTTCGGCAACTTTTTCTGTAACTTTTCAGATAGATGATGATGACTGCCGGTGCTTAAACCAGCAGTAACATATTCAAGAGCTCAACCAACAACAGCACATTGTTCCACAGTGTAATCTTTGTGAGCGAATTGCATCTGAATTCCTCTTCATGATTACATTTCCTAAAGTAATTTTAAGGTCATAAGACCTCATTGAATACAAATCAGCCGTATCGCTGATTCTTGAACAAGACAATCACTCATTAGAGACCAAAGAAAAAACTACCCAGATGAAAAAAAACACTCATGAAAAACCAACAGCTTCAGTCATCCACAATCACACTGACACCCTTTCATGAAGCTGCAATCACATATCTAGAAGACGCACTGCCACCTCACATTCAATTCAAACAGACAACACTTCACAAATCTTGGAGAGAGATGAGAGAGGGAGGAACAAACCTTGAAACCCCTTGCCAATGGTGGTCCCAGAGACGTCCACGAGCTCCCCCTCCTTGAAGATCTCGTCCACCACGAGCCGCTGGTTGGGCTCGAACCCGTCCACCGCCTGGAGCCGGAACTCCTGCAGGTGCCTCATCGGGATGGCCCCGGCCTTCTGGAGGTGGCCCATCTCGGGCTTGGTGAGCTTCCTGTCCCTGACCCGGCGGTACCCGACCTGGACGGCGTCGTACCCGTCGGTGGCCTGGGTCTTCACCTGGGTCACGATGTTGCCCTCCCGGAAGCCCACCACGGTGACCGGGACCACCGTGCCGTCGGGCTCGAAGCAGCTCATCATGCCCAGCTTGGTGCCCATGACGCCGATCCCGGCCTCCATGCTCATGGCGACGACGGGTCGGTGCCGGGGGGCGGTGGGGATACGGAAGGAGAGGCGGGGGGCGGCGGTGGTTTGGAGGGGGAGGAAGGAGGAAGAGAGCCTGCCGGGGAGAGAGGGAGAGGGGTGAGGGTGGCAATGGCCGATGGAGAGCGTCGGGGCACGGCCATCTTCGCGCAGATAGAGAGAGAGAGAGTTGCAGCAGCGGGTTTTATCCTTCTTTCTTCGCTTTATCCGTTTTCGCGGTGGATGAGCAGGGAAGAGGGAGGAGACGCTATCCTGCGGCGAAATTTCGATTTTGTCCTTGGAAGTGGCCTCATTTCCTCATGGACCGTCCAATAAAAGATTGTTCTCAGGAAGAAGTTCAAAATTGATGCATCCATAATAAATTTATTATTCGTTAATTTTCACTAAATTTTATCATTAAATTACTGATTTGCACCAATTCGAGATTTCACCAGACATTTGTCACTTCAAGTTTGTGATTTTCTATGAAATTAATCAAATTTAACATTTGAAAATGAGTTTGTGGTTTTTTGAAGGATAAATTTGTCACAAATATACCAATTTAGTAGTAGAAAATTAGTTTGGAATAAATCTATCATTGATATACCGATTTGGTATTTTTATGGTCAAAAAATTAATTAAGGTAGATTTGTCGTAAATGTACCAATTATGAGATTTTCATAGTATTAACTCTTAAATAAATAAGCAAACAAAATGAGTAAATATGGGATTACAATCTTTCACCCTTAAAACTTTTTTTTCTCGATATCGTTTACAAAACTCCCTTTTTAATTCAATCTAGTCCTTATTAACTTATCTAAACTGGCTCAATGTCATCCTTCAATTAAATAATCCGCTGGCATTAACTGATGTGGAAGACGGTGTCATTTGCAATCGGACACTTGCCAACCATGATCTTGATCGGAAGAAGTAAGAGATCCACTAGAAAATCGACGGTGCATGCTTCGGAAGTCATTAGAAGAATTTTCCATTTCTTGGCCATCAATGCCAACATATAATTTTATGTGCGGGTGCAATAGGAAATTCCAGCAAGCTGAGATAAAGATTTTAACCTGTGACCTATTAATGGAGTCATGCCCTTTCTAGGTACCGATCCTACTTCGTTGGTTAGATTACTAGCAGATAAAGCTTGTATCCCATCATTTAACCAACGCGAATCTTCGTTCCATCTTCAGCAAACCATAAAAAAATCTTGAACCTAGCTAGATGCTTGTTGAAGTAATTGTCACTCGAATCCTCCGCCCAACAAGCAAGCATACTTAATGCCTGTTAATGAGAGCATATATCTTTCCATTAAGCTGTGTTGTAAAGATACGGTTCCATCGTGTATTATGGAATCATCCATGATTTGACATTTTCGAATTTTGCCTGTAACTCAGTATAGGCTTGGGAAACAAAGTAAAAATTTGTATGAATGATATATGTAGCAACAAGGAGGAGAAAAAAGAATTGAATAGAGGAAATTCTAGAGATCTTATATACTGATGACTCTTTATTTCAATGAATCATTTCATCAGGTAGAAGAAGATTATGTCAACACTTAATCTAGGTGCGTTCATTTTGTAAAAAATGAGTAATTTGAAAAAATCTTCGAAAAAATGATTGCTTATATTGTTCAGAAAAATTAGTCAATGCAACATGCTTTCATCATTGATAACAATTTATGCCTAATTATTTTTTTAGGTGATAAAAAAATTTCCATTTATTTATTTTTATAAGTGATATAAGTGATTATTTTTCAAAATAAATGTTTTCCCAATCTCTCGTTCTTCGTGAAAAGAATGCACCCCAAAATTTATCTTCTCATCACCTTTGGTAGACATATATATCGGTTGCTTTAATCTTCATAACAAATATGTTTCATTGTCACTTTAAGACCCTCGGATATGAAAAATAATTAAGCAAACATGTAGAATCTTATCAACACGTGAATTACTAGTTCGACGCAAGGTGGCTCGTGCCTTGGCACCTAGATGTCGAGCTTTTGTCCAAGAGATGGTGCGATAGGGTTGAGTTAAAAATTCATCTCTCAATTATCAAATAAGAGGTGTAATTGGTGCTACAAATCTTCTTCCACACATATATGACGCGGCCATGTACAAGTTCCTAAAATAACACAACAACTTAGCTACATATAGTATGACTAAAAAAAAAAAGAAAGCTTCATATTGAAAAGGAAATACACATGGATTTGACTCGATTCGATAGACAAAGTCGATAATCACATCTCAAGCAACATTGTAATTCACATGGGGTAATGATAAAACCACATGTTCGAAGAAAAAATTACGACAACCTTGTGCAAAGGATCACCAAGAAGGCTGAAGAAAGCCAACCAAATGAGGGTGAACCAATAGGATACATTAACCTTAACACGTAAAATTAACTCATATTAACAATTTTCAACATGTTAATTTAAACATGTTGATTTGTGTTTATATGGGTAGGGCATGTCAATTTGCGTAGAGTACAATATGATTGTGTCATAAATGAGTTTAAATGTATCGACTGATGTTTAAACAACTTAAATGAGTCTACAATGTATGACACGATTTTTCTTGTGTCATCATCCCATTTATGCTAAATGGAACTTATTTAATTATGTGCAGTAATCATGCAAATGAGTTGTGTTGAGAATTGATGGCCCTAACATTTAAGTAATGTGGCAAATTACAACTGACTTTATATAGGTGAGCTATATTTGTAACTAAATCCGTCACATCAATTAATATATGAAGTTTATAAAACTTCTCCATATATTTGGCCTTATTTCTTGAAATTATGTAAACAGCTACATTCAGCTAATATAATGAATAATTTAATCAACGTGAATTTCATTCCCCTTTCAGCAATCTATATAAAATTTTGAATTCTACTTAGATGCATCTTGAAGTATTCAGTATTCACCATTAGAATCCCCACCCAGCAAGCAAACATAGTTAATGCCTCTTAATTAAAGCACATATCGTCCTATTAAGTTGTGTTGCAAAAACACGATATAAGCTCTACTCATTTTCGTAATAAATATGTTTCATTGTGGTTTTTAAGATGCTTTCCTCTCAACTTTTTAAATGGACAACAGTTGAGAAAAGGTCTTGATAGTATGTAAAGACCATCCCCCAGCAAACCCTTTACTAAGGATGCAAATAGTAGACATACTCCTATATAGAAATTAATTAGGAAAACATGTTATTCTTACTAACACGTAAATTAATAGGATTGAGTTAGAAGTTCCTCTATCAATTGTCAGACGAAAAGTGTTATTGGTGCCGCAATTCCTCTTCCATGCAAACATGACGCAGCCACGTACAAGCGTCGAAAATACCACCACGACTTAACTTCATATTGGAGAGGAAATAACCTACTACTCTTCAGACAATGAAAGAAAGGTCTCATGCACACAACTATATACAATGAACAAAATTCCGAAACATGTAAAGTATGTTGGTACACAATAACTTATATTCACACATTTCAAAATGTTAATTTAAACTTGTCAATTTGTGTCTAAACAGGTCATGTGGGTCAATTCACGTAAGACACAATATTATTGTGTCATAAACAAGTTTAAACATGCCGATTCATGTCCATACAGCTTAAGTGGGTCAACCGAATCGTCCCATTTGTGATACCAACCCATTTATACTAAACGAAAACCTATTTAATTCGTGTAGTAATCATGTAATATTCGTGCAAATGATTTGGGTCGACAATTCCTAGCCCTAACTTCTAAGTATGTAGCAAATTACAAGTGAGACTTTTTGTAGATGAGTTATATTCAAATCTAATAAGACTTCATAAAAGTGCTGGCAAGCAGCCTCGACCTCTGTGCGCTCCTTCACGGTGCCGACCTCGGGATCGAACTCCCAAATCTGCCTCCCCCACATAGTTGTTGGTGCTGGCTAAGCAGGGACCGTCTTCTCCTTCTACTAACTTCAGCCTCCACATTCTGATCTCCTCTTGTTCTCTCTTCCTTTTATACTGTGACTCTCTGTATTTGGGTACTCGCGAACCGTCCTTCCTGATGATTAAGCAAACATAAAAAGGAAAGATATGAGTTTTGCTGCAAAATCAAATCTCCTCAGTGAACTTGTTCATTATACATTCATGAACGCCGTTCGTTTTCTGAGACTAATACTAATATCATCACTTGCATGCATAAAGATGTCAAAACTCATCACGCCGTGATCTTAGTCCAGCATAGAGAAAGCATGAACCAGTTACACGGAGAGTCATCTACTTCTTCTGTTTCTGAGAGGTTTGAGAGAGCTGATGATAAAAGAATGGAGCTCTCTCTCCAAAACCAAAGCGAAGTTGTTTTTTTCTGGAGAAGAAAGGGGACCTCTATTTATACCCACGTCTTGGGTGGCTAGCTTCTTCCTCTTTCTCTCTCATTTAATTCTGGTTTTACCGAACAAAAGCAAAGCAATCTGCCCAACAAAAATGTTAGATATAACTATCAGTGCAAAGAGCCATATTTTCTCATCTCATCCCTGATTGAGTGTGTGTACGATGACAGAGATCCTTCGATATGTGTACGATCAGGTTCTCGATATTTGTCTATTTTAAATAATCCTAGTGAATATTTTGAGAATGTAGCTGCAGTTCTAAGTGGTATATAGAAAAAGAAATATGTGCTCTATCTTAATTTTGTAGGAGGGCAAAAAAATTTCTCCGGCCATGCTTCCGATGGACAAGTGGCAAGTTATAGATATCACACGCATACAAATTTAACTACATGAAAACGTGGGCGACGCTTGTATACAGGCGTGTACAAGTTCCAAAAATGGCACCACAGCTTCGCTGCATATTGGAGAGGAAACAACCAGCTACTCTAAGACAAGGAAACAAAGGTCTCTTGCACAACTATATTCGATGAACAAAATTCTGAAACATGTAAAATACTTTGGTACGGGGTAACTCATATTCACACGTTTCAAGATGTTAATTTAAACGTGCTGATTTGTATATAAATGGATTAGGAAGGTCAACACACTAGACATGATATTATTGTGTAATAAACGGGTTTAAACATGCCAATTCGTGTCTAAATGACTTGAGCAGGTCAACTGCGTAAGATGCGATTTTTCTCGTGTCATCCCATTTATGAAACTAACCTATTTATACTAAAAAGATACCTATTTAATTACGTGCAATATTCGTGCAAATGATTTGGGTCGAGGCCCTAACTTCTAAGTAATGTAGCAAAGTAATAGTGAGACTTATGCACTTGAGTTGTATTTCAATCTGATGAGAGTCTGTCACATTAATTAATATATCGAGAATTCTCTATATATTTAGCATCATTCCTCAAAAATTAGTAAAAGAGCTATATTCAAACTCTTTTCGCATCATTAATATGCCAATTTGATCAAATTAGCATTATTCTTTAGTTAACATCTGGGTATCATGTTGTTTTGTGCTTTCATTTAGTTACTGTACCAAATGTACTTCAACCACTTTTTATTTTGAAGGTGGGGAGTGTCATGACCAAAAATAAATTGATTAAGTCGATTTCCTAACTTCAAATTAAGGACACTCACATCTTATTTAATATATGACTAATAAAAATTCTATTAAAAAGGGGCTATTAGGCAAGAGCTTAAATGCAGTTGCTTTAAACGGCATGTGATTTCAACGGTGGTAATCTTAATTGAGCAAGTAATCATGTTATTAAAATAGACATTGACATTTAGCTGCAAATCCAATGTTTAATCACACCTTAATATGCACTGTTCTCTATAGTAGCAGTACGAAATTAAATATTAAATTGGCTTGCATATATATTATACATTGAAAATGCCATAACCTAATTGTTAGTCCAATGAGGAGATGTGGCAACATATACTCATCAAGCCCATTGGAAAAAAAAATAAGAATATTGATCAATTAATATTTTCAGCTTAGTAAAAAATAAAAAGATTGATTTTAGTATCTATAATATATATATACATATATATATATATATGATATAAATCAAATTAAGTAAGTGTTATTGATTATCAATAAAAAAATATTTGAACATATTCAAATCTACAGATGTTTTTAATCGTCTGGATTTCTAACCATAATAGGATAAGAAAATGAAATTTGGAGAATTTATTATATCATGTCCACTATTTGGTGAATTGCATTAATAAAATTGAATATGTCAATATCCTATTTTGTTCATTATTTGGTAGAAATTACACATCAATATAAATGAACTTTAAAAAAATATGGATATGGTAAGAGTCCACTACTAATGCACAAATGGAGACAACCTCTTATGATTAATCCATGAGTTTTATATGATCTAAATCTTCAACAACAAAGGAGCTCCTTACAACATCTCAAAGCCACAAGATTGACTATAACAAGAAATGTAAATAGGCAATGACATAGACAATATCGATTAGTTGGCAAATGCCAAAACTAGTAAGAAAGAGAAAGCATGATCTTTTTTTTTTTTTTTTTTGGTGACCTAGGAACTCATGTACAGCCGGTAGACAGCGAGATAAATCCGGAGTGACGCTAGTGCAGGACCCACCACCACGGCATGATCATTTACTTTCACAATTCCCAAAAAAAATTGTGTTTTTGGAAGTTTTGACCTGAACTAGAGGGCTACAATGAAATAATAAAAATATGTAATAACCATACCAAAGTACCTAAAATATGTAATAAATACAAATATTCATATGGATAGAATATAGAATATCATAACAGAAAGAAATTGAAATATGTAAAAATGATTAAAAACAAGAATTGTTGTTATTTATGTTTTGTTTTAATTTCTTTCTTATTTAGAATGTATATGTTGTTCATATTTAATTATTGTTGTACTTTTATTAATTTAAGAAGTTCATTTATTAAGAAAACGGCTTTTAGACCATGGAAATATTTTTTTAAAAATCATATCTAAATTTATCCCACCCTTACATAAGATATTTTTATTTAGGCTATATTCATCATATATCCAGTCTTATCCCCTTTTTTCTTTAAAAAAGAAAAACACCAAACATAAATTGAAATATGTAAAAATGATTAAAAACGAGAATTGTTGTTATTTATGTTTTGTTTTAATTTCTTTCTTATTTAGAATGTATATGTTCATATTTAATTATTTTTTTAGTTTTATTAATTTAAGAAGTTCATTTATTAAGAAAACGGCCTTTAGACCATGGAAATATTAAAAAAAAAAATCATATCTAAATTTATCCCATCCTTACATAAGATATTTTTATTTAGGCTATATTCATCTTATATCCAGTCTTATCCCCTTTTTTTCTTTAAAAAAGAAAAACACCAAACATAGGATATGATATATTTCCAACGTAGCTAGGATAGCAAGATCAATAGAGACAGATGCACCCTTCTCCTTCCTAAGTCCTGAGTTTCCTCGTAACAAGATCGATGGAGGTGTCCTAAATGGCAACAAGAACAAGGAAGAGACCAACAATCAAATATTTGCCCGGTATATGCACGAGATTTGCAAATGGGAAGTGATACTCTAGGCTCTGATCATTTAGAAAGGGATACCATGAACTATTTCTTATGCGCAACAAATCACATCCAACTATTTAAAGAGGGGATGACGACATGGCCGATCTATAAATTTTCATTTAATGTTCAATGTAGTCCTTAAATTTTATTTTATTTTATTTTTTGTTCAATCTAGCTCTTGAACTTTCAAAAATCCAATCAATGCAGTCCTTTCGTTAGAAATTCCAACATTGTTAGATGATACGACCCTAATTTCTGTTAACCTAATGTTAAATTTATCATGTTGGAGTCCAAGTAGCTTCCATTTGTGTGCATATATATGTATATATGACCCAAAGAGAGAGGTTAAAAATTGCTAATTCTTCCATTTGGGAAAATTGCGTGACAATTCACATCATTATTTTAGCCTAGTAGAACCTAGCTTGGCAATTGGCATCACAGTAATTCGCATTGCCTGTCAATATCCTTAACCGAATGACTACATTGAATGAAAATTTTGGAAGTTGAGGAATTACATTGAATTTTAAAAAAAGAAAAGAAATAGGCAATGACTCCTGATATATAGGACATTCTTTGATCCTTCCTTTGACTAGTGTTCGCGGCTGGAATTATAAACAATTGTCAGAATTTTCCTCTAAGGCTTCGACTACCATCTAGCATTCGCACAAATACCCTCTCTAAGAGATGCGCAGCTTTTCAATATAATAACGTCTCTATCATGAAAGCAAGTGAATGGGGCAAGACTAGATCTGTAAATCCGACTCCAAAACCCATAGATGTCCTCCTCATGATCACTGAAGCTTTTTTTGTGGAGTAAGCGGGCGACGGTGGAGCCCTATAAACAAAAAAGATAGGAGCTGAATTGTGCATTTATTTCGCAGAAAAAATAATTTTAAAAAATTCATAAAATTGATCACTAATATTGCTTATAAAATTAAAAGAACGAAAAAGTATTTGTATCATTCACGAATAATTTAGACATAAATTGTTGTCGGTAATGAATATATTGTCCATTAACTTATTATTTTAAATGATACAAATAATCAATTTTATGAAAATATTTTATAAATTATTCTTATTTCTAAAATAAACAAACAGAGCCGAAAATGTTCTCTATTATACGAACAAGAAAGCACGTTGAAAAGGCTTTCCATCTCAAAGCACTGCCGTAGGTAATCAAAGGCGAAAATGCTCGACAACATCCAGCCCCTATGGCAACCTACAAGCAACGGCAAACAAGCCGCCATCGACTCCAAATTGCCCGAGATCTCAAAAGCGAAACCCAAATTATTGGAATACTTCATGCGAGCGATCTCATGAAGAGATAAAGCGATGGCTCGATCCACAAAACCCGTTCCAAAAACCCGTGAAAATCTTCTTTGTAATCAGCGAAGCTCTCTAAAATTGAAACAAAGCAAAAATTCTCTCGACATGTAGAGCTTTTTCTACCGGTATGGTAGCTCAAACCCTAAACCCCAATTGACTTCCTTTTCCCCAATCTGTCTTTCCGCCATGCCAATTTCATCCATCTTGAACTCCTTTCTATCTTCTCTCTTGGTGATAGCATCGTTGCTGTCTGCACTCGCTTCTTTTCCCTAATCGAATCTCGTCTTCACTTACCCTTTTCCTTCCCCTGTGACGCGAGAATTAGTTTGCCCATCCTCACTCTTCGCCAGAGTCAGTTTCATCCTTCTGCCTCATCTCTGTTCGATCGCCAACCCTACTTGCTTCAGAAATTGTATCTTGCTGTTTGCATGGCAGATTTTGGTCATCTTCGACAATACCGATCTCAATTGTAACTCCAAGTCAGCTCATGGACCACGATGATAAAGAGAATTCATCCCAACTTGCTGCGCTATGCCAACGCCTGGGACATTTATGCTCGGAACGGAAACTTGATGTGTGGAACATCGAGCCATCTCCTGCAACATTGGAGGAATGCCAATTAACTCTTATAGGTGAAATCGATCCTGATCCCTCTATCAATTTTCAGGCATTTCAAAGCACTTTGAAGCGGGCATGGAGGACACAACAAATTGATTTTGCGCAAAGGGAGGCGGGTCTATATATAGCAAAATTTAAGTCGGAGATAGATAAACAGAGAATTTTAGAGGGTGGACCTTGGCTATTTTCAGGTCATCTAGTAATTTTCAAATCATGGATTCTAAATACTCCGCTGCATTGCTACGACTTTTCCACCTGTGCCTTTTGGGTGCAAGTCTTCAGTCTGCCTTTGGAGTGGTGCACTGAACAAATGATTTGCGAAGCAATTAAAAATGTAGGTCGAGTGCTACAAGTAAAGGCTGATACAACAGCAGGTTCTACCTTGAGAGTGGGCAGAGCAAGGGTGGAAATTAACCTATCCGAACCGCTGAAAACAGGCCAAGGGCGCGCATGACAAAATTTCTGTTTTTTTATTTCTCTGTTTCTCTGTTCCCTGGAACAAGTTTGAAACAGAAATCCGTTCGGTAACGTAATTTGATTTCTCTATTTCAAAGATTTCTATTCCGAAATAGAGAAATTGAAGAAATCGAAGCTGAAATTTTTAACTTCTCGTTTTTGAAATAGAAATCGAAACCGAAATCAAACCATATAAAAGAATCTTGTGCTTTCTTACTAACTTAATTCACTCATAACCACAACTTCACAAATTATTGCTAATTTTCTTTTTCTTATTTTGCTCGTGTTTTTTTTTTTTTTTTTTTTTTTTGCATTTTTTAAATTTTTTTTTATAACTTCCTCTTTAGGATGAAAGTCAATTGAATGGGGTCACCAATTTTCAAAAATGACCAAAGTTCTTAAATACTTACTTTAAAACAATGGGGCTCTTTCGTCCTAGAAAAGGCACGCACATGGCCAATTGAAGAAAAAGTTCTTACGTAATAGATGAATAAAAAACGTGCCTAGAAATTTAACCTCATTTTTTGTATGGATTCAAAATTCTTGCAAAATCAAAATAATTAGATGATTACACAATCTTGAATTTTAATTCGAAGGCAAGAGATTCAAGAGAATCTCTCTCTTTGCTATGCAAGGGCCATTAAAGGTTTATTGAGCAACAATAAAGAAATTGGGGATAAGCAACTCGGACTGATTCAATTCGAGAATAAAAATAAACCTTCCCCCAATTGGTTCCTAACCATAAACGTTACTTTAAGGTAGAATTCTTATATATTCCTTTACACCATTAATTTTATTTTGTTGATAATCTTGTATAATACTAGTTTTTGATAAAATGACAAGGTTGTATAGGCGTCATTGATGGTATCCATATTCATGCTTCCGCAGTATTTGTTTGAACCTACGTAGGATGAGCTTGCAAACGATACATTAACCAAGGAGGGAAACCAAATAAATACGCTTAGGAAAACAATTGTTAATAAAATGGCAAGGGATAATAATATGCCAGAAATTCCATGAAATTATATTTTCAACTTTTGTAATGTATTAGTATTATTTCAACTATTATTTTGTATTTGAGGATTTCTTATGTTGTTATCTAATCAATTTCTATTCCTAGAAATAGAAATTTTGTTCTGTTATCAAATGGATTTCTGTTTCAAAAATAGAAATTTTGAGTCGTTATCAAACGGGTTTCTTTGCTCAGAAACTTGTCCGGGGAATAGAAATTAAGAAATTGATTTATGGCCAGAAATCAATTTTTGTTTCAGAAATTTTGTCATGCGCAGCCCAACTAATCGAATCAACAACAAGGCTATATGGCTGGATTTCAGGTATGAGCGACTATCACATTTCTGTTATTCGTGTGGCAAGTTAGGCCATTATGCAACTTATTGCCCATATGTTCCTTTTGATGAGGCAAAGCTAGATGGAAAGGAAAAGTTGCCTTACAATCAGTGGCTTCGTGTGGAGGTTAAGGAGCATAGTCCTTATTGGAAGCTTTACTATGAAAAGATGGATACAAAGGAACAAATAGAGGAAAGTGTACATGAAACGCCTCCCACAACCGCTCACCACCTCCTTTACTGTTGCCACCAACCACCACAAAAAAAGCTCCCCTACTGCAGCCCACTACAATCATAAGCACTTCATCGACAGCTCAACAAGATCAGCATTGTCAGGTTGGTATCTTGCCAAGTAGCATTATTACCATTGCCCTCATACCTGCAACAAAGAAAATGAAGGGGGTTCAAGTTCAATCAAGTAATTTATCTCAAGCTAAGAAAACAAAAAGCACTCGCCATACTCCAAAGATTGTTCTTGCCAAGAAGCTTAAATGCTATAATCCCTATGACATTCGAATTGCAACTCCATATGACATTGATGAATCACTTCTCTTAGATACACCTATCATGGAAGCACACAAAGATGGAAGCTAGGCAAAGGTGGTTTGGCCCTCAACAGCCACCTGTTCACAGATGAAACTCTTAAGTTGGAACTGTCAGGGTTTGGGCAATCCCTTGACAGTCCAAGCACTTAAAGCCCTCTTGGAAAATGAAAAGACTGATCTCCTCTTTTTGATGGAAACTAAAAATAGAGAGGATGTTCTTCAAAGACTTAAACACAACTTACATTTTTTGCATCTTCAGGTGTTTTGTCCGGTTGGTTCAGCCAGGGGATTGGCTATTCTCTAGAATGCCAACCTTTCCTTGACAACCATCAGATCTACTCCAGACCTATTTGACTTGTTATGCAAGGATGCTATGGAGGACAGAACATGGCGTCTTACTTGTCTACATGCCCCTGTAGTATATCAATTACGCCAATAGGTTTGGCAGGATCTTAGACAAATCAGCTATGAAAATCATTTACCATGGGTATGTTTAGGCGACTTTAATGAAATTATTTATCACTAGGAGAAGGTGGGAAAATGACTAGCAGATTCTCATCGCTTGTCTTCGTTTCGAGCTGTTTTGAATGATTGTTCTCTAATGGATCTTGATACTGAGAGGTGTGCTTTTACATGGATGAATAACTAAGAATGGGATGAATTCATAAAGGAACGTCTTAATAGGGTCCTATGTAATATGGAATGGGGCTTAATATTCCCTTGGGCTGAAGTGTATGCTCTACCTATTGTGGCCTCAGATCATAGTCCTTTTTCATTAAATACTACGGCTCTTGTTGGTAGAAGACAGCGGCACTTTCTGTTTGAAGTTTTTTGGAACTAGGATTGTGAATGTCAAGAAATCATCGATACTTCCTGGAATTCAGAGTTAGTGAAGCATTCGGATCTCTTGCCTAAATTACAGGTGGTTTCTGTTGCTCTAACTAGGTAGAGTTGCACAAAATTCTCGCACAATCATCTTAGAGTGGCAAAATTGCAGCAACAATTACAGCAACTTACCAACCAGACGCATGCATTTTATGACAAATCAACAACCATGGCTTTGAAGGAAGAGATGCACAAGGTGTGGCAACGCAAAGAACAATTTTGGGCAATGAGATCTAGGATTAATTGGTTGAAATTGGGCGATAAGAACACAAAATTGTTTCATGCCACTATCATACAAAGACGGCAAAGGAATCGAATCATTATGTTGCGAGATGAAAATCACGTTTGGGTGAGGGATTCTGGCACGTTAAAAGAGATGGCATCCACTTTCTTTTCAAAGTTATATACCACAATGGGCAGTCACAGCTATGGACCTATATTAGATCAATGCCCTTGTGTGGTCATGCCGGAGATGAATGATGCCTTAACAGCGATGGTGACTTCCGAAGAGGTTCAATAGGCCACTTTTCAGTTAGGAGCCACCAAAGGTCCGAGTCCAGATGAGCTTAATGGTTTATTCTATCAGACGCATTGGGACATCATTAAAGATGATCTCTTCAAAGCAATTCAAAACTTTTTTATCTCAGGAATTTTACCTTCTGCACTAAATAAGATTGATATTGCCTTGGTTCCTAAAACCCCTCACCCCGAATGTTTGGATCAGTATCAACCTATTAGCTTGTGCAACTATGCTTATAAAATTATTTCAAAGGTGCTTGCTAATCAATTAAAACCTATGCTATCAGCTTTGATTTCTGAGGAACAGTGTGCTTTTGTGGGTGGTCGACAGATACAGGACAATATCTTACTAGTCCAAGAGGTTCTTCACAAGCTCAAGACAAAGAAAAGGAAGCGGCGATAGAGTGGAATGGGACTTCCTTCATGATTATCTACACAAACTAGGATTCCATTCCCAATGGATCCGGTTGGTAATGCAATGTATAACAACAACATCATCTTGTGTCAAAATGAATGGCGAGCATTTACAGTGTTTTCATCCTACCAGGGGCCTTCGACAGGGTGATCCTCTATCCCCATATAATTTTATCCTTATGGAGAATCTATTATCTTATCTTATTAACAACACTATCGACATGGGAGTTCTTAGGGGTATCAAACTAAACATATGGTCTCCTACTCTATCACATTTGTTTTTTGCAGATGATGCTATCTTCTTTCTTGATGGTACAATTCATGAATGTTAGAATTTATCAAATCTCTTGCATTAGTATTGCTTAGCAATAGGCCAAGCTGTTAATCGCAACAAATCTGGCATTTTTTTCAGCAAAACTTGCCCTACTACTTTACAGGAGAATATGGCCAGGGAGCTAAGAGTACCAGTATTGTAAAGATGTGGTAAATATTTTGGGAATACCATCTGATTGGGGGCGCTCAAAAAAGGACATGTTTTCATGGTCATGGGTAGAGTTCATGCAAAATTGGAAGGATGGAAGGAAAACCTCATTTCAAAGGGCGGGAAAGAGATTCTTCTCAAGACTATGGTACAAGCTATACCACAATACACCATGTCTATATTTAAATTACCTATGTCTCTTTGCAAATCTATTGAAAAGAAAATTGCACGGTTCTAGTGGCAAAATGACAGAAGCAAATCAGGGATCCATTGGCAAAATTAGGAAGTACTGAAACAAAGAAAGGATGCTAGTGGTTTAGGTTTTCGATATCAGTTTTAATAAAGCCATGCTTGACAAACAAGCATGGCGCCTTCTTCATCAGCCTTTATCTTTATGGGGCAAAATCTTTAAAGGACTCTACTTCAGTTCAACGAGTTTTACACTGCAGAAAAGGGCTCTCGCCCATCCTAGGGCTAGCAAAGTCTTTTGAGTGGAAGGGATACAATATTACCCACTATATGTTGGTCAATAGGAGATAGGCGCTCAATCAAAATACGGGAACATAGGTGGCTACCAATCGGAATATTAGGTGGACCTAAAGCTTGAGAAGAGCCTCAATTGGTGGCTGACTTCATAGATCACACCAACAACACTTGGAAGTACAATCGCTCAACAGATTTTTTGACTCACGGGTGATAGATGAGATCAATACCGTTCCGGTAAGACCTAATTTTACCAAGGATAAAATTATATGGATTGCTACCAATCATGGTGATTATACGGTTAAAACTGCATATCATGCACTTACACAAACAACAAGTACTCACACAAACATAGCAGCTTCCACATCTTATCAGAACCCAACATGGCTATGGCAAAAACTATGGAAAATGCAAACTGCCCCAAAGGTTCGCACTTTCTTGTGGTTACTTTGTCACATTGCTTTAGCAACTAGACCAAATCTTTATCAACAACATATCATTGACAACCCATTATGTATACTATGCAATCAAAAGACACTAGAAACCCTAGAACACTTGTTCTTGCTCTGTACATGGACTCAGCATGTGTGGTCTCATCCCCAAATTGATATTCACATCCCACCTCATGGAATTCAGTGTATTGATGCATGGATCATGGAGAAAGTCAGAAGACAGAACCTGTTACCTAGTCTAGAGACAATCGCCAACGTTCTTTGGCAAATCTGGCGCGCTCGGAATGAATTCATCTTCAAACGTGCGAGACTTGATCCAACTCAGGTGGCTGAGGCAATGCTCACTCACTCCCATTTCGCTCGGTTGTCTGCTCGATCACTGACCTGCAAGGGCAAATCGCTCCAAAACAAGGGATCGCTTTGGCGGCCACCAGATTTGGGTGTCTAGAAAGTAAATATTGATGGAACTCATCAACTAGGCAGTAAGGAAGGAACCATGGCTTACGTTTGTAGAGATCACCAAGGAAGACTTACCGATGGTTTCTTCTAAAACTTAGCTGCAACCTCGACACTACAGGCGGAGGAGATCCAGGCATTGTCATTCTCTCTATAGCACCTACTTCGTTAAGGCTTCACTCATGCGACTATGCTTGTTGAATTAGATAATCTGCTCCTTGTCGAGACGTTGAATCGACAAAGGCAGCCACCATGGGAGAAGAGGTCTCTGTTCTTCGAAGCTACTTTTTTGCACTCCCTTTTCCCTAATCTCACTATGTGCTATTGTCGACGCGAAGCAAATGTGGTGGCTAATTGGGCTGCAAGGGCCCACAATCGGGCTTTGTCGAACTAGAACTGGGCTGTTTTCCCCCATTTTTACCTCATCGATCTTGTATGTGCTGATGCACTTGCTGCGGGCTATACTAACTTTATTTCCTCAATATAGTTTCCGCTTTTTTGACCAAAAAAAAAAAAATCAGCAAAGCTCTCTTTTTCGTGAAAGTAGATACTATGAGTGTTATGATAGAAACTGAAAAGTAGGAGCTAGGGGAGAATTACCAAAAAAGTCTTAAACATATTGTAATTGTGTCAATTCAATCATAATTTTTTTTTTTTGGCCAATTTAGTCCTAAACCTTTTTATAATTGTGTCAATTCAATCCATCCGGCCAAATTGGCCGGCCAATGTTGACGTGGACGCCAGCTGGGGATAGTTGGCCGGCGAACGTTAATATGGCAATTTTTTAATCTTTTCTTCAAAATTTTAAACATTTTTTTGAATTTTTGAATTCTTTTTTTTTTTTTTCCCCCACCTTCTCCTTCCTCTAGCCGGCGAGATCAGCCTCGCCGGCCATTGGCGAAGGCGACCCTCACTCGACAACCGCGAGACCGCCGTTGTCACATTTGGCGAGGCTCAGCCTTGCCCAACCATGGCGAGGTTGAGCCTCATCGCCCCTAAGTGAGGAGCCTCCCGGCCACTAGCGAGGTGCCTCGCATGCCACTAGTGAGGTCGACCCTCGCCTTGGCTAGGCAAGGCCCTACCAAATCTAGCAAGGCTCGGCCTCACCCAGCCTTGGCGAGGATTGACCTCGCCAGTGCCAGCGAGCTTGGCCCTTGCCAAATATGGTGGGGCCTCACCCTCACCAATGGCGGGTAGGGGCGAGCCTCACCATTAGCCAGCAAGGCTGACCTCACCAGCTCTCGCCTTTGGTCGGCATCGGCCAAGGAAGGAGAATGTGGGGAAAATAAAAAAGAAAAAAATATTTAAAAATTATCACATTAGTGTTCGCTGGATGGTCGACATTCACGTCAGAGCCAGCTAGTCAATTTTGGCCGGATGGACTGAATTTGCACAATTGTAAAAGGTTTATGACTAAATTAGTAAAAAAAAAAAAAAAAAAATCTAAAACTCAATTGGCACAATTGCAATAGATTTAAGACTTTTTTGGTAATTTTCCTCGGGAGCTGGTGCCACACTTATCTTCTCCTTGTTTTTGCCGCAGACCAATGAGCTAAAGGTACCCATTTGCCAAGGAAGAGATGGGATCTCAAGGGGAATGACGAATAAAGATAACCGAAAGACTAATCATCCCTGTAAAAGATCCCTTTCCATCATACTTTTTCGACTGTTTAGTACTAACAAGTTCTCGACTTCCATATTACGAAGATTTGGCAAACAAAACTCAATATGCTGGAGTCCTCTGCGCAAGCGTTATCTACAAATCTCGTTGCAAAACCGGGAAAAAAATTTCCCTATGCTCAATGAAACTATCTTTTCAGTGAAATTAGCAACCATGTGACTTACAAGAGAGACAAGAGCTGAAAGGAATTCGCTCGTATAGTCGCCACACGACATGCATAAGATGGGACCAATGCAATCCCGTAATGAGAATATCTATAAGAGCATAATATGAAGCAGGATTTGGTACCGTACTTTTCACGGTGATTTCGATTGAGTTCGTTTCATACCTACACAAGTTTTGCACGGTGCCTGTGCAGGATGTGCATATTCGACATACCCATTTCTTTAAAGAATTTGTGCCAACAAATATATACATTGATCTTATTGTTAACATTTTTGAGAGCATGTTGCTGTATCAAGGGCAAGAACTTTGCAATGAACGAGATTCTCAATTTACCGTTAGCTTTCTATTGGGTTATTTGAAGAAAATGGGAAGTTACATTGAGTTGTCATGAACAAAATTCAAATGTCATTCTGAAAGCGAATAATCTTGTGTAGCTCGTCTTTCAAGATTAAATACGGGAGGTGGCTCTGCACAGTGACGATGGCCTGAACAACGACTTCGGCAAGCACAGGGGTGGCAGTGGCGAAATTGTCAACCAAGTAGTGAGGCAGTGACAAACTCGACAACTTCGTCACCGTGGACGAGGATGATAAAAGTTGGAGAGAGAGAGAGAGAGAGAAATGGTTAAGGTTGTATAATGTTGCATTGTAGTGACTGCGATCAAGATTGGTGTATTCTAGCCGAATAGAGCATGGAACTAGCCCCACCCAACACAAAAGCTATGAAGCTGCTATAAGAAAAATGAGCTGTACTTTTTGGTCAAACCCGAAATAGTATATGAAATTCTGAGAATTATAAGGACAAAAATCCACGTCATTTCAGACGAGCTATCACAGATTTCAGGCATCTAATCAGTTAAACAAAAAATTAAGAAACTAAAACGAGACTCGTTCCAATAAGAGCTAACCCATGCGTGACGCTGGAAGACGGTCATGCCAAACGTCTCAAACTCCAAAAGGAGCCAATACAACTTATTGCAAGACCAGTGAGTTTGGCAACCATCTTTGGTGGGTTGAGGATGACAGATGAGCATACCCACCAGAGAATCGAACTTGAACTAGCCGGTTTGAGCCAATTTTCAGGTGGAGCCAAAGATCAATACTCACCCTTAAGCAAGATCAGAAAGTGGTAAAAAATTTCATTTCTTAGGATTTTTTGTTTATGATCAAGCGTTATCGGCAATCTTGAATGTGTACTCCCTCACGTTGACCTGGTCGATGTCCATTCATGAATTTTACTCGTAAAGCGCTCAGCCCAAAACCACTGGGGAAACACTAGACTCTTTCAAAGCACACCTGATCGGGAGTACTTTTTTTTTTTTTTTTTTTTTTTTTTTTTTTGTAAGGAAGATCGGGAGTACTTTTTCTTTTTCTTTTTCTTATTATATATCTATGTCGTGCTTGATACGTATGATATTCCCAGAAATAAGAAATTTCTGAAAGCAAAATAAGAAAAGAGTTTCCATACAACCATAGGAAGCAATTCAAGTGGATATAATTCCATTTATTCTCTGAGAACTCATTAAAATAATTGTTGAATTATCCCTATAGGATTCAATATTTATAGGTATGCGCCTTAAGCTTACATTGCACATGTTGACGTGCCATAATGATTAGAACGCGTCTAATGGGCATTTTATTGCTACCCACATTCCTATAAAATCTTGCAATTAAATAAGCTTTAAAAAATTCAAACTAATTATCACAATATGAAAATATACATCAACCACATGTACCCATGTCAAATTGCAAATCGGTTGGATCAATGTCTAGCCCTGACAATATACATTATGCACATATTAAAGCCGTTACAAGCACAAATTAACTTACAATTGATCAAATGATAATCAAGAAAGTATAACTAAAAATAATCAAAATGGGATCTATCCAATAGATTCTGCAAATCCATGTATTGAAAAGTACATAAAGAAAAGAAAATTGTGTGGAAATATTAGTTGAAAAGTAATACCAGCACAAAGGAAATGAGTATATAATGAGGAGAAATAAACAAGGTGGGGATGGTGAAAAGAAATCCGCACGCACTCCCTAGACTCTCTCCACTCTTCACGGTGCAAGATGAGGAACTTCCCCTTACAGTACATTGTAAATAGATAGATGATGGAAGGTTCATCAAGCATTTTAGCTGAAAATACAAGGCAACTAGAAAAGGAATAAGAGACATCATCAAGCATATGGTATGATGACACTTGATACTGCCCGAAGAACGTCAATGGCAGGCTTATACCTGTTCAATCTCTCATGGGCAGTTCTCTACAAAATTACACAACTATTTTATGGAAAGACGAAAGACGAGTGATCACCAACCATGCAACAGCCAACATGATAAAGCAAGAGGCCAGAGGTGGGATATTCGAAGGATCCAGTCAGGGCTCGTAGCAACCACCATCTAGCCTTCTATTGGCTTAGCTGCCGCCCCAATGTTATCCCCAGAACAATTCAGATCTCTTTTCTTGTCACCAAGATATTCACTTTCGTCTTTATTTAATTGACATCAAAATTGCATTGCCTTGAACGAAAAAGTCGCCGAATCAGTTGAAAAGAAAGACCTCATCCTTTATGGGATCAAACACATGCTTGCTGGCACATAAATAGCCCTCTTTCAGCTTGTTGCTTGGGTTTTATTTCCTTATTTCACCGTATATAGATATAAATTGAAAGTGAAAACAGTAATGGGAACAAAACTATCCAAGAATAAATCACTTTAAATGAAAATGTTATGCTCTTACATTCCTTGAAATCATCTTCTCATATATCCTCAGGGCCGTTTATAAGCTGAATAATGATGCAAAAGAATTAGAGAGCAGGAACTGAGCTGAGTGAAAGGAGCACATCCATGACAAATCTAAGAATCCCACAGCCATACCTTGTTGTCAAGTACTACTCCATCAGGAATTTCAATCCTCATCCCAGGTCTCGCAACAATGCTGACATTCCCCTTTTGGTAGAAAATAAAAAAATTAAGAACAAGTAATAATTCCAAGAGACAACCCCCAAGCATCATTCTTAAGTTGCAGAATCACTATGAAACTTAGAAGTAAATAAGTGAAAATCCATTGCTATTTAAATGAGATCAACAATTATGGTACCATACCTACAAACATACGACAATATGAAATGGTTATGACAATTAGTCATATGTACTAATTGATTAATTCACATGAAGATTTAGACAAGATACGTCCATCCAGATATGTCTAAGTTTACAGTATATTCTCTTCAGTGATTGATTACAAATTACATCTGAAAGTAATTTAACACACGAGATAGCATCAATTCTATGGAAAGCAGAGTCTGCATGATAGTCTAGATCTAAATAGAGCACTATTGCCAGTTCTGCATCTTTAAGCAAACATAGATTTTCTTGCAACTCATACTCTATAGATGGACTAAACAGAGTAAGTGAATCTTCACAGTTTAACCCGTGGTCTGATGGGTTGTACTGTAGGACCCATTTCCTCCATCTAAAATTGTAGTGGGTCCTTGATAATCAGACAAAGTATATAAAAACAGATGCCAAGCACAGTGTCCGTACCTTGAGCTTAATGCCATTTCCAAACCACACATCACCAGTGACATTCAAGCTATCCAACTCAACCACACTGGGAATAGACTCGAAGCGGCTTGCAAAACTATCCAACTGAAAAAGGCAGATATAATGAAACATGACATTAATATCCGTAACAGGCGGTATAAGATTACACAACTAAAGTAATTTTCACCTTATCAAATTCAGGTCCTAACTCGATAGAAGGATCTTTGGGATTAGTTCTGGCAGCATTTCTAATTAGAACTCCATTGGATGTGGCATATAGATCCGACTGCATATGAACATTAGAGTAAAAGATAGCACTCATATCAAGTACAAAGTGCAGATTGGAGAATGTTCTGTAGTTTGTAATACCTGGAGAAGAAGCAGATCTGAAGTTGAATCCAGTGGAAAATAATGGGATGGAGGGACGGAAATACCAATTGCATGCTCAAAAAACTGGATCAAAGGAAAGAAAATAATTTTCCATAAGAAAAAAGCACCAATCATATGCAACAAAGGTTGCACAAGAAACTCATATGAAGAAAGGTGTTTACTCGTATTATTGAACTAGCCGCTGTTTCTTGCATTAAAGATGAACCAGCATCTACTTCCTGCAGCAACAACTGCAAAAAGTTAGCCATTTCTTTTCACAAATATGTATCTAAATATTAAATTCACAAAACAGCAAAAGAAAATTGTCAAAATATTAAATAAACTTACCCATTTCAGTGCATCAGTATCCACAAGTCTTTTGATGGCATTCAGATTGATCCACCTGTAAAACAAAGTAGAGAACTGAGCTTTCAGGCTTATTCCAAAGCTTTAGCAAGCCACGTGGAAATGAAGTAAAATTTTACTCACATGTTTTTTGTATCAAGCAATTTGAACTTCTCTGACAACTTTGAAAAGATGAAGAAAAAGCTCGAAGTTAGACATGTAATACAATGATACGCCACAAATATGAAAGCAATTATATAACAAGCAACCTTCCTTAGTCACAGTTTGGGATGCTTACTCTTTCAGAAGGCTTCTGAGCAATTTCTCCAAGCTGAGTGCACAAAAAAAAGGACAAACTCATTATTATTCACATTGTTGAAGGACGAGCTACATTTCAGCTTTTGAAGAACTCCCCACCATAGGCAAAGCATACCATCATCCTCACACATTGTTCCAACAAGAACTAGAACTAACTATACTTAAAATGTCCACATGTCAATAGCATCTCATTTGAAGCAGAACCCAAATTGACCAAGTGTGTGGGAATAGTGTTTAAAACCACCAAAGAATGCTAAATTCATGGCACAGCATCCTAAGTTTTGGAACAAAATTATAAAGTGATCTGTTAGTCATGCAAACATTACTGACCATTAAAAGGCAAGGTCTAGGAATTTTGTTGCTTTTGTTCTCTACTTGTGTGTGTGTGTGTGTGTGTGTGTGTGTGAGAGAGAGAGAGAGAGAGAGGAGAAGTGGGCTGAAGATGGAATATAAAGCTTGGATATTATCATATGAATCCTGATGCAAATTCATTAACAAATGCTTGAATTTCAATTACTTTTCTTTCTCATCCCTGCAACAAACTAGTATTTTTTTACTATTTACTGTTTAGTGTTTGCTCATAATCCAAATGGGAAGAAAAATTTCCTATTCATTATTAATCAATCGTATCATTATTCACCAAGCTAATACAACAGCACTTGCAATGAAGCAAATCCTACCAATGACGCACCTACACAAGAGAAAGTACAGCCAGTGGCATAGAGAATACAAAGCAGAAAGCTGTTAGTCCTTGGTATATGTACCCCCTCAGACCTGATTAACAAATACTTAAACAACTTTATTTAACTGTTTGATCCCAACAAACTGCCTTCTTTTTCCCCTTTTTTCCCCGAATTTGGTCTCTGAACTTTCCAAGTTTTTCTAATTTGGGCACCTTCACTCCATTTTCTAACCACTTCATCCTCTTACAATTATCCAGACATAAATCAATTCTTAAAATTCATTTCCATTGATTTTCCTTAAAAAAATTCTACATTTTTTTGGATAAGGAAATTTTTAGTCTTTCAGCCTGATAAAAAAGCCTAATGTTTTTCCTCTTGCCACCATTAGTGTTTGTGCTGCCAAGTCATTTATATATAGGGAAGAGAAGAGATTTACACTCTTAACTGCACAACCAAAATTATGTTCAACTTCATCAGTAAAACAAAGCTTTTCCAAACAATTTAACAAGGCTTTCAATCAACATCAGCATTATGACCCATACTTTTTTTAAAAATGGACCACAGGAGCAGTAAAGCAATAATATACTACCCACCTGGAACTTCCTCTCTTCGAAATTTACAAAGTTCCCATTAACATCAATGGATGCAGTGGGCCTTACCTGAACAAAAAATTCCAGTTATTGCTAAAGAAACATAAAGAAAACAGAAAGCAATCTTGGCTACCTACCTCCATACAACATTCAACTTTGTTCTGACTTAGGTGGTTTAGTATCTCTGTAAACAGACATTAAGGATATCAAGTGATAGCACAATATCCACAAGCAGTCAATAACTGAAGAACCCCAACCACCCCCCCCCACCCCAAGGCTCAGGGGGGCGGGTGGAAAAAAATGAAAAACACGAGGATCAAAGTCAAAGTAAATGTCGACAATCACCATAAGTACAAGGATACTTGGGTCAATGATTGCCCCGGCATTATCTGAGTTCGCCACAAGGATATACTCCTTACCCTGAAAAACAACTCATTTTAAAACCTCTAAATCAATAGCTCACTTATGATTCTAATATCATTTATAGTATAAAACCAAAAAAGAAATAGCAACCATATAAAAAAAAAGGATAACCTGTGAAAGTAACACATCAAGGGTTCCACTTCTCATCAATGATACGATTACTGCACCCTGGTTAGCATATGCCCTACCACCAAAAGAAATCAGTTGGCCTCTCCCAGGAGACAAAAAGTTGAAACATATCAGCAAAATGACCAAGTAAAAAAAAAAGTAGAGTAGCTTGATGAACATGGAATTGGTTGATCTAACAACAATTTAATGTTAACATTGGCAAATTTTTGTGAAATTACCCAAATTAATTACTTTATGACCAAGTTTTGCATCTGAATGGGTATGTTAATAGTAATGTATATGAATCAATGGGCAATGAATATGGCAGTTCAGCAAGATTTACTGAAACAGATAAATTCAACTGAATGTGTCTTCATACCAAAAAAGGATACACAAATGAATTTAGTCCGAAGTGGTCCAAGAACTAAAAGGATTGATGTGACTATCAATTGCCGATTCTTATAAATTGGAGAAGAAAAAGGCGCAGCGTAACCTGATAGTCTGCTGTAGGACTGTTTGATTCACAATCCAAACTGTTTCAATCAGTACACAAAATAATTCAACTTGAAGGTGCAAATTGAAAAAGAACTAAGCTTGTGTGATTCGGTCTTGATTCTTTTACAATTTGGTTCACTTAATTTGACAATTTAGTCACAGCTCCAGTTTTGTTAATTGCCAAGGAAAGCATGAGGTTGCAAGTACCTAGGCACAGAATTGATGTTTCTTTGCACCAGTCAAACCTATTAATTAATTGGAAACAGCACTTCTGGCAATGACAATCAAAAATTACTCTGCAACAAAATAACGAGCAAGTACATTTAAAGTGAAGAACAACATACAATTCATTGTTGCTGCTCTGCTCTCCAGATGATCTCAGTTGGGAGTTTTGGTTCTGTGTCAAAAAAATAAGGATTAACAAAATTCTTCCACAAAAGCTAGTATATCAGATATAATTCTTTGTGTACTGAGGCAAAACAAAGACTAGAGAACACAAACCATCTCAAAAGCATGAAAATCAATTTTTGGCTGGGAATATTTACCCCAAACCTGGATCAGGAAGCAAGACCATAGAAAGTTTCATGAGTCCCCAAAATCAAGAACTAATACAAGCAGATGAAAAAGTTGTCACCTCAAGGGTAGCATCATGTGTTCCTGATGAATTCATTAGAAGCAGGGGCACATTGCATCCATACTTTGAGTTAAGATGCTACAACATGCAAAAACAGAAGAATTAGACCTTTCAAGGCCAAGTGTGGTCAGTTTCAATTTCAACTACATATCACCAACAGAAACGGCAATATACCTCAATCTGAGTAGCTGTCAAGCCCAGAATTGTCATTCCATTGCCAATTTCAATGGTAGATCTGCACTAGTCAGAAGGGAACTTGATAATATCACATATCAAACACTGCCGATGTACGTAAATGATTCTCATCATGTTTTATGTTTCCTCACATCTACAGACAATCACAGAATATGTGGCGTAGCTTTTGGGGAAAAGGATAAGCAATCTTGACCAACTTTAAAGATTGCACGATCAGCAATACCTCAAGCAACTTTCTAGGGAATAGAAAATATCATATATGCAATACGCTCTGCATAGATTTGCATTCCCATCTCCATCAAATCACCATTCCCCAATCTTCACAACCCCAGCACAAACCCCCCCCCCCCCACAAAAAAAAAAAAAAAAAAAACAACCTAAAAGGGCACAAACCACCCCCCCCCCCACAAAAAAAAAAAACAGCCTAAAAGAAAAAAAAAACAGAGAGAGAGAAAACCCCAAAAAGGTAAAGGTTCTCAATCTGATACCCCTACCTTCACAAAGTGAGAGGACATATCCATTTTGCAACAATTTCCAATTAAATTCATGCAGTATATGTGACTACTCCAACATAGAACCTTGGGGAGGCTGAGGATTCCTATTTTACAGCATACCATAAAACTTCTAAAACAAAGAGTACCCTCAAATAAACGAAAGCCAACTTTCACAAAGAAAACCAAAAGAAACACATTTTTGCAAACATGAATCGTCCATTTTAAGTAAGATACAATTGCAATAATAAATTATACAATACATATTTCAGGCAGAGATCCAAAAATAAAACCAAGTTTTGAGAAATTTCCAGATAAAGAATGATGCTTACTTGGGACCATCAAATCCCATCTTTGTTCCCAAAGCTCCATTTAACTTCAGGACAACAAGTTTGTCCAAAAGCTTCTTAGTTTCAGCAACATCTGTATGAATCCAAGAAACAAAAACCTTCTTATGAAAATGGTCATGTTTTATTTCCCTTCTCCTTTGGGATGAAAAATGGGAGATTTTATCAGATTAGACGGGTTTATTATCGGCAGTTTCAGGAGGCGTACAGAAATAATAAATGAAAAAATAAAATCAAAGCAAACTAGACTATAGAAAATCAGGAAAAAGAAAAATGGAACATTGGACCGATATCATCCACAGTACAAGATATAGCCCATTATATCCATTTGTACCAGTGAAAAGAGCAGTACATGACGTCCATCATATCAGTTTCTAGATTGTAACTATGGAATCAGAGAAAACTGAATCGCCACAAATGTATACACAGAAGTTGCAGCAAAGGATTGGAGAATACCTTCAGGGAAATGAGCTAATTTCTCATAGGGAATTATAGGCACTTGAATCTTTGCAAACTTGGTCCCATTATTGCTCTCGCTCTTGCTCTCTTCAATGCGTGGCACCTCCTCCCTTCAATCCAGAACTCAATCATGTAAAAGCCAAAAACTCAGCCACTTGCTAACTTTAAGAACTTCTAAACATCCATGAACAAAAAATGAAACTGCAAAACGCTTATGACGCAGCCATTTAACACACTGGGAGCTGCATGAATAAAGGAAAGTGCCAGGCATTTGAAAAGATTTTACTTTCCAACATTCAAAAGGAAAAAAGAATAATTCCCCACATGCGCAGCTTTCAGCAATCCTCACAATGCAGTCCCAGAAATCATTTGGAGAAATTCAAACCAAACAAGAATGAATCACGCGGTCCATCAAAATGTAGAATTGCATACCGAGCTTCAGTCTTTGGGGCAGGGGCAGGGGCAGAGGCAGAGGCGATGCCAAGCCGGTCCTTGGCAGCAGCGAGCTTCTTCTGCTCGAGCAGGAAAGTCTTGGTGATCATATTACAGAAGAGGTACACGAACTGCACCGAGTCGTTGGCCGGGATCGGGTACTGTATCTTCTGGAAGCACTCCCACGGCATGCTGGAGTCCACCAGCGCCACCACGGGGATCTGCAGCTTCGCGGCCTCCTGGATGACCGACGACTTCCGCTCGGTGTCCATGACCACGAGGCAGTCGGGCGGCTGCGTGGGGCCGAAGCAGATCTTCTTGTTGCGGGAGCGGAACTTCTTGGGGCTGCAGCTGTTGGTGAGGAACCCGCCCGTCCGCCACAGCGCGTTGCCGCTGGGGGAGTAGCACCCGATTCGCCGCGTCATCTGCTCCACGATCTCGTCGAACAGCGGGTTGGTGTTGACGAACATGAAGCGGCCGCGCTGGCGCGCCAGGGCGGCGATGAAGTCGCAGGCGTTGCGGAGGCAGACGAGGGTCCGGTCGGAGTCGATGATGGTCATGCCGTTGCGGGTGCCGTAGGCGAAGAGCTTGAAGTGGTGGGGGGTGGCGACGCGGCGGCCGAGGTGGGCGTTCGTGCTCAGGAGCTTCTGGATGACGATCGAGTGGAGCGTCATCCTCGACGGCTTTGGCTCCGAGTTCCTTCTCGAGGTTTCGGGAATTGGCTCGGGAATGTCAGATGGAATCCATGGCGACTGGTGGTGCGCGGCGGGGGGGACTGAGGTTTAGGGTTTACTGCCGGGCGACGCGGCCGAGGGAGGGAGGGAGGCGGAGACGAAGAGCCGATGAGACGGGGGATGCGTGAGCTACGAGCGGTCACGGATCTCTGAATGACGGACCAATGAGTTCCTCGGAAAATCCCTTGATTACCCGGTTGGTAGCCACGTGCGTTGCACGTGATGGCGGCACGTGTTTCGTCCATTTTATGTGAGTAAGGGTATAAACGCAGCATCTAATCTATGAACTTTGGCCTAATATATAGTATAATCATTGAACATTTGACATTTTTCATTACTATATCTAAACTTTATTTCAATGTGAAATATTGTTCTTAAATTTTTATTTCATTTGATGTGGTCGCTGAGTTTTTAGTTTACGTTTAATTTAGTTCTTAAATTATATGAAGATATTTGATACTATTCATGAATTTCAATTAATATAAGGAAAATATTGAACATTCTCATATAGTTTAGGAAATAAATTCAATATGTACCAAAATTTCAAGGATGATATTACATATTACGTTAAAGTCCAAGGATAATGTTGCATATCGGGTCAAAGTTTAGAGATTATTTGTGTCATTTTTTCAACATGAACATCTCTCACAAAGGAGGAACTAGATCAAATTATGTTATCTAATCTGTTGGAATCATTCGTAAGAGATTTGAGCAATCTCGAGAAGGACAACTTGACCCTACTTATCCTATTGCCTTGAAGACTTACAATTAGCTTCCTCTAAATCTGATCCTTTTGATCAAATGAAACTCAAAACCAAATTCAATATCGCTTTCATCTTCCTCTTCCTCCCCAATTTCTGCTATGGAATCCTTTTTTTATTGGACTAGCCACTTCTTCGATATTTATTACCGATCCTCTAGACCAGGAAATTGAATCAAACCCTTTTAAACCAAAGGTTATTCAACCAAATAACCCATCCTAGACTCCTACCTCCTCTTCCAAATAGTTTTTCACCATTGGTGATATTCCTTATTTCAAATGGTCATAAAGATTTGAAAAATTCTACTCTTGGCTAAATACCCGAAATCTTGCAAACCATGATAAGTATGAGGTTCTCCTCAAATTTGTTATAAGATTCACTGGAAGTCTTAAACATTTGTGACAATTAGTTGCAAAACAAAACCACGTTCAATTTCCACTTTTGGCAAATTTTGGCCAAGCCATGACATCTGTCCACCACTTTTTCATTAGAAAATCTGCCGATCTCCTTAAGCTCAAAAGAATAGAATATTTTGAAAGAGAATATTACTCTCTCCAAAAAAGAAACATCGATGAACATTATCGAAATATGCTTAAACTTTTCTATGACCTTGAAGCTAATGCAAATCTAAAGTAGTTTTTCCTAGCCTATATTCTTAGAGAGCTTTCCGGTAAGTTGAGAGATCCTTTCTCAACAAACAAAGGAGAATTGTGAGTATTCCTTTTAGAGAAATCTAGTAAGAGATTCATCTTTGCCTTGATGATTTGTGTCTGAAACGCCAGATGATGAAAACCTACATTCGACACAATCGAGAACTTGATGATGCTTGTTCACACCGGCATTTGAAGATCAAATGTTCTAAAAACAATCGTGATGGCTCTTGCGAAAAACCTTCTAGATAGAAAAAGCATTTTAAGAAATTCTAAGTGGGAAAATCCAAGCATGGATTTAAGCATTTTTAAAGAAAAAATAAATGGTGATTTTTGCAAAGAAAGAAAGAATGCACGAACTATAAAAAAAGCAACTCGATGCTTCATCTAAAACAAGAAGGGTTATTTCGCCAAAAGTTGTTCCCAGGCAAAGAAAGATCTGTCTTGACAAACTTTTTGTATCATTCCTTATTATCAAAGAAGAAGAAGAAGAAGAAGAAGAAGAAGAAGAAGAACCTGGTCGGCCAACCCACACTGACTCTAGAAGAAGAAGAAGAAGAAGAAATGACAAAATAAATCAAAGACTACTAACATGTTTAATGGTTGAATAATAGAACCATAAAGGAAGCGACTCAAGACTCAAAGTGCGAAGGCGCCA